>CM048854.1:2401691-3741691 GCA_026545225.1 Cornus controversa | reverse complement strand
GTTCTTCTTGAACAAAATAAAAATTTGCATTTTTTTTTCTTTTGAGGAAGTAAATTCCCCCTACATCTGCTTCATCCACATTCCAACTGACTCAACTAATCTGAGTTGTGGAGGCGGATCCACAATTACGTTGTATCATCAACCTTAATTTTGTTTTATAAGAAGTTGATTGACATAATGTTTTGGATTTTAATTTTGGTTCAGATAACTGAACAACTGAGTCCTTGTTGATGTCTATACTTGTTCACAGGGAGCACTTGTTGCAAATTATCCATGGGATGGAACTCAGGATAAAAGGTGAGATTTCCACGTTCATGATTCATCTGAAATCCATTATAAATATTTTTAAGTTGAGACACTGCCTCTGGTTTCAGGACTTCCGGTTCAATCCTTCAGTTCTGTGTTAATGTAATTGCATTTTCTTTTTTGGTTACGAACATGAAATCATTAGTTCTGAGGGAATGTTGAGCTAAACATCACCCTACCACCTCTAGTTCTTCCTTTGTCAAGCCTACTCAAATTATTTTCATAATTATCTGCTTTAAATTCTACTATTTTGGCCATTGAAGAGTCCATTTATCAGTTGTGTCTTCCTGACGATGGTTTATTTGCAGCTTGGGTATCTTAACATAATGTGTTTTTCCAAGTTTATAATGGCTACTTTGGGACTCCGAAAGATTGCTTCATTTTATTTGGCTCTTTGCTGTTCCTTAATTTTCCCATAGATGCCACATAACTTTCCTGGGTGGTTAAGTACATTGAATGCACGTTCTACTATTAAAAGAGTTTGGGGACAATCAGCTTCCTAGTTATTTTCTAAAGAAGGAATGAACAATTCAGAATGCTTCTAGATTATGACATGAATTATTGATTGCATCTCTTTGCTTCATGGACACTACATATTATTTAGCATACACTATGGGTTGCTGGAGTATCTTTTCAAGTTAATGCTTCTTTTTCACTTAGAATTGACTTTCCATGTGCATGAATTTCAGGACAAATTACTATGCATGTCCTGATGATGAAACATTCAGGTTTATGGCAAGTGTGTACAGTCGTTCTCACTATAACATGTCTCTGAGCAAGGAATTTCAGGGAGGAATTACAAATGGAGCATCTTGGTATGTAAGTGTAGAAGTAAATCCCCTGAAATTTATATCTAGCAGAAGTGCTGCGCCATTGGAAAATTTTCAAGCTTTCTTCTTTTGCACTTCTATAGTCAATTTTGTAAATGATTAGATCCCTGCAAATGCTGGTTCTCTTTTATTCTCTTCATTCATAAGCTCTTCTGCTGCAGGTACCCTGTATATGGTGGCATGCAAGATTGGAACTACATACATGGTGGTTGTTTTGAGCTGACCTTGGAGATCAGTGACAACAAATGGCCTACTGCTGATGAGGTTAGATCTCCATTTGAGTTGAATTTGTCATCTGTCCTATTTATGTGGGTGGAGACCTGCATGGCTTTAACTATTTGCCTTACATTCTTTCATAAAGTAGAGATTTCTCTCTCTCTCCCACCCCTTTCTTTCTGCAGTAAGTGAAAATAGCTAAAAAAGGGACTCTGGAGTCCTATTTATGGCACTGGCTTATGAATGATCCTCAATGTAAAAATTGAATATTAAATTATAAAATTTGTTCATCTGCCTCTTTTATCAATTACTTTAACCATACGTGAAGCCCGGATCGGAGCCATATCTAGGATTAACTGTTGGTGCAAAGTGTGATCATCTGTCAGTGACATCATATCATATTTTTTTTTCTTTTGACAAGTAAGAGTCAGCTACTTCATATCATCATGACTGTGGTTTTGCTGTATAATTCTCTATTTTTCTTAATACTGTATATTCTGTTCAATGGAAAACTTGAAATCTTTCTGTTGAAGGATTTATATATTTAAGTTACACCCTCTCTGATAGCTTAAGCTTTTAGAGTAGATGGTTGTTAACATGGTATCAAAGCCATAGGTCTCGAGTTCAAACCTCACCGTCTCATAGCTTAAGCTTTTGGAGTAGATGGTGATTAACATGGTATCAGAGCTAAATGTCTCGAGTTCAAACCTCATCGTCACCCTGATAATTAAAAATTAAAATACGTGTTGGACCAAAAGAAGGCCACGCGTGAGTGGGCATGTTGAATGATTTAAATATTAAAGTTACACCCTCCCTAATAGTTTAAACTTTTAGAGTAAATGGTGTTTTACACTTTCTTTCAATTTTTGAGTCCAGTGTTGGACTTAAAACAATTGGTGTTAATTTTTTAGAGGAAATTTCTTTGTATATATCTCTGTAAAATGTTTACGTACAAGTGGACCTATCAATTGATCGGATTTTCATCCGAATTTGAGCCAATAATTATGATATGGATTGGACATTCAATCTGGTAATCTGTTAGCGATCCAAATCCAATAATCCGTTAACTAAACAAATCGGATATGGATTATGGTTGATCTAATCCGATAATAATCCGATCCGAAATAAATTAATATATAATTTATTTTGAATATATTATTTAATGTTATAACATATAATATTTACATACTATTTAAATATTTTTTATCATTATTTCCTTCTTATTCCTTCGTCTCTTTATTTTGTCTTTCTTTATAGTTTTTTTTTAATAAAAAGTGAAATACTTACTTTTCTATTACTTTTTTCTTTATATTTTATTTTTCTTCCCTATTTTTTTCCTACTCATTATTTGGTAATCTCTTTTGAAATTACTTTTTTTTTAATAAAAAAAAATAATATTTTTTTGGGATCAGGTTATCGGATCGGATATCCGATTAATAACAAATCGGCTATAGATTTAATTATATATAATCTGTCGAGTTATTGGATCGGATCGGATTGCCTATATTTTTTATCGGGTTTGGATTGGATCAGGCCTAATTCGGTCTGAATCCGATCCGTTTACAGGTTTACGTACAAGTATATATAGGAAAAAAGGAAACCTATACAAGGAAAAAAAGTCTAAAAGAGGAACCCTACAATCTACTCCTAACTTGCAGCAATCATAATAATCAAATCCCTAAAACAAATGAGCTGAATATTTACTACAATAATAATAAAATCAAATGGTCGTAGTAGCAGCCATGACACGATACTCAGCTTCAGCAAAGGAACGAGCAACTATAGTCTGCTTCTTGCTTTTCCGAGAGATGAGAGAGTCACCTAGAAAAATACAGAAGCCAGTAGTTGACTTACAATCAGTAGAGTCCCCAGTCCAATTAGCATTAGAAAAGGTTTGAAGTTCCAAAGCAAAAGTGGAAGAAACAACAAACTCTGATGTAAAGTGCCTCGAAGATAACTTAAAATACGTAGAATTGCAGCCTAGTGAATAGTAGTAGAAGACACAAACTGGCTGACAATGTATACCATAGGCAAGATCGTAATTGTGAGATACACTAAACTACCAATAATAACTCGATAAAAAAAAGGAAGAAAAACATAGAAGCCAGTAGTTGACTTACGATCGGTAGAGTCCCCAGCCTATCATGCCCCGATTTCTGACTCCTGGAAACCGAGGGTGATTAAGTCACATGTCATCGCCTTACATCAATTGTTACCAATCTGTCACGCCCCAATTGTTGGGTCATGACTCATCGCAGAAGCCTTTACATTACTATCATCAATTCTTTATCTCATTCATCATTTTTATAACACAGCGGAAACTTTACAATCTCACCATGGGCCCCTAAGTAGAACACATAAGCTCTCAATACTCACATTCAGGTTTCGGTTGGTTGATGGATGTCCCATCAGTCGGCTGAAACCTGGGCAATCTATTGGCTGGGCTACCCTTCAGTTTCGATCCACTGAAGGGGCCCTTTCGGTTGGCTGAAGGGCTGTTTCGGTCGACCGAAACAGGTACCTGTAGAGTCTACAGATGCAAATGTTCGGTATCTCATCATTTCGGTTGGCTGATGGAAGTTTCAGCTGGCTGAAACTCTCCAGAAGCTATTTTTTCCTGTTTTCAATTCTCAATTCATCCTGCACAAAGTTCATAACTCAAAGGAACCATTCTAAGCATGCATGCACCTCATTTTACCAATTTATCGACCCAACCATTCTTACAAGTTTATACATGTGGAAATTAATCATAAATGAAGGATCATCATTTAACATCTAGCATTATACCATGCTCGAAACCATGCTTATAATGTATGAAATCATAAGGCATAAATAACATATGCTTAAAAACGTATTTAAACTTATACAACCATAAGGCATAAACAATACATGTTCTCGAAACACAAATAGTCTTTACATGTTTTTTGCATACATATATATAGTCCACAATCTGGACATGTATTCAAATAAGGTAAATAAGTCTTTAATGAAACCAAAATCCGCTCCACGCCAACTCTACCGCTGGGGAGACTCCACCACTTCTTTTCCATTTCCTGAAATTAGTTAATCCCCATGGGATGATCAATCACACGTTCATTAGAAATGTCTAAAATACAATTCCGCAAGTTCTATAAATATCACATAAACATACAATTGCATTTAATCATGTTAAGCAATATCTACATATCACAACCATATCATAAGCAACGTGTAAATGCAATATGATATGTACAACTCCCTCTTCCTCTCCACTTATCTATTAGTCTCCAATTGCCCTTGGACAAACCAATCTCACTTATGCGAGGCTCTTATACCAGTCCACCTTGTGGAAGGACTCCGTTTTTGAGAGCATTTTCTTTTATTCTAATTGGGGCTCCTTTACCGGTCCACCTCGTGAGTGTTCCATATACCGGATTACCTCACCTCTCGTCAAGAAGATTTACTACCCAATTGAGCTCACCACCCTCACCATACCAATGAAGATGCATCTCACATGTTCAATCTAATGTACATACACAATTTAAAGGCCAATGAGACATTCAACAATTTTACTTGTATGAATTCTCACTTAATCATCACATGCATTCACATTGAACATGCTTCACATTTTCTATATCTCATATAATGTCATATCTTCCACATTTCATATAATTTATATATTGACAATCAAACCATGTTTTTCATTCAACATGCTTCCAAGGAAATTCATCAAACATATAAGCATCACCTTCACAAATATACATGAATTTGCACAATTTAATCCCAATATGTTTCATAATTAACTATGGCAATTATAAACATGTAATTATCAAATCTAACATAATGGATTCATCAATTAGCATAATTAAACATGCTTTACTTTTGAAAAACATCTAATTATCCCACATAACTAATTCATTGCCCTAACAACCAGTATACTCACAAAAATTCCGAATTCTATGGGTTAGGCATCCCTACCTCAATTTAGAAGAGCTTCTAAATGAATTTTTCCCAACTCTCTCAAAAACTAACTTTCTTCGAAATTGATTCCAGACCGATCAAACTCGAGCCCTCAACACGTAGACCGTTTCTCTTTTCTTCGGTGAACTCTAATTATGGACCTAGGTTCCTCAAAATCAATAAAGAAGGGAAGAAGATGTTGCTATATATAAATATATGTATATTGGACCATTCTGCTGGTTAAGAATGAGAAATGAGGGCTGGGTATTTTCTTGCTATTTATAGAATTTTGACCTATACTTATTTACAAAAGTGCCACTACCTTTTTACTAAACCTTTTCGGACTCGGCTTTTGAGTTCCATAACTCCGACTCACACAAATCGATTTCGTAGCTCATCAAATATTTTATTTAAGCTACTCGCCAAATTTGGAGTCATTCTGACACGTTTGGATTTTCTGGGCCCACGGGGCCCTTGTCCGGGTCAACCAGATCCGAAAAAGTCAACTTTTGCCAGCACTCTGAAAAATTTCCCAAATTTCAAATAAGTTCTCTAAACATGTATTTTACATTTAAAACACATATATAATCATTTCAAGCATTAATATGACAATAAATGAAATTAAAGGAAAACCAGACAAAATGGTCACATTTCTTACGTAGCCAATCAGCATCAGAAATGGCTTGAAGTTCTAAAGAAGAAGTGAAAGAAAACAACAAACTCTGATGTAAAGTGCCTCGAAGATAACACAAAATATGTAGAGCTGTAGGCTAGTGAATAGTAGTAGGAGAAGACACAAACTGATTGACAATGTCTACTGCATAGGCAAGATCAGGCTGTGTAACTGTGAGATACACTAAACTGCCAACAATAACTCGATATAAAGTAGGATCAGCCAATGGAGCACCATCTGACGAAGTGTAACAAACATTGAGCTTGAGAGGTGCCTCAACTGTCCGAGAATCCGTAAGACAAGCTTTGCGAATAACTTCCGTTACATATTTGGACTGAGAAATAAGGTAGCCTTTGGAAGAAAAGGCTACTTCAATGCCAAGGAAATAGTGGAGTGGACCAAGATCCTTCATCTCAAACTATTGCTGCAACTGTGACTTCAAAAGTGTAATACTATCGGTGTTATCACTAGTCAAAATCATGTTGTCAACGTAGAGGAGTAGAACAATTCGACCAACAGAAGTAGACTAAATAAAGAGAGCGGAATTGTGATCACTCGGATGGAAACCTAATCCACATCACTGTAGAAAACTTCTCAAACTAGGCTCGAGGAGCCTATTTGAGACCATACAATGCTTTCTTGAGTTTACACATCTCTCTAAGATTATGAGAAAGACTAGGGGGAGGAACCATATAAACTTCCTCGGTCAAATCACCATTCAATAAAGCATTTTTGACATCCATTTGTGAAAGTCCCTATTAACGAACTGCTGCCACAACAATCAAAGTGTGAACAGTCGTCATTTTAGCAATAGGAGCAAAATTCTCCACATAGTCAACACCATACTCTTGTGTGAATCCCTTTGTAACCAATGGGCTTTATACCATTCTATGGAACCATCAGATTTAGTTTTGACTTTATAGATCCATTTGCAACCAACTGCAAGAGTGTCAGGGGGGTAGGGGTACCAATTCCCACGTGCCAGTCTTATGCAGAGCAGAGAGCTTTTTATTCATAGTCTGCTGCCAATGAGGAACAAGAACAACCTCTTTATAGGAGTTAGGTTCAGAAAGAGAATGAATAGATGCCAAGAAGGAACAAAAATTAGAAGAATAACAAGAGTTAGAGAAACCAAAACGATCAGGACAATTACGAACTCATTGAGGATAGCGAGGAGCCGCCAGTTTCACATTGTTAGAATCCAATAAAGAGCCAGCCGAGAGTGTCATGCCCCAAAATCTGGACTGCCGGGACTCCCTTGGTCTGAGCCTGAATCCTGGGTAGTGTGGTGTCATGATTGCCCCGATTGTCATCCAGCGACCTGAACAACCACGACAATCTACTACCATCATCACTCTCAGTTCCTACCTGGACCACCGAGATCATTACATATAGCAGAAGTCTTTACATTTATCAATATGTCCATCCCTCACTGGATATATTGCAATGAACAACAGTCTAAATTGTGATCTCAAAGTCTAGCGGAAACATTCTTTATATCATCAATACTATGCATACATGCGTATATAAACAATTCAAGTCCATTATGGACACCCGACACCCTTCAATGAAAGCATGCATATATAAGTCCTTTTACAACACACAATTGGTGCACTTTTCGATTGATCGAAGTGCACATTTTGATTGTGTGAAATGGGAATTTCGATTGATCGAAAGTTACGCTTGATCGAAGTACTATCGAAACTCCTCTAGAATTGGTCACCCTTTCATCGAAACATTTTGATTCTTCGCCGATTAATCGAGGCATTTCGATTGACCGAAATTTGGATTTCGATTGATCGAAATGCCTCGAAATAGATTTCTCACAGAATTTTGTAAGTGACAATTTTCACATTTCAATCCCCATTGTCATAATATAATCCTCATTCTACCAATTCAACAACACAACCATTCTCACAAGTTTATACATGTAAAAATGAACATAAATGAAGAATCATCATTTAAATTATCTAGCATCTATCATGCTCAAAATCATGCTTACAATATAATGAATTCATAAGACATAAACAATACATGTTTCCGAAACATAAATGGTCTTTAAATGTTCACCACATGAGTATAGTCCACAATCTAGACATGCATTCAAATAAAGCATTTTAAGTCTTTAATTGAACCAAAACCGCTCTATGCCAATTCAAATTGGGGAGACTCCATCACCTCCTTCCCATTTTCTGAAAAGTGTTAATACTCGTGGGATGAGTTACAACACGCTCAGTAGGAATGTCTAAAACACAATTTCACAAGTTCCGTAAATACTACCATACATTTGCATTTAATCATGTTAAACAAACATCCGTACATCACAATCATATCACAAGTAATGTATAATGCAACGTGATATGCATAGCTCCCTCATACTCTCCACCAGTTTTATGGGCCGCCCAATCCCACCTAACCGAGGATCATTTACTGGATTACGTCATCGTAGGGCTTCATTTTAGGGAGTATCCTCTTCCATCTAAATGGAGCTCCAACTCGGATCACTTCACTGGGTTCCTTTATCGAATTGTCCCACGAGGGTTCTCTTTATTGGATTACCTCGCCACTTGTCAAGAGGATTTTGCCCGCCCAATTGAGCTCACCAACCTCACCAAGCCAATGAATGAAGACGCATTCCCACATGTTCATGTTCACTATGCAATTACAATTCAAAGTAATGTAGTACTAATTGTCATGCTTGCATATAATTCAAATAAACTTCACATACTTTCATATTGAACTTGTTTCATATATTACACATTTCTTATTACTTATATTGACAATTAAACATGCTTTCACATCCAATATACTTTCAAGACAATTTATCAACCACATAAGTGTCACCTTCACAATTGCACATGAATACACATAGTTATTCCACAATTCACTTTCAACATGCTTATATAATCATCTAAGGCAATTTTAAACATATAATACATCATTTAACATTGATAATTCACTAAGTAGTATAATCTAGTATGCTTTAACCTTGAAAGACATCTATTTATACCCACATAATCAATTGGTTTCTATAAACAACCAATATACTCACAAAAATCCTAGATTCTATGGGTTAGGCATCCCTACCTCAATTTGGAAGAGCTTTCAAATGATTTCTCCAATTCCTCACAAGAATTCAACTTTCTCTGAATTTGATTCCGGAAGGATCAAACTCGAGCCTTTAATGCGTAGACGAACTCTTCTTTCTTCGACGCCTTTCAATTATCGCCCCAAGCCTCTCAAATTCAATGGAGAAGTGTAGAAGATGTGGAGATATATGTGTATTTATATTGCTCTCTCACGGCTGATGAAGAATGAGAGAAATGAATTCAGCATTCTCCTTTTTGCTATTTATAGACCTAGCTCATCTATTTACAAAAATGCCACTAGTATTTCACTAAACCTTCCCGGACTTCGTTTTTGATTTCCGTATCTCCTACAGACACGAAATCGATTTCGTAGCGCATCAAATATTTTATTTAAGCTAGTTTTCAAATTTGGTATTATTCCTATACTTTCGGATTTTTCGGGCCTACAGGACCCGCGTCCCAGGCTCACCCGACCAAAAAAATCTCAACTTTTGCCAAACGTTTCCAAAACTTCTACGAATACTTATAAAGGTTCCCAAACATGTATTTCACATTTAGAACACATATATAAAAATTAAAATAATTTATATGCATTTAAATGAAATAAAAAAGAAAACTGGTGAAAAATGGTCACGGTTCTTACACAGAGAGAGGGAAATGCACCTGCAGAAGAGACATTTTTATTCCTCTGATTGTAAATATGAATGATGGGAGGAGGGACAATAGGAGCGTAATCAGGAACAAAAGAAGATGGAACATCTAGAAGAGCACTAGAAAAATCATCAGAAAAGGGATCAATGTGAAGTAGATCAGACTTACTCAAAGTGCTAGTAGTAGCAGAAATATAGAAGAAAGCAATGTGTTTGAGGAACACTACATGACGAGATACATACAACCTTTTAGCAACATGATCATAGCATCGGTACCCCTTTTGACCCTCACCATAACGAAGAAAAACACACATAGCAGAATGAGCAGATAACTTCGCACGGTTAACTTTAAGATGAAGAACAAAGCATGTGCAACTAAGAACTTTTAATGAAAAATAATCATGCGGTTTATCATACAATCATTCGAAAGGAGAAATACCAAAGGTAACAACTGTTGGTATCCTATTGATAACATGGACAGGGGTAAGAATTGCTTCTCCCCAAAAATACTTGGAACATTAGCATATAATAGAAGAGATCGTGTAGTCTCCATGATGTGCCTATGCTTTCACTCAGTAACACTATTCTGCTCAGGAGTATCAACACTAGAGGATTGTAGAATAGTGCCATCAATTTTTAGCAAGTAAAGAAACGCACTATATCTATATTCACATCTAAAACAATTGATAACAGATGAAAACTGTGTGAACCATAGCACGGAAAGTACTAAAGATAGAAAAGAATTCAGACCGATTTTTTATAAGATAAATTCAATAATACTGAGTATAATCATCTACAAAAGACATATAATACTTGGGCCCTCCTTTGGTAGAAAAGAGGAGCAAGTCCCCACACATCAAAATTGTAAGAACCGTGACTATTTTTGGCCAGTTTTCTTTTATTTTCATTTATTGCTATATGAATTCTCTAAATGATTATATATGTGTTTTAAATGCAAAATACATGTTTGGGGACCTTTATACAAATCCGAGGAAGTTTTTGGAGTGTTTGACAAAAAAGTTGAGATTTTTGGGTCGGGTGGGCCTGGGGCACGGGTCCCCGTGGGCCTGAAAAATTCGAAAGTGTCAAAATGACACAAAATTTAAAAGTTAGCTTAAATAAAATATTTGATGAGTTATGGAATCGATTTCGGGTCCGTAGGAGTTTCCGAAAGTGAAAATAGAGCCCGAGAAGGTTTAGTAAGTGGCTAGTGATATTTTGTAAATATGAGAGGTAGTTCTATAAATAGTAAATAACAAAGAAGAGAATGCAGAATTTATTTTTTTCATTCTTCATCAGCTGTGAGAGCAATATAGATATAGATATATCTCTACATCATCTTCTTCCCTTCTCTATTGAATTTGAGAGGCTTGGGGCGAGAATTGGAAGGCACCGAAGAAGAGAGAATCGGTCTACGCATTGAGGGCTCAAGTTTGATCTGTTCAGAATTGAATTTGGAAAAAGTTGATTTCGGTGAGAAATTTGAGAGAATTATTTGGAACCTCTTCCAAATTGAGGTAGGGATGCCTAACCCATAGAATTCGGAGTTTTTGTGAGTATATTGGTTGTTTATGGCAGCCAATTGGTTATGTGGGTATAATTAGATGTCTTTTAAGGTAAAAGCATGCTAGATTATAGTACTTAGTGAATTATTAATGTTAAATAATGTAATTATATGTTTATAATTGTTTTTGATGATTATATAAGCATATTGAGGTTGAATTGTGAAGGAATTATGTGAATTCATGTGTATTTGTGAAAGTGACACTTATGTGTTTGATAAATTGTCTTGAAAGTATGTTTGGATGTGAAAGCATGATTAATTGTCAATAAAAGTGATATGAAATGTGCAATACGTGAAACATGTTCAATGTGAAAGTGTGTGACGTTTATTTAGAAAATGTGCAAGCATGACAATTGGTATTTTATTGCTTGAATTGTATATGCACGCTAGCATGAATATGTGAGATTCATCTTCATTGGCACGGTGAGGGTGGTGAGCTCAATTGGGCGGAATGTCCTTTTCACGAGTGGCGAGGTAATCTGGTAAAGGGAGCCCTCGTGGGACAATCCGGTAAAGGAACCTAGTGGAGTGATCCGGTAAAGGAGCTCCAATTAGATGGAAGAGGATACTCCTTAAAACGGAGTCTTACGATGAGGTAAATCAGTAAAGGAGCCTCAGTTAGGTGGGATTGGGCAGCCCGTAAAACTGGAACCCAATGGATGTGTGGATAGTATGAGGGAGTTATGCATATCATGTTGTAATACATATTACTTATGATATGGTTGTGATATACGAAACTTGTAGAATTTTGTTTTAGACATTCCTACTGAACGTTTTGTAGTTCATCCCATGAGTATTAACTCTTTTCAGAAAATGGAAAGGAAGTGATGGAGTTTCCCCAACAGTGAGTTGGCGTAGAGCGGAAACAGTTTCATTTAAAGATATATAATGTTTTATTCGAATGTATGTCTGGATTGTGGACCATATGCATGTGGTGAACATGTAAAGACCATTTATATTTTCGAGAACATGTATGCTTATGCTTTATGAATGTATACGTTTAAATACGGTTTTGAGCATGATTATAATTTCATACTTTATATGTATGTTTTGAGCATAGTGAATGCTAGAAGATGATAATGATGGTTTATATTTTCACTAAATGTCCAATTATGCATGTGTATGAGTGTTAGCATGATTGAGTTGAAAGAAAGAGCATGAAATGGATCATGTTGAGGAATTACTCTCTGCAGGATTATGATGGATCATAATGCATATTACGATGCATCGCCACAATTCCATGCATTGAAATGTACATTACGATATATTGTAAAATTGAGAAAATGAGATGTCAAAAATAGTGGTTCTCACACCATGTTACGATATATAGGCGATGCATCGTAAATTACAATGCATCGTAACCTATGTTACTATGTATCGTAATGGTCAGATGTTGAGTGAACACAAGTGATCTGTAATGAGGGACGGTGTGTGTGATGTACATGTGGGGTCCCATTGTGAGAATGACCATCGTATTTGATGGTATTGATGTATAAATAATGCTTCCGTTGATTATGAAATAATAACTTAGATTGTTGATCATTATGATATATCCAGTGAGGGATTGATGTGTTGATAAATGTAAAGACTTCTGCTGTATGTAATGATCTCAGTGATCTGGGTAGGAACCGAGGGTGATAATGGTAGTTTGCCATGGTTGTCTGGATCGTGGGATGACGATCAGGCGATCATGACACATCACTACCCTGAAGTTCGTAATTGAACCGAGGGAGTCCCGACAGTCCGGATTTCGGGGCGTGACAAGAATGAACTAAATCAAATGGTGCCAAAGAAATACTAGAACTTTTATTAAAAGGTAAAGCAGAAAATTTTGCAAATTTGGAATCACTACAATCAAAAATATCATGACTATGCAAATGACCCAAAACACTAGTAGAAATTAAATATTGTAAACGAGAACGAGAAACATGTCCAAGATGGCAATGCCATAAATAAAAATTTGATGATTGAGTACTCAAAAGAAAAGAGGACAAATCAACAGCAGAAGCGGCTATAGTTGGAACATGGATCTCCTCTAACACATACAATCCTCCCTCTCTACGGCTTGTCCCAATTAGTTTCTTGGAATGAGGATCTTGTACAACACAACCGGTGGAAGAGAAATAAAGAGAATATCCAGAATCGAATAATTCACTAACAAAAATTAAATTCAATGCAAGTTGAGGGAACAATAAACATCATGAAGATACAAATGAGGAGAGAGAATTGTTCCAACACCAACCAATGGCATAGTTGTGCCACTGGTAGCTGAAACCGAAACAAACGATGGAGGAGAAAAAATAGTTGTGAATAAAGAACTATCACTAGTCATATGGTGTGTTGTACCTGAGTCAAAAACCCAAGTGTTCTCATAAATATTTGAGGAAGCTAAAGATGACAAACCTATAGAGGGAGAAATTGAAAGAGCATATGGCTGATGGGTGGAAAGAAGTTTCTACAACTGCTCTGCAATCAACGATGACGTAGGAGCTGGAGAAGATGCCTCATCCCCACATGGGGTAACAGCAGCAGTGTATTGGTCCTTACTCTTTGAAGACTATTGATGATGTCCATGAATTCCCTTATTTGCTAACTTGGGACACTGAGCCTTCCAGTCACCCTTTTGTCGACAAAAATTGCATTCATCAGAACCAACTCTACCATGCTGCCTATTCTCTGTAGTAGAATTAGAGGGACATAGAAGAAGTTAGAGACATGCATGTTGTTTTAACACTCTTTGTAGTAGGAAGAGTTCTATAAGAAAAAAAAAAATAACTAGATTCATTTGTCATATGATCAGTAGTACCCGTATCTATAATCCAAGATGACTCATCACGACTAGAAGTGTTCAAGGCTAATCTAAAGTTACATGTATTGGCTAAGTTAATGGACTTCTGAGCACTCTTTCTTCATTTGGTCTACCTAGGTCTGAGAATACTATGGCTGGGCAGAACCAGAAGATTTAGAGGTAACCTCCGACATGTTTCTGCATCTATGGTGTGAAGAATTGAGGCCTTACGATGTTGTCCAAGGCAATTGCAGACCAAGACACCAAGGATAGGTGGGAAACAAGAATAGGTCAGCAGTAATCGCGCTCAGACCAATGATCCACCCAGGGCAATGAGAATAGTTCAGCGGTAATCGCTCATACTGGTTGATATTTCTCTCTTTCTCACGCTATTGCTCTGATACCATGTTGAGATTTTAGCGAAAATTTCTTTGTATGTATCTCTGAAAAATGTTTACATCTTGTACAAGTATATATAGGAAAAAAGGAAAACCATACAAGGTAAAAAAAGTCTAGAAAGGAACCTTACAATCTGCTCCTAACTTACAACAATCATAATAATCAGATCCCTAAAATAAAGGAGCTGAGTGTGGTAGCAACTATAGAAAGACTAAGGCTGGAAGATCTGCTGTTTATACAGCCTAATATTAGCTGTCACAACTAACATCTTCCAACAGTTGGGATTCCCAGAAAAACTCTATGTAACTCATGAAATTGCCCTTTCGATTGGTATTATGGGTAATAGTGAAGACCTTTCTCAAAAATGGTTTGCTGAAAGTAGAAGTGAAAGAAAATTGATTTTGTCACCCGTTCTCCCTAATCTGCCAATGTTATTTTGAAATATTATTAAAAGTGCTAGATAATGGTCTGGAATTTTTTTTTAAGGAGAGGCTCAAGATTGATGATAGATCTATATATATATATGTATAATTTTTTTTTTCTTCTATATGCTTCATGAAATGTTAAAGATATGAGAAAGATGATTAGGAAAGGTTGTGGCTTGATGTTTTTCCCATTAAGGCTTAAAAGTGTAACTGGAACATGATTGTGTAATTTATTTACAAAATTGTTTGATCACAATGACTAGGAATAGGTTCAATAAATGGTGAAGAAGTATTTGGTGCTGATATACAAGAGTGAAGGAAAAATTCAATACTACTTGTGTTATTGTGGTATCAAAATCGTTTAATTCCTTGGAACTTTAGAAGACTAATAAAATGCAAAAATTTTAACATTGCTTTGTGTTTTTGGTAGGGAGGCCTACCTCTTGCTTACCATCCACTGCGATTTTGAATTCCTCTATGTCCTCGGGGGATTTGTGTCTCTCTCAAGCATTACTCTACTAAAAAGAAGTAGATGAGAGGTGGGTAATAGAGTCTTGCACTTGGTGCAGATAGAATTAAAAATCCATATGGTTTTTTGTGGGCTAGGATACACATATCATAAAGCCTTTGGAGATAAAATTAAATAAAAATTATATCCTAGAGGATGCGCAGATATGCAAATAGCCCTAGAGGAGATAAGTAGGTTTGATTGTAAATTTTAATAAGAATCACCTTAGGATTCAGGCCTGATCCAAACATGGGAAATTTATGTTATGCCTGTCTATTTTTCTCTATATGCAACTTTGACTCAAAACTTTTGCTATGCCTATATAAAGTCCAGGTCAATCAGGAGAGCATAGTATTACTCAGATTATAGTTCTAAGAATGATTCAGGAGCCTTTGTTTGAAAATTTGTCATAGTCTTGATACACATGTTGTTAGTAGGCATCGATACTTGTACAATCCGCATATCCGGAAGCTTTCACGTATCTTAGAGTACTTTGTCTATTTGGTTTCTATGTTTAAGTCGATCTACATAAGCATTCTATTCATCTTTTTCAATGTGCATCCTATTAGAACTAGTAGTCTCTATAATCATGTTCAATAGCATGATGACTTTGTTAAAATTTGTTTTTTCTTATGCATTTTTTAGTCATTTTATTTTTTTTTCTATTCTTTCAAGGTCACTATTTCCCTTCTCACAATAATTTGTAAAATGTGCAGCTTTCTACTATCTGGGAATTCAACAGAATGAGTATGTTAAATCTTGTTGCAAGCCTAGTCAAGGTAATATGTAAAGTGCTTATCATCTGTCTCTCTCTTTCATTTTAAAAATAGCTCTCAAAGTTTTTTTTCCAACTGCCGTTTCTTTCTAGATGTAAGTTTGTTTATTTCAAGTTTTTATTTTTATCGCGGTATTTCAAGTGTTAGTAACAGTTTCACGTATCTCTGAGGAAAAGAAGATATTAGAGCCTTGAACTTTAACATGTCTATCTATTAACATGTCTATCTATTACCTTAAAACATCCAATTTACTGGTAAAAGACCATATTTGTTGCCCCAATCTGTAATATCAAATGGCCTGTTAGAAAGTCACACATGTGACTTGTCAGAATGAGATGACACAGTAGTTAAAGATACATCTGCCAACTGTAAGAATGACAATTCAAGTATTAGAGAAGCCAGTTTACGCAAATAATTTTAAAAGTTAGGCCTGTATCTAGTCCACCCGTATCATCATCCTGCATTAGCTTGACTAAGGTAATGCCTTCTATTTGAAATTGATAGCATTATGATATAGCAGAGAAGATGTATTAATTTTTGGTTACCAATTAGGATCGTCAAATTTTACTTTAAGTCACCAACTCCAATGACTTCACAGTAGCAGTGACAAGGAGGAAAAAAAATCTTGAGTAAATCTTGGTAATAGCTTGAAATAATGATCACAAGCTTTGACTTTGGCCTAAAGTCACCCATTCTAGTACTGTTAGTCCTGGCCTGGTCAAAAATCAGCTTCCAAATTGCTAATTTGTGAGACTATAAGAAGCCACAAGAAGCAGCCATTTAAGTATCATAAATCACGTAAGATTTTAATTTATCATCATGTATCATATATGGAATTGCATGTCCATTCAATATGTTGCCCAGGCAAGGACCCTTGGGGGGTGGTTGGGGAATAGGGTCTCAAACAATGAAAAATACTTCGCTGAATGCTGTAGGCTTGATATGATGAAACACATGATATGTTATTTATATGATATGCAATGTTAAACACTAATAAAAGACAAGAAATGAAGCCCCCGCGGGTGTAGCATAGTTGGATGAAAGGTCGGACCTTAAGTGTTTGGACGAACCGTATCCCATGTACCAAGTGTGGGTTTGAATTCCCTCCTCTGCGCAAGTCCGCAATTTAATGCTGCATGGGTTGTGGGGCCGTTCCATTGAGCACTCTCCGAATAAAAGACAAGAAATGAAGAGAGAAAAGCAAACTCAAGGACACAAGGATTTTCGCTTGGTCCGGCACAACCCTTTGGCCTACTTCCACGTCTTGAGACTTCCACTACTTTGCTTCTCTTCAGTTGAGATGCAAACCCTTACAACTACTCAGTGTAAGCTGCAAAGAGACTTCTGTTCAAAGACCACGTCCAAGAGACTTTTGCTCAAGGACCACATCCAAGAGGCTTCTGCTCAATGTTCTCAACAAAGAGACTTCTGCTCCATATCAGCAACACACAAAGACTTCCACTTTTGCTTTGCACATTAGGTTGCAAGCAAGCTTTTACAACTGATGTAGAGTAATAGTAAATGGGAAAGTTTGTCTCTCTCTACCTAAAGTAATAAATGAAGCACTTGATAACCAAAGCTCAACTAAAACTAGAGTGTTGCAAAGACAAATGGGGTTCTTGAAAAGAGCTCTCAACCTAAAGAATAAGTGCTGAAGCAAGAGCTCAACTATAAACTAGATTGTTGAAGAGACAGATGGGGAGAACTGTTCTCGACTCCGGTGAATGACAGAAGAAGGCTTTTCTTGTGTTCAAAGTTCTCAAAAGTTCTCGGGCAGGGTGGCTTCTATTTATAGGCAAATAGAAGAAAGTATCCGTTGGGGGATGGAAGACGTTTGGCAATGATCACGAGAGCGTCTATCCTTTTGATTTAGCAATGAGAAGCATGCCTTTTTCAAATCTTAGAAAAACAGAAGTAGGCGCATTGATGTCATGATAATGAGATACACATAATCCTAACACTAAAGATGACAAGAGGTTAAACAAAAGGTCATCAGTGTTTGTCAATGTGAAGTGCTGCCAGTGCCTTCACCAGAGGATCCTTGATCAGCAGAGTGATCATCACTCCTCTTAACATCATCAAATGCGGATGGTGAGGTAGGAGGAGAGGGTGTCTGCTCCCTTGGGAGTGTGATCTATAGATGACGCTGAATGCGAGATAGCATGTCGAACAACACGATCTTGTATAACTGATTATCACAAAACACCTTCATGGACCCCGAGATAGGAATTCCTAGCTCATAGAGCATTCTTTTCAACCAAATTCCCTCACAAATGCCATTTGCAAGAGCTCTGAATTCTGCTTCCGCGCTGCTGCGTGACACTACTGATTGCTTTTTACTTCGCCATATAACTAAATTACCCCAAACATAAGTGTAGTAACCTGAGGTTGATCGCCTATCAGTTATAGAACCTACCCAATCTTCATCAGTAAGTATTCTAACTTCCTTGTTTGCTGTCTTCTGGAAGAACAATCCTTGTCCTGGGTCATCTTCAAGTATCTCAGAATCCTATATACTGAGTCCATGTGCTCTTCTGTTGCGTTTTCATGAATTGACTCACCATACTTATAGCAAAGCTGATATCTGGTCTAGTATGAGACAGATATATGAGTTTCGCAACTAATCTCTTGTATCTCATTTTGTCAACGGGTGCACTATTATCTTTGCTACCCAATTTTGTAGTGGAGTCCATTGGAGTGTCAGCTGGTTTACATCCAAGCATTCCTGTTTTTTTCAAGAGATCTAGTACATACTTTCGTTGAGAAACTGAAATACCTCTCTTAGACCGAGCTACTTCTATGCCGAGGAAGTATTTGAGATTGCCCAATTTTTTGATCTTGAACTCTTTAGCTAGGAAGCTTTTGAGCTTTAGAATTTCTTCATCATGATCCCCAGGTAGAATAATGTCATCGACATACACAATGAGTATTGCTTTCTTTCCTGAGGATGAATGTTTGACAAACATAGTATGGTCTGTCTGGCACTGATCATACTCGAACTTCTTTACAACCTTGGTAAACCTGTCAAACCATGCTCTCGGTGCCTATTTGAGTCCGTACAAAGACTTCTTGAGTTTGCAGACTTTGTTGAGATCAACTAGAGTATCAAATTCAGGAGGAATCTCCATGTACGCTTCCTCTTCAAGATCACCATTAAGGAATGCATTCTTCACATGTAGCTGATAGAGTGGCCAGTCAAGGTTGGAAGCAAGTGAGAGCAATACCCGAACAATATTGAGTTTAGCTACAGGTGCAAAAGTCTCTTGGTAATCAATCCCATAGGATTGTGTGAACCCTTTAGCCACCAAACGAGCCTTAAATCTATTGATACTTCCATCTGAATTATGTTTGACGGTGAAAATTCACTTGCAACCCACAAGACGTTTTCCCGATGGTAACTCAGACATCACCCAAGTCCCATTCTTTTCTAGAGCTCGAATTTCTTCCCAAACAGCCTCCTTCCATTCAGGTATGCTAAGAGCTTCATGTATTGATCTTGGAACCTGTGCTCTGTCAAGATTACTGACAAAGGCACAGTGACTGTGTGACAATCTCCCATATGAGATAAAATTATAAATTGGATGATTAGTACAAGATCGAGTGCCTTTTTGCAAGGCGATAGGTCTATCAAGATATTCATCAGGCATATTATTGGAAGCAAGTTCGTGACTAGTATTACCTCGTGAATTTTGTGATTCTAGACCTTGGTTGGACTCGTGATCATGATCGGTTGGCTGCAGTTCTTTATCCTCTCTAGTCTTGTTCCGCCTAGTATAGACACATAACTCACTAGCTTCTACATGATGTGTGAATGGAACGCTGGCGACTTTGGTATCTTATTTGAGTGTTAGGCTCGGAATGGACATCACAACTTGGGCTTGGGCTAGGATTTTGATCTGTATTGGCTTGGGATGGTTGAGGTGACTCGGTTGGAGATGTATCATGACCGTAAGTCGAATCTAAGGCATCAATGTTCTAAAGCTGATATTCTTGAGTGAAGTTCTCCATTAAAACAATTCACATTAAGCCCTAAGCCTAACACATAACACCACATCACTAGAAATCCCACATAACCTCATATATGCAAAGCATTTATCACATATGGCCTATAATCACAAGGCATGCATTCTAGACATTCTACATTAGAATTTTAGCCATTTTCATCAAAGAAAAACAAAACAACAGCAATATAAACATGAACTATCCTCAAATTTCTCATACTTTCAACAATAGTATGAAAACCTAACATTTTATGTATATAATATGAAATTAAGCTTGAATTGAAAGACAGAAGACACACCCCCTACCCTAAGAGATTAAATCTCTAACAAACCCTCAAATCTAGCAACTCAAAGGTCACTCAAACCTATTTTGGTTGGTTCAAAATGACGCCTTTGCCACGTAGAATGAACTTCCCTTCACCGACACCTTCCAAATCTCACTATAAAGCCCCCAAAACTTAGAGAGAAGGAAGAAAAATGAAAAGAGAAGAGAGAAAAGAGATTCACATCATTTTAGAAATAGAGAAATGGTTGAAAATATTTGAATTGTGATATTTATAACCCCTAGGGTATAAAAGGACCAAAACGCCCCTAGTTCACTTAACGTGTGTTCTGACCTCCGTTTTTGAATCGAAAGTGGCTATGGCCTCGAAAGCAATTCTACATCTCTTCTGACATTCTATTTGGTCTAAAACCAAAAATAAAATTTTTCGAAAAAATATCTTGTTTCATAGGCTTCGCCGACCCAAAAATTTCAAATTGAGCCAAATGATTAAAAAACTCTCCGGACCTTTAAACAAGTCCCTACATATGTAAATCACATTTAAAACATATGCAAATATATTTATCATCCTATTTCGGAAAATAAATAAAATAAAAAAAAAGAATCTTTACACTCTGCCACACTAAGTGCACAATCAACCGAATTAGCATGTGAAAAGCCATATTTCTGAGGTGGCTTAAACTCACTCCTCGGTCTTTCTTTAGCCAAACTGTACTGCTGCAACTGTGCATCTTCCTCAACTCGAAACTGCACCTGCTCATCATTCGACTCATGAGTAACATTCTCTAACTGAATCTTTGGTAGCTCTACCTGCTCACTAACACCCTGAGCTCTAGCTGAATCAACTACGTCCTTCTGCAGAGTAAGCATTGCAAACTTGTGAAAGGTCACATCTCTGCTAATAAGTAGCTTCTTTCTCGAAGTATTTGGGCACCACAATTTGTTTCCCTTTACCTCGGGCTCATAACCAAGAAATATGCATTTTTTAGCCCTCGGTCCAAGCTTCCCCTTATTGACATTAGTATACGCAGTGTCACGCCCCAAAATCCGAGTCACCGAAAATCTCGTCTCTGGGCCCGAACCCCGAGAGTGAATCCATCCATTAAATCCCAATGGACCGCCCATACTTTTATTACTGCGGAAGCTTAATCATATACATACAATTATAAATTTATAATTGTACAACCACTTATCTCAACGGACCCCACACTTAGTCACACACGCATCAATTCAACTTTTAAACTGTTTTGTCCAACTGAGGATTACGATCCATCATAACGTGGGTTACAATGCATCATTATCTATGATTCATCGTAGAAGTATCGCACCATCCATCGAAACACACGGGTTTTTAACTCACTTTCATCTTAAATTTACGATCCATCGTAATAGAGGTTACGATGCATCGTAGACTCTTGATAGAAAATCGTACACATTCATAATGGTGTGTTTGGACATCCAATGTCCACTTGTTAACAAGCATACATCCAATATACATCAATACACATCTAATATAACTAAAGACATGTGAATAAACATCAAAACCGTAATTAGACTTTAATTACATCATTTTCATCGGATTGAGTCCGGAATGTACATAAAGCGTCCAAGTTTTCAAATTTACAATTATACATTCCCAAAATTAACACCTGTCCAAAATCCATATTACAATCTCCCAGAAGTGTCAACATGACATATACATACATAGATACACATAACCCCAAAAATACTCTTGAGTGCTCCACTCTAGCAGCTCAAGTCTCATCCACTACCAATACTTTATCTCTATTATCTCTAAAAATATTTGGGGGAGAGGGTTGAGCAAACAACTAGCTCAGTTGAAATGCCCTAACCCACCTAGGCATCGACCCAACGTCAACCTACATTTTATGCAATTATGGCATCACTACACTACATAACATATTCAAATGCTCACATGTCAAATCATTCCAATGCAATTCACATATGCATATAACCAATGTCCATCATACTTAACTCTTTAAAACATAAACACTTATAGTTTTACATCAACTTTCGTCATATCTGATGACGACACATGATTGGGCAACTCCGACGATTATATAGTGTTGGTTAACTCCAACAACACTAGTATGATTAGGCAATTCCGATGATCATACAATATTAACAAATCTTAGATTTGATAGCATGATTGAGCAACTCTGACGATGATGCAAATGTGGTATGATTGGGCAACTTCGACAATCATGTAGTGTTGGTCAACTTCAATGACACTAGTATGATTGGGCAACTTGACAATCATACGTTTGTGGACGATTCCCATCTTAGGTCTAAGCCTAAGTATATGAGTGGGCGACTCTGACGGTTATATCATTGTGGATGAGTTTCCACTTCCATAACAGGGGTGGGCATCTCCGATTACCATGTATAGTGTACTTGGACAAGCTCCTATGCATGAAGAGTTTTATCAATTCTATACTTACATATTAAGCAACGACTCACATATAGTATACTTATCATGCTTATGCTCATATTCTCATTCTCTATGGTAATTCTAACATATAACATGCTTTCACATAACATACAAACACTTACATGTTTATAACTCTACATATAACCACCTATATGCTCATATTCATCCATACAATTTATATATGCTTACAAATCAACATATATCACAATATGTTTACAATTACTACATATAAACTACATATTACCCGTATATGTTCACAATCATCGTATATCTTAAGATAGAAACACACATAACATGCATTTAATCATAAAGGAAGATGGAAAAGCTAGACTACCATTAGAACTCTCCCAAGCATGCTAAACCACCCCAAACCATCACAACTCATCAATACTCTTATAAATCGATGACTAAGAGAGAAGAAACACTCCTACCTCAAGATTGAAACTTCTCTAGCCAAAATCCTAGAATCCTCCAAGCTCCAACTTCACCCAAATTTGGATTTGTTTGGTTCAAATTGAAGCCTTTGCCTAGTAGAACACTTTGTTTTTCATCGACAACCTCCAAATTAAGCCCTAGGGCTTCCAAAATGAAGAGAAAATAAATAAGAGATGATAAGGAGAGAGAGAGAAGTTGCAGCTGGCTCCTTGGTCTGTGAGAAATGAAGATAAATCCCAGCCACTTGATATTTTTAATATCTACTCTGTAAAAAGATCAAAATGGCCCTATGTCACTTAACGTACCTTCCCGACCTCCGTTTTCAATTTTGAAAGCGGCTACGGCTCTGAAATCACTTCCTTATCTCTTTAATATTTCATCTGGTCGAAAATCAAAAATAAGATTTTTCTAAAAAATGTCCGGTTTTCGAGACCCACCCGACCCGTGCCCCAAGCCTTATAAACCCGAAAATCTCAAAATGAGCCAATTGGCTCAAAAATATCCCCGAACCTCTAAACTAGTTCCCAAACATGTATTTCATATTTAAAACACACGTAATATCATTTCACATCATTTATATGGCAATAAATGAAAATAAAAGAAAACGAGTCAAAATTGGACACGGTCTCTATACATAGGACACCCAAATATTCTCATATTACTGTAAGTAGCAGGAGAACCAGACAATAACTCCTCTAAACTCTTACAGCCGATAGTAATCGATGGAGACCGGTTCACCAAGAAACAAGCTGTGGAAACAACTTCAGCCAAGAACACTTTGTCTAACCCAACATTGGACAACATACACCTTGCTCTCTCCAATAGTGTTTTGATCATCCGTTCTACAACTTGATTTTGCTGAAGAGTTTTCCTCACTGTGCGATGTCTCGCAATCCCGTGAATCTTGCATAACTCATTAAATTCTCCATCACAGAATTCCAAGCCGTTGTTTGTCCTCAAGCGTTAAACCTGTTTTCCAGTTTTCTTTTCAATCAAGGTCTTCCACTTCTTGAATGTGACAAATGCCTCATTCTTGTGTTTCAGAATATAAATCCAAATTTTTCGAGAAAAATCATCAATCAACGTCATCATATATTTACCATCGCCATGTAAAGTAACCTGAGAGGGACCCCAAAGATCAGATTGGATATAATCCACTGTGCCCTTGGTCCTGTGAATTCTCGTGTTGAACTCCACTCTGCATTGTTTCCCGACAATGCTCACAGAAATTCAGTTTTTCGTTTTTCTAACCACCAAGCAGACCCTGCTTACTTGGAACATCCATCCTCCTCTCACTAATATGCCCAAGATGCATATGCCACAATCTGGTAATATCTAAATCTGGATTCAAGGATGATACTACAGTTGGACTCGTGACTGTGCTACCCTCTATCACATACAAATCATGTTGCTTCAGTCCCTTCCTCACCACAAGAGCACCCTTTAAAACCCTAATGACTCCACCTTCAGCCTTGTAACTACACCCGATGGGTCCAGCGTACCCAGGGAAATCAAATTCTTCTTCAGTTCTGGAACATGCCTGATGTCACTCAATGTCCTCACTATACTGTCAAGATGCCCTTCTTCAGTTCAATAACATGCCTGATGTCACTTAGTGTTCTCACAATACTGTCAAATATCTTGGTTCGAATTGTATCAATACTTACAACCTTGTACGACACATTATTCCCCATCAGAACTTTCCCTCCATCAATGGAACGATAAGAGGTAAACCAGTCCCTGTTTGGACAAATGTAATATGAGCAACCCGAATCATGAATCCGCTCATCACCACAGCCACGGACAGAAATCGTGAGAATGGTACCACCATTTGAATCATTACCGTCTGCAACAGCCACCTCACCGACTTCAGAATATTTTTCCTTTACCTTCTTGCGCTCCGGACATTCTTTCCTGAAGTGCCCTTCCTTGTGACAAGTAAGCATTTCAGTACCTTCGATTTGTTCTTAGACTTAGAATATCCTTTGCTGCTAGACCCTCCCTTCTGATTCGTTCTCCCTCTAACAATCAAGCCTTCTGCCGAACTTTCTATATTGTCCTCAAACGTCCTCTACAACTCCTTAGAATTCAAAGTTGCCTTCACGTCTTCCATGGACAAATTAGTTTTGCCATACATCATTGTATCAACAAAGTTCTTGTACGAGGGTGGTAGAGAACACAACAAAATAATAGCCTGATCCTCATCCTCTATTTTAACATTGAACACGCCACCCTCAAATGTGGCCTTCTTTTGGTCCAACATGTGTTTCAATTTTAGTTATCAGGGTGACGGCGAGGTCTGAACACATGACCTTGTCTGCTCTAATAACATGTTGAAATATATAACATTGAAGAGAGAAACTATACATGAATACAAAGATATATGTGGTTCGGTCACTATGGCCTACATCCACGACATACAAAGCACAAAGGGTTACATCACTTTTATTATATTCTCTCTTAGTTTTATTTACAATGACCACCTTTATTTATAGATGAGAGAATACAAGTGATACATATGGAAAATACATAGATGAAGGATTTCTAAAATTAATCCCATAAATCACTCCTATAAATCTTCTATCAAGGCTGAAATCACTCCAATAATATATTTTCCAATATGTTGAGAAGGATTTATATATTAAGTTACACTCTCTCTAGTAGCTTAAGCTTTTAGAGTAATGACTTTTAACATGGTATTAGAGCAGCTTTATCATACCCTACTTGAGACTCGTTTCGGATCTCAAGATCAACTCATCTTGTATCTTTGGATCAACTTGTCTCGAATCCCCCACAACTTCGTATTTAGTTTCAAGTTAGATACTTGAGTTAAAATCTTCGTGTACCAACTTGAGGGGGTTGTTGGAGAATATATTATTAGAGTGATTTCAGCCTTGATAGAAGATTTATAAGAGTGACTTATGGGATTGATTTTAGAAATCCCCCATCTATGTATTTTTCACATTTATCACTTGTATTCTTTCACCTATAAATAAAGGTGGTCATTGTAAACAAAACTAAGAGAGAATATAATAAAAGTGATGTAGCCCTTTAGACTTTGTGTGTCGTGGATGTAGGCCCTAGTGGCCGACCCACATGTATCTTTGTGTTCATGTTTAGTTGCTCTCTTCAATCTTATATCTTTTAACAAACATCAATATTCTTCAAATCCATGATGATAACATTAACCTCGTCAAGGTGGTCTTTCATAGACGAACCGTCCTGCATGTTTAGGTACAAGCGATTAACAAAAGACTTCGTCGTATAATGGGATTTTAACTTATTCCATAGCCCATCCGCCGTATTTGCTCCAGAAACTTCTCGCTACTCAAGTGTAACAAAATCGCACTGTGTGCTTTCTCCATAGCGTACTCTTTTTGCACTAACTTCCACTTTTCTGGCAATGCATCCCTTCCCTTCAGCGCTTTGGATAAACTGTGTTGAACCAACAGAGCCTGCATCCTAACCCGCCACAGGTTGAAATCATTACTGCTGTATAACTTCTTGATTTCCAGAAATTTGATCACCAGCCCAACTTTGAACTGAAAGCTTTGATACCAATTTGTTACGACAAATAGCCACGAAACAAGCACCACTCAGAACACAAGTATTTACGTGGTTTGACAAGTGCCTATGCCAACGGCACTATGCAAAAAATAGGAGATTACAAGTTTCAACCCCAAACCCTAGCTGTTGTTCTCTCACACTCTCTTTCTGCTATCTATAGTGAATTCTCTCTTCATCCCACTCTAAATCTTAGATGCCCTTCCATATTAAGCTACAAGAGAGTCCTAAACAAGGTTTTGGTGCAGGCGAAAAACAGGTCAAAAAAAATTTGGAGTTAAAACCGGGTTGCAACGTGACTTGGGCCGAGACAAAATTCAGGCCACAACATAACAATACTCATATCCAAGGACCTGTCAAAGAAATATGCATTAGGTCCTAATTTATGAATGATACGAAAATTTCCAACAATTTGGGCATGTTTTAATAAGGAGTTCTTAGGATAAGGCTGGGAAAATGCACAAATTATGACATAATCTCCTCTAATAAATTCATGATTCCTATGATTAGCATATGTAGTAAGTTCATAATTCTTTTTACTCTGGAAAATTTATTGTTGCATATCAGCATGAAAATCATGGACAAGCTGAACAAAGGAATCAGGGAATTCAAGCGAATATATATTTGGAGGCGAATGAACCTGATGAATGGACTGTCATGGAAACGGATTATATATAATTTTGAATTTTGAAAGAACAACTACTGCTAAACTTACTAGTCAAACTAGTATAAGCATACTCCATTATGGGAAAAAACAACTTCCAAGTGTTGAGGCGCACTCTAACTAGAAAACTAACCAACTTTCCTAGACCTTGCTTCATAACCTCAATTTTCCTATCAGTTAGAGGACAAAATGCAAAATGAAACTTTTAATTTGTTCCCAAGAGTGTCCAAAGTGTACGAGAAATTACTATTGTACTTGACATCCTTATTTGACAGAATGAAAATTAATTTAACCAGATCAGAACAACAACTACAAAATTTAAGAATGCATAACAACAAAAAATAAATAAATAAAAAACAAATTCGTAGATGGATTGATGTTAGTCAACTACTCCCTCTTGGCATAAATCCTATGCACTTCAAAACAAGGTTGCATTGTTCAAAACACATTTTCTTTAAGAACCCAGTAATGCAAAGATGACTGTGTCATTAATGTTTCTGCAGCCAAGGCTAGAGTCCTCATCGCTGGTGCTACTGGCTTCATCGGTCAGTTCATTGCATAAACCAACCTCAACACAGGTCAACCCACGTAAAAAAATCATTTTCTTTCATTGCAAAAATCAATTCAACTTGCCCAAGTCGCAACATTTTCTTAGTCTAGCAGTGTGATCAACACAACTTTTTGGTAAAAGTATTCACACATGGATTTAGATAATCACACAAAAAGTAATGTAATACAAACAATTCGAACCCCTTGGTCATAAAACTATGTTTACTTTTGCATCCATATTATAATTTATGAGATGTTTCGTCATTGATTGAAGCACAAACTAGTTGTTCTTTAAGCTTATGCAGATATAACACATATCTACATATTATGTATATATTTATATATATATAAAAATAAATAGAGAGAGAGAGAGAGATGAACATGAAGAAGTAGAAGCAATAGAGAGAGATCTGCCGTGGAGTGGCAGATGTGAAAAGCGAAGCCCAGTCTATTCGAGATATCCAATCAATGTCAGATTTGAGACTCAATGTAGTGACTTATTGAAGCTTAGAGATCAAATATCAGATTGAATATAGAGATGAAAGAAGGGTTAGGACCCTTACCCAAGTTTTTGATTCACTCTACTATGAAGTAGGGCTTGATTTGTGATGGATTTGTAAGTTCTTGGCTATGGAGTTAGGGCTTGGAATAGATAGATTCATGAGTGTCGAGAGCAACAATCGGGCTCTTTTTTTTGCATGAATTCCACTGCCATTTGGAATTAGAAATATCAATTCCTAGCTTGGAATTGTAATAGTGGAATTGCGACATGTGATATTCAAAATGAAGTCCAATTCCACGCTTATTTAATAGAATGAACCAACAAATTTGGAATTAGGATGTCCAATTCCAATTCCAAAGGCTCAATTCCAAACAACCGAACAGACCCTTAAATGCATTTTCAATTTGGATGCGGTTTAACACGGAATAGCAATCCAATATTTCTCAAACTATGGTATCTCAAATGCTTCAGTAGAGCTTGGTTTTACATAGTATGAAATCATTTACTAATATGACTTTATAATTATATAGACAGGAATACATGGAAAGATCTTTTCGTCAGATTGTGGAAAGCCATTGCCCGCCTTTATTTCAATCAAGGGAATAAATTACACGGTATGTTTGCCACCAGGATGTCTTTTTATTAGATTTCCTTACCTTCAAAGTGAACTTTTTTTTAATATGTGTGTGCGTATGTGTGTGTATAGCACGTGACTTCCTTTCCATGTTACCGCAAGTCAACTGTTTCCCATGAGGGTGACATCTAAAAATTAGTTAAAAAGCACAGCCTGATTAAATTTGTACAGCCCACGAGGAGCATGCATTGGTATTATATTTTCTTGTTTGATGGGGTTAGATTTTGTAGTCACAGTTCTAAATTGTTGTCTAATCATATAGACATGTAATAATACTATGTTCTGTATTATGTTTGCTTGTGCACACATGTACCCTTTAGTTCTAGCACTAGGGTTGATGTCGAAAGAGTATTGATAAAGTCATTTCTTTTTTGTAAATAAGTTTTTGCGTTACTTCACTATATTCATGTGCATTATAGGGTTGATGTCCACAGAGTATTGATAAAGTCATTTCTTTTTTGTAAATAAGTTTTTGCATTACTTTACAATATTCATGGGCATTATATGGTTCAGGCACTCCTAGTTTGTGTTTGGATATATTCTTAATATTTAATGAGAAAATTGGGTAAGTTCGTCCCCCATCTTGGGTTGGGATTGTATGGCCTTCACAACATTGAATGGGTTGTATTCAACATTTGTTATTAATGAAATATGTGTTGATTAAAATGCTTTACATACATATATGGTGAATGCTTGTATTGTTCCGTTCATGAGATGGATTGAGGTTGTCCCATTGACTATGCAATGTGATTTGTATATGTACGATGGGTGTTCTTGCACAAATGATATAAATCACGGATACTGCATTATCATAAAGTTGTTCATATTCAGTTATAGATGATAGACTCTCTATATGAGAAGAATTGAACCTGATCACGATAAGTTGAGAAAAATTGCGATAGCCATCATATCAATTACTCTTTATTAAATGTTTCGGCGATTAACTTATGAGAGATGAATGGACTCTTGCCTTTAGTCATGGTTGCTTTAATTTATTCTGGTGGGGCCACAAGGGTCTAAGAACTAGGTATTTTGGGTAACCATTGATTACGGGCATTGGAACATATACTCTCGAGACTACATCTATGCTAGGACATTTTATTTTGACTTGATTAGTTTGATCACTGAAATTGAAGGCCTGTGTTTTTGATAAAATGGTTTTTATAGATATAAAAAATATATTATTTTATCAAAAGGAAAGTTTTAAATGATCAAGCAGGATTAATCAAGGAGTCAAAATAAAAGGATCAATTAAATAATTGGATTGATGGCCTTTATTTGTTTATCCAATGGCTAATTGTGCATAGAGGGGTCATCTCGTAAATTAACTTCTTGGTTTCACCATTCTCCAATCGGAGTGCAATCATTCTTATACAATGGAGTTAAGTTTGGTTAATGGGTTAATTTAATTAGGTCATGAGGTGACTAGAACAATTAAATGACTCATTGGAGCCAAAAGGTTAATGGGCCCAATATGATCTTCACTCCTAGCCCAAGTTTGAATGAAAAGCAAGAGAGTAGAATAACTAGATAGTAGAGAGTGATATGAGCACTCCTTGGGATTTCTATATATATGTGTATACAAGCTCATGACCCTGGGGCTCTCATTCATGAGTTAAGAGAAATTCTCTACATATATATATATAAGCTCTCTAGGGTTCTTACTTTCTCTCTAAGGTTCACACCAACTTAAGCTTAGAGAATTCAAGATGTGGTCGTAGGAGTGATATTCTTTTGGGCTTGAAGCTAGAGGTTGAAGAAGCTTGGTAGGTAGAGCTTAAAGATTCAAGGAGGGCCTTCTCTTGGATTTGGGATTATACACTACATCCCTAGAGGTATAAGGCTCTTAATCTTTATAAGTATTGTTAATAACCATCTACTCTAAAAGTTTAAGCTGTTAGAGAGGGTATAACTTAAATATATAAATACTTCAACACGCCCCTTCACGTGTGGCCTTCTTTTGGTCCAAAACATGTTTCAGTTTTAATTATTAGGGTGATGATGAGGTTTGAACACAAGACATTTGGCTCTGATACTATGTTAACAACCATCTACTCTAAAAGCTTAAGTTGTTAGAGAGGGTATAACTTTAATATATAAATACTTCAACATGTATAATTTGTAGAGAATTCATATATGTAATACTTGTTCTTGAAATTTTTTGGTTTCTAAATGAACACAAGGTTGATTTGCTTCTGTTAGAATTCCAACATCTTGAACACGCTCTTGGCTCCTATTGTCTTGAATCTTTAGTAGTTCGATGTTAAGCATATACTAAACAACCACCTAGCTATGCTACATGAACGTAAAAGTAGGTGGAGGACCAGCACCGGATACACTATACTAAGAGATGGGCTTCGAAGTACGGATATTTCTACAAGAGTGATGTACCTGTATCGTGTTCGTGTCGGATACCAATTCTTCTTGGATAATCGAGGATAAGTATCCGATACTTCTTAAACGTATCCATAATTTTAATGTATATACTTCGACCATGTATCCGATACTTCTCAGATACTTCAGAACACATATTTAACAAGCTTTGAACATTAAAATGTAACTTATTCAGCACTAATGTCATAGTATAATTGTTAAGAAAAGTTTAAAATTTATTCATAAAATAAGTATCGAGATATATATCATGATTTGGTCCAAAATTTATGGGGAAGACGCCATACTACCCATTCTCTTAAAACCTATATAGAACACATATGGTGTAAGGATTTCAAACTGGTCTATCTCTCTGATGGATTCTTCATGGTTCGATTCAACCAAACAGAGGATATGGAGAAGGTGCTGCAACGCGTCCATACATTTGAAGGGAGACCGATTATTTTGAAGAAGTGGTCAAAGAATGTCAATCTTGAAAAAGACTTGCTGGGTTCAATCCCTATTTGGTTGAAAATATACAATCTACCGATCCACTGTAGAAGCAAAGTGGCAGTCTCAAAGGTCTGCTCTTGTTTTTCCAAACCTCTATTCATGGATGATACTTCTCTTAATAAGGAGAGAGGGCATTATGTTAGAGTAATGGTAGAGATAGACGTGTTTGAAGAATTGCCTGAGAGGATGTCGATTGATGTACATGGGATGGACTGTACAATTAAGTTTGAATATGAATGGCGACCACAAGTGTGCTCCCTCTGCCGACGAATTGGCCACTTGGTAGATCGCTACCCAAAGAAGCATGTTTCAGAATCAAAGGAAAAGACATCACAACAGTGGGTTGTTAAAATGGGAGGAAAATTGACACCACAGGAAGTTTCTACTGATACTTCCACTGGGGAGTTTCTTGTTGAAGGGAAGAAATTGAAGGATAAGGGTGTGGATGTTCAGAATTCTTTCTCGGCCTTAGAAGGGGACATCAACAACGATGCTACAGATGTTGAAATGGGAGTGGATGACAATGCGATAAAGATGACATAGAGGATGCTTATATGTGAGAAGATGAAAATGAGGATAACCTGCAGAGTGCCTATCATGATACTGAAGAAGAACAACCTACTGCGGGTGCGAGTCGGAATGCCAAATATCTTAAGCATCCTTCTAATGGTACATCTCCTGGAAAAGTTATTGCTGCTAGTCTGAAGTCTCATCCTACTGGATCCGGTGACATGGATACCTTAGCTCATTATCTCCAAAGTCAGAAAATAAACAAACAAGGAAAGAAAAAGAAGAAAGAAATTTCAGAGGCCTCGATGAGGGTTACTAGAGCTAGATATGCTGGTGGGCTGAACCACCACCCAATCCTTCTCAATGATTGGGTGTTGGAATGTTAGAGGTCTGAATGGACCTCAAATGCAAAAGGAATTCAAGAATTTGATAACTTTGGAGCACTGTTTCTTGGCTATCCTGGTTGAAACTAGAGTCAGGGAGACTAAATTCAATAAAATATCTAGGAAAATTATTCCTTCTTGGTGTTGGATAGCGAACGATACTTTGAGCCCATTGGAAAGTTATGGGTGGGCTGGAATCCCTCTATCTTCTCAGTTGATATCCTGCATTCGGACTCACAGCACATTCAGCTGAAGTGCAAGGTGATTTCTATTCAGATTGTTTCTGTCTTTGCTATTTATGCTGCAAATACAGTGCCGAAAGAAAACTGCTTTGGCGGAGTCTGTCTGACCATGTTAGCTTAATTGATTCCCCTTGGTTGGCTATGGGCGATTGGAACATTATTAGATTTAACTATGAGAAAACTGGAGGGTTGAGGGTGCCTCAAGCTCTTATAGATGAGTTCAATGAGGTCCTTAATGCTGCGGGCCTGGATGATCTTCCTGTTATTAATGGCACATGGTCTTGGTCAAACAATCAGGTTATATCGAGGAGGATTTTGGCAAAATTAGATAGAGCTCTTGTTAATTCAGACTGGTTAATGCAATTTACAGATTCTAAATTGTCCCTTACTGCTGCCTCTATTTCGGACCACTATAGTATGGTTGTGAGGTGGTCTCCTTCATGCTCTCAAGGTCCAAAACCTTTCAGATTTCTGAGGATTTGGTGTTGCATTCTTGAAGTGGAAAGTATAGTTGTAAATGCTTGGAACTCTGTTCGGCAATCCTATTCACCAACTTATGAAAAAATTGAGAATTCTCAAAGACAGGGTTAAGAATTGGAATAAAGACAAAGGCACTATCAACAAGCAGATTACTAATGCCAGAAGAGATGGTTCTATTAAATTCTAGATTCAAAATGATCCTTTGAACGATATGTTGCTTCAATTGGAAAAGGAAATGGGTGCCCAGTTAGAGAACTTACTCCATTTGGAGGAAATGGTGTGGGCCCAAAAGTCAAGGCTATCCTGGCTGAAAGAGAATGACAAATGCACTACATTCTTTCACCACAAGGTTCAACAAAGGCGAAATAGGAATTCTATTACCTCTCTGCAGAACATTAAAGGGCATGTTACTGAGAATCCTGATACTATCAAGGACTGGTTAGTTCAGTTCTACCATGATCTTTACAATCAAACTTCCCCCATAGTCTCGAACCTTATACCTCCTAGAAAGGTGTTGTCTACCCTCGACAAGCACGCGCTTTAGATTGGGGTGGATGCTTCTGAAATAAAAACTGTGGTGATGGCCCTTAATCCTGATAAAGCTCCTGGTGCAGATGGTTATCCTCCTAGATTCTTTCAGAAGTTTTGGCATGTGGTTGGCAATGTTCTAGTGAAGGCTGTGCAACACTTCTTTACCACTTCCAAACTCCCTCAAGGTATAAATAGCACTTTCATCACTTAGATTCCAAAGAAAGATCATGGATTGTCTCCAGCGGATTACAGGCCTATATCTCTTTGTAATACTCTTTATAAAATAATTACCAAGGTTATGGCAAATAGGCTTAGCAGGGTGTTGGACAAATTAGTGGGGCAAGAGCAAGTTGCTTTTATCAAAGGTAGAAGGATTCATGACAACATCATGCTGTCAACAGACATGGTGAATGGTTTTAACAATAAACGGGGCCATGCCTCTATGGCTTTGAAAGTGGATCTCAAAAAGGCATATGATTCATTATCTTGGTCTTTCCTGCTGCAGATTTAAAAACTTCAGGGGTTTGGGGATAAGTGGATTGGTTGGGTTGAGGCCTGCATTAGTTCAGTCAAGTACTCTCTGTTAGTTAATGGCGTCCTTGAGGGATTTTTCAGCTCTAGCAAAGGTATGAGGCAAGGTTACCCATTATCTCCCCTCCTTTTTACCCTAGTTACTACCCTAGTTACTGAACATTTCAATTGCCTTATGGAGAATGCTGTCTTGAGAGGAGCTATTACCTTGTCAAAAAATGTGACCATGGCTAGGATGAACTTCTCTCATATTTTCAATGCTGATGATCTATTTATTATGGTAAATGTTGATGTGGGAACAACACAAGGTTTTGACTCTATTTTTCAACAATTCTATCTTGATACTGGTTTGATGGTCAGCAAAGAAAAGAGCCTAATTATCTATTCAAAGTCGGTTAGGCGTAGAAGATCAATTGATAGAATTTTGCAGTTCAGGAGAGGCACATTTCCTTTTGATTATTTGGGTATACCTCTATTTGATAAAAAGCTAAAGAGAGTTCATTTTAACCCTTTGATTGACAAGATCAATGCCAGATTTACTCATTGGAATTCTCTAAATCTCTCTCTTGTGGTAAAACGGAACTAATCAAGTCTATGCTCTTATCTTTTATATATTACTGGGCTTTTTGATTTAAGATCCTATGGGTTGCAGATCTCTCATTGAAAGGAAAATAAGGTGCTTTTTATGGGGGCATCCTGAATCAACAAGGAAGTTGCATTTTCTGAAATGGTCAAAGGTTACTCTCCCTGTTGCTGAAGGTGGCTTTGGCATTAAAAGAATACAAGATATCGATTTTTGCTCAAAGTGTTTGCAATGCTGGGACTTTATTCAACATAAAAACAAATTGTGGGTTCAATGGTTCAATAGAAGATACCTGCGAAGAACTGACTTCTGGAGCTGTACTTATCAGCCTCACCACTCTACTAGTTGGTCTAATATCCTCCAGGTCAGACAAGTTATGATTGATAATTGCATTTTTCAGATTGAAAATGGCTCAATGTTTTGAACTCTCATTGATCCTTGGTGTGAGGAGCTGACCCTCTTACAAAGATTTGGCATAAGGATGTGTAGAGACTTTGATAGAGCTTCTACCATTTCTCATCTTATTCAGAATAGCCAATGGTGCATCCCTCCTTCTGTGCCTCAGAATGTTAAAGAGTACATCATGTCCATTCCTTTACATAATGACACTGATGTCATCAAATGGAAGCACGGTTTGATTAGTTTACATAATGGCACTGATGCATATTAAGAATTTTTCGTATCAGGATATCTGTATCATGTCGTATCCGTATCCATGCTTCATTGGACATGGGTATAGGGTACATGTCCAAACACTCTTGGTTGGAAATGCACCAAAACAAACATATCCAATAATTCAAATTTTTATCTCCTTGCTTCAAAACGAGTCCTCTATTGTACACTATGTTACATAGAGACATTATTTACTCTCGTCCCCCATCTTGAATAAGCTCTTAGCTCTTATTGAATCTTTAACAGTTTGATGTTAAGCATATACTAAACAACAACCTAGCTATGCTATATGGACTCTGTAAAAGTAGGTGGAGGACCCGTACCGGATACACAATACTCAGATATGGGTATAGGGTATGTGTTCAAACACTTTTGGTTGGACACGCACCTAAAAGTATGTCCTATTTTGGGATTCAACATGTTCGACGCTTGGACACATACCCGCACCCAACACAGGTACCTAGCTCATGCAATGTAGCAACATAGATACTGTGTAATATGATGATTCTCTCACTTGCCACCCTGTCTTTCTTATGCAACTTCTTTTAATTGTTTCTATTTACTTCTTAGTGTTACTTCATCTTCTATTATTATTAGTGTTATATTAAGATAATTCTTATGGTATAAATATGCACATATATCATAGAACATCTATGATGTCATTGATTTAGTTCCTTTTGTTTTTACTTTAGCACTTTGAGAAAACAAAAATCCCCTTCAAACAAAGAAAAATGAAGTAAAAGTGTGTTTCTTGTATTTTAAGCATTCTTATCCTTTCTTTTTACGTAATTCTCACATCTATGCATATTATGATCCTGGTTTTAACAATCTATACTGATCAATTGTAAACCTTGATGGAATATCCAAAGATACTTTTGTATGTAATTAGTTGAATCAATGAATCAGTGCTTTGCTAAACTCTTTCATATTACATGAAAACAATGGCATTTCAATTAATTGCTATTTTCTAATAACATTTACTTGGATAGCTCCTAAATTTTTTATTGACAGGTTAAGGCTAACCAAGCATTCGCTGATTACCATCGTTTGCTTGCACCAGAAGAGAGATATGAAGGTAATTGATATGATTGAGTCCTGACATCTTCCTTTCAGAGTACTGTTTTCTCTCATCAGTGCCTTCTCTGATGAAAGTTGATTTGTTTTTATTATTTTTTGTGTTGCTACCAGTTGACAATTACATGGATCTACAGAAATTGCTATTTCTATTGTGATCTTCATAGTTCTATATAGCAAATCTGTTTCATTCAGTTTCTTTCTGTATTTTCTTTTGTAGCCTTGTAAGGTTGGATGCACAATAGTTGGATATGAGTATTAGGTATGTGTCCGACACATTTGGTTGGACATGCACCTAAAAAGCATATCCAATAATTCAATTTTATTATATTATTACTTCAAAACGAGTGAAGTGACTATATTAAACACTATGTTAAATGAAGATATTATTTGACTCTAGAGAATAAAATAAAAGTATTAAGTAATATGAAGATTTAGTAGTTTCCATGTGTTCTTCTCTTTGGAGATTTGACACGTCTGACACGTAGATACATTTTTGTACCTGACACACGTACCAGAGTCATTACATGCGCAAACTTTGTCAAAAGCATATCATAGATGATGTAATTTGTACTATACAATAGCATTATTGGATTGTTTGATATGCATAATATCTTTGTATCTTATAGTACATATATACACATAATATCTTTGTATCTTACAATACATATCCTGCAAAAGATGAAGGCAACCTCATTGATAATGTATGTAAATCCATGCATACTTTTGATAGATTTCTTCAATTTTTTTAAACAAAATCAATTTTAGACTTCTTTTTCTGTTAGAAAGAATTATTATTCAAAGGTATTTTAGAATTAAATAGCATATCATTGTGCATTTTATTAGAAAGCGTAAGTTTATACCTTTTTCTCCTTTATTTGAAGGCATAGAAAAATCATTTTAATGAAGGAGATGCTATCCAAACCCTAAAATAATAATCATTATCATTATCATCCTTGCCATTATCCCGTACAAACGTGGTCAGCCACATGGATTCTCTTTTTGCACTCTTTTCTATCATAATAGGTCATATCTTCTACTAGTTTTAATTTTTTGCAATCATTTCTTATCAGTTCATTCCATGTTAGTGTTGAAGGATTTAAATATTAAAGTTTCACTCTCTCTAACAAGCTTAAGCTTTTAGAGTTTATGGTTGTTTAACATGGTATCAGAGCATTTCTAGCTTTTTTGGGAGTTTTTCTGGCAGCCTTCATTGCTGTCAGTTTTTTCACGGCCTTCATTGCCGTCAGATTTTTCTACGGACTTCATTGCCATTTTGATCTTCCTTCTTTGTGGTCTTTATCGCTGTTTGTGGCTGTTTAATTTTTTTCCCAGACAGCCTTTTATTGTCTGAAACATCCAAACCGATCAATTCAACCATCATGTCGTCCTCCAACAGCCAGGCCTCCATTCACACTGAAAACCCAACCATGCAGATCTCCACTTCGAAGTTGAATGGAAGAAACTTTATGTAGTGGATTTCCCTGAGAAGCAAAGGGAAAATTATGTAACCGGATCTGCAAAGCGTCCAGCAGAAGATGATTCGAAGTATGACAATTGGGAGGCCAAGAACTATATGGTGATGTCTTGGCCACTCCATTCAATGCAAACGGAGACCAGCAAGACGTATCTACTCCTGCCCACTGCCAAGGATATTTGGGAAGCAGTCACAAGAACCTACTCCAAGGGAGGTTTTGCCTCTCAAATATTTGAACTGAAGCGGCAGATATTAGAACCCAGCAAGGTTTTCCTAACTGTCACGAAGTATTATAATGCTCTTAAAGGGCTGTTGACGGAACTGGATCTCATCAAAATGTAGAGATGGAATCAGCTGCAGATACGAAGAAGATGAAAGACATGCTGGAAAAGGAGCGGGTATTTCAGTATTTGGTGGGCCTAGATCCTAAATTTGATCTGGCGTGTGGCCAAGTGTTGGGTAAATATCCTTTTTCCGACCTTGATGAAGCTTTCGCTCATATTCGAGGGGAAGAGAGTTGTAAGGAGCTAATGGGTGGTAATTCTGGAGGAGATTCTACTACCGAGAATTCAGCACTTGCAATGTCCAAACCAGGCTTTAATGCAGGAGATACCAAGAAACCAATAGACAAAGAGAAGATGTGGTGCGACTACTGCCACAAGCTTAGACACACAAGGGTGATGTGCTGGAAGTTGCATGGGAAACTTCAAAACCTGTAAAGTCTTGGCAGCAAAGGAGGGAATTATGCAACAAAGTTGGGGCAGGCTAATCAAACCATCACGGTGGAAGGAAATCAGGAGACTTCGGGGTTCAACAAAGCTGGTATCTAAAGGCTTAGGACAAAGATGAACCAACTTGAGGACATAAATGCAACCTCAACTACAAATTCAGGTTCTTGTTCCATGGTTCAATCAGGTACAAAAGCATTAATTTCCTCCAAAAAGTATTCTAATACAACCTAGATCAGAGATTCAGGTGCTTTAGACCATATGACGAGCAATTCAACGTTTTTTTATAGTTAACATATTCAGGAAAACAGAAAATAAAAGTGGTTGATGGCTCATTATCATCTGTAGCCGGTTAGGGAACTGTGAAAAATTCACCCACCTTGTCCTTAAATTCGGTTCTTCATGTCCCAAACTTGATTTACAATCTGTTATCTATTGTACACCAATCCCCCCCCTCAAAAAAAAAAAAAGGAAAACGGGGTTGGTGAAAGGAAAAATAGGCATCTATTGGAAATAGCTCGTGCTCTCTTGTTCCAAATGAAAGTGTGAAAGTGTCTAAAAACTACTGGGGGGAAGTTGTCCTAACAGCTGCATATCTTATAAACCGGATGCCAACAAAAGTTCTTGAATTTCAGACACCAATCAAAAAGGTCACTACCTTATTTCCATGGAGTTGGCTCTTTATCAGCAAAAGTTTTCGGTTGTGTCTTATATGTACATGTCCAACAACACTTGCAAGGCAAATTGGATCCTACAGCTGTAATGTGTATATTCTTAGGGTACTCCTAATGCAGGACGAGTTATGATTTTCGTGGATGAGCCGAATATGTTGCGCCTCTACTTTTGGAAAAGGGGCAGAGACAAATGAAATTAGGGATTTAATTTAATTTATGGTTAATTTTATTATTTTGTCATTGTTTTAGTTTTAAGGTTATCTTAGTATTTTACTATTTTAGGGTTTTATTTTTGGTAATAGATTTGATTAGGGTTTTGCTTGATGCCTATTTATATGTGGGTAACTTACACTGTGAAAACACTTTTGATGATTATTGATGATTGAACATTGAGTTATTACTTCTCTCTCATTCTTCTTCTCCCTCATTCTTCTTCTCTTCTCTCTCATTCTCTCTTCTCTCCTCTCTTGTCTTCCTTATTTCAAAGCAATCGTTACCTTTTCCGCATCATTTGGTATTAGAGCGAAAGATTCAAGATCAAGATCAAGATCAAGTTCAAGCAAAAGTTCAAAGTATTCTGTTATTGTTTAGCAAACTCAACCTCGCTCTTGATACAAAAAATTGCTTAGCAAGTTTAAGCAAGCCAATTTGTTGTACACACCTAATCTCTATAGAATAGAAATTGAAGAATATTTTATTCTCCCAAAAAATTGGCCCCTCTTTCATTAGTCTCCACCTTTATTTATACAAGCAATAATTCAAATCCTTTTAGGATTCGAATTTCCCAATTTACATCTTTCTTTTCTTCCAAGCTTATGAGATTCTTTATAGGATTTGGACTCCTTGTTAAACTAGGCAAGCCATCCTCCTCTATGGGTTTGACTCGAACAACTTGATCTACTCTTGTAACATTGGGCTGATTTATAGGCCTGGTTTGCTTACCATTGCTAATGGGCCTAATATCTCTTGGAACTGGCCCATTCCTGATTATAATCGAGTTCACATGCCTTACCAACCTTGCCCAAACAGAATCCTTTCAGCCCTAAACCCTTGAGTTACTGTTTCCACAACCCCATACATAGTGTTTGTCAATCAGAACCCAATCCCAAATCCCAAATAAACCACCTGTCGTTATACCTAAGCCACAACCCACTGTTATCAAGCCCCTAACCAAAACTAGTCACTGCAACCCTCCACAACCACTCACCCCTCATCACCCAAACAAACCCTAGTTACCCCTCCTTACCTCAGTATCCAATCACCACCAAAATCAGTAGCTGCCGACCACCAACCCTAAACCCTAACCATTGCCATCCATCAGAATCATTCACCATCCCACAAAACCCTAACCCTAGATGTTAGATTCTCGCCACCTTTTACCACTGTAAAAGCCCACAAAACCCCAGTCACTACTACGTTCACCAACAAAGCCAACTATCCAAACAACAACCAGTCAACACCAATCACGGAAACCAAAACCATAGCATCTGAACTCGAAGCCAACAACCTTCCGTGAAGACCCTCTGAAAATCATCGCAAAACCAAAAGTCTCATCGCCAAGCAGTAAATCCTCATCGCCGAACAGAAAGTGAACCAACAACGTCAAAGCCAGAGTTTTATATTTCTGTTATTTTCGTCGAAAATTTCTACATTCACCATTGATCATCTTCTCCAGCAACCCCTAGTGAACACCATACCAACATCCACCACCGGAAAAACAAGCTTGACCCTTCGCCAACCAAAAAAAAAAGAACAGGATGAAGACTAATCGTCATCGCCAGAATCTGCTACAACTCCTTTTGTTGTCGCCACTAAAAAGCTCTCATTGTCATCTCTTTACCATCATCGTTCGCCTCTTCAGTCGACGCATACTGAGATCCTTGTTGCTAGAATCTGGAAGTTTGCCACAGACACTAAAAACAGACGCTGGAATCCATTGCCTGAGTTCTCACCGTCACTGGTCTTCTCTTCTCCATCATCAATTACAGTCTCGTTGCCTTCGCGATGAGTCCCTGCTCCTATCGTGTATTCTGCAACTGATTTGTGATTTGGGAAAGGCAAACATGGTTTATTTCATAACCCAGACCCGACCTGAGATCTGGTTCGACCGAGACCCAGCTTTAAACATCCAGCAGCCCATATTAAGATCAGATTAGTTGATTTTGGTTGGCCCAATCTAGTTTAGCTCTAGCCCAAGATTGAGCAGTACATAGTCAACCTTTAAGCCTAATCAGAGTTGACTAGTTCTGGTTTGGCCCAAATTTACAACCCCACAAAAAATGGACCAGTTTAGCCTAGCCAGTTAAAGAATGACTCAAACAAAACAGGATGAAGATCGGATAGACGTGCTTCTTGTTTCTTTTGGACGTCTAGATGGTCAAATTTGACAAAAAGTAACTTACGATTCTGATTGTGACACAATTTTTCTAGGAATGGGACTTTTCGAATCAAAACAACTCAAACGAAACTTGTTTAAAATCATTGCTATCATGCTCGTTGTTTCTGTTGGAAGTCTAGACGGTCGAATCTAGTACAAAGCACTATACTGTTGTAATCATACACGATTTCTGCTTGGAATTGCTCTTTTCGAATCAAAACGACTCAAACAAAACAGGATGAAGATTGGATCGACATGCTGCTTGTTTCTTTTGGATGAGGCTAAAAACAAACACGATTGACAATACCACAGGCTTAACCCTCACCAGGATGAGCAAATAGGGCAGCTTCAGAACCTATACTCCTAAACCTTCGAGCCATATCCTTAATCATACGCTAGGTGCGGATATCATACTCATGAGCCACTCGAAAATACTTATTCACATCCCACTTATGAGTGGTAAAATAGGCTCGCAAACCCTCAATCTCACCCATGAGATAATTGTAATGGGCTTGAGTCATCACAAATGGAGCCTCTGGTGCAACTTGGGCAGCCTGCTCATCCTCAGCATCCCCAATTGGGGCATCCTCCACGCCAGTCTCCTCCTCAACAACAACTGGTTGGTCCCCTAACCATTTAAATATATCTGACACACTTTTATTCCATTCCGCCATGCCAAAATTGGTTACTAACTCCTCCTTCAATTCATTGTCAACAAACGAAAACCCTTGACTCTCAAGTATCTTAACAATGAGAAATGAGAATGGAAGTTCCCATGACCCAGCGGAAGCCTTCATCCACTTCACCAACCCATCATAGACAGTGTAAAATTGTCACCAAACAATAGTATAGTGCTCAAAGGAACTCACCATGTCATTGTGTCTTGTGCCCATAAGAATGCACATTACGGTAAAACACGGAATCCATATACCACAGCTTGGGGAAAGGATGGAACGACTTGTGCAATTCTTCTTCCCATCAGTATACTGACCTGCACACATATCTTGGATAATGGCGCGGAGATCAATACCATCAGGAAGATCGGGGAAAACATCCTCAAGCTTAGCAGGACACTCATCCGGGCACCCCATAGCCGCCTCCACCACGACCACACCAATTCGAATATCATGCCCATCCATGGAAGTGAACAACACCCCCATTTGATAAAACATGGAGGCTTATGGTTTGATAAAATAATCGCCTAAGCCATGGATATACCATGGACGACACCGGAGCAAACAAAGCCTCTAATTTCCTCTTTTTCAAAGCTTGCACACCCCACCTAGTGTCATTGTGAGCAACAAAGTCACTCACTTGAAATGTTGTCTCAAGTGCAAGTTCACGCTTCTTCCAATCATGTGAAATGGCCTCCTTAGCAACCCTAGGACGCTTGGGAATCAGTCTAATTTGAGTGGTCTAGCGTAGGAAAAAAAAAGAACCAAAAATTTTGCAGTTTTGTGGAGACACCTTGAAGCATCATTCTCAAGCTTGCAGTACTAGACTTCTGTAAAGGTACACATGCTTCATTTGAAAATTGAAATTAATACTTTTATTTGTTTGTCTAGTCAAAAATTTTGCAAGGTCCTAATTGAGCCTAGTTGTCTTTGAACCCATCTATTTCCATTCATTGCCCCTTTATTTCTTTCCGTTATTTATTATAGTTTATATTCACTTTTACTTTTACTTATCCAAAAATATATATATATTACTTTTGTTTTGCTCTCGCTATTTTTTCTTGAATTAGCACCTAAACACCTGTAACCAGTGCATGCGTTTGGCATAATCACTTTCATTGCATTCAATTTCTTAACTGTGCATTGTGTTAATTTGTAATTTTGGGTTACTTGAATAAATTTGAGTCATATATCGACATTTTGTCCTTAACTATACTCATGTTTATACTATTCCTTTGAGAGCGCCATGACCACCCGTGAATTGACTTACAATAGGAGTGACACATTCGCCTCCCCAAGGTTTAGGTTGAACACTAGAAACACTCATAGTTGTTATTATGACGAGTCTACATACCACTACCCGTGACACTTTTGTTAGTCCAAGACCATCTCGAGACCTTTACCTAAGATAAACCAACTTTAGAGAGAGTCGAGTTTCACATTCTAGACAACCTCTGTCGCATGTTCACCATCGAGTCACGAGTCGTAGGTTTCCACGTGAAGACTTAGATGAGTTTAAACAATTGCATGATAATCACGAGGATTATTAGACACCTTTTAGACCCTTTGGGTAGTTACCAAGATGAGATATGCAATTATGACATGATGTGCATCCCATCCACGTGAAGACTTAGATGAGTTTAAACAATTGCATGATAATCACGAGGATTATTAGACACCTTTTAGACCCTTTGGGTAGTTACCAAGATGAGATATGCAATAATGACATGATGTGCATCCCATCTATCCTTATGGGGAAAGATGATTGGACACGCACCGACATATTTTGTGCATATCTTAGATTTGCAGAAAAGGTCTTTAAAATCATTATAGAATAAGTGTAAAAAATGCAGTGTCAAAATCAAGTGTTGCTAGGATGAAACTTAACCATGAACCTCATCCAGAACCATATAAGATGACTTGGGTTGATGAAACCTTCTTAATTGTCACAGAGAGGTTTTTAGTTCCTATTCAAATGGGCGCTTTTTCTGATAACATTTGGTCTAACGTTTTACATTTGACTATAGCCCATGTGCTACTTAATCACCCTTGGATCTACGACGTAGGTGCTACTCTGCTGGTAGTTGTTTATTTGAAATTCTATCTAGTTTTTCCCCTCGCCAAGCCATTGAATTATCTCATTGCTTCCACATTCTTATTCATTTAAAATTTCTGACTCCTTTGTCCAGCTTGTCCACGACTTCATGCTGATATAAGACGACAAATTATTTTGAGTAACAAAAATTATGAATTTATTGCATATGCTCAACATAGGAATCATGAATGTATGAAAGGAGATTATGTACCACCACAACCTTAGGCATATATCTCCTTTGAGGTATTGCAAAGTCAAGTTATTGGACATCTCCACATCATTCATAAATCTGGACCTAATGCATTTTTATTTGACTTGCCATCAGATATTATTTGTCCAATTTTTCACGTAGGGTATTTGATGCCTCAGTTGGGTACTTTTGAGGCCCCTGTATTGTTATCTTGTGTTTGTACAGGTAGAGCTATATTTTCTTCGACAAAAGCTTATGTCCTTCCATTCTATCAGCCATAGTTTTTGGACTGGAGGATGTTCTTGACCATCAGAGTGATCTACTCTGGAAGTACTACCCCTCTTCCAATTTCACATGGAGTACAGATGATTTTTGCAATGTTGATTCGAGCTTTTTCGAGCAGCATTATCCATTTCACTCTTTGCAGAAGAGTTTTTCTCAACTATGGAGAATTAATGCAGGACGAGTTATGATTTTCGTGAATGAGCCGAATGTGTTATGCCTTTTGGAAAAGGGGCAGAGACAAATAAAATTAGTAATGTAATTTAATTTAGGGTAATTTTATTATTTTATCATTGTCTTAGTTTTAAGGTTATCTTTTAGTATTTTAGGGTTTTATTTTTTGTAATTTTAGGTTATCCTGCTAATTTTTAGGCCTTTTGATTTTGAAGTCGTTGTCCAATCTTCTAATTTTATTCCTAAGGCTTCTTTAGAGCTATCCAATAGCACTATGTCATTCGTAAATAACATACACCATGGAAGGTCTCCTTGCAATTCTTTCATTATTTCAACCATGATTATTGTGAATAAAAATGAACTTAGCGTCAAACCTTGATGTAATCCTATTCATATATGTGTAGATCTTTTTTATTACTCCTACTTTCCACCATTAGTTGCCTTAATAGGTAAATGGCCTCTATAGTGGATCTTCCTAGCATAAATCGAAATTGGTTTTCGGACACGATATATCCTTTCCTTAGTCTTCATTCTATTACCCTTTCCCATAATTTCATATTAATCAAAGGGCCTGAAGACCTAAAGCTATGATATTGTTGATCTGTGTAATTTATTAAATCTATCAATATTAGATATGATCGAAATGTGAATTTGACTCAATTTTATCATATGAAAAGACATTATTTTGTGTACCACATTAAAGTATTCATTTTCTTTTGCCCTTTTTTTTTTTTTTTCTATTTATCATAAAAAAAAGTGTATTGTGCACACAAATGTGATGGGGTATTGACAACTAGAACTGTGGCCATATATGTAAATATCATCTTGCATTTGGTGACATTGGTGTATATAAATATAAGTTTTCATTGTGAAGACATGATTGTGTGCGTGTGATTTTCAGTTTTGGGGATGACTTTCTGGTTAGTTACAAAACTCTAATTTGAATTTTAACAATTTTGACTTGTAGTTATAGTGACCATGCCTGGTTACAAATCGAAGAGCACATGTATTTTGTTGGGAGAAGAAGCCATGACAGTAGATTTTGTTCTGGATCCAGAAATCACCCCCAAGGGAAATCTACTACGAAGTGCATGTGACCACAAGAGCAGGTTCAAATTGGTAGAATTTTCACCAGGTCCTTACTGGGAAGTTTCTCTTATTTTAGTGTTAAGTTTAGCATTCCTTTGCTTTTTACTAAAGAGAAGGGTGATAATCAACCATATAAAACATAGACAATCAGTGGGACCAAAACGGTCTGTTGTCGTCTGAGGCTTCTCTGTATGTACATTTGTATAACATCTGTATATTTCTATTTAGAGAGATGATGATTGATCTTTTGGAACAACTGGAAAGGTTAATTGAATCACATCAGAATCCACAGGTGAAATACTGAAAAGAGAGACTAGTGAGTTTATATTTTATACAACTGTTCCTCGCACAGGAAACAAACATTGTCAAGTCCTTGCACAGGAAAATAATAAATGTGATTTATTCTGACAAGAAGATGACGTGGAATTGGATAATTTTGGCTTTCTATTTGATCCTACGATGCTCACGGTTCAGATTGTATAATTTTTTGAAAAAATTGGAATCAATCCTGTTCTCAAGGTTCCAACAAAATTGGAACCAGTATAATCCAATCATCCTGTCAAAATGGAATCGAATGAAGTGGTTCAGATCAATTCGGTTTGACAGTTTGGAATTTTGTGAGAAAAGTCCAATAAAAATGAGTCAGTGTAGATGCTCAAAAACGTAAAGATGTAAATGATTGAAACATACATACTCAAAATTTACAGGGGATGATTAAAAGGGCACTGAATATTTTCAATTGAGGTTGAAATTGTAGAATTCAAGTACAGATATATTTAACATTGCCTTAGCTGCTATCCAGCCAGTCTCCCCTTCTTTCTTCCTTTATTTATAGGCTTTTCATTTTTGTCTTTCTTCTCCACTTGGGCTTGTCCTCTTCATCATTGTGTCTGCTGGGCCTTTCTGGGCTTCGTATGCATGCAGATGATGCTTGTCTTTAAAAGCAGGAGGTGACTTGGTTTGATGATGGTTTGGGCAAGTGGAGAACATGAGTATGTCGGTTGAGTTTATCTTGCTTGTTGGCGGCCCACGTCACCTTGGCATGGCGTGTTCGGTTTGGGCTTGGGGGTATGGTGTTTGCGTTTATGTCGTGCCGGCCCGGCTTGGATGATTGGGGTTGGCCTTTCTGGGCCACAGTGAGCATGCACAAAAGTACTTCAAGGAATCAAAGAACAGGGGATATAGACGGGAGAACCTTCAAAAAAACATATTGCCACCAAGAACTTGATTCTGCAAGAATATGGGAAAGGAAACTGATAAGTTCTCCCGCTCTCTTTATGCAGATTCATAGATATACACATCTATAGCGAGTATTCTCTCATCTATATATATATATATATATATATTAATTGATATACATATATAACTGACTTATATTGTAGATATACACGGTATGTACTATATGCTCCATTACTGCATTTTGTTTCCTTTTTTTTTTCTTTCCTCTCTCACCGAGTTAATATGAAAAATATATTAACAGCATCATTCTGATTCTATTGCATGCATACTCGTACAGAGACATTTGTGTTTTTTGTAGGACTGCATTTTGCTTTAAATGTTATAGCTTAATCTACTGGACATACTGGGACATTCATTGATACATTGTTGTGTTGCTTTAGATTTTGACATCTTGACAAAACATTAATCCGACGATATCAATCTAAATTCTTTTTACTATTCCATTGCCCGTATCCAAGGTTGGGTGCGAAAAGGTGGTGGGTGAGTCGAGATAGACAATTTGTAAAATTTATTTCAAATCATTTTGATGAATTTTAACTCAAATAAAAAACACCACAAAGACGAAGTCAGAGAAAATTAGGATAGCAACATAGAACATAGGGACATTGGCCGATAGGAGTAATGAACTAGTGGATACTTTAAAACGAAGAAAATTAAACATAATTGTCTTACAAGAGACTAAATGGGAAGGTGAAAAAGCTAGAGAGATTAGATGAGGATATAAACTTTTCTACTTGGGAGGGAAAGATAACCAATGAAACAGGGTAGGCATAGTAGTAGATCACTACATGAGGGACTGTCGCGCCCGCACCCCTGGGAGTATTTTTGGCTTAATGTGATGGAGAGGCTACACCCTAGTTGATGTGAAGGGTCTTAATGCTATTTGTATGGAGTTATCGCCTAACATTGAGTTATAGTGTGTTAGGTCACCTAAAGTTTTCTCCAGATGTGTGAAAGTGAGTAATTACCTTAGATGTAGTACTCAAGAGTACTTGATTCAATGTTGCCTTAGAAACTAGATCAAACCAATGAGTGATAAGATCCAATTCCCTATTAGGCATGACTCTAAAAGAGTGTTTTGTCTTGTAAATAGAAGATGTTTTTGGAATCCTGAATTTTAGTGTGATGTGACCAAACCCAACATCTACCCAGATTCCCATAATGAGAATTAGGTCAACCGTAGTTCAATTACGACGAACTTGACAACCTAAAGGATAATTTTGAGGTTGAAGTTGATTTTTTAATATATGAGCTCTAAAGATGAGTGTTTTTGAAAATGAGTTAATTTTGAACATATGAGTTATTTGAGTGGAATAAACGGAAATGAGTACTTTTGAAAATGCCTTCATACGAGAAGGATTTGGATGTAAAAGACGTTTTGAAAAGAGTACTTTTGAAAGTGCCTTCATATGAGAAGGGCTTTGGATGTCAAAGATGTTCTGAAAAGTGAAATACTTTTGAAAATGCCTTCATAAAAGAGAGGCTTGTGATGTAAAAAGGAATTTTTGAAAAATAGAATGTTTGAAATTAAATGTATTTTAAATTGCCTTTATACAAAAAGGACTTTTCATTTGGAAAGATATTTTAGACAAAGATGTTGTAGAGACTCAGATTTTTTCTCCTGAGAATATTATGTATGCAAACGTGTATGTGTCATGGATATATTGAGAGACCTATTGTGAATAATACATGAGGACATGAGTAAATATGTATAATTACGGTGTACGAATTACATGGGTTAATTGAGAAATATTCCTAGTGATATTTGGGATAACGTGTTTGGGCTGGGATATGTGGACCCGAAATAAGTGGTAAGACTTGGGATTTTGTTTTTTCGAACTCCTTGAGAGGAGGTGGTTCAATAAATAAATTATTTGGAAAAGTATTTTGTGGGCTAGTACTTAATAGAAACCGATAGCCAAAAAGGTAAGGCCTTGCTTGGTTTGAGAGTGACAAAATTTGAGAAAATTAGTTTTTCGTTTGCTTGGATGTGTTTTTGAAGAATAGTTTTTTAAAAATTGAATTACCATAGTTGAGGTTTTTGGAGTGTTCTGAAAGTTTTGGAAACACAGAGAACTCCCAGTCTTTAAAAAATACGGAGACTCTAGCGTAAACACATCTCATTCATAACACCCAGCTGTATAATACCCCTGAACCAACGCCATCACCTTCCTATCACAACAATGGAAAATAACACCGTCTGAAAAAAAAGAAAAGGAAAATAACTTCAAAAGGAAATAGATAAAGATGGCAATGGTTGAAATTGATGTGCCCAGATTTTCAGTCTATTTCTTTTATTGGATAATTTCAAAGCTCTTCCTCTTCCCCATCCTCCAACTTCTTCAACAATCTCCACTAATGAATCTTGAAATTGATGTGCCCAAATGGTTGAAAATGATGTACCTATATTTTCAATCTGTACCTTTTCTTCTTCCATCTCTGTAGGTATATAATCTCTCCACACAAATGACCCATGATTGGGCTATTTTTGAATGGTATGCTATAATCGAACCCCCACACCACCTTCGAATTCACTCTTGAAAAGCTCCACTCACCACCCATGTATTAGGGCTTGGGTTGGTGGTTGTGATCTATTCAGCCATGGCAGAAAGAGATTATAGAGAGAGAGAGAGAGAGAGAGAAAGCTTATAAGTAGATTTTAGGAAGGAGGTTGCCTGGGGTTGGTGTCAAGAGATGGCTGATGGTAGTGAAGGTGGAGTTAGTGGCTGCCAGTGAAGTTTATTATATGTATATTATACTTTATATATACTGTAATCCCTAATTGTAGTTGTACATTTAATGTATATATACCAACTTCATAAAATTTTAATTATGTATATAAAATATTAATTTAAAATTTAAATATTTCCCTTCCCAAAAATAAGTGTAAATATTATGATTTAAATGATTAATACTTAATTGCACAAATACTTAAAGTGATATATTTGTGCAATTTTTATTAACCTAATAATACATAAGAGTAATGCATTTTTGACACTTGTCAATATTAACCCATTCTATATGTGTTTAACTAAAACTACAATTGTTGACCCAAAGGTTTTAACCTAAGGTAATCTCGTAATTTTGATGATAACAAATCATTAATGGTGTTAAGTACGAACATCTATTTTAAGTAATTGACTAGAATGATCATATATATTCAAAGGAGCTTTCATCTCATGTGAATATCAATGAAAAAGGAATTTGCACCTCAAGTTTGACAAATTATGCAGAATAAAGAAGCATTGGGGTAAACAGGATATGGTGAAAGCTTAGGCATACTTTGTAAAGCTAAATTTGATTTACCTGTTTGAAGCTCAGTGTCTAAAATTGAATCTAAGACCACATGCATCATATTTCTAAATTTCCATGAGTGGCTCTTAGATTTTTAGATTAAATAAATTTCAAAAATAGTTGATTTATTCCTGTTTTAAAGTCGACTTTTTCAGGCAGTACAAAAATGGCATTTCTAGAGTACTAAGATGAAAGACTATGTCAATTTATAAAGAGGACTATCTTTCTATTTTAGTTTATGAACTTTTATGAAAATGTCTTTTTTAGAGCACTAAGATAGAAGACTATCTCAAATCATATAGAAGACTATCTTTCTATTTTAGTTTATGAGATTTGATAAAATAGTCGACTTATTCATTAGAGAAAGTCGACTCTTTTAGGCAGCTTGAATCTGACTCTTTGAGGACCAATATAAAGTCGACTGCTTCAAGCAAAAAGTCGACTGCTTTTCCCCAGATTCAAAATTAAACGGTTAGTTGGTGCATTTAATGTTTTCACCCACCTTCCAACAGATATTTTCGTGAGGGAGACTTTATATACATCTCTTGTTCTGCATTTATAAACACAACTACCAGATATACAAGCATTCAATATATGATTCACTCTTCTCACTCTCATTCAATTAAGTCTTGAGCTTCAAACTTGAAAATCATATATAGCTATAGTTGTGAGCTTTCATTTAAGAATTTTATCTTTGAGAGATACCACATTTGTACTTCAAATCCTCTTCTCATTCATTGTAAAGGATTAGTTAAACCCTATAAGACTAAGTGGAGGACTTCACTTAGCAAGAGAAAGGAGGAGCTTGTAAGCTTCATTATGAAGGTTTGCTCTCCACCCAAAAGGAGTAGCCTTAGTGGATTTAAAAAATCTCAAGAGGGATCTTGAGTCTTAGAGTAGGGGGTTCTGAACCATACTACATCTTGAGTCACTTGCGTTTGATTTTCTCTATCTCTAGCTCTTTATTATTGTGCAATTTATTTATTGTCTTTATCTGTTATTTGCATAATTTTATTTTCTTGTTGCAATTTAAATTTGTGGAGAAAATATCATAGTTTGCCATTGACCCCTGTTTACCCCCCCCCCCCTCTAGGGTCAATTCTTGGGTAACAATTGGTATCAGTGCTTGGACTCTTAAATAGGACTTAATCGTCTTAGAGTTTGATCATGGCAAACATGCAAGGACCATCTCATGTAGAATGTCAATCTAACAATAGGCCACCTTGGTTTGATGAAACCGACTATAGCTATTGGAAACCTAGAATGATATGATTTCTTCAATCTATTGACTACCAAGTTTGGGAAGTCGTTCGTGATGGACCCTTAGTTCCCATGAAAATTATAGGTCTAAGAGTTCCAAAAGATTTGCATGAATATAATGATAATGACTGAAAACTTGTTCAAATCAATGCTAAAGTCGTTACAAATAGGGGTGCACAAAGAACCGTCGGAACCAGAACCGAGGGGAACCGTACTGGAACCGTACCGAACCGTGGCTACGGTTCCAATTCCGGTTCCTAAAATTAGGAACTGCTACCAACAGTTCCGGTTCCAGGACCAGTAGAACCGTACCGAACCGAAACCGTTGGGGGTAACGGTTCCTTGGAACCGAAACCGTTTTATATTAATAATGTATATATATATATAATATAATAATTATATATATATAGGATGCCATTTTTAGATTGTAGGTCTCACATTTATTTAATGAATATATATATATTTTTTGTATTTTCAAGCTTCCTTAAAAAAAAAAAAAAACTAAGGAACTGTGGTTCGGAACCGGAACCAAACCGAGAACCGCGGTTCGGTTCCAACCCTTAACGGTTCCAAAAATTAGGAATCGTGGGGAACGTACCGTGTACACCCCTAGTTACAAACTTGTATTGTGCTTTGAGCAAATCCGAATTCAATAGAATTTTGGCTAGTAAGTGAGCCAAAGATATTTGGGACAAATTAGAAGTGACCTATAAAGGCACTAAGCAAGTTAAAGCCACCAAAGTGAGTATGTTAATTCATGAGTATGAGCGCTTTAAGATGGAACCAAATGAAACCATTGGTGAGATGTTTACTCGATTCACTAACATTATTAATAGTTTATCTCATCTTGGTAGGAATTACTCAACTCCCGACAATGTGGAGAAAATTCTTTGGTGCTTAGCTTCAAGTTGGGATGCTAAGGCTATCGCTATTTTGGAAGCAAAAGATCTCGATACATTGAGTCTTGAAGACCTTATGGGATCTCTCATGACTTATGAAATCAAGATGAAAAATTGTCAAAAAAATCCCGAGCAAAAGAAGAGCATGACTCTAAAAACTTCAATTCAAGAGGTTAAGGAGGAAGATGCTAAAGATGTTAGCGATGATGAAGATGAACTTGCTCTCATCTCTAACAAGTTCAAAAAGTTCATAAGGAAAGAGCATTTCTTCAAGAAGAGACCTTTCAAGAGAAATGAGTCCAAAGATGAGTCAAGCAAAAAGGAACCACCTACTTGTTTTCATTGCGAAAAGCCGGGTCATTTCAAAACTGATTGCCTCAAGTACAAAAGAGATAAAGAAATGTAAACAAAAGAAAAAAGTAATGAAGGCAACATGGGATGATTCCGACTCAAGTGATTTGGATTGTGATGATGACGAAGTTGCCAACCTTTGCCTCATGGCAATTGAGGACGAGGTAGATTTTAATCTTGAGCTTTCAATTGAGTCATTCTTTTCTTTTAATGAGTTGCAAGATGCCTTTGAAGATTTGCATAAAGAACTTGAAAAGGTTATTTTGAAAAATTCATCTCTTAAACAAAAAATCTCATCTCTTTCACTAGAACTTTCTAAACCTCAAAATGAAAACATTTTATTGAAAAAGGAAAAAGATTCTTCTTCACTTGAACTTTCTAAAGTTCAAATGAAAAATAATTCTTTCAAGAAAGAAAGAGATACATTTTCAAAAGAGACTTTCTCAATTGATCTTCAAATTAAAAATGAAAATTTGAAGAAAATTATTGAGGATCAAATTGAGATTCTTGCAAAATTTACCAAAGAAAGAAAGAACTTAACTATTCTTCTTGAAAAACAAAAGGATGTCTATGACAAAAAAGGGATTGGATACAATCCATATGATAAACAAATATCTTTGATCAAAAAGCCCTCTTCAAAGAATGACAAGTTAAAACCTTTGAAGCACTTCTTTGTCAAAAGCTCTCAACTTAACTTTTTTGGTTCTATATGCAATCTTTGTAGAAGAAATGGACATAAAATCTTTTCCTGTCCTTCTAGAAAAAGAAAGTTGACAAAAATGATTTGGGTTCCAAAAAGAACACTTCCTATGATTATTAATCCAATTGGACCTAAAATGGTTTGGGTACCAAAAGAAGTCACTTAAGCTTGCCTTGTCGGTATGCTTAAAATCCTCTTCTAGTTCCAAGGACAAATGGTTTCTTGATAGTGGTTGCTCAAGGCACATGACGGGAAATCTGTAGAGACCAGAACCAAATTTGACCGATTTTTAAAATTTGTCATCATTTTCACTATAAATACATTTTGAATGATATTTTGGATGTTTCGAGAGTGAAAAATATGTTATAAAATTTTTGAAAGTTTTCAGAACATTTGGAGAAGTTTGACTTTTTGGTCAAACAAGGGCCCGGGAATCCAGAAAATTTTTAGGAAATAATTATTTTTGATATTGGACATAACAAAATGTTTAATGAGTGAAGAAAGTGATTTCGAGACCATAGAAGTTTTTAAAATCGAAAACGGAGCCTAGGAAGGTACGTTAAGTGACTTAGGGGCAAATGGGTAATTTGCTCTTGTTGAGGTGGCCTATATAAGCGTGTATATTGCTGAGGCAGAGGTGATACATATAGATTTTTGGCATGGGAGCTCCTCCTTCCCCAAGCTTCTCCTTTGATTTTCATCACCTTGTAGTGTGATTTAGGACTTGTCTCAAGAGAGAGAGCTTCTCCTCTCTCCTTCCTCTATACATTGGTGGGTTCAAGGTCTCCCAAATGTGAGTTCCAAAAATTGAGAGTTTCTAAAGTGTGGATTTGGACTTAGTCCAAGAAGGAAAGAGTGTTCACTTTGTCCCGATCTACGGTCCTACGGAAAGAAATTACATTTTGGAGGAACTTAAAGTTTGGTGAATTCTAGGATTTGCTAGGAAGGACTCCAAACTTGAGGTAGGGGTGTCTTCTCCTTCCTTTCATCGATTCTCTAAAGTTTTTTATGATATATGGTAGTATTAGCATGGTTTAGGAAGATAGAACATTTTTTCTTGATTTTATTTGATATTTAAACATGCTAAGAATGTTCCTTGTATGATTTATGTGATGTATATAAAGCATGTTAGTCTTATACATGTTAAAGTTAACTCATGTGCATATATATGAAATATGGTGTATGTGACATGTATAAATATTATGTATGAGATTTGGTGAAAATGATATGTTAGGAATAGCTTAATTGTGTTTTGCATATATTGTATGTGTTTAGTTGAGAAGCATGAGGCTCATTAGGTTTACTTGAGCCATGATTGGAATTATGTGCACTTTTGAATGCCATATGTTTGATAAATACATTAAAAGAGTAGTTTTTCTATGTTAATGCATTTGGTGATATTTGTGGATGGAATGGTATGCAATGTGGTATGTGTGTACTTACCTAGTGTAGGTTGTTCTTGCCAAAAAATGAGATGAGTGTTGTAATTGGAATGATTGTTGAATGAGTTAAATTATGAGAATGGATGCACACGGATGGTGATGAGCTTATGATCCCCATTGGCGGATTCCAATTATTGGGAAAATGGATTCCTCTTTTTTAATTGACAGTTTTCAATTGAAAAGGAACCATAGTGACAATCTTGAGGTTGACGGGTGTCAACATGTGATGATCTTGATAGTTATGAAAACCTTAGATTATGAGGTTGAAAGGATTTCGGTTGTGACATTTAGAGAATTGTGGAGTTGAATACTTGGAGTTAGATTGAGTTGATTTAAGAATTGTGAATTCATGCTAAGATGGAGGTTTGTGAAATTCAAAGGCATACTATGTTGTTTCATGTTATGTATGGTTGAGTGAGTAATTGCTATTTATTACATTATAGTCTTGTTAATAACATAAGTGTCTGAGCATGCCATATAGTGTAAGGATAACATGATGCATATCATATAGATCGGCGTCGAGTCGATGCTTAGTTGGGTTTGGTCATCTCTACTGAGCTGCAGTGGTGCTCACCCCTTTCTCTCCAAACATTTTTACAGGTAAAGCACCAATGGAAGATGAGGCATGATTAACTAAGTGGACTCTTAAAGTTCTCTTGAGTTCTGACCTTTTGATATGTGGATTGATGCTCATGCCGGTTTATGGCATGTGAACTATGTTAATGATGTTAAATTTACATTTGATTTATGTTGATGCACTCTAGTTTCAAATGTAATGATCATATATGGATCATATGTGATATGTGGGTTTTGAATGGGAGAATGTTGGTTTTGATCCCATTATGTGTAAATTCTTGGATATGATTGTTGGAGATGTAAATTCATGCTTAGAATGATGTATTATGATGATTTATCATTTGTGGATGCTCAGAATGTTATTTGGATGATGAAATAGTAATTGTAGATGTTTGGAAATGTCTATATATAAGTTTTGGAGCTAGTTTTGAGATAAAAGAGACTAAACAAAGTTCTCAGGTGAAAATAGTTGACTTACTCGTCAAAAGAAGTCGACTGTTTTATCCAGCAACTTTTAGAGCTTTCTGGGAAGACAAGATAGTCGACTTTCCCTTTTGGGACAGAAGACTATTTTACTACTCTAGAAATCACATTTCTCTAAAAATCAGCATTTTGCCCTTTCTAGCAAGGTAAGATAGTCGACTTTCCCTTTTGGGACAGAAGACTATTTTGTTGCTCTAGAAATCTCATTTTTCTAAAAATCAGTATTTTGCACTTTCTGGGAGGAAAAGACAGTCGACTATTTATTTTTGGACATTTCTGAAAGGGTAAAACAGAAGACTATCTTACTGCTCTAGATTTTCAAATTATTGAATTAGGCATAACTTGGTTGTTTCAAACTCGAATCAATTGATTTTTTTTTTGAAATTGATTCTTTTTGAACCTTCTTTCCAACGGTGTAAGTTACAATTTCAAATTTCACTCACATAAAGAGTTGAGTTCCAAAACTTGGTTGTTATATGTATAGTCCCATTATAAGGGGTATTGATGTGTACACGCCAATGTAACGACGTAAGTTTGAAAGCTTCCGTATTGAGTTTGAGAATTGTGAGATAATTTGGTAAGATGAGAACCCAGTCACCCTTGGTTTTTGAAGAATGGAAGTTGGGGCGTGACAAGATCGCTCCAAATTCTCTTCTCTCAAGCCTTATGATGGAGGTAACGTCACTTTTGGAGACAACTCTAAAAGTAAAATTATTGGCGTTGGGACCATAGGTATATCTTCTTCCTTATCTATTGACAATGTGTTTCTTGTTAATGGTCTTAAGTATAACTTGTTTAGCATTAGTCAACTATGTGATAAGGGTTTTAATGTTACATTTAAATCGGATTATTGCATTGTTGAAAAAGATGGCTGTCAGATTTTTGTTGCATATAGAAATGGTAATTTGTACACCATCTTTCTTTGTGACTTACCTGATCAAAATGTTAAATGCTTTGTTTCCTCTAATGATAATAGTTGGTTATGACATAGAAGACTAGGACATGCAAGCATGGACTTGATCTCAAGATTGTCCAAAAATGACTTAGAAGCAATTAGGATGTTACTTGCATATACATCTCATAAGAACTTTGATAGGCGTTGAATGTTACGCATTCTAGCCTCTTAACTTATGTATTTTATTCTCTTAGTGATAGATTATTTTGTGATTTTACTTTGTTTTAGTGTTTTCTGTATTTTCAGGACCTTAATGATTATTTCAGTTAAAACCAAGTTTTTGGGCTTTGAAAGAAGACATCCAAGATGGTGAGATGAAGCCTACATCAAGGAGACTCACTCAACCATTTATTCCAACTCAAATCAGCCCAAGAAAGAGGTCCAAGAGAATTACAGCAGCTTAAGAAGGTTTCGGGCCTGAAGCCCAAATCTGCGCATAATACAGTCTTAATCCCGTTTTGGAAAACGGACCAGAAGTCTTATTTCCGAGCCTCAAATCGACATTATTTTTGTTTGGGGTTGAACGAAATTTGATTCTACACACTTTCGTATTTCACGAAAATTCCGTAAAACGGACTTCTAGTGGGTCAAAAGTCGGGCCGAAGTCAGCAGGAAAAACCCACCTGATTAGTGCTGCGGGAAACCCTAATTTATTCCTAATTGGATTAGGACTTTGGTGTATTCTCTTGGGAAATAAAGTGAAGACTTGGAGGTTGAGTTGAGGGAGATGAGAGAGAACACAGAGAGAGTCTGAGAGGGCTGAAGAGAACAGAAACATATTCGCAGAGCCATTAGAGAACGAAGTCATACGCGTAATTCAGAAAGATGATGTCTTCTTCCTCAACAGTTGAAGCTTCTTCTTCTACCATGAGCGGCTAGTTCATCCACTAGGGTTTTGATGTAGCCCTAACAAAGCATCAATGGTTTGATTGTTTTAATTATTGGGGACCTTTATATACATGCATAGATTGTGTAATTGTGAGGATTCTTATTATAGAATTGAGCAATAAAAGTCTTGTAAATTCAGTTTCAATGATTTCTTATCTTGTCTTAGATATTTAGTTGTTGTTATTGAACTCAATCTCTTTTGTTTTCTGTGATCATGAGAGAGATTATTACACAATGGTAATCACTGAATATATTGTTATGAGCTTTGATGGATTATGCCTAGAGAAGATAAACCATACTGCACCCTAGATTAGAGTAGTTAGGCAGATGGCCCATGCCAATCGAAGATAGTCCATGGCTTAGCCTTAATCATATGTTATCTTCTTGACGGATGAAGGTGAGCTTGTAGCCACCGACACCACTTATGCATGATGTAATTCCCCTATAGTTGATTCAATTAACCATTGATTGTGGAGTTAGTGGTGAAGTCAAACACCCTAGGTTTCTCTCCTATTATCTTCACTATCTTGTCTACTTTGATTTATTTTATTTTATCTTTTTAATTAGTTTAGTTTAAAAATCAGAATTCTTTTCTTATAAATTTAATTAGAGTTAATTCCGTATTCCAACTCGTCAGAACATAATCCCTGAGGTACGATACCCATTCATTTCGATAGCCCTATTCTGCAAGGAATTCGTTCTATTGCGAAGTGTGGAAATTTTTAATTGATATACTTTTTGAGTCACACTCACACACGAATCAAACTTCAAGCTATATCAAATGGATGTAAAAAGTGCATTCTTGAATGGCTTCATACAAGAAGAAGTCTATGTAGAACAACCACCGGGCTTTGAGAATCATGATTTTCCAAACCATGTTTTTAAATTATGTAAAGCCTTATATGGTTTGAAGTAAGCTCCTAGAGTTTGGTATGAAAGATTAAGTGATTTTCTTCTAGAAAATGATTATTCAAATTGATATCACTCTTTTTACAAAAAGCATTGATAAGAATTTGTTGATTATTCAAATTTACGTTGATGATATCATTTTTGGATCAACAAGTGAGAAGTTATGCAAAGAATTTGCCTCAAGCATGCAAAACGAATTTGAAATGGGCATGATGGGTGAACTTAACTTATTTCTAGGATTGTAAATCAAACAATCATTAGATGGTATATTCATTTGCCAATCTAAATATATTAAAGATTTGCTAAAGAAATTTGGCTTAGAGGAGGCCAAATATATAAAAACTCCTATGAGTAATGCCTCTAAACTTGATAAGGATGAAAAGGAAAAGATGTTGATATCAAGAAATATAGAGTTATGATTGGAAGTCTTTTGTACTTAATGGTAAGTAGACCGGACATCATGTTTAGTATTTGCTTATGTGCAAGATTCCAATCATTTTCCAAAGAATCCCATTTAAGTGCCGTTAAACGAATTTTTAAATATTTGAGTGGCACTATTGATTTAGGACTTTCAATTCCTAGGGATACATCCTTTGATCTTATAAGTTATTCAGATGCCGACTTTGCGGTACAAAATAGATAGAAAAGGCACTAGTGGTACTTGTAATTTTCTAGGACACTCCCTTGTATCTTGGTCAAACAAGAAACAAAATTCTGTAGCTTTGTCAATGGTGGAAGCCGAATATGTGGCAGCCGGAAGTAGTTGTACTCAAACGCTTTATATCAAACAACAACTTGAAGACTTTGGACTTGCATTTGATCACATACCTATTACTATTAGATGTGATAATACAAGTGCTATTTGTATTTCCAAAAATCCTATACAACACTCAAGAACAAAGCACATTAAAATTAGACATTATTTCTTGAGAGATCATGTGTCCAAAGGCGATATCAAGCTTATTTTCGTTAATACAAAAAATTAATTAGTTGATATTTTCACCAAGCCCTTCCAAGAAGATAGGTTTTGTACTATTAGAAGAGAAATAGGCATGCATGACCAGAGCAAGTGAGATTGAATTGACTTAAGTTTCTAGGAAAAGTTGACTCTTCCATTATTTCAAGTCGACTATTTTTTATAAAGCCTTTTTGGACTTCAAGCAAGGATAAACAGTCGACTTTCTATGCTGAAAAAGTTGACGCCTTACACCCCTCTGCTTACTTTTATTTTTATTTTGGCAATCGACTTTATCTAATTGCAAAGTCAGCTTTATATTTCTTTGAGCACTCCACTTTATCCGAGCATGCAACATCAGATGGGTAGGCCCCTTATTCACTTTCACGGTTGAATTAGATTCTTTACCTTTGTTTAAGGAAAGAAAATGTGCTACAAAGCCTCTGTTTAAAAGAAGTGCAAAAGTCAGTTGATCTAAAACAATCACACACAGTCGACTCCCTCAAAAGAGAAAGTCGACTTTCCTTATCCCTTCAGTTGGCCTTATAAAGTCGACTTTCCTACTTCTATCAATTAGCTTTCCTTGTAGATTTTTCATTGTATGTTTTTTCTTTTTTTTATCTTTTTCCTTAAAAAGTTGACTTAAGGGGATTCGTTATCTTCTCCTATCGCCAATATGTTCTGTAATTTTTTTTTTGGGCATAATCTGCCATCTCACCACTTTTCTCTCACAAACATCATGCCTCTAAAAACCATGGGAAGATGACGCACCGCTGGGAAGCTAAAACTAACCACTGCCACCGAATCTCGTGATCAGCAAACCAAGCGCCGCCATGACCATTCCGTTTCGGCATCAACTCCACCACCAGCTTTAGCGACTTCACCTGCTTCACCTTCACTGTCATGCCCCAATTCTCGACTCTCGAGAACCGAGGGTGAATAGTAGATGTTTCGCTCGATTCACGTCCATAAATTGCTAAACAACAAGAACTTAAATCCTTGTTCATTTAAAATTTGAATGTGATACTTAGTCTATTAGATAGAAAATCTAAAAATACTCAATTTAAAAAAAAATCACTCTCAATTTTGATTTAAAATGATGAAGTTATGCCCGTTTGAAGTTTGGGGCAATTTTCAAGGTATGTTGTAAAAAATGACTTCGATCCATTGAAGTAATGAGTTCAGTGCATCGGACCTTCGATGCATCGAAGTGCTGAGTTCGATGCATCGAACAATTATCGTCCAAAAATAACTCTCAGGACTTTTACATTTCTAAAGTCCTACAGATTTTTTAATGCATCAAACTTGGGACTTCAATGCATCGAACTGGATGCTTCGATGCATCGAACTGTCCAAAAGCTGAAACTTTGCAAATGGTCATTTTTGACCCTCTAGGCCATTTCTACTAACATAATTCATCCTAACAACCTCCAAATCATATAAGAAAGGAGTTTAAATCATTCACAAGTTCTAAATCATGCTCATAATCAAATCATGCACCAATATGAGTCATTCTCACTCATAAACACATTTTATCCAAAAATGAAACTATCCAACATCTCCATTTTAGTCCATCAAATGAAACTAGAAGCTCTCAACCAGCATTACATAAACAAATCCATTGTCTTATCATATTTAACAAGTTCATAGTCTAAGCATACACACAAGTTACATTTGTCCAAAATATAACTACAACTCAAAGAGAAAGATCTCATACTACAAGCCGGCATGTATAGCCACAAAATATACAATATCCCAAAATGTATCAAAATATTACAAGAGTTCCACTTGGACACTCAAGTATCATCTATCATCGGCGCCTTATCTGTAAAAGAGTTTAGAATAAAGAGGTGAGCACCACTGCGGCTCAGTAGAGATACCCCAACCCACCTAAGTGTCGACTCGACACGACCTACATAAATGCTTGTCACTACATTACATGTATCATCCAATATATACCATGTTCATTCACAAGAAATGCATATATATAAGAATGTATTAAACACATAGCATGCTTCACGATTCAAATGAGAGCAATTTCATATATTGATCTCCCTCTCGGACTCAACCCAATACCTTGACATGATTCTTGACCAACCATGTGACCGAGACACTTTCCACACAATTACGGAATCCATCACCGAGTATTCTCTACTCTGAGGTAATTGGACCGTTGTAGAATCCGTCACCGAGTATTCTCTACTCCGAGGTGATCGGACCACTTCAAAATCTATCACTGAGTATTCTCTACTCTGAGGTGATTAGATTATTTCAGAATTCGTCACCGAGTATTCTTTACTCCAAGGTGATCGAATCATCACCGAGTATTTTCTACTCCGAGGTGATTAGATAATTTCAGAATTCGCCACCGAGTATTCTTTACTCCAAGGTGACTTAACCATTCCAACGCCCTCACCAAGTATTGACCTATTCTAGGCAATTCGACCACTTTTCCCCGTTTCCTTACAACGGCCCCATATAGGCATTTTGAACATATAAATAACAAGCATTTAAGATTCATGCATCACAATACATACACTAGTTATAAAGGAACATAACATGCATTTCATATTCATCAATTCACACATATAATCATCTATTTGTAAAAACCCTAGCATAAGTTACATATGCTCACAAAATCCACATAAGCACATATTTATCATGCTTCACCGATGCATACATTTTTCATATAAAGAAGGCATGCATTTTAACTCATACAACATCACATAACACAAAAATGCTCACTTAACACATTTTTCACAAAAGTGTACCAAACTTAGCATATAAGTGTATATGCTCATTTCTCTCACTCATTCACCCTTCTTATCATGCATAACACCATATACATTCCCATTGCATACAAGAGACAAAAGAGAGTAGAAAACATTCACATCACACCCTCTTACCACTCTAACACATGTCATACATAACCCTAGCTCTCACCGTTTCTCCCGAAACCCTATAATCGACAAGTAAATTTGAAGGAGAACCCCTACCTCAAAAATGAAGGTCTTCCAAGAACTTCTCAAAATCCCAGAAATGTCCACCTTTCCAGATTGTGACTTTGTTCGGTCCAAACCAAAGCTCTTGCCGTCCCCTATGTATCTCCCTCATTCAGCGAGTCTTGAATCCAAGCTGAACGGGTCCACAATGTAGAAAGAAGGTAGAGAGAAGAAGAGGAAAATGTTAGAGAGAGAAGGGACCATGTGAAATGGCTGGAATCACTCTCAACCATGTATTTAAAAGACATCTAGGGCGCAAAAAGACCAAAATGCCCCCGGGCCACTCAACGTACCTTCCCAGACTCCGTTTTCTATTTTGAAGACTCCTACGGCCTCAAAATCACTTCCTCTACTCTCTAAACATTTCATCTAAGTCATTCCTAAAAATAAATATTTTCAAAAAAATTTCAAATTTTCGGACCCACTTAAGTCGTATCTTGGTCCCCGGTTTCACCAAAAAGTCAAACTTCTCTAAATCTCCCGAAAACTTTTCAAAATCTTTAAAACACTTTCCAAACATGTTTCCCACACTCAAAACATGTTAAACACCACTCAAAATGCATTTATGGTAATTATTATACGAAAAATGCAAAACTGGCCAAATTTGGTCATGGTCGTTACATGCACTCTCTCTTTTTTGGGATCCTTCATTTCAAACACAGTAAAAAATCAAATTTATTCACCCGCTGTTGAACAAGGTAAATTTGTCTCACCCAGTATCTGTGTTGAAAATAATTTAAATACATATGTTTTTTTTTACAAAATTGGTTGGGGTTTTTTACAAAATTGGTTGGGGACAATTTGTTACAATTGATACATTCCATTATCCAAGACACATTAAGCTTTTCTATGCTCATTTGGAGTAAGATGAAAGAGAGAAAAATGTTATGTTCTCATATGTCAAAGGAAAAGAGATTGAGTTCACCAAGTCTACATTGAGAGAAATTTTTGACCTTCCTAAAGGTGACTTTCAATATTACTCTACAAATGATTGGGCATTATATCTTGACTTTGAACCTATAGATACCCTAAGACAGATGTGTGGTGACCCTTATATATCTACAAAAGCTAATATTAAAGCCAAATAGCTCACTCTTGAATCTAGGGTGGTTCATACCATCATAGGGTACAACATTTTACCCAAATCGATCTGACAGCCGAACATATGTTACCTATATGGAAGCTTTCATCATCTGGTGTTTGTTGAATGAAAAGAAGTTGGACCTTGCCCATCTCATCTTCTCCCACATGAAAGAGTGTATAAAGAGGGACAGATCCTATCACGCCCCAAAATCCGGACCGCCGGGACTCCCCCGGACCGACCCGAATCCCGGGTGTGAACCCGTTCATCAAACCCCAATGAACCCCCCCTCATATGTCTCTGTTAACGCGGAAGCTAATCATACACATGTAATTATCCATGCGTACACTCATCACAATCCATCCCAATAGGCCTTGCATTGGTCCATGCATCCATGACATTTCATTTCCACTCCTAAATCATGAAAAATCATAAAAAAATCACATTTTTAAGGTTTTGAAGACTTTGAGGCACCTCAAAGTCACTTTTGAGTCGCCTGGAACTTCCAGTAGGGTCAAAGTCATCAAAAATGCACTTTGAGGCGCCTCAAACTCCACTTTGAGGCGACTCAAAGATTTCCAGGCGCCTCAAAGTCGACTTTGAGCCACCTCAAACTTTTCCAGGCGCCTCAAAGTGGACTTTGAGCCACCTCAAACTGCACCAGTTCCGAAATTTTGACAACACTCCTCAACCTGACTTCAAATGCTAATATCTCAAAATCCGTAACTCCGTTTGACCTGAAATTTGACATGGATCATCCTCAAGATGTCTAGTTTCTAACCCAATTTGAATCATTCAAAAATACCAACCACAACTCAAGTTATACTCAATTTAGTGGGTGTAGGTCAGATTTCCAACCCTTGCACCAAAACATGCCTATCTTTCTCAATATAAATCGAAACAAGGCCCATGACCCATCAAAACGAAGCTAACACAATTCTCTTTCCATATACATACATTGTGCAAAATTACAAGTCACAAACCACATACACCAAAAGTTTAGATTTAAGTGCATGAAACCGTAAAGCATGAATGATACATGTTTTCCGAATACAAATGGTCTTTACATATTCATATCATGCATATGGTCCACAATCCGGACATGCGTTCCAACAAAACAACATAAAGTCTTTAAAATGACCAAAACTACTCCACGCCAATGTACTATTGGGGAGTCTCCATCACCTCCTTTCCATTTCCTGAAAAATGTAAATCCTCATGGGATGAGCAACCACGAGCTCAGTAGAAACATTTAAAATATAATTCCACCAACTCCGTGAATACCACGTAACTATACATTTTGCATTTAACATATTGGAAATTCATGCACACACACAACCATATCACAAACAAGGTAAAATGCAACATGATATGCACAACTCCCTCATCCTTCCCACATATTGGTCTCCAATCCCCGTGGACAACCAATCCCACCTATAGAGGGTTACCTTTACCGGAATACCTCTTGAGGGTTACCTTTATCAGAATACCTCACTACACGTCAATCCATGAGGGTACCTTGACCGGAATACCTCACGAGGGTTACCTTTACCGGAATACCTCGCCGTTTTACCAAATGGATTCCACCGTTCACATTGCTTGCCTCCCTCACCATACCAATGAAGATGAACCCCATAATTTATTCAAATGTACATTCATCATTTATAACTAATGAGGCATCATATGTATTTACAATGAACATGCTTCACATCTCCACATTTCACATAGCCACATATCCTTCACAATGTTTCTAAAGCAATTTATCAAACACATGAAGTCACCCTCACAATTATACATGAATCCACCAACATAAATTCACAAATCAATCAACATGCTCATAAATTTCTCTAAGGCATTTATAAACATACCATCATATCAACCAACATTATTAGCACATTTAATGATATAAAATAACATGCTTGTACATTGAGGAACATCCATTTACTCCACATAACCAATTGGTTGTCATAGACAACCAATATACTCACAAGAATCCCGGATTTTATGAGTTAAACATCCCTACCTCAAATTGGAAGAGCTTCCAATTGAATTCCCCCAAATCTCACCCAAAAGATCAACCTTCTCCAAAAATGATTTTGGACCGATCAATCTCAAGCTCTCAACGCGTAGATCGTTTCTTCCTTCTTCGGCGAAATCAAAATCTCTCCCGAAGCCCCTCAAAATTCATGAAGAAAGGAAGAAGATGAAGAAGCTATGTATATATATGTATAGATGCTTACACGGCTGGGAGAAGAGAGTGAGAATAGCTGAGTTCTCTTGGCTATTTATAGCCTAGATGACCTACTCATAATTACAAGTATGCCATCACCTTTTCACTAAACCTTCCCGGGCTCATTTTTGGAGTTTCGTAACTCCAATTGACATGAAATTAATTCCGTTGCTCGTCAAATATTTTATTTAAGTTATCCTCAAAATTTGAGATCATTCCGAGACTTTTGGATTTTCTGGGTCCACGAACCCGTGCCCCTAGGTTGACTGGACCCAAAAAAGTTAACTTTTGCCAAACGCTCCAAAAACTTCTCCAAACCTTAAATAAGTTATCTAAATATGCATTTTACATTTAAAACACATATACCATCATTTAATGTCTTAATATGACAATTAAATGAAAATTCAAGAAAATCGGCCAAAAATGGTCACGGTCCTTACAACCTACCCAACTTAAAAGGATTTCGCCCCCGAAATCAAAACGCATCTGGAGAAAATAAGTCGAGATACTTAGAACGAACTTCCTGCTCCCGTTCCCACGTAGCCTCCTCAACATTGTGATGATGCCACAATACCTTGACTAAGGGAATGGTCTTTCCCCTCAGAACTTGCTCTCTAGCATCAAGAATCTGTATCGGTCTCTCCTCGTAGGTGACATCCTCGTCGACCTCAACGTCTACCCAACTTAGAACATGCGATGGATCAGGTTCGTATTTCCTCAACATCGAAACATGGAACACATTGTGAACCTTCTCCAACTGTGGCGGCAAAGCCAACCTGTAGGCCACCACACCGACACACTCAAGGATCTCAAAGGGTCCAATATACCTTGGTGACAACTTGCCACTCCGCCCAAAGCGCATCAATCCTTTCCGTGGTGAAACCTTTAGGAACACATGGTCTCCCACCTCAAAGGATAATGGTCTCCTCCTCCGATCGGCATAGCTCTTTTGTCGACTCTGAGCTGTCAACAATCGCTGCCTAATCAATTTAATATTCTCAGTAGTCTCTTGCACAATGTCTGGTCCTAAGGCTGCGGTCTCGCCCACCTCAGTCCAACAAACTGGAGATCTACAAGGTCTACCATATAATGCCTCAAATGGTGCCATCTCAATACTAGCCTGATAACTGTTATTATAAGCAAACTCCACAAGTGGCAAATGGTCCTCCCAACCACCACCAAAATCAAGTATACAAGCACGAAGCATATCCTCCAATATCTGTATAGTACGCTCCGACTGTCCGTCAGTCTGAGGATGGAATGCTGTGCTAAAATGTAGCTCGATGTCCAACACCGCCTGGAATCCCTGCCAAAATCTCGAAGTGAACCGTGGATCCCTATCCGACACAATGGATACTGGAACCCCATGTAATCTCACAATCTGCTCCACATACTGGTTACTGAGCCTCCTCACATCATCATTCAATCTCATAGGCAAGAAGTGAGCTGTTTTGGTCAACCTATCCACAACAACCCAAATTGTATCATTGCCCTTGTTCGATCTTGGAAGACTCGTAACAAAATTCATGGTAATATGTTCTCATTTCCATTCTGACACTGGTAATGGTTACAACAATCCAGCCGACTTTTGATGTTCCGCCTTCACTTGCTAACAAGTAAGACATCTCGCTACAAACTGTGCCACATCTTTCTTCATACCTCACCACCAATATTGGCACCTCACATTGTGATACATTTTGGTACCACCAGGATGAACTGCAAAACGAGAATGATGAAATTCCCGTAATACGTCATCACGACAATCCAAAGGAACTGCCATCAACCCTCTGAATCGTAGACCCCCATCGGAATGCAAGGTCCAATCCGCTACGGTACTACCACCAACAATCTGTGAGTGAATAGACTCTAACTCACTATCTTTCTTCTGTGCCTCATCACCTTACTCACAAGCATTGGTTGTGCTACCAAGCTAAACAACGTAGCTGGTTCACTATCATCACTGAAATATAATCCTAACTCTGAGAAATCTTCCATCATTTCCCACTCCCGAATGGCTATGCTAGCTAGAGTCCCATGAGACTTTCTGCTCAACGCATCTGCCACCACATTTGCTTTACCCGGATGGTATTGCAAATCAAAATTGTAGTCCTCCATGTACTCAACCCATCTCCTCTGCCTCATGTTCAAGTCCTTTTGGGAGAAAAGGTACTTGAGACTCTTGTGATCCGAGTAAACCTCGAATTTCTCACCATACAAGTAGTGTCTCCACCCTTTCAAGGCGAAGATCCCCGCTGCTAACTCCAGATCATGCGTAGGATAGTTGTGCTCATGAGTCTTTAATTGTCTAGACCCGTAAGCAACTACTCTATCACATTGCATCAGCACACAACCCAGTCCACTCCCCGAAGCATCACAATAAATCACATATCCCAAGCCACGCTCGGGTATCACTAAAATAGGAGCTGTAGTTAACCGCTTCTTCAATTCACGGAAAGCCAACTCACATGCTTCATTCCACACAAATTTCACACCTTTACGAGTAAGTCGTATCATAGGTGCTGCAATACTAGAGAAGTCTTTCACAAACCTCCTATAGTAGCCTACCAACCCAAGAAAACTCCGAATCTCGAAGACACTCTTCGGACTCTCTCAACTCATCACGACCTCAATCTTAGATGGGTCTACTGAGACTCCACCTTCGGAAACAACATGCCCAAGGAATTTCACCTCTTGGAGCCAAAACTCGCACTTTTCGTACTTAGCGTACAATCGGTGCTCTCTAAGGATCTGCAAAACTGTCCTCAAGTGCAACTCATGCTCTTCCTCCGAAGATGAGTACACAAGTATATCATCCACAAACACTACCACAAAAGTGTCAAGGTACTCATGAAATGCGCGGTTCATCAAGTCCATAAATACCGCCGGTGCATTAGTCAAATCGAATGGCATTACGAGGAATTCATAATGTCCATAACGCGTATGAAAAGCCATTTTATGAATATCCTCTTCCTTTATCCTCAATTGATAATAACCCGACCTTAAGTCAATTTTTGAGAAGTAGTGAGCTCCCTTCAATTGATCAAATAGGTCGTCTATCCTCGGCAATGGATACTTATTCTTGATTGTCACATGATTCAACTTCCGGTAATCAATGCACAATCTCAAAGCACCATCTTTCTTCTTAGCAAATAACACCGGTGCTCCCCAAGGTGACGCACTCGGTCTAATGAAGCCTTTAGCTTTCAAATCGTCCAATTGGCATTTTAATTCTACCAACTCTGTCGGTGCCATCCGATATGGTGCCATAGAGATGGGCGTCGTACCGGGCATAAGATCAATACCAAACTCTACCTCTCTCTTGGGAGGCAATTTTGTCAAATCCTCTGGAAAGACATCCACAAATTCACACACCACTGCTGGATATACCTCTCTCAGAACCTCCTCCCCCTCGGTCAAAAGACTAGCCAAGATAAAACTGTGTTGCTCACGACTGCTAATGCCATAACATGATGAGGCATAGAAGTCACTCCGATCTCCCATAAAACAAAAGTAATCGCCCTCGGGATTACAAATCGTCACTCTCCCTCTAAAACAATCAATGGTCGCATGAAACTCCGACAACCAATCCATCCCAAGGATGATATCAAAACTACTCATATCAAGGAGAATAAAATCAAATTCAAGTGTCCTCCCGGCTATCTCAATAGCGCATCCCCGACATACCCTATCAAGGATCACTGTACCGCCCACAGGCGTATCAACACAAACTGCTCTACCCAATGGACAAGTCTCTAACCCCAGTGCCCGTGCAAATGATGCAGCAATAAATGAATAAGATGCACCAGAATCAATCAGTACACTTGCCCAAGAACTATATACTGAAAATATACCTCTAACCACTGAGGGTCCTGCTAAGGTGTCTGCGGGTGTCACTGCATAAACCCTGCCCTGTGTCCTCTGATCCTGTACTCCACCAGGCTGAACACCTGACTGCTGTGTGGATGCACTAGGGGTAAATCCCCTCACTGGTCTCGCACTCTGTGTAGACATAGTTGGCTGTGGTAGAGGCATAGCTCTGTGGCTTGACTGTGCAGTCGCGGTCTAAGCCGGCCTCTGTTGAGCACTCTGTCCACTCCTAGCATACCCACTCTGCTGTGGGCACTCTCTCCTCATGTGCCCCTGCTGACCACAACCAAAGCATGTCATTGTGCTAGGCTGTAGCATAGGACAATTTATCTTGATGTGTCCCGGTTGTTTACACTAGTAACACACCCTCTCTGGTCTAGCAGATGTTAAAGGCAAGGGAATAGTAGGGGTAGAACGTGCCATAGGCTGTCCCACTGAACCCACTGAATGAGAAGGACCACCTTTGAATTTCTTCCTTGCATGTCCCTCTAAAGCCACTGTCAAAGCCTTGTTTTGCCTTGATGCCTCTCTCTTTTCTTGCCTATCTTTCACTTCAGCTTCTGCCGTCAAGGCCTTCTCTACCGCCTCGGCATATACCTTCAATCCTAGAATTGACACATATGGCCTCACCGAATGATGAAGGCCATTAATGAACCTCCATGTCTTCTCTTCCTCATCTCTCATCACTTCGGGTGCGAAGCGTGAAAGGGAAATGAACTTGTTTTCATACTCGGTCACGGTTATGCCGTCATGAACAAGTTCCTCAAACTCCTTCCTCAAAGCCCTCCTCTTTGGTTTAGGAAAGTAATGCTCAAGGAATAGAGTCTTGAACTCTTCCCAAGGCATCGTCTCAACATCATATCGGTCACTCACCGACTTCCACCAAAGTTCCGTTCCACCCGAAAACAAGTAAGTGGCAAGAATGACTTTCATGCCATCATCAGGTGTAGACATCATCTTCAAGTGTTTCTCTACTTGCTCCAACCAATTATCCGCTATCAACGGATCCGAACATCCCTCAAAGCTAGGAGGCATCAACTTCTTAAATCGAGTGATGAATTTGAACCTCCTTTCAGCCTCATTTTCTACTGGTTGCACCGCCGGTTGTTGTACTTCATTAGCGGCTGTCCTAACAAAATTGCGTAGTGTCGCGGTCATGTTAGCAACCAAACGATCCCCCTCAGGAACACCACCCCCAACTCCTCCTCCACGACGTCTAGGTGGCATGTTTCTATCGATTCAAGAAATGATTCAACACAACAAGTTATCATATGTTTTGTGTTCAACATGATCAACCATTTCACAACATAACCACATGTTATCATTTGCATACATAACATATGAACATGCTTTACAAAACACATTTAATCACATAAACATGTTCTCAAGTCAACACATAACATATATGCATGTTATCACAAAACATGTTCTCAATTCAACGCATAACATACAATACATGTTATCACATAGTACTTAACATATTATCATGTAAGCACATTCCACATAAACATAAGTTCTCTAATTAACTATGTCATGTCTACATGTGTTCCTAGGTTAACAAACTCGAAGTTCAAACCTATCATGAAACTACAAGTGACCCATCCATTACCCGTTGCCCCTAGGTATTCGTCCTAGTGCTCTGATACCATTCTGTCACGCCTCAAAATTCGAACCGCCAGGACTCCCCCGGACCGGCCCTAATCCCGGGTGTGAACCCATTCATCAAACCCCAATGAACCCCCCCTCATATGTCTCTGTTATCGCGGAAGCTAATCATACACATGTAATTATCCATGTGTACACTCATCACTATCCATCCCAATAGGCCTTGCATTGGTCCATGCATCCATGACATTCCATTTCCACTCCTAAATCATGAAAAATCATAAAAAAAAATCATATTTTTAAGGTTTTGAAGACTTTGAGGCGCCTCAAAGTCACTTTTGAGTCGCCTGGAACTTCCAGTAGGGTCAAAGTCATCAAAAATGCACTTTGAGGCACCTCAAACTCCACTTTGAGGTGACTCAAAGATTTCCAGGCGCCTCAAAGTCGACTTTGAGCCACCTCAAACTTTTCCAGGCGCCTCAAAGTGGATTTTGAGCCACCTCAAACTGCACCAGTTCCGAAATTTTGACAACACTCCTCAACCTGACTTCAAATGCTAATATCTCAAACTTCGTAACTCCGTTTGACCTAAAATTTGACATGGATCATCCTCAAGATGTCTAGTTTCTAACCCAATTTGAATCATTCAAAAATACCAACCACAACTCAAGTTATACTCAATTTAGTGGGTGTAGGTCAGATTTCCAACCCTTGCACCAAAACATGCCTATCTTTCTCAATATAAATCGAAACAAGGCCCATGACCCATCAAAACGAAGCTAACACAATTCTCTTTTCATATACATACATTGTGCAAAATTACAAGTCACAAACCACATACACCAAAAGTTTAGATTTAAGTGCATGAAACCGTAAAGCATGAATGATACATATTTTCCGAATACAAATGGTCTTTACATATTCATATCATGCATATGGTCCACAATCCGGACATGCGTTCTAACAAAACAACATAAAGTCTTTAAAATGACCAAAACCACTCCACGCCAATTGATTCGTGTGTGAGTGTGACTCAAAAAGTATATCAATTAAAATTTCCACACTTCGCAATAGAACGAATTCCTTGCAGAATAGGGCTATCGAAATGAATGGGTATCGTACCTCAGGGATTATGTTCTGATGAGTTGGAACACAGAACTAATTCTAATTAAATTTATAAGAAAAGAATTCTGATTTTTAACTAATTAAAAAGATAAAATAAAATAAATCAAAGTAAACAAGATAGTGAAGATAATAGGAGAGAAACCTAGGGTGTTTGACTTCACCACTAACTCCACAATCAATGGTCAATTGAATCAACTATAGGGGAATTACATCATGCATAAGTGGTGTCGGTGGCTACAAGCTCACCTTCATCCGTCAAGAAGATAACATATGATTAAGGCTAAGCCATGGACTATCTTCGATTGGCATGGGCCATCTGCCTAACTACTCTAATCTAGGGTGCAGTATGGTTCATCTTCTCTAGGCATAATCCATCAAAGCTCATAACAATATATTCAGTGATTACCATTGTGTAATAATCTCTCTCATGATCACAGAAAACAAAAGAGATTGAGTTCAATAACAACAACTAAATATCTAAGACAAGATAAGAAATCATTGAGATTGAATTTACAAGACTTTTATTGCTCAATTCATTAATAAGAATCCTCACAATTACACAATCTATGCATGATTATAAAGGTCCCCAATAATTAAAACAATCAAACCATTGATGCTTTGTTAGGGCTACATCAAAACCCTAGTGGATGAACTAGCCGCTCATGGTAGAAGAAGAAGCTTCAACTGTTGAGGAAGAAGACATCATCTTTCTGAATTACGCGTATGACTTCGTTCTCCAATGGCTCTGCGATATGTTTCTGTTCTCTTCAGCCCTCTCAGACTCTCCAATCTCTGTGTGTAAGCTCCCCCACTTCAGCCTCCAAGTCTTCCTTTTATTCCCCAAGAGAATTCACCAAAGTCCTAATCCAATTAGGAATTAATTAGGGTTTCCCGCAGCACTAATCAGGTGGGTTTTTCCTGCTGACTTCGGCCCGACTTTTGACCCACTAGAAGTCCGATTCACGGAATTTTCGTGAAATACAAAAGTGTGCAGAATCAAATTTCGTTCAACCCTACGCGAAAATAATATCGATTTGAGGCTCGGAAATAAGACTTCTGGTCCGTTTTCCAAAACGGGATTAAGACTGCATTATGCGCAGATTTGGGCTTCAGGCCCGAAACCTTCTTAAGCAGCTGTAATTCTCTTGGACCTCTTCCTTGGGCTGATTTGAGTTGAAATAAATGGTTGAGTGAATCTCCTTGATGTAGGCTTCATCTCACCATCTTGGATGTCTTCTTAAAAAGCCCAAAATCCTGGTTTTAACTGAAATAATCATTAAGGTCCTGAAAATACAGAAAACACTAAAACAAAGTAAAATCACAAAATAATCTATCACTAAGAGAATAAAATACATAAGTTAAGAGGCTAGAATGCGTAACATTCAACGCCGATCACACCCCCAAACTTACATATTGCTAGTCCCTTAGCAATAGAATAAAACAAAATTAAAACAAAAGAAACTACTAAATATTAACTAAACTACCCAACTCCACTTTCGTGGGAGAAACGATTGCATTTAGCATATGCAACAAGCCTTTAAACCCCTAGGTTCCCCCTAGTGGACGAGTATAGTCTCGTGAGGGTTTCCAGAAATGTTACCCACAAACATTCAAAATTCTGTTTCAACATTAATTCAAGAAGAAGATTACAATATATAGTTAAAAACTTGCATTCAAGAATAATTTCAAACTTTCAAATTCTATAATTCAAATCAATGGTCCCCATGCATAATTCACATCAACATATATCAAAGTAATCGACTCTAGCTCCCTCGTGTAAAGTGAACTAGCAGTCATCTCATGTAGCATAACCAAGCTCTGAATATATTAAGGCACATACCCTTTTAACTCACTAGCTCCCCTTATTGAACTCATACTTCCCAATATGCATAGATGACTTTTTCATTTTTTTTTTCAATTCTTTTTTTTTTCATTGCTTTATTGGTTGTGCAATGTCTTGATCTATTAAGCTTTCTAAAAGATCCATGTAGCAAGCTTTCAGTCAGTGACTCCCAAACCAGACGGCTTTAGGGCACTAGGCTTTAAGATACCCTGAAGACCTAATTACTCGAATCAGTCAGGCTACAAATCAAGACAACCAATGCTCATCTTTTCTCACCCTTTCACTTTTGACGCGAACACTCCGTGCTTCCTGAGGCATAGAGGCCCGGTTACTCATGAAAAGGATCAAATTGATTTGCTTATTCATCACCTTTTTTTTTTCTTTCTTTTTCTTTTTTTTTCATTGAAGTCAAGTATAACACATCATCGGTACTCATTCTCAAGAGATACTAATTAATATCAAGCATATGTAACTCAATAACTCAAAACATAGGTTTATACCCCACAAGACTATGCTAGTGTGTCTGTGCATGTAAGGAAACTAAAATTAATCACTTCAAAACATGTTATTGCAAACCATGATTCAAACCACTTAATTTAAACCACAGTTTTCAAAATTTTCAAACATACTCAAAAATTGCAAGTTATGCACCTACATAAGGTATTAATCCTTTGAATCATGTCAAAACATACTATCTAAAAATAAAACAAAATAAAAAAAAAACAAATTAAGAAAATAAAATAAAAATAAAATCCTAATACAAAAGAATTTCACACAAATTTTTCCCATATGCAATAAAGCACAAAAATAGGCATCGCCTCACCCCCAAACTTAAACTGTACATTGTCCTCAATGTACTATCAATCAAAGCAAAGAGAAGAGTAAGAACGATGTTACCAGGACCATAGAGTAGTGGAAAGAAAATAGAGTACATCACGAGCACGAAGGCAATGCAAGCACACCCCCAAACTTGGATGTTTCAATCTGTCAAAACAACCACTATACCCCAAAGATCAAGTGAAAATAGTATGGGTGAAAATAAATATGAAAGAGAAAAATCCTAAAAAAAAAAAATATATATATATATATTTTTTATTTCATTTTTCAATTTTTTTTCATAATAAAAATCTAACTATAAAAAGAAAAATAAAAAGAAAAATAAAAACTAAAAATAAAATAATATACAAAAGATGGTTACCTTCCTGTCAAGGATGTGGTGGTGACTGAGCATCCGGATCTAAGTTTGCTTGGCGCATCAGTGCACGCATCATCCTCCTCATCTCTAGTTGCTCTTGGCGAGTGTCACGAAAGTGATCCGCCATCTCTGCTCTCATTGCACCAAACTGTGTGGAGACCTCTGTCTGTAAGGTGCCAAACTGGGCTGTCAACCCAGCAATCTGCCCTTCTAAGTATTGATAATCATGGCCACCAGCCTGTGCATGCACTTCCTCTTCCTCTGCCTCCATCTCCTCTGGATCATCTACCGGTGGTGGTACATCTACATGCTCTCCTCCTTGGGCCAACCGAGATACTTCACCAGGCACCGCTATGACTCTCTGGTGCATATGAGATCGACTCAAGTTCCAGTCATGCGTGCCATAATGAAGGTCATGTGGAAAGGCAAGCTCGTCCTCGTGGACTGCATACCCCTGTGATACAAGCAACTGGTGAATAATAGTAGGGAATGAAAACTCCCAATCACTTGCACTGTCTGGTACCTTGGCCACAACCTTGGAATAGAATTTCTCCATCTGGCCCCAGACAATCTGTGGGAATGACAGCCAATGCCCAAAATGTATGGCATATAAGGCTCTGAGGAACTCTTGACGTCTTTCGGTTTTATGTCCAATTGGACATACATTCTTGAGTAGCACAGCGTCAAGGAACCATAAATGATTTGGCATTGAAGACTTTGAAGCTGCATTCCTTTTCGGCCCAGAAAATTGGTTGGCACACAATCGTGCAACCACATTGCCCACCGACAACTCGTCGGGTAAAGGAGTGTAGATATGAGATAGATCAGCTGGGCATTCATGAGGACAACCCATGGCAATGGCAATGGATGACATGTCCACTTGAACTATTGTTCCATCTACGGAAGAAGTAAGCACATCCCGCTCATCAGGTTTTGGTATTAAGTTTTGATAAAATACCTTGACAAGCCTCGGGTAAATAGTAGATGAGAGTGGAACAAAAATGGATGCCGACCGACGACGACGGATGTCGGAAATCCCCCATCGTGTCTCGAAAAACATACCATAAAGTTCGGCTATGTCAAACGTTGTTTCATAGTTCAACGCCCTTGGATGCCATCTCTCTTGAATACCGTCTCGGCGAGATCGTGAAGAACCTGTGGTCGGATCATTCCTCGCTCGGCGAGGATTACGTGAACTTGAAGCATCTTGGTGACTTGCTCTCTTTGGTGCCATAGAAGTAGGAAAAGTGTAGTTGAGGAATTAAATCGAACACTTGGTGTGCACAATTCTTTTGTAACCTTCAACCTCCTTTTTCCGGCAATTTTTCCACCCAAATCGAACAAGTAATTGCACCAAATTGATCCCCCAAACTTGGTCTTCAAAAGCCCTCAAAAAGATTTGAACAATTTCTTCAAGGAAAAACTTCACTTACTTTGATGTTGAACTTGAAAAAGTGTGAGCTTCCTTTGAGAACTAGTGATTTTTGATCCACTTTGATGTTGAAGTTGATGTTGATCAATGTGGAAACCTTGTATAATAATCACTAATTGAAGAAATTAGTTTTCCGGATGATATAGGACTTGAATTGGTGTTCAAAGAGGCTTAGGATGCAAGTAGTAGCAACATAGGAGGATAAGGAGTCCATTTATAGCAAAAATATTCGGCCAGCCCACACATGGGCTTGGGCGATCGATCCCCCCAAGGATGGGCGATCGATCGCCCACCTGCTGGTGGGTGATTTCTTGAAAAACAATGGGGCGATCGATCCCCCTTAAATGGGGCGATCGATCCCCCTTCTGATGCCCTGCTGGACCCTCCATCGCCCAAGGTCGACCGAGACTTGATATTTTTGAGTCTCCATCGCCCAAGGTCGACCGAGAGCACGATTTTTCACCCGTCTTGAGTCCGAATACCTCGGTACACCTCTTGGCATCCTCCGGAAGCAACTTATACATCAAAAACTCAAAGAAAAAACATTAAAACGCAACTAGAATTGAAGAAAAACTTAAGAAAACTAAAATCAAAAATTAAAATTAAAGAAAACTAAAAGAAATCAAGGATAGAAATACATACAAAACTTACAATTTAACGTCCGTAAGAGACGATTGACTCTCCGAAGGGATTAAGTCGGATAGACGGGATCCGTCAAGTCGACGGACTCCACGTCTCTTCTTGGCACACATCCTTCCACACAATGTTTCAACCTTTGGCCATTAACTTTCATCAAAGTATTATCTCTAAAGCTTCGAATTTCCACGGCACCATGAGGAAAAACCGAAATCACTTGGAATGGTCCATCCCACCTTGAACGCAATTTTCCGGGGAACAACCGAAGCTTGGAATTGAAGAGCCACACTTTACCACCTGGAGAGAAGGACTTTCGTGAGATGTGTCGATCATGAAATGCTTTCGTCCTCTCCTTGTAAATTCGTGAACTTTCATAAGCATCACGTCTAAACTCTTCTAATTCATTCAATTGCAACTTCCTCTCTTCCCCAGCTCTTTTTGCATCGAAATTGAATTTTTGAATTGCCCAAAGTGCCTTGTGCTCAATCTCTACTGGAAGATGACATGCTTTCCCATACACTAACCGATATGGTGACATACCGATAGGGGTCTTGTAAGCAGTCCGATACGCCCATAGTGCTTCGCTCAGTCGCAATGACCAATCTCTTCTATCTGGTCTCACTGTCTTCTCGAGAACATGCTTAATTTCTCGATTGGACAGCTCTACTTGCCCACTTGTTTGAGGATGATAAGGCGTTGCCACCTTATGTGTCACTGAATATTTAGCAAACAAACCTCTCAAGAATTTATTGCAAAAGTGAGTACCACCATCACTGATCAAGGCTCGAGGAATTCCAAATCGACTAAGAATATTCTCATGCATGAATTTGATTACCACCTTGTGATCATTGGTTCGAGTTGCAATGGCCTCCACCCACTTGGAGACATAATCCACTCCAACCAGAATATATTCGTAGCCAAAAGAAGGTGGAAAGGGTCCCATAAAATCAATTCCCCAAACGTCAAAAATCTCCACCACCAGAATGGGGCTCATGGGCATCATATCACGCCTCGACATTGAACCCAATCTTTGACAACGATCACAAGTCTTACAGAAAACATATGCATCGTGAAACAGAGAAGGCCAAAAGAATCCACATTGAAGTACCTTTGCTGCAGTCTTCCTTGCACTGAAGTGGCCTCCACATGCCAATGAATGGCAGAACTTGAGAATATCTTGAAACTCCTGGTCTGGGACACATCACCGAATAATCTGATCTGGACAATATTTAAATAACTCTGGATCCTCCCAAAAGTAATGATGAACTTTAGAGAAGAATCGATCACGTTCTCGCTTGGTCCAGTCTCTTGGCACTTTTCCCGTGACTAAATAGTTCACAATATCTGCATACCATGGTGTGGAGTTGTCGGACACTCCAAACAATTGCTCCCTTTGAAGTGTTTTGGAAAGTGTAGTGCATACAGAAGTTACCACCATGGTAGAAATTTGATCTTCAAACACCTTCTTCTCCTTCTGTTTTTCTTGCACCCTTACTTCATCTACAGATTCAATCACCTCTTCAGAGTCCATGAAGAAAACATCAGTCTGATCTGGAGGATTCTCAACAGCATTGAAAATATTAAGTTTAACCTTCATGTTGCCAAAGGAAATATCCATGATCCCTGACCTACAATTTATGCAAGCATCAGCAGTAGCTAAGAAAGGTCGACCAAGGATCACAGGAATGTGCCTCTTTGGATTGTGAACCGGCTCAGTGTCAAGTATAATGAAATCAACAGGAAAGTAGAACTTGTCCACTTTAATGAGCACATCTTCTATGATTCCTCGGGGTTGCTTTGTTGATCTGTCTGCAAATTGTAATACCACCGAGGTAGGCTTCAATTCTCCCAAGCCCAATTGTAAGTAAACTGAATAAGGTAGCAAATTCACACTTGCACCCAAATCAAGAAGAGCTTTATCCACATGGTGCTCCCCAATAATGCATGAGATAGTTGGAGCACCAGGATCTTTGTACTTGGGAGGAGTACACTGCTGAATTATTGAACTTACTTGTTGTGGCAGCATTACTTTCTTTGGCACATGGCTTTTAGAACGCCTTTTCTGAGTGCACAAGTCCTTCAAAAATTTTGCATAAGGAGGAATTTGCTTGATGGCATCAAGGAGTGGCAAATTAATCTTCACTTGGCGAAACACCTCCATCATGTCATGCAGCTTATCCCCTTGCTTCCCCAATTTGGATGCTTCGAGAAAACGTTGTGGGAAAGGAGCCTTGGGCTCATAAGGAATTTCAGCACTTGGACTTATGATTTTTTCTTCTTCTTTCTTTTCACCCACCTTATTGTCAATTATTTTCCCACTTCTCAAAGTGGTAATGGCTTGAACTTGCTCATGGTGTGGGTTGCTTGTGGAAGCTTGCATCCCTCTTGGATTAGCAATTGGTTGACTAGGGAGCTTCCCTTCTTCTCTTCTACTCAATGAAGTAGCAAGCTGTCCAAACTGAGATTCCAGTTTGGCAATGGATTGAGAATGCGAGTGCACTAGCTGAACTGTAGATTGTACTGTTGCTGCAGTAGCTTGCACTGTTTCTATAAGAGAATCAAGCTTGTCAAATTTAGACAAGGTAAGAGTCAGCTTGTCTTCAATAGCAGAAATTCTTTGGGCCATAGGACTTTGTGTTTGATATTACTGTTGAGGCACAAAAGTCCTAGGTTGATATGACGGTTGCATTGCTGCCCCTTGGTTACTGTAAGAAAAACCAGGATGATTCCTCCATGTGGGATTGTAAGTATTACCTCGTGGAGGATTCATTGGTCCAGTGAAAGTGGCTTGAACTTGCTCATGTTGAATATCAGAAAATTGCCCCATTGAAGGACAATTGCTTATATTATGCATAGGACTAGAGCAAAATTCACAAGGGCCTAGCAATGAAGAATTTGAAGCAGAAGGAGTTTGATTGGCAGCCATAATTGCTGCTACCTTCTGTGCAATTAAATCAATATCAGTTGGCATAGCTTCTGAAGCACCAACCTCAAAAATCCCATCAGTTTTCCTGGTAGTGGCAGGTCTGCTAGAACGAGTAGAGGACACATGTTGTAGAGAGTTGTCACTAAGATTTTTAAATAGGGTCCATGCCTCTTCTTCACTCTTCAACATAAAAGTACCTCCACATGACGCATCAACCATCTGTCTGTTGGCTTCTGTGAGCCCTTCATGAAAACTCTGCACTAGTTGCCACTTAGGAACTTGATGATGGGGACACTTCCTAAGAAGGTCCTTGAATCTCTCCCATGTCTCATAAAATTGTTCCCCCTCATGTTGGGAGAAACCAGTGATAGCACGTCTGAACTGATTGGTCTTCCCTATCGGAAAATACTTCTTGAGAAACTCATGTTGCATCTGAGTCCAAGTCGTGATAGAACCAGCCGGTAGAGAGTTGAACCAATACTTTGCTTTGTCTTTCAGAGAGAATGGAAAAAGTCTCATTCTGAAAGCATCTTCAGAGAAGTTGTGAATTTTTGTAGTTGAGCACACTTCAATGAAGTCATCCAGATGCTTGTAAGGGTCTTCTTGAGTCAGCCCAAAATAAGATGGTAGCATCTGAATAATGCTGGACTTGATCTCATAATTCTGTGCTGTGACATTGGGCAGTTGAAAACCTGCTGGCGAGGTATATGTCTCAGGAACATAATAGTCCCTAAGCAATCTAGCTCTTTCTCCATCAGCATTAGGAACAAGGTTATTATTCCTCTCTTCTGCCATGTTTTCAATTATTTCTTCCTCTTGCACAATGGTATCAACAGGGATGTTCCTCTGTTGTCTAAGAGTACGTTCAGGCTCAGGATCAAGAGGTATCAAAGGATCAGCCACAGAACGACGACCTTGCATATATTACTAAAAGCACCTGAAAAGAAAACAAAAACAAAATTAAAAATAAAATATAAAAATTTCCTAAACTAAAAATCCAATTAAAACTAATTCTGTAAAATCCAATCAATCAAATAGATAATCCCCGGCAACGGCGCCAAAAATTGATTCGTGTGTGAGTGTGACTCAAAAAGTATATCAATTAAAATTTCCATACTTCGCAATAGAACGAATTCCTTGCAGAATAGGGCTATCGAAATGAATGGGTATCGTACCTCAGGGATTATGTTCTGATGAGTTGGAACACAGAACTAATTCTAATTAAATTTATAAGAAAAGAATTCTGATTTTTAACTAATTAAAAAGATAAAATAAAATAAATCAAAGTAAACAAGATAGTGAAGATAATAGGAGAGAAACCTAGGGTGTTTGACTTCACCACTAACTCCACAATCAATGGTCAATTGAATCAACTATAGGGGAATTACATCATGCATAAGTGGTGTCGGTGGCTACAAGCTCACCTTCATCCGTCAAGAAGATAACATATGATTAAGGCTAAGCCATGGACTATCTTCGATTGGCATGGGCCATCTGCCTAACTACTCTAATCTAGGGTGCAGTATGGTTCATCTTCTCTAGGCATAATCCATCAAAGCTCATAACAATATATTCAGTGATTACCATTGTGTAATAATCTCTCTCATGATCACAGAAAACAAAAGAGATTGAGTTCAATAACAACAACTAAATATCTAAGACAAGATAAGAAATCATTGAGATTGAATTTACAAGACTTTTATTGCTCAATTCATTAATAAGAATCCTCACAATTACACAATCTATGCATGATTATAAAGGTCCCCAATAATTAAAACAATCAAACCATTGATGCTTTGTTAGGGCTACATCAAAACCCTAGTGGATGAACTAGCCGCTCATGGTAGAAGAAGAAGCTTCAACTGTTGAGGAAGAAGACATCATCTTTCTGAATTACGCGTATGACTTCGTTCTCCAATGGCTCTGCGATATGTTTCTGTTCTCTTCAGCCCTCTCAGACTCTCCAATCTCTGTGTGTAAGCTCCCCCACTTCAGCCTCCAAGTCTTCCTTTTATTCCCCAAGAGAATTCACCAAAGTCCTAATCCAATTAGGAATTAATTAGGGTTTCCCGCAGCACTAATCAGGTGGGTTTTTCCTGCTGACTTCGGCCCGACTTTTGACCCACTAGAAGTCCGATTCACGGAATTTTCGTGAAATACAAAAGTGTGCAGAATCAAATTTCGTTCAACCCTACGCGAAAATAATATCGATTTGAGGCTCGGAAATAAGACTTCTGGTCCGTTTTCCAAAACGGGATTAAGACTGCATTATGCGCAGATTTGGGCTTCAGGCCCGAAACCTTCTTAAGCAGCTGTAATTCTCTTGGACCTCTTCCTTGGGCTGATTTGAGTTGAAATAAATGGTTGAGTGAATCTCCTTGATGTAGGCTTCATCTCACCATCTTGGATGTCTTCTTAAAAAGCCCAAAATCCTGGTTTTAACTGAAATAATCATTAAGGTCCTGAAAATACAGAAAACACTAAAACAAAGTAAAATCACAAAATAATCTATCACTAAGAGAATAAAATACATAAGTTAAGAGGCTAGAATGCGTAACATTCAACGCCGATCACCAATGTACTATTGGGGAATCTCCATCACCTCCTTTCCATTTCCTGAAAAATGTAAATCCTCATGGGATGAGCAACCACGAGCTCAGTAGAAACATTTAAAACATAATTCCACCAACTCCGTGAATACCACGTAACCATACATTTTGCATTTAACATATTGGAAATTCATGCACACACACAACCATATCACAAACAAGGTAAAATGCAACATGATATGCACAACTCCCTCATCCTTCCCACATATTGGTCTCCAATCCCCGTGGACAACCAATCCCACCTATAGAGGGTTACCTTTACCGGAATACCTCTTGAGGGTTACCTTTATCAGAATACCTCACTACACGTCAATCCATGAGGGTACCTTGACCGGAATACCTCACGAGGGTTACCTTTACCGGAATACCTCACCGTTTTACCAAATGGATTCCACCGTTCACATTGCTTGCCTCCCTCACCATACCAATGAAGATGAACCCCATAATTTATTCAAATGTACATTCATCATTTATAACTAATGAGGCATCATATGTATTTACAATGAACATGCTTCACATCTCCACATTTTACATAGCCACATATCCTTCACAATGTTTCTAAAGCAATTTATCAAACACATGAAGTCACCCTCACAATTATACATGAATCCACCAACATAAATTCACAAATCAATCAACATGCTCATAAATTTCTCTAAGGCATTTATAAACATACCATCATATCAACCAACATTATTAGCACATTTAATGATATAAAATAACATGCTTGTACATTGAGGAACATCCATTTACTCCACATAACCAATTGGTTGTCATAGACAACCAATATACTCACAAGAATCCCGGATTTTATGAGTTAAACATCCCTACCTCAAATTGGAAGAGCTTCCAATTGAATTCCCCCAAATCTCACCCAAAAGATCAACCTTCTCCAAAAATGATTTTGGACCGATCAATCTCAAGCTCTCAACGCGTAGATCGTTTCTTCCTTCTTCGGCGAAATCAAACTCTCACTCGAAGCCCCTCAAAATTCATGAAGAAAGGAAGAAGATGAAGAAGCTATGTATATATATGTATAGATGCTTACACGGCTGGGAGAAGAGAGTGAGAAGAGCTGAGTTCTCTTGACTATTTATAGCCTAGATGACCTACTCATAATTACAAGTATGTCATCACCTTTTCACTAAACCTTTCCGGGCTCATTTTTGGAGTTCCGTAACTCCGATTGACACGAAATCAATTCCGTTGCGCGTCAAATATTTTATTTAAGCTATTCTCAAAATTTGAGGTCATTCCGAGACTTTTGGATTTTCTGGGTCCACGGACCCGTGCCCCTAGGTTGACCGGACCCGAAAAAGTCAACTTTTGCCAAACGCTCCAAAATCTTCTCCAAACCTTAAATAAGTTATCTAAACATGCATTTTACATTTACAACACATATACCATCATTTAATGTCTTAATATGACAATTAAATGAAAATTCAAGAAAACCGGCCAAAAATGGTCACGGTCCTTACAGATCCCATCTTGTCTATGCTCTTTCCCTCACCAAGCTTTTTGAGTATTTTGGAGTTCCTATTGCCACCGAAACCATAATGCGCCCTGTGGCTAAAATTGATTGGCTTGATGACTCTAAAACTCAATTTAAATTTTTAAATATATTTTAGAAATAATATATGTGTATATATATATATATATATATATATATATATATATATATATATATTTAGAGGGATAAAAAGTGTTTAAATACATATTTATAAATTTTAGAATTTATATAGATTTAACATACTTAGGATTAAAATGAAAATTTATAAAACTAAAATATAAAAAACATAATTATCTATAATATTATTTTATTACTTTTCTTTTCTTTTTAAAGAGTTATAATTTTTTTTTTAAATAAATTTATTTAAAATCAACATATTTACTTCATAAATAAACAACATATTTTCCTATTTCAGGAACTCCAATTCTATTTTTAACTAAGTTAATTCATTTCTCTAAAACTCAATTTAAAATTTTAAATATATTTTTTTATATTTTCACTTTTATAAATTCTCACGCTAATCTTAAGTGTGTTAAATCAATATCAATTCTAAAATCTATAAATATTTATTTAAGGGAGACGATGTTAGTACTCTCATTTTCTACGTTTGCACTCCCATCTTAAATTAAATGACATTTCTAACCTTAACTTCACAAGTGAATGATTATTGTCTTTCAAATTACATAACTACTCATTTTGATATTTCCTCCATGTCTCCAATTTTTAATGTTTTCGGTATCTTTTGACAAGATCCCAAAAAAAAAAAAAAATTATCCAAAAAAAGAACTCAAAAAATAGTTATCTCTTTTTATTTAGACAAGACCCAAAAAAAAGTTATTTATGTTGAAAAAATTATCTCTTTTGACAGGACCAAAAGAGAAAAGTACCAAAAAAATTATTATCTTTATTGAATAAATTATCTCTTTCGACAGAAACCAAAAAAAATGACCAATAAAACAGTTATCTCCATAGGACCCAAAAAAAAAAAAAAAAGACCCAAAAAGAATGTTATTTCTACTAAATAAATTCTCTTTGGATATGACCAAAAAAAAAAGTACCCATAAAAAAAGTTATCTTTGTCAAATAAATTATCTCCTTTGAAATGATTGGAAAAAAAAGTCTGGTATGCAAAAAAAAAAAAAAAAAGACCCAAAAAAAGTAATCTCTGTTGAATAAATTATCTCTTTTGACAAGATAAAAAAAAAAAAGTTATCCTAGTTGAATAAATTATATCTTTTTACAGGATAATTTTTTTTTTTTGGCTAGAATTTTAAAATTTAAAAAAAAAATGAGAGTTTAAAAAACTAATTAGTCGAGTCTCTAAAAAATTAATTAGATTAATTTATAAGTTTAAACCATTTAATCTGAACATCTAGTTTTATGATATTATTTAGTGTCTCAAGATATATAGTACAACATATACCATTTATAGGTAATATAAGTTACACTATTTTCTTCTATTTTGTAAAGAGTAGTGCTAGGGACAATCACTTAAGCGATTGCCCTTACAAAGTCACTTCATTGATTGATGGAAATCAATCACAAAAATTAAATGATTTCCTGTAATAAATGTCCTACTTTTTCATCAATCAATATACCCTTCTAGTTTTAAAGTATTTACATTTGTGCCATCAACAAACAAATAAAACTATTTATAAATATAAAGTATTAAAATATTTTTATTAATATTTTTTTATATTGTCTTGCTTTCAAATATTTTTTATAATCTATATACTTATTATAATCTTTGCCTATATAATAATCTATATACTTATTATAATAATTTCCTATATAATTTTTAAGATTTTGTAATTATGGTTAATTGAATTAAAGAACATAATGTATTTTTAAAGTATTAAAATATTTTTATTAATATTTTTTATATTTTCCTGCTTTTAAATATTTTTAATAATCTATATACTTATTATAATCATTTCCTATATAATTTTTAAAATTTTGTAATTATGGTTAATTGAATTAAAGAACATATTTTTCTTTTATATACTTATCATATTTTTCTTTTATAAATAGTTTTATTTGTTTGTTGATGGCACCAATGTAAATACTTCAGAACTAGAAGGGTATATTGGTTGATGAAAAAGTAGAACATTTATTACATGAAAGCATTTAATTTTTGTGATTGATTTCTACCAATTAGTGGAGCAACTATGCAAGGGCAGTCACTTAAGCGAATGTCCTAGCACTCCTCTTTTGTAAAATTTTGATTAATTAGTCAAGTGTCTAAAAAATTAATTAGATTAATTGATGAGTTTAAACCATTTAATTTGAACATCTAGTTTTATGATAGTTGTTCTTTAGTATCCCGAGATATATAGTATAACATATAACATTTATAAGTAATATAAGTTAGACAATTTTCTTTTATTTTGTCAAATTTTGATTACCTAGTCAAGTGTCTAAAAAATTAATTAGATTAATTGATGAATTTAAACCATTTAATTTGAATATCTAATTTTATGAAATGTATTTTGCTTCTGATTGGGTCATACATTACCATGACCTTGTTTGCATGTGATTGGTGAACCAGTTATATATTATTATATATTCTTCTATTTAGTTAAAGTAATATAAGTTATACCACTCATTTATTTTTTGTCAATAATACTTCAACATTAATATATATTAGAATGTTAATATTATATTAATGTCGAGAGAAATTGACGATGATCTAAAAAATATGCTAATTCAATGAGATGTATAATTAATGTTTGTTCTCGATGTTCTATTATTTGAGTGAGATTAACGTTTTTATTTGATGTCAAGATAGTAAAAATTGTGTTACTAATTTAGTTAATAATATAATTAAAAAAGTTTGTTTGTTATATTCAAAATGAGGGAGGAAATATTATTGTAATTCAATTAATGTTTTAAACTTATTTTAATAAATGATCCAAACTTTAAGTATTATAGATTAAATATTATTGTTTCGTCTTATTTAAACAAAAGGTAGTATTGAACTATTGGCAGGTTCAATTCCTCACAACATCATATTTTTTTTAATAAAAGACTCCATTTAGTATCAAACCCGAAGTGTGGCTGGAACGGGAGCCATGTTTGGATAAATTATTAAAGAAAAAGGTAAAGTGCATAAAATCCCCTTCTAGTTTCAAAAACGTGCAAAAAAAACCCCTTCATGTTCACTTTGCACCCTTATAGTTTCAAAAATGTGCAAATCAACCCTTCTGGACTAAAAACACATTTTAAGTTTCAATTTTACCCTTCTACATAATTTCTTAATATTTTCAACAATAGTAATTTTATTCTTTTATATACTTTTTTTTAAATATTAATTTAATTATAAATAAAATATTCTTGTTTTATTATTATTTCGTGGCCGAGCAAAAAAAAAACAATCTTCATTGTTAAAAAAAAAACATTTGACATTACTTAATTTCTTAATATTTTCAACAATAGAAATTTTATTCTTTTTATATATATTTTTAAAAGCATTAATTTAATTATATATAAAATATTATTGTTTTATTATCATTTCGTGGCCAAGTAAATTTTTTTTTAAACAATGCAAAAATAATAATAATTTAAAAACAATGAAGTTTTTTTTTAAAATTTTTTTTGCTTGGCCACAAAATGATAATAAAACAATAATATTTTATATATAATTAAATTAATATTTTTAAATATATATATAAAAAGAATAAATTTTCTATTGTTGAAAATATTAAAAAACTAAGTTATGTCAAATGTTTTTTTTAACACTAAAGATTTTTTTATTTTGCATCGGTCACGAAATGATAATAAAACAAGAATATTTTATTTATAATTAAATTAATATTTTTAAAAAGTATATAAAAGAATAAAATTGCTATTGATGAAAATATTAAGAAATTACGTAGAAGGGTAAAATTGGAACTTAAAATATGTTTTTAGTCCAGAAGGGTTGATTTGCACGTTTTTTTAAACTAGAGGGGGGTTTTCGTGCACTTTACCCTCAAAGAAAATGATAACATTCGTGTTTGAAAAAGATAAAGGAGAGAAAAGTAAAGAAACCATTTTAATCAATTTACTATCATACCATTTTATGTTTATATTATAAGATAGGCCCAAATGTCTTTTAAATACAAAAAACATTATTCTTCCCTTTATTTTATTTTATTTTTCTTCCAATTCCATCAATCCAAACTAGTCCTAAATAAATTAAATTTGTTTAGAAAAAAATTAAATATGGTGATTTGTGAACTAAATGAATTATAAATTTTCAAATTTTTGCTTTTATAGATCCTCTCTGTAATATTTTGTTTTGAATTTTCTCTATCTAATATTATATTTATTTTTTGACAAAGTAATATTGAATGTGTCAAGTATGTATAAACTCTAAAAATATATAAATATTTTTTTTGGTCTTGTCAAAAGAGATAATGAGTACTTTTTTTTTGGGCCATGTCAAAATTAAGAAATAATTTATTAAACAGAGATAATTTTTTTATTTTTTTTCATACCATACTTTTTTCCCGATGCACTCAAAAGAGAATTTATTTAACAGAGACAACTTTTTAGAAAAATTACACCTAAGTCCTACTTTTCCCTCCAAAAGACAAATAAGTCCTATAATTTTGTTTATAGGACCAATAAGTCCTACTTTTGAAACTCTTTTATATTTAAATTCTAAACCACTCAACATTCATTACCCTCACAAATTAGACTAAAATTTTGCAATTTTAATTTCGTAAGCCAAAATTTTATATTTGGATATTTAAATATGTCTAAATTTTTTCTATTAAGAGTTAGATTTTTTTCATCAATGAATTTTTTATTTTCAAAAAAATTAGTTTTTTTTTCCAAAAGGATAAAATTTTATTCAAATTGTTTCAATAAATAGAAATTATAATATTTTATTAATTTTGAGAAACTACTAAGGCAAAGGTGCAGCAAGGCCTTGACCCCCAAGGCAAAGGTCATCAGGACAGAACTATGACCCAAGCAGCAAAAGGAGCTAATCGTGGAACTATACTTGCCAGTGAACTACAACCTATTCAATCAATTGAGCACCTTTCGAAGTTTGTCAATCAATTGCTCTCGGCATGCTGGCTCCACCTGCAAATAAATTCCAAAAATCATTTCCTGGTCCCTACAACAACACCAAAAGCTTTTTTTTTTCCAAATGCGTTGGTTACTTGAATCATATTTTTCCATTCTAATCTATCATTTCCTGGTCAATAAAAATAAAAATTCAATTATAAAGCAATAAATTAGTGTCTGATGGTTTACCTTGCGTAGAAGGGCAGCAAGACCATCAGGTAGAGCTCCTAGGTCTAATGTTGAATCACCAATATTTGATAGCTGAAGCAATACTTTCTGTACACGCAACTGGTGTAGCTTTTCCTCATAGTTCCCTGGATCATCCTTCCATGTGAAGAAAGCTTCATCATCCAACCAATCCTCTTCTCTTCCTTCTGTGATCTTGGATTCCAAAAACCACTTCTTTATCATGTCCATTGCAGATTTGAATGAGAGCTGATCACCAGCAGCATCTCTCACGGTCTTGATCAATGACCCCTCAGTGATTCTCCGGTGCAATCTTTTGTAGAAGAAAGATCGGGAGTTCTTCCAGTCCACAACTTCTCTAATTACTCCTTTAGCAGCCATCCTTAGGGAAGTATCATGCAGTTCTGCAAATTTCGTAGCTATCTGAGTGTATACAGGCAAAAGCTGCTTCTCCCGTGTTTTTATATGCTGCTGTAGAGATTCAACAGTCGCATGGGCACCGGTTCTCCTGGCTTCCTGAAGTTCTGTTTTCAGATTGATAAGCTGTTGGTCAAGCCTACTCATGCACTCCAGCAGTTCCTTTGTTCTGAACTTGATTTCAATCATCCCTTCTGGCTCAAGGACATTTCCTTTAGCTGTCCGCTCTGCATACATTTCAATATGATCTGAATTGATCCTACTATCCACAACGACCCATGCCCCACCACGGAGCTCTCCCATTATGGGGATGTATACAAAAACAGGCTGTTTGTATGATCTAAGGTTCTCAACAATGGTCGACCCAGCCTGAAGAATCCCTTCAAAAAGATCCCTCTGTCCGCCTGAAAAGCCTCTCCAGTTAGCAAGAATGAAAAGTGGGAGCTCTTCCCTGTTGAAATCCATCAGTGCCTGAGCCGTCTTAGTTGCAGAATCAGGAAACCATACTTGCCCAGCTTGAGGAACAACCCTTTCATGGGAATCAAGTTGCCCAGGATCTGCAGGGATAACTTGCATCATGGTTTGAGTCTCAACAGCAACTATCCCAACAGGGATTCCTCCAAGCTTCGCCCTTCCAGTCACAACTGTCCTCGCCCAGCCTTCCAGTGTCTCAACAAAGCTATTCCTGTCAAACATACCCCCCAGCCACTTCCCACTACCATCCACAGCACCACAGATTGCCCCACGGGGGTCACATGCATTTTCAGGGAAGTAGTCAACATCTCTCTCTGGAGGATCCAAGGAAGTCAAAACAGGAAGTGGACCGCCGGCGTAGGGTGGAACATAGCTTAGCCAATTTAGAATAGCTGATATCCCTTCAAGATCATCTGAGACAGTCAGATGAACAACCCCATTGGTTGCCATAATTTTAGGCCCACCAAGTTGCATGTGAGAGCTATACACCTCCCGGCCCAAGAGTTTGTTTAACGCAGAGAACCCAGTCAGAATAATAGGTTGATCAAGCCTCTGTATGCACCGCATCCCAAGCCGAGCAAGATAAGCACCTATGCCAACAGTCCTTCCTGTCACATATGTTAGCGTAAAAGTCTCCTTGTATGCCCTTGAATATGCACCAGCAATGGCTCCACTCCCAGTTAAGTTCTCAACCCCCAATCCATCCTCTTTTCCTATAATAGTATCTATTACCCATCGGGTTTCTCCACTTGACAGCTTTAACTCGTGCGCTATCACGGATGATTCAATGCGGGTATGATCCTCAGGAGTCAGATATACATACTGAAAACCGCGCTCAGGACTTGATTCATCGAACCAACCAACTTTAAAGCAAGCTTTTACTTCCTCAGCTACCCCAATACGAGCCCCTGAGTTAGCTGCCAAGTAAATTAGAGGCAGTTTCTTACTGCATGCAAGATTGGTCACCGCAAGGAAAAATGCATCCTCTTTTGGACCGAAAGATCCAGCTTTGAAGGTCACATCATTTGCTATTATCAGAATTGTCCTTCCAGAAGGGAATTCAGGTGTAGACATTTCCATGCACCAGGCTACCATGCCAATGTTGTTGAGCCCAGGTAGGCGCTCAACAGAAACAAGAGGAGTACCCCAGGTACCTTCTTTGTCAGTAAAAATTAGTTCCGTTACTTTGAGAACTTTACCCTTGGCATTGCTAATACCCGGGAACTGGGATGCCCAGGACTTCTCCAAGGCTGTCTCAAATGCCTGCAAACAAGATCGCACTTCAAGAATACATATACTATGCTATATATCTACTCCACATAAATAAAAGTTTCAAGGTGTTCACCAGTGGAAAATCATAGCAGTAAGTCGTGTTGCTTTTCCTGGCCAAAAGGCGTTTCCGATCAAGAACTCCCAACGGCTGATACTGTGCATTTACAGGTACACCATGCAGAGGGCCTGGTGCAGAGTTTGAATGGTAGACCACTCTGTGTTTGTCGGTATCCTCCAGCTCGCGGTATATCTAAACATAATGCTTATCAATATTATGATATTGAATAACATTCAAAGATTAGATCAAAATTACTAAGATGAAAATTTCATGCATCTGTAACTTATTGAACCAAAATAAGTTATTGAATTGCAACATTAAAGTTTTAAGCCCATGTTTATTAGGACATTCACAGTGGAGAATGGTTCAAATATAGCATTCATTTTATGGCCTTTTGCCACAAAAATAATATTGCTAAATCATGCCGGCTAATTTGTGGATCTGCTGTACTGCCAACCACAGATCTTTATCTAACCGCTAAATATTAGCTCTTAAGCAGAAATTGATCACTCATTACTATAAAAAAGTTTTTGAAAATAACATGTGGGTGTTCCACTTGTCCTAGATTTGAAAACCAAGCTTTAGGGTGCCAGCAAGTGAAAAGAATGGATGGATGGAAGACATTCCTTTCAATAACCGTAAATGATATAAACACTTACATGTACAACGCAGGTGTGACCAGTCACATTCACTACGATGACTCTCCAGACACCATTGGCCTGTCCAGCAGATGCCACACAAAGCTTCACTTCCCACTCACAAACACCTAAGCGATGCATTTTTACACCAATGGATGCATGAATTTCACATGCAAGCTCTTCCAAGATAATCTCAACAGTAGCTTCTTCTAGCCCAGCATCTATGTCAACTCTCCTGGTAACAGTCTCAAAATTAAGACACCATAGAAATAATTTCGCTAACTATATTTGAAAAGAGAAAAAATATGGGAAAAAAATATAGATTTGATTACTTGGGGTAAGGTACAAGATCTTCTATCTGTTGCTCCCTTAAGATATAAAGATACATATGAGCATGGTCAGATTTGATAGTAGCATTATGAACATGAAGTTCTAATTCCTCCATTGCAGTGATTAAGGACCTCAAAATGCTTCTTGAAGTAAAAGACTTAGCCCACTCAGTTCTGTTAGTTCCCGTTTCCAGCCCTTGATGCACCATTAACCCTTCATTTGAGGTGGGCTGCCTTACAAGTGTTCTGAGAAACATCCTTTGGATTAGTGATGACTTGTCTACAACGGTGTACAGGTGCCACTGACGGTCCCGTGAGGGAGTATACTGTATATTATCATAGCGCTTGAGCTTGTCCTGTATTAAAATAATGGTTAATGGACTTTTTATCAGCTCAATATGAAAGATAAAATCATTTTTTTTCTTTTTAAATTTCTTTTCAGGATTGAAACAGAGTGAGGCCGGAGTCATATAATTACAAACCAATTCAAGGTATATGGATAGAGGAGGTTCTAGGTGACGCAATAGAGGCTCTTCTGCATAGTGGAGATTTTCTGCAGACCAATGAAAGGAGTGTCTCATAGGGGCCCTCCCTTCATCCCTCTGTATGATACAGCTAATAACCCCAATACCTGCATTTCGAAGACTGGACCCTACTTCTTTCTCTCTGAGTATCTTGCCTAACTTGTTGATTCTCTCTTGAGCTTGATCTTCATCGCCACTGCACAGATTCAGCAAAAAGTACTGTTACCATTTGCCAAATTGATTAGCAGAATCAAGTGAGGCACATTTGAGTTGAAAACTAAGCCAATCAGTAAAAGAAAGTTGAATTTACTCTGGCAGATTCAGGTACAGGGGAGGAGAAATTGGCTATTGTTTCAACTTCGGAGGTATGGCCATCAATAGTTTGAATCAATATACAAATCAATTAAAAAAAAGACGAGATTTTTTTTTCCCTGAATGGGGTGAAAAATAAGACCAGATTTATTACATGTGAGTCAGATACTAATAGCTAAACTAAGAACCCTAAGCTGAACTTTATGCACCAATACAATGTATAAAATGCTGATGAACCTTTGTGGTATCATTGCTGTATTGCCCCAGGGAGGAATGGTGTGACTGACAAGGCCAATTTGAGGGCTAGGATATACTGCATCCATTAGATAATGGATGTTGGCTGAGTCAATTCCATTCCAGTCGCGACTCAGTCAAACAGAGCTTGCCAGGAAGAGATTTCAAGGCATTTGTACTCCAACAGTTGGGATAATTGACTTCCAAGCAAAACCACATTCGATTCCTGGCAAAGCTTTCGACATGTGCAAAGAACCACTAAGTGCACTAGTTAGGAAGAACATGATCCACATTAAGGGTAATGGTAGAGAAAGGAGAAGAACAATATTAACATGGGTAGAGTTAGTGAGGAAAGATATGGCAACATGTGGTTGGACCAAGACCTCAAAGCAGAATGGAAAAATAGAACTTGTGTAGCCGATCTCAAGTAGTTAGGAAAAGGCTTTGCTGAGTTGAGTTAAGTTAAGTTACTACGGCCAGCCAGGAATGAATTTCTATCTCAGATAGTGGGGGTATGTCTCCCAATACCAAGAGTAGTTGGCTATGCAAGAATAGAAGTGCAAAGGCACATTATATACCTGTCCTGAAGCAAACTCATCTGGTTGTTGATCCCCACCAAAGCAATATGCATCATATTACCATGGGTAGAGGGTTCAACAAATCCACTTGGTATCGTGTTATGAATGTTATGAGTTGTTTCCCTCAGTGCAGCACTTATCACTGTTGGCAAAAACTGAAGAGACTTGATGATGACCATGGCTCCCCATTTCCTTTCAGCATGTTTTTTAACTACTGGTATGTCTGTCATTTGATCTTCAGATCCATTCTCTCTCTCAATATGTTCTTCCAAGAACTCCCAAGAAGCAATAAGACCCGATCTGTGCCATTGCATTCTGACACTCCCTTTTATAAGGTAGGGCTGATGACATATATTACGCATCAGACAAACAGTATCCAAAAGTAAGAAAAACAGATAACTATAAAACTTCGAACATTAGTACCTGGTACAGTCTAAGAACATAAGTCTCCACAACACGCCTTTGAAGAGTGTGATCACTGTGATCAAAAAGACCTACAAGAGCATCTTCAACTGCTAAAGGAGCACTCACAAGGACCTCCATCCGTTCATTAATAGCACTTTTCCTCTTAGGAGTATCCATATTTTCACCATCTTCGGTGAACATTTCTAATTCAGAAAGACTTCTGGCAATGCTGGAACGAAGTTCACTCAGTTTGGTCTGTTCTAGCAGCTGACTTGCCTTTAGTGCAAGCTACAGAAAAAAACTGGGATTTAGAACTCCACTTCAAAGAAATAACAATAACAATTATTTGAGAAAACTAAAACCAACAAAATTCACAACATGATGTAAGGAGATAATAAAAATGATATATATAAGTGAAGTCCACCCACTTGATTGACTTATGAACTATTATTAAAAAGCTTAAATGATGATTGTGACTTCTTTTTTTTTTCACTTGCGGGTTTTGGACCCTATTTAGGACTCTCTTGTAGCCCAATATATAAGGGCATCTAGGGTTTGGAGTTGGATAAGAGAAAACACTAAAAATCGCAGAAAAGAAGTGAGAGCGAGAGCTAGGGTTTGGGGGCTGAAACTTGTAATCTCCTTGTTTCTGTATAGTGAAATCTTTTGTTGGATCTTCACTGTGGATGTAGGCACATTGCTGAACCACATAAGTTGCTGTGTTCTATGTGTGGTGCATGTTTATTGTTCTGTCAGTTTTTCGATTTGTTCTTGGTTTGCGTCGTTTGTCGTAACAATGATGAATGTAGAATCAAAATAAACAAACACGCACACACACTATATATACATGTTGAAGTGAACTAAGTAGAACTGCCAACCTCAGAATAATTTGTATGGTTGAGTGAAGAGAATCGGATTAGTTTATCCCTGTATGCAGCAGGATTAGGGTACACCAGTTGTTCCATTAGTCGTAGTATCAGCTTATTTTTACTCCTGACACCCTGCAAACCAACAAACATGCATGGCACCAAATTAGACCAGATATAGAACAAGAAACACAGCATGTTCAAATTTTAGATTCCTTGCTGTCTACCTGGTGAGAAAGCACAATGTCCACAACCTTCAAGAGATCCTTTTTATAATGAAGACGAAGGCGTTCAATTACATCAGCCTGGATAGGGAAAATAGTATTAGAATTTTAAGAATCCCATAAGCCAATCAAAAAGAAACCAACATACAAATCGTGGTATGACCTGCCAAATTCCACATAGATTTGGCTATTCGAATATAATTCTACAATATCAGACCAAATTAAAGAACTAAGGATCAAAGTTTGAAGTTAATTAATCAATTCCTGGAATAATTTTAAATCACATGCTTTGATCAAATTTTCTAGTTTGACTACTATTCAAGATTATAAAAAGATGGGTAATAAACATGATCAAGGATACTTCATAAGAAATGATTTTAAAAACTTAAAAATAATTATGAAACATTGGATTTCAAATGAGTAAACAAGCATTGCAGAAAACCTAAGAGAAACCATTGTTATTACAAATAAATTTTTGTTTGATAGGACAAATTGACCTGGATGTTGTCACTAAATAATTCTTCAACAGATAAATACTCTTCAAAAAGGGCCTGAACGATAACACGGGCATGACTCTCTCTTCCACCCTCATAAGACTTCACAAGACTCATTAAAGGTTCAACAAGCCTTTCTTGGGCTCCTTTTTCTTTGTCAGGGCAATTGCTAAGATGTGCCTTCAGCAAAAAGGATAAATACTTAAAAGTAAATTACAGCTTAAAAAAAATAAAAAATATGGAATTTGAAATAACTGCCCAACCTCAAGAACACCCCGAAATATTTTGGCAGGGAAGTCCACGTTCGGCAAGCTTGAGATTCCCCCGTATTCCAACTGCCAACAGTTGAATAATTCAAAGAAAATCAAATCAGAAAATGAGTTCAAAGCCACTATTTTAAGGACAAAACAAGAGAGGATCATCAAGATGGGCATTGACCTCATATCTAAGATCTTTAGGAAGGCGGGTTGCCAGAACAGCCAAGCACTCTTGCCATTGAAGGAATGGGAGCTCAGGATTGTCGAGACAACTAAGCAAGTTTTGCACTACCTAGAATAAATTTGAAACACTTATAGAAAGAGAAATCAAATTTTAAAAGAATCATACAAAAATTTCACCAGATGTGATCAAAGTGGTTTTCTTATGTTTAATAGGCAAAAATAACTAGCTCATCCCAAGATCAATAGGAAAGCCCAAGAGAATACTTACTTCATCAATGTTATGCTCATATCCTGCAAGAATCATCCGAGCTGCATTCAAACTTGCAGCACACCTCTGATGAACTTTTCCAGATATTGCAGTTGGAGGCCCCAAGATAGGGAAGCTCCCATGGAAAGGTTCTGCTTTTCTTACAGCCGAAGGATCATCTAGATCAAGCCTTGCAATAAGCTCACCAGCCTACACAAGATGCATTTTATTAGCAGTGATCAAAGACAGAACTTAAACATCATATGCACAACATGATTTACCTGCATTGCTTGACCTTCTGACATTTTAAATTGGATAACTCCAGAAGCAGGAGAAAGAAGTGGCATACACATCTTCATAACCTCAACCTCTGCATAAGGTGTGTCAGCATCGACATGACTACCATCCAAGACCAAATACCGTAGTAGCTTGCATGGTGTCTCCGCTACTAACTTAGATGGATCATGATCATTCTGGATACAATAAAGAAAAGACACTAAAAGGCCCGTTCAACATAAATAAAAGTAAGCATTAGAATGAAAACAACTGTTGGCACCTGAAGCAAGCAAGTCCTTCCATCAATGAGAAGGCGAGTTCCAGCAGCCTCTTCCTCGGCATATATAACATGACTGTTTCCGTCCAACTGTGAAAAATTGAAGATCAAAATTCTATAATGCACTTATAATGTAGTAAAATAATGTCAAATATTAATGATCCACATATTTCAGGAAATAACCTGCGTTAGTCACGTATTGGCAATTTCTGACTCAAAACTTGGGTTGTAATGTGTCAAAATGTAGTTATTCAAGTACTACTGGTGTACACAAGGCAGAAGCATATTTGCAAAGAAGACAATGAGAAATCTGCATCCTCAATCACATATCTAGGGCACAGGTAAATTGACCTTCGGAAGACCTTAAATGACCTAGATTGATCTTGGAGAGACTCAAAGTTTTGTTTTAAATGAGTTTTTGAAAAATGGCTTTTCAAAGCTAAAGGATTTAAACATTTTTCAAAACTGTATTTTGAACTGAACAACAGAGTGCATCGATCAATCAAGCATTTCTAAGAGTGATCAATTGAGAGACTGTCTTTCAGTACTAATATACCAAGAGCATCAATCAAATGGTCGATCAATCGAAGTGAGTGAATCAAAAGCCTGAGATGTTGAGGATGTTGATCAAAGCATCAATCAATCAAGTCATGTCTAGTAGTTGTTGATCAATAGCTCGATCGATCAACCCGTGTGCGAATATTTTTTGGAAACTTCTCTAAATCAGAATTCTAGAAAATTTAGGTTTCCTTATTATAACTAACACACCCTAATTCCTTTGAACTCCGAGTATATAAATACCTCTCGGCTCTCATAAGAGATGGGCATATACAGAGAAATCTCTACACAAATTATTGTGAGACCATATAGAGAGATCATATACTTTTAGAGAGCAGATTTTATTTTTCAGCATTTACATCTTGTACTAGATGATGAGTTATTATTCAGAGTGTTGAATTTCATAATCCTTGTGCTACACGGAGAATTCAACATTGAAGTATCTCCACACAAAGAACAAGCAACTTGGACGACTAGTCATTGGAGATGAAATCACTGGTTCAAGAAGCGAATCATTTGATGAGCAGACTGTGTGCCTGAAGACTCGAGTGGAGAGTTCGGTGGATCAATCAATCTCAATAGGTAACTAAGGCTCTAGGGTTCAGCCCATTCAAGAACTATTAACCTAGTGTAACTCTCATTCTCATAGTGGAGTTGATTTGTCTGAACTAAGTCCCATGATTTTTCCCCGTTTGGGTTTTCCACATAAAAATCGATGTTCATGTGTAGTTTCCAACTTTGCATGGTTTATTTTTATTTTTATTTTTTCTGATACATGCATGGTTAATTTATTCTTGCTTTTTATATTTAACTAAATCATATTGTTGGGCTTTAAATATAATTATTAAAGTTTAAAAATCAGTTATTATTAGTTAAAATTGGACAAGATCTATTCACCCCCTCTAAATCTATTTTGAGCCTTGAGCTGCTTTACAGTCCTAGACTTCTCAATCATATCAATTTTTACACTTATCAATGGTATCAGGGCATATCAAAAGTAGGCTCATTCATTGTTGTCGGAGCAGGTGCTTAAATATTACATAGGTAGATTAGTATATTTATTCCATGGTCTAGTAAGAAACAAAATCCAATATCCTTGGCTAAAGCAGAATAATTAGCTACTGGAAGTTGTTGTACTCAACTACTATTGATGAAACAAGTGCTAGAGGACTATGGAATAAAACTATACTTAGTGATAGCACGAGTGCCACAAATATTTCTAAAAAGAAACCATTTGTTCATAATCTGGTAGAACAAAATATAATAAGCTTATAAAAAGTTCACACTGAAAATCAATTAAAGAATATATTGACAAAACCATTAAACCCAACTAGGTTTGAAAACCTTAGGAAGGCTATTGGTGTGGCTGTTTATGATAATTGATTTCCACGATGTAATTGTTTAATATATATATATATATATATATATTTGTTTTATAATGTTTTAATTTCATGCATATGTGATCGCTTCAAATTGTTGAATAACATGGTTAAACTAAGATAACAACATAAAGGACACATATTTAATGTGAAAAAAGGTATTAAAATCATCTTTAGAAATAAGTTGATACTTAGTTGATTTACTTTTCTTCCATTACATTGACTCAATGAAGTTTCACTTGTACATGCACGTGATGACACTAAAGAGTCAATGCTTTGATTTGTTTTGAGACATGGGATTGCCATTTTGGTAATTGTGGAAATTGAGATAACCATATGCATGGCAAAAGACCAAGAAAAAGAAAAATAAAAAATAATACAATACCATCGGCAGGAAAAGAAAAGAAAAATATACAAAAGTGAAGTGTTGACACGTATCCAACTTTGGAAAGGGCTATTTATGGGAATTGTCCAAAGCTACCAAGACAAAAGGAAAGTAAAATAAAAAAATCAAAAGTAAATAATATTGTCTTTGGAAAGAGCTGGGTACTCCATTAGCATGAAAGCCATCAAGGTTTAGACTTTAGTAAAAAACAAAAATGATATATAAGAGATTCAAAGGAGCATGTTGAATATGTACATGTTTCTGGGAGTAGTTTTGGCCACTAAATCCCCTTCACCTTTCTTTTCATTCTTTTTTTGGTACACTTAGCTTTACCAAGGCATCATTTATTTTTCTCCTACTAAATAACAATTATGCATGACTTAAGTGGTTTCTTTAGGACATTGGCAAGCAAACTAGGTCATTAAGAATCAACAACAACGACAAAAACCAAGCCTTTTTTTTCCAACTACTTGAGGTCAGCTACATGAATCCTATGTTTCCATTCAGCTCTATTTAAGGTTATTACCTCAATGAATCCACATATTATCATATCCTTCTTTACTAATTCTATCCATGTTAACTTTCGTCTTCCTCTTCCCCTAATATTACCCTCGATGTGGACTATGTCACTTTCCCTTACGGGCACACTTAAGGGTCTTCTTTGCACATGTCAAAACCATCTTAACCGGTTTTCTCTCATTTTATCTCCAATTTATGCTACTCCAACCATCTCCCGAATGTGATCATTTCTAATTCAATCATTTCTAGTTTAACCACACATCCATCTCAACATTCGCATTTCTGCCGCACTCTAGGTCATTAAGAACCATTTCATGCAAATTTTTGTTTTTCCCTTTCTTGTTTTAGCATTTGTTGTTGAGACTCAAATCATTATGTAATTCACTTTCACAAACAGAAACAAACTTGAAGATCTTTCTAATGGTTGAAAAGTGAATTAAACTTGTTGAGACTTTCTTCATTAATAAAATATATACTTTTGTTATACTGTTTGTGGAGTCATGTGTTGTTGCCAAAGTGTAATCCGACAATTAGAAAGTTCTATTATGCATGACTATTTGTTTTGCTTAAAAAATATAAAAGTACAAAAAATTTATCCTCAGTTTTTCTTTTGTTTATGTTGGAGGATTTAAACATTTAAGTTGCACCCTCTCTAATAGCTTAAGCTTTTAGAGTAGATGGTTGTCAACATGGTATCAGAGCAAAACAAAAACCTCCATCCTCCTTCCCCAACACCGCCACTTTCTCTCACCCTCTCTCATCTTTCCCTCACCATTGGCGCACCTACCTCTCCTAGCCCTTGTGCCACACCAACCCTCTGTCTTTGACTTTTTAAGGGAATTCCCTTAGGTTTTATGACCTAAGGGTCCCTTCAGTTTTCTTTTACCTTTGTGGGCTGCCGGTGTTTGTTCGGCAGCATATTTGGAGGAAAGCATCAATTTTTCCGGCCTTGTTTTTTTTTTTTCTTTTCTCCCTCTTCGACGTGTGGACCAACCTTATTTTGGTACTATGGATGATTCTAATAGCCAAAAGGACACTTTATCCTCAGTCCAACATACTTTATCTTCAACACAGCATGCTCCGATGCAACGGGTTACTAGTGTGCTCTTAAATGGGTGCAACTTTGTATCTTGGTCCCGATCTCTTCAACTTTATATTGGAGGGACAGGGAAAACCGATTGGCTTTTAGGTCTGGCCAAGGAACCAAAAAAGACGGATACTGAATATATTGCATGGGACATGAACAGATGCACCATTCTGAGTTGGATCTTCAACTCAATAAAGGAGCGTATCTATACTATGTTCATATTTCACACTTCCGTTTTAGCCAATTACACATATTTTACTTTTTGGTATTAGAGTAGGGTCTACTCGGTCCTGGGTTTAAACCTCACCGTCACCCTGATAATTAAAATTGGCACGTGCTGGACCAAAAAGAAGGTCGCACGTGAGGGGGTGTTGGAGGATTTAAACCTTTAAGTTGCACTCTCTCTAATAGCTTAAGCTTTTAGAGTAGATGGTTGTCAACAGTTTATTTCTATCTCTCGAACGTGTTTCTCTTTATCTTATTGTCATTTTCGTAACAAAAGGGGAAACAATGGTAGAAGATATAGGATACTGTTGAGAAACAAGCCCCAATCACGAACCACCAAATATTACGAAGTGATGATAAGTAAACAATCATGAAGAAATTTGCAAGAACACACCAAGAATTATACATGGTTCGGCCAAACAAGCTTACGTCCATGGAGAGCCCGATTTCACTATATAGATTGTAACAATACAAGTTGAAGAATTGTATCAAGAGTACACTCAACTCTCAACCCTTAACCCTTATACACCCAATCTCACTCAAAAGGAAATCACAAATTCTAAACAAGAATGCTCTCTAAGTGTCCTCTCAAAAACAATGAGAGTATTACCTCTATGCAAGAGTTTCCCTCTCAAAACAATAAGAGTAACATCTAAAATACAATGAGAGTATTGCCTCTTTTCTTCTCACTTTTCTCAACCTATAACATAGGTAACTATTTATAGAGCCCAAAACCAATTCCTTGGTGGACGAGGATTACAATTTCTTAGAGCTCAAGACTTGCCTAACAAGTACTTTTCTTCCTTGAGACCAAGACTTGCCTACTAAGAAATTATCTAATAAGACACAACTCTATAATAGAAGCCTAATCACAATGGTGAATTTGAGCCAACCTAACAGATACTATATTGAGGAGAGATCTTTTGAGCTTTATGATATAATAGAGCCTTGATATTCATGTTTTTAAGTCTTTTTACGTTATATATCATGCTTTTATATTTATTTTCTCGGACAATATTATGCTTGGGTATGTTTTGCTACGTTTTCATTTTGTAGACAACAAATAGCGTAATTTGAAGTTGACCCAAATCATGTAATTGAGCAAAATTTGAGTCATTTTATTTCTTTTTATGTACATGTGAGGTGATTGGGTTATTCGGTTGAGTCGACCATTCTTATATATGTACTTTGTTTTAAGTTGTGTTTCGGAATTGCCAATGGGGAAATTCTTAGATACATAAGTCATTTGTTAGCAATTCCTATGCAAAACTTGGTTTGTAATGTGTCAAACGTTTTGAGTCATTAAAGCACAACTATTGTACATAAGGCAAACAAAGATTTGCGAAGAACACGACAAGAAACCCACATCCTTAATCGCATATTTAGGGCACAAGTAAATTAACATTATGAAAATCTAAAAGGACCTACATTGATCTTGGAGAGGCTCAAAGTTTCGTTTAAATGAGTTTTAAAAAACTGACTCGATCGATTTGCTCCCGGAGACTATTGATCAATAGGTTGATCGATTGAGTGACTGTTTAAATTTGCAAGAGTAATATACCGAGAGCTTCGATCGAATGGTAAATTTGAGTTTGAACCAAAAGCCCGAGATATTGAATCAATCAATCGAAGTGTTGACCACTCAATCCATGTCTAATAGCTATCAATTAATAGTTCGATCAATCAACCTGTGCACGGACAATTTTTGAAAACTTCTCTAAATCAGAATCCTAGAAGTTTTAGGTTTCCTTTTCTGGTTATAACTAAATAATCCCTAATTCATTTGTTGACAACCATCTACTCTAAAAGTTTAAGCTACTAGAGAGGGTGTAACTTAAATATCTAAATCCTTCAATACACCCCCACACGTGTGGCCTTCTTTTGGTCCCACACGTGTTTTCAATTTTAATTATCAGGGTGACATTGAGATTTGAACACAGGTTCTTGCATGCTCTGATACAATGTTGACAACCATCTACTCTAAAAGCTTAAGCTATTAGAGAGGGTGTAACTTAAATATATAAATCCTTTAAACACCTTTGAACTCAAAGCACTATATAAAGACCTCTAGGCTCTCATAACATATGAACATTGAAAATCTCTAGACACATTATTGAGAGAGCATATAGAGAGATCATATATGTTTAGAGAGCAAATTTTATTTTTCATCATCTTCATCTTGAATTAGATGGTGAGTTATTATTTAGTGTGTTGAATTTCATAACTCTTGTGCTACACAAAGAATTCAACATTGATGTGTCTCTACACAACGAACATGCAACTTTGACAACTAGTCATTCGAAATCAAATCACTAGTTGGAGAAGCGGATTACATGAGGAGCGAATTTGTTGACGAGTAAACTGTGTGCCTAAAGACTCGAGTGGAGAGTTTGGTAGATTAGTTTATGTCAAGAGGTAACTAGGATTTCTTTGGTTCAAGAACTGTTAACCAAGTATAAATCTCTTTCTCATAGTGGATTTAATTTTCCTGCACTAGGTCTTGTGGGTTTTCCCTACTTGGATTTTCCATGTAAAAATCGTGTGTTCATTTGTGGTTGCATGACTTATTATTCTTGAACCCTATACTTAACTAATTCATATTGCTACGTTTTCAATATAATTGGATCAAAAGGATTTTATCCACAGGCCCAGTCCCAAACCTTCGGTCGCAAATCTAAACCCTCACGACTGATCAGAGATCATCACAAGCTTTCCGACAATGCAGCAACGAACCAGAATAAGAGAAAGAAGACTTCTTCCACTGTTTTCTCAAGACTTTCTCAAGTTTTTGAACGCGCAAAGGTTTCGGATAGGGACGCAAAGGTGCTTCAAAAGAGAAGGGACAATGCTTGCGATTCCGGGGTGGTGTGGCGAGAAGCGGTGATGTCGGAAAAGGGCGACGGAAGGAAAGGAACAACCGTTACGAGGAAGGAGGGGACCAAACGCCCCGTGACTAAAACGGCGAGCACGAAATGGGTCTCGAAACATACAAGCCACCCAGGTTCACTCTCTTATAAATTTTCTCCTTCCTCTTCTTCTGGATACATTGGTACTGCAGATCCTAAAAAAGATGGTCATCCGGGGCCACCCATGCAACGCCAATGTTGAGGAGCCAGGAGATTGACTCGGGCACTTCTTCTAAACTTACAGTTGTCAACATGCCTAATGAAATGCCGACTGGGTTCTTTGATTTGAATGGAAACAATGCGCATAGAGCTCTTAGAGGACTGGAATGTCCCAACTTCTGCAGAATTCATCATAGGACCCTCCATTACCCCACTGCTTTCTCAGAATGCAGAAGATCTGCTAGTGGAGCAGAAAATGACAATGGATCAAACACAGAAATTGGGCAGGAAATCATTCCTTGGGATGGAGGGAGTCTGTCTGATGGAGAGTTGGCGGTCCCTTTGCAAACAGTTGTCCCTAATGAGATCAGCAGGGAGCTGATTATCTCTGGAAATGGAGGAGTAGGAGGGGACTGGATACAGGAGAATGTAGGCACTGTGTACCATTTGCTCGGCATGTCCCATGAGGATAACCATGACCAGGCTGAGGGGATGCTACAACTTTTCCATGAAAACCTGAGAAATAGTGGGAAAAGAAGGGTTGGCACTGATAGAGGAGAAAAGGAGGTTCGGAACTTAATCTCATATATTAACTATGATGGGAAGACGGGGTCATCAAAGGAGGGTGGAAGAGGGATGAGGAGAAGGGGGGAAGGGAGACCTGTTGTTTTTCCATGAAGCTGCGAATCATCTCTTGGAATGTCCGGGGTCTCAATAACCCGGACAAAAGGAAGGTGGTGAAGATGGCCGTGAGAAAGTGGAATGCTCAAGTGGTTTGCTTACAGGAAACAAAATTGGCATCTATCACAAATAATGTGGTCAAGAGCTTATGGGGGGGTAGATATGTGGCTTGGTAAGTTCTTGACACCTTAGGCTCCTCGGGGGGAGTCCTTGTGATGTGGGATAAAAGGTGGGTGACAAAGGTGGATGTTTGGGTGGGGAGATTTTCAGTCTCCTGCACTTTTTCTTTAGAGGAAGACGGATTCAAATGGATCTTTTCTGGTGTTTACGGCCCAGTTGAAGACAGTGAGAGGCACCTTTTGTGGGACGAGCTCGAATCAGTGAGGAGGAGATGGCCTCTTCCTTGGTGTATTGGGGGAGATTTCAATGCAATCAGAAACCCATCTGAGAGATCTTCCAAGGGTGCGTGGACACCGTCCATGGAGCAATTTTCAAGATTCATTGACAAGCACCATCTAATTGACTTGCCCATGGAGGGGGCCACCTTCACTTGGTCCAGCGGGAGGGAGACCCCCACCCTGTCTTGGCTGGATAGGTTCCTCATATCCGGGGATTGGGAGGAGAAATTCCCGAATGTGGTGCAAGCGGCTTTGACCAGAGTTACCTCGGATCACACTCCATTAATTATAGACGGTGGGGGCATCACACAGAGGAAAACTCCGTTCAGGTTTGAAAACATGTGGCTGAGGGTTGAGGACTTCAAGGAAAGAGTGTAGGGTTGGTGGGAGGGATGCGAGGTGCTTGGCAACCCAAGTTTCGTCCTGGCTGCTAAACTTTGTGCTCTGAAAGAGAACATCAAAAACTGGAATAAGGAGGTGTTTGGAAACTTGGAATGGCGGAAAAATAGGATGATGTCGAAAATTGCTGAGTTGGACCGTTTGGAAGATTCTGGAGAACTAGGGGAGGAGGGGAGAAGGAGGAGAGTGGAGTGTCAAACCGAGATTTACGAGATAGCGATTTCGGAGGAGATCTCGTGGCGTATGAAATCCAGGGCCATTTGGCTGAAAGAAGGGGACAAAAATTCAAGATTTTTCCATCGGCTGGCAAATGCTCACCGGAGAAATAACCATATTGGGAGGATCATTGCTGACGGGCAGGTTCTTAGCAGAGCGGAAGAGGTGGGAACAGGGGTGTCCTCCTTCTACCAGAGATTGTACACGGAAGAATTTAGCTGGAGGCCTCAGCTTGACGGGCTACCATTTGACAGACTATCAGAGGAGGGTCGTGAAGGCCTAGAGAGGCCTTTCAGTGAGGAAGAGGTTCTTTCGGCTCTAAAGAGCTGTAAAGCGGACAAAGCGCCAGGGCCAGATGGCTTCACTTCTCGTTTCCTTCTAGAAAATTGGGAGGTGATTAAGGGAGAGGTGATGGGCACCTTTCATGCTTTCCACTCTCATTGTCGTTTTGAGAAAAGCTTGAATGCCTCTTTCATCGCCCTCATTCCGAAGAAGGGAGGCGCTACTGATGTCCAGGACTTCAGACCTATTAGCTTGGTGGGATGCATCTACAAACTTATGGCTAAAGTTCTAGCTTCGAGATTGAGCGGCATCATGGATGGACTTATTTCAGACCCTCAAAGTGCCTTCGTAGGAGGACGCCAGATTTTAGACTCTGCTCTTATTGCTAGCGAGTGTGTGGATTATAGAATGAGAAGTGGGGTTCCAGCGATTTTGTGCAAGCTGGACATTGAAAAGGCCTTCGATCATGTTAATTGGAACTTTCTGCTTTATTTGCTGGAAAGGATGGGATTTGGGGAAAGATGGAGAAAGTGGATCAAGTTCTGTATATCCACAGTTCGGTTCTCAGTGCTCATAAATGGATCTCCATCGGGCTTTTTCAGTAGCTCTCGGGGGCTTCGTCAGGGGGATCCATTATCCCCCTTCCTGTTTCTTATCATAATGGAGAGGCTCAGCAGGCTGATGAGAAAAGCTGCTGATTTGGGTTTCATTACGGGATTCAAGGTGGGTAGAGACAGCGCCAGTCAGATTGATATTTCCCATCTACTGTTCGCAGACGATACTATTGTGTTTTGTGACGCGGACGAATCTCAGATGAGACATTTGAGGTGTGTGTTGATTTGCTTCCAAGCAGTTTCAGGACTTCGAATCAATGTCGGAAAGAGTGTAGTGGTTCCGGTGGGAGTTGTGCCAAACTTAGTGGTCCTGGCTGACATACTAGACTGCGGAGTCGGTTCTCTCCCAATCATGTATTTGGGTCTGCCGTTGGGAGATTCCGCCAGAAGGGTGGGAGGATGGGACCCAATAGTGGAAAGGTTCTAGAGAAGGCTAGCGGGATGGAAGAAACAGTACTTATCCAAAGGAGGCAGGGTTGCTTTGATCAAAAGTTCTCTATCTTCTCTTCCCACATACTTCCTTTCCCTCTTCTAGATTCCTACCTTAGTTATGGAGAGACTTGAGAGACTTCAGCGCAATTTTTTGTGGGGGAGCCTTGGCGATGAATTTAAATACCATCTGATCAGTTGGAATCAAGCTTGCAAGCCCGTTAAGCTAGGAGGGTTAGGCATAAGAAGTTTGGGAGCCTTCAACAAGGGGCTCCTTGGGAAGTGGCCGTGGAGATTTGGGAAAGAAAGGTAGAGGCTTTGGAGACGGCTCATCCTCAGCAGATATGGGGAAGAGAGTGGAGGGTGGTGCTCTAGGGAGGTTAGGACTCCTGCAGGGGTTGGTGTCTGGAAGTCAATCCGGAAAGGGTGGCCAGAGTTTTTCAAATTCATAAAATTTAAGGTCGGGAGTGGAAGAAATATTCGTTTCTGGGAGGACTAGTGGTGTGGCGACAGGCCTTTGGCTCAACTTTTTCCTAGTCTCTATCGGATCTCGCGTAATTGCCATACCTTTGTCTCTTTCTGCTACCACCTTGATAGTGGAAGAACAATATGGGATGTCGGGTTCACGAGAAACCTTCAGGACTGGAAGATTGAGGATGCCATTTGTTTTTTGGAGTCGCTCTATCTCCAAGTTGTGAATGTTGGGAGGGAAGACTCAATGATATGGACTCCTTCTCCGAAGGGCTTGAAGGGATGACTTTCCCTTGGAAGTCTGTGTGGCGCACTAAAGAACCCCCCCCCCCCCCAGGGTGGCCTTCTTAGGTTGGACCTCCGTTCATGGAAGGATTTTGACACTCGACAACTTGAGGATAAGACAATGGATCTTCGTGAACTGGTGTTGTATGTGCAAGCAAAATGAGGAGACAATTGACCATCTGTTACTCCACTGTTCAGTGGTCCGCGACTGTTGGAGCTTACTTTTGGGAATGTTCAGAGTTCAGTGGGTCATGCCCAGCTCCACCAGAGGTCTGATGGAAGCCTGGAGCGGTGGTCTTGTGGACTCCCATGTCCGCAATTATTGGAAGGCAACTCCCCTTTGCGTGTGGTGGTGCTTGTGGAGAGAGCGAAACCGAAGAACATTTGATGACAAGGAGTCTCCTAATGGGACACTTAAATTCTCAATTCTTTGTACCCTCTCTTTCTGGGTTCAAGGTAGAGCTTGTAACTCCATAGAAGAAATGGTTGACTTTTTAGGTTCCTTTGCTTTGTAATAAGTTCTTGTTCAAGGGTTGCCCCTCCCTTTTTTTGGGTGCTTTCTAATAAATCTTTACTTATCAAAAAAAAAAAACCTCATGTTAGAGTCCTACACTTTGCAATTGGTATCAAAGCTTATCAACAGTAGACTTGTCAATTGGTATCAGAGCAAATCAATTGTAGATTCATCAACTTGCATAAGACCATGACTACATGCACAAACAAACAATGAATATACAAACTTTAGCACAGTCATCAGCATCAGCATCATCCTTGCCTTTGTCCCATATGGATGGGATCGGCTACGTGAATTCTCTTTTTCCATTCTTTCCAATTAAAAACCATGTCTCTTACAATATTTAGTTTTTTAAAATCATTTGTAATTACTTCATCCAATGTAAGTTTTGGTCAACCTCTTTTTCGCTTACCTTCTAGGCAAACAACTCTTCCTCTCCTAATCGGTGCATCTTCGGCTTTACGTTGTATATGCCCATACCTCATAAGCCTACTTTCTCTAATTTTGTCACTAATAGGAGCTACTCCTAACTTACCTCTCAATCGCTCAATGCTAGTCCTATCTCTTCTAGTTACTCCTGTAGCATCCTCATTTCATCTACATGAATGCATTGTTCTTGTTTCTTTTTCAACACCCAACACTCTGCTCCATTCAACATAGTTGGCCTAATAACCGTCTTATAGAAATTTCCTTTCAATTTATTTGAGATTCGTTTGTCACATAGGATGTCACTAGCTTGCCTTCATTTTGTCCACCTTGCTCCAATCCTACTTACTACATCAATCTTTTTGTAATATTGAACCTAAAAATCGAAAACAATTATTTTTTGTAATATTGAACTTTGGCAGAGTCACAAATAAGGAAAACAAAAGAAAATACTGTAGAGAATAAATGCTTGCCTGCATCAATAAACCTCCATCACGAAGAGTGTGTATCTCTGCCTCAACCTCGGACTCATTCATCCTTAATCTATAGCTTCCTGGTCCTCCCCTCACCATATCAATCTATGAAACAATCTTCCACAATTAGTGACATGTTAAACAGCCTGATGACCCAAAAATCACCAAAATCTCTACACTTGAAATGGAGCTCAGTATAAGCAAATTATATTATATTTCATTAGAAAACTTACTTTGTATTTGCTTCCTTCAATATTCAAAGAAACCTGAGAGTTAACAAGTGATATATGCTGCAAATAGGGAAACACTTATTAATTAATAAGCAAATAAGTTCCTAAAGCACATATTCCGAAGCAAAAGTACCTTAGGAGGAATTTGCCCTTTTTCAAGATAACCAACATATTCTGAAACCATGGCTGCACTGCTAGCAGATGCTTTCTAAAATTGACAATTTCAGGTAAAGAAGAAAATGATGGTATTAACTAAGGTAGCTGAGATACTTTCCACAACCAAAGATTTTCATGGACCTAAATTCACTATCTAAATAGGAAGACTTACATAAAGAGCCCCTCCAACAACAGAGAGATACCAAGCGGGCCTTTCTGCTCTAACTCGCATCGCTATTCTACTGTCTAACCAGCCTGTATGTATTTTATTGTCCCTATAATCAGAAGCCTGCAAAAATGTTTTATATGTGTTGGCTTCCATATCTAGAAACATAAAATTATAATGAAAAACATTGAATAGGAATGGGTTGTCATATTTTGAAAAACTTACATGTAATAGATCAATTGTGTAATCAACGTTGGTACGAATTTCTCCCCGAATGTGAATTTCCTTCAGGCCAAGGACCATGTTCGCAATAGCTAGCGGTCTGGACTCCCCAAATGCAAAAACATGTCCTGCAGTACATATATATATATATATATTAGCTGGAGACACTAAGATTTAATGCCTAGAAATAAGTATGTTTACAGAGATTTTAAGAGAACATCCATTTTTCAACTGTTCAGAATTAACAGAAGATACTTTACTATATCTATATATATATATATAGATAGATAGTTCCTAAATAATAAAAAGTTTGTTAAGGAATGTTCAAATATATGATAAAACATAGTCAGGTTTCTGTAATCCATGGAACAGCTCTAAGGACCTAAGCTATGAGAAAATTAAATCAATTTTTTTTTCATATTAGTATAAAAAATATATATATTCCAATACATACTCTTCAAGACCTTAGCATTATGTGGATACTTTAATCCCACTTTGATCTAGCTAAAATTAGCCACTATTCAACCCTGTTAATTTTTGTATATTATGCTTACACATTGTTGTACAACTATTATCTAATGTATGGCAAGAAAAAATTACATTCCAAAGGTTTTTGACAACATCTGAAGATATCCTAATGCTATTCAAAGCATTAGAAATGTCCAGGGTTCTTTTCAACATGATGCCCAACAAAAAGACAAGTGACCATTTAAGCAGAGTTTAATTCTATTGGAACTCCTGGAACCACTTTGACCTATTTAGTTTTTAATTATTTCCCTTCATGGAACTCAACCAACAAACAGATTTCAGTTTATCATGAAGTTGCATCTGCATCATAGATTAAACCAGCTTATGAAGTTTCTCATCAAGTGACCACGTACCAAATTGAGAATCTGAGAATTCATGAATGCCTCCTCCAGACTGCAAATCATCAAAATGTGAACAAATCACTGTAAAGTCCAGAACTTTAAGCTTTTGTCCTATATAATTGTTTAATGAAACATATACCTTGACAGAAAAGTATGCCCACACATTTGGCTTGCTTTTGAAACTTAGCTCCTGTATAAAGTCATGTAAGCCAGTACATGTTCAACATGAAATCACAAAACAGATAATAAAAGTGAGATTGTTCACTGTCCTGGGAAATCTAACCTGTACTTTCCCACTGGTAGGCTTAAAACCATCATCAGGATCCTCACTTGTTACACGGACAGCTATACAATGACCTTTTGGCTTTGTGGACTGTGCCTTGTCAAAATCAAAAGGGGTAGCGATGGCTGATGTTCTCCTCCAAGCATCATACCCTCCACCATGTTCCATTCCATAAAATCTCCTTATTTCTAACAAGGAGGCACAGAAACACAGGATGCAGAAAAGATAATGTAAATGAAAAATAAAAGTTTAAAAGAACAATCTCAAATTTGTTAAATTCATACCAGGAATTTGCCAGAGAGGAATACCCATCCCAACTGCAACCTGGGCTGCTGGCAGATTTATTTCAGCTATCCACTCGGTGACAGGGTGCTCCACCTAAAGCAGAACCAACTGTAAGAAATTTATTTTTTTCTTAAAAAAAAAAAGTACATCCACGTAACAAAGTATTGGTAATGCAGTCAATAGACAACTTTGTATTATCAAATAAAGTAACATTAGTTACATATTGCTTGTGCATGTCACTAAACTAATTGCAACATGGAGATGAATTTTATGAGTTCGAAAAGATAGCTTGATAGTCATTTGCAGCTAATTCTCACCTTCCAACCCTTGAAGATGTATAGCGTTTTCCTAACTACCAGCAATCAAACAATTCTTCAAGACATTTTCAAGGGGTTGGCTCAAGTAGATAAAGAACTTGGCCCTAGTGCCTAGCAAGCATTAGGTCTAAGGATCAAGTCCTCTCGGGTGCAAACAATTCTTTGGGGGTGGGTGTGTGTGTACCAACTAGGAAAAAAAAAACAATTCTTCAATATCTACTTGAGGTGAGGCAATCAAAATTAGGCTGTTCATATTCTCTCAAGTAACAACCAATTCATTGTCACCAAAGGGAGATCCTCACCAACTGTAATGGAGATAAATGCACAGAAGCAATTCAAGGAGAAATCGGATGACAGTGTAAATAAGATGCCTGAATATGACATAGACCAGAACTGATGTTGAAACAACATTTCGAACCTGCAACCGAGGGTTGAGCTCTAAGAAGTAGTACTCCCCAGTGTCCATACTGTATAGATACTCAACAGTAGCGGCTCCAACATAATTAACAGATTTGGCTAATCTCCTAGCTGCCTGCTCCAGCTTTTTCACTGTCTCAAGGGGAGCAATGGTAATTGGACCCTCCTCAATAATCTATTCACCATAAATGACCACACTTAGTGATAACATTCCTCAAATCTATGTACCCTTAATTTTTCAGCAACAAAGAAAAACAGCACTAATTGCTTAATAAAGTACACTTGTGGAAATGAAAATAAGTATAAAATTAGCATCAAAAGGGCGAACTTACCTTTTGATGCCGCCTCTGGACACTGCAATCACGGCTATGCAAAGCTGCAACATTACCATACTGATCACAAAGCAACTGGACTTCCAGATGCCGGCTCTACATTCAAGAAAACATATGTAATGTGGGAGTCAGTCTAAACTCTTGCAACTTCTACAAATGAAGTACTTGGTTCACATCAGAAGGTAGTAGACAATCTCACCTGGGACGCAACCTTCATGATAAATATGGGTGAACCAGGAACTTCCCCCTGTACTTGCTTAAACAATGCTCTGACTTCATCATCATTATGAACCTAAAAATTCAAACATCCACATGGCGTAGTTTGACTCATTAAGAAAAAATAGGCAAAAAGACTGTCCAAATGAAGCTCCTGGACATAATAAGGCACTCTATATGTCTCATGTTGACCATGGCTTCATATGCACATAACCAATTAAAAGGAAATTTAATCATAACCATAGCTATGAATATAATTTAAAGATAATGAAAATATGTCCGGCTGTCAGACTTTGTCACTAAAAACATGAGTGAACCAAACCTTTCTTATGCCTTTACCACCGCCACCCCAAGATGCCTTAATCATTGCAGGGTAACCCACAATTTGACAACTAGCAATTGCTTCTTCTGTAGTATAAACACATGCTTCCCGGTATATATTATCTGGAATAGTAATTAAACAGCTTTCTGCAGCAATTTTCACCTAATACATATAAAAGTTTAATGTCTTAGATGTGTGATGATCTCAGCAAAAATTAAACAGTGGGCAAAATTCATAAATGGAAAACATTACATGAGATCCACTCCATGGGAGGGTGGGCACATCTGCTGCTTGAGCGATCAATGATGAACCTATTTTATCTCCCAGTGCTGCCATTGATGTTGCAGGTGGCCCAAGAAATATGATTCCCTTTGCATTCAATGCATCTGGTAATTCAGGGTTTTCAGATGCATGACCCCAACCAGGCCAAACAGCTTCAACATGTGTTATCTCTGCCATCTGGGTATAAATCAAAATTTTACCACTATGAAAATGCACAAGTCTACAGGGATTCATGTTTAAATGAGAATCACAACTTATCCCCACATCTAGTTTAACAATTTTTTTTTCTTTTTTTTTTCACTACTTCTGATACCCCTCCCCACTTGCGCGCGCGGACGCAGAGAAGATACTCTAATACAGAACTTAATTCGTTTCGTAATTGTTAGAATTTGGCAGTTCTATTGCATCTTCCGAGTTACAAATTTACAATAGAATTCATTTCCTCCAATGGTAAAAAGAAGTTGATAACAAATGAGCAAGTTCAAATTCGTTTATGTTAAGAGAGTTCCTTCTCAAATTTAGTTTGGTATCCACATACAGTATTTACATAAATAATTCTTGGAAATCATGATCAGCAAAGCAGAAACTTAAAGAATATGCATGGAATATAATAGATTATAAGTAATTTTACGAACCTCTACAATGAGCTGAACATTAGCATAATTATTATTGTTAGTCCCACCGGGAACTTCTACAAACTGATCGGCAATTCTAATATGCTCTGCATTGATTCTCATGTCCTCTGGAGTAGCCATAGCAACCAACAAAATTGCCTTGTCTGAACCAAATGTTTCATAAGCCCAGGTGCGGACGCTACGAATAAACTTAACAGCTGCCATCCCATTGTTTGCAATTAAGATACTGTGGATTGGGTTCTTTCCCCCAAGGGCGTTACAAAATGCATCAACTAGAGACACCATATTTATATTAATATTAGGGGACCTTAATGGAGGACTTGCTCCATTCATGTACCCATTGCTACGCCCAACACCAACCACAGAGATTGACATTCTTTGGGATTCTGACATGATGAAATGATTGAGTGCCCTGTTGCTGTTGCGTTGCTGCACAACCTGAAACCAAAAGTAGTAGTATTAAGTTCAATTCTGAATTGGGCTTTGCATACCGTATGTATGAATGTATTCAAATGAACCAACCTGGGGTGGGTTGGGGTGGATAGGACCGACAGAAGAGTTTGCAACGGAGATCAATCAAATTCTCTGTTTGAAGCCAACAATCAATCAATCGTAGGCAGAATCAGCAGGCAGAGCTCACAATGTGATGTTCCAAATCTGAATTTTTTTTTTTTTTTCAGATGAAATCGTGTTTGGTTTGGTTTGGTTTGGTTTTAATGAGCACACATCACCCACGTGGTAGTTGCCCCTGTGTAGGAAGGAGCAGCAGCAGCAGCACTTCCCAGCTACCCCTGTCTTTCTCTCTCTACAAAACTCATCAATCCGTACACGCAACTGAAAACTCAAATTTATCTTCCCTCTGTCTTTAAAAGAACAAGTCAAATCTTAGGCCCCATGAAAAGTACCCCCACAAGGCCACACTACAACCCATCAAAATAAATTTCCGCTCCGCACATTGCATCACATCCGTGAACCAACCTCTCGTATGTTTTTGTTTATACAAGACAGAGTGTGTGTGGGTTAGTTAGGTCGATTATTGGTAGAGGTAATGAAGTCTGTAGGTGACTTATGAGGCGAACAAAATATGAGGTCAAGTCATCAATGTGCGTTGGTGTTAGGTTCTGGTTGGGAGTTAGGTCTCTCTTGACCATCCTTTCCTTGCCCCTTCCAAGTAAAAAGTCTAATTTTTCAGTACGATTTCACAATATTTGACCAACTTAAGAATTCAATTACAAAGTTTTTGGCTTCTTGAAAGTCAAGACTTGGATTTGGATTAAGGCGAAGAAATGGGTTTTACCGAAACTTCAACTCAATGGATATGCTAATAAAACTAGATATGTAATTAGGTAAAAGTGTTTATATACCTGTATCTATGTATTAATCATGTAGTCCAAAATATTTTTTACTATCTACGGTCTAAAATCACTCTATCTAACGATGACGAGTGCGAGTGCATGATAATATTGTAGGCACGAATATACACTAGTGTATATATATATATATATATATATATATATATATATATATAAAGGCTAGTCCAGCCGACTGAGAAAAAATCATCTCCATTGAGAATTTTTTCGTAGTCTCTTTAGTTGCGACGTTTGTAACTATCAGTACTAACTCACGTTACTAAAATGAGTGATATAATGGTATCCAATGTCACTCATTTTAGTAACGTAAGTTACTAGTGATTGGTGTCACCAAGTATAATAGTATGCATCACCACTGATTGTAACATACATCGTCATGGGAGGGACTAGAGATAGATTCTCACTAGAGAGGATAATAGTCCGAGCCTACTAGATGTAGCAGTCTTTTTTAGGTTGCTTTCAATTTTGAACCCTTGACCTTGGGGTCACAATAGAGTAACCATACCGTTGCGGCAAGACTCAACTTCTAAATATATATATAAAGAAAAAAAAATATTAACATTCTTTTTTATTTTACTTTGACAAGAATCTCACACATCCACTTTATCTATGTGATGACTTGAACCCTCAATCTTCTACTTTGAAATGTGAGAAAATACCATTAGATTAGAACAATTAATGGTAATTAGTATATATATATATTCAAACAGTGCGAGTAACTTTTATTATTAAGTAACTTTGATACTTCTCCATTTCAACCTCCCAAAGCTCCACATGAACATCCCAATCCATGTGTAGATCAAGATCATATAAAAGAGCATAATAAATCCTTGTACATTCATCCACCATTAATACATACATGGTTAAGGTTTAAATATGCAATCCAAATACAAAATACTTGTCTCTTGTCTCGTATTCAAATTATAAGGTTTCTATAAATGCCTAAACATGGCACATAAAAATATAAAATAGATAATCGTAATAAAAGACCGAATCTTTCGATCCTAGCACCTCAAGCTCAGTTGACTACCGGTGCCTCATATGTAAAAATGTTTAGGGGAAGGGGTGAGCGCCAACATGCCAAATAGAGATACCCAAACCAACTTACGCATCGACTCGACACAACCTACATGAAATAAAATTATGGTATTCCTTTGTACTACATAGCATACTTCTCATGCCCCGATTCTCGAGTCCTAAAAATCGAGGGTGATTGAGATCAAAAACTCACAAATCTAATTATAATCTAATCATCAATATCCTTACAATCCAATTTTTTTTTATTTTAAAAAAAATTATACATCTCCAATTTAAATAAATCGGATCCTGAATATCCACCTCATATACATAAATCAAATGTACAACTGAGAGAATCTATCCAACATAAAATGTCCAATACATTTAATCCAAACATAAATCATCTATCTAATATCGTGGACATATATTAAATTCTATGAAATTTAATCACTAACTCTGCAACCAGTACTATCAGTTCCCTAACTGACTCTGTATCATCAGCAATACCTGCAAAACCTAGGGGGGGTGAGCTCAAAAGCTCAACAAGGTATGAAGAACACTATCACTGCTTCAGCAGGTCGATTCTCACATATTCTCAAAACATACACATTTACTTATATCACAATAATTAAAATCATGCTCCAACTAGCATACATAAACCAACAACTCATATGACAATTTTAGCACATATAACAAATCCAATAAACATGATTTTTAAAATCATTTTCAGCATGCTCCATAAGTAATCCAACCTCAACATATATATATATATATATATGAGCATTTACATAAACAATGTAAATCAATTACCACGTCTCTTACTCAACAAGTAGCAAATCTCAAATGCAATGTAAATGCATTTAACCCAAACAACATGCTTAACAGTCAAACACATAAGTATAAAGATATAACTCTCTCTCGGGTCTCACCCGATACCCCAACATGATTTGGACCACTCCGACTGACCGTATAACCTAGGACACCTCGTATAACAAATGCATGATTTGGACATACTCCGACAGTGTCATGCTTCTAGGGCAATATTTTGGTTTGCTTTATGGTGAGTGGACAACTCCAACAGTTCACCAAATAGACATAATCTAATAGCAAGTGCATGATTTGGACATACTCCGACAGTGTCATGCTTCCGTGGTAATATTTTGGTTTGCCTTACGGTGAGTGGACAACTCCGACAGTTCACCGAATAGATTTAATCTGACAACAAGTGCATGATTTGGACATACTCTGACAGTGTCATGCTTCCGTGGCAATATTTTGGTTTGCCTTACGGTGAGTGGACAACTCTAACAGTTCACCTACTAGATATAATCTGACAAAAAGTGCATGATTTGGACATACTTTGACATTGTTATTGTCACACCCCGAAATCTGGACCGCCGGGACTCCCCCAGACCGGCCCCGAATTCTGAGTGTGAACTCGTTCACTCAACCCCATGAACGATCTTAACCACACTCATGCGATAGTATCGAGGTTTGATACCATGCTATAACGCCCCGACTTCTGACTCCCGAAGAACCGGAGGTTAACCTGTCTATTTAGCCCAATAGACCCTCATTGCCCTCATTTACCACGGAAGCTTAACTCAATTCTTGCATATAAATGCACACAACTCCAGCTTAACCAATCCCCATGGGCCCTACATCGAATCATACACCTTAGTGAAAATTTACTTGTCCACACTTTCATGAATCACTCACTTAACAACACCCAACACTTTGTGTGTTTGGATTATGAAACTGAGACCGACACCATTGGATAGAGAATCCAAAAATACTTAATTTTAAAAAAAATCACACTCAATTCTAATCTAAAACGAAGAAATTACGTCGAATCGAAGTTTGGAAAAATGCTGTGAATAGTAACTTCGATTGTGCGAAACTGGCATCTCGATTGTGCGAAAAAAAAGTTCGATTGTGCAAAAATTTCACCTATTCGGGACCTTGAACCTGTAATATTTTGCACGATCGAAATGGGGGTTTCGATTGTGCGAAATTGCCCCTGTTTGGACCCTAAAAATTACCATAATTCACCACCCCTTAGCACAATCGAAATGGGGGTTTCGATTGTGCGAAATGGGCATTTCGCACTATCGAAATGCCCCTCCCAGGACTCCCAACAACCCTATATGTGGTCCATTTGGAGCCCAATCCACCTTCTATCACCCTAGAACCTCTCATACATGATCCATAATATAATTGCAAGGTACCAACATCAATCACATACTCAAAATCATAATCATGATTCCATTATTCATCAAAATGAATCATTCTCTTTCACAACCACAATCCATTCATAAGGAAAATATCATCAAATGAATTAAATGCTACCACGAGCACTACATAAACTAATTCATTGTCTTTTTATACCCAACAAACTTATAATCTGATACATACATCAAAGTTTCATTTATCCAAAATATAACCACAACTCAAAAATAAGTCACATGCCACAAGCCGGCATGGATAGCCACAAAATGTGCAACATCTCAAAAGTTAGCAAAATGCTACTAGGGTTCCACTTAGACACTCAAGGCCCTTCCATCATCGGCGCCTTATTTGTAAAAGAGTTTATAAAAAAGGGGTGAGCACCACTGCGGCTCAGTAGAGATACCCCAACCCTCCTAAGTGCCGACTCGACACCAACCTACATGGAATGCATATGAATACCCTACATGCCACATCCACAATCTCACAAGCAAATCAACAAATGCAATTAAAGAGGATTGCATATTTCACGAATCATGTATAACATGTTCGAGTATAAAAGCATTAAGGAAAATAAATGCTCTCTCTCTCAGTCCTCATCCGATAGCCCACATGATTGGTCCACTCCGAAGATCATGTGACCTTGGACAACTCTGATAACCATCCTATAACCTAGACCACTCCTAGAGGTCATTCTACTATATATAGGATTGCCATAGAGTAAGGGGACAACTCCAAGGCTCACAATTCTTGGACATTCTCCGATTCTAGGCATTAAGCCTTAGTATGGCGGGTCCACTCTGAGGGCCATACGTAGTGGATAATTTTACCACATTTCACAACATAGTTGGACCACTCCGAAGCCCCGTGTACCTTATTTGCGTCATTTTTCCGCAACTTCCCACATATGCAATATGAATGCATAAACACATGACATTTTATTTTCATGCTCTACTCATGCTCATTGATACTAAAAGGAAGTAAAAACTATGTTTTCCATCACCACACACCACATATAGCACATATATATATAACATATACATATATCCTCTCATATGCATACAACTTCAAAATTAGCATATTTTACTCATGCTATACTCAATCCATAATTTTAGCACATAGAACTAATATGCATTCAACCACCACATATCCCACATATATGACACAAGTTTACACATTTGCACATCAAACCCAAATTGAGCATGATGTTGTTTTAAAATTGTTAAATAACTCGCAAGTGTACGAATCTATTGAAGTATAGATCGGCAAGAACGAGGTCGAACCCAAGGGAATGCTTTGAGAAGAAAAACTAATACTAATTCAAATTAATTTAAAACTAATCTAGTTTAAACAAAATTTGGTTGATTTGAGAAAAATTAAACTAACATGAAAATAAAATATTACTATTGAAATCAAACAGAGAAAATAACTAAGGTTTCGGAATCCACCACCATTAAATCCATGAAACTTCTAATATTCATTTATTAATTCCCAAATTTGGAGTAGCAATCAAGAAATCAATCTATTGCGTACTCAAGATTTAACAATAAAGCACTATGAAAAATATATTAAAAAGGTAGATTTTCCTTCGCTTTACTAGTGTAAAATTTTAAGCATCCTATGTATCCAATTTAATAAAAAACACAAGATCAAAGATTATCACTTTTAAGAAATACAAACCCAAGCTTAGATTAATTATAATACTTTCTAACTACCACATATACATGATATAGATGGTGAAAGAATTATAAAATAATTAATCACAAGAAGCAAAAATCATAAGCAATTAAATCACACACATGGGAATCAATTAATGAACAAAAGAACTTCACTTCATTAATGAAAGTTTCCTCCTCAACCCTAGTTGAAGAGTTTAGTTACACATAGTAGAAGAAGAAGAAGATGACAAAATAATAAAAGACATAATGAATAAATAAAACCCGGATTGTCTCTGTCTTCTCTGCCCTGGCCTCCACTTCTCTTTCTCCTCCAAAACAGCCTCCAATTCACCTCTTTATACCCCAAGAGAATACATAAAGTCCTAATCCAATTAGGAGATAAAGTCCTAATCCAATTAGAAAATAATTAGGGTTTTCCCGCGCCCTAAATAGGTAGATTTTTCTGCTAACTTTCGGCCCAAGTTTTGACCCAGTAGAAGTCCGATTCACGAAATTTTCATGAAATACAAAAGTGTCCAAAATCGAATTTCGTTTAACCTACGTAGGAATTAAATCGAATTGACACTCAGAAATAAGCTTTTCAGTCCAATTTCCAAACGGGATTAAAACTGAATTAAGTGCAAAATTGGGCTTCAGGCCCGTAACCTCCTTAAGCAGTTATAATTCTCTTGAACCTCTTCCTTGGGCTGATTTGAGTTGAAATATGGAGTTGAATGGACCCATTAGATGTAGGCTTTATATAACCTTCTTGGATATCATCTTTAAAAACCCAAAATCATGGTTTTATCTAAAATAATCATTAAGGCCCTGAAAAATACAGAAAATACAAAAATAGAGTAAAATTACATATAACCTATCAATAAGAGAATAAAATATGCAAAGTAAAAGTCTAGAATGCGTAACATTCAACGCCGATCACACCCCCAAACTTACATATTGCTAGTCCCTTGGCAATAAAACAAAATAAAACTAAAACAAAGGAAACTAACTAAACACAAACTAAACTACCCAACTCCTCTTTCGTGGGAGAAACGATTGCATTTAGTATATGCAACAAGCCTTTGAACCCCTAGGTTCCCCCTAGTGGACGAGTTATAGTCTCGTGAGGGTTTCTAGAAATGTTACCCACAAACATTCAAAATTTTTGTTTAAACATTAATCAAAAAGAAGATTACAATATATAGTTACAAGCTTGCATTCAAGAATAATTTCAAATTTTCAAATTTCATAATTCAAAGTAATGGTCCCCACATATAATTCACATCAACATATCTCAAAGTAACCAATTCTAGCTCCCTCGTGAAAAGTGAACTAGCAATCCTCTCATGTGGCATTACCTAGCTCCGAATATATTAAGACACATACCCCTTCAACTCACTAGCTCCCCTTATTGAAATCATACTTCCAGACATGAATACGTGACTTTTTTATATATATTTTTTTTCATTCATTTTTTTTCATTGCTTTATTGGTTGTGCAATGTCTTGATCTATTAAGCTTTTTGAAAGACCCATGTAGCAAGCTTTCAGTCAGTGACTCCCAAACCAGATGGCTTTAGGGCACTAGGCGTTAAGACACCCTGAAGAACCTAATTACTCGAATCAGTCAGGTTACAAATCAAGACAACCAATGCTCATCTTTTCTCACTTTTTCACTTTTGACGCGAACACTCCGTACTTCCTGAGGCATAGAGGCCCGGTTACTCATGAAAAGGATCAAATTGATTTTCTATTCATCACATATTCTTTTTTTCTTTTTTTTTTCTTCTTTTTTTTTTCTTTTTTTTTCATTGAAGTCATGTAAATCACATCATCGGTACTCATTCTCAAGGGATACCAATTAATATCAAGTATATGTAACCCAACAACTCAAAGCCAAAGTTTATACCCCATAAGATTATGCTAGTGTGCCTGTGCATGTGAGGAAACTAAAACCAATCACCCCAAGGCATGTCAATGCAAATAATAATTTAAACTACTAATTCAAACCACAGTTTCTAAAAATTTAAAACATACTCAAAAATTGTAAGTTAAACGCCTACATAAAGTATTAATCCCTTGAATAATATAAAAACATCCTATCTAAAAACAAAACAAAAGAAAATAAAAAACAAACTATGAAAATAATGTAACCAAAAAGTCCTAAGAACAAGAAAATTTTCATAAAAATCTCCCCCCATTGCAATAAAGCACATAAAAAGGCATCGCCTCACCCCCAAACTTAAACTGTACATTGTCCTCAATGTACACACAATCGAAGCATAGAGAAGGGTTAGAACAATATTACCAGAAAAAGGGAGTAGTGGCAAGAAAATAGAGCAAACCAGTAGCATGAAGGTAATGAGGTCACTCCCCCAAACTTGGATGCTACATCCTGTCAAAACAACGACTATACTCCAATGACCAAGTGAAATAACATGGGTGAAAATAAATATGAAACAGAAAGTAAATTTTTTTTTTAAACCTAATCTTTACGTGAAAATCACAGGTACTACTTTGCTCCCCATTCTCTGAACTGGTGGGTCCCAATTTTTCAAGATGTATATGTGATAAGATATTGATTATCCAGATACGCTAACGTATAGAGTATAAAGGGGTTGCCTTTCTTTATTAAAGCTAGGGGTGGCAAAATTGGACACGACTCGAACACGACACGAATTAAGCGGATTTGGGTTTAAGGTAAGCCAACACGTTTAATAAATGGGTCGACACGAACACAACACGCAAAAATTGGGTTGGATTTGGGTTTAAGCTGTCTAACCCGTGACACGATTACGATACGATTACAACACGATTATAATATGAGTTATTCATATATTATGGTTTGATACAAACATATATATACATAGTCATATATATTGCAATTGTTTGTAATCATTTGTTTATTTACAGGACTAATGTAGCCATAAAACACAAGGATGAGATTGTTATGATGTCTTCCTAGTTGTTGAATCACCTTAGTATGTTTTTAAGATATATATATAGATACAAAATTTATAATATATATAGTTTGATTTGAGAATTTATGTATTGATATGTAATTTATTTTTATATGATCTTTAGAGAGATTTTTAGGGGTGGATAAACTCATATAATATAAGTTAAACGGATTAAAAAAGTTATTAAACAAGTCGTGCCATTATAAGACATGTTTATTAAATGGGTTACACGGGTCGACACGAATAACACATTTAATAAATGGGTTGGGTTAGTGTTGAGGGTCTCTGACACGATTAGTAAATGGGTCGGGTTAGGGTTGAGCTATTTTGTAGAATACTTATACATCGACACGACATGAACATGACACGGGAACACGAATTGCCACCCCTAATTAAAGCCATACTGTGTTGAAGCAATCTCGACAATATTGGGTATCGAAACCAGACTTTAATAAACGAAAATCATCAACTTTATCAATCATATCACAAATTGTAGAATTGGTACTACAGACATAGTCAGAGAATGGGCGGCTATACCGGACCATTATAAATTTTTTTTTCTCTTTTTTGTTTTTTTTTTAAAGAAAAAAATTAAAATTAAATACACAAACTAAAAGAAAAAATTTTTTTGGCACCAACTAAAAATAAAAAACGCAAGTCCTAGAAATCCTAAAACTAATAGTTTACAATGATAAAATAGACTATAACTCAACTGATACCTAGGCTTTCCATCTTGGCTTTCCAATTTTTGGTATCTATAAAATGGACTGAATTCAAGGAAACATTCAAATCCACTAAAGCATTCACATTTTTACAAGCACTATTAGTATCAAAATCACTGCCAAAATTAGTTAGGTTTGCCTCTAAAGGGTCCTTATAACCAGCATAAGTAAAAGTATTCTGACATAGACTCTCTATTAAATTTAACTCACAAATATCCTCAGAGTCTGGTGATTGTCGGTCTACGTTAAAAACATTAAGTTCAACAGATATGTTACCAAAGAAAAGTTCCACAACACCATTTCTACAATTGATTAGAGCATTTGAAGTGGCTAGGAATGGACGACCTAAGATGACAGGAATCTGGCTAGTAGGATTAGTTACAGGTTGAGTGTCTAAGACAATAAAGTCTATAGGAAAGAAGAATTTATCAACCTGAATGAGCACATCCTCAATAACACCACGAGGAACCTTAACTGAGCGATCTACTAATTGGAGTACCACCTTCATGGGTTTCAACTCACCAAGACCTAGTTGCTCATAAACAGAGTAAGGTAACAAATTGACACTCGCACCCAAGTCAAGCAAAGCTTGCTCAATTTTTTGATCACCTATGGTACATGAAATTGTAGGACATCCAGGATCCTTAAATTTAGGTGGAGTGCGATGTTGGATGATTGAGCTAACTTGCTCAGTTAGGAAGGCTTTCTTGTGCACATTCAAGCCACGTTTGACCGTACACATTTATAGTGATTCCCCTTCTTAGGCTTTTGAAGTCTTTGAAGATATGGTGCAGTAGGAACAAAGTTCCTAACTGGTGGACTTATTAGAGATGGCAGGTCAAGACTAGGGACTTAAATTTCTGACTCAACTTTAGATGTAGTTTGGTCCTCCTTTCCTAAATCGCTAACATGGTCCTTTTCAATTCTCTCATTATATATAGGCATTTGGACTCCATTATCAACTTGTTTACCTGATCTTAGGATTGTGATAGAGTGAACCTGCTCATGTGAACTAGAAGTGGAATGGTCACTAATATGAAACTGGCCCTTTGGGTTAGGCACAGGTTGACTAGGAAACTTTACCTTCTCCCTTTCTCCTACAACAGTGGCTAATTGACCTATTTGCATTTCTAACTTAGAAATTGATTGACTAGTCTGTTGCATGAACTGTTGGAGAGTATCCTCTAAAGTTGGTCTTTGTTAAGGTGGGGGAACATACAGAGGGGCATTTTGGGACATGGAAGGATATGAAAATTGTGGTTGCCCTTGGGGTTGCATAGGTTGCACCCCTTGGTTGTTCCGAGGTTGGTCTTGCCTCCAAGAAAAATTAGGGTGATTCCTCCAATTAGGATTGTATGTGTCAGAATAGGGGCTGTCAAATGGTTTCTTATAGGAATTGAGTGTATTGGCTTGTTCGGCTATACACTCATGAAAAGATGCAATAGATGGACAAGTTTTAGCTGTATGAGAAAAACTCTCACATAATTGACACATCTCACTAACTGCACAAACAGACGAATTACTTCCTTTACTCATCTCTATAGCCTCCACTTTCCTAGTTAGACTAGCTATCCTCGCACTCAAATCGATATCCTCTCAGACCTCATAGATTCCTCCCTTTTGGGTTCTGAGAACATTGATAGACCACTCCTTTCAACCCTCCTTGAGTACTCCCATTGTTGAGAGTTCTCTGACAATGCATCAAGAAATTTCCATGCTTCATCCTCATTCTTAGACATAAATTCTACCCCACCTCGTGACTCAATTAGTTGACGATTATGGGGTGACAACCCCTCATAAAAGAATTGAACTAATTGCCACTTGGCAAAACCATGATGGGGGCACTTAAGGAGAAGATCGTTAAATTTTTCCCAACATATGTAAAACTCCTCACCCTTTTTTTGAGTAAATTGCATGATATTTCGACGAAGGGCGTTAGTTTTGTGTATGGGAAAGAACTTGGTAAGGAATTTGGTGCATAACCCATTCCATGAATTGACAGACGCGGGTTCGAGTGAGTATAACCAAGATTTTGCTTTCTCTTTCAAAGAGAATGGAAATAACCGCAATTTAATTGACTCCTCAGAAATATTTTGAAATTGTAGTGTGGAGCAAATCTCTAAAAATTCCTTGACATGGAGGTATGGATCATCAGAGCTAAGACCTCTAAAAGTGGGCAGTAAATTAATTACCACCACCCGTATCTCAAAATGTCCCTGTTGGGTAGCAGGTAACACAATGCAAGATGGGTTTGTAATATGCACGGGAGTGTAATAGTCCTTAAGGGATTTAGTTTCAACGGGATCTGTCATCTTGGGCAAAGAAGGATCTCTAACACTAGAATTTTTCACACCCTTTTGAAAGGTTCTCTCAATCTCAAGATCTAATGGAAGCAACTTTGGATTCAGAGATCGACGACCTAACATACACTAAAATGACTCACAAAAACAACAACCAAATAAACAAGCAAAAAAAAAAAAAAATTTTTTTTTTTTCAAATTTAATTCAAGGTTAGTGATTTCTATTTAATTTTTTTTTATTTTCCTAAAGAATTATCTAGACTAGCTCCAAAATAATTCTTACCTAGTTAGACAACTTCTACTCCCTTTTAAAGGAACTAGAGGATTACCAATTAAGCCCCACCAACAATATAACCAGGAAAGTTTCTAAGATAGATTGGAGGGGTCACAAACGGTCCCACTTAAAAACCAATCTTCTCAGAACTTTCCTAGACATTGTGAAGTTGGAAGGTGCTCACTGGAGTTACCAAAAGTTAACTCTGTCCAAGAGGGTCCTATAAGCTATATGAATTCCTATGGCCAATATCTACTTGATTTTAAATTTAAACTAAATTTGGCTTGGGATAGACAAATGCAAGGAGATTTTTAACCTAGTTGGGCAAGGAATTGGTGATGAAATCCAATCCTTATCTTGTTGGGGGTTCGTGCCCTTACTAAAATTTTAATGCAAGAATGCTAAATTAAAATGCACAAACAAAACACACTATAAAAACAAAAATAAAATAAAAAGTGAGTGAGTGTGTAATCTTTCTTCTTTTTTTTTTTTTTTCTAAATAGAAAGGAAAAAAAATATATATATAAAATAAACTTGAAGAAAGTGTGACCCTAAGGTTATTTCTAAGTTATTCTATCCTAGAGTTCTCATGCAAAAAGTTATCAACCTAAAACAAAAATCTATGTTTTCCTAATCTAAGAAAAGAAAAGAAAATAAAAATAAAAATAAACGAAAGGAAAAAAAAAATTGTACTTACTTGGATTCCAAAGTAGTGCCCAAGAACATGCGACAAAGACAATTTTCAACAATACCACCTATAGAATTCAAGAAGTATCAGGTAAAACAATAACAATAAAATACAACTAAAACTAAAACTAAACTATCATAATAAAGAAAAAGTTTTTTTTTTAAACCTAGAACAGTGAACTAATAAAAAATAAATAAATTGGAAAGACTTTTTTTTTTCTTGTTGATAATAATAAAAAAAAAAAAAAAACTAAATTATAACTAGTAGAAGAATTAAATCAATCAAAATTTGATTAGTTTTCTTGTTTGCAATTCCCCGGCAACGGCGCCAAAAACTTGATGTTGTTTTAAAATTGTTAAATAACTCGCAAGTGTACGAATCTATTGAAGTATAGATCGGCAAGAACGAGGTCGAACCCAAGGGAATGCTTTGAGAAGAAAAACTAATACTAATTCAAATTAATTTAAAACTAATCTAGTTTAAACAAAATTTGGTTGATTTGAGAAAAATTAAACTAACATGAAAATAAAATATTACTATTGAAATCAAACAGAGAAAATAACTAAGGTTTCGGAATCCACCACCATTAAATCCATGAAACTTCTAATATTCATTTATTAATTCCCAAATTTGGAGTAGCAATCAAGAAATCAATCTATTGCGTACTCAAGATTTAACAATAAAGCACTATGAAAAATATATTAAAAAGGTAGATTTTCCTTCGCTTTACTAGTGTAAAATTTTAAGCATCCTATGTATCCAATTTAATAAAAAACACAAGATCAAAGATTATCACTTTTAAGAAATACAAACCCAAGCTTAGATTAATTATAATACTTTCTAACTACCACATATACATGATATAGATGGTGAAAGAATTATAAAATAATTAATCACAAGAAGCAAAAATCATAAGCAATTAAATCACACACATGGGAATCAATTAATGAACAAAAGAACTTCACTTCATTAATGAAAGTTTCCTCCTCAACCCTAGTTGAAGAGTTTAGTTACACATAGTAGAAGAAGAAGAAGATGACAAAATAATAAAAGACATAATGAATAAATAAAACCCGGATTGTCTCTGTCTTCTCTGCCCTGGCCTCCACTTCTCTTTCTCCTCCAAAACAGCCTCCAATTCACCTCTTTATACCCCAAGAGAATACATAAAGTCCTAATCCAATTAGGAGATAAAGTCCTAATCCAATTAGAAAATAATTAGGGTTTTCCCGCGCCCTAAATAGGTAGATTTTTCTGCTAACTTTCGGCCCAAGTTTTGACCCAGTAGAAGTCCGATTCACGAAATTTTCATGAAATACAAAAGTGTCCAAAATCGAATTTCGTTTAACCTACGTAGGAATTAAATCGAATTGACACTCAGAAATAAGCTTTTCAGTCCAATTTCCAAACGGGATTAAAACTGAATTAAGTGCAAAATTGGGCTTCAGGCCCGTAACCTCCTTAAGCAGTTATAATTCTCTTGAACCTCTTCCTTGGGCTGATTTGAGTTGAAATATGGAGTTGAATGGACCCATTAGATGTAGGCTTTATATAACCTTCTTGGATATCATCTTTAAAAACCCAAAATCATGGTTTTATCTAAAATAATCATTAAGGCCCTGAAAAATACAGAAAATACAAAAATAGAGTAAAATTACATATAACCTATCAATAAGAGAATAAAATATGCAAAGTAAAAGTCTAGAATGCGTAACATTCAACGCCGATCACACCCCCAAACTTACATATTGCTAGTCCCTTGGCAATAAAACAAAATAAAACTAAAACAAAGGAAACTAACTAAACACAAACTAAACTACCCAACTCCTCTTTCGTGGGAGAAACGATTGCATTTAGTATATGCAACAAGCCTTTGAACCCCTAGGTTCCCCCTAGTGGACGAGTTATAGTCTCGTGAGGGTTTCTAGAAATGTTACCCACAAACATTCAAAATTTTTGTTTAAACATTAATCAAAAAGAAGATTACAATATATAGTTACAAGCTTGCATTCAAGAATAATTTCAAATTTTCAAATTTCATAATTCAAAGTAATGGTCCCCACATATAATTCACATCAACATATCTCAAAGTAACCAATTCTAGCTCCCTCGTGAAAAGTGAACTAGCAATCCTCTCATGTGGCATTACCTAGCTCCGAATATATTAAGACACATACCCCTTCAACTCACTAGCTCCCCTTATTGAAATCATACTTCCAGACATGAATACGTGACTTTTTTATATATATTTTTTTTCATTCATTTTTTTTCATTGCTTTATTGGTTGTGCAATGTCTTGATCTATTAAGCTTTTTGAAAGACCCATGTAGCAAGCTTTCAGTCAGTGACTCCCAAACCAGATGGCTTTAGGGCACTAGGCGTTAAGACACCCTGAAGAACCTAATTACTCGAATCAGTCAGGTTACAAATCAAGACAACCAATGCTCATCTTTTCTCACTTTTTCACTTTTGACGCGAACACTCCGTACTTCCTGAGGCATAGAGGCCCGGTTACTCATGAAAAGGATCAAATTGATTTTCTATTCATCACATATTCTTTTTTTCTTTTTTTTTTCTTCTTTTTTTTTTCTTTTTTTTTCATTGAAGTCATGTAAATCACATCATCGGTACTCATTCTCAAGGGATACCAATTAATATCAAGTATATGTAACCCAACAACTCAAAGCCAAAGTTTATACCCCATAAGATTATGCTAGTGTGCCTGTGCATGTGAGGAAACTAAAACCAATCACCCCAAGGCATGTCAATGCAAATAATAATTTAAACTACTAATTCAAACCACAGTTTCTAAAAATTTAAAACATACTCAAAAATTGTAAGTTAAACGCCTACATAAAGTATTAATCCCTTGAATAATATAAAAACATCCTATCTAAAAACAAAACAAAAGAAAATAAAAAACAAACTATGAAAATAATGTAACCAAAAAGTCCTAAGAACAAGAAAATTTTCATAAAAATCTCCCCCCATTGCAATAAAGCACATAAAAAGGCATCGCCTCACCCCCAAACTTAAACTGTACATTGTCCTCAATGTACACACAATCGAAGCATAGAGAAGGGTTAGAACAATATTACCAGAAAAAGGGAGTAGTGGCAAGAAAATAGAGCAAACCAGTAGCATGAAGGTAATGAGGTCACTCCCCCAAACTTGGATGCTACATCCTGTCAAAACAACGACTATACTCCAATGACCAAGTGAAATAACATGGGTGAAAATAAATATGAAACAGAAAGTAAATTTTTTTTTTAAACCTAATCTTTACGTGAAAATCACAGGTACTACTTTGCTCCCCATTCTCTGAACTGGTGGGTCCCAATTTTTCAAGATGTATATGTGATAAGATATTGATTATCCAGATACGCTAACGTATAGAGTATAAAGGGGTTGCCTTTCTTTATTAAAGCTAGGGGTGGCAAAATTGGACACGACTCGAACACGACACGAATTAAGCGGATTTGGGTTTAAGGTAAGCCAACACGTTTAATAAATGGGTCGACACGAACACAACACGCAAAAATTGGGTTGGATTTGGGTTTAAGCTGTCTAACCCGTGACACGATTACGATACGATTACAACACGATTATAATATGAGTTATTCATATATTATGGTTTGATACAAACATATATATACATAGTCATATATATTGCAATTGTTTGTAATCATTTGTTTATTTACAGGACTAATGTAGCCATAAAACACAAGGATGAGATTGTTATGATGTCTTCCTAGTTGTTGAATCACCTTAGTATGTTTTTAAGATATATATATAGATACAAAATTTATAATATATATAGTTTGATTTGAGAATTTATGTATTGATATGTAATTTATTTTTATATGATCTTTAGAGAGATTTTTAGGGGTGGATAAACTCATATAATATAAGTTAAACGGATTAAAAAAGTTATTAAACAAGTCGTGCCATTATAAGACATGTTTATTAAATGGGTTACACGGGTCGACACGAATAACACATTTAATAAATGGGTTGGGTTAGTGTTGAGGGTCTCTGACACGATTAGTAAATGGGTCGGGTTAGGGTTGAGCTATTTTGTAGAATACTTATACATCGACACGACATGAACATGACACGGGAACACGAATTGCCACCCCTAATTAAAGCCATACTGTGTTGAAGCAATCTCGACAATATTGGGTATCGAAACCAGACTTTAATAAACGAAAATCATCAACTTTATCAATCATATCACAAATTGTAGAATTGGTACTACAGACATAGTCAGAGAATGGGCGGCTATACCGGACCATTATAAATTTTTTTTTCTCTTTTTTGTTTTTTTTTTAAAGAAAAAAATTAAAATTAAATACACAAACTAAAAGAAAAAATTTTTTTGGCACCAACTAAAAATAAAAAACGCAAGTCCTAGAAATCCTAAAACTAATAGTTTACAATGATAAAATAGACTATAACTCAACTGATACCTAGGCTTTCCATCTTGGCTTTCCAATTTTTGGTATCTATAAAATGGACTGAATTCAAGGAAACATTCAAATCCACTAAAGCATTCACATTTTTACAAGCACTATTAGTATCAAAATCACTGCCAAAATTAGTTAGGTTTGCCTCTAAAGGGTCCTTATAACCAGCATAAGTAAAAGTATTCTGACATAGACTCTCTATTAAATTTAACTCACAAATATCCTCAGAGTCTGGTGATTGTCGGTCTACGTTAAAAACATTAAGTTCAACAGATATGTTACCAAAGAAAAGTTCCACAACACCATTTCTACAATTGATTAGAGCATTTGAAGTGGCTAGGAATGGACGACCTAAGATGACAGGAATCTGGCTAGTAGGATTAGTTACAGGTTGAGTGTCTAAGACAATAAAGTCTATAGGAAAGAAGAATTTATCAACCTGAATGAGCACATCCTCAATAACACCACGAGGAACCTTAACTGAGCGATCTACTAATTGGAGTACCACCTTCATGGGTTTCAACTCACCAAGACCTAGTTGCTCATAAACAGAGTAAGGTAACAAATTGACACTCGCACCCAAGTCAAGCAAAGCTTGCTCAATTTTTTGATCACCTATGGTACATGAAATTGTAGGACATCCAGGATCCTTAAATTTAGGTGGAGTGCGATGTTGGATGATTGAGCTAACTTGCTCAGTTAGGAAGGCTTTCTTGTGCACATTCAAGCCACGTTTGACCGTACACATTTATAGTGATTCCCCTTCTTAGGCTTTTGAAGTCTTTGAAGATATGGTGCAGTAGGAACAAAGTTCCTAACTGGTGGACTTATTAGAGATGGCAGGTCAAGACTAGGGACTTAAATTTCTGACTCAACTTTAGATGTAGTTTGGTCCTCCTTTCCTAAATCGCTAACATGGTCCTTTTCAATTCTCTCATTATATATAGGCATTTGGACTCCATTATCAACTTGTTTACCTGATCTTAGGATTGTGATAGAGTGAACCTGCTCATGTGAACTAGAAGTGGAATGGTCACTAATATGAAACTGGCCCTTTGGGTTAGGCACAGGTTGACTAGGAAACTTTACCTTCTCCCTTTCTCCTACAACAGTGGCTAATTGACCTATTTGCATTTCTAACTTAGAAATTGATTGACTAGTCTGTTGCATGAACTGTTGGAGAGTATCCTCTAAAGTTGGTCTTTGTTAAGGTGGGGGAACATACAGAGGGGCATTTTGGGACATGGAAGGATATGAAAATTGTGGTTGCCCTTGGGGTTGCATAGGTTGCACCCCTTGGTTGTTCCGAGGTTGGTCTTGCCTCCAAGAAAAATTAGGGTGATTCCTCCAATTAGGATTGTATGTGTCAGAATAGGGGCTGTCAAATGGTTTCTTATAGGAATTGAGTGTATTGGCTTGTTCGGCTATACACTCATGAAAAGATGCAATAGATGGACAAGTTTTAGCTGTATGAGAAAAACTCTCACATAATTGACACATCTCACTAACTGCACAAACAGACGAATTACTTCCTTTACTCATCTCTATAGCCTCCACTTTCCTAGTTAGACTAGCTATCCTCGCACTCAAATCGATATCCTCTCAGACCTCATAGATTCCTCCCTTTTGGGTTCTGAGAACATTGATAGACCACTCCTTTCAACCCTCCTTGAGTACTCCCATTGTTGAGAGTTCTCTGACAATGCATCAAGAAATTTCCATGCTTCATCCTCATTCTTAGACATAAATTCTACCCCACCTCGTGACTCAATTAGTTGACGATTATGGGGTGACAACCCCTCATAAAAGAATTGAACTAATTGCCACTTGGCAAAACCATGATGGGGGCACTTAAGGAGAAGATCGTTAAATTTTTCCCAACATATGTAAAACTCCTCACCCTTTTTTTGAGTAAATTGCATGATATTTCGACGAAGGGCGTTAGTTTTGTGTATGGGAAAGAACTTGGTAAGGAATTTGGTGCATAACCCATTCCATGAATTGACAGACGCGGGTTCGAGTGAGTATAACCAAGATTTTGCTTTCTCTTTCAAAGAGAATGGAAATAACCGCAATTTAATTGACTCCTCAGAAATATTTTGAAATTGTAGTGTGGAGCAAATCTCTAAAAATTCCTTGACATGGAGGTATGGATCATCAGAGCTAAGACCTCTAAAAGTGGGCAGTAAATTAATTACCACCACCCGTATCTCAAAATGTCCCTGTTGGGTAGCAGGTAACACAATGCAAGATGGGTTTGTAATATGCACGGGAGTGTAATAGTCCTTAAGGGATTTAGTTTCAACGGGATCTGTCATCTTGGGCAAAGAAGGATCTCTAACACTAGAATTTTTCACACCCTTTTGAAAGGTTCTCTCAATCTCAAGATCTAATGGAAGCAACTTTGGATTCAGAGATCGACGACCTAACATACACTAAAATGACTCACAAAAACAACAACCAAATAAACAAGCAAAAAAAAAAAAAAATTTTTTTTTTTTCAAATTTAATTCAAGGTTAGTGATTTCTATTTAATTTTTTTTTATTTTCCTAAAGAATTATCTAGACTAGCTCCAAAATAATTCTTACCTAGTTAGACAACTTCTACTCCCTTTTAAAGGAACTAGAGGATTACCAATTAAGCCCCACCAACAATATAACCAGGAAAGTTTCTAAGATAGATTGGAGGGGTCACAAACGGTCCCACTTAAAAACCAATCTTCTCAGAACTTTCCTAGACATTGTGAAGTTGGAAGGTGCTCACTGGAGTTACCAAAAGTTAACTCTGTCCAAGAGGGTCCTATAAGCTATATGAATTCCTATGGCCAATATCTACTTGATTTTAAATTTAAACTAAATTTGGCTTGGGATAGACAAATGCAAGGAGATTTTTAACCTAGTTGGGCAAGGAATTGGTGATGAAATCCAATCCTTATCTTGTTGGGGGTTCGTGCCCTTACTAAAATTTTAATGCAAGAATGCTAAATTAAAATGCACAAACAAAACACACTATAAAAACAAAAATAAAATAAAAAGTGAGTGAGTGTGTAATCTTTCTTCTTTTTTTTTTTTTTTCTAAATAGAAAGGAAAAAAAATATATATATAAAATAAACTTGAAGAAAGTGTGACCCTAAGGTTATTTCTAAGTTATTCTATCCTAGAGTTCTCATGCAAAAAGTTATCAACCTAAAACAAAAATCTATGTTTTCCTAATCTAAGAAAAGAAAAGAAAATAAAAATAAAAATAAACGAAAGGAAAAAAAAAATTGTACTTACTTGGATTCCAAAGTAGTGCCCAAGAACATGCGACAAAGACAATTTTCAACAATACCACCTATAGAATTCAAGAAGTATCAGGTAAAACAATAACAATAAAATACAACTAAAACTAAAACTAAACTATCATAATAAAGAAAAAGTTTTTTTTTTAAACCTAGAACAGTGAACTAATAAAAAATAAATAAATTGGAAAGACTTTTTTTTTTCTTGTTGATAATAATAAAAAAAAAAAAAAAACTAAATTATAACTAGTAGAAGAATTAAATCAATCAAAATTTGATTAGTTTTCTTGTTTGCAATTCCCCGGCAACGGCGCCAAAAACTTGATGTTGTTTTAAAATTGTTAAATAACTCGCAAGTGTACGAATCTATTGAAGTATAGATCGGCAAGAACGAGGTCGAACCCAAGGGAATGCTTTGAGAAGAAAAACTAATACTAATTCAAATTAATTTAAAACTAATCTAGTTTAAACAAAATTTGGTTGATTTGAGAAAAATTAAACTAACATGAAAATAAAATATTACTATTGAAATCAAACAGAGAAAATAACTAAGGTTTCGGAATCCACCACCATTAAATCCATGAAACTTCTAATATTCATTTATTAATTCCCAAATTTGGAGTAGCAATCAAGAAATCAATCTATTGCGTACTCAAGATTTAACAATAAAGCACTATGAAAAATATATTAAAAAGGTAGATTTTCCTTCGCTTTACTAGTGTAAAATTTTAAGCATCCTATGTATCCAATTTAATAAAAAACACAAGATCAAAGATTATCACTTTTAAGAAATACAAACCCAAGCTTAGATTAATTATAATACTTTCTAACTACCACATATACATGATATAGATGGTGAAAGAATTATAAAATAATTAATCACAAGAAGCAAAAATCATAAGCAATTAAATCACACACATGGGAATCAATTAATGAACAAAAGAACTTCACTTCATTAATGAAAGTTTCCTCCTCAACCCTAGTTGAAGAGTTTAGTTACACATAGTAGAAGAAGAAGAAGATGACAAAATAATAAAAGACATAATGAATAAATAAAACCCGGATTGTCTCTGTCTTCTCTGCCCTGGCCTCCACTTCTCTTTCTCCTCCAAAACAGCCTCCAATTCACCTCTTTATACCCCAAGAGAATACATAAAGTCCTAATCCAATTAGGAGATAAAGTCCTAATCCAATTAGAAAATAATTAGGGTTTTCCCGCGCCCTAAATAGGTAGATTTTTCTGCTAACTTTCGGCCCAAGTTTTGACCCAGTAGAAGTCCGATTCACGAAATTTTCATGAAATACAAAAGTGTCCAAAATCGAATTTCGTTTAACCTACGTAGGAATTAAATCGAATTGACACTCAGAAATAAGCTTTTCAGTCCAATTTCCAAACGGGATTAAAACTGAATTAAGTGCAAAATTGGGCTTCAGGCCCGTAACCTCCTTAAGCAGTTATAATTCTCTTGAACCTCTTCCTTGGGCTGATTTGAGTTGAAATATGGAGTTGAATGGACCCATTAGATGTAGGCTTTATATAACCTTCTTGGATATCATCTTTAAAAGCCCAAAATCATGGTTTTATCTGAAATAATCATTAAGGCCCTGAAAAATACAGAAAATACAAAAATAGAGTAAAATCACATATAACCTATCACTAAGAGAATAAAATATGCAAATTAAGAGGCTAGAATGCGTAACATTCAACGCCAATAAGAGCACATAACACCTATATACCCAAATTTTCTCATTCACATACTTTAACCCACATGCTAAAGCCAACGCAAGGAACACAAAATGTGCAAATACAGGGTTCAAAAGAAGGAGAAAATCTGACTTCCCACCCTTCTCATTCCCCTAAAGCATGTGTTAGACAACCTACACCTCTCATCTTCCCCCGAAACCCTAGAATTGACAATTAGAAGAGCAGAAGAACCCCTACCTTGAAAATGAAGGCCTTCCAAGCACTTCGCCAAAATTCCAACGATGTCTACCTTGCCAAAACTCACGTTTGTTAGGTTCAAACCGAAGCTTTTGCCGTCCCCTACGTATCTCCCTCCTTCGGCAAGTCTTGAATCCAAGCCAAAACCGAAATGTAGAGAGAAGGTAGAGAGAAGAAGATGGAGCAATATAGAGAGAGAAACAGCCATGTATAATGGCTGAGATCTCTCAGCCTTGATATTTAAAATATCTTGGTTCGCAAAAAGACTAAAATGCCTCCGGCCACTTACCGTACCTTCCCGACCTCTGTTTTTGATTTCAAAAATTCCTACGGCCTCTAAATCACTTCCTTAACTCTCTAAATATTTTATTTAGGCCATTCCCAAAAATAAATATTTTCAAAAATTTTTTGGATTACCGGGCCCACTTAAGTCGCATCCCGGACCCCCATTTGACCAAAAAGTCAAACTTCCCCAAATCTCCTGAAAACTTTCCAAAAATGTTCCCCACATTCAAAACATGTTAAACATCACTCAGAATACATTTATAGCAATTATTATGCAAAAAATGCAAAACTGGCCAAAATTGGTCACGGTCTCTACAGTTATGCTTCCGTGACAATATTTTGGTTTACCTTATGGTGAGCAGACAACTCCGACAGTTCACCGAATAGATACAATCTGACTTTAGGCCTTGGCCTTGGTATGATTGGACCACTCTGACAGTCACACCTCTTAGGACAAGAATGTCACCTATATAGCATGGTTGGATAACTCTAACATTCCATGTACGGTCTATTTTTCCCGTTTTCTCACATTCACCCCATATATGCATTTCGAACATATAAAATCAAGCATTTTATTTCATGCTTATGCCAATGCACAAGCTAGTTATATAAGTACGTAGCATGCACCGCTCTCTATATAAACACACATATAATCACATATATGTCAAATCTTGAATATAAGTCACATATGCACGTAAACTAACATAGATATAATCATGTTTTCATTCAATGCATGCATTTACTACAAGTGTCTAACATGCATTCTGCCACATCACCGACACAGAATCACATTCATGTCAAATCCTGCATTTAAGTCACATATGCACGTAAACTAACATAAATATAATTATGCTTTCATTCAATGCATGCATTCACTACAAACACATAGCATGCATTATAATCAACAATATATAACCACATATATATTCATTCCACCATATATGTATTATGGACATATATAACATCTAGCATACCATACTCATGCTTTTCAAATACTCATCAATGATATAATTATATTTAGCATGCATTTCCACTACTGTATCAATATATAGTCACATATATATATGCTCAATCCATGCATAAAAGCCACATATGCATACAAGACAACACTTAGCTAAACATATTATTATTTATCACAATGTAAAACAAGCATTAATGTAACATGCTTTCATTTCCAAACATATATATAGATATATATTTACATCATACATATATGCACTTGAATACAATAATCAAACCCTGCAATATGCCTTCCTTGTATTCCATCTCAATCCCAATTTCCAACCTCGGCAAAACACTCATCAATCTCATAAGTCCCTAAGTATCTCTAAGGACTTAAATACTCGCAACATCCCTTGCGGTATCTATTCGTTACTCACTAATGAGACTTAATCACCAAATCGAAGGTCTAAACTCAACCAACTCCGGGAGTTATACCAACTAAATTCAATTTCATACCAACACTTTGTTCTTTCATTTGGATTGCTCAAACCGAGCAAATCATTCCACTACCGTCCATAGGTAATCAAACCTATCATCTAGACAACTATCAACCATTGCCTATCTCCAAACCACCACGTGATTTGATCCTCCGTCCTTAGGTATTCGAACCTATGACTTTAATACCCTAGATTTTCAAACCTAATGCTTTAATAGCAATCCAGAGTTCCTCAACCCTTACCCGTCGTCCCTAGGTATTCCAACCTAGTGCTCTCGTAGCATTTTGGTATTAGGTACATAATCTAACCTTCTCAACCATAGATATGGTATGTCCATCACCCGTCGTCCCTAGGTATTCCAACCTAGTGCTCTGATACCATCCTGTCACGCCCCGATTTCCGAGTTCAAGCCCAAACCTCTCAATCCATGATGTCTCAGCCCACATCATCAACCGTGAAGGTCCAAACAACCTCATATAACCGTCTGAACCCCCTACCGAGAACACCTCCACAACGGAGTCAAACCAGCACCAAAGGCTAACTAAAGCCACCATGGCCACACCCGAGTCCACTATCAAAGCTATCGTGGACGAACCCAACTCCGGCCACCACCATGGTCGGGCCGAGACCCCATCCAAAGCCTCAACCATCCCAAAAACAAATGGAATTTAACCCATCTTTCACGGCCACCAAAAAGTCTCAAAACATTTGGACTCAATCGACTCACCTCAACGGACCCAATGATCCAAGCCAATCAGTCCCATCGGCATCATCACGGTCAGCCACTATCGCCGTAAACAGACCCAGTCGTGCCCAGCCACCACTATCGGATCTCCACCCCTGGCAACCAACAATGCATCAATCAAAACCCACAGCTAGCTGACCAAGCCGGCTACCATCTTTGGCTCCTTCACGGTCGAACCACCATATACTGTCACGCCCCGGAATCCGGGCAGTCGGGACTCCTTCGGACCGACCCGAACCCCGAGTCGCGAACCCGTTTACTCAACCTCACGCTATAACCACCACCTGATCATACAATCTCAATTTCCAATTATTTTTACAAAAATCGGACATGACCCATTCTAAATAATCAGCTCCTAGCATATTACACCTACTTTACAATTCATATGGACATTTCTGGGCACGTGTCCCCCCAGCATTTCTACAACATGCATAATATAATCAAAAATACATGCCTCAGTCCTCGAATGTCCGTATTAAATACATACATCACATGAATAAAATACAACTGAAAGAGCTGAATCAACACAATCGCTCCATTCATCTAATCCAATGAGAAACATCAATCCAATGTCCTAGTTAAACATTAAATTCTAAAGAATTTAACTACTACCTCTGCAACCGGTACTATGAGTCCCCTAACTGACTCCGTAATCAGCAACACCTACAAAACCTGGGAGGGGGTGAGCTCAAAGGCCCAATAAGGTATGAATAACCATACTATCATCGCAGCAGCAGGTCGATCCTCACATATTCTCAAAAATATACATGCACTTAAATATATCACCATATTTAAAGTCATGCCCCTCCTAGCATACATGAACCAACAATGCACGTGGCAGTTCTAGCACTTATGAACATTTAAATCAACTATACATGACTTATGAAAATCATTTACAACATGTTCAAGAGCAATACACATCCAACATCATTATGTATAGAAAACATATATAAATAGAGGCATTACATGAATAATGAAAATCAAATACTACGTCACCTACTCAATAAGATTCATTGAATCATGCATAAATGCACATGCTCATGCATTTTTACCCAAACATCCACATTTTTCAAATCGTGCATGATGCTTCACATAAAGTGCAAATACATACGTATATAACTCACACCAAAGTAATTCATAGGGGGCTTTCTCATCACTCCAATAGTAAGGGTCTCTTCGGCACCCAAACTCTACTTGTGCTTTATCGGGTTACTAACCCGAAGGGAGCACCTCCTCTTGGCCAAGTTTTGGGTCTTTCACCCTAGGGGCCTTCCCCTTATCTTAATTTCACACTCCTGCCCCAAAATCATATATATAGTGCATATAATCACACCCACGCACTTATCCACACCATGAATGCATTTTTGTCAAATCAATGCATTTTCCTTTCACCTCAAGATTGTCACAATGTCGTCACACTCATACCATGGAAATCATCATGCTTATGCATTTTCAGGAAGATCACAACTCTCATGCATAAATCTATAAACACCACATTTTCACGTTTTTCACCAATGAACACACTTTTCACAGAATTCATTCATAATCACATTTGCACATACACAACATATATATAGATGTCACATCTTGCATATAATCACATAAATACGTATATTAGCATAAATATAATCATGCTTTCATTCTAATCGTGCATTTACTACGAGCAACCAACATGCATTCTTACAACCATATGCAATCACACAAACATATATATATATATCTATATCATGTCACCCATATAGGTAGTGAAAACATACATAACACTTCACATACTTCATGCTTTTTCGATGTCCTTCTATGCCATAATCAATTTAGCATGCCTTTCTACTACTGCACCACATATATAATCACATATATATTTACGTATACATCAACTCATGCATAAGAATCATATATGCATGCAAGGCAACATCTAGCTAAATATACATATATAATTTAGCATACTTTACATGGCTCAATCCCTAAATATGCATATAACAATGCAAATCAACATTCAAATTTATCAATGCTCTTACTCTCCAAGCCCACACATGTATATATATACCTACATATATATATCCTCACCTCCCACGTATATATATATACATAATATCCACCTTATATATATATGCACATATATATATATACAAACACCACATATGATCAAATTAAGAACATACGTAAAATTAATCAACATAGTTGAAATATACATAGGAGATAGAGGCAAGAATCAACTTGCCTTAGGTCCCGCTTTCACTAAGCCTGCGCTTGCAATGCGGCCTATTTCCATACCCGGTCCGGTCCCGTGCTAAAGTCCATGCAATCCATCCACCAAACCATTTTTCTCTTTGTTGATCCCAAAGTTTGATCCAACCCATTTCAAGTCTAAAGCCCAGTTTAAACCAAATACCAAATCCACCATTTTTAGACCAACCAAACCCAACCCAGCAACCTATCTCAGCTAAGCCAAACACTAGCCAAACGCCACCAAACACCATCGAAACTGACCACCAAAATAGGCTGTCCAATAGCCATGAGAATGCCACCATTTGCCACCTCAAGCCACTATTATCTGAACCAAATGGAACCCACAAACTAGCCACCATTAGCCCTACAAACCCGAGCTAAAACAACCCCCAACCGCACCATCATCTTGCCGCCAAACAGCCTCTACGGTACCACCATATGCACCTTCAAACAATCCACAAATCAGCCCCAAAACGGTCGCCAATAAATCCCAAAAATTAGACCCAATCAACTCACCTCAACAGACTCAACGACCCAAACCAGTCAGCCACCGTAGTCATACCAAACACGGCTCAGCCGTGTCTCCGTCGTCGAACACCGTTACAACCGAGCCAAACACCACCCAAAACCCCAGCACTTTCGGCCAAGAGAACCGTCCACTGTCGCCGTGAACCACCATGATCTCACCTTCAAGCTCCAATCTCTACCATAGTTAACCCAACATCAACCGAAGACCCAAGACTGAGCCCAATTGTGAGAACCCAACTCACCACCAGCCCATCACCGTGAGCCAAAACACTTACCAAAAATGACCACCGCCACCGTGAACCGAGACCATCACCGATGGACCCAAAAAACCCCGTCCAAACAACCCTCGTCGCTGCCATTCACCCGCGAGCCAGCCGCCACCGTCGTCCAGGCCGGAGCTCCGCCGTTCGCGGTCGGCAGCCATGGCCACCGTCGGCGCCGGATCGGCGGCCCCTCCTTCCCTCGGTCTCTCTCTCGATATCCCGATCTCCCTCTCCCTCTCCCTCTTCTCGGTTTTCTCTCTCTCCTTTTCCTCTTTCTTTTTCTTTTCTTTTTCTTCTTTTTCTTTTCTTTCTTTTCTTTCTCTTTTCTTTCTTTCTTCGGCTGGCCCACGTGGGTCTTTCTCCTTCTCTTATTTTGGATCCCCTTAATTTGGTCCACACATCTTCACCAACCCTGCTTTGTCCACCTATATATGTATATATATATATTCTATATATATACATAATAATACACATATACTTGTACACATACACCTTTCTCCATCCACCATACTTATACATATGTATACCCATATATTTATAATCAAATAAAATACATCATGACCATATATATATCCCCATATATATATATATATTCACATCCTCCATCTATATATGTAATCCCACATATATGAACCTCCACTTCTATATATATATATATAATTCCATATATGTATATATATATTCTCACATTTTTTTGAAATTAATTAATTCGAAAAAAATGAATCCGGTCCAAAAATTGCCTGGCACCGGTCAAAATAATTCCGGTCCTCACATATACCAACCGAACCAAACATCCCAAATTGAACCCAATTCCAAAACTCGCTAGAACTATCCAAAAACACCAAGAAAAGGGCTGTACAATCAGCCGTGAGAACCCAGCTCCACCGCCGAAAACAACTCCCATAGCAATCAACCGAACCTCCATGGTTGGACCACCCAAGATGGCTGTCCCTAGTCGTGAATTACCTGCGCACACCACCGGTGGACCACCATGAAAAACCCACAACAGCCCACTGCGAACCCACGCCGTCACCAACATTCACCGAAACCAACAAGCTCCACCAAACCCATCTCTTCCTCACGACCGTCACAACTGTGAGAGCCATCGTCGGGATCATCGCCGGTCGAACCTTCCACCAAACCAGCGAACTCAACCCAGTCGCAAACAGCTTAGCCGAATTGAGCCACCACGTGACGCCGGACAACACCACCGTGGGCAACCATGGTCGCCGTCGACGCCTCTGCCGGAAACGGCCCCCGCCGCCGCTGATTGGGCCGCCGGAACCGATCCCCTCTCGATTTCTCTCTCCCCGATCTCACTCGGTTTCTCTTTCTCTCTCTCCCCGACTTCTCCTTCTTTCTCTTCTTTTCCTTTTCTTTTTCTTTCTTCTTTCCTTTTCTTTTCTTTTTCTCTTTTATTTCTTCTTTTCCTCCTCTTCGGCTGACCACACATGTGGTCTTCTCTCTTCCCCTTTATTTTGGTCCACATATATATATGTATATATATATGTGTGTATAATACCATATACACTATTGATCCTCTTTATGCACAAAATCAGAAATGTGCATCTCCATGTATTCATAATTACATAAAGCCCCCCATATATTTATAATTAAATATAAATATAGGTACTACATATATATATATATATATATATATATACATATACACACCTTCCACTTGTCTAGAAATCTCTATATCCACGCTTTTCTGAATTTTAATTAATCCAAAAAAATTTAAATCCGGTCAAAATTCACCCGGAACCGATCAAAATTATTCCGGTCCTTACAAAATTTGTCCAAAGCATAGACAACTGCAAGCAACTCCTTTTTCGTAGTTGTATAACTCAATTGGGCCTCGAAAAGGGATTTACTTGCATAATAAATCACATGTGGCAACTTGTCTACACGTTGCCCTAGGACTGAACCCATAGAAAAATCAGATACATCACACATGACTTCAAATATGAGAGCCCAATTTAGAGGGAGTAGAATTGGAGCAGTTGATAAAAGTGTGCGGAGCAATTCAAAAGATTTAAGGCACGCTTTATCAAAGCAAAAAGGGGTATCTTTCTCAAGAAGTCGGCACAAGGGCCGAGATATCTTGCTAAAGTCCTTGATCAAATGGCGATAGAAACCCGCATGGCCAAGGAATGAACGAATGCCCCACACCAAAGAAGGTGAAGGAAGTTTAGATATGAGTTCTACCTTGGCTCTATCAACCTTGATACCTCATTTGGACACAATATGCCCAAGTACAATTCCTTTTTGAACCATAAAATGGCTCTTTTCCCAGTTAAGAATGAGGTTCGTATCTTACAACGCTTGAGTACAAGTGTAAGATTTTGAAGGCACGAATAAAAAGAAGGTCTAAAGACTGAAAAGTCATCCATAAACACTTCAAGGCATTTTTCCACCATGTTCGAAAAGATAGACATCATACACCGTTGAAAAGTCATCGGTGCATTGCATAACCCAAAGGGCATGAGTCTATAAGCAAATGTTCCGAATGGACATGTAAAGGTGGTCTTTTCTTGGTCTATAGGTCTACTGCCACTTGATTATATCCTGAATATCCATCTAAAAAGTAGTAGAAACTTTGTCCAGCAAGACGCTCTCGGATTTGATCAATGAATAGAAGTGGAAAATGATCATTCCTAGTTGAGGAGTTGAGCTTCTATAGTCAATAAACACTTGCCACCCTGTGGTGGTGTGCTGAGGAACTAATTCTCCTTACTCATTTAGAAGCATGGTGATACCGAATTTCTTTGGTACCACTTGAGTGGGGCTTACCCACTTGCTATCCGAGATGGGGTATATAATACCAGCATTTAATAGCTTGATAACTTCTATCATCACTACCCCTTTCATGTTCGGGTTTAACCTATGTTGTGCCTCATGTGAGGTCTTCGTATCCTTTTCCAAATATATGTAGTGTATACAAATGGAATGGCCAATGCCTTTTAAGTCAGCAACGGTCCATCCTATGGCTCCTTTATGTTCTTTTAAGACCATTATGAGTGAATATTCTTGGTCATGAGTTAGATTTGAAGTTATGATGACTGGTAGAGCGTCAGTTAGGCCAAGAAAAACATATTTGAGATTAAAGGATGAAGTCTTAAGTTCAAGTTATGGGGGAGACACAAGAGATGGCGTTGGAGGAGTACTTGAAAGAGCAGGGAGAGGCTCAATTGGTGTCTTCCACATGGGAAAGTCATTGATGACATTGGCATCGAGCGTTAAAATATATCCTCAATGGATTGCTCAATGTTAAAGTCCTCAAAATTGAATTGACTCAAACACGCCTCAAGCGGATCTTTCGACAAGATCTGGGGAAGAATCTCTTTCACAAGCTCATCCACAACATCCAAACAAAAGCAGTCGCTTTGGTCATTGGAGGTGTGGTGGGATGCATTGAAGATATTCGGTCTAACAGTCATATTCCCAAAGGAGATGTCCATAACCCCAGTACGACAATTAATGCAAGCGTTAGCCATAGCCAAGAATGGTCGACCTAGAATGATTGGAATATGCTTTGTAGGATCTTGGACAGGTTCGGTATCAAGGATGATGAAGTCCACTGGAAAGTAAAATTTGTCCACTTTGATGAAAACATCCTCAATTATCCCACGTGATTACTGATAAGCATTGAATGTTATACATTCTCACACCTTTACTTATGTATCTTGATCCCATAGCTGCATATATTGTATAGTTTTTACGTGTTTTTATGCTTTTGATAATTTCAGGTTTAAACTTAGAAATGACATAATTCGACTCCTTTATCAACTCAACAATGCATTCCTATTTCTTACCATACTTCCTGAAAAGTCTACATCAAGGAATAGTGAATGGCGTGTCAAGACCGAAGTCAGAAAGTTAGAAAGTTGAAGATCTGTAGAAGAAGGAAGTTCAATGCATTGAAGTCCCTACTTCAATGCATCGCAGCTTCGATGCATCGAAGTCCTTACTTCGATGCATCGCCCGAACCTGCTAAAGATATTTTTCTACAAATATTTTCTCCACTTGCCACTTATCCAATTTTTCTTGGATAAAGCCTTACACAAAAATTTTATGATATTTTGAGCCTCATATCAATTATATAGCTATAGAATATGTAATAGAAAAGACACACAAAATTCTTGTAAGAGAGAGCACATTTTAGAATTCTAGAGAGAGAAAGTGAAATTCTAGAGAGGGAAAGCTTCAAAGAGGGCTTTGTAAGGCGTTGAAGATCATCTTGAGCATGGGATCATCTCTGCCTATGGAGTGCTTCCAGCCTACCATGATCAACTAATCCTTCTTTAGGGTTTTGACAAACCCTAGCCTTGTAAATATGTTCTAGTTTCAATGAATTGGAGATTTTTCGTATTTTGTGTATATGTCTCTTGCCTTGAGCCTTATATATATATAAGTTTACAAATTCTTCATGCTCAAGTGTGGTGATTTATCTTCTTGTCATAAAATGCTTAAATTCCTCACATGATCATTAAACACTTGTAAGTTTCACAAGGACTACAAGTGATGGCTTGAGACTAGTTTTCACTATAACATGCATAGCTAGATTGGCATAGTCCATGCTTAGAGATGGTGATTTTACTTCAATTAGGCAAGTAGGTAGGTAGGAAAATCAAGTGACGGTGATTTCACTGCAAGTGGGTAATTAGGGAGATCACGCTTTTCGAAGATGGATTATAGTATATTAAGGTGTGCGTATTCTCTTGGCGATGTCGTTGTAGGTGGGACTTGTCAACGCGTCATTAGTACACATTTGCATGAATTCTCCCAATTTATTAGAAGTATGACATACTACGAGGTTAGCAGGGAAGTCTAACCCTAGTCCTTTATTCTTCTCTTAAACTTTGTATTTAAATTACTTTTATGCTTTCAAAGTAGAGTACTAAAACAACCAACTTATTCGATTGTGATTTAAACAAGAATCAACCATCAAACCTTAGAGAGTTATACCTACGTAGTCTCTGTGGGATCGACACCCTCATTTTAGAGCCCTATCCTTCAAGAATTCGTTCTATTGCGAATGGTAAATTTAAAAATTACGAGTAGTGCAACCGCACACAACAGTTGCCTCACCGAACAGTCGGCAAGTTATAACACAACTGTGGTCGACTTAAGCACTCCTAGCTCTAATTTCTCATAAACTGAGTAAGGAAGTAAGTTAACACTTGCTCCCAAGTCAAGGAGGGCTCTTTCAAATTCATGGTCACCAATGACACATAAGATTGTTGGAGCACCCGGATCCTTGAACTTTGGAGGGGTGTTATTTTGGAGAATTGAACTCACTTGCTCAATTAATTGGACTTTCTTAGGAACTTGGATCCAAGATTTATGCTTTTGGGTGCATAAGTCCTTAAGAAATTTAGCATAGGAGAGAATTTGTTTTATAACATCAAGAAGAGGAAGATTGATTTCACTTGCTTGAAGATTTTTATCATATCTTGCAATTTCTCTCCTTATTTACCGAATTGAGTTGGTTCTCTTAATCTTTGAGGAATGGGAATATGAGTTTCATAAGAAGCTGCTTAAATTGGAATCGCTAAGAATTTAGCTTCAATGATCTTCTCTCTTCCTTTTTCTTTTGGATTATTAGAGAACTCTTTTGGATTTATTGTAAGGTCTTTTGGATTAAAAATGGGATCATTTGGATATATCGAACACTCACATTCTTTCTCTCTTATCTTGTCAACCGAATTTTCTAGCACTTTACCACACCTTAGAGTAGTGATTGATTGAGCTTGTTCTTTGTTGAACTCAAAGGAATGAGAAGCACCATCAATTACTTGAACTCCATTTGGATTTTCCACCATTTGGCTAGGCAACTTTCCACCCTCTCTACGATTCATTGCATTAGCTAGCTGTCCCAATTGGGATTCTATTTTTGCAATAGATTGTGAGTGGGCGTTGAACTTTTGAGTATCACTTTTTATATTGCCTAAAGCTGCCAAAACCTTTTCCTCAAAACTTGGGTTTCGAGAAGGTGGTTGATTGGGAGTGTAGTAGAAGCTTGAATTTGAATTGGGTTGATAAGGTCTAGGTTGGAATTGAGATGGACCATGTTGTCCCCGAGGTCCTTGATATTGGCCTTGGTTCCCAAATTGGAATTGATTTTGATCTCTCCATCCGGGAGTATAAGAGTTTTGGTATGACACTTGGCCCGACCTAGAGTAAAGTGCATTTGCTTGCTCTTGTGAAAATTTGAGGTATTGCCCCGCATGAGAGAAATCATGTATATAATGTGAAGGACTAGAGCAGAATTAAAACACATCATATGTGGGATGAAGGGTAGGATTAGGAATAGTAGGATTGGGGGAAGAAGAAGAAGAGTCGGCCAACATAACTTGATCCAATTTCTTTTCTAAGGCTTCTATCTTCCTATCTGTTGCTTGCTCCTTACGCATTCCAAAAATACTTTCAGCTTGGGCATTAAAAGGAGCGACTACCTTATTCTTCCTTTCATTAGAAGAACGATGAGACGAATTTTCACTCAGGTTCTTAAAGAGTATCCATGTTTCATCGGGGCTTTTTAGAAAGAATGTACCTCCACAACTAGCATCAACCATTTGTTTGTGGGGCTCCCCTATATCATTATAAAATCCTTATACTAGTTGCCATTTGAGAATAGCATGGTGTGGGCAAGATCTCAAAAGATCTTTCATCCTTTCCCAAGTTTCATGAAAAGCTTCTCCCTCCCTTTGAGAGAAACCAATGATGGCTCTTCGTGCATCATTAGTCTTTCTCATTGGAAAGTATTTCTTTAAAAAATCCCGATGCATTTCTGCCCAAAAGTTAATGGAATTTGGCTCTAAGGAATTAAACCATTGTTTGGCTTTATCCTTAAGTGAGAAGGGAAAAAGACGAAGTCTTAAGTTGTCCTTCGCTTATGCATTCAACTGTAAAGTTGAACACACTTCTAAAAATTCATCAATATGTTTATAAGGATCTTGGTTTAGAAGCCCATGTAAACAACTAAGAAGATTAATTGTTGAGGATTTGATTTCAAAATTGTTCCTCCTCGCATTCGAAAAATGAATACAGGACAAAGATGCATAGGTAGATGGAACATAAAAATCTGGAATAATCTCACCGCCCAGTGGGGGTGGTAAGATTGGATTTCCCTGAACATTTTGGTTGTCATTATTTGTCATGGTTTCTCTTCTATATTCTCTAAACAATATAGGATCCCTAGAAACGCTACTATATTGTCTAAGAGTTCGTTCAAGTTCAAGTTCACCCAACAACAAGAGTAATGACAAGGATCTACTACCTTGCATATGAATAACCCAAAAATTTTAAATTATATGCAAAAACAAAATTTTAAATTTTTAAGTGCAAGAAAGTTGAGTACTCTACTCAAAAGGATCCAATCTTAAGTCTTGATGCCTTGATTAGACAAATACCTACAATAAAACACTTAAAAAAAAGATAAAGTTACTTACAAATAAAGAATATAAAGAATGAGTTACATTAAAATTTAAACTAGACTCAATCCTCTAATTTAGCGATTTAACTCGGTCACCGGCAACGGCGCCAAAAATTATTGTGTGCGGTTGCGCTACTCAAAATTTTTAAATTTATCACTCGCAATAGAACGAATCCTTGAACGATAGGGCTCTAATATGAGGGTGTCGATCCCACAAAGACAACGTAGGTAAAACTCGCTAAGGGTTGAGGGTTAGTTCTTGTTTAAATCACAACCGGATATGTTGGTTGTTTTCTTACTCTACTTTGAAAGCATAAAAGTAATTTAAATACAAAGGTTGAGAGAAGAATAAAGGACTAGCGTTAGACTTCCCTGCTAACCTCATAATATGTCACACTTCTAATAAATTGGGGGAATTTATGCCAATGTGTACTAATGACGCGTTGACAAGTCTCACCTACAACGATGTCGCCAAGAGAATACGCACACCTTAATATACTATAATCCATCTTCGGAAAACGTGATCTCCCTAATTACCTAATTACCCACTTGTAGGGAAATCATCGTCACTTGATTTTTCTACCTACCTACTTACCTAATTGAAGCAAAATCACCATCTCTAAGCATGGACTATGCAAATATAGCTATGCATGTTATAGTGAAAACTAGTCTCAAGCCATCACTTGTAGTCCTTGTGAAACTTACAAGTGTTTAAAGATCATGTGAGAAATTTAAGCATTTTATGACAAGAAGATAAATTACCACACTTGAGCATGAAGAATTTGTAAACTTATATATATATAAGGCTTAAGGCAAAAGACATATACACAAAATACATAAAAATCTCCAATTCATTGAAACTAGAACATATTTACAAGGCTAGGGTTTGTCCCCCTAGAGAAGGATTAGTTGATCATGGTAGGCTGGAAGCACTCCATAAACAGAGATGATCTTATGCTCAAAATGATCTTCAAGGCCTTACAAAGCCCTCTTTGAAGCTTTCCCTCTCTAGAACTTTACTTTCTCTCTCTAGAATTCTAAAATATGCTTTCTCTTACAAGAATTGTGTCTTTTTCTTATTACATATTCTCAAGCTATATAACTGATCTGAGGCTCAAAATATCATAAAAATTCCGTGCAAGGCTTTATCCAAGCAAAATTGGACAAGTGGCAAGTAGAGAAAATATCTGTAGAAAAATATCTTCAGCAGGTTCGGGCGATGCATCGAAGTAGGAACTTCGATGCATCGATCTTCCTTATTCTGCATATCCTCAACTTTCTAACTTTCTGACTTCGGTCTTGACACGCCATTCACTATTCCTTGATGTAGACTTTTTATGGAGTATGGTAGGAAATAAGAATGCATTGTTGAACTGATAAAGGAATCGAATTACGCCACATTCTGAGTTTGGACCTGAAATCATCAAAAGCATAAAAACCCATAAAAACTATACAATATGTGCAGCTATGGGATCAAAATACATAAGTAAAGGCGCGACAATGTATAACATTCAATGCTTATCACATACCATGTGTTGGAGCGGGGTATTACAGTTGATATCAGAGCCTGAACCCAGTCGAAAGTGTGCCGACGAGGATGTCGGGCCTCACAGGAGGGTGGATTGTAATCACCCGCGGAGTGGATTGCCGGGGCATGTCAGGATTGCTCAATCCCACATCGCCTATGCGTGGAGAAGGGGTTGTGCTTATATGTAGTGCGTTGTCTCCAAATGGTATGAGGCCTTTTGGGGTGAAACCCAAGAACAAAATCGTGTGGCTCAGGCCCAAAGCGGACAATATCATACCATATGTTAGAGTGGGGTATTACAATTGGTATTAGAGCCTGAACCTAGCCAAAAGTGTGCCGATGAGGATGTTAGGCCTCACAGGGGGTGGATTATAATCACCCGCAGGGTGGATTGCCAAGGCATGTCAGGATTGCTGTCAGGGCATGTCAGGAATGTTTAATCCCACATCGCCTGGGTGTGGAAAAGGGGATGTGCTTATATGTAGTGCATTCTCTCCAAGTGGTATGAGGCCTTTTGGGGTAAAACCTAACCACAAAATCGTGCAGGCTTAGGCCCAAAGCGGAGAATATCATACCATGTGTTGGAGCAGGGTATTACATGTTCAACCCATCTCCTCTGTCTCATATTCAAGTCCATTTGAGTAAAAAGGTACTTCAAACTCTTATGATCGGAGAAAACCTCAAACTTCACTCCGTAAATCGGACTTCTAGTGGGTCAAAAGTTGGGCCGAAGTCAGCAGGAAAAACCCACCTGATTAGTGCTGCGGGAAACCCTAATTTATTCCTAATTGGATTAGGACTTTGGTGTATTCTCTTGGAGAATAAAGTGAAGACTTGGAGGCTGAGTTGAGAGAGCTTACACAGAGATTGGAGAGTCTGAGAGGGCTGGGAAGAGAACAGAAACATATTGCAGAGCCATTGGAGAACATAGTGATACGCATAATTCATGAAGATGATGCCTTATTCCTCAACAGTTGAAGCTTCTTCTTCTACCATGAGCGGCTAGTTCATCCACTAGGGTTTTGATGTAGCCCTAACAAAGCATCAATGGTTTGATTGTTTTAATTATTGGGGACCTTTATATACATTCATAGATTGTGTAATTGTGAGGATTCTTATTATAGAATTGAGCAATAAAAGTCTTGTAAATTCAATCTCAATGATTTCTTATCTTGTCTTAGATATTTAGTTGTTGTTATTGAACTCAATCCCTCTTATTTTCTGTGATCATGAGAGAGATTATTACACAATGGTAATCACTGAATATATTGTTATGAGCTTTGATGGATTATGCCTAGAGAAGATGAACCATACTGCACCCTAGATTAGAGTAGTTAGGCAGATGGCCCATGCCAATCGAAGATAGTCCATGGCTTAGCCTTAATCATATGTTATCTTCTTGACGGATGAAGGTGAGCTTGTAGCCACCGACACCACTTATGCATGATGTAATTCCCCTATAGTTGATTCAATTGACCATTGATTGTGGAGTTAGTGGTGAAGTCAAACACCCTAGGTTTCTCTCTTATTATCTTCACTATCTTGTTTACTTTGATTTATTTTATTTTATCTTTTTAATTAGTTTAAAAATCAGAATTCTTTTCTTATAAATTTAATTAGAATTAATTCCGTATTCTAACTCATCAGACCATAATCCCTGAGGTACGATACCCCTTTCGATAGCCCTATTCTGCAAGGAATTCGTTCTATTGCGAAGTGTGGAAATTTTTAATTGGTATACTTTTTGAGTCACACTCACACACGAATCAATTTTTGGCGCCGTTGCTGGGGATTATCTATTTGATTGATTGGATTTTACAGAATTAGTTTTAATTGGACTTTTAGTTTAGGAAATTTTTATATTTTATTTTTAATTTTGTTTTTGTTTTCTTTTCAGGTGCTTTTGGTAAATATATGCAAGGTCGTCGTTCTGTAGCTGATCTTTTGATACCTCTTGATCCTGAGCCTGAACGTACTCTTAGACAACAGAGGAACATCCCTGTTGATACAATTGTGCAAGAGGAAGAATTAATTGAAGACATGGCAGAAGAGAGGAATAACAACCTTGTTCCTAATGCTGATGGAGAAAGAACTAGACTGCTGAGGGACTACTATGTTCCTGAGACATATACCTCGCCAGCAGGTTTTCAACTGCCTAATGTCACAGCACAGAATTATGAGATCAAGTCCAGCATTATTCAGATGCTACCATCTTATTTTGGGCTGACTCAAGAAGACCCTTACAAGCATCTGGATGACTTCATTGAAGTGTGCTCAACTACAAAAATTCACAACTTCTCTGAAGATGCTTTCAGAATGAGACTTTTTCCATTCTCTCTGAAAGACAAAGCAAAGTATTGGTTTAACTCCCTACAGGCTGGTTCTATCACGACCTGGACTCAGATGCAACATGAGTTTCTCAAGAAGTATTTTTTGATAGGGAAGACCAATCAATTCAGACGTGCTATCACTGGTTTCTCCCAACATGAGGGGGAACAATTTTATGAGACATGGGAAAGATTCAAGGACCTTCTTAGGAAGTGTCCCCATCATCAAGTTCCTAAGTGGCAACTAGTGCAGAGTTTTCATGAAGGGCTCACAGAAGCCAACAGACAGATGGTTGATGCGTCATGTGGAGGTACTTTTATGTTGAAGAGTGAAGAAGAGGCATGGACCTTATTTGAAAATCTTAGTGACAACTCTCTACAACATGTGTCTTCTACTCGTTCTAGCAGACCTGCCACTACAAGGAAGACTGATGGGATTTTTGAGGTTAGTGCTTCAGAAGCTATACCAACTGATATTGATTTAATTGCACAGAAGGTGGCAGCAATCATGCCTGCCAATCAAACTCCTTCTGCTTCAAATTCTTCATTGCTAGGCCCTTGTGAATTTTGCTCTAGTCCTATGCATAACATGAGCAATTGTCCTTCGGTGGGGCAATTTTCTGATATTCAACATGAGCAAGTTCAAGCTACTTTCACTGGACCAATGAATCCTCCACGAGGTAATACTTACAATCCCACATGGAGGAATCATCCTGGTTTTTCTTACAGTAACCAAGGGGCAGCAATGCAACCATCATATCAACCTAGGACTTTTGTGCCTCAACAGCAATATCAAACATAAAGTCCTATAGCCCAAAGAATTTCTACTATTGAAGACAAGTTGACACTTACCTTGTCTAAATTTGACAAGCTTGATTCTCTCATAGAGACAGTGCAAGCTACTGCAGCAACAGTACAATCTATAGTTCAGCTAGTGCACTCGCATTCTCAATCCATTGCCAAACTGGAATCTCAGTTTGGACAGCTTGCTACTTCACTATGTAGAAGAGAAGAAGGGAAGCTCCCTAGTCAACCAATTGCTAATCCAAGAGGGATGCAAGCTTCCACAAGCAACCCACACCATGAGCAAGTTCAAGCCATTACCACTTTGAGAAGTGGGAAAATAATTGACAATAAGGTGGGTGAGAAGAAAGAAGAAGAAAAAGTGACCACAAGTCCAAGTGCTGAAATTCCTTATGAGCCCAAGGCTCCTTTCCCACAACGTTTTCTTGAAGCATCTAAATTGGGGAAGCAAGGGGACAAGCTGCATGACATGATGGAGGTGTTTCGTCAAGTGAAGATTAATTTGCCACTCCTTGATGCCATCAAGCAAATTCCTCTTTATGCAAAATTTTTGAAGGACTTGTGCACTCAGAAAAGGCGTTCTAAAAGCCATGTGCCAAAGAAAGTAATGCTGCCACAACAAGTAAGTTCAATAATTCAGCAGTGTACTCCTCCCAAGTACAAAGATCCTGGTGCTCCAACTATCTCATGTATTATTGGGGAGCACCATGTGGATAAAGCTCTTCTTGATTTGGGTGCAAGTGTGAATTTGCTACCCTATTCAGTTTACTTACAATTGGGCTTGGGAGAATTGAAGCCTACCTCGGTGGTATTACAATTTGCAGACAGATCAACAAAGCAACCCCGAGGAATCATAGAAGATGTGCTCATTAAAGTGGACAAGTTCTACATTCCTGTTGATTTCATTGTACTTGACACTGAGCCAGTTCACAATCCGAAGAGGCACATTCCTGTGATCCTTGGTCGACCTTTCTTAGCTACTGCTGATGCTTGCATAAATTGTAGGTCGGGGATCATGGATATTTCATTTGGCAATATGAATGTCAAGCTTAATGTGTTCAATGCTATCCAACACCCCCCAGATCAGAGTGATGTGTTCTGCATGGATGATATTGATGAATGTGTGGAGGAATTTGTTTCATCCTCTATATCTTGAAACTCCATGGAGGTATGTAAGTCTTTTTATGACTTTGAGAACATTAATGATGAAGGGTTGTGTGAAGAAGTGCATGCTATGCTGGAAGTGGATGCTATTCAGAATACTTCACCATGGAAAATTCCAATTGAGCCACTACCTTCTCTATCTAGCACTCCCCTAGTGCCTTCATTGGAGTCCCCTCCAGAATTAGAATTGAAGCCTTTGCCTAATAAATTAAAGTATGTATTCTTGGGGGCACAGAAAACTCTTCCTGTTATAATTGCCTCTGATCTGACAGAAGTTCAAGAGAAGAGCTTAGTAGAGGTTTTATACCAACATCGTGAAGCAATTGGATGGAGTGTTGCTGATCTTAAGGGCATTGATCCCTCAGTTTGCATGCACAAAATCCATTTGGAAGAAGGATGTAAGCCAACTAGAGAGGCATAGAGGCGACTGAACCCCAACATGAAAGAGGTGGTAAAGAAAGAGGTTATCAAATTACTTGATGCATGAATCATTTATCCAATTTCTGACAGCACATGGGTGAGTCCGACACAAGTGGTTCCAAAGAAATCTGGTCTTACCATTGTCCCTAACTCCATGGGAGAGCTTGTTCCACAACGTACTGCCACAGGTTGGCGTGTTTGCATTGATTACAGAAAGCTCAATTCTATGACAAGGAAGGATCACTTCCCTCTTCCATTCATTGACCAAATACTTGAAAGGTTAGCTGGTCAGAGCTATTATTGCTTTCTGGGTGGCTACTCTGGTTATCAAGAAGATCAAGAGAAGACCACTTTCACTTGTCCCTTTGGTAGTTTTGCTTATCGTCGTATGCCTTTTGGATTATGTAATGCTCCGACTACATTCCAGAGGTGTATGATGGCCATCTTTTCTGACATGGTGGAAAAATTCTTGGAGGTGTTCATGGATGACCTCTCTGTTTTTGGATCATCCTTTGAACACTGTTTGAGCAATTTATCACTTGTGCTTCAAAGGTGCCGAGAACGGAATTTGGTACTTAGTTGGGAGAAGAGCCATTTTATGGTGAAAGAAGGTATTGTATTGGGCCATATTGTTTCAGAGAGGGGCATTGAAGTTGATAAAGCAAAGATCGACCTAATTGCAACTCTGCCTCATCCAATTTCCGTAAGGCAAGTTCGATCTTTCTTAGGCCATGCCGGGTTCTATAGAAGATTCATCAAAGATTTCAGTAAAGTGGCTCGACCATTGTGCCATTTGTTATCGAAAGATGTTCCCTTTATCTTTGATGAAGATTGTGTGAAAGCTTTTGAAAAGCTTCGGTCTCTGTTATCCTCTGCACCAATTATGCAGTCTCCAAAATGGGCTATACCTTTTGAAATCATGTGTGATGCCTCTGATTATGCAGTGGGAGCTGTGTTGGGACAGAGAGAAGAGAAACAACCACATGTCATCTACTACACTAGTAAGACTCTCTCTGATGCCCAACTCAATTATACAACCACAGAGAAAGAGCTTCTAGCTGTAGTGTTTGCCTTGGACAAGTTTCGTTCTTATTTATTGGGGTCCAAGGTGGTTGTTTACTCTGATCATGCAGCATTAAGACACTTATTGGCGAAGAAAGAAACCAAACCGCGTCTTATTCGATGGATTTTATTGCTGCAAGAATTTGATTTGGAGATAAAAGACAAAAAGGGGACGGAGAATGTGGTTGCGGATCATTTATCTCAAATCGAGTTTGAGCTGGTGATCGATGCATTACCTATTCGAGACTCATTCCCGGATGAGCAATTGTTTGAAATCACTTTGATGAAAGTTAATGGCAAAAGGTTGAAACATTGTGTGGAAGGATGTGTGCCAAGAAGAGACGTGGAGTCCGTCGACTTGACGGATCCCGTCTATCCGACTTAATCCCTTCGGAGAGTCAATTGTCTCCTACGGACGTTAAATTGTAGGTTCTGTATGTATTTCTATACTTTATTTCCTTTAGTTTTCTTTGATTTTAATTTTTAGTTTTAGTTTTCTTAAGTTTTTCTTCAATTCTAGTTGCGTTTTAATGATTTTTCTTTGAGTTTTTGATGTATAAGTTACTTCCGGAGGATGCCAAGAGGTGTACCGAGGTATTCGGACTCAAGACGGGTGAAAAATAGTGCTCTCGATCGACCTTGGGCGATGGAGACTCAAAAATATCAAGGCTCGGTCGAACTTGGGCGATGGAGGGTCAAACAGGCCTTCGGGAGGGGGATCGATCGCCCCAGCCAAGGGGGATCGATCGCCCCAATGTTTTTTTTGAAGATCCCCACCAGCAGGTGGGCGATCGATCGCCCACCCTAGGGGAGATCGATCGCCCAAGCCCATGGAGGGGCTGCCCGAATTTTTAAGGCCTATAAAGGCCACTTATCTTCCTATGTTGCTACTACTTGCATCCTAGACCTCTTTGAACTCCAATTCAAGTCCTACATCATCCGGAAAACTAATTTCTTCAATTAGTGATTATTATACAAGAATTCAACATTGATCATCATCAACTTCAACATCAAATTGGATCAAAAATCACTAGTTCTCAAAGGAAGCTCTCACTTTTTCAAGTTCAACATCAAAGTAAGTGAAGTTTTTCTTTGAAGAAATTGTTCAAATCTTTTTGAGGGCTTTTGAAGACCAAGTTTGGGGGATCAATTTGGTGCATTCATTTGTTCGATTTGGGTGGAAAAATTACCGAAAAGAGGAGGTTGAAGGTTACAGAAGAATTGTGCACACCAAGTGTTCGATTTAATTCCTCAACCACACTTTTTCTACTTCTATGGCACCAAAGAGAGCAAGTCACCAAGGTGCTTCAAGTTCCCGTAATCCTCGCCGAGCGAGGCATGATCCGACCACAGGTTCTTCACGATCTCGCCGAGGAGGTATTCAAGAGAGATGGCATCCAAGGGCGTTGAATTTTGAAACAACGTTTGACATAGCCAAACTTTATGGTATGTTTCCCGAGACACGATGGGGGATTTCCGACATCCGTCGTCATCGGTCGGCATCCATTTTTGTTCCACTCTCATCTACCATTTACTCGAGGCTTGTCAAGGTATTTTATCAGAACTTAATGCCGACACCTGATAAGCGGGATGTGCTTACTTCTTCTATCGATGGAACAATAGTTCGAGTGGACATGTCATCCATTGCCATTGCCATTGCCATTGCCATGGGTTGTCCTCATGAATGCCCAGCTGATTTATCTCATATCTATACTCCTTTACCCGATGAGTTGTCGGTAGGCAATGTGGTTGCACGATTGTGTGCCAACCAATTTTTTGGGCCGAAAAGGAATGCAGCTTCAAAGTCCTCAATGCCAAATCATTTATGGTTCCTTGACGCTGTTCTACTCAAGAATGTATGTCCAATTGGACATAAAACCGAAATACATCAGGAGTTCCTCAGAGCCTTATATGCCATACATTTTGGGCATTGGCTGTCATTCCCATAGATTGTCTAGGGCCAGATGGGGAAATTCTATTCTAAAGTTGTGGCTAAGGCACCAGACAGTGCAAGTGACTGGGAGTTTCCATTCCCTACTATTATTCACCAGTTACTTGTGTCACAGGGGTATGCAGTCCATGAGGACGAGGTTGCCTTTCCACGTGATCTTCATTATGGCACGCATGACTGGAACCTGAGTCGATCTCATATGCACCAGAGAGTCATAGCGGCGCCTGGTGAGGTATCTCAGTTGGCCCAGGGAGGAGAGCATGTAGATATACCACCACCGGTGGAAAATCCAGAGGAGATGGAGGCAGAGGAAGAGGAAGTGCATGCACAGGCTGGTGGCCATGATTATCAATATTTAGAAGGGCAGATTGCTGGGTTGACAGCCCAGTTTGGCACCCTACAGACAGAGGTCTCCACACAGTTTGGTGCAATGAGAACAGAGATGGCGGATCACTTTCGTGACACTTGCCAAGAACAACTAGAGATGAGGAGGATGATGCGTGCACTGATGCGCCAAGCAAACTTGGATCCGGATGCTCAGTCACCACCACATCCTTGACAGGAAGGTAATCATCTTTTGTATTTTATTTTATTTTTAGCTTTTATTCTTCTATTTATTTTTTTTTTAGTTAGATTTTTATTAAAAAAAAAAATTGAAAAATGAAAAAAGATTTTATTTTTTTTTTTAGGATTTTTCTCTTTCATATTTATTTTCACCCATATTATTTTCCCTTGATCTTTGGGGTATAGTGGTTTGTTTTGACAGGTTGAAACATCCAAGTTTGGGGGTGTGCTTGCATTGCCTTCGTACTAGTGATGTACTCTATTTTCTTTCCACTACTCTATGATCTCGGTAACATCGTTCTTACTCTTCTCTATGCTTTGATTGGTAGTACATTGAGGATAATGTACAATTTAAGTTTGGGGGTGAGGCGATGCCTATTTTTGTGCTTTATTGCATATGGGGGGAAATTGGTGTGAAAATCTTTTTGTATTAGGATTTTATTTTATTTTATTTTCTTAGTTTGTTTTTTATTTTATTTTGTTTTGTTTTTAGATAGAATGTTTTGACATTATTCAAAGGATTAATACCTTATGTAGGTGCATAACTTGCAATTTTTGAGTATGTTTGAAATTTTTGAAAACTATGGTTTGAATTATGTGGTTTTAATCATGGTTTGCAATAACATGTTTGGAGTGATTGATTTTAGTTCTCTTACATGCACAAACACACTAGCATAATTTTATGGGGTATAAACTTTGGTTTTGAGTTATTGAGTTACATATGCTTGATATTAATTAGTATCTCTTGAGAATGAGTACCGATGATGTGTTATACTTGACTTCAATGAAAAAAGAAAGAAAAGAAGTGAAAAAAAAAGTGATGAATAAGCAAATCAATTTGATCCTTTTCATGAGTAACCGGGCCTCTATGCCTCAGGAAGCACGGAGTGTTCGCGTCAAAAGTGAAAGGGTGAGAAAAGATGAGCATTGGTTGTCTTGATTTGTAGCCTGACTGATTCGAGTAATTAGGTCTTCGGGGTATCTTAAAGCCTAGTGCCCTAAAGCCATCTGGTTTGGGAGCCACTGACTGAAAGTTTGCTACATGGATCTTTCAGAAAGCTTAATAAATCAAGACATTGCACAACCAATAAAGCAATGAAAAAAAAGAATTGAAAAAAAAAAATGAAAAAGTCATGTATTCATGTTGGGAAGTATGATTTCAATAAGGGGAGCTAGTGAGTTGAAGGGGTATGTGCCTTAATAGATTCAGAGCTTGGTTATGCTACATAAGATGATTGCTAGTTCACTTTACACGAGGGAGCTAGGGTTAATTATTTTGAGATATGTTGATGTGAATTATGCATGGGGACCATTGATTTGAATTATAGAATTTGAAAGTTTGAAATTATTCTTGAATGTAAGTTTGTAACTATATATTGTAATCTTCTTCTTGAATTAATGTTGAAACAGAATTTTGAATGTTTGTGGGTAACATTTCTGAAAACCCTCACGAGACTATACTCGTCCACTAGGGGGAACCTAGGGGTTTAAAGGCTTGTTGCATATGCTAATTGCAATCGTTTCTCCCACGAAAGTGGAGTTGGGTAGTTTAGTTAGTATTTAGTAATTTCTTTTGTTTTAGTTTTGTTTTATTCTATTGCTAAGGGACTAGCAATATGTAAGTTTGGGGGTGTGATCGGCGTTGAATGTTACGCATTCTAACCTCTTAACTTATGTATTTTATTCTCTTAGTGATAGATTATTTTGTGATTTTACTTTGTTTTAGTGTTTTCTGTATTTTCAGGGCCTTAATGATTATTTCAGTTAAAACCAAGTTTTTGGGCTTTTAAAGAAGACATCCAAGATGGTGAGATGAAACCTACATCAAGGAGATTCACTCAACCATTTATTTCAACTCAAATCAGCCCAAGAAAGAGGTCCAAGAGAATTACAGCAGCTTAAGAAGGTTTTGGGCCTGAAGCCCAAATATGCGCATAATGCAGTCTTAATCCCATTTTGAAAAATGGACCAGAATTCTTATTTTCGAGCCTCAAATCGACATAATTCTCTGGTGGGTTGAACGAAATTTGATTCTGCACACTTTTGTATTTCACGAAAATTCCGTAAATCGGACTTCTAGTGGGTCAAAAGTTGGGCCGAAGTCAGCAGGAAAAACCCACCTGATTAGTGCTGCGGGAAACCCTAATTTATTCCTAATTGGATTAGGACTTTGGTGTATTCTCTTGGAGAATAAAGTGAAGACTTGGAGGCTGAGTTGAGAGAGCTTACACAGAGATTGGAGAGTCTGAGAGGGCTGGGAAGAGAACAGAAACATATTGCAGAGCCATTGGTGAACATAGTGATACGCATAATTCATGAAGATGATGCCTTATTCCTCAACAGTTGAAGCTTCTTCTTCTACCATGAGCGGCTAGTTCATCCACTAGGGTTTTGATGTAGCCCTAACAAAGCATCAATGGTTTGATTGTTTTAATTATTGGGGACCTTTATATACATTCATAGATTGTGTAATTGTGAGGATTCTTATTATAGAATTGAGCAATAAAAGTCTTGTAAATTCAATCTCAATGATTTCTTATCTTGTCTTAGATATTTAGTTGTTGTTATTGAACTCAATCCCTCTTGTTTTCTGTGATCATGAGAGAGATTATTACACAATGGTAATCACTGAATATATTGTTATGAGCTTTGATGGATTATGCCTAGAGAAGATGAACCATACTGCACCCTAGATTAGAGTAGTTAGGCAGATGACCCATGCCAATCGAAGATAGTCCATGGCTTAGCCTTAATCATATGTTATCTTCTTGACGGATGAAGGTGAGCTTGTAGCCACCGACACCACTTATGCATGATGTAATTCCCCTATAGTTGATTCAATTGACCATTGATTGTGGAGTTAGTGGTGAAGTCAAACACCCTAGGTTTCTCTCTTATTATCTTCACTATCTTGTTTACTTTGATTTATTTTATTTTATCTTTTTAATTAGTTTAAAAATCAGAATTCTTTTCTTATAAATTTAATTAGAATTAATTCCGTATTCTAACTCATCAGACCATAATCCCTGAGGTACGATACCCCTTTCGATAGCCCTATTCTGCAAGGAATTCGTTTTATTGCGAAGTGTGGAAATTTTTAATTGGTATACTTTTTGAGTCACACTCACACACGAATCACACCGGAACTAAGTAAAGACAGAATGTAGAAATCATCCCGCTCTCCCCCAAAGTAAAAGCAATCACCCTCAGGCGTGCACACAATCACTCTCCTATAGAGACAATCAATTGTGGCTCTAAATGTAGATAGCCAATTCATACCTAGAATGACATCAAAAGTGGTCATGTCTTGTAACACAAAGTCGAACACCAATCGACGCCCAACAACCTCAATCTCATAAGACCGACATACTCTATCCAAGGTAACCCTACCCCCAACAGGCGTATCAATGGAAAATGGTGACTCCAATGATGACACCCTCAACCCCAAGGCACAAGCAAATGCAATAGATATGAATGAAAGCGATACCCTTGAATCTATCAACACCCTATCCCATGAGCTAGAAATCAAAAAAATACCTCTGACCACTTGTCACACCCCGATTCCCGAGGCCCAAAAACCGAGGTGTGAACTCCGTGAGATCACCCTCACGACATAATCATCACCTGATCATACAACCTCAATTTCTTATTATTTTTGCAAAAATTGGGCATGACCCATTCTAATAAATCAGATCCTGGCATGTTATACCTGCTTTAAAATCATATGGACACTTCTGAGCACGTGTCCCCCCCAGCATTTATATCTAACAATAAAAATGGACACTTCTAGGCATGTGTCCCCCCAGCATTTCTGCAACATGCATAATATAATCAAAAATACATGTCTTAGTCCTTGAATGTCCGTATTATATACATACATCACATGAATAAAATACAACTGAAGGAACTGAATCAACATAATCGCTCCATACATTTAATCCCAATGTAATGCGTCTATCTATCCATTATTCTGGACATACATTAGATTCTAAGGAATCTAATTACTACCTCTGCAACTGGTACCTTTGATCCCCCTAACTGACTTCGTAATCAGCAATACCTGCAAAATCTGGGAGGGGTGAGCTCAAAGGCCCAACAAGGTATGTAGAACCATACTATCACCGTTTCAGCAGGTCGATCCCCACATATTCTTAAAAATATACATGCACTTAAATATATCACAATATTTAAGACCATGCTCCTCCTAGCATGCAAGAACCAACAATGTATATGGCTACTCTAGCACATATGAATATACAAAATCTACTGCACATGACTTATGAAAATCATTCAGAACATGCTCAAAAGTGATACACATCCAATATCAATATGTATACAGAACATATATGTCAAAATATTTACATAAACAATGTAAATCAATAACCACATCTTCTATTCATCAAGTAGCTCATCTCAAATGCAATATAGATGCATTTAAACAGAAAAATATGCTTAACAGATAAACACATAAGCATAAAGGTATTTCCACCTTCCACGGTCATAATCTGATACATAATACAAGCATCAAGGCTTGCACATACTCTCACTCTCGACCCTCATCCGATACCCCACATGATTGGCCCGCTCCGAAGATCATGTGACCTAGGACAACTCCGATAACCATCCTATGACCTGGACCACTCCGAAAGGTCATTCTACCCTGGTAATGTATAGGATTGCCATTATGTGAGGGGACAACTCTGAGGCTCACATTCGTTGGACATACTCCGATTCCAGGCATGAAGCCTAAGCATGGCGGGTCCACTCCGAGGGCCATACTTCTTAGACACACTCCAATGGCAATATATTGGTTTGCCAAATTGTGAGGGGGCAACTCCGAAGCTCACTAATGTTGGACACACTCCAATTCTAAGCATAGAGCCTTTGTATGGCGGGTCCACTCCGAGGGCCATACGTAGTGGATAATTATACCACTTCTCGTGACACGGTTGGACCACTCCGAAATCCCGTGTACCTCTTTTTGCGTTAATTTTCCCGCAACCTCCCATATATGCAATGTGGATGCATACGTAATCAAGCATTTTATTTTATGCTATCCCAATGCACCAGCTAGTATATAAGTACATAGCATGCCTTTCTCTCTACATAAACCCACATATAACCACGTATGTGTCATTTCCCTCCCATATATGCAATATGGATGCATATATACATAGCATAATATTTTCATGCATCAACCCATGCTTATTGATAAGTGTTCAATTCTATGCATTTGAACCCTCTTTATTGCATATGTTAGTTCCATTTTTGCGTTTACCGAGATATGTTTACGGTATTTTTGTGTTTTTGATGTATTGCAGGTATTGGAGTAAATGGAGCAAAGTTGGAAGTTTTCTGCAGTCAAGAGATGAAATCAGAAACTGTTGCCAAGGCATTTCGATCAATCGAGATGTGGATTTCGATCAATCGAAATTTCGATTGATCGAAATCTCATTTCGATTGATCGAAATCTCGATCAATCGAAATGCAATTTCGATCAATCGAAATGCTGCAGAGCCCACTTGGCCACTTGCTCACCTGCTCTCCCACTTGCAACAAAATCCCCCTTTTTGCACGACTTAAGGGGATTGTCTGACTTGAACAAGACTTTTGGGGGCCTTCTTGATACAAGAGATATATATAATGATATATATATATATATGGTGGGCCCAAAGGAGCCAAAAAGCATACAAAAAGCACCAAAAGCCACATATCTCATATCTCTCAACACATACAAATCAGAAGAAGAAGAGAGAGACCTTCGGGAGAGGAAGAGGAAGGGCTGAACCAGACCAAGAAGCTTCATTCTCTTCATCAATGGAAGGGTGCAAGGCAACCATGAGCAACTAACTCTTCTACTAGGGTGTTGGTTTCAACCCCTAGCCATGTAAACTTGTTCATCTTTGTAGCTCTTGGGACTTGTAATTAAATGTTGATTATTTAGCCTAGTGATTATGTACACAAATACATTTCTTTTATATATTCATTTGATTTGGAATTTATTCTTGTCTTAGAGTAGGTTTTGTCACTTGAATGCACAACATTTGCATATTCCACAAGAAGTGCAAATGATGGCTAGATAATGGTGTTTAAATGAATGTGTGATGCTAGTTTGTATAGACCATGCCAAGACAAGGTAGTTTGGATGCATGTAGTGTTCACTTAGAGAGTAGAGTAAGTAGGTAGTTAGTTAGGTTGAAGAGCTATGCTTGTTGAAGATGGATTATGATAGGTTAGCACACACATTGATCTTTTGATATGTCATTGAGGTCACAAGCCTAATGTCATTGTTAGGCATTTAATTAATGAATCCCTTGCTTGCTACACTTATGAACATGTGAATGGCTAGGGGTGGAAACCAACCCTAGTTCTCTCTCCCAACTTTACTTTTTAATTTTATTGTCATTTCCTTTATGCAATAGTTTCTAAACACAAAACCAAAAATCTGTTTTGTTTGAATTAAAGTAGAATTAATCTTTCTCTATGACAATTAACGACTAGTCCTCGTGGGATCGATACCCTCTATATAGAACCTTATCTGCAAAGATTCGTGCTCTTGCGAGTGGTTAAATTATATTTTGATAAAAAGGGCAAAATTAAGCTTGCAATATAATTTAGTTCCGACCACATCAAAATTTTGGCGCCGTTGCCGGGGACTCTACGGTTTAATTGTCGCCATTGGAAGATTAAATCTGGTTTAATTCTTAGGCTAGAAATTCTTTCATTCTTTTTGTATATATTTCTTGTTCTTATATCTTAAACTTCTTGATTTTAGGTATACCACATTGCGGGCATCTAAAAGAATTCAAATTGGAACCCTTTGTGAGTATAACTTCAAAAACTGGTGGTTTGAGTTCATTCACATTCTTTTGTATATATTTTTGTTACTTTTGTGTATAGCGGTGTTGTTCAATTGATAATGCATGCTAGGTAGACGGTCATTGTCACTTCCTTTGCTTCCTTGTAATAGTGAACTTGAACGAACACTTAGACGACGTAGAGGAACCTCTAGGGACCCTATTTTGCCTAGGACTGAAAACATGGATCCAAATGAGAGACAACCTCCCGGTCTACCTCCTTTTAATCATGAACAACCGCCTCCACCACCACCTCCTCAAGGAGAGTTGCTTATGGACTTTTACCTTCCGACTACATTTGAAGTACCTTCGTGTATTCAATTTCCGGATGTAGCGGCAAATCAATTTGAAATAAAGTCCTCCACCCTCAACCTTCTTAACAGCTTTCACGGTCTTCCTAATGAGGATCCATACCGGCACTTAGATTACTTCTTTTCCGTGTGTTCCACCATTCGTGTACCACACTTTACGGAGGATGATCTAAAGCTACGTATGTTTCCATTTTCCCTAAAAGATAAGGCTAGAAGTTGGTTCAATTCCCTAGAACCCAACTCAATCCATTCTTGGGCGGAAATGCAAATAGAGTTCTTAAAAAAATACTTCCCAATGGGTAAGACAAGTGATATTCGGCGAGCAATCACCGGATTCACCCAAATTGACCAAGAACAATTCCATGAGACGTGGGAGAGGTTAAAAGATCTCTTAAAATCTTGTCCGCATCATGCTGTCCCAAAATGGCAGCTAGTGCAAAGTTTTTATGATGGGGTGAGTGAGCAACATAGACAAATGATAGACTCCGCGTGTGGGGGTGGGTACCTTTTGAAAAGCCCCGATGAGGCATGGAAACTTTTTCAAACCCTAAGCAACAATTCAGCTCAACGCTCCTCCACTAGGAAAGGGAAGGCCACCCAACCTTGTAGAGGAGTGCATGAGATTTCACGGGTAGATGAGGTAGCCATGCAAGTAGAAGCCTTGTCCCGAAAAATGGATTTAATCATGAAAAATGGGCTGCCTACTCCTAACCAATCCGTCCAAAATCAGGAGGGATGTTCGTTTTGCTATAGCACTTCGCATTTTGTGCGAGATTGCCCTATTGCCGGGCAATCTCCCGATTATGCTCAAGAGCAAGCGAATGCCTTGTACGCTAAACAAATGAATGATCCATATTCGAACACGTACAATCCTGGTTACAAGAATCATCCGGCTTTTTCATGGAAGAATCAAGAATCAAGTCCCCCTTTCCAAGGGCAAAATTCTTTTAATCCCCAATCTCAACAGCAGCATTATAGGCCAAACCCTCAACCTTACAATCAAAGATCTAATTACCAACAACCACCACCTCCTCCGAGAAGCCAAAGCTTTGAAGATCGAGTGATAAGCAATCTTGAGGCCAACACCCGCTTATTGCAAACTCATTCTCAATCAATCTCTAAGCTAGAAGCCAATGCTCAATCTATGGCTAGGTTAGAAGCTCAAATCGGGCAACTAGCTAATGCCTTAAATAGAAGGGAGGAAGGTAAGTTGCCAAGTCAACCGGTGGCGAATCCCAAGGGTGTGCATATGATTGAAGATCCATCATCTTCAACTTGTAATGCTCCTCCAGAGCAAGTTCAATCAATCACAACCTTGAGGAGTGGAAAAATCATTAACTCCAAGGTAGGGGAGGAAGAGAGAAAAGAATTTCAAGAGCAACCTAAAAATCCAAAAGAATCCCAATTAAATCCAAAATTGTTACCGTTAAATCCAAATTTGCAAAATACCCCTTCAAATCCAAAAGGAAAGGCAAGTGAAGTTATGTCACCATCGATTCCAAATCTTGACACCTCTTATGAACCTCCGGTTCCTTTTCCTCAACGATTGAAGGAACCTTCTCATTTCGGGAAGCAAGGAGAGAAAATCCAAGACATGATGGAGATCTTCAAACAAGTAAAGATCAATCTCCCTCTCCTTGATGCTATTCGACAAATTCCCTCTTATGCGAAATTCTTGAAGGACTTATGCACTCAAAAGCGCAAATCTAGGAATAATGTTCCTAAGAAAGTCCTCTTAACTGAGCACATAAGCTCCATTTTCCAACATCAAGCCCCTCCTAAATTCAAAGATCCGGGTGCCCCGACCATTTCGTGCACTATCGGAAATCAATCTTTTGAAAAAGCACTTCTTGACCTAGGGGCTAGTGTCAATTTGCTTCCATTCTCAGTTTACCAACAACTAGGTTTGGGGGAACTCAAGCATACCACGGTTGTGTTGCAACTTGCCGACCGTTCGGTGAAGCAACCACGTGGCATCATTGAGGATGTCATCATTCAAGTGGACAAATTCTATTTTCCGGTGGACTTCATAGTCCTTGACACGGAACCGGTTCAAAATCCGAATCATCATATTCCTATCATTCTAGGTCGTCCATTCTTGGCCACGGCAAACGCTTGCGTTAATTGCCGTACTGGAGTGATGGACATCTCTTTTGGGAATATGAAAGTCCGCTTGAACATCTTCAATGCTTCCCACCACACACCCGACGATGAAAGTGAGTGCTTTTGTGTCGATGTAGTGGACGACCTTGTTCAAGAAGCACTTCCTTCTATTCTTTCCACGGACCCCTTAGAGGCATGCCTAAATCATTTTAACCATGACGATTTTGACATTGAGCAATCCATATGTGAAGTCAATTCCATGCTCGATGTTAATACTGTCATGGATTTGCCTAAGTGGAGAGTTCCGAGAGAACCCTTGCCCCCTTTGTCCAAAACTCCCCAAACTCCTTCTTTAATTTCCCCACCATAACTTGAGCTCAAGCCTCTTCCAGCTACACTCAAGTATGTTTTCTTGGGCGCAAATGAGACCCTTCCAGTCATTATTGCTTCCAATCTCACAAATGCTCAAGAATTGGAACTCATAAAGGTGCTCAAAGAGCACAAAGAAGCAATAGGATGGAGTGTGATAGATCTTAAGGGAATAGACCCTTCTGTTTGTATGCATCGCATACACTTGGAAGAGGATGCAAAGACCTCAAGGGAGGCACAACGTCGATTAAATCCAAATATGAAGGACGTTGTCCTGAAGGAGGTGGTGAAGTTACTAGATGCGGGGATCATATACCCCATCTCTGATAGCAAGTGGGTTAGTCCCACTCAAGTGGTTCCAAAGAAGTCTGGTATTACGGTGCAACCTAATGATAAGGGTGAATTAGTTCCCCAACGCACCACCACAGGATGGAGAGTGTGCATTGATTATAGGAAATTAAATTCAGCCACTCGGAAAGATCACTTCCCCCTCCCATTCATTGATCAAATATTGGAGAGATTGGCCGGGCAAAGCTTTTATTGCTTTTTGGATGGATATTCCGGTTATAATCAGGTTGCTATAGACCCGAGGGACCAAGAGAAAACCACCTTTACATGTCCCTTCGGCACATTTGCTTATAGACGCATGCCCTTTGGGTTGTGCAATGCACCGGCAACTTTTCAACGGTGTATGATGTCTATCTTCTCGGACATGGTGGAAAAATTCTTAGAAGTGTTCATGGATGATTTTTCCGTTTTTGGACCTTCATATGAATCATGCCTCCAAAATCTAGCTTGTGTTCTCAAAAGATGTCAAGAAACCAACCTAATTCTTAGTTGGGAAAAGAGTCACTTTATGGTTCAAGAGGGTATTGTCCTAGGGCATATTGTGTCTAAGCGAGGAATAGAGGTTGATAAAGCCAAGGTTGAGCTCATTTCCAAACTTCCTCCACCATCCACGGTGAGAGAGATTCGTTCATTCCTTGGGCATGCGGGATTTTATCGCCGTTTCATCAAAGACTTTAGCAAGATTTCTCGGCCTTTGTGTCGCCTTCTTGAAAAAGAGTCTTGCTTTACCTTTGATGAAGCGTGCCTTGACGCTTTTGAAAAACTCCGCGCCATGCTTACAACCGCTCCAGTTCTAATCCCTCCAAACTGGACTCTCCCATTTGAGATTATGTGTGATGCATCCGACTATGCCATGGGTGCGGTCTTGGGGCAACGAGTAGACAAACTGCCACATGTCATCTATTACGCAAGTAAAACCCTTTCCGAAGCTCAAATCAATTATACCACAACGGAAAAGGAATTGCTTGCGGTAGTATTTGCATTAGACAAATTTCGAGCTTATTTATTAGGTTCAAAGATCATTGTCTATTCGGACCATGCTGCCCTCCGGCATCTTTTGACGAAAAAGGACACCAAGCCTAGGTTGATCCGCTGGATACTCTTGTTGCAAGAGTTCAATTTTGAGATTAGAGACAAAAAGGGAACTGAAAATGTGGTAGCTGACCACCTTTCTAGAATTCTTGTTGAATCCCTCCATAATTCCATTCCAGTTTGTGAATCCTTCCCGGATGAACAACTCTTTGTCATCTCTCAAGAAAGTATCCCTTGGTATGCGGATGTGGTTAATTATTTGGCAACCGGTAAAATACCATCTTCTTGGACCAAACAAGAGAAGGATCGTTTTCTCTCCCAATCACGATCATATTATTGGGACGATCCTCAATTGTTCAAATACTGCCCCGATCAAATAATTCGTAAGTGTGTACCCAACAGTGAATTCCAAAGCATTCTTAAATTTTGTCATACACTCGCTTGTGGGGGACACTTTAGTGCTAAGAAAACCGCAGCAAAAATTCTTCAATGCGGATTTTTCTGGCCGACACTTCATCGGGATGCATATTCATTCTGCCGCTCGTGTGAGCGATGTCAGCGCCTCGGCGCGATGTCTCGGAAGGACATGATGCCTCTTAACCCTATTCTTATCATTGAAATATTTGATGTGTGGGGCATTGACTTCATGGGACCATTTCCACCCTCTACTGGTCATGAGTACATACTTGTGGCGGTGGACTACGTATCTAAGTGGATAGAGGCCGTTGCTACCAAAACCAACGATCACGCAGTCGTGGTTAAATTCATACAAGCTAACATTTTTAGCCGGTTTGGTACGCCTCGGGCCATCATCAGTGACGGAGGTAAGCATTTCTGTAACCGGTTCCTTCGAACCTTGCTTCTCAAATACTCCGTCACACACAAAGTAGCCACCCCCTACCATCCTCAAACTAGTGGCCAAGTAGAAGTATCCAATAGGGAGATTAAGAACATTCTTCAGAAAACTGTTCGGCCTGACCGGAAGGATTGGTCATTGCGACTAAACGACGCATTATGGGCATACCGAACCGCATACAAAACTCCCATTGGAATGTCACCTTATCGGTTAGTTTATGGCAAGGCGTGCCATCTTCCGGTTGAATTGGAGCATAAAGCTATGTGGGCCACCAAGACCTTCAATTTTGACATGAAAAAGGCCAGCTCTAATCGAAAGCTTCAATTAAATGAATTGGAAGAATTGCGACATGACGCGTATGAGAACGCGAAAATCTATAAGGCAAGGTCCAAAGCCTTTCATGATCGTAATATTCGAGTCAAAACATTTTCGCCGGGCCAAAAAGTTTGGTTGTACAACTCGCGCCTCCATTTGTTTCCCGGAAAACTTCGCTCCCGTTGGGATGGACCATTTTTGGTTAATTCCGTCGCCCCCCACGGAGCGGTGGAATTGAAGGACTTGAAAGATGGCTCGATGTTCAAAGTAAACGGGCAGCGCTTAAAAGTGTGCGTGGATGACCAAGTCACCACCGAATACGTGGATGTCGTCACTTTGACGGATCCCGTGTATTTTGACTCGTGAGCCGATCCGGACGTCGCGCCATAGACGTGTAAGGTGGCGACGCCATGGTCGCTATCAAGCTTCCATGGTGTCCCTTTAATCCAAAGTAGGTTTGTATCTAAGCAATGTAGTATCTAATTCCCCAATATCCAAGTCTCTGAAGCATATTTTAAACTGACTGTTTTTGAGCATTTCGATTGATCGAAACCAAAATTTCGATCAATCGAAAATTTCGATTGATCGAAATTTTGGTTTCGATTGATCGAAAAATTGCAGAGATTTGCCAAGTCCAAAGTCCCGAGAGGTGATATTCTTCGATTGCACTTCGATAGGTCTTTGATCGATCGAAACTTTCGATTGATCGAAATTGGATTTCGATTGATCGAACTAAAAGTTCGATTGCATCAATTAAATGTTCGATTGATCGAAGTAAAAATGTGATTTAGGGAAGGAATGTTCGATTGATCGAAGAGACAATCTCAATCCATCGAAGTTAGTTTCGATTGATCGAAGCAAGATTTCGATCAATCGAAATTTCGATTGATCGAAATGCACATTTCGATCAATCGAAATGCACGAGGAGCCTGCACGTGAGCCGAAAATCTATTTAAACCGTTGGGCTTCCCTCCCATTTTAAAAGACCATCCGACTTCTTCTCTCCCTCTGTGCGATCCAAGCCCTATCCAAGCACTCCCGAGCACTCGATCTTCCATTCCCGATCATCCGCCGCCATCCGACGCAGTCCGATCCGCCGCAAGCATCTGCGCGATCTTCTCTTCGCGGCTGCGCGTGGAGTTTTCTTCGGTTGAGCCGTTCATCTTCTTCCTCACGAGGTAAGTGATGCATGGCTACTTTTTGTTTATTCTCTCGCCATTTTTGATAGTTTTACAGCGGAATAAACATAGTTAGATCATGTTGGGGTGGATGGTTGCGAGTGCGATGTCCGAATCCAGTTTTTGTGGGTTTCGGGGGGGGGTAGGAATTCAAGCGGGAGTGGGATTTGGCATTTTCTTCATTTCAAACGCTTAGTGTTTGGTGTATAACCGTGGCACCTTCGTTTCGGTTGCGCCCGTTCACATTGCCTCTTCGAGTGCAACTTTTTGCATTTTTGTCAGTACCTTGGACTAGGACTTCATTTTTATTTTTTTTTATTTTTATTTTATTCTTTTAGTCTAGTAGTAGTTTCACTTTCTTCTTATTCATCTTTTATTTACGTACCTTTTGGAATCCAGTGCAGACTGTTCCGCGGCCATGGCAAGAGTGAAGAACGCCGCCGGTGCTGTTCGTGACGTGCCCGGGCGAGCCTTCCGGTCTTGGAAGTTCCACCCGGAGCAGGTTTTCGACTTAGCCGAGTTTGAGAGGCGTCCCGACACCGAGTGGACGGTTGCCGAGCTCAGGAGGCGTCGCCTCGACCGGCTATGCGTGCCTCCCACAGACGTGGCACACGAGCGCCTAGTGCAGGTCTTTTACGAGCATATGACCTACTCCTGCACAGCGCCAGATACACTCGAGACTACCGTGGCCACAGTCACGATCACGATTACGCTGAGCCGGATTGCTCATATGCTCGGCATTCCTCACCAGCAGCCGCCGGACATGGTTGGCCCGGACGGTCAGCCACTCTATAGTGCCGCGCTCCCAGCAGATACCACGCTCTTCTCGATAGTGATGGACATGTGTGGCGGGGCGTTTACCACGCCCAACCACAACTGCACGTCCAAGTCGATGTGCCCGAGCAGATATTGGTTCCTGGACACCGTTCTCCTCAAGAACGCGTGTCCGTTGCAGCACGTGGCCGAGCGCAGGGGTGACCTCCTCCGTTGCCTCTATGCTTTCCATACAGGCGCTTGGTTTTCTGTCCCATCGCTTATCTGGGGGCAGATGCACAAAGTTTGGGATGGCCTCGTCAACAAGAGGAAGAGGAGAACAGCGAGTTGGCGGCTTCCCTTTCCATTCCTGATCGCCGCTTTTCTCAGCAGTGCCAGTATACCAGTCAGTCGGACTGACATTCAGTTGGCACCGCCCACCCGCTTCACATCTACTCAGTGGGATCGGGTGAGGCGACACTTAGAGCGACAGGACCATCAGGGTGATCCACCAGACGATGTAGATATGGATGCCCCAGTGGAGATGGATGAGGGAGAGCCAGCAGGGGCTGAGGCGGAGGACGAGGAGATGGAGGAGGAGGAGATGGATGTCGCTGCAGAGCGGCATGATATCTTAGCGACAGGCTATTCCTGCCTGGCGGCTGACGTAGAGCGGCTCCAGCAGGGTTTTGACGAGCACGTCCAGGTGACGCAGAGTCAGCTGGCGGGTATTCGGACGGACATTTCTTCTCTGGTGCAGGGCCAGAGAGCGATCTTAGATGAGTTCTGAGCCTTCCGGCAGGATCTGCAATTCCTGTTCGCAGGTCGAACCTCCACTTCTGCTCCCACCGAACCACCACCACCACCACCCGCCCTCGAGTAGCTGCACTTTATTCACCTTTTATACTTTACTTTCTGTATTTTACTTTCTTTATTTTTGATAGGCCATGTTGGCCATGTTTAGTTTCTTTTTTGCGTATTCCGCCTACATGTACCCTTTGTACTGAAACGCATTTTCATCTTTATGGAATACATTTATATTTGCTTTTATGACATGTGTTATCTTTACTGCCTTTTCTTTTTGCTTTCCGTCAATTTATCTGTTCTCTAGACTTTGACTATGTATGTAGTACCACTTGTCTACTTGTTATATGCGATTCAGTTGATGATTTCCGTTTATTACCGCCTGGTTTTAATTCCCAATACTGTTGAGATTGCTTCAACACAGTATGGCGGTAATAAAGAAAGGCAGCCCCTTTGCGTGCTATACGTTAGCGCGCCTGGATAGTCAATATCTTGTCGCATAGACCTCTTAGACAATCGGGAAACACCAGTTCAGACCATTAGATTTACAGTGATATTGGCATTGTCTGTTTGTGCATAAGTATTTCATTATGTTCTATTTATGTACTTTTTGTTCCTCGTAATGCTCGTGGTATCCAGTTGGTATTCTGTGCAGATTTTTCTTATTTACAGGATGACCGCTGCTGTGGACTTCCATTTTTCTCGCATTCTGCCATCCCGGTAACTTCTTTCCTTGCTCTTCTTGTCCAAGCATTGAGGACAATGTTGCATATAAGTTTGGGGGTGCGGTATGCTATACCACTTGCATATGCATGCAATGTTCAGTCATTATATTGAGTGTCATTGTAGAGCAGTTTTTTTCTGTGATATTTTTGCATGCTTGCTATGATGTCTTGCTTTGTAAAGGAAGATCATTCGAATAAATGTCCGAGGTAAATGCAGCAGGTAGTTAAGAACTTTAACATTGTAAATACCCGCACTTTTGCAAGCTTTATAGTAGGCTAGAGCGGTCTACATTTTTGTCCAAACTCGAGCACGTACAATTCTTGCCCTAAATTTGTCCTTAACCGCACAAATTCGCACACATGCAGTTTAAATTGTGGGGTATAAGTCTGAGGGAGAATTTTTGAAAATTTCTGTTTTTATCTGAACATCTTAAAGAATAAGTTCTTCCGGTTGTTGTAAAAAAAAAAAAAAAAAAAAAAAAAAAGAAATAAAAAGAGAAAAATATGCAATAAGCCTTCTCACTAAATAAACCGGATTTCTATGCCTCAAAGCAGGAAATATTCGTGTAAAAGTGTGTAAGGTTGAGCAGTAATAAGCGGATGGCTTGCTTACGCTCATCGCCTTGTAAGCTCGGTTATTAAGTCCGAGGGGTGCTTCTTCGCCTAATGCCCTAAAACCAATTGGTTTGGGAGTCATTGGCCCAATGCCGCTACGTGGGCTTACAAGAAAGCAAAAAGAGCTAAGCATTGCACAGTCATCCGCACATGAGCAATCATGAATGTTTTGTGATAATGAAACAGCCGGGTTGAGCATTTTCAATGAGTTTTTCTCTTAAAAACAGATTTGTTCGTTTTCTTCTCCAAATATGACAAAAGCCGCACGTTAGAATGCATGTTCACTTTTCAAAGAGGATTTTGGGGTTGGAATTGTTATAGTTGTTCGGGCTGGCCAGCATGTGGGGACTGTCGTTCATTTATAGCTTGTGAAAGTCCATTTTTGCTAATGGCCGCATAGTTCTGTAATACTTGTTGCATTTGCCAATTGTGAAATGAATGGATGAGCGCCCTTTATCTAGTTGATGACTGAGCATGATTAAACTTTTGTATAAGATAGTTAATTTCATTTTTGTAATATTGTATTGCTAAGGGACTAGCAATATGTAAGTTTGGGGGTGTGATAAGTGTTCAATTCTATGCATTTGAACCCTCTTTATTGCATATGTTAGTTCCATTTTTGCGTTTACCGAGATATGTTTACGGTATTTTTGTGTTTTTGATGTATTGCAGGTATTGGAGTAAATGGAGCAAAGTTGGAAGTTTTCTGCAGTCAAGAGATGAAATCAGAAACTGTTGCCAAGGCATTTCGATCAATCGAGATGTGGATTTCGATCAATCGAAATTTCGATTGATCGAAATCTCATTTCGATTGATCGAAATCTCGATCAATCGAAATGCAATTTCGATCAATCGAAATGCTGCAGAGCCCACTTGGCCACTTGCTCACCTGCTCTCCCACTTGCAACAAAATCCCCCTTTTTGCACGACTTAAGGGGATTGTCTGACTTGAACAAGACTTTTGGGGGCCTTCTTGATACAAGAGATATATATAATGATATATATATATATATGGTGGGCCCAAAGGAGCCAAAAAGCATACAAAAAGCACCAAAAGCCACATATCTCATATCTCTCAACACATACAAATCAGAAGAAGAAGAGAGAGACCTTCGGGAGAGGAAGAGGAAGGGCTGAACCAGACCAAGAAGCTTCATTCTCTTCATCAATGGAAGGGTGCAAGGCAACCATGAGCAACTAACTCTTCTACTAGGGTGTTGGTTTCAACCCCTAGCCATGTAAACTTGTTCATCTTTGTAGCTCTTGGGACTTGTAATTAAATGTTGATTATTTAGCCTAGTGATTATGTACACAAATACATTTCTTTTATATATTCATTTGATTTGGAATTTATTCTTGTCTTAGAGTAGGTTTTGTCACTTGAATGCACAACATTTGCATATTCCACAAGAAGTGCAAATGATGGCTAGATAATGGTGTTTAAATGAATGTGTGATGCTAGTTTGTATAGACCATGCCAAGACAAGGTAGTTTGGATGCATGTAGTGTTCACTTAGAGAGTAGAGTAAGTAGGTAGTTAGTTAGGTTGAAGAGCTATGCTTGTTGAAGATGGATTATGATAGGTTAGCACACACATTGATCTTTTGATATGTCATTGAGGTCACAAGCCTAATGTCATTGTTAGGCATTTAATTAATGAATCCCTTGCTTGCTACACTTATGAACATGTGAATGGCTAGGGGTGGAAACCAACCCTAGTTCTCTCTCCCAACTTTACTTTTTAATTTTATTGTCATTTCCTTTATGCAATAGTTTCTAAACACAAAACCAAAAATCTGTTTTGTTTGAATTAAAGTAGAATTAATCTTTCTCTATGACAATTAACGACTAGTCCTCGTGGGATCGATACCCTCTATATAGAACCTTATCTGCAAAGATTCGTGCTCTTGCGAGTGGTTAAATTATATTTTGATAAAAAGGGCAAAATTAAGCTTGCAATATAATTTAGTTCCGACCACATCACTTATGAATACTAAAAAGAAGAATTTAGCATACTTTTCATCACATTTCAACACATATAGCACATATATGTTCAGAACCCGCATAATACCTCATTTATGCTAACAACTTCAACTTAGCACATTTTTATCATGCTACAACCAATGCATACGTTCGATATATAAATAAAGCCAGCATGCATCTCATATTCACATTCCCACATATAAACACATATATGTCCAATCCTGCATATAAGTCCTATATGCAAGTATACTAGCATAAATATAATCCTGCTCTCACTCAAGGCATGCATTTACTACAAGTAACTAGCATACTTTTCATTCACAATATATAACCACATATATATTCCGTCCCATATATGTATTAAGAACATATAATACATTTAGCACATCATAATCATGCTTTTCAAATGCTCGCTAATACCATATTCAAATATAAAGCATGCATTTCTACTACCACACCCATATATAATCGCATATACATTCCACCTATGCACAAATTCCACCTATGCATATAAAACGACACATAGCTAAACATGTACGAAATTTAACATACTTTTTACATTATTTCAATCAATACCATACATGCATATCACGATGCAAATAAGCGATTAAATTTAACATGTCATCGCTTCTCAAACCCACACATATATATACATACACATATATATATCCTCACATCCCACGTATACATAATATCCACCTGTACACACATATATATAAGTACATATATATAGATATACACATACCACATATGATCAAATTAAGACATATGTAAATTACCCAACGTAAGTAAAATATACGTAGGAGATAGAGGCAAGAATCAACTTGCCTTAGGTCCAGCTCTCAACCGGTCCGTGCCTGCAAATCGGCCTCTACCAAGTCCGATCCAGTCCCGTGTCCAAGTCACACACGAACTCGCTTTCGTTCCTTTTTATTTTCATGCTTGGCCCAATTTAAGGGAACAACTGCACAAACCACAATACATCAACCACCCCAAACTGTGACTCCATCAACACAAAGCCACCATTTTCAGCCCCGACCCGAGACTAAATTGACCATTAACAAATCATGAAATCGAAGCCATGGTTGGAACAGCCTTCATCCAAGGCCACAAAATCGAACACCATCAGCCGAAGACCCGATAACGAGGCCACAGCTAAACACCTAACCATGAGCATCACCACTAATAGACCCACGCTCTAACTAACACCACCAGCCCGCCAATGGTACTACCAGCCAATACCAATAGCCGAGCTGATCCCACTGGAAAAGAACCCAAAATGGCCCCCGAGGACCACCACCAACTGAACCAGCTGGAACCGTCACGGCCGAACCCAGCCCAAAACTGAACCAACCATAGCCTCCTCTAGCAGTCGCGACCGCCTTTAGCCACTGCCGGAGCACCCCCTTCGCCGTCGCCCAGGTGAAGCCCCACCGCGAGCAACCCCTATTCGCGAATAGCCCAGCCGAACCGAGCCACCATGCGACACCGGGCAACTCCACCTCACGTCACCACCGAGAACAACCGCTTCAGCCACCGCGAACAGCCGGTAGCCACAGCCACCGCCGGCGCCAGAATCGGCGGCTCCTCCTTCTCTCCTTCGGTCTCCCTCTCTCTCTCCCGACTTCTCTCCTTTCCCCTTTTCTTTTCTTCTTTTTTTTTTCCTTTTCTTTTTCTTTTTTCTCCTTTTTCTCTTTTCTTTCTTTTCTTCTCTCTTTTCCTCCTCTTTCGGCTGACCACTACTTGGTCTTCCTTCTCTTTATTTTGAACCCTTTTCTTGCACCACATGTTTTGTGCACCACTCACAGCCACATATATATAATATATAAAATATATATATATATATATATATATATTTATATCACATGGGCATCTAATACACATATACACCTATACGTATGTACACATACCTTCACATGTATTTATAATTTAAAATAAATACACCCACCATGACCATATATATATGTATCCCTATAGATATAATTCCATATATATATATATATATATCCACATCTTTTCAAATTTAATTTATTCGAAAAAAAATAATTCGGTCAAAATTCACCTGGAACCGGTCAAAATTAATCCGTGCCGTTACACCACTGGTCCTGGTATGTCCTCTATCGGAGCAAGTGTGAACACACGGCCCCATGTTGACCCTACTGGCCAGTCCTTTGTAAGCCCAACTTCTGACTAGAAGCTGGCGTAAGACCTCACGCTACCCGAGATCCCTGAGCTGACTGTGCTGGTTAAGGCAGTGGTAATGCCCTAAAGCCAGACTGAGTCACAGCCATCTGTACCGACCTCTACTGAGATACTGAACCACTCTGAGTCCCTTATCTATGTGGGCAATTAACTTCATATGCCCGAGCTACTTGCAATAGAAGCAAACCCTTTCCCTCACTGTTCTTACTAGCATTGGTGCCACTACTTGTCCATGTGGGCACTCCCTACTGTAATGGCCAGTCTGCTGGAAAGTACAGCATACCACAGATGACCGTGAAGATCTAGTAGGCAACGCCAATGAAGGGACCTAGCGAGCTTGCTGCTGCCCCTGAAAACCTGACCTGCCCTCCTTGTGCCTCTTTCTTCCCTAGCCACCCGAAGATGCCCCAGCACTCTTCGCTTGCTGTTTAGAGTCACATATCCTCTGGGTGTCTCTATCATCCTCTTCAACCACCAAGGCTTTGTCAATAACCTCATTGTAGATCCTCAAACCTAAAATGGATACCCTCTTTCTGATAGAGATTTTCAGTCCCTTCACGAACTTCTTCACTTTTAATTCTTCATTCATCACCATCTCTGGGGCAAAGTGAGCCAAGGATGTAAACTTGGTCTCGTACCCCATAACATCCAAGTCCCCTTGGACTAGGTCCATAAACTCCTATCTCATCCAGTCCCTCACCAAAGCTGAAAAGAACTTATCGAAAAATAACCCCTTAAAGTTTCCTAATCCATGGTCTCGGTGTTGTGGACATTCCCAATAAATTGCCACCACCAGTCCTCTTCCCCTTGCAAGTGAAGTGCTGCCACTCCCACTTTTAGATCCTCATCGATTGTAATAGCAACCATGAGTTTATGAGTCTGATCAATCCAACTATCTGCCATTAGTGGGTCACGTACACCATCAAAGGTAAGCGGCTTGAATTTCATATGTTCCTTTATAGCCACCATTTGTAGGCTCAAGGCAACCCTAGGCAGTGCTTGAACCTCCTTTTCTCTGGCTTCCCTAGCCATTTGTCTCATAGTTTCTGCCATGTCACACATAAATTGCGTTCCATCTGTTGGCTCCTGAGGAGCATTAGCGCCTATGTCACGCTTTCTTCTTGGAGGCATTTTGCAATATGCACAACAAGAAAAATTTAAAACTAAGAAATGTACACCTCTTACATCATTTCCATCATGCTCACATATGCCATGTCAATTTAGTCTATAAGGGCATGTTATGAACTTAAGCATAAAGACCATGTTCCACATAAGCAATTTTTGACTCTAAGTCTAAATCCCTGATGTCTACGTCCTTAACCTCAAGTGATCACTAGATCAAGTTTCATCCTTCATCCTTAGGTTTTTCAACCCTAATGCTCTAATACCATGTTGTAACACCCCGATTTTTTAAGTCCCGGTAGACGTTAGGTTACCCCGTCCATTAAGCCCAATGGACCCTCTTTACCCCCAATTACAGTGGAATCTTGACTCTATTCTTGCACATAGATGTACACAACTCCACCTTAACCAATCCCAATGGACTCTACATCAAATCATATCACCATAGTGGGGATTTTATTTATCCACACTCTCATGAATCACTCACTTTCGAGACTTAACACTTCATGTGTTTGGAATATAAAATTGAGACCTATATCATTGGATAAATAATCCAAAAATACTCAATTTAAAAAAAAACCACGCCCAATTTCAATTTAAAACGATGAAGTTATGCCCGATTGAAGTTTGAGCAAATTTCGACGCATGCTGTGAATAGTGACTTCGATCCATCGAAGTAATAATTTTGATGCATCGAACAAGTATTGAACAAGTATCGACCAAAAATAGCTCTCAGGACTTTTACAATCAAAAATCCTGCAGGTTTTTCGATACATCGAACTGGAAACTTCGATGCATCGAACTGGGTACTTCGATGCATCAAACTGCCCAAAAACTACAACTTTGCGAATGGTCATTTTTAACCTTCTAAGCCCTTTTCTACCAACATAATCCATTCTTACAACCTCCAAATCACACAAGAAATGAGGTTACAACATTCACAAGTTCTAATTCATGCTCATAATCATATCATGCACTAATATGAGTCATTCTCTATCATAAACATATTCCAATTTATATTGAAATCGTCCATCAAATGAAACAAGATACGCTTAACAAGCATTACATAGACAAGATCATTGTCTTATCATATTTAACAAGCTCATAGTCTAAGTATACACACAAGTTACATTTGTCCAAAATATAGCTACAACTCAAAGAGAAAGATTTCATGTCACAAGTTGGCATGGATAGCCACAAAATATACAATATCCAAAATATAGCAAAATGCTACTAGAGTTTCATTTAGGCACTCAATTCCCATCTATCATCAACGTTTTATCTGTAAAAAGAGTTTAAGATAAAGGGGTGAGCACCACGGCAGCTCGGTAGAGATACCCCAACCCACCTAAGTGCCGACCCAACACGACCTACATGAATGCATGTCACGACATTGCACGTATCAACTAACACACATCATGTTCATTTGAAGCAACGCATATATAATAATGCATTAACACATATCGTGCTTCATAATTTAAAATGAAAGCAACATCATTCACTTGTCTCTCTCTTTTGGACTCAACCCGATACCCTAACATAATTCTTGACCAATCATGTGACCGAGACACTTCCCACACAATTTCAACACCGTTACCAAGTATTTACCTACTCCAAGGTGATTAGACTACCATCACCAAGAATTTACCTCCTCCAAGAGACTTGGCCCTTTTTGAATTATCACCGAGTATTTACCTACTCCAAGGTGATTATTTCACTCTCACCAAGAATTTACCTCATCCAAGTGATTAGACCACTGTTTGAATTCTCACCGAGTATTGACCTACTCTGAGGTGATTATTCCACTATCACCGAGAATTTACCTTCTCTAGGTGATTTGACCACTTCACAACCACAACCATAATCGAGTATTGACCTACTCTAGGTAATTCAACCACACTTTCCCGTTTCCTCACAACGACCCCGTATATGCATTTCGAACATATAACTATCTAGCATTTAATTTCATGCTTCACAATGCACAAGCTAATTAATAAAACACATAGCATGCATTTTCATCTCCACAAAGCCTCACATATATTTACCTATACATGTGAAACCTAACATATCATTCACATATGCACATAAACCTTACTTAAGCACAATTTAGTCATGCTTCACCAATGCACACATTTTCTATATAAAGATAGCATGCATTTGACTCACATAGAAACACATAAGACATACACGTTCGATATAACACATTTTCACATATGTGCATAAAACCTAGCATATAAGTACACATGCTAAAATATCTCACACATTCACTCCTTATACCATGCCAACTACCATATACATATCAATTGCATACAAGAGACTAAAGAGAAGTAGAAATACAACACATCCCACCCCTCTCACCACTCTAAGTCATGCAATACACACCCTTAGCTCTCACCACTTCACCCGAAACCCTAGAATCGACAATTAAATGAGAAAAAGAACCTCTACCTCGAAATTGAAGGCCTTACAAGCACTTCCCAAAAATTCCAGCAATGTCCACCTTGCTGGATTGCGACTTTGGTTGGTTTAAACTGAAGCTCTTGTCGTCCCCTACGTATCTCCCTTCTTCGGTGAAACCCGAATCAAGGCCGAACGGCTCCGAAATGTAGAGAGAAGCTAGAGAGGAGAAGATGGGAGAGAAAGAACCATGTGAAATGGCTGGAATCACTCTCAGCCATATATTTAAAAGTGCTTTGGGGCGCGAAATGACTATTTCGCCCCCGGGCCACTTAACGTACCTTTTCGGGCTCCCTTTTCGATTTTGAAAACTCCTACAGTCTCATAATCACTTCCTCTATTCTATAAACATTTCATCTAATACATTCCCCAGAAATAAATATTTTCAAAAAAAATTCGAATTTTCGGGCCCACTTAAACCGCATCCTGGACTCCGATTTGACCAAAAAGTCAAACTTCTCCAAATGACCCGAAAACTTACCAAAACCCTTAAAACACTTCCCAAACATGTTCCCCACACTGAAAACATGTTAAACAGCACTCAAAATGCATCTATGGCGATTATGATGCAAAAAATACAAAATTGGCCAAAATTGGTCACGGTCTCTACAAAATCCAACACAAAATCACATTTTTCTCTTAGAATTGTGCTCACACTCACACTCTGATATGTGCTTATGCTCCATACCAATCTATAGTTATTTTCAGGCTACTAACCCACCGGTAACAAATTCTCTTGCGCAAGTTTGAGATCTTTTAACTCCGGAAGATCTTTTTTCCCTCTACTTTCCTCATGAGTCACTTTCCGAGAATTCCCCCATACACTAAATATATCACATTTAGCATACATATGCGCAAGTATCTGATGCAATAACACCCATTTCATGTCCTAGGTTCATTTCTAGTGTGTCATGCAATGAACCATAATCAACACATGCAATTCAACCAATCATTTCAACACAATTCACATTTAAGCCCTAATTCTACCACATGGCATTCCCTTAAACCAAATGTCATAAAATCTAATATGTGTTCTTGTTATTCTCATCAAATAAAAGCACTTTTAAAACATCATTTTAGACATGAATTTCATCATGATATCCCAAATTCTTATATATAGCATGAAAGCTTCACATTTTATGCATTAAGATGGAATAGAACTTGTATTGAAAGACACAACACACCCCCTATCTCAAGAGATTAAATCTCTAGCAAACACTCAAATCCACCAACTCAAAGTCACTCAAACCTAGCTTTGTTTGGTTAAAAACGACATCGTCGCCACATAGAACAAATTTCTCTTCATTGGCAACCTCAAAATCTCACCCTAGGACCTCCAAATCTTAGAGAGAAGGGAGAGAAATTAAAAGAGAAGAGAGAGATACGATAGTTAAGAGAGAAAGAAATGGCTAAAAATTGATTTGTGATATTTATAAGCCCTAGGGTGAGAAATGGCCAAAACACCCCTAAGTTACTTAACGTACCTTCCCGACCTCCATTTTTTAATCCAAAAGTGGTTGTGGCCCTGAAATCAATTCTACATCTCTCCTAACATTCCAATTGGTCTTAGACCAAAAATAAGATTTTTCTAAAAAAATATCCAGTTTCTTATACCCACTCGACCGCGTCACAAGCCCCGACAATCCAAAAATCTCAAAATGTGCCAAATCATTCAGAAAACTCTCCGGACCTCTAAACGAGTTCCCGCATACACAATTTACACATATAACACGTGTATGTCTACATATGATTGAAATTTAGAAAATAGAATAAAGTAAAATAAATATAAAAAAATTCCAAATCTCTACATTCTTATTGGAAATTCCAAAATTTCTGGCACGCCCGCACTTCCAGTGACTAAAATCTGTGTCCCAAACAATATATGTATGTGTGTGGGTGGGTGGGGGGGTGGTGGGGGTAACCTAGCCTCCCCACTATATATGCACACACCATGTTGTCTCTTGGTTGAATTTGTTCATTTAGAAATTTCCCAAAATGGTAACGGTAAGTTAACAATGTCCACTAATTTTTCAAAGTCTTTTGTTAAGTTACAGAACCGATAACAATTTTCAAAATACTTCTAATTGCTTCAATATATATGACATTCAAATGTCATAGAACACTTTTTCTGTACCGTCTTACATGAAACTATGAACTCGTTACAATGATAAAATTATACATAATTTGGTTACATACATGTTTATTTATTTATTTGTCAGTTTTTGCTTTGTAAAACATATAACATCGCTATTTTCACAATACAATTAACCTCCTTCCGACAAATTATTAGAACAAAATGGTTAGACGAGTTTCTGAAGGGACGGACTGTAACATTGTTGGTACAATTACTTCGAAACCAAGTTTCCTTGATCAATTTTAAACATAAAGTCCATGATTGTTTTTAGGGTTAAATTCATAAAACCCCCTTCTTTTACCAAAAATTCTCATAAAACCCCCCTATACTAAAAAAACCAATCAATTTGCCCCCTCCTGTTAGTTTTCCGTTGAAATTAACGGAGAAGGATCACGTGCATCTCACGTGATCTGTTAAATGGTGTGTAAATGACTAAATTACCCTTGACGCATTTGTTGAAATTAAAAGGACTAAAATACCCTCATAGTAAGGGGGGTTTTATGAGAATTTTTTTATAGTAAATGGGGGTTTTATGAGAATTTTTTTTATAGTAAAGGGGGGTTTTATGATTTTAACCCAATCAAGAAACCCCCTTCTACTTTTTAATTTTCCCAAATTGCCCCTTCGTAAAGGATACATCCGTCATTTACAAATAACCTTTTTTTATGAAGTTATTGTATTAAATAAAGGAAGGATATTTTGGTAATTTTGTTATCAAATTGACGGAGCCGTTTAATTTTATCCTTATATGAGAGAAATTGATAGTAAATAGGGGTTTTTAAAATTCAGGGGGTTTTATGAGAATTTTTGATATTAGAGGGGGGTTTTATGAATTTAACCCTTGTTTTTATTATCATTATTATTTTTATAAGTGTTAAAGTCCATGAAATTTGAAACCGTTAGTTTTAAAATCTGTGACATGGGTTACCCAATGTAGTTTGGTAATAATGCTCAGTTTTTCTCAGTTACAAATTCCCCTATAAAGGATTTAGAGACGAACACCACCTTCCCTTTATGAATGTATCGTTATTAAATTTTCTGGCACAAGTTCTCCAATTCTTGAAGGCAAATAACTTAAAAAGTGTTCAAACTACCTGAGATTAAATCTTGAATTCCTGAACCTGAATACAACACACTAGAGTAATTGATTGCATATGAAAGTTCAAAACACTTCCATGACTTGCTCCTTAACAGTACTATCATACGTGCAATTTCAAACTAATCATACCAACAAACTCAGAACCATATTTATTCATGCGGCATGACATAGATGATACAATTCAAAAAATAACTGAGGTGTTTCCATTTCATTTGGTTACTAGGTACATTCAATTTACATGAGAGGCATGTGTCAATTCTATAAATTAAAGTCATACTTCCATAGGCTCATCTAAGGCAATGCCAAAGGTCTCTGTCTACTCAATATCTTTGACAGCATCCTGTAACACAAGCAGCGAAAGAAATGAGTCACCGAGGGTTCAATCCTTCCGAATATAGAAATCACCAACATATAGACAACTGTCGATGTACAGAGAGTTTCACCAAACATATGGATATGAAATCGATCTATTTCTCTTCTAGCTAAAAATTTTAAATTTAGAAAAGAGTCCCTGCAACTTCTGTAATCTCAATCAATCCAACTATACCTCCTTCCATCTGTTTGATTCTTAGACAACAACATCTATACTATATTATCTACAATACTCTATTTCAAAGTAATTAGGATTAGAATGGCTATAGTTGATAAATAATACATCTGATATAGGAATACAGCTATGGACACCATTTAAGGGAATTGAATTCATTATTTAGATGGAAAAGATAAAGCAGCAACTTATATGTGGAAATACAAACGCTTTCTTTGTTAACAATGTTCCAAAAAAAAAAATTCCTTTTAGGACTAGGGAAAGAATATGTAACAAACCTACCATAAGGGAAGATGGTACAGAGGATTACCTTAGCTAACTTGGTCACATAAGCGGCAGCCAACCCTGTTGCTAATAGTCCCAAACCAAGTGTCCATAGCTGACCATTTCCTCCAGGTAAACCGACATCAGATTCTTCTTGCTGAAACATCAAAAAAGTTAATTAAAAAAAAGGTGATCATTTCATGACAACTAATCTTCCACTTGATGGAAATCCAGCTATAAAAATGCCAACATATCAAAATTATAATTTTAATGGTAGAAATTTCAAAAGCGTTTCAAGCATTGCAAGAATGAGGATTCACATCTGAGCACTCAAAGCTATGAATCATCTCGTGGCAAATAGAGTTGAGGATTAGATTGTGCAACCAACCAGTTCACCCTTTCCATCCCCTTGCAATAGAAGCAACATGGAGAAATGGCTTTTTCAGCATTGGAAGAAGGCAAATAACCTCGTGAATTAGTTGTTTTGGCACTAAACAGTGTCAGTTGATATCATGTCACAGGTCTTCCCCTGGTCATCCACTATGCTTTAGTTATCAAGGCATAGACCAGCCCCTAACTCTGATATGTAGGAGTATGAAAACCCAGATTAGACCTAGAGGGGGTGAATGTGTCTCAAAAAACTAAATTAACTACCTCTAACAAAAATTCAAATTTGAACTAATTTTGATGAACTGAAATTTAGAATTAAGTAATCAAGCATGTAAAAGTTAGTATAGTGCAGAAATATAGAAAGCATGCCGCACAGACACCACCAATATTTACGTGGAAAACCCAAATAGAAAAAAACCATGGGACCTAGTTCAGGCTGATAAAATCCACTATGAAAAAAGGTTCTAAACCCTAGAATCACCTAAGTTACCTCAGATCTAGACACAAGCCAGTTGTTCCTCCTCATACACTGCTGATGTCAATCTACAAATCTGTTCCTCATGTGATTCGTTCCTCTCGTGATTGATCTCCTCTACTAGTCGTCCATGCTTTGATGTATGCTAGCAAAAGCTCTAGCAATTGATTGCTAGAATATACTATATATGCCTCTCTATGCTTTGATGTATGCTAGTATATGCTTGGTTTGTTTTCTGAAATCACAAGGGCCTTTTTTAAAAACCTTTGAGGCCTGAGGTAACTCGACTAACTTTTGAAAAATATAAACAAATTGAAATCGAAAATCATTGAATCCGTTTGTAGGGAATCTGTCAACCTAAGTACCATTGACCTACATTTTCTCCCTTTGGCAATTTTGCGACAAAACATATAAAACAAACAACTAAATAAAAATAAAAATAAAAGATGCAATGTCTTCAAATTATAAACTTCTTGTATCTTCTTAGAACCTATATCTGCAAGTTAAAGAATATAACTAAACTTGTGCATTATATCTATGCCATGAAAAATCATAAACCAAAAATAGAAATTTCAAAATCAAAGCAATTCAAACATATTAAATCAAGCATATTTTGGGAAAATCGTCAACCAAAAATAGAAATTTCAAAATCAATTCAATTCAAACATATTAAATCAAGCATATTTTGGGAAATCATATAATTGCAAAATATGCTTTTTCTCCCCTTCACGCATATCATACAAAATCATATCAATGCAATCAAGTAAATACAGAAATTTTGCCTTTTTCTCCTTTTTCTTCTTGTTCACCTCTTTGTCACAAAATTGACAAACAAGACAAAACACACACTAGGCATGCATTACATAGATATTTCATTAAAAAACTAACTGTTAATTTATCTGAATATCTAGTAATTAGTTCATGAGGTATTTTTGTAATTGTAGCTTATTTTATAATATAAATAAATAGGGTGTAGAGATGTTCGTAACATTCTCAAACCCATTTCTTACGATTTCTCACTCTTTTTTTTTTTCTCCCTATTATATCTCAAACCATAATCTTTCAAGTCTTGTATCATATTCAACTGGGATCAAAGCAGATCCATTCAGGCTTCAAAAGTCATTGGAGGAGTTTACTGCACGTCAGAAAACAACAAGGATGTGTAGATGTCAAGATAACGTCAGGACCCCCACAGCCAACATTGATAAAAAAAACTTGTGTATAAAAACTCAATGTAGTCTCTGGTGTGTCTCTTAGATCATACACAGAACATATGTTTATAGGCTGCTAAAAGACGTATTTCAACTAGAATTAATAAAGACTTTAGTCGTTTTGAAATACTCCATTCTCGACCTGGTCCATCGACCAAGATTAGCATTGATCAATCGAGGCATCTCCAGAATGTCTCGATCGATATGTTGATCGATCGAGATTTCTGCAGAATTCATACTTGGCAAAATTCTGACAAAAATCAATTTTCAACTTAAAAAAGACATGCATGCTTGTGCATATTTGAAATCAAAACATGTTTATAACTTTGAAATTAAGATGTTATGTATATGCAATGCATGTACCTATATTGGTGAGTGTGCATCATAGTGTAAATTAACCTTTTTACCCTTAATGAATATTACCATTTTGACCTTTGTTGTAGCTTAACATCCATCTTCAACTTTGGAACGGAAACTTCCTGGTCGTCCCATTCGAGGATGAGCTGATGGAAGGTCTGGTGTCATGAAATCACATGCTCATATGTCTGAGGTTCCAGAGAGTGTATCTCATCCTAATAGTGCACATGTTACTACTCTTACCGTGGTAGAGATGCAAACACTTTGATGGATGATGGCTCAACTTGATACTCCATCTACCTCAGCTTCTCACTTCTAATTTTGCTCATACAAGTATATTTGCAAGTGCTTTTACTCGCTTTCCACCTAATAATCCATGGATCATCAATTTTGGAACTACTGATCATATGACAGGTTCTTCCAAACGTTCCTTCTCTTATTCTACATGCTCAGGGAAGGTAGAGATAAGGTTAGAGTTGCAGATAGTTCCTTGTATTCTATATCACTTTCATTCATACACGTCCCAAATTTTTATACTAATTTTCTTTCTATCGATCTATCACTGAGTCCTTGAATTGTTTAGTGACATTCTTTCCTACTCATTTTATTATTCAAGAACTGAGGACAGAGAGAACGATTGGCAATGGTAAGACACATGGTGGTCTATATCTGCTTAAGACAGCATCTTCTCAATCTTAGAGTTTATATTCTTGTTATACCCTTCAGACTCATAGTAGCCTTGCACTCCAGAAACTACATCAGTGGCACAGATGCTTGCATCCTTCTATTGGCGTGTTAGCGTGACTTTTTCCTGTTTAGTTATGCAGTGTAATGGAATAACTTTGCTTGGGATGCCTTTGAATTGGCAAAGCATAAGAGAACTTCTTATAAAAGTAATAATAATAGCAGTGCTCCTTTTATGGTTATTCATTATGATGGGGACCTTCTCGTGTTACTTCTCTTTCTCGATATAGATGGCTTGTTACATTTATTGATTGTGTCTTACGTGTTACTTAGGTGTATCTACTATGCCACAAGAGTGATGTGTAAACATGTTTCCAAACCTTTCTCAAGATCGTGTCTACTCAATTTGATGCTAAAACCAGATTTATCAAAAGTGACAATGGAATGTACTTCGATTGAGAATTTAAGGTTTACCTTATTGAGCATGGAATTGTCCATCAAACTAGCTGTTTGAAAACTCGAAAACAAAAAAGTTGCGGCTGAGAGGAAGAATCGTTATATTCTTGAAGTTGCCTGGTCCTTGATGTTTAGTATGGGGCTTCCTAAGGATTTTTAGGGGATGTTGTTCTTACATATGCCTATCTCATTAACAAGATGCCCTTACGAGCTCCAGCCTTCTAAGTTCCTCTCGAGTTACTTCAAGGTTGCAACCTTACTCATCATATTCTTCCCCGAGTATTTGATTGTGTCTGATTTGTTCATGATTATCAGATTTCAAGAGGAAAGCAGGATCCAAAGGCATTGAGGTGCATCTTTATTGGCTACTCGGCTACACAGAGGGAATATAAGTGTTACATTCCCAATCTAGGAAGACTTTCATTAGTATGGATGTAGCATTCCATGATCCTGAGGCTCTCTTCTCTACTCCTCAACCATCTCTTCAGGGACTCAGTGTAGCAGGGAGGAAGAGATGCATATTCTCCATCCTCAACCCTATAATCCCGTTTAGTTGCAAGGTCAGGAGGTGAAGCCTCAAGCACAGGAGATGACTCTTGTGAAGGGTTCTTAGCAGAAGCGAAATAGCCGTAGACAAGCTGTATGGTCGTGGACCATTCACTACCTGCGGGCAAAATCCCTACACGCAAAGGTAGACGGAGGATGAAAGGGGCATCTCACAAGGATCTAAGGGAGAACATGTCTCAGGAAATGCTCCCAGAAGCATGGGAATGGATCATTGAGAGGGAGCGATATTGCGGTCTTGGTGGAACGGGACACTCGTGGCAGCACCAGTGAGACAGTTCTTGTAACCATTCACTGGTGTTGCCATGAAGTACTCAGTTTACGCCAGAACCCATGTCCTTTAGCAACATTCACAACGACAGCAAGGTTGTATCCTCAACAGTAGTAGTTTTCTATCTAGGAAAGGAAGACCAGGTTTGCCGACTGAAAAAGTCCTTGTATGGGCTGAAGCAGTCACCTAAACAGTGGTACAAGCAATTTGACACATTTATGGTTAGGAGTGGCTACTTTAGGACTGAGCTCGACAATTGTGTGTATCACAGGAGCTTATCAGATGGTTCGTATTTGTACTTGTTGCTCTATATTAATGACATGTTAATTGCTGGCAGAAACATGTCAGAAATCAACATGTTGAAGGCTCTCAGCTTAGTGGTGAGTTTGAGAAGGATCTGGGCACTGCGAAGAGGATTTTGGGTATAGAGATTTACAGGGATAGGAGTGGGTAGATTGTATTTGTCACAGAGGAAATACATTGAGAAGGTGCTGGAACGCTTCGGTATGCAAGCGTCAAAGCTTGTGAGTACTCCATTGGCAGTCCACTTCAGACTTTCGATAGAATTATCACCACAGCCCAAGGAAATGAAGTACATGTCTCTTGTTCCTTGTGCAGTTGGTAGCATCATGTATGCCATGGTGTGCATTAGGCCAAACATTCACATGCGGTTAGTGTAGTGAACAGATACATGGATAGACCTGGAAATGTCCATTGACAGGCTTAAATGGATATTACGGTACTTGCGAGGCACTGTAGATGTTGGCTTCGTCTACAACAGAGACAACAACACATCCAGGACTGTTGTTGGGTATGTTGATTCGAATAACGCTGGAAATCTTAATAGGAGTAGGTCCTTGATAGGGTATGTCTTTACCCTATGTGAGAGTGTGATCAATTAGAAGGCAACCTTGTAGTCTACAGTTGCATTTTCTACTACAGAGGCCAAGTACATGGCAGCCACAGAGGCAGTGAAGGAAGCTATATGGCTTAAAGGCTTGGTTAGTGATCTTGGCTTGCAGCAAGATGATTTGACTTTGTTTTACGACAGCCAGAGTGCTATACATCTGACTAAAAATCAGATGTTCCATGAGAGGACCAAACACATTGATGTCAGGTTACACTTCATCAGATATGTGATTGCACAGGGTGCTATTGTAGTGAGAAAGATTGGGACAGTAGAGAAACCAACGGATATAATGACTAAGTTAATTCCTACTATCAAGTTCAGACATTGTCTAGGCTTGATTGGTGTTTGCAATTGCTGAGACCCTTAGGGGCATGCAGAAGAGATGAAAGGAGTAGCTAGGATTGCAAAGCTTGGAGGAAATCGAGCAAAGGTGGAGATTTATTATGTTGTGGCCCGAATTTTGTCTTGGCCCGAATTTTGTTTTTTTTCCCTTTTCGATTACGGGTCTTGGACCCTAATTAGGACTCTTTTGTAGCCCAGTATATAAGGGCGGTTAGGGTTTGAAGTGGGATTAAGAGAGAGACACTGAAAATCACAGAAAGAGAGAGAGCGAGAGTTAGGGTTTGGAGGTTGAAACTTGTAATATCTTTTTTTTCGCATAGTAAAAACTTTTGCCAGATCTTCACCGTGGATGTAGGCACACCGACGAACAACGTAAATTATTCTATTCTCTGTGTGGTTCTTTTTTCTCATTCTGTCATGTTTCGTGATTGTTGCTTGGTTCATCACTGTTTGTCGTTACAAGTTTCAACCCTAAACCCTAACTCTCGTTCTCTCACTCCCTTTCTACATTTTTCAGTGTTTTCTCTCTTAATTCCACTCCAAACCCTAGATGCCCAAGCATACCGGGCTACAAGAGAGTCCTAACATAATAAATCTCCACCTTGGCTTCAATTCCGCCAAGCTCTGTAATCCCAACTACTCCTTTCGCTTCCTTCGCATGCCCCTAAGGGCCTCAGCAATTGCAAACACTAATAGTAGGAATGACCTTAGTCCTCATATCCGCCGGATACTATGCTATCCCAAACTTCCTCATTGCAATAACACCTTGTGTAATCACATCTCTGATGAAGTGCAACCTGACATCAATATGCTTGGTCTTTTCATGAAACATCTGATTTTTAGTCAGATGTACAACACTTTGGTTGTCGCAAAACATAGTTAAATCATCCTGTTGCAACAGATCACTAACCAAGCCTCTAAGCCATATAGTTTCCTTCACTGCCTCTGTGGCTGCCATGTATTCAGCTTGTGTAGTAGACAATACAACTGTAGACTGCAAAGTCACCTTCCAACTGATCACACTCCCATAAAGAGTAAAGACATACCCTATCAAGATCTCCAACATAATCTGAATCAACATATCCAACAATACTCCTTTCACAAGACATCATCTTTCCTTCAGCGAATTTCTCAGAGCTTCGATGGCTTCAATGCCTCAGTTGACAACATGGTGGTGCTGGAAGGAGAAATAAGGATGCCGATGAGAACAGGATGGTCTAGCGTAGGTCGGTGACGAAGCACAGTAATGGTGGAAATGACAGAAGCTCCGAAACCAAACGGGACACAAGTGTTTGGTCCATCCCCAAAATCAAGAGCCGTGATCGCAACACTGTTGCGATGGAGCCTCAACCCTTCTCTAAAAACTCTTTCACGGGTAAGAGATGGTGGAGAAAAGAAAAATAGAAGTGGGTCATGAAGCTGAGATCGGAACAAGGACAGAAGAGCAATGCTATGCAGGATAATTCTGAGCACAGGAGGTCGGCCCCTGTTTCTGTATTTTCTTCTCCTTTTCCTTCTAAGGGGAGACCGGGAAGGGATATTGTTGCCTTTTTTCAGCTCCTTTATTTTAGGAATTTGATTATTATTGCTACAAATATTCAACTCCTTTATTTTAGGGATTTGATTATTATTGCTGTAAATATTCAACTCCTTTATTTAGTGATTTGATTATTATGATTCCTATATTTTAGTAGCAGATTGTAGACTTTGTTTTTAGGCTCTTTTTCCTTCTATAGTTTTCTCTTTTTTTCCTATATATACTTGTACACGATGTAATCATTTTATAGAGAAATATAGAGAAATTTTCTCTCTAAATTCGACATTCTTTTCTCTAAAAAATCAATAGGTTTGATGTGCGCTCCTTTTATAGGGAACTCTCAGATGCCTCGGGCCCTGCTTTCCGTGGAAGGCCGTCTAGTGCACTTAGGCCCCTCTTAAGGTTGCATTCTTTGCTTGGACGACAATTTTGGGAAGGATTCTAACCTTGAATAATCTGAGGACGAGACATCATCGTTAACTGGTGTTGTATGTGTAAAAGGGATGAAGAGTCAGTTGATCATCTCTTGTTGCATTTGGGTTTGCTGTTGGCTTTGTTTTGAGTCTAGTGGGTTATGCCCCAGTCTTTGCGAGGCATGATTGAGGCTTGGAGAGGTTACATGATAGGCTTCTAAGCTCGTGACTTTTGGAGGGTGGCACCCCTGTGTGTTTGGTGATGCTTCTGGAAGGAACAGAATAGGAGATTAGGAGACTCCTATTGGGGCGCTAAAATTCCCTATCATTAGTTCTCTTTTTTGTTGGGTTTCTGGGAGAAATGGTAAATCTATGGGGCAGATAATTGATTTTTATGGACAGATTGAGAGGTTAGGGGCCCTATTTGGCCCTTGTATTGTTTTGAGGGCTGCGTTTCCCTTTTGAACGCTTTCTAATACAATCTTACTTATCAAAAAAAAGAAAATGTTCCCATGGAAATAGAAAACTACCTAAAATTTGATACTTCCATAGAATGTAGAATATACAATAAGGAATATATAATAAGAGAAAAAAAATAAGCCTTACAATAATTGCCCGGCCGAATGCACCAGCACTTACATAAGCCCATGATCCAGGAAGCATCCCCAACCAACTGCATGACAATTATCAGTCAAAGTTATATCAGAAAGTAAGAGACAATTCAAATGGATTTGTGATTTTCAAAGTGGATCAAAATGATGTCCATGATTTTTTCAGATATGTACCCCAATAACAACTATTCTACCTTATATGACAATATTAATTGATTATATGCATCTCAGATAATGCATCCATCCAATAACCAATCCCCACATCTTTACCTCAGAATTTTGGTATCCGTTAAACAGCAATTAGTATAAAAAAAAAATTGTTCAAAAGGAAATTAGAAAATGTTATTTTTTTATAGGAAACTAGCAAACTTATAATCGATTTCTTTCATATCTACATATCCAGTCAATTTTGGACGGAAAATTTGCAGAAATCAAATAGCCCAAAACAACCCAACTGCTATTTTAAATTTCAGGTTCATTTCATTTTTGAATGACACAAAAATTAAATAAAAAACTTAAAGAGGGAGAGAGAGAAGACAGTAGAGATTTGGATCGAATGATTCTGACTAGAAACGATACGAATAGATTTTTAATTTAGACATACATCATTCTAATCCCAAGTGAAGATTTTCTTTTGTTACTATAGCAAGCAGTTTTGTCTTAATTTCTATATCATCATCATTCTTGCCTTAATCCCATATCAACGGGTCGACCACATGAATTCTCTTTTTCCATTCTTTTCTATTAAAAGTCATCTCTCCTATAATATTTAACTTTCTAAATCATTAATAATTATTTCATCACATGTTAACTTCAATCGCCTTCTTTAACTCCTACCTTCTATGCCACCTACTCTCTTCTTACTGGAGCATTTATAAATCTTCTTTAGATATGTCCATACCACCTAAGTCAATCTTCTGTTCTGTTCTCTTCATCTGGTATGGCAGCTACTGATGTGTCCAAGTACGAGCCAGTTCATGCTCAAATGAGGGGAGGACAAGATAAAGGTAGAGAACAACGGAGATGTACTTATTGTGGTCAGACTAATCATACTGTCAATCATTGTCAGTATCTTTATGACAAACAGTCTACTTATCCAAACAAGGTTTTCTACAAGGAGGATGTCTGCATTTCAAATGCCAAATCAGATGCCCAGTCGGTTGAATCTGATATGATCACTATTCCACGAGCAAAGTATGCTCAGCTTCTATCACAACAACATTTATCATTGTCATCTTCCATGGCTATCTCTGCTAAGGTATTGCGTCCACATGTTTGTCCCCTTCCACTCATAGTGCCTGGATTATTGATTCAGGAGCATCAAACCACATGATTGGTTGCTCTCAATTATTATCTGGCTTTCATTCTGTCGTCCCTACTCAGAGTGTCACTCTTTCTAATGGTACATCATCTAGTAACTTTTCCACCTTTCTCTAATTTTATCATCTTTCACTAAGACTCTTATGCTCCATTAGGATTGAAGGATTTGAAATGAATAAATTTTTGTTCTTCCACTTAATGGATTAATGTAAAAGTTTTAAGTGAGTGATTTTGGTGTTAGTTTTAATAATATGCATATATGGTTTTGTGAGTCTCATGTATGGATTTCAGAAAACAAAATGGGAGGAGTTATTTGAAATTCATTCAGGTAAAGATTTTAATTTTACAAGGATTGCAATAAAATATCTCTCTCCTCCCTCTAATCTACTATTCCCTTGTGATCCAACTTGGATAAACAATCGCTTGCTTAAACTCAACATCTTAAATCCATTTCTTTATTCAAATAGAGCCTTAGTTACTCACTCTTGATGCACTTAATATATTATTCTCTAGTTAACTCATCTCGCTTACAAGTTTTTGTTTGTACCTAACGTGGAATAAATATCATTATTTGCATATACTAAGCTTTCCTAACTGCCTTTTTAACTTCTTTCTTAAAATATTTATATTTCTGGCTTCTTCATTTTTAATTTCCAATTTCGATATAAAAGTGCTATTGGACACTACTAAAGAAAATTTAGCAATAAAAGAAGAAAGGTGGAGAAACACCTTAGAATTAAAAGGTTTAAAATTAGGACTAAAAATGAATATATGGAATGTAAATTTAGTATTGAGTAAGATATTGATAGTATACTATTTAACTAAGAAGCACAGACTTCTACGAAGGTGCTGTGTTCGTGTCGGACATTGACACTTTATGGACACTCCTAGACATGTTTCCTACACTTCATGGCCGTGTCCATAATTTTAAAATATTTTTTCTTATTTCAGACACTTGGTCAACACATGCCAGATACTACATCCCACACTCTTCATCTTATATGAAACAAACACATAATAGTCCTAGAGACAATATTATGAACATACATAAAAATGTCCAAGCTCTTTTTCTTTAAAAAATTGACATTGAATAAATGTCACAGAATGTAATGAACAAAAACATAACTGCAATGACAAGATAGGAGAGTAATATCATATATAATATAATATTCAAATAACTTAATTTTCTAACTTCTGTATTTTTAGTATAGAAATTATAAATTAATTAAAGTTCTGTAATTGTCTTCTCAATCAATACATAAAGATAAAAAATGAAAATTTATATTTATATTCATTGTGTCCATGTCGTATCCGTGTCTTAGTTTTTAGAATTTGATGTGTCGACATATCCGTGTCAGATCGTGTTCGTGTCCCGATGTGTCCATGCTGTATCCGTGTCTTACTTTTTTAGAATTTGATGTGTCGACATAGCCGTGTCATATCGTGTCCGTGTTCCCTGTCCGTGTCTGTGCCCATGTCCATGTTTCTTAGATGATTACTCTTCAATACTAAAATATTATCCAAAGTGACCATTTTTTATACTTAGGGTCAATAATACAGAAGGATGGTGGGATCAATGGCTATAAAATTAGTAAAATTGGACAAAATAGAGACAAGTTAGTGGAATTTTATGAGATAAAATAATAACAAATAAATTAAAAGGAAAATTTTAATGAACAATTATTAGGCCATCTGGTATATATGGTTCATGGTGTTGGGCTTTAAAAAAGAAACAGGAAAAACGAATTCACGTAGCCGAAATGAGGATGTTAAGGTAGATGATAATAGTGACTAGAAGAGAGAGAGTTACTAATCAAAATGCGGGGAGAAATTAGGAGTGATGCCTATTAGTGATAAAAATCTGAACTGAAAAAAAAAAAAACAAAGCAGAATAAACCAGAGAATAAGGCTGGCTGCAGTATGTCTGATCTGGCCGGAAGAATGTAAATTGACTGGAAAAGGGAAAAATATTGACTAGAAGAGGAGAGAAAAAAAACTGAACTAAAGGCAGAACAGAATAGAAATCTGAACTGACCATAAAAAACGATACTGTCCAGAAAACACAGATGTGGCTAGAAACTGGCTGGCCAGAAACTGAACGGAAAACAAAAACTGGCCGGAACTGACTAGGAAGAGAAACAAGGAAATAGAAGGGCAAAAAATTGAGCTGCTGACTTGAAACGGGTTGGATCAGATTTTGTGGATCAGATCAAATATTCGAGCAGAGCCCACTTCTTTCTTTCTCTACTCTTTTATCTAATGATAACCCTAGCCTCATGACCCTGGGAGCTGCAAGTCTACCCAACGAAGACAACAATGGATACTTCACAATGACAACCAAAGCCAAACAATGGCTACTTCACAAAGGCAACCAAACGATGACCACCACCATCACATGACAACCACCAACACATGATGGCCAAATACTAGTTACAATATATATAAAGTAAATAGCCTCAACAATGGCGATCTACAATGACCACTACACGACGATCACAATCGGTACCACTGACAACAAAGACGATAAATCGCCGGCAATACCCACACATCAAACCCGCTCTGATACCATGTCGAAATTGGAATTTAGGAATTAGGGTTTGAGAAGGAAACAAACACAGAGAGAGAAATTGATATTCAGCATCTCATTTCTTCTCTAACTTGTACGTATATACATTATTTAGGTATTACACTGAAAAGACCAATGTGTCCCTAGGAGAGATGCTAATTACAATATATATACATTCTAACAAGGGTAATGTTAGGGGAAGGGAAATGACCGAAATTAACAAAAGTTGAGATGGTTAGAAAAGATATGATATATGTGGCTTAACTGAGGCATAAAGCTATTAGATAGAGCAAAATGATCTGACCCCAAATAGTTAGGAAAATGGTTTATTGAGTTGAGCTGAGCTGATTATATCAGAATTGGAAATGTGAACAATTAAAATGATGCATGACATCAGAATCCAATGTCAATTAGGCTAAACAATGGACAGGCCATGCATAGCATAATTATATTTCAACACTTTCCTCAAGAATGAAAAAATCACATTACGTATCCTTTTATTTCTCTTTTCTTTTTCTTTTTTTTTTCCTCCAGGTAAGTTGGAACAGTTTTAAGTTTTAGTTTCAAAATTAGAAGCAAAAGTATTGATTAAACCCCAAGGACAAGGGTAAAAAAGCATCATAATAGAGCTCACGCACCCCCCCCCCCCCCCCCCCCACCCCCCCCAAACACACACAAATATATATATATAAAAATTAATCACAAAAATAAAAGAGCATCCAATTAAAAAATCTAAAAGATAGAAAGTTAGAAATCAACATAACAAGGCATTAAATAATAAGCATGAAACATACCTTCCCAACACGTAAGGAACGAACTTAACAGATGTAAGTCCATATAAATAATTTCCAAGAGAAAATGGAAGCAAAGGGCTCAATCGGAGTAGCGTCACAACTCTGAAACCATTTTCTCCAATTGCTTTGTCAATTGCAAGAAATTTCTTGTTTCCTTCCACCAGTTTAAGAATACGCTCACGTGCAAAATATCTTGCAATTAGAAAGGCAACACTTGCTGCTACCTGAAAAGGGTTAAAAACATAAAGTTCAAGTACCGGGCTATAATTTGGTTCTCTAATTTATAGCTGCAAACAACCAACTTACTGTTCCACTGATAGAGACAATGATCGTTCCAATAACAGAGCCAAATAGAAGACCAGCTGACATGGTCAATGGAATGGCAGGTATTGCAAGGATCTAGGAGAACACAAATACTAAAATTCAGTTAATGGATTTGTATTCAGAAAATAAGACCTACAACTAGATGCTTACTTCTAATCCAGCATAAACCGCTACAAATAGAGCATATCCAGCAGGCCCATAACCTGTTCACTAAAAGAACTTCATGAGGAGAACTTTATATTTTATTTTTAAAAAAAAACAAAGTTCATTCTTTACAAATTAAAGAATGTTGAAGCGCATTAATGCCAGTATATATTTTATATTCCACTCCATTTGTTTTGATGTAAAATAATTTGCAGAAAATACTTTCAACATTTTCAAAAGTCAAATGTTTGGTTGATTGTAAAATGTTTTACAAAATTTTTAAGAAAATTAAAATTGCTTATTAAACCAAAAAATCAATTACCAAGGCCTCATTTGTGCATGCTTTCTTTTGTTTTGTTTTGTTGCAAAACACAGAAATGACAACAAGAACATGTTTGGGTGCCCTTTTCAATTTTGTGATTAGATGATATATTTCATGCTTGATATTGGTTTTATTGAACAATAAATAACTTTCTTTTTGTGCAATAACCAATTTTCCCAACAAAAAAAAAAAACATTTGTACAACCCCAAACGTGTTTTGCTTTGTTGTGTTTTGTTCTTTTGTACAACATTTGTACATCGCCAAATATGTTTTCTGTTTTCCTGACAGCAAAGCAACACAACACAACTGAGTGTTTTGCTTCAAAATATTTTCACGAAAATGACAACACCAAATGAGGCCCAATTTTTTTTTCCTTTTATGTCATTTTTCTGAAATTACACTCAAAACTCGTACGCCCAAAAAAGTAGTCATGTGTATAAATATACATATGTATGTACAGACAAGCATAGTACATATATATATAGTTGGCGTATATTATGTAATTATTCTGTATATTGGTGTTTCCTTATTTAACTAATAATTAGTTGTCAGATTGATTATATAGTTGTCTAATTGATTCTGATTGATTGTATGATTGACTATCCTAAAATAGGATTGTCTATCATGTATAAATACCCTTGAGATATATGGAAAAGATATGTAAGCCAATTTTTCAATTGAATGTAATGGGTCGGGCGCTTGCCCTCTAACCCAAAAGCCTAAGCTATTAGGTAGTGTTGCATACCCACCCTTATATACCCAAGTCTTTTCCCATCTAGACCCGATGTGGGACAAGTTAGCCCCTCTAACATTTCCCCCACCCGAACTCGCAACAAGGGCGTTGCGGTCAAGCCACCCAGCCTACCCGGGTGGGCACACCCGGACACTTCCGGGTCGGGTGCTTGGCGTGACACTGGACCAAAGGCTAAGTTTAACTCTGATACCAAATGTAACAGGTCGGGCGCTTCCCCTCTAACCCAAAAGCCTAAGCTACTGGGTAGTGCTGCATACCCACCCTTATATGCCCAAGTCTTTTTATATACACCTTTATGCATAGATATACAAATTAATATGCATATACAGACAAGTTTATATATATTTCGTGTACATATTTTTCAACATAAACATGTACATACTTGAGAACTATTGGACCGTAACCTAGGCTTTGATATAGAGTAGTGTGAGGCCCGTGATTTAGAACTAGAGGGGGGATGAATAGGTTTTGTTTAATTTAAGGTAAATTACACTGACCTCCTCTAAAATTTGTCATAATTACATGGACCTCCCCTATGATTTTAAAAATTACTTTGACACCCCCTAAAAAGCATACCTTGTCACACAAACCTCCCTTGTTAAGGGTCAGCATTAGTCAATGACGGAAATTGTTGATGTCATATACTTAATATATACATAATTCTAGTATTGCCCTTAGTTGAAGTAAAAGACCATTTGAACCATGCAAAGTCATGTGCAATTACAACAGAACCCTCATCTCTTCAAATATAACCATTAAACCATATTCACACTCCATAATCCATGACACTTACTCAGTTGATTCTCTCAACTTCTTCAACAGAGCGAGCTTAAAAGTTAAGGAAGAACATGTTTCGAAGCCCATGGTGCAACATATATTTCGTCTTAACAAAATTTATATTATACTGTTGGATATCGTTAATTATATATGTATATAATTTAATACTATAAGTCAAAAATTTACTGACCATCATATATCGATCTTCCTCTGCAACTATTTCATCCCCACAAGCTTTCAAACGAAGAGAATTTATGGAAAGTGAGGTTTGCAAGGTTTGTTCTCTTTGTTGTCCTCTCATATGTTTGCCATAGAATTGAAAACAAGTCTTATCTGGTCAATGGGTATCTCTGGCTTGATTGATTCCATAATTTCAGACATGCCAGTGGCAATATATAACAGATCTCTCTTTCAAATTTAAAGATCGAAAAGGCTTATATATATATATATATATATATATATATATCAATGGATAAGCTGGGGCAGATTAATGGTCATCAAAGTTGGGGGTTAGCGTTTATGGGTTTTTCAATATGACCATGTCCATTGGTCAAAACCTCTCCAAACGTCATCGTTATGGTGGCTATGTTGGTGGTTGTTATTGGGAGAGCTTTGGTGTTATGAGCGGATTAGAAGGGTATGACTGTTGTAGTGTGGCTTTTTCTTGCTTAGGATCTATGTTCCAGAATGCACTGACTGACTGGAGATCTCGTCTTCAAATTCTCTAGGGTTAATATCGTCAATTGAGCTTTCACAGGACCTGATCGGGATGGCAAAGACAATCGCATTGCAAGAATTTCATCTGCGATTCATGACGCCCCCAATTTTCCTAAAACCAAGTGCTATTCCCCATTTCAACTCTGATATTTACATACAGTTACATATTATTATTATTATCATTATTATTATTATTATGGTTGATTAAATTAAATAGGACGATGTGTTGATTTTATGTTGGATGTTCTCGGCAGGGGTTCAATTTCAAGACGTAACGACGTTGCTTCTTGGTCTGAAGGCTTTCAAGGACACTATTGATTTGTTTGTTGAGAGGTACAAAGGGAAAGACATCTCTGGTGTTGCTAGTAAAATGAGCATAGATCCTTCAATTCGGTGTTGAAGAAAGACTAATTCGATGTTGCAGAGACATGAATCCTTTGATTTGATGTTGCAAAGAGACTGATCCTTTGATTAGATGTTGCTAATTCACAAACCCTAACTCTGTGAAAAGTCCCCCATTTTCCCAATTTTCCCTCCAAAGTTGGCAAATCAGTTAAGTCTCATCAGTAAGAGATATGTACTACAGTCATTTCACGTCGCTATGTGAGGACATTTCAGTAAATTATGCAAGGTTTGCTTTTTAGGGGGTGTTAGAGTAATGTTTAAACCATAGGAAATGTCCGAGTAATTATGGTAAACCTCATAGAAGGTCATTGTAATTTACCCTTAATTTAATAACCGGTTTTAAATTTTAATCAGATTAACGAAAATTCAAAAATTAAACTAACTAGCAAGCATATACATCGATCAATTCATCATGTTTCTAAAGCATAAAAAAGAATATGTAAAGTAAAATATTCAACCACACAATGAACACTCAGATTTTTACACGAAAACCTCAAGAAAAACCACATGACATAATCCATGCAAATCAAATCCACTATGACAGAGATTTTACAACTAGTTTACTGGTTTTCCAAATTCTAGAAAACCCCTAGTTACCTTTTGACATAAACTAATGCCAAACTCTCGACTTGAATCTCAAGGTCGTCTGCTCCATCAACAAATCTGCTCCTCACTTGATCGGGTTCACCACAAGAACTTTGATCTCCAAGACTACTTGCCCATCAACTGTATTCGTTTCATGGAACACTGGAACTTATCGTTAGCGTTGAAATCTCCTTAGGCACAATACAAGTTGATTACCAACATCCAAAGCACTTGCTCATTATACTAGATGAACCTGTTCTATATGCTCTATGTATGCTTTGGGCTGCTTATCTGTGTTTTTTGAGCATGTGAAGTCTTTATATAGAGTTTGGAACCTATAGAGTCTAGGTTAAACGAGCCGTTAACAATCAAACACGATTGCTCCGCAAATAATCTACCCTCTTCTTAGTGATCCAATGTTCTTCGTCTTCAACTCCAATGAGAATGGTATTAATTATGAATTTCTTACTAATATTGATCAAACACCATAAAGCTCCGTGCTCTCAACTCAATTTTTTTTTTATAAGTAAAATATTATAAAGCGCTCAAGAGGGGAGCGCATCCCAAGAGAATACACAAAGCCTACCAAGGCCTCCTATAACTTTAGACTATCAACAAAATCCACAAATTCCCCCACAGATTTACAATTGCGCCCATTAACCCAAAAAAAATAAAGAACTCATAATGGTATATTTGAGAGACCAAATAGAAGATTCCACGTCCTTGAAAGATCTTCTATTTCTCTCCCTCTACAAGCCCCACCATAAACAAAGGATCATGGCCCTCCAAGCAACCCTAGCTCGGCTCTCCACCATACACCCTATCCAAGCCTCTGACATACGGGAAACACCCAATTTACTCTATGTCAACAATATAGGCTAAGTTGAGAGAGAAATCTTAAAGAGAGAGGAGAGAAATAGACTGTTTTATTATATATATTCAAAGAGTGACTACAATCTGAATTTATAATGATTTAAAGAACAGAAATATGGAAAGCAACAATATATGGAAAGCAGTGATTCTGCCCCTAATTAAAGAATAATTGATATAACCCTAATTAAGGAATAGTTGATGGATTATAGCTGTATTATATTCACGACACTCCCCCTTAAGCTGAAGAGTAGATGTCAACAACCCCTAGCTTGGTGCAGATAGAATCAATGGCATGCTTTGTAATTGCCTTAGAAAAGATCTCTGCTCTCTGCTAACTGCTAACTGATTACCAAATGATACAAACGAAGTCACAATTTCTTTAGAAGTCACCTTAGAACAAATGAAATGACAATCAACTTCAATATGTTTGGTTCGCTCATGGAAAATAGGATTATTGGCAATGTGAATAGCTGCCTGGTTATCACAATAGAGGAGAGACGGGTCTTGAACTGAAAACCCAAATTCTTGTAACAGAGTTCTCAACCAAGTTAGCTCACAAGAAGTATGAGCCATGGCACGATCCTCAACTTCAACACTAGACCGTGCCATAATCGACTGCTTTTTACTTTTCCAAGTTACTAGATTGTCTCCTATAAAAGTGCAGTAACCAGTCGCTGACCGTCTGTCTGAGGGAGAACCTGCCAAATCAGCATCATTATAACCTTCAATGCATAAATGTCCAGACAACTAATAGAAAAGACCACGACCCGGAGCCCCCTTAAGATACTTCAAAATCCATATAACCGCGTCCATGTGAGGAATTCGTGGGTTGGTCATAAATTGACTCATAACACTAACTCCATAGGCAATATATAGACAAGTAATGGTTAGGTAAATCAGCTTGCCTACAAGACGTCTATACATCTCTCGATCATCAACCAAGTCACCAACCTCAAGTAATAGCTTCAGATTAGTCTCCATGGGAATTGTTATAGGTTTAGAGCCAGGATAACCCATATCCCTTAAGCGATCAATACTATATTTTCTCTGAGAGAAACAAATCTCTTTCTTTGATCTAGCAACCTCAATACCAACAAAATAACGAAGCTTGCCCAAATCTTTAGTGAGAGAATTCAAACCCAAATCATGAATCAAGGTCTGAATCTCCTCGTTGTCCCTCCCAATAATGACAATGTCATCCACATAGACCACCAAAATTACAATGCCACACTTTGTCTTTTTAAAGAAAAGTGAATGATCAGCTTGACTTCTAGTTATGCCATAAGCCACCACCGCCTTGCTAAACTTATCAAACCATGCACGAGGGAACTGTTTGAGTCCATAAATAGATTTCTTGAGATGACAAACACACTCTCCCTTGGACTCAAACCCAGGCGGTTGAGCCATGTACACTGTCTCAGTAAGATCACCGTGAAGAAAAGCATTTTTGACATCAAGTTGATAAAGAGGCCAATTAAGATGGCAGCAAGAGAGATAATTATGCGAACAGAGTTGAACTTAGCCACAGGTGAGAAAGTCTCAATATAGTCATTGCCATAGATCTAAGTGAACCCTTAGCACAAGACGAGCCTTTAAACGATCAATAGTGCCATCAAGATTTTGTTTCATTGTGAGCACTTGCAAGTTTTGGAAGAAGATCCCATGTATGATTCAATTGTAAGGCATGCATTTCCTCCTCCATAGCTTTCTGCCAGCCACGATGGGAAAGAGCCTCCTTATATGACTTAGGAATAGTAACAGATGACAATGATAAAGAAAAAGCTCGAAAAGAAGATGACAAATGATTATAAGAAACAAAATGAGATATGGGATGTTCAGTACAAACCCATCTACCTTTGCGAAATGCAATGGGAAGATCAAGATTAGACTCGGAAGGATGAACAACTAGATTTGTAGGCGCCGAGGAAGATGATAGAGGATGCAAGGAAGGCTCTACATATTCAACCGTTGGAGCAGGTGGCACAAGAGGTTTGTCCTGGGTAGTGGTAGGAGCAAAAGTGGTATTCTTGCAAGCACGTTGAGTATAAACCTTAGGAGCGAGAGAAGTATCAAGAACCGGAGATGGGAGAACAATGTCTGGAAAAATAGGTTCCTCCACTTAACTACCCTCCTTAGAATAATATGGAATATGCTCAAAGAATGTCACATCAGCACATACAAAATGTTTTCTCAGAGAAGGGTTGTAACACATATATCCTTTCTGAGTGCGAGAATAGACCAAAAATATACATTTGTGAGCTTGAGGGTCAAGCTTGTCTCGTCTTGGATTTAAATTATGAACAAAACAAATGCACCCAAACACTTTTGGATGAAGAGAAAATGGGTCTTTATCAGGAAACATCATCTCATCATCTGAAAAGGTGATTTTCCTTTAAGGACCCGAGATGACATTCTATTTAATAGATATGTTGTAGTAAGAACTGCGTCTCCCTAAAAATGTTTAGGCACATTCATTTATTGGGGAGTATCAACACAGAAAGTTTGATGGGTGACACCTCTAGACTCAAGAATTTGCTAAAAGAGACCATCTTTATATTCAAGGGCATTATCAGTTCGAAGAATGTGTAACTTAGTATTCAACTGATTAGTTATCTCAGCATAAAAAATATTTAAACACATGAAAGACTTGAGATCGATCTTTAAGAATATATAACCAAGTTAAACGCGAATAATCATCAATAAAGGAAATAAAATAATGGGTACCAGCCAATCCAGTAGTTCGAGCTGGACCCCAAACATTAGAGTGAACAAGCTCAAAATGGCATAAACAAGGTCCATCAGTTCTAAGATTAAAAGTAGTCCTATGATGCTTGCTAAGTTCACATGTTTCGCAATTAAAATTAGAAATTTTTGGTAAAGAAGGAACTACACACTAAAGATTGTCAAATGAAGGATGTCCAAGACGACAGTGCCACTGATACGGAGAAGTCGAGGTATGGAGTGCAGATGCAATAAGTGACCAAGACGGCTGAAAGTAGTAGAGCCCATCGTTCTCAAATCCCCCACCAATCATCCTCTTCGTCTTTAGATCCTGAAAGATACAATGAGTAGGATAGAATGTTACCAAATAATTTAGAGTAGAAGTAATTTTACGAACTAATAACAAGTTAAAGGGAAACTGAGGTAGATATAAGACAGAAGAAAAGGTTAGACTAGATGTACTAACAGTACCAATTCTTGGACTGGAGACTTGGTACCATCAGCTATTGTGACAAACGAAGGAGAAGATACATGAGTAATGTCAGACAGAAGAGATGAGTAACCTGTCATATGATCTGAGGCCCCGGAATCAATAATCCAACGTGTACTGAAGGAAAAAGGAAGACAAGTATTACCTGAATCACCAAAAGTAGTTGTGGAAGTGGATGGAGGATTGACACGCTTGACAATTGAATCATACTCGGCTTTAGAGATAAGAACTTGTCCTTCAGCAGCAAGATTAGGGTTCTCCCCCTCAACCATAGCTTGATTTGCCCATGCAGGCTTGCTGCGAAGTTCCCAATAGTAATCAATAGAGTGATTGGTGCGGCCATAGTGTGTACAAGTCCTACCACCACGACCACCTCTTCCACCACCACCACCTCTACTAGTATGAGGAGGACCACATCCCCCTCGGCCACCACGTGAAGTATCTAATCACTCAGCTGAAGCAGCAAGGGCAGAACGATCCTCGTTCTCTGTAGTAGAAGAGTGGATAGAGGCACGTCGAACACGAGCAAAAGTCTCACTAGCAATTGGCAAATATTTGCCTAAGAGAATATGAGAACTGATGGGAGCAAGTTTTCGCCGAAGTCCTGATAAAAATTTTGCTACCCGAAATTCTTCTCTGTGTTGTTTCCGAGTTTCTAAATCCGTTGTCAAAGGCTAATAAACATTAAGTTCTTCCCACATGCCTTTCAGTTCCGAGTAGCATTCTTCAATCGAATGGTCACCTTGTTGAAAAGAAAAGATATCCTGGAACTGGTAGATGCAAGAAATATTCTTTTCTGACGAGTACATTTCTTTGAGTTTGTCCCAAATCTCCTTAGCAGACTCCAGAAACGAAACATTATTAAACAACTCTGGTTCCATACCATTCCATAGCCAAGTCATAATCTATGCATCCTCCTATTCCCATGCATCAATCTGTTTTTTCCTCCTCGGGTTTGAGTGACAATATGTAGGAAAGTTTCCAATGAGCTTTCAAAAAACTTGGATTGCCCGAGACCGTTGAAGATAATTAGAAGTACCAGTGTTATCAAAGGCTCTAGGCGCACTAAGGCGCTAAAGGTCCTTTGGAGCCTAGGCGCAAGGTGAGGCGCGAGCTTGAGTGAAGTGAGGCGCACAATTAAAAAGTTAAATTACTATAAAAGAATTCATATCTCATAATCAATATTTTTAAAAATTCATATCAAATATGAAAAAATAAATCCATCAACCATGTCATTCAAGAACTATCAAGTGAAACAAAGCACAAAAAAAATAGCAGGAAATAAAAGGAAGACTCAGAGAGAGAGAGGGACAGCTAAAAAAAGAAAAAGAAAAACTGTTTTTTTATAATAAAAAAAGGAAGTAATTTAGGACAAGATCCAAAGGAAAAGAAAAACAAAAAAAAGAGAGAAGAAGAATACAACGAGAGAGAGAGAGAGAAAAAGAAGAAAGAAAAAGAAAAACTATTAAAAAAAAAAGTAGGAAATAATTTAGTACATTAGGATAGGATTTAGAGAGAGAAAAAAAGAGAGAGAGGAATTAGACAAAGAGAGACGAAGAAGAAGAGCATGTGTATCTAATCGTCTCTACAACTCTCCCAAACAAAGGTTATCGGCATCGTGACGAAGGGATTTTGGCATCGTGACTTGGGGTTTTGGCGTTGTTCATCGTTGTTCATGTCTTGTGATCATAATGGACTTCTCTCTTCTTTTCTTTCGAACGAGACAAAAGTCTTCTTTTTGAATTAGGAAAAAGAAAAAAGGAAATATCAATCAGTCGCGCCTAGGCGCACCCGACTCACTTGTATAAGGCGCAGCCCAGGCGCGCGCCTAGTGAACATAGCTGAGCCTAGGTTGACAGCAGGCGCAATCCCTGCGCCTGTGCACGCCTAGGCGCGCCTTTAACAACACTAATTGGAACCCTTCAATTTGGTAGTAGTTACCGAGCCAAAAAAGAGAGAGTCCTTGTTTTCCGATTTGTCACCTATGATAGCTGAGACGAGACAATCCAAGAACAAGAGAGAGAACTATAAAATATTAAACATGAAATAGAGAAAGAATATAATATTTTCTGTTTTTTTTTTTTTTGAGACCTAGGGTTCTAGGTCATTGTTATGTCTTCAACTTGGATCTTAATGCTCTAATACCATGTCAACAATATAGGCTAATTTGAGAGAAAAACCTTAGAGAGAGAGGAGAGAAATAGACTATTTTATTATATATATTCAAAGAGTGACTACAATCTAAATTTATAATGATCTAAAGGACAGAAATAAGGAAAGCAACAATATATGAAAAGCAGTGATTCTGTCCCTAATTAAGGAATAATTGATATAACCCTAATTAAGGAATAGTGAACTGACTATAGTTGTATTCCATTCACAACACTCCAAAAGTTGTCAAAAACATAGACCATACATCTCTCGCCACTGACCAATGTAGCAAAAGGTGATTCACTGATTCTCAGCCTTCTTACACATGCAGCACCAATTCACTAAAACGTGCCGTCTTTTTCTGAGCTTATCAAGAGTAAGAATCCTCCAGAGAGCTGCAGTCCATGCAAAAAAGGCCACCTTCAAAGGGGCTTTTGACCTCCAAACTACCTTCCAAGGAAAAGGAAAGCCTCGAGTCCATCAAAGGCTTTGGTAGAAAATTCGCACCACAAATTCCCCTCTTGGCGTATCCACCCACACCATCTTATCCAACCCCTTCTCTACCACAAACTGTCTATCAAGTAAAGCTAGAAATTCTACCACATCATCGAGCTCCCAATCATGGAACGGTCTCCGAAACCGAACATCCCAAGTTGTCCTCCCGTTATCAAGCTGATAGCAGTTGGCCACCAATGCATGTTGATCCGTAGCAATCCGAAAGAACCATGGAAATCTCCGAGCCAAAGAAGACTCCCCGCACCAATGATCCTCCCAAAATCTAACCAATCTCCCATTCCTGACTCTGAATCGGATACGCTTCGAGAACTCATCTCATCCTTGTCGTGTAAATTTCCAAACACCCACACTACCAGAAATTCTCATCTCTTTGGAAGACCATCCCCCCTAGCCTTCCCCCACTCGACAAGCAATCGCTCTTCTCCACAATCTATTCCTCTCTTTACCAAACCTCCAAAGCCATTTCTCCAACAAAGCTTTGTTAAAGATAGCAAGATTTTGAATGCCTAAACCCCCTATCTGAACCGGAGAACACACCTTATCCCAGCTGACCAAGTGATATTTCATCCCACCCCAAATAAAATAATCTTCTCCAACCTCCTAACCACTGCCTTTGGCATCGGGAAAATAGACATGAAGTATGTTAGAAGATTAGAAAGGATGCTTTTAATTAGAGTTAAAGGTTCCCCTTTCGAAAGGTATTGCTTCTTCCAAACTGCAAGCCTTTTCTCAAATCCTCCACAACTGAATCCCAAATGGAAGCACTCCTCGAATTTTCCCCAAGTAAGATAATGGGAAAGAGGCAACCCCACACCCAAGGATATCAAGAAAACCCTAAATCTCCCCCACCTCTCCAACTGGCACGATATCACTTTTCCCAATGTTAACTTTCAAACCTGAAACCGCTTGAAAGCACACAAGGAGACACCTTAAATGCTCAATTGATCCTCCACTAATCACAAAACACAATAGTGTCATCCGCAAACAGCAAGTGAGAAATGACCAGCTGCCTAGGTTGCTCTCTGCCAATGATAAAACCTTTAATGTACCCCAACCCTTCAGCTCTCGTCATCAATCTGCTAAAGGCCTCCATGATGGTTAGAAAAAGAAAGGAGAGAGAGGGTCACCCTATCTGATACCTCAAGAACTAGGGAAGAAACCTGCAGGGGATCTATTAACCAGAATAGAGAACCGAACTGTAGAGATACAATACTGAATCCACTTCCTCCATGTGTGCCCAAAATCCATCCTATCCAACAAGTAAATCAAGAAGTCCCAATTCACATGATCATAGGCTTTCTCAACATCCAATTTGCACACGACTCCCAGCTGTCCACTCCTCACTCTAGAATCCACACATTCACACGCAATCAACACGAAGTCCAAAATCTGACGCCCTCTGACCAAAGCATTTTGAGAGTCCGAGATCACCCCATCCAACACCCTCCTCAGCCGATTAGCCAACACCTTTGCAATAAGCTTGTATACACCGCCCACCAAGCTAATTGGTTTAAAATCCTTAGCATCAATGATTCCTCCCTTCTTTGGAAAGCTAAAATAAATGAAGCATTGAAGCTTTTTTCAAACTGACCCTGCTCGTAGAAAATTTTGAATGTTTCTAGAACATCTGTCTTGACAACCTCCCAATTGTGTTGGAAGAATGCCAACGTGAATCCATCTGGTCCTGGAGCTTTGTCCCCATCACAATTCATCAATGCCACTTCAACCTCTTCCTTTTCAAAAGGCCTTTCCAGCCAATCTCGTGCTCTCAACTCAATTACAAGTATTCTTAATGAATTTCTTTTAAATCTCAGCCTTATGAATGAAGAACGCTCTCAAATTGATGGGAAACTATAGTTTTGGAATACTTAGATGTATCACACTTAAAATAACCCAAAATACCTAATTATATAGTTGTCAAAGGGTCTCTTGCAATAGATTCCAATATGGAATCAAATCCTTCAGGAATTAGGATTACCGACAAGTTGGATCAGTGCAAGTAAAACTCTAATAGGCGCAATTAGTCATTGGACAACATTAGACTAGTGCAAGTAGAAGTTACATTGATGCAATTCATTCTCTTTTCCTTCTTTTTTTTCTAATATTCAATTCATTCCCACATAATACACTTAAAATAGGTGCAAAGAGAAGCCCAATCAGTGCAAGTTCCTACTATATAAACTCCAATGTAATCCAGTAGCAAATTGGACCAATACAAAATAACATGGACCGGTGCAACTATCCACATCTAACCTTTAAAAACATCAATTAAATCTGAAAGACATGTTGACAACAGTTGATAACATAAAATAGAATTAAAGAGAGAAATTAATCCAGAAGAACAGAAGAATATAACGTGGTTCAGCCACTACGGCCAACATCCACGGCACACAAAGCCCAAATGGCTACATCACTTTTATTGTATTCTCTCTTAGTTTTGTTTACAATGACCACCTCTATTTATAAGTGAAAGAATACATGTGATAAACATGGAAAATACATTAATGGAAGATTCCTAAAATCAATCCCATAAATCACTTCTATCAATCTTCTGTCAAGGCTTAAATCACTCCAATAATATATTCTCCAACACCCCACACCCCACACCCCCCCTCAAGTTGGTACATGGAGATTTTAACTCAAGTATCCAACTTGAAACTAAATACGAAATTTCGGGGGATCCTAGTCGAGTTGATCCTAAAATCCGAGACGAGTTGATTTGGAGATCCGATGCGAGTTGATCCTGAAATCCGAGACGAGTTGATCCGAAGATCCGAGATGAATCTAGAGTAGGGTAAGATAACCTGCTCTGATACCATGTTGATAAAATAAAATAGAATTGAAAAGAAAAATTAAACAAGAAGAACAAAAGAATATAACGTGGTTCGGCCACTACGGCCAACATCCATGGCACACAAAGCCCAAAGGGCTTCATCACTTTTATTGTATTCTCTCTTAGTTTTGTTTACAATGACCACCTCTATTTATAGGTGAAAGAATATACGTGATAAACATGGAAAATACATTAATGGAAGATTCCTAAGGTCAATCCCATAAATCACTCCTATCAATCTTCTATAAAGGCTTAAATCACTCCAATAGTATATTCTCCAACAACAACTAACAATTAAGCACCAAATCTATGTCAAGGAAGGTTCAGAGTATCTAAGTCATTACCAATCTAACCCCTAAAGTCCCTACCGAGCAGTTTGAAAAAATGTTCTAATGTAGCTTCCATCTCCATATCTCAGTCTTCAATGATGACCTTGGCAAGATGTCCAGCATAACATTAACATAACTCATTTTGCTCAGACCCTAGCTAACAAACTTCGGAACGGAATTTGCCAACAGTACAGGAATGGGAATAACTTTCAGACAAAACCAAAGTAAGGAGGCCTTTATTTTTATTTTCTTTTTATTGGATTTCTCAAGCCCTTTCGTTATCCAAATGGAATTACAGATGAAAGTTGTATATATCTATATATAAAGATAAAGGGAGAGAAAAAAGAGAGAGGAAGAAAGACACTAAGGCCACATAGTCATTTTTCTTTGAATTTTCTTCCATACAGACCCTAAGCACTTTTATTTTCATCTTTGTAGACACAAATATTGCCCCACTAAAGGTTAAAAATCATTTCTAAGTGACATATCAACAACAATCAAAACAGTGCACAGTATTAAAAATAAGGGTAAGCTGCAAATAATAATAATAATAACAATAATAAAATTAATATTAATAATAATAAATTAAAAAAAAACTCTACTATACAAGTTTTTGCAATTTGCCCTTGAAAGATTTACAATTTGCCTCCCTACAGGGGGGTATCCTGCAACATTTTCAATAGTTAAGGGGGCAAATTACAATACAGAAAACAGCCCAATAAACTTAAACTGAAAATTGAACTCATACAATCCACAAAAAACTTTAAAGAATTCTAAATGAATCCTAAATTGCTACAAAATTTTCCATCAGGAAACCTATTTTAGTATCAATTTGAAAGTATTTATACACATTAGCAATAAGGCTCAAATGGGCCTTGAATTATAGTCAAATCAGTGAGACTCGAACAATCTTAGGACCCAGATCAAATCCTCAGAGTATCCCAAATGCGTCAAAAATTCCTATGAAGTACCCACAACACAATCACATATATATTCTCATAAAATCACAAACAGTTTAAATTCTTATAATATTACCTTCAATGGAAACCAAATTCCGATACCACTAGATACAATCAACAGTATAAGCACAAAATATTTAGAAGGGTCTTGAACTATTACTATATTACCTTCAGTAAGACTAAATTTCTAAACCAAATTCTAGGAAATCCTCTAATAGTTAATTCCCTTTAGCGTTACCCAAAATATAGCATCAACAAGTAATACCGTCACCTCATTAAAACAAAAAATGGCCTTGAATTCTTCCAAATTTAGCAACAACGGGACCATATTTTTCACACCAATTCACAAGAATATCCATGCCCATATTTAAATGGGTATCAAATTCTGGCAAAAATTACCTTCAATGAACCCCGAGAACTGCGTCAGGAAGACATTAATCTGATCTTTGTAGAGGTACCCAACAGTCCCAAATCCACCAACAACACCCACAAGCAACAGACCAGCCAAAAGGGTCCCTCTAACAGCAGTCTCACCTTCCAACCCTCCATCACTACTGTCAACGCCGTCTTTCGCATCGTCGTCGCCCTTAGAGTCCAAATTCAAGAGCTTTCTCGGGCTCTGTGGAGCGTTGTTCGGAGTCTTTTGAAGGTTTTGCTGTTTCTTTGTTTCTTTGAGGGAAGAGCATGGCTTGAGGAAGTGAAAGCGCTTTGGTTTGAAGTTGAAGAGGAATAAAGAAGCTGAAGTGGAGAGAGAGAAGTGGAAGTTTGGTCTGAGAGGTTGGAAAGGTAGAGGGGGAGGAGGACAGGAGAGGCATGGTAGCCTCATTATTTTAAGCACTGAATTGAATTTAGTGAAGGATAAGACTAAAGAGCTGTTTGTTTTGAAGTGTAAGGAGAAGAGTGTGTGCGCGCAATCATGATTCATGATGTAGAAATTAGAGACCACGAGTGAGTGGAAACGATGCGAGGGGCTTGGCGTTATGAGGAAATTGCTAGACTGACTGCAGGACAAATGAATTCTATGTGATCTTTGTGACATGTAGTGGACAAGAAATAAGTATAGATAGAATAAAGTGCATTAAACATCCCCGGAACTATTCCATTTTTAACATAAACTCCTTTAACTGTATTTGGGGCACTTAACCCATATGCTATCTCATTTTTTTGAAACCCAACACTAACGTCGACCTGCCCTTCAAAATCTAACGGAAAATGAGGCTTGACATGCACATGACTGGACAAAACAATAAAATGACAATATTAGCCCTTAACCCTAGTGACCATTACAGACCAACCGATTACCCCAATTCAACAACCCTTTTAAAATCCTCAAATCCCACATTATGTTCTCAAAAAAATCTAACCACCATTTTTGAGCATTCAAAGCTCTCTCTCTCTCTCTCTCTCTCTCTGTGCAGTGACCGTAACCAATTTTAGCCGATTTTGCATTTTTCGCGTCATAATTGCCATAAATGCATTTTGAGTAATATTTAACATATTTTGAGTGTGGGAAACATGTTTGAGAAGCTTTTTAAGCGTTTCGGTAAGTTTTCGGAAGATTTGGAAAAGTTTGACTTTTTGGTCAAATCGAGGCCCGGAATGCGACTTAAGTGGGCCTGGGAATCCAGAAAATTATCAAAAATATTTATTTTTGGCAATAACTTAAATGAAATGTTTAGAGAGTAAAGGAAGTGATTTCGAGGTCGTAAAAGTTTTTAAAATCGAAAACAGAGCCTGAGAAGGTACGTTAGGTGGCCGGGGAGCGAAATAGTCACTTCGCGCCCCAAAGCACTTTTAAATATATGGCTGAGAGTGATCCCAGCCATTTCACACGATTCCTTCTCTCTCTAACATTTTCCTCTTCTTCTCTTTCCATTCTCTCTAGATTTCGATTAGTTTCAATGGTAATTCGAGTTTCGCCAAAGAAGGGAGATACGTAGGGGACGGCAAGAGTTTCGGGTTGAACTAAACAAACGTAAGTTTCGGCAAGGTACACATTGCTGGAATTTTGGTGAAGTGCTTGGAAGGCCTTCAATTTCGAGGTAGGGGTGTTCTTTCTCATTTATTTGTCGATTCTAGGGTTTCGGGTGAAACGATGAGAGTTAGGGTTGTGTATTGCATATTTTAGAATGGTAAGAGGGGTGGGATGTGATGAGTTGCTATCTCTCTTTTAAATTTCTTAAATGCAATTATTATGTATATGTCGTATGCATGATGAGAGGAGTGAATAAGTGAGAGAAAACAAGCATATACAATTATATGCTAGGGTTTTGTGCACTTTTGTGAATTGTGTAAAATGAGCATAATTGTCTTATATGATGTTTATGATTTAAATGCATGCTATCTTTGTATAGAAATTTGTGTGCATTGGTGAAGTATGACAAATATGTACTTAGGTGAAATTTTGTGAGCATATGCAATTTATGACAGGGTTTTCATATCTAGGTGATTATATATGTGAATCAGTGAATGTGAAATGCATGATATGTTCCTTTTTAACTAGCATATGTGTTGAAAAGCATGAAATTTAATGTTTGATCTCTATATGTCTGAAATGCATGTATAGGGCCATTGTGAGGAGAATGGGAAAGGGTGGTTGTGTAACCTGTTCACTTGAAGCAACAATGCCCGGTGATGGTCATGTTTTCGGAATAATCACCTCGGAGTAGAGAATACTCGGTGACTCCGAAGTGGTCTAATCACCTTGGAGTAGAGAATACTCGATGACATATTCCAAAATAATCTAATCATCTCAAAGTAAAGAATACTCGGTGATAAATTTTGAAGCGGTCTGATCACCTCGGAGTAAAGAATACTCAGTGATGGATTCTGCAGCAGTCCAATTACCTCGGAGTAGAGAATACTCGGTGATGGATTCTGCAGTTGTGTGGGAAGTGTCTCGATCGTATAGTTGGTCAAGAATCATGTTAGGGTATCGAGTTGAGTTCGAGAGGGAGACAAGTATATGATTATTACTTACATTGTGTATTGTGAAGCATGTTATGTGTTAATGCATTCTTATATATATATGTATATATATATATATATATGCATGGTTGTGAATAAACATAACGTATGTTGAGTGATATGTGCAATGCCATGCATTCATATAGGTCGTGTCGGGTCGGCACTTAGCTGGGTTGGGGTATCTCTACTGAGTTGAGAGAAGATAAGCTCACCCCCTATTTTTTAAACTCTTTTTAGATAAGACTCCGATGACGGATGGGACTTGAGTGTCCATGTCACGCCCCAGAATCCGGACTGCCGGGACTCCCCCGGACCGACCTGAATCCCGAGTATGAACCCGTTCACTCAACCCCGTGAATGACCTTAATCACATTCCTGCTATAGTATCAAGCTCTAATACCATGTTGTCATACCCCAATTTCCCGACTCCCAGGAACCGAGGGTGAACAGTAAAGGTCCCACCTGACTCACATCCATAAACCACTAAGTCTCCAGAACCTAACTTCCTGTAAATTTGGAATTTGAGTTTTACACTTAGTCCATTAGAAAGAGGATCCAAAAATACTCGATTTCAAAAAAAGAATCGCTTGATTTGGGTTTGAAACGACCAAGTTATGTCTATTTCAAGATTTTGAAAATCTGCATTAGTTGACTTGTCAATCGACTTATGAGTGCATCAGTCGACTTATCAAGTGAATCAGTCGACTACTTTGCTGCTCTAGAAAGCTCTGTCAATTATAGTCGCCTTATAGAAAGGAGTCAGTCGACTAATTCAGCCTGAAAACCTCATTTTACACCTTTTTGACCAAAATTTACCCCAATACTCATATTTAAACCTTTTCAACACCTAAAACTCAACCAACAACATTCAAGTAATTTAGAAATACTATATTATCATACCTATTCATCAAATCACACATTTGAATCACAAGGGTCTCACATTCTATATCCATTCTCATCAAGATTACATATATCTCTACATATGTCCACAAATTCTCGTAAAACCAATATCATCTTTATATATACAAGGTTCAAATGAAAAACATAAGTTTCATATGTGGTAATGTAACTACAAGATTCATATAGTCCCAAAACATTCATTGGGTCCAAAATATACATCCCAAATCCAAATGGCTTCCAAGTTTATAGTCATTACAAGGATTTCATGCACAAGGTCCAAAAATGCTAAAAATCCAACCATGACTACAATTTCATAATCAACGTGCCACAAGCCGACACGGATAGCTACAATGTATATAACCTCCAAAATATAGCAAAATACAACTAGAGTTCCACTTGGACTTTTAAGTCCCATCCGTCGTCGGCGCCTTATTTGTAAAAAGAGTTTATAATAAAGGGGTGAGCACTACTGCGGTTTAGTAAAGATCCCCCAACCCTCCTAAGTGCCGACTCGACACTGACCTATATGGAATGCATATGAATACACTATATGTGATAGGCGTTGAATGTTACGCATTCTAGCCTCTTAACTTATGTATTTTATTCTCTTAGTGATAGATTATTTTGTGATTTTACTTTGTTTTAGTGTTTTCTGTATTTTCAGGGCCTTAATGATTATTTCAGTTAAAACCAAGCTTTTGGGCTTTTAAAGAAGACATCCAAGATGGTTAGATGAAGGCTACATCAAAGGGAACCATTCAACCATTTATTTTAACTCAAATCAGCCCAAGATAGAGGTCTAAGAGAATTACAGCTGCTTAAGAAGGTTTCGGGCCTGAAGCCCAAATCTGCGTTTAATACAGTCTTAATCTCATTTTGGAAAATGGATCAGAAGTCTTATTTTCGAGCCTCAAATCGACATAATTTTTGCGTGGGATTGAACGAAATTTGATTCTACACACTTTTGTATTCCACGGAAATTCAGTAAATCAGACTTCTAATGGGTCAAAAGTTGGGCCGAAGTCAGCAGGAAAAACCCACCTGATTAGTGCTGCGGGAAACCCTAATTTATTCCTAATTGGATTAGGACTTTGGTGTATTCTCTTGGGGAATAAAGTGAAGAATAAGAGGCTGAGTTTGAGGGGAGAGAAGAGAGATTGGAGAGTTTGAGAGGACTGAGAAGAGAACAGAAACATATTGGTAGAGCCATTGGAGAACCAAGTCATACACGTAATTCATGAAGATGATGCCTTCTTCCTCAACAGTTGAAACTTCTTCTTCTACCATGAGCGGCTAGTTCATCCACTAGGGTTTTGATGTAGCCCTAACAAATTATCAATGGTTTGATTGTTTTAATTATTGGGGACCTTTATATACATGCATAGATTGTGTAATTTAGAGGATTCTTATTATAGAATTAAGCAATAAAAGTCTTGTAAATTCAATTTCAATGATTTCTTTTCTTGTCTTAGATATTTAGTTGTTGTTATTGAACTCAATCTCTCTTATTTTCTGTGATCATGAGAGCGATTATTACACAATGGTAATCACTGAATATATTGTTAAGAGCTTTGATGGATTATGCCTAGAGAAGATGAACCATACTGCACCCTAGATTAGAGTAGTTAGGCAGATGGCCCATGCCAATCGAAGATAGTCCATGGCTTAGCCTTAATCATATGTTACCTTCTTGACGGATGAAGGTGAGCTTGTAGCCACCGACACCACTTATGCATGATGTAATTTTCCTATAGTTGATTCAATTGACCATTGATTGTGGAGTTAGTGGTGAAATCAAACACCCTAGATTTCTCTCATATTATCTTCAATATCTATTTTACTTTGATTTATTTTATTTTATCTTTTTAATTAGTTTGGTTTAAAAATCAGAATTCTTTTCTTATAAATTTAATTAGAATTAATTCCGTATTCCAACTCATCAGACCATAATCCCTGAGGTACGATACCCCTTTCGATAGCCCTATTCTGCAAGGAATTCGTTCTATTGCGAAGTGTGGAAAATTTTAATTGATATACTTTTTGAGTCACACTCACACACGAATCAATATGCCACGTCAACAATCTTACAAACAAACCAATAAATGCAATTAAAGAGGATTGCATATTTCACGAATCATGTTTAACATATTCAAATATAAAAGCATTAAGGAAAGTAAATACTCTCTCTCGGTCCTCATCCGATACCCTACATGATTGGTCCGATCTGAGGATCATGTGACTTTGGACACCTCTGATAACCACCCTATGACCTGGGCCACTCTGAGGGGTCATTCCATCATGACAATGTATAGGATTGCCATTAAGTGAGGGGACAACTCCGAGGCTCACATTTCTTGGACATTCTCCAATTCTAGACATTAAGCCTTGGTATGGCAGGTCCACTCCGAGGGCCATACATGGTGGATAATTTAACCACATTTCACAACACGGTTGGACCACTTAGAAGTCCCGTGTACCTCTTTTGCGCCATTTTCCTGCAACCTCCCACATATGCAATATGAATGCATAAACACATGAAATTTTATCTTCATGCTCTCTTCATGCTCATTGATACTAAAAGGATGTACAAAGCATGTTTACCATCACCACACACCACATATAGCACATATATGAATAACACGTTCATAAAACCTCTCATATGCATACAACTTCAAAATTAGCATATTTTACTCATGCTACACTCAATGCATAAGTTTAGCACATAGAACTAACATGCATTTAACCTTCACATATTACACATATAATCACATATATGACACAAGGTTACACATTTGAACAAAAACCCCAATTTGAGCACATAACACCTATATACCCCATTTCTTCCATTCACACACTTTAACCCACATGCTAAAACCAACACAAGGAACACCAAATGTGCAGAGATAGGATTCAAGAGAAGAAGAAAATATAACTTTCCACCACTGTCATCCTCCTAAAACATGTGATACACAACCTACACCTCTCCTTTTCACCCGAAACCCTAGAATCGACAATTAGAAGAGAAGAAGAACTCCTACCTCGAAATTGAACGCCTTCCAAACACTTCACCAAATTTCCAGTGACGTCTACCTTTTCAGATCATGAATTTGTTCGGTCCAAACCAAAGCCCTTGCCGTCCCCTACGTATCTCCCTTCTTCGGTAAAACTCGAATCGCACTCGAACGACTCCAAAATGTATAGAGAAGGTAGAGAGGAGAAGATGGAGAGATTTAGAGAGAGAAGGAGGTGTGAGAAATGGCTGGGATTCTCAACCACAGATATTGAAAATATCTAGGGTACGAAAAATGACTAAAATGCCACTGGCCACTTAACGTACCTTCCCGGACTCCGTTTTTGATTTAAAAAACTCCTACGGTCTTGAAATCACTTAATCTACTATCTAAATATTTCATTTAAGTCATTCCTAAAAATAAATAATTCTAAAAATTTTCTGAATTTCCGGACCTACTTAAGTCGCATCCCGGGCCCCAATTTGACCAAAAAGTCAAACTTCTCCAAATCTCTTAAAAACTTCTCAAAATCCTTAAAATACTTCCCAAACATGTTTTTCACACTCAAAAGATGTTAAACACTACTCAAAATGAATTTATGGCAATTATGATGCGAAAAATACAAATCAGCCAAAATTAGTCATGGTCTCTACAGTCCAAGTGGAGCTTTAGTTGCATTTCACCATATTTTGGATATTGTATATATTGTGGCTATCCATGCCGACTTGTGGCTATCCATGCCGGCTTGTGGCATGAGACTTCATTTTAAGTTGTAATTATATTTTGGACAAATGTAACTTTGTGGTATGCTTGGGTTATAAGCTTGTTGTATATGAAAAGACAATAGACTTGCTTATGTAATGTCAGGCCCCGATATCTGTCTCCTAGAAACCAAAGGTCACTTAAGCTAATTATCCACACCCTAATCATAGTCATTCTTTGATATCATGCTTTGATACCATGTTGTCACGCCCCGATTTTCGTTCTCCAGAAATCAAGGGTGACTTGATTCTTACCTCACCAAATCATCTCACTAATCTCAAACTCAGTGTGGAAGCTTTCAAATTTATGTCGTTACATTGGAGTATACACATCAATACCCCTCACAATGGGACTATACATATAACTACCAAGTTCTGAAACTTAACTCTGTGTGAGAGAAAAAATTGAACTTAAAACTTACACCATTGGAAAGAGGGTTCAAAAAGAATCAATTTAAAAAAAAGAATCACTTGATTTAGGTTTGAAACGACAAAGTTATGTCCATTTAAAAATTTTAAAAATCTGTAACAGTAAATCAGTTGACTTATCAAGTGTATCAGTCGACTGCTTGCTGCTCGAAAAAGCTCAAAAACATACTGTCTAAAACAGTTGACTTATAGAAATGAGCAGTCAACTGAATCCACTTGGAAACCCCTTTTTACATCTTTTTTGTCCAAAATTTACCCCAAAACTCATATATAACCACTTCTAAAATACAAAACTAATCCAATCACATTCTAATCATCATTTAAAAGACATTTCAACCTAATAAAAACAAAACTTCATTCGATCATATCCATAAATATATGTAATGAGATTCAAACCAATATTCTCCATTCATACCTCAAAAGTCATACATAAGCCAAATGTCGCAATCACATTTGAAATCGAAATACACCAACATAATTCAAATGTAATTAGAATGATTTCTACTTAGTCCACATGCCACAAGCTGGCATTGACATTTATTTACATATCAAAAATTTGAAAGAACTTCAAAAGGTCCATCAAGCTAAATATGCCTTATCCTCCAATGACGCCTTATCTGAAAAGAGTTTATATATAAGGGGTGAGCTTATCATCTCATAGCTCAGTAAAAATGATCCACCTATCCCCACTCCAACTCGTCAGCCATGTATGAATGCACATGAAATTGCTATATGTCTACATGACAAGTATACATATTTTTTACCCATAAACAATCATGTTTTTCAAATCATGTATGATGCTTCACATCTCAATGCATATACATATATATATATATGAATTGTGACTTGTCAATTTGATATATATATATATATATATATATATCATGCCACAAATTCTTGAAAATCAATTCAATGGGGACTAGCTTATCACACCACATCCATAATAAGGGTCTCCTCAACATCCAAACTCTACTTACGCTTCTCAGTTTACTATTTCGACGGATGCTCCATCCGCTTGGCCATGTTTTGGGTCTTTCACCCTAGGGACCATTCCCTCATCTTAATTCTCAATGTTGTCACGCCCCAAAAACCTCATTTTTCACATAGTGCACATAATCACATCAATGCACTCAATCCACACAATGCAATGCATTTTATTAAATCAATGCATTTTCCTTCCACTTCAAGATTGTCACAATGTCATCACACTCACATCATGAAAATCATCATGGTTATGCATTTTACAAGAAAAATCACATCTTTCATGCATAAGTCTATAAAAACTCACATTTTTATGTTTTTACCAAATGAATATATTTTTTCATCAAAAGCATTCATAGTCTCATTTGCACATACACAACATATATAAGTCTTAACTAACTATTAGACATTTATACATGCATAAATCACACTAGTATACATATATGCACATATACATAACCCTAGGCTCAAGAAATCAAATTTATCTTTCATGTCACATAAAAGTGACCTATAAGACCAAAGTAAAGATGAGTCTAGCACCCCTACCTCAATTCCCAAGCTTTGAATTCCTCTTTTGAAAATCTTAGCCGTCCCAACTTTACAAAATAGAGACTTTGATCGATTCAAATCGATGCCCTTTATGTCCCCTACACACTTCCCTTCTTCAGGAAGGTCTAAATCACACCTTAAGGCTCTCAAACTCTAAAGAGAAGGGAGAGATATGAAGTGGCATCTTTAGAGAGAGAGAGAGATCTATAAAATTGAATATCCCTGACCCCCCTAGATATTTATTCCACTCCTAGGGGCACGAAAATACCATTTTATCCCCGGGCCACTTAACGTACCCTCCTAACCTCCGAATTAATTCTCAAAAACTCCGTTAGCCTCAAAATCACTTTTATGACACTTTAAACATTTTGTTTAGTCCGAAGACAGTTTCTTCGGGACCCCTGTTGACCAAAAAGTCAAACTTTTTCAAAAGTTTCCAAAATCACATTTCAACCTTCTAAACATGTTCCCTGCATTCAAAACATGTTAAACATCATTTAAAATGTACTTAAAGTAATAAATAATGAAAAATTCAAAAATCAACCAAAATTAGACACGGTCTCTACAACCTCCCAATCTTATAGGAATTTCATCCTCGAAATTAGAATGTACCTCAAGTGATGAACAACTCAAGATACTTTGAGCAGAATTCTTATTCTCGCTCCCATGTAGCTTATTCCACCCCATGATGCTTTCAAAATACTTTAACCAATGGAATGGTTTTGCCCTGAAGCACTTGCTCTCTAGTGTCCAAAATCTGTATCGGCCTATCCTCATATGACACATCCTCTTTCACCTCAAGGTCTGCCCAATCAAGTACATGTGAAAGGTCCAGTTCTTACTTCCTCAACATAGACACATGGAAGGTGTTGTGTACACTTGACAATTGCAGTGACAATGCCAAGCGATAAGCAACCTCTCCTACCGGATCCAAAATCTCAAATGGTCCGATGAATCGTGGCGCTAGCTTACCACTATGACCGAACCTCATTAAACCTCTTCGTGGTGACACCTTTAGAAAAACATGATCCCCCACTTTAAATGCCAAAGGTCGTCACCTCCTATCGGCATAGCTTTTCTGATTACTTTGAGCCGTAAGCAATCTCTGCCAAATTACCTTGATCTTCTTTGTAGTTTCGTGAACTAAATCTGGTCCCAAAGAAACTATCTCTCTGATCTCAATCCAACAGACAGGTAACCTACACGGTCTACCATACAAAGCCTCAAATGGAGCCATCTCAATACTAGCTTGATAGCTGTTATTGTATGCAAACTCCACCAAAGGAAGGAGATCCTCCCAATTACCCCGAAGATCAAGTACACACGCTTGCAACATATCCTCCAAAATCTATATAATACGTTCAGATTGACCATTCATCTGAGGGTGAAAAGCTGTACTAAAATGAAGGTCCGTATCAAGTGTTACCTGGAAACTTTGCCAAAATTAAGATGTAAATCGTGGGTCTCTATCTGAAATAATAGAACTGGAATGCCATGAAGTCTAAGGATCTGCTCAATATACAATCTACTAAGAGTATCCACATCATCGGTCACTCTAATAGAAATAAAGTGAGCTACCTTCGTCAATCTATCAATGACCACCCAAATTGCGTCATGACTCCTCCTTGACCTTGGAAATCCCGTCACAAAGTCCATAGTGACATGCTCTAATTTCCATATAGCCACAAGTAATGGCTGCAACAAACCTACCAGTCTCTAATGCTTGGCCTTCACTTGTTGACAAGTAAAGCACCTCGCCACAAACTAAGCTACATCTTTTTTTATACCCTTCCACCAATACTGTCGGCATAGGTTAAGATACATCTTGGTACCACCTGGATGTATTTCTAGCCTCGATTTGTGAAACTCTCTTAGAATCTCACCCTGACAAGCTAAGGGAACAAATATCTTCCCTTGGAATTTTATGCTCATTTGAATGAACTGTCCATCCTTCCACCACTTCACCACCTGAAATCTGTGTGCGAATAGCCTCAACCTCACTATCCTTCCTTTGCTCTTCAATCATTCTACTCACAAGAGTTGGTTGAGCGATAAGAGTAAATAACACCGCCGATCCATCATCCTCACTGAAATGCAATCCCATTTCTAAGATGTCTTCTATCATCTTCCACTCCCGTATGACTAAGCTCGCTAAGTTTCCATGTGACTTCCTACTAAATGAATCCGCTATCACATTGGCCTTCCTGAGATGATATTGCAAGTCAAAGTCATAATCTTCCATGTACTCCATCCACCTCCATTACCTCATATTCAAATCCTTTAGTGAGAAAAGGTATTTAAGGCTTTTGTGATCCGAGAACACCTCAAACTTCTTGCCATACAAGTAATGTCTCCATACCTTTAGTGCAAAGGTCACAACTGCCAATTCCAAGTTATGTGTCGGGTAATTCTTTTCATGTGTCTTCAATTGCCTTGAATCATACACCACTACTTGTTCGATTTGTATTAGCACACACCCCAAACCGAGTCGTGAAGCACCATAATAAATCGTGTACCCCAACCCATATTCTGGAATGATCAAAATTGGCATCGTAGTCAACCGACTTTTCAATTCCATGAATGCATGCTCGCAAGCATCATCCCACACAAACTTCACTCCTTTTCGGGTAAGCTTTGTCATTGGTGCTGCTAACCTCGAAAAGTCCTTCACAAACCTCCGACAATACTCGGCCAATCCCAAGAAACTATGTATCTCAAATATGCTCTTAGGTCTTTCCCAACTCATCACGGCTTCTATCTTGGATGGATCTACAAAAACTCCTCCTTTAGATATAACATGCCCAAGGAATTTCACTTCTGTTAGCCAAAATTCACATTTCTCATATTTGGCATATAATTGATGTTCTCTTAGAAGTTACAATACAATCCTTAAGTGACCCTCGTGCTCCTTTATGTATAAGAACCACCCTCATAGATCCAGGCATTGAATTTTTTACTCCTACTACCATTTTTTGTGATACTCAAAGTGTTATTGCTATTAGTAAGAATCACATTTACATAATAGAAGCAAACATATATACATCAAATATCACTTCCTGAGGGACAATGTGCAAAAAAATAATATTCTCATTAAGTATATCAATACTGAGGCTCAGTTAGTAGACATTATGACCAAAGTCTTGCCTCCGACAAGGTTGTGAGACTTTCTAAGATGCCTTAGGCATCACCCTCCCTTAGGGAAAGGGGGCTAGGTAGGTTTTTGACATTAAAAGGCAAAAGGGGGAGATTGATGGTCTAGGAAGCCGATGAGCATTTTTGCCTAGGTTTTAATGTGAAAAGAATCTCCAGGGGCACTGTTGTCATTTCACTTTAAATGCTTATATTGGGTATATTTTCATGAATTATTTAACTGTCTTGTTACAATTATATATCCTTTCATATATTTTCTCTAACAACTCTTGCAGGGGCATTCTGGTCGTTTCAGTGCCATTACATCTACTCGTAGAAACTTGTGTTATATTTGAGCTTAAGGAGTGGTACTTAGTAAAATTAACAAAGTGGAGAAAAACCCTAGATGAAATCTTAAGTGGACATTCGGATATCTATTACTAAGGCCTTCCTTGCGGCAGAGGGTGTGTGTGCAAGTTGTGAGATATACATATGCGTAGAGAGAGAGAGAAGGTGTGATCTAGAGCTATATATAGAGAGAAAGCGAGAATCCTTGAAAATATTTCATGGCAGTCGAGAGGGAAATCTTAGGGTTTCTTAGCTTGAATATAATTGCATCTTAGAGGTTATTGATGTGTTTTGGTGGTCTGAATTAGAAAATGGAATGAGGGTCTGAAAGGTACGAAAACTATGAATGAATCTCAGCTTCTATGGAGTCGTCTTCATCCTTTCTTAAGTTTCAGTTTCGTCTCCTTTGAATAGTGAGTATTTTTAGTGAATTTTAAGCTCGATTAAGGTATATCTCTAAACACTTAAAACTAGCTCTGATTATGTCTATATACATATACATATATATGTGTGTGTGTGTGTAAAATCTAAGTAAATGTTGTCTTGCCTAAGCTTTACCCTTTAGTTTATGAGAATATGGTGTGCCATATGATCTTCATTTAATTTGGCTAATATGATATGTCATTATGAATTTCTCTCTACACATTCACAAGTGCAGCAAAAATGTTTATGAGTTCAGGTTCACTTAGCGAACACCTCTCACAAGCACACAATTTGAGTATGAACATGTGCACAGGCACAAATTGTTCTGTTTTGCTTTGATTCTGTTTTTAAAAATCTGTTTCACTGCTGTCCTATTTTGCTGGAAATATATGTTGCTAAAAATCTATTTTGCTGGAAATATATGTTGTTGAAAATCTGATTTGTGCTAAAATTACAATTTGCTGCTAAAGTTGGATGGTTGTTACTATGCATTCTTGAATTCCATTTTTACTAAACTTGAATTGTTACTACTTTATATGCAAAATTCTTTTTTTGCTGAAGTTGGATGGCTGTTACTATACGCTCTTGAATTCCATTTTTCCTGAACTTGAATTGTTATTACTTTACGTGCTAAAGTCTATTTTTGCTGAAGTTGGATAGCTGTTACTATGCATTCTTGAATTCCATTTTTGATGAACTTGAATTGCTATTACCTTACAAGCTGAATTCTATTTTTGCTAAATTTGAATAGTTGTTATCATATATGCTTAAATTCCATTTTTGCTAAACTTGAATTGCTATTACCTTACAAGCTGAATTCTGTTTTTGCTAAAATTGAATAACTGTTATCCTATATGCTTGAATTCTATTTTGTTGAAATTAACATTGTTGGAGGTTGGGCCATAGTGGTTATATCTAGAAAATTACATTTATGATTACTTACTGCCATTAAATATACTTGATATCTTTGTGAACTAAAATTATAACAAATTAAATTGTGTGGATGGTTTGTGTCATACTTTAAACAAATAGAAGTTAAAAATTGGACAAAACCTATTCACCCCTCTCCCTCTAAGTTCTTCAAATTCTACGAATTGCATCAAGGCACCATGACTGTTGTCACACCCTAATTTTCGTTCTTTGGAAACCAAGGGTGATTGGATTATCATCCGTACCCTAACCACAATCAGTCTTTGATATCACATTCTGATACCAAGTTGTCACGCCCCAATTTATGGTGCTCCCGAAATCCAAGGGTGGATAGTGTTATCAAATACTCGATTACCCCATCTCACCTATCTCACCTCACTAATCTCATCATCAATCGTATTGTAGAAACTTAAATCATGTGCACGTATATACGACAGTGCGTTGCATACTCAACAAGTCCTATTAGGGTCAATACCTAACGCCTCGTGTCCATCCTAAGGTATTTCAACATTTCTGTCTGGCATGCATTTCGATGCATCAAAATGATGGTTTTGATGCATCGAACTAGTATCATCCAAAAATAACTCTCGGGACTTTTAGTTTTCTAAAATCTTGCAGGTGATGCACTGAAGTGCCCAGACAAATGCACTACAGAAAATCCTACAACTATGCAATTGGCCATTTTTTGCATTTGAAGTCCCTTCTACTATCATAATCATTTCTTACAACTCTAAAATCATGCATGGAAGGAACCTACCACTCACAAGCATCTAACCATAATCATGATCAATCACACCCCAAACATTCATATCCAAAGTCCAAACATAATGAAGTCAAAACCAACATTTTTCCATTCATCTTCAAAAGTCACATACGATCCATATACGGTCATTACATTTGAAACTAAAGTGCGCCAAGATAATTCAGCCAAAATTACAATAATTTCAATCTAGTCCACATGTCACAAGCCGACATGAACATCTATCTACATCTCAAAAGGTTAAAACTCAAAAAGAACTTCAAAGACCATCAACCAATCATGCCTCATCCTCCATTGGTGCCTTATTTGAAAAGAGGGGGTGAGCACCACGGTGGCTCAGTAAGAATGATCCACCCATCTCTAATCTAACTCAGGATCCATGCATGAATGCATATGAAATCATTACAAATTTATATGACAATTATTCAAGCTTTTTACCCATAAACAAACACGTTTTATAAATTGTAACGCCTTGGTTTCCCGACTCCAGGAAGACCGGAGGTTAACCCGTCCATTAAATCCAATGGACCCTTCTTACCCTTAATTATTACAAAAACTTAACTCTATTATGGTACATAGATGTACATAACTCCACCTTAACCAATCCCAATGGGCCCTACATCAAATCATACACCTTAGTGGGAATTATATTTATCCACACTCTCATGAATTACTCACTTTCAGGACTCAACACTTTGTGTGTTTGAAATTTGAAGCTGAGCCTGACCCTAATGGATAGAGAATCCAAAAATACTCAATTTCCAAAAAAAAACCACACTCAATTTCAATTTAAAATGAAGAAGTTATGCCCGATTGAAGTTTGGGGCAATTTTTAGGGCATACTATAAAAAGTGACTTCAATCCATCAAAGTGACGACTTCGATGCATCTAACAAGTATCGACCAAAAACAGCTCTCGGGACTTTTACATTCCAAAATCCAGTAGGTTTTTTGATGCATCGAATTGGGAACTTTGATGCATCGAAGCTAGCTTCGATGGATCGAACCTGGCAATTCGATGCATCAAACTGCCCAAAAACTACGACTTTGCAAAAGGATTCTACATCATTCACAAGTTCTAAATCATGCTCATAATCAAATCATGCACCAATATGAGTCATTATCCCTCATAAACACATTTCATCCAAAGTGAAACTATCCAATAACTATTTTAGTCCATCAAATGAAACTAGATGTTGTTAACAAGCATTACATAAACGAGTCCATTCCTTATCACATTTAACAAGCTCATAGTCCAATCATATACACAAGTTATATTTGTCTAAAATATAACTATGATTCAAAGAGAAAGTTCTCATGCCACAAGTCGGCATGGATAGCCACAAAATATACAAATATCCAAAATGTATCAAAATACTACAAGAGTTCCACTTGGACACTCAAGTCCCATCTGTCATCGGCGCCTTATCTGTAAAAGAATTTAGAATAAAGGGGTGAGCACCACGGCGGCTCAGTAGAGATACCCCAACCCACCTAAGTGCTGACTCGACACGACCTACATGAATGCATGTCACTACGTTACACGTATCGTTCAGCATATGCCATATTCATTCACAATAATGCATATATAAGAATGCATTAAACACATATCATGCGTCATAATTTAAAATAAAAACAATAACATATCCTTGTCACTCTCTCGGACTCAACCCGATACCCTAGCACGATACTTAACCAACCATGTGACCTGAGACACTTCCCACACAATCTTAACACTATCTCTGAGTAAGTCACATACTCCAAGGTGGTTAGGTGGCTTCAGAATTTCTCACCGAGTAAATCACATACTCCAAGGCGATTGGATAGTCCCGAAATACATCACTGATTAAGTCACATACTCCAAGGTGGTTAGATAGCTTTGGAATTCCTTACCAAGTAAATCACATACTCCAAGGTGATTGGATATCCTGGGATACATCACCGAGTAAGTCATATACTCCAAGGTGGCCAGATAGTTTAAAAATATATCACCGAGTAAGTCACATACTCCAAGGTGGGTAGACCATTTCAAGATCATCACCAAACATTTATTGCTCCAAGTGAACATGTTACTCTACCACTTTTTGTCACGCCCCGAAATCCAGACCGCCTGGACTCCCCCAGATCGACCCGAATCCCGAGTGTGAACCCTTTCACTCAACCCCATGAATGACCTTAACCACCCACATGCGATAGTACCAAGCTCTGATACCATGTTGTCATGCCCCAATTCCCGACTCCCGGGAACTGAGGGTGAACAGTAGATGTTCCGTCCGATTTACATCCATAAATCGCCAAGTATCTAAAACCTAAATTTCTATAAATTTAGAATTTTGAGTGTGAAATATAGTCCATTAGAAAGAGGGTCCAAAAATACTTGATTTAAAAAAAACCACACTCAATTCTGATTTAAAATGAAGAAGTTATGCCCATTTGAAATTTGGGGCAATTTTCGAAGCATGCTATAAAAAGTGACTTTGATGCATCGAAGTGATGAGTTCGATGCATCGAACAAGTATCATCCAAAAATAGCCCTCGGGACTTTTACATTTCCAAAATCTTGCAGATTTTTTGATGCATCAAACTGGGCTTCGATGCATTGAGCTGGGAACTTCGATGCATCGAACTGCCCAAACATTGTAATTGTGCAAATTGTCATTTTTGACATTCTGAGTCATTTTTGCCAACAAAATACATTCCTACAACCCCCAAATCATACAAGAAAGGAGTCTACATCACTCACAAGTCCTAAATTATGTTCATAATCAAATCATGCTCCAACATGAGTCATTCTCCCACATAAACACATTTCATCCATAGCGAAAAAACATACCCAACAACTATTTTAGTCCACCAAATGAAACTAGATGCTTTTAACAAGCATTACATAAACAAGTCCATTATCCTTTCATAAAGATTAACATATCTCATCCATGATATGTGTCCATACACATAACTATAACATAAATAGAGGTTATAGTCTTGAAATCCATACATTCATCATAATGTACATATGGTCCAAAATACACTTCAAGTCCAAAATATACATTTCACCTATGAGGTTTTCGAGTTCATAGTCATTACACGAATTCATGCATAAGGTTCAAAATGCTACAAATCCTATCATGACAATAACTACATAGATCATCGTGCCACAAGCCGGCACGGATAGCCAAATTCATAATTTATGAACGAAGCATGAAAATACTCCCAAAATATCCAAAAGTACTCCTATGAGCTCCATTTAAATCATCAAGTCTTTTCCACCCACGGTGCCAAAGTTGACACACCCCAACCCAATTTATATCATAATATAAATTAGTAAACAATTGAAGTGTATCTAACCATCTTCATTAATATCAAACAAAATTGACATTAATCCACATTAGAATGCATATTTAATAATCTACAAATCCAAACAAACCACAAGCTTATATTACAAGTAATCACCATCACAACACATCTCATTATGAGTTTACCATAAAACTCCTCTACAATATTTACATGTTAAACAAAACACTTTATCCTCCTCATTTTCCAATTAAATCCCCAAGACTCTAGACTCGGCAGTGGCTACAAAACCTTGAACCTGAAAAATATATATATAACAAAAGTGAGCCTAAAGCCCAGTGAATGTAACACTACTACATCAGAATAATAATCATGGATATCTTTTGATAACTTCAAGCTATATAGATATTATAACTTTCTACTCTCCTTCTTGGCCAGAGTATGGACCTTATATAACTTCATGCCTTATAGGCATCTTCATGCTTTATAAGCATCTTCATACTATATAGGTATCTTCACATCATATAGACATTTTCCATACTTCCATGTATACATTCAAATAATACACTTCTAGTGGAAGCACTCACCTTGGGTATCTTCCAACTTGTTACTTATCCCGTTGTTGTTGAGGGTGTAGTTCTTCCTCCTTGCCTATAGGACATTATACTCACATCATATAGATTTTTAAATATAAGAAGACAACAATCATCACAAACTTCATTCATATAAATTTCAAGGATCAATCATGATAATCATAAACTATAAGCTCATTGGAACATTTTGTCAAACACATTGTAAGCAAGAATATCAAGCTCATCCTTTACCTTACCTTAAAAGTATACATTGTTGCACCACCTTCCAAATCAATACTAATATGATTAAGTACACTAATTACACCACACACTCCAAGTATTCAATCTAACACCTTCACAATTGCAATTTCAAGTATATATTTTCTTCCCTACATGCTGTCCACATTTTCACTCCAAATGAAGGACTTCCCGACCTCCAGTTGGCCTACAAATTTTATAGTAGATAGGAAACATATGCAAGAACATCATACTAAAATTAGAGCATGATTCAATGGTTAGTTTTTCATAAATAAGCAAAACAATGGACTGTTTTTAATTCTATCTCTCCCACAGTCTCTGTTTTTCACCAAACTTTAACAATTAAACTGTTTCGATTCAGAAAGAACTAGGTGCTCTACCATACATTTCTGGAAAGCTCTACCAGTCTACTTTCCAACCCAACAAACGGAACTCAATTCCGAATTTTCTACAGTGTTTTATAGCCATTCTTGTAAGGTGACTACAGGCTGTCTGCAGAGCACGTTTTTCATCTTTTTCACTTCTTTTTCATGCAAACTTCATATATAGTACTTCTAGCTCCTATTAATCATCATAGAACATATTTATAACATGATTCCTTTCATTTTATACCAACAAAATGCAATCAAAACCATAAAAATCAACTCTACCATTCACATAGTATTACACTTTTTCTCTACACACACATATTCAAGCATACATGATGATTTCATGCCTTCCTTCAATGATTTGCTATACAAAATCATATATATATAAATTACAATCAACATAAAACATGAAAGCTAATGAATCATAGAACTCACAAGTATTTAACTTGAATTTCCCTTCTTTTCCTTCCTCCTCTTTGCTTAGTCTCCTCTTTCCTAACTTCTCTACCACTCTAAGACTCTAAAACTTGTTTTTGCCAAACAAGGCACAAGAGTTGTAGAGATAAGCTCCTCTCCCAATCTGATCTATATTGTTTACTCATGTCTTTGACACCAATTTTTGACACCTAGCCCCATTTTAGATCATTTGCACTTCACCTCCTTCAACACTTTAAATTTGTACATCACCCCCTCAAGTTATTTGCCCTCTAACCCTTCTAAACCACTTCATTTCCCATAAGCACCTCACTAACTCTAAATTAATATTTAGATATACTAAAACATAACTTCTAATTAACATCCTACAATAGTTAAACCTACTAGGATGCATAAAATAAACTTCACAATACAACCCACTCTAGGCATGCTACATGCTACCTCCTCCCAATTTATTGTACATACAAAATATTCATATATAATTCATGTTTACTCAAAAATTAAATTATGCTAATGAGAATTATCATGTATCGGGGTCTCACAATTCTCCCCCCCTTAATGAATTTTGTCCCCGAAATTAAAATGCATGAAATGTACATACCAAACAAGTGAGGGTATTGCGTCCTCATTGTTTCCTCACGTTCCCAAGTCGCCTCCTCAATTGCATGACTTTTCCACAAGACTTTTACCAATGGAATGACTTTATTTCGAAGTACTTGGTCTCGATGATCCAAAATCTGTACTGGTTTCTCTTCATAGGTCAAATCTTCCTTCAATTCTATTGGTTGTGAAACTAATACATGAGATGGATCCGATATATACTTCCGAAGCATAGACACGTGGAAAATATCATGTAATCTCGATAATTCGTCTGGCAATGCTAAACGATATGCCACTGCTCCTATACGTTCCAGAATCTTGTATAGTCCAATGTATCTAGGACTTAATTTACCCTTCTTTCCAAATCTCATAATACCCTTCCAAGGAGAAATGCGAAGGAAGACGAAATCTTCAACTTCAAACTATAAATTCCTCCTTTTTCGTATATCCACATAACTTTTCTGTCTATCTTGCGCTACCTTCATATGTTGCTGAATTACCTTCACTTTTTCAGTTGTAACTTCGATCAATTCTGGGCCTAATAACTTTCTTTCACCCACCTCACTCCAACATAAGGGAGTTCTACATTTTCTGCCATACAATGCTTCATATGGTGCCATACCAATAGTAGACTGAAAACTATTATTATAAGCAAATTCAATCAACGATAAATAATCATCCCAACCCCCTTTGAAGTCTAGCACACAAGCTCTCAACATATCTTCCAGAATCTGAATTGTTCGTTCTGATTGGCCATCTGTTTGTGGATGAAAAGCTGTACTGAATTTCAAAGAAGTTTTCATGGCCTCCTGCAACCTAGGCCAAAGTCTAGAAGTAAACTTTGGATCTCTATCAGAAATAATAGAAACTGGAGCCCCATGTAAACGTATGGTCTCGTCAACATACAAATGGGCATACTTTTCTGTAGAATAAGTAGTTTTGACTGCCAGAAAATGAGCTGACTTCGTCAATCTATCAACTATCACCCAAATGGAATCATGTCCCTGCTGTGTTCTTGGAAGTCCTGTCACAAAATCCATTGTGATATGCTCCCACTTCCATTCTGGAACTGGTAATGGTTGCAATAACCCTGCTGGTTTCTGATGTTCTGCTTTCACTTGTTGACATACTAAACACTTTGCTACAAATTTTGCAATTTCACGCTTCATATTGTTCCACCAATAGTATTCCTTCAAATCCCTGAACATTTTAGTACTTCCCGGATGCATAGCATATATAGAACTATGGGCTTCATCTAAAATATCTTTCTTCAAAGAAACATCATTCGGCACACAAATTCGACTCTTAAAATACAAAGTCTCATCATTCATAATTATAAATTCAGTTTGCATATCTTCTTGAACTTCTTTTCTTTTCTTCTCTAAGAATGCATCATGAGAAAACTATCACCAATTGACAATCACCAAATCCAAGGGTTGTGCCACAGAGAAAACTGTGTCAATGGAGAAAACTATCACCAATTGACAATCACCAAATCCAAAGGTTGTGCCACAGAGAAAACTGTGTCATCGGTGACGACAACCAATAACAATGGATGGGTCAATGGACAAAACTGTGTCCAGAAGTGACACCTATCCCTCATTTGATGTGTCAACAGACAAAACTGTGTCCTTATGACAACATCCTCCAATATATGTGCCAATTGACAAAATTGTGTCCTGATGGCAACACTCTATCAGGCATGTCAATGGAGAAAACTGTCCCTAACTGACAATCACCAAATTCAAGGGTTGCGTCACAGATAAAACTATGTCCTCGGCGATGACAACCAGTAACAATGGATGGGTCAATAGACAAAACTATGTCTAGAAGTGACACCTATCCCTCATTTGATGTGTCAACAAACAAAATTGTGTCCTAATGACAACATCATCCAATAAGTGTGCCAATAGAAAAAACTGTGTCAGGAGTGTCAATGGAGAAAACTGTCCCCAACTGACAATCACCAAATCCAAAGGTTGCATGACAGACAAAACTATATCCTTGGGAATGACAACCAGCATAATAGATATGTCAATAGGCAAAATTGTGCCTTAAGGACATTCTCTCTTAACGACCATCCCAAAATCTGTCACTTCTTGAGAACCCTGAACTGTCTCCTTAAGTACTCCGATGAGTGCTACAATACAACCTCAAAAGTGGTCTTAGTTTAACCTACTCTTATTATTCTAAATCTTTTGATAACCATTTTCTTGCTCATTTAAAATCATATGTTCAGGTAATTCCTTGTGTAGACCCTTTTCAATTATATTTCCATTTATGAGTAAAAATCATTTCTTACTCAAAATTATCCTAACCTCATTTCCTTTCTCGTTAATATCTAATGAGTCAACTCCATAACTATCTAGACGTACCATATTGTAAGAGAAGCACTAATCAAAGAAAAATGTCTGGTCGAGGCACTTTCCCCCACTAGTGCAACCCCGATAATATGCCATACTTGTCCTCCCAACTTTGGTTCCCTCAAACCTATGACCACAATCAGTTCCCAGTATTTCCTATATGGGAAACACTACATTAAACATTTCTCAAGGTTCTAGACTTTCACAATTAGAGTTTACCACCACTCCTACTCCTCAAGTATTGTGAGTTCACTCAAGCTCAAATCTTTGACCTGCCTCATCAAATCCCCAAAACTAGAATCTTTAGGCGATAATAATATCCCTACATATATCATACGATTCATAACGTGAACACTTATATGCTCGTATAGTCACATAAGTCATGTTAATCACATAGTACATCATCCATAATATCTAGCATATAAAACTAAACATGTTATACTAGATGCAATAAATAACTCATGATATGTCACATGATGTTCAAATAGATCAATACTCTAACCCATAAGTTAGAAACCAAATCATACCTCAGCTCCTATGGACCAGTCTTCTGATACCTGAACTGTTGGTCTGAGACATTAGGATTGATCCTCCTCACTGCTCGTGAACCCTGAGCAAGCTGTGGTGGTTGTGATGCCCTAAAACTAGGCTGACCCACCGAAAGTTGAGTGGTACACTGTCGAGATCCTGTCCCACCCTATACACTCTATCCCAAAGGACAATCTGCTTTAATGTAACCAATCTGGTGACAATGATAACAAGTCTGTTCCACCACTGGTGCTAACTGTATGCTGGGACACTCGGACCTATAGTGACCCGATTGCTGACAGTGGTGACACACCACTTTTAATCGTGAAGATCCTGTGGGCAAGGACGCTGATAGTGTAGAGCTAGTCCTCTGTTGCCCTTGAGAAAATGAGGTACCATTTCTCTGTCTCTTCCTTACCTAGCTACCCGAAAATATTTTGGTACTCTTAGCCTGATTCTTAGTGTAAGGACCGGAATTTTTTTGACCGGTTCCCTGCGATTTCGGACCAGATTAAAATTTTTTTCGGATTAATTAAATCCCGGAAAGGGTGTGGATACATTTCATATAAGTGGAAGGTGTATTTATATGTGTATACGTATATACATATATATATATATATAGGGCCTATATTTATATTTAATTATAAATGTAGGGTGGGCTCATGTGCAATTATGAAGAAATGGGGGTTAAGTATGTATATATATATAGAATATATGTACATAAATAATGAGTGGATCTCATTTAGTAGAAGAAAAGAGGATAAGGAATGAGAGGAGGAGAAGTGATCTGCCGAAAAAGAGAAAAAAAGAAGAAAAGAAAAGAAAAGAGAAAAAGAAGAAAAGAAAAGAAAAAGAAAAAGGGAGAGAGAAGAGAAGAGAAGTCGGGGAGAGAGAAAGAAGAACCGAGAAGAGGGATCGGGAGAGAGGAAGAGAAGCCGCGACGGCGGCAGGTGGGTTCGCACGACGGGGCTTCGGCCGGCCGTCGGCAACGGTGGCGACGTGGGGTGAGGTTGCCCGGCGTCGCGTGGTGGCTCGGTGCGGTGGAGCGGTTCGCGAATGGGAAGTTGCTCACGGTGGGGTTCCACCTGGGCGACGGCGACGGCGGTCGCGACGGCTGGCGGAGGCCGAGGTTGGTCCGATTTCGGGTTCGGGCTGCTGGTTCGATGGGTGGTTCCGGTGAGTTTCGGTTATCGTTTGAGGTTGCTATGGTGGCCGTATAGACTGTTTTGGGTCCTCTTCCGACGCCGGCTGGTTTTGGGTGAACTCGCGGGCCTGCCATGGGAGAAGCTGGGTTGATCTCGGCCGTTTGTAGCTGATGCTCACGGTTTGAGTGTGGCGGCTGTCCGACGGTTGATGGAGGGGCTGGGTTCGGTCGCTAGTTGATTTATATTGGGTCACCAAAGGATTCCTCACGGCTGGGTGTGCAGGTGGTGACTGTGTTGAGGTGGTCTTGTGGTGTCGGCATGGACAGTGGGCTGAAGTTGAGTCTTGAGTTGATTGGGTTGGATTGTAGGTGAACTCGGCAATTGATGTTTGGACTCTGTTTGGCAACAAGATGATGGCTCGGTTATGGGCTATTTTGTCTTGGATTCGTAGAGCTTGTGGTGGTTGATTTGTGGATTTCCATTGGTTTGGATTGTGGTGATTTCGGTAGAGATTTTCATGGTTGTTGGCGTGGGCTTGACACGGGACTTGACCGAGCAAGGAAATGGACAGCTTGGCAAGCACGGGCTTAGTAAGAGCGGGACCTAAGGCAAGTTGATTCTTGCCTCTATCTCTATGTATATTTTAATTATGCTGATTAATTTTACATATGTGCTTAATTTGATCGTATGTGGTCTTTGCATATATATAGGTGCATATATATATATATATAAAGATGGATGTATATGTATATGCGTGGGAGGTGAGGATGTATATATATGTGGGTAGATATATATATATATATGTGTGTGGGCTTGGAGGGTAAGAGCATTGTTAAGTGCGGATACCGAATTGCATTGTCACATGCATATTTAGGGATTGAGCCATGTAAAGTATGCTAAATTATGTATGTACATTTAGCTAGATGTTGCCTTGCATACATATATGATTCTTATACGTGAGTTGAATATATATAAGTATATACGTGATTATATATGTGGTGCAGTAGTTGAAATGCATGCTAACTTGCTTATAGCATAGAAGAGCATTGAAAAGCATGAATTACGTGAATTGTTCTGTAGTTTTTTTTTTACTACCTATATGGGTGACATGATATATATATATGTATATATATATATTTGCGTGATTGTATATAGTTGTAAGAATGCATGTTGGTTGCTCGTAGTAAATGCATGATTGGAATGAAAGCATGATTATATTTATGCTAATATACGTGTACGTGTGATTATATGCAAGATGTGACATCTGTATATATGTTGTGTATGTGCAAATGTGATTATGAATGATTTTCATAAAAAGTGTGTTTATTGGTGAAAACGTGAAGATGTGGTGTTTACAGATTTATGCATGAAAGAAATGACTTTCTTGAAAAATGCATAAGCATGATGGTTTCCATGATATGAGTGTGATGACATTGTGACAATCTTGAGGTGAAAGGAAAATGCATTGATTTGACGAAAATGCATTCATGGTGTGGATAAGTGCATTGATGTGATTATGTGCACTATTTGAAAAGCGAGTTTTTGGGGCGTGACAACATTGAGAATTAAGATGAGGGAATGGTCCCTAGGGTGAAAGACCCAAAACTTGGCCAAGAGGAGGTGCTCCCTTCGGGTTAGTAACCCGATAAAGCACAAGCAGAGTTTGGGTGCTGAAGAGACCCTTACTATGGATGGTGTGATAAGCTTAGTCCCCATTGAAGTGATTTCCGGAAATTTGTGGCGTGAGTTATATATATGAAATGTGACTGTCAAGTTGATATACATACATATACATATATATATATCTATGTATATGCATTGAGGTGGAAAGCATCACGCATGATTTGAAAAACGTGATTGTTTATGGGTAAAAAGCATGTATACATATCATGTAGACATGTAGCGATCTAATGTGCATTTATGCATGACTCTATGGATCTTGTTGAGTAGGTGATGTGGTATTTGATTTACATTATTCATGTAAATGCTTCTGTCTATATATGTTGTTTATACATATTGATATTGGATGTGTTTTGCTCTTGAACATGTTGTAAATGATTTACTTAAGTCATGTGTATTAGATTTACATGTGCATGGTTGGTTCATGTATGCTAGGAGGGGCATGACTTTAAATATCGTGATATATTTAAGTGCATGTATATTTTTGAGAATATGTGAGGATCGACCTGCTGCTGCGATGATAGTATGGTTCTACATACCTTGTTGGGCCTTTGAGCTCACCCCCTCCCAGGTTTTGCAGGTATTGCTGATTACGGAGTCAGTTAGAGGACTCATAGTACCGGTGGCAGAGGTAGTAGTTAAATTCTTTAGAATTTAATGTATAACTAGGACATTTGGATTAGATGTATGGAGCGATGGTGTAGATTCTGTTCCTTTAGATGTATTCCATTCATGTGATGTATGTATTTAATACGGACATTCAAGGACTGAGACATGTATATTTTTGAATATATTATGCATGTTGTAGAAATGCTGGGGGGACACGTGCCCAGAAGTGTCCATATGAATTGTAAAGCAGGTGTGTTATGCCAGGAGCTGATTATTTAGAATGGGTCATGCCCGATTTTCGTAAAAATCATTTGCAAGGGCCATAGATGATTTTATGTCACCTGAAGGGTGTACATATAGAATGCTTCCGCAATAGAATAGATTATAATGAGACTAAGGTGTGGGATCTTGAGGTGAAATTACGGATTCACCCCCGTTTCCCTCGCTCCTAACCGGGTGTCGGAAACCGGGGCGTGACACTTAGAGTCCCATATCCTTTGGGTATCTCTATCATCCTCTTCTGCCACTAAAGCTCTATCAACTACTTCATTATAGGTTTTCAAACCTAGAACCGACACTCTTTTCCTAATAGAGATATTCAATCCCTTCACAAACTTCTTTAACTTCAGTTCCTCTTCATTCACTATTTCTGGTGCAAAACGAGCCAAGGATGTAAACTTGGTCTCGTACTCCATAACATCCATGTCCCCTTGGACTAGGTCCATAAACTCTTGCCTCATCTAGTCTTTTACTGAAGTTGAAAAGAACTTATCAAAGAACAACCTCTTAAAGGTATTCCACTCCATAGTCTCGGGGTTATGGGTATTTCCAGTGAATTTCCACTACCGATCCGCTCCGCGCTAGTGGATCATGTCCACCATCAAAAGTAGGTAGTTTAAACTTCACATATTATTTTATTGTAACCATCTGTCGGCTCAAGACAACCTTGGGTTGTGTCTGAACTTCTTCTTCTCTAGTCTCCCTTGCCACCAGTCTCACTGTGTTTACTATGTCACACATGAACTGTGTTCCATCTATTAGCTCTTGTGGAGTATTGGCGCCTCCATTCTCGCCCTCTTCTTGGTGGCATCCTACTATATGCACAACAAGAGAATTCAATACTATGGACCTATACTCTTATACAGCCCCCAACATGCTTACACATACAAGCTAATTCAATCTACAGCAAGCATGTAACTAAAAGCGTAAGCAATAATTATGTCAATCTCATCATCCTACTTGACTTAATTCCAACCCTCCACCTAGGTTTACTTATCCTCATAATTCGGGATTTCTAAGTGGTGACCACGTGTCATTACTAGTCATATGATGCAGAAGAAAACACTAAAATACAATGCTTAATCACAAAAATAACATATTCCACATAGCACATAACATACAACATGCTAAATCAAATAAACACATACAATGCATGGTATAACACATGATGCATCTACACAACTGATAACCCCATCCTCAGATTATAACTCACAACATACCTCATCACCAAGCTGTCGCTAAAGTCCTGCCCATTTCCTTGCATTCTGCCTCTGTGGGCAGTTAGCCTTGATATGTCCAGGCTGTTTTAAATAGTAGCATACCCTATCCCTTGTTGGCACTGTTGGCACTGGTGGGACTATGTGCCTCTAAGGACACTCACCATGATAATGGCTAAGCTACCGGTAATAGTAGCATGTCCGATTCTCTACCGATACCATTGGCACTAGTGCCACTACTTACCTTTAAGGACAATCATACCTAACGTGTCCAGGCTGGCGACAATGGAAATAATTCTTTGGTGGTTGAGAGGATTCCACAGGCATAGGAATCCATAGAGTCATTGGAGTTGGTGGTAGCATCCCAATACTAGACTGGCTCATAGAAGATTATGGAAGATACTGTTGAGACATTGTCTCATAATGTGTACTCATTCTCCTAGGGCAAACAGATCCATCATGGCCATGTTGACGACAATGGTAACAAAACTGACCTTCCCTTGGTGTCAACACCCTCCTTGGGCACTCAGACCATTGGTGGCCTGGTTAATGGCAATAAAAGCATAACCTGCCCTATCGGAAAGATCCCTTGGGCAAAGTGGTTATTGGTACCACTCGTCTCTGCCTTTTCTTAGCATGTCCACTCACTTGCATCAGACTCACCTGCTGCGGTCCTATCGCAGTACTCATCACCCTTGCAAGTTGTTACAGGGTTACAACTACATCCATAATAGCCTGAATTCCATTATTATTCTCTCGTGATCCACATGGTGCTTTTTCATGATCTTTCCCCGAAGTCATCTTGCTACAAAGGTAACAAGGAATTTATACCTCAGTTGACTAATCCACTCTTATTATGCTTACATAACATCATGCTAAGTCAATCCACAATTTGCATGTCATGAATGCATAAACAAATAATCATGTTCCACATAAGCAATTTATAACCTCAAGTCCAAATCCTTATGTTCCACTTCTTAACTCAAATCATGCAAGGTAATATTTTCCCATTACTTTGCTACCCTAGAATTTCTAAATCCAAAGTTCAAATTCTCCACCCCTACCCGTCGCCCCTATGTATTTGAACCTAGTGCTCAGATACCATGTTGTCACGCCCCAAAATCCGAATTGCTGTGACTCCCACGGACCAACCAGAATTCTGAGTGTGAACTTGTTCACTCAACCCCGTGAATGACCTTAACCAACCTCATGCAATAGTACCAAGCTCTAATACAATGTTATCATGCCCTAATTCCTGACTCTAGGGAACCGAGGGTGAACAGTAGATGTTTCGCCCGATTCACCTCCATAAATTGCTAAGTATCTGAAACCTAACTTTCTGTATATTTAGAATTTTGAGTTTGAAACTTAGTTCATTAGAAAGAGGGTCCAAAAATACTCAATTTCAAAAAAACCACACTCAATTCTGATTTAAAATGAAGAAGTTATGCCCATTTGAAGTTTGAGGCAATTTTCGAAGCATGCTATAAAAAGTGACTTCGATCCATCGAAGCTTCGATGCATCGAAGCTTCGATGCATCAAACAAGTGTCGTCCAAAAATAGCTCTCAGGACTTTAACATTTCCAAAATCCTATAGGTTTTTCGATGCATCGAAGTGCCCAGTTTGATGCATCGAACTGAGAACTTCGATGCATCGAGCTGGAAACTTTGATGCATTCAACTGCCCAAACACTGTAACTATTCAAGTTGTCATTTTTGACAATCCTACAACCTCCAAATCATATAAGAAAGGAGTCTACATCACTCACAAGTTCTAAATCATGTTCATAATCAAATCATGCTCTAATATGAGTCATTCTCCCACATAAACACATTTCATCCATAGTGAAAAAAAATACCCAACAACTATTTTAGTCCATCAAATGAAGCTAGATGCTCTTAACAAGCATTACATAAACAAGTCCATTGTCCTTTCATAGAGATTAATATATCTCATCCATGAAATGTGTCAATACATATAACTATAAGATAGAGAGAGGTTATAATCTTAAAATCCATACATTCATTATAATGTACATATGGTCCAAAATACACTTCAAGTCCAAAATATACATTTCACCTATGAGGTTTTCGAGTTCATAGTCATTACACGAATTTATGCATAAGGTTCAAAATACTACAAATCCTATCATGACAATAACTACATAGATCATCGTGCCACAAGCCGGCACGGATAGCCAAATTCATAATTTATGAACGAAGCATGAAAATACTCCCAAAATATCCAAAAATACTCCTATGAGCTCCATTTAAATCATCAAGTCTTTTCCACCCACGGTGCCATACCTGTAAAATGTTTGGGGGAGAAAGGGGTGAGCATCACGGGAGCTCAGTAAAGATACCCCAACCCACCTAAGTACCGACTCGACACGACGTACTTGAATGTATGTCACTACATTACATGTATTATCCAACATACATCATGTTCGTTCACAACAATGCATATATATGAATGCATTAACAAATATCATGCCTAATAATGCATAAGCTAATTATGAAAACACTTAGCATGCATTTCACCTCCACAAAGTCACAAGTATGATTACCTATACATGTAACACATAGCATACAAATCATATATGCTCATAAAATTCACTTAAGCACATTTTTGTCATGCTTCACCAATGCATACATTTTCTATATAAATAAATTATGCATTTTAACTCATACAACAACACATAATACAAATATACTTATTTAACACATTTTAACAAAAGTGTACCAAACCCTAGCATATAAGTGTACATACTTACTTTCTCTCACTCAATCACTCCTCACTTCATGCATATAACATATACATACTAATTGCATTTAAGAAACTAAAGAGAGAGAGAAACTCACCAAATCCCACCCCTCTTACCATTCTAAATCGTGCAATACACAACTCTAGCTCTCACCGTTTCACCAGAAACCCTAGAATCGACAAGTAAATGAGAAGGAGAACCCCTATGTCGAGTTTGAAAGCTTCCCAAGCACTCTCCAAGATTCTGGCTAAGTCCTACCTTGCTGAACTGTGAAGATGTTCGGTTCAAATGGAAGCCCTACCCGTCCCCTATGTGTTTCCCTTTTTCGGCGAGTCTTGAATCATAGCCAAACGGGTCTGAAATGTAAAGAGAAGGGAGAGCTATAAAGATAAAGTATTTTAGAGAGAGAAAGAGGCATGAGATCTGCAGAAATATCTTTGCCACTGATATTTAAGATACCTAGGGTGCACATTTTTCGTGTGTGAGTGCATCTCAATTAAAATTACCACACTTCGCAATAGAACGAATTCCTTGCAGATAGGGCTATCGAAAGGGGTGTCGATCCTCAGAGATTTTGGTCTGAATGAGTTGGTATACGGAATTAATTCTAATTAAATTTATAAAGAGTAGAAATCTGATTTTTATATTTAAACTAAAGAAAAAGCAAAATAAAATAAAACAAAGAAAATAGAGAGTGAAAATAATATGAGATAAATCTAGGGTAATTGACTTCACCACTAACTCCACAATCAATGGTCAATTGAATTAATTATGGGGAATTATATCATGCATAAGTGGTGTCGGTGGCTACAAGCTCACCTTCATCCGTCAAGAAGATAACATATGATTAAGGCTAAGTTATGGACTATCTTTGATTGGCATGGGCCATCTGCCTAACTACTCTACTCTAGGGTGCAGTATGGTTCATCTTCTCTAGGCATAATCCATCAAAGCGTATAATGATATATTCAGTGATTACCATTGTGTAATAATCGCTCTCATGATCACAGAAAATAAGAGAGATTGAGTTCAATAACAACAACTAAATATCTAAGACAAGATAAGAATCATTGAAACTGAATTTATAAGACTTTTATTGCTCAATTCTATAATAAAAATCTTCTAAATTACATAATCTATGCATGTATATAAAGGTCTCCAATAATTAAAACAATCAAACCATTGATGCTTAGTTAGGGTTACCTCAAAACCCTAGTGGATGAACTAGCCGCTCATGGTAGAAGAAGAAGCTTCAACTATTGAGGAAGAAGGCATCATCTTCATGAATTATGCTTAAGAATTCGTTCTCCAATGGTTCTCCACTCGAAAGCTCTGCAAAGTATGTCTTCAAATCTGTCCAAAGGCTCTTTAAGCTCTCTAATCTCTCTCAAAATAGCCTTCAATTCGCCACTTTATTGCCCCAAGAGAATACACCAAAGTTCTAATCCAATTAGGAATTAATTAGGTTTTCCTGCAACACTAATCAGGTGGGTTTTTCCAGCTGACGTTCGGCCCAACTTTTGATACACTAGAAGTTCGATTCACAGAATTTGCGTGAAATACAAAAGTGTACAGAATCGAATATCGTTCAACCTATGCCGAAATTAAGTTGATTTGAGGCTCAAAAATAACACTTCTGGTCCATTTTCCAAAATGGGATTAAGACTGTATTGACCGCATATTTGGGCTTCAGGCCCGAAACCTTCTTAAGCAGCTGTAATTCTCTTGGACCTCTTTCTTGGGCTGAATTGAGTTGAAATATATATTTGAATGGATCTCTTTGATGTAGGCTTCATCTAACCCTCTTGCATGTCTTCTTTAAAAGTCCAAAATCATGGTTTTAATTGAAATAATCATTAAGGCCCTGAAAATACATAAAACACTAAAACGAAGTAAAATCACAAAATAATCTATCACTAAGAGAATAAAATATACAAGTTAAGAGGCTAGAATGTGTAACATTCAACGTCGATCACATCCCCAAACTTACATATTGCTAGTCCCTTAGCAATAGAATAAAATAAAATTAAAACAAAAGAAACTAATAAACACTAAGTAAACTACCCAACTCCACTTTCGTGGGAGAAACAATTACATTTAGCATATGCAACAAGCCTTTAAACCCCTAGGTTCCCCTTAGTGGACGAGTATAGTCTCGTGAGGGTTTCTAGAACTGTTACCCACAAACATTCAAAATTTGGTTTCAACATTAATCAAGAAGAAGATTACAATATATAGTTACAAACTTGCATTTCAAGAATAATTTCAAACTTTCAAATTCCACAATTCAAAGCAATGGTCCTTATGCATAATTTACATCAACATATCTGAAAATAACCAACTCTAGCTACCTCGTGTAAAGGGAACTAGCAGTCCTCTTATGTAGCATAGCCCAGCTCCAAATATATTAAGGCGCATACCCCTTCAACTCATTTGCTCCACTTATTGAAATCATACTTCCAAACATGAATACATGACTTTTTCATTTTTTTCTTTCATTATTCTTTTTTTTTTCATTGCTTTATTGGTTGTGCAATGTCTTGATCTATTAAGCTATCTGAAAGATCCATGTAGCAAGCTTTCAGTCAGTAACTCCCAAACCAGATGGCTTTAGGGCACTAGGCGTTAAGATACCTCGAAGAACCTAATTACTCGAATCAGTCAGGCTACAAATCAAGACAACCAATGCTCATCTTTTCTCACCCTTTCACTTTTGACGCGAACACTCCGTGCTTCCTAAGGCATAGATGCCCGGTTACTCATGAAAAGGATCAAATTGAATTGCTATTCATCACATATTTCTTTTTTTTTTTCATTAAAATCAAGTAAAACACATCATCGGTACTCATTCTCAAGAGATACTAATTAATATCAAGCATATATAACTCAACAACTCAGAACCAAAGTTTATACCTCACAAGATTATGCTAGTGTGCCTGTGCATGTGAGGAAACTAAAACCAATTACCCCAAGGCATATCATTGCAAACCATGATTAAAACCACTTAATTCAAACCATAGTTTTCAAAAATCCAAAACATACTCAAAAATTGCAAGTTATGCACCTACATAAGGTATTAATCCCTTGAATAATGTCAAAACATTCTATCTAAAAACAGAACAAAAGAAAATAAAATAAACAAACTAAGAAAATAAAATAAACAAAAATCCTAAAACAAGAAGAATTTCATAAAAATTTCCCCCCATATGCAATAAAGCACAAAAATCAGGCATCGCCTCACCCCCAAACTTAAACTGTACATTGTCCTCAATGTACACCCAATAAAAGCATAGAGAAGGGTAAGAACAATAATACCAGGATCATGGAGTAGTGGTAAGAAAATAGAGCACACCAAGTTGTATGAAAGCAATGCAAGCACACCCCCAAACTTGGATGTTACAACCTGTTAAAACAAACCACTATACCCCAAAGACCAAGTGAAATAGCATGGGTGAAAATAAATATGAAAAGAAAAAAAAATTTCCTTTTTTTTTTTTTTTTAAAACTGAATTTATACATAAAGAACTAAAATAAAAATAAAAATAAAATAAAATACAAAATATACTTACCTCCAATCACGGATGTGGTGGTGACTGAGCATCTGGATCCAGGTTCGCCTGGCGCATCAATGCACGCAACATCCTCCTTATCTCTAGCTGATCCTGGCGAGTCTCACGAAAGTGATCCGCTATCTCGGTCCGCATAGCTCCAAACTGTATGAAAACCTTAGTCTGTAAGGTGCCAAACTGGGCGGTCAACCCAGCAATCTGCCCCTCTAAATAATGATAATCATGTCCACCAGCTTGTGCATGTACATTCGCTTCTTCTACTTCCATCTCCTCTGGATCTTCCACCGGTGGTGGTGTATCTACAGCTTCCCCTCCCTGAGCCAATCGAGATACTTCTCCTGGAGCAGCTATGACTCTTTGATGCATATGAGATCGGCTTAGATTCCAGTCATGTGTGCTATAGTGAATATCTCGTGAAAAAGCAAGCTTGTCCTCATCTACTGCATATCCTTGTGCAATGAGTAACTGATGAATGATAGTAGGGAATGGAAACTCCCAGTCACTTGCACTATCCGGTGCCTTGGCCACAACCTTGGAATAGAACTTTTCAATTTGGCCCTAGACAATCTGTGGGAATGATAGCCAATGCCCAAAATGTATAGCATATAAAGCTCTAAGGAAATCTTGAAGCCTCTCGATTTTATGTCTAATGGGATATATATTTTTGTACAAAATAGCATCAAAGAACCATAAATGGCTCGACATAGAAGACTTTGAAGCTGCATTACGCTTTGGCCCAGAGAATTGGTTAGCACACAAACGTGCAACCAAATTACCCACCGACAAATCATCGGGTAAAGGAGTGTAGATATTGGTCAAATCAGCCAGGCATTCATGAGGACAGCCTGATAGGCGTTGAATGTTACGCATTCTAGCCTCTTAACTTATGTATTTTATTCTCTTAGTGATAGATTATTTTGTTATTTTACTTTGTTTTAGTGTTTTCTGTATTTTCAGGGCCTTAATAATTATTTCAGTTAAAACCGGAATTTTGGGCTTTTAAAGAAGACATCCAAGATGGTGAGATGAAGCCTACATCAAGGAGATTCACTCAACCATTTATTTTAACTCAAATCAGCCCAAGGAAGAGGTCCAAGAGAATTACAGCTGCTTAAGAAGGTTTCGGGCCTGAAGCCCAAATCTGCGCATAATGCAGTCTTAATCCCGTTTTGGAAAACGGAACAGAAGTCTTATTTTCGAGCCTCAAATCGACATAATTCTCGAATAGGGTTGAACTAAATTTGATTCTGCACACTTTTGTATTTCACGAAAATTCCGTGAATCGGACTTCTAGTGGGTCAAAAGTTGGGCCGAAGTCAGCAGGAAAAACCCACCTGATTAGTGCTGCGGGAAACCCTAATTAATTCCTAATTGGATTAGGACTTTGGTGAATTCTCTTGGGGAATAAAAGGAAGACTTGGAGGCTGAATTGGGAGAGCTTACACAGAGATTGGAGAGTCTGAGAGGGCTGAAGAGAACAGAAACATATTGCAGAGCCATTGGAGAACGAAGTCATACGCGTAATTCAGAAAGATGATGTCTTCTTCCTCAACAGTTGAAGCTTCTTCTTCTACCATGAGCGGCTAGTTCATCCACTAGGGTTTTGATGTAGCCCTAACAAAGCATTAATGGTTTGATTGTTTTAATTATTGGGGACCTTTATATACATGCATAGATTGTGTAATTGTGAGGATTCTTATTAATGAATTGAGCAATAAAAGTCTTGTAAATTCAATCTCAACGATTTCTTATCTTGTCTTAGATATTTAGTTGTTGTTATTGAACTCAATCTCTTTTGTTTTCTGTGATCATGAGAGAGATTATTACACAATGGTAATCACTGAATATATTGTTATGAGCTTTGATGGATTATGCCTAGAGAAGATGAACCATACTGCACCCTAGATTAGAGTAGTTAGGCAGATGGCCCATGCCAATCGAAGATAGTCCATGGCTTAGCCTTAATCATATGTTATCTTCTTGACGGATGAAGGTGAGCTTGTAGCCACCGACACCACTTATGCATGATGTAATTCCCCTATAGTTGATTCAATTGACCATTGATTGTGGAGTTAGTGGTGAAGTCAAACACCCTAGATTTCTCTCCTATTATCTTCACTATCTTGTTTACCTTTGATTTATTTTATTTTATCTTTTTAATTAGTTAAAAATCAGAATTCTTTTCTTATAAATTTAATTAGAATTAGTTCTGTGTTCCAACTCATCAGAACATAATCCCTGAGGTACGATACCCATTCATTTCGATAGCCCTATTCTGCAAGGAATTCGTTCTATTGCGAAGTGTGGAAAATTTTAATTGATATACTTATTGAGTCACACTCACACACGAATCACAGCCCATGGCAATAGCAATCAAAGACATATCAACCTGAACTCGTGTTCCTTCCACCGAAGCAATAAGCACACCCCACTTATCAGGTTTTAGCATTAAGTTCTGATAAAATACTTTGACGAGCCTCGGGTATATAGTAGTAGATAATGGAACAAAAATTGAAGCCGACCGATGACGATGGATGTCAGAAATCCCCCATCGTGTCTCAGGAAACATGGCATATAGTTTGGCGATGTCAAACGTCGCTTCAAAATTCAAGGCTCTTGGATGCCATCTCTCTTGAATTCCATCTCGGTGAGATCTTGAGGAAACGGATGTTGGATCATGTCGTGCTCGGCGAGGATTACGCGAGCTTGAAGCACCTTGGTGACTTGGTCTCTTCGGTGCAATAGAAATAGAAAAAGCTTGGTTGAGGAATTAAATCAAACACTTAGCGTGCACAATAAAAGTTTCTCCTTCAACCTCTTCTTTCGGCAATTTTTCCACCCCAAATCAAATAATTCAATCCACCAATTATGTCCCCCAAACTTGGTCTTCAAAAGCCCTCAAAAAGATTGGCACAATTTTGCAAAATAAAAACTCTACTTACTTTGATGAAGAACTTGAGAAAGTAAGAGTTTTCTTGAGAACTAGTGATGATCAATCCGGTTTTAATGTTGATGTTGATGATGATGAATGATAAATACTTGTATGAGAATCACAAATTAAAGAAAATATATTCCCGGTTGAAGTAGGAGTCAAATTGGATCCCAAAATTGTCAAAAGAACAAGTAGTAGCATCATAGTTGGAGAGGGGAGCTATTTATAGAAGAAATATCCGAGCAGCCCCTTTATGGGCCTGGGCGATTGATCCCCCTAGGGCTGGGTGATCGATCGCCCAGCTGGTTGGTCTCCCAACTTGGGAAAAAATGGGGGCAATCGATCCCCCCTTGAATGGGTGATCGATCCCCCTAGTTGATGCCTGTTTGATGTCTATCGCCAAGGGTCGGCCGGGACATGTATTTTTGGAGTCTCTATCGCCCAAGGTCGACCGAGAGCTCGTTTTTTTACTCGTTTTGAGTCCAAAGACCTTGGTACACCTCTTGGCATCCTTCGGAAGCAACTTATACATCAAAAACTCAAAGAAAACACATCAAAACGCAACTAAAATTGAAAGAAAGATTAAGAAAACTTAAACTAAAAATTAAAATCAAAGAAAACTAAAGAAATTAAAGGATAGAAATACATTCAAATCCTACAATTTAACGTCCATAGGTGACGATCAACTCTCCAAAGGGATTAAGTCGGATAGACGGGATCCGTCAAGTCGACGGACTCCATGTCTCTTGTTGGCACAAATCCTTCTACACAATGCTTCAACCTTTGTCCATTAACTTTTATTAAAGTATTATCTCGAAAACTCCAAATTTCCACAGCACCATGAGGAAAAACTAAAATCACTTGGAATGGTCCATCCCACCTTGAACGCAACTTCCTGGGAAACAACCAAAGCTTTGAATTAAAGAGCCACACTTTATCACCTGGTGAGAAGGACTTCCGTGAGATATGTCGATTATGGAACGCCTTCGTCCTCTCTTTGTAAATTCGTGAACTTTCATAAGCATCACATCTGAATTCTTCCAGTTCATTCAATTGCAACTTTCTCTCTTCTCCAGCTCTTTTTGCATCAAAATTGTATTTTCGAATTGCCCAGAGCACCTTGTGCTCGATCTCTACTGGAAGATGACATGCTTTCGCATACACCAACCGATATGGTGACATACCGATAGGAGTCTTGTAAGCAGTCCGATATGCCCATAGTGCCTCACTTAACCGTAATGACCAATCTTTTTAGTCCGTTCTCACTGTCTTAAGACTGTATTAAGCGCAGATTTAGGCTTCAGGCCCGAAACCTTCTTAAGCAGCTGTAATTCTCTTAGACCTCTTCCTTGGGCTGAATTGATTTGAAATATATATTTGAATGGATCTCTTTGATGTAGGCTTCATCTAACCTTCTTGCATGTCATCTTTAAAAGCCCAAAATCATGGTTTTAACTGAAATAATCAGTAAGGCCCTGAAAATACATAAAACACTAAAACGAAGTAAAATCACAAAATAATCTATCACTAAGAGAATAAAATATACAAGTTAAGAGGCTAGAATGCGTAACATTCAACACCGATCAGCACATAAAGACCAAAATGCCCCTGGGCCACTTAACGTACCTTCCAGGACTTAGTTTTCGATTTTGAAAACTCCTACGGCCTCAAAATCACTTCCTCTACTCTCTAAACATTTCATCTAAGCCACTCTCCAAAATTAATATTTTCAAAAAAATTTCGGATTCCCGGGCCCACTTATTAAGTCGCATCTTGGGCCTCGGTTTGACCAAAAAGTCAAACTTCTTCAAATCTTCCGAAATTTTTTGAAAACATCATAACATGTTTCCAAACATGTTTCCCACTCTCGGAATGTCTCTTACATCATTCAAAATGTGTCTACAATGAAAGTGGTGTAAAATCTAAAAATCGGCCAAAATTGGTTACGGTCTCTACACTTTTTCCGTTTCCCTCACAACGGCCCTATACATGCATTTTGAGCATATAGAATTGAAGCATATAAGATTAATGCCTCATAATGCAATAAGCTAGTTATAAACGCACTTAACATGCCTATCACAAAGTCACACGTATACATCACCTATACATGTAAACCTAGCATACTCATACACATATGCACATAAATCCCACTTAAGCATAATTTGGTCATGCTTCACCAATGCATACATTTTCTACAAAAAGATAGCATGCATTTAACTCATAGGACAACATATAACACATACATGTCACACATTTGCACATAATTACACATCTACACCACATTAAGCACATAAGAATATATGTTCTTGTTCTCTCACATTTTCATGCATTTGTCCGTCATATCATGTATACTAGGATATACACATCTATTTCATACAAGAGACTCAAGAGAAGAAGAAAAATACCTTATCCCAACCCTCTTACATCTCTAAAACATACAATACACACCCTTAGCTCTCATTCCTCGAAAATGAAGGCCTTTTAAGCACTTCTCAAAATTCCAGCAATGTCAACCTTACCGAACCACAACTTTGATCAATTCAAAGGGAAGCCCTAGCCGTCCCCTACGTATCTCCTTCTTTCGGTGAGTTTTGAATCCAAGCCGAACGAGTTCGAATTGTAGAGAGAATGAAGAGCTATGAAGATGGAGAGTTTTAGAGAGAGAAAAAGAAGTGAGATATGCCTGGAAGTCTCAGCCACTGATATTTAAAATATCTAGGGCATGCAAAAAGACTAAAATACCCCTAGACCACTTAACGTACCTTCCCGGACTCCGTTTGCAATTTTGAAAAATTCTACGTCCTTGAAATTCCTTCCTCTACTCTCTAAAATTTTTATCTAAGCCATTTCCAAAAATAAATATTTCTAGAAATTTTTTGGATTTCTGGGCCCACTTAACTTGCATCCCGAGCCCTGGTTTGACCAAAAAGTCAAACTTCTCCAAATCACCCGAAAACTTTCCAAAACCTTTAAAACACTTCCCAAATATGTTCCCCACACTTAAAAAATGTTTGTTAAACACCACTCAAAATACTTTTATGGCAATTATTATGTGAAAAATGCAAAACTGGCCAAAATTGGTCATCGTCTCTACAACTTCCCCTCTTAAAGGAATTTCGTCCCTAAAATATACCTCAAGTGAAAAAAACTCGGGATACTTTGAGCAGACTTCTTGTTCTCGCTCCCACGTAGCCTCCTCGACTCTGTGGTGTCTCTAAAGGACTTTAACCAATGGAATGGTCTTGCCCCCGAAACACTTGCTCTCTAGTGTCCAAAACTAGTACCGGTCTCTCCTTGTAAGACACATCCTCCTCCACCTTAAGATATATCCAATCTAACACATGTGAAGAATCCGTCTCATACTTTCTCAACATCAAAACGTGGAAAGTATTTGTGCACACTTGACAATTACGGTGACAATGCCAAGCGGTATGTAACCTCACCCATATGCCCAAACCTCGAATTGACTGATAAACTGTGGGGCTAACTTCCCACTATGCCCAAACCTCATCAAACCCTATCGTGGTGAGACCTTCAAGAAGACATGGCCCCCCACCTCAAATGCTAAAGGTGTTCTGTCAACATAGCTTTTTTGACGACTCTGAGCTGTAAGCAAATGCTGTCGTATGATCTTTATCTTTTTTGTAGTCTCTAGGACTATATCTAGCCCCAAAGCCACTATCTCACCGACCTCTATCCAACAAACTGGTGACCTGCAAGGTCTATCTTACAAAGCCTCAAATAGATCCATCTCAATACTAGCTTGGTAGCTATAATTGTATGCAAACTCCACCAATGAAAGGTGATCCTCCCAACTACCTCAAAAATCAAGTGCATATACTTTAAGCATATCCTCCAAGATCTGAATGATACACTCTGAAAAATCATCTGTTTGAGGATGGAAAGTCGTACTGAAATGGAGGTCCGTATCAAGTGCAACCTGAAAACTCTGCCAAAATTGTGACATGAATCTCGGATCTCCATCGGATATAATAGAAACTGGCACTCCGTGCAACCTTAAAATTTGATCAATGTACAACCAACTAAGAGTATCCACATCATTAGTCACTCGAATCAGAAGGAAGTGCGCCACCTTAGTCAATCTATCCACAATGACCCAAACTGCTGATTGGTGTTGAATGTTATGCATTCTAGCCTCTTAACTTGCATATTTTATTCTCTTAGTGATAGATTATTTTGTGATTTTACTTCGTTTTAGTGTTTTTTGTATTTTCAGGGCCTTAATAATTATTTCAGTTAAAACCATGATTTTGGGCTTTTAAAGATGACATCCAAGAGGGTTAGATGAAGCCTAATCAAAGGGATCCATTTAACTCCATAATTTAGCTCAAATCAGCCCAAGGAAGAGGTCCAAGAGAATTACAGCTGCTTAAGGAGGTTACGGGCCTGAAGCCCAATTCTGTGCTTAATACAATTTTAATCCCATTTTGGGAAACAGACCAGAAGTCTTATTTCTGAGCCTCAAATTGACTGAATTTTCATTTAGGTTGAATGAAATTCAATTTTGGACACTTTTGTATTTCATGAAAATTCTGTGAATCGGACTTCGAGTGGGTCAAAAGTTGGGCCGAACGTCAACAAAAAAACCCACATGTTTAGTGCTGTGGGAAAACCTAATTAATTTCTAATGGATTAGGACTTTGATGTATTCTCTTGATGCATAAAGTGGCAAATTGGAGGCTGTTTTGGAAGAGCTTAGTGAGCTTTTGGACACCATTGAAGACATATTTTGTAGAGTTTTGGAGTGGAGAACCATTGGAGAACGAAGTCTTGCGCGTATTTCATGAAGATGATGCCTTCTTCGTCAACCGTTGAAGCTTCTTCTTTTACCATGAGTGGCTAAGTCATCCACTAGGGTTTTGATATAGCCCTAACTAAGCATCAATGGTTTGATTGTTTTAATTATTGGAGACCTTTATATACATGCATAGATTGTGTAATTTAGAGGATTCTTATTATAGAATTGAGCTATAAAAGTCTTATAAATTCAGTTTCAATGATTTCTTATCTTGTCTTAGATATTTAGTTGTTGTTATTGAACTCAATCTCTCTTATTTTCTGTAATTATGAGAGCGATTATTACACAATGGTAATCACTGAATATATCGTTAAAAGCTTTGATAGAGTATGCTTAGAAAAGATGGACCATACTGCACCCTACAGTAGAGTAGTTAGGCAGATGGGCCATGCCAATCGAAGATAGTCAATGACTTAGCCTTAATCATATGTTATCTTCTTGACGGATGAAGGTGAGCTTGTGGCCACCAACGCCACTTATGCATGATATAATTCCCCATAGTTAATTTAATTGACCATTGATTGTGACGTTAGTGGTGAAGTCAATAACCCTAGATTTGTCTCATATTTTCTACACTCTTTATTTTCTCTTGCTTTATTTTATTTGTTTCTTTAATTAGTTTAAATATAAAAATCAGAATTCTTTTCTTTTAAAATTTAATTAGAATTAATTCCATATCTCAACTCATTCAGACCATAATCCCTGAGGTTCGACACCCCTTTCGATAGCCCTATTCTGCAAGGAATTTGTTCAATTGCGAAGTGTGGTAATTTTAATTGAGACACTTATCAAACATGATCAACTGCGTCGTGACTTTCCTAGTCCTAGGTAACCCCATCACAAAATCCATAGTGATGTGCTCCCACTTCCACATAGATATTGGTAATGGATGTAACAAACCTGCCGGCCTCTGATGTTCGGCCACCACTTGTTGACAAGTGAGGCACTTTGCCACAAACCGTATGACATCCCTTTTCATGCCTTTCCACCAAAACTATCTACAAAGATTGTGGTATATTTTGGTACCACCAAGATGTACTACAAGTCTAGAGTCATGAAACTCTCTCAAAACCTCATCCCTACAAGCCAATGGAACAACCATTCTACCTCTGAACCTCAGATCTCTGTCTGAATGTAAAGTCTAATCATCCACTACCTCACCACCCGTAATCCGAGTGCGAATACTCTCTAAGTCACTGTCATGCCTCTGTTCCTCAACCACCCTATTCAGTAGAGTTGGTTGTGCTATGAGTGTGAACAAAGTAGCCTGCCCATCACTCTCACCAAAGCATAATCCCATTTCTGAGATATCTTCCATCATCCTCCACTCTCAAATGGCAATACTAGCTGGAGTGCTATGTGAATTTTAGCTCAATGCATCAGCAACTACATTAGCCTTTCCCGGGTGATATTGAAGATCAAAGTTGTAGCCTTCCATGTATTAAACCCATCTCCTCTGTCTCATATTCAAGTCCTTTTGTGTAAAAAAGTACTTCAAGCTCTTATGATCAGAGAAAACCTTAAACTTCTCTCCATAGAGATAATGCCTCCACATTTTTAAAGTAAAAGTACCGCTGCCAACTCCAAGTCATGAGTCAGGTAATTCAGCTTGTGGATCTTCACCTGCCGGGAACCATATGCAACAACCCTCTCGGTCTGCATCAACACACATCCCAAACCATCCCGTGAAGTGTCACAGTAGATGACATAACCCAAACTGCGCTCGGGAATAATCAAAATTGGAGCACTAGTCAATCTACGCTTCAATTCCTTAAAGGAATGCTCACAAGCCTCGTTCCACTCAAACTTAACTCCTTTACGAGTAAGTTTGGTCATCAGTGTCACTAACTACAAAAAGTCTTTCACGAAATGCCTGTAATATCCTATCAATCCCAATAAGCTACATATCTTGAATACATTTTTAGGCCTCTCCCAATTCATTACTGCTTATATCTTAGAAGGGTCTACCGATACTCCTCCTTCTGACACCACGTGCCCTAGGAATTTCACCTCCGTTAGCCAAAATTCACATTTTTCAAATTTGGCGTACAAATGGTGTTCTCTCAAAATCTGTAACACTATCCTCAAATGGATCTCATGCTCATCCATAGAAGAAGAATACACAAGAATGTCATCCACGAAGACCACAACAAACCTATCCAAGTACACCCTGAATATTCGGTTCATCAAATCCATGAATGCTGACGGTGCGTTCGTCAATCCAAATGACATCACAAGAAACTCATAGTGGCCATATCTAATCTCGAAAAGCTATCTTCGGGATATCCTCTTCCCTTAGCCTCAACTGGTAATACCCCAACCTCAAGTCGATCTTCAAAAAATAAGTCAAATCCTTGAGCTGATCAAACAAGTCATCTATCCTTGGTAAATGATACTTGTCACGCCCCAGAACCCGGATCGCCAGGACTCCCCCGGACCAACCCGAATCCCAGGTCGTGAACCCATTCACTCAACCCCGTGAACGACCTTAACCACACTCATATGATAGTATCAAGCTATGATACCATCCTGTCACGCCCTGTTTCCCAACTCTCAAAAAACTAGAGGTGACCCTGTTCATTAAACCCCAATGAACCTCCTCAATTTTCTCAAATTATTGCGAAAGCTAATCATACGTATGTAATTATCTATACATATACTCATCACTATCTATCCCAATGGACCCCACACCGGCCTATGCATCCATGACCTTCCATTTCCACTCATAAATCATGAAAAATCATAAAATTCCACACTTTTTAGGTTTATAAGACTTAAAGGCGCCTCAAACTCCATTTTGAGTCGCCTCAAACTTCCAGAAGGATCGACGCCATCCAAAAAGCTCTTTGAGGTGCCTCAAACTACACTTTGAGGCCCCTCAAAGATTTCCAGGCGCCTCAAAGTTCACTTTGAGTCGCCTCAAACTGCACCTGATCTGAATTTTTGACAGCATTCCTCAACCTGACTTCAAATGCTAATATCTCATAATTCCTAAGTCTGTTTAACGTGAAATTTGGCATGGAGTATCCTCAACATGTCTAGTTTCTAACCCAACTTGAATCATGTTAAACGACCAACCAAAACTCAAGTTATACTCAAATTAGTGGGTGTGGGTCAGATTATCCACTCTTGCACTAAAACATGCATATCTTTCTCAATTTAAATCCAAACAAGGCCCATGACCTATCAAATCGAAGCTAACACAATTCTCTTTCTATGTACATATGTTCCATTCACTCTTTGAACTCAAAATGGACACTTTTGGGCATGTTTCCCCCTAATGGCTACTCTAATGCCTCAATGACCATCAAGTATATTCACATAACATGCATTTCACATTTGAAATGTAATTCCATCTATTTTTCTTACCATCCTCACTCAACAACTCATGCATACATACTTTCCATACTCCATTTGCTCATGATTAACCATACAAGAAATCATAACTAAAGAGAAAAATGGCCCTATAGTGCCATACATCTCCAACACACTTTTCTCAAAAGGTACACATCATTCATTCAAACCACATATACATACGCCAACATCATTTATTATACATACAAGGTCCAAATGAACATACAAGTTACATATAACGTGAATGTAACTATAACCCAACATAATCCACATGCCACATGCTGGCATAAATAGCCAAATGTACAAATATCCAAAAATGTAGCAAAATATAACTAGAACTCTCCTTGGACACTCAAGTCTCATCTATCATCGGCGCCTTATTTGTAAAAGAGTTTAGAATAAGGGGGTGAGCACCACTACGGCTCAGTAGAGATACCCCAACCCACCTAAGTGCCGACTCAACATGACCTACATGAATGCATGTTAGCACATTACATGTATCATCCAACATATACCATGTTCATTCACAAGCAATGCATATATATAAGAATGCATTAAACACGTATCATGCTTCCTAATTTAAAATGAAAGCAATATCACACACTTGTCTCCCTCTCGGACTTAACCCGATACCCTAACATGGTTTTTAACCAACCATGTGACTTGGGACGCCTCCCACAACCTTTCCACAACTTTAACACATGCGGTCAATGTCATGTTCCAGGGGTAATATTTTGATTTGCCCATTGGTGATTAGTCCATATCAGCACCATCACCAAATATGTGTTCACTCGAGGTGATTAGTCAATATCAGCACCGCCACCGAGTTTTAAGTGGCTCAAAGTGGTTAGTCCATATCAGCACCGCCACTGAGCATAATTCGATTCAAGGTGATTAGTCCGTATCAGCACCGTCACCAAATCATTGGGTGGCTCAAGGTGGTTAGTCCATATCTGCACCGCCACCGAGCATTATTGACCCAAATAACCGACACCTAGTCTTGACCACATTTTCCCGTTTTCTCACAACGACCCATATATGCATTTCGAACATATAATAATCAAATACTCCACATTCACACTCCATAATGCACAAGCTAACTAATGTAACATATAGCATGCATTTTCATCTCCATGAAGCCACACATATATTTACCTATACATGTGAAACGTAGCATATAATACACATATGCACATAAATCCCACTTAAGCACATTTTAATCATGCTTCACCAATGCATACATTTTTTATACAAATATAGCATGCATTTAACTCATTTACAACATATAACACATATATGTCTCACATTTGCACATAATTATACATGTACACCACATTAGGCACATAAGCATATATGCTCTCATTCTCCCACATTCTCATGCATTTGTCCCTCACATCATGCATACTAGGAGATGCACATCTATTACATAGAAGAGATTTAAGAGAAGAAGAAAATCACCTCATCCCACCCCTCTTACATCTCTAAAACATGCAATACACACCCTTAGCTCTCACCACTTCACCCGAAACCCTAGAATCGACAATTAGTTGAGAAAGAACACCCCTACCTTGAAAATGAAGGCCTTCCAAGTACTTCTCAAAATCCCAGCAATGTATACCTTGCCAAATCGTAACTTTGATCAGTTCAAAGGGAAGCCCTAGCCGTTCCCTACGTATCTCCCTTTTCGGTAGAACTTGAATCACACCCGAAGACCTCCAAAACCTAGAGAGAAGGAAGAGAGAGAAAGGATCCATGGCCAGCTACTGAGACAATAGAGATATGAAATATCTCTGCCACATCTGATATTTAAAGTCCCTAGGCCACAAAAAGACCAAAATACCCCCGGGCCACTTAACGCACATTCTCGGACTCAGTTTTCGATTTTGAAAACTCCTACGGCCTCGAAATCACTTCCTCTACTCTCTAAACATTTCATCTAAGCCATTCTCAAAAATAAATATTTTCAAAAAATTTCTGGATTTTCGGGCCCACTTAAGTCGCATTCGGAGTCAGTCTTATTCAACAAGCCCTTCATCCCAAGTTCTGAGGTAAGGATCTCATTCTTGCTATGGAGGAGCAACCCACATGTGTTAGAGATTCCTAAGCAATAATCATTCTATCTACCCTCCCACTCCCTATTGATGAAATTGTGATCTTTTAAGGGTGGGTGCTTGTCAACCTGCTGGAGGTGCAGGATTAAGGGATTCACTCACGCACAGGCTCTCTTCCCCTCCCTTGCTCCCGAATAAGATTTCAGGATCCACCTTTAGCCCACCCTCTGAAGGATTTACTTTCACTTTCCGTACAGCGGCTACCTTCCCCACCTTTAGCCCTCCTTTGCCTATTAAACTCTCGCCTTGAGCCAGAGCCCACCATACAAACAAAACACGAAGACTAGTGAGACTGCCTATACAACGTTATCTTCTCCATGGAATTGACCTAGAAGAAGAAAGATTAGAAAGATGAGCATACTATTCCCTTTGGCTTTCGTGGGATTAGATTGAGATAGATTTGAGGGTTCCGGATCACCAGTTGTTGGATCGGATCTTGCTCCTTTCTTTCGCCTCGAGTAGTTCGCTAAGTTTGAAAAGAGTTCATTCCCTTCTACGTACTATATAATAGAAATAGTGATTCAAGCGGTGCACTTCTCCGCCGCTGCTGGTGGTGGCGGGGGGTTTTGCACCTGTTGTGACACATGTCCCTGTGTGCCTATTACAGATGTCTTTCAAGAGCTTCGAGATCAACTATCATCGTACTTTAACTCAACAATTTCTCATTGATTGCAACAAGATAGCTAGATTTATCAACAACGGGAGTTATCAGTCAGTCAAGTCATTAGGGATGAAATACGAATTGTCAATAGGTTTCCACTCCTTTTCTCTCTGACTGTGATTATGCCTCCTATCAAAGGTTAGACCTTTCAAACTCTACATACATATCAGCCGCGGAAAGCTCCAATTGGTCTTCCTGCCCAGGTGTTCTAAGAAAAAAGGGAATTTCTTGCCCGGCGGTTTGCTCCATTTGACTTGTCAAGGTCTTCGAAGACACTACGAAGACTAGAATGAGGGTTCACCGCTTGTATCGTTAATTCAAGATCTTCTTGATAGATGATCTCAATGGAATAGACTCCCCGAACCCCGAAAACTCTTCACCAAGAAAGCCCACGCACCACGGTCGCTCTCAAAAAGAGTATCCTCGATGGATGAAAGCCCACAAACAAAAGATTGAGGGCCCCTCTAAGGAAGGAAAGTGCCACGAATGATAACAACTGTGGCCAGTCAATTGTGGTTTATTCAACGGTTGATTCTACATATGCGGATGTGGACTATTTGTCACCCCGCCTGTAACGAAGAAGACTCGCTTTCTGACACCAGGTGCCATGCCCGCCCCCCAATACCATGGTACTTCACAAACAAGTAGTAATTCGTATTGCATGCACAATCCTCTTAGGCCTCAGTTTCATATTGCCTGTGCTACTCGCCCATAAAGAGGGGTGAACGCCCTACAAGAGGGATTCTATGGTTTGTTTATCCCAGGTGGTTAGAGCACTTTACCAATGGGACCCCTTATTAATAACGCCATTCATTTCATTGATCAGAGGGGAGGGGGTCCGATCTTAGGGTCGGAACGATATTCCACAATAAGGTGCAGCAATAGGGCAAGTACGGGATTGACTACGACGAGACGTTTAGCCCCGTGGCAAAGATGACTACTATGCGAGTGCTCATCTCTTTAGCAACAAGTAAGTCCTGGCGTCTATGGCAGATGGACGTCAAAAATGCCTTTCTCCCTTCCCCTGCCTTCAGTCTTCCCTGCATTCACACTTATTGACCAAAAAGTCAAACTTCTCCAAATGTCCCCAAAATTTCCATAAACCTCAAATTAACCTTCTAAACATGTTTCCCACTCTCAAAACATCCATAGCATCCTTCAAAACGCATTTATAGCGAAAATGATGAAAAACTGGTAAACCGGCCAAAATTGGTCACAGTCTCTACAACCTCTCCTCCTTCAAGGAATTTCTTCCTCAAAATTAGAATACTCATGGTCTTTCCTTACCAGTCCATACCGGACGTTATTCTCACCAATAATAATCACTTTCTCTTTCCATATACCCTAGGCGCTACACCTGCAACCCCTAACTCACAACACTCAAGTATAGCACAATCAATGCATCTCAATTGCTCTGAAACAAAATAACCACGGAATGATCTAGATAATGTGAGTGGACAACTCCGAGACAGTCACAATTTGTATATAGAATTCTGAATGACTAACCTTAGTGGATAATTAACCACTTCCGTGTGGACAGAGTTAACTTTTGGTAACTTTAGTGAGCACCTTCCAACATCACAATGTCTAGGAAAGTTCTGAGGAGATTGGGTTTTAAGTGGAACCGTTTGTGACCCCTCCAATCTATCTTAGAAACTTTTCTAGTTGTATTGTTGGTGGGGCTTAACTGGTAATCCTCTAGTTCCTCTAAAAGGGAGTAGAAGCTGTCTAATTAGGTAAGAATTATTTTGGAACTAGTCCAGATAATTCTTTAGGAAAAAAAGATAAAAATAAAAAACTAAATTAGAATTCACTACCCTGGAATTAAATTTCAAAAAAAAAAATTGTTTGTTTTTTTTTTGTTGGTGTTTTTGTGAGTCATTTTAGGATTTCATTTTTTTTCTCTTTTGCATTAGATTACATTGTTCTTAATGATCCATTTCATTGAGTATGTTTAGTGTATGTTAGGTCATCGATCTCTGAATCCAGAGTTTCTTCCATTAGATCTTGAGATTAAGAGAACCTTTCGAAAGGGTGTGGAAAATTCTAGTGTTAGAGATCCTTCTTTGCCCAAGATGGCAGATCCCATTGAAACTAAATCCCTTAAGGACTATTACACTCCCGTGCATATTACAAACCCATCTTGCATTGTGTTACCTGCTACCCAACAGAGATATTTTGAGATACGGGCGGCGGTAATTGATTTACTGCCCACTTTTAGAGGTCTTAACTCTGATGACCCCACCATACCTCCATGTCAAGGAATTTCTATAGATTTGCTCCACACTACAATTTCAAAATATTTATGAGGAGTCAATTAAATTGTTGTTATTTCCATTATCTTTGAAAGAGAAAGCAAAATCTTTGTTATACTCACTAGAACCCACGTCTGTCAATTCATGGAATGGGTTATGCACCAAATTCCTTACCAAATTCTTTCCCATGCACAAAACTAACTCCCTTCATCGAAATATCATGTAATTTACTTAAAAAGAAGATGAGGAGTTTTACATGTGTTGGGAAAAATTTAATGATCTTCTCCTTAAGTGTCCCCATCATGGTTTTGCCTAGTGGCAATTAGATCAATTCTTTTACGAGGGGTTGTCACCCCATAATTGTTGATAAGTGTTCAATTCTATGCATTTGAACCCTCTTTATTGCATATGTTAGTTCCGCTTTTATGATTACCGAGATATGTTTACGGTATTTTTGTGTTTTTGATGTATTGCAGGTCTTGTAGTAAATGGAGCAAAGTTTGAAGGTTTTGTGCAGCTGAAGAGAAAAGTCAGAAATGCAGCCAAAGGCATCTCGATCAATCGAGATGTTGATCTCGATCAATCGAGATCTCGATTGATCGAGATCTCATTTTGATTGATCGAAATCTCGATCAATCAAAATCCAATCTCGATTGATCGAGATTCTGTAGAAGCCACTTGCCCACTTGCTCACCTGCTCTCCCACTTGCAACAAAATCTCCCTTTTTGCACGACTTAGGGGGATTGTCTGACTTGAACAAGACCCTTGGGGACCTTCTTGATACAAGGGATATATATATTGATATATATATATATATATGGTGGGCCCCAAGGTTGAAAAAGGAAGCCTTAAAGCACCAAAAAGCCACACATCTCACATATCTCTCAACACACATCAGATTATCCAAGGAGAGACCTTCGGGAGAGGAAGAGGAGAAGCTGAACCAGACCAAGAAGCTTCACTTTCTTCATCAATGGAAGAGTGCAAGGCAACCATGAGCAACTAACTCTTCTACTAGGGTGTTGGTTTCAACCCCTAGCAATGTAAACTTGTTCATCTTTGTAGCACTTGGGATTTGTAATTAAATGTTGATTATTTAGCCTAGTGATCATGTACACTAATACATTTCTTTTATATATTCATATGATTTTGGTTTTATTCTTGTCTTAGAGTATAATCTTCATGTGAATGCACAACATTTGCATATTCCACAAGAAGTGCAAATGATGGCTAGATAATGGTGTTTAAATGAATGTGTTGTGTTTGTTTGTATAAACCATGCCAAGATAAGGTAGTTTGGATGCATGTAGGTTCACTTAGAGAGTAGGGTAATTAGATAGTTAGTTAGGTTGAAGAGCTATGCTTATTGAAGATGGATTATGATAGGTGGATGAACACATTGATCTTTTGATATGTCATTGAGGTCACAAGCCTAATGACATTGTTAGGCATTTAATTAATGAATCCCATGCTTGCTACACTTATGAACATGTGAATGGCTAGTGGTGGAAACCAACCCTAGTTCTCTCTCCCATCCTTTACTCTTTAATCTTATTGTCATTACATTCATGCAATAGTTTATAAACAAAAATTCAAAAACCTATTTTTAGGATTAAAGTAGAATTAATCTTTCTTTAAGACAATTGCGACTAGTCCTCGTGGGGTCGATACCCTCTATATAGAACCGTATCTACAAAGATTCGTGTTCTTGCGAGTGGTTAAATTATATTTTGATGAAAAGGGCAAAATTAAGCTTACAATATAATCCGAGTTTAGCCACATCAATTGTCAACTAATTGAGTCACGAGGTGGGGTAGAATTTATGTCTAAGAATGAGGATGAAGCATGGAAATTTCTTAATGCGTTGTCAGAGAACTCTCAACATTGGGAGTACTCAGGGAGGGTTGAAATGAGTGGTCTATCAATGCTCTTAGAACCCAAAAAAGGAGGAATCTATGAGGTCTGAGAGGATACCGATTTGAGTGTGAGGATAGCTAGTCTAACTAGGAAAGTAGAGGCTATAGAGAAGAGTAAAGGAAGTAATTCTTCTATTCGTATAGTTAGTGAGGTGTGTCAATTATGTGAGAGTTCTTCTCATACGGCGCAAACTTATCCTTCTATTGCATCTTTTCATAAGTGTATAGCTGAACAAGCCAATGCACTCAATTCTTATAAGAAACCATTTGGCAGTGCCTATTCTAACACATACAATCCTAATTGGAGGAACCACCCTAATTTTTCTTGGAGGCAAGACCAACCTCGGAACAACCAAGGGGTGTAACCTATGGAACCCCAAGGGCAACCACAATTTTTATATCTGTCCATGTCCAAAAATGCCCCTTCATATGTTCCCCCACCTCAACAAAGACCAACTTTAGAGGATACTCTCCAACAGTTCATGTAACAGACCAGTCAGTCAATTTCTAAGTTAGAAACTCAAATAGGTCAATTAGTCATTGTTGTAGGAGAGAGGGAGAAGGGAAAGTTTCCTAGTCAGCCTATGCATAACCCAAAGGGCCAGTTTCATATTAGTGATAAGTCCATTTAGTTCACATGAGCAAGTTCAGTCTATCACAACCCTAAGTTAGGTAGACAAGTTGATAATGGAGTCTAAATGCCTATACATAATGAGAAAATTGAAAAGGACCATGTTCGCAGTTTAGGGAGGGAGGACAAAACTACATCTGAAGTTGAGTCAGAAATTCAAGTCCCTAGTCTTGACCCAACATCTCCAATAAGTCCACCAGTTAGAAACTTTGTTTCTACTGCACCATATCCTCAAAGACTTCAAAAGCCTAGGAAAGGGAATCACTATAATGAGATTATGAAAGTGTTTAAACAAGTCAAAATTAATATTCCAGTTCTCGATGCGATTCAATAGGTCCCCTCTTATGCAAAATTTTTAAAGGACTTGTGTACGGTCAAACATGATTTGAATATGCACAAGAAAGCCTTCCTCACTGAGCAAGTTAGCTCAATCATCCAACATCGCACTCCACCTAAATTTAAGGATCCTGGATGTCCTACAATTTCATGTACCATAGGTGGTCAAAAAATTGAGCAAGCTTTGCTTGACTTGGGTGCGAGTGTCAACTTGTTACCTTACTCTATTTACGAGCAACTAGGTCTTGGTCAGTTGAAACCGATGAAGGTGGTACTCCAATTAGTAGATCTCTCAGTTAAGGTACCTCGTGGTGTTATTGAGGATGTGCTCATTTAGGTTGATAAATTTTTCTTTCCTATACATTTTATTGTCTTAGACACTCAACCTGTAGCTAATCCTAATAACCAGATTCCTGTCATCTTAGGTCATCCATTCCTAGCCATTTCAAATGCTCTAATCAATTGTAAGAATAATGTTTTGAAACTTTCTTTTGGAAATATGTCGGTTGAGCTAAATGTTTTTAACATAAGCTGACAACTACCAGACTCTGAAGATATTTGTGAGTTAAATTTAATAGAGAGTCTAGTTCAAAATACTTTTATTCATGCAAGTTATAAGGACCCTTTAGAGGCATGCCTAGCTCATTTTGGCTATGATTTTGATGTTGATAGTGCTTGTGAAGAGGTGAATGCCTTATTGGATTCAGTCCCTCTTATAAACATAGAGAAATGGAAAGCCAAGGTGGAACCCCTTCCACCAATTGGATCTAAACATGTCCCCTCTGTTGAGTCACCACCTAAATTGGATTTGAAAGTTTTACTTGCTGAACTTAAGTATGCTTTCTTAGGTCCAGATGATAGTCTACCTGTTATTATTTCTTCTGAGTTGAATAAGGAACATGAGGAAAAACTCTTAGATGTCCTTAGAGAACATAGGTCGGCTATTGGGTGGACTATAGCAGATATTAAGGGTATATGCCCGTCCGTGTGCATGCATCGTATTCATTTAGAGGAGAATGCTAAAACTTCTCGTGAAATGCAACGACGGCTTAACCCTAATATGAAAGAAGTTGTTAGTGTGGAAGTTTTAAAATTATTGGATGTGGGTACTATATATCCCATTTCAGATAGCTCTTGGGTTAGCCTTGTTCAGGTCATACATAAAAAATAAGGGGTCACGGTAGTAAAAAATAATGCCAATGAGTTAGTGCCTACTCGTATGACCATTGGGTGGCGAGTGTGTATTGATTACCAAAAATTGAACTCAGTCACGAGGAAAGATCATTTTTCTCTTCCTTTTATTGATCAGATGCTTGAGAGGTTAGCCGGTCATGCTTATTACTATTTCCTTGATGGTTATTCTAGTTATAACCAAATTCCTATTGCACCCGAGGATCAAGAGAAGACTACCTTCACTTGCCCTTTTGGGACATTTACCTATCGATATATGCCCTTTGGGTTATGCAATGCCCCCGCTACTTTTCAGCGGTGCATGATTAGTATTTTCTCTAACATAGTAGAGCGTTTCTTTTAGGTTTTCATGGATGATTTCTCAGTATTTGGATCATCTTTTGAAGAATGTCTCCATCATCTGAAACTTGTGCTTACTCGTTGTGAGGAGAAGAATCTTGTCTTAAACTGGGAGAAGTGTCACTTCATGGTTAAGAAGGGAATTGTTTTAGGCCATGTTATTTCAAACAAGGGTATAGAAGTTGATAAGGCTAAGGTTGATTTGATTGCTAATCTTCCACCACCACGTACGATAAGAGAAATTAGGTCTTTCTCTGTTATAAAAACAGGGTGCTGGTTTTCTGTTCCAGCTATTATATGGGGTTAGATTCACAAGGTTTGGGACCAGATATTTCGGAAGCCAAACAAGAAGTCTCCCTCGATGAAGCTTCTATTCACCTACCTCATTACCGCCTTTTTAACTAGGGTAACTGTGACGACTTGAATTTTTTTTCGAATTATGATTAAAAGTTGAGTGAATTTTTAAGCATGATTAATTATTTAATGACATGCTTAGTAGGCTTAAATGATCTTTTTGTGTTTTCGGTTACGGGTATGGGACCGGAATGAGTTCGGGTAATCGAGAGAAATAACTACAAACTCTAGAGAGTGGTGTGGGGGGTATGAATGAAGTTTTAAGGGTATAAGTGAAGTTTTGAAAAATGAGGAAAGGCGAGTTTGCAAATAAGTGCAAATGGCCCATAACAAGGAGCAAATGAGGGAAAGATAGAGGGTTTAGTTACAAAGGAGCAAATATATGTATTATATAGATATATATATGTGTAAAGAGGAAAAAAAAATCAAATTTTTGACTTCTTTCTCTCTCTCTTGGCCGGCTCCTACTTTCTCTCTCTACAAAGTTTCTCTTCTCTCCGTCTTCCACTTCTAAGCTTGGATTTTGAGGTAGGGGTTCTCCTTCTCATCTCTTTGTCGATTCTAGGGCTTGGGTGAAGTGGTGAGAGTTAAGTGTGTGTATTGCATGGTTTAGAGTGGTAAGAGGGGTGGGAGGTGGTGTTTTCTACTCTCTTTAATCTCTATTATGCAATAGATATGTATGTGGTAGTGTACGCGGCATAATGGGTGAATGAGTGAGATATGTTATGTCACGCCCCGATTCCCGAGGCCCGGAAACCGAGGTGTGAGCTCCGTGAGATCACCCTCACGCTCTAACCACCACCTGATCATGCAACCTCAACTTCCTATCATTTTTACGAAAATTGGGCATGACCCATTCTAAATAATCAGCTCCTGTCATGATATACCTGCTTTACAATTTATATGGACACTTTTGGGCACGTGTCCCCCCAGCATTTATATCTAAACAATAAAAATGGACACTTCTGGGCCCGTGTCCCCCCAATATTTCTACAACATGCATAATACAATCATAAATATACATGCCTCAGTCTTTGAATGTCCGTATTAAATACATACATCACATGAATAGAATACGACAGAAGGAACTGAATCAACATAATCACTTTATACATTTAATCCAAATGTAAAGCATCTATCTATCCACTATCCTGGACATACATTAGATTCTAAGGAATCTAATTACTATCTCTGCAACTGGTGCTGTCAGTCCCCTAACTAACTCCAAAACCAGCAATACCTGCAAAACCTGGGAGGGGGTGAGCTCAAAGGCCCAACAAGGTATGTAGAACCATACTATCACCGCTGCAGCAGGTCGATCCTCACATATTCTCAAAAATATACATGCACTTAAATATATCACCATATTTAAGACCATGCCCTACCTAGCATGCATGAACCAATGATGTATATGGCTACTCTAGCACATATGAACATACAAAATCCACTATACATGATTTTAGAAATCATTTTCAACATGCTTGAAAGCAGTAAACATCAGGCATCAATATGTATATAGAACATATATGTCAACACATTTACATAACCGATGTAAATCCATCACCACGTCTCCTTCTCAACAAGTAGCACAACTCAAATTCAATATAAATGCATTTAAACAGGAAAACATGCTTAACAGGTAAACACATAAGCATAAAGGTATTTTCACCTTCCACGGTCATAATCCGATACATAAGACAAGCATCTAAGCTTGCACATACTCTCACTCTCGGTCCTCATCCGATACCCCACATGATTGGGCCGCTCCGAGGATCATGTGACCTAGGACAACTCCGATAACCAACCTATGACCTGGACCACTCCGAAAGGTCATCCTACTCTGGCAATGTATAGGATTGCCATTATGTGAGGGGACAGCTCCGAGGCTCACATTCATTGGACATACTCCGAATTCTAGGCTTTAGGCCTGAGCATGGCGGGTCCACTCCGAGGGCCATACTTATTGGACATACTCCGATGGCAATATATTGGTTTGCCTAATTGTGAGGGGGAATCTCTGAATCTCACAAACGTTGGACACACTCCGATTCTAGGCATAAAGCCTTCGTATGGCGGGTCCACTCCGAGGGCCATACCCAGTGGATAGTTATACCACTTCTCGTGACACGGTTGGACCACTCCGAAGTCCCGTGCACCTCTTTTTGCGTTAATTTTCCCGCAACCTCCCATATATGCAATATGGATGTATACGTAACTAAGCATTCTATTCTATGCTATCCCAATGCACCAGCTAGTATATAAGTACATAACATGCATTTCCCTCTACATAGACCCACATATAACCACGTATGTGTCATTTCCCTCCTATATATGCAATATGGATGCATATATACATAACATGATGTTTTCATGCGTCAACCCATGCCTATGAATACTAAAAAGAAGCATTTGGCATACTTTTCATCACATTCCAACACATATAGCACATACATGTTCACAAACTTGCATAACACCTCATATATGCAACAACTTCAACTTAGCACGTTTTTATCATGCTAGGACCAATGCATACATTCAATATATATATATATATATATATATATATATATATATGAAGCTAGCACGCATCTCACATTCACAGTCCCACATATAAACACATACATATATGTCCAAATACTTGCATAACACCTTACATATGCAAACAATTCCAACTTAGCATATTTTTATCATGCTATAACCAATGCATACATTTTCTATAAACAGATAGCATGCATTTCATTCACGTAACCCTACATGTAAACACGTACATGTCAAATCATGCATATAAATCACATATGCACTTACACTAGCATAAATATAGTCATGCTCTCATTCAATGCATGTATTCATTACAAGTAGCTAACATGCATTCCAGTCACAGTATATATATATACACATATATATATTACATCACCCATATATGTATCAAGAACATATAAAACACTTAGCACATTTCATGCTTTTCAAATGCTCGCCAAAAGTTATATTCAACTTAGTATGCATTTCTACCACTGCAACCATGCATATATATAATCACATACATATATATACTTCCTGAACACCATGCATAAGAAGGACATATGCATACAAGACAACACAGAGCTAAACAAGTATTATTTAGCATGCTTTACATAGACTTTAATCTATACATACATGCATATCACAATGCAATCAGGCGATTAATCTAACATGTTATCGCTTCCCAAACCCGCACATACATAGATATATACACACACATATATATGTCCTCTCACATCCCATGTATGTACCACATTCCCTATACACATATATATATAAGCGCCTACATATATATGTATATACACATACCACATATGATTAAATTAAGACATATGTAAATTACTCAACGTACGTAAAAGATATGTACGAGATAGAGGCAAGAATCAACTTGCCTTAGGTCCAACTTTCACCAAGTCCGCGCTTGCAAAGCGGTTCACCTCCCTGTCCGGTCCAGTCCTGTGTCCAAGCCCACACGACAATCCTCTGAACCATTTCCTTGCCCTTTCTAATTTCCGGTCCAACCCAAAACACGAGCCATAACATCCTGTTATGCAAGACCCTCAAACCAACATCCAAGCCGGCATCATCAAACCATCCAATCGAAGCTCTAAGCTTCGGCACTATTGTCGACCCCAAAGCCGAACCCATTGACTACCATTGTCAATCTCAAGCATCAATCGAACCCATATCAACAATGGCTGCCAATCCCCAACCCACTCTAGCTATGGGAAACCCCTATGGAAGAACCCATTAAATAGTCCTTAACTGCCACTTCAATTAAACCAATTGAGCACCATGACTCTCGAATAAACCAACCAAATCAACTCAAGACTCAACTTCAGCCCACTGTCCATGCTGACACCATAAGGCCGCCATTCCCATGGCCAAACAATCCACAACCATCGACGAACCATATCAGTCACCATGTTCAGCCAAGTCTACCACAAACAGACCATGATAACCCAATATCCAGCCACAAAACTGACCGAGAAACCCCCTGTCGTGACCCTCTTGTAACCCGTCGGGCACCACCATGGCATCAACATCCTCACCCACGGCCGGCCCAAGAAAGCCCAGCTGTGAACCCAGCCAAACACCAATAGCCGAGCTGATCCCACCGAAAGAGAACCCAAAATGGCCCCTAAGGACCACCGACCACCACACTGTGATCAGCCACTCCCATCTCCGGCTACCTCCACCGCCGTGAGCCTCCAATCGGACCGAACACAACCCAGCCGAACTCACCGTGCTCAACCCAAAGTTGGAAAAACACCACCTGCTGCCAAACGGCCCACAAGTTCCTCGTCGGAACCACCTGAAACTGACCCAAACCGAAGACCCATCGTCGAAACCAAACAGGGCCATTTCGACCCCGCACCACTGCCGCTATTCGCCACCGGAGCTCACCGAGACAGATCCAGCACGGCCCGAGCACCAGCCGAAGCCAAACGGACCCCCGTCGCTGCTATCCACCCGCAAGCCACGGACGAGCTGAGCGTCGCCGCCCGAGCCGAAGCCCCACCGCGAGCATCCCAGCCGTCGCCATCGCCAGGCCGAAGCTGGTCGGCCGTCATGGCCACCGTCGGCGCCGGACCGCCCCTCTCTCTCGGCTTCTCTTTCTCTTCTCTCTCCCCGATTTCTCTTTTCTTTCTTTTCTTTTCTTTCTTCTTTTCTTCTTTTTTTCTTTTCTTTCTTCTTTCGGCTGATTCTTCTTTCCCAGCCACATGTATTATATACAAATAACACATTTACATATATATATATATCTATATATACCCAAATCAGCCCATGTGCAATTAAATAAAGCACATGTGTATGTACACACATACTCCATACATACATATTACACTACATACACATACCTTCACATGTATTTATAATTTAATATAAATACACTCACCACATCTATATATAGATATATATCCCTATATATATATATATCTACATCCTCCATCAATATACATATAATTCCATGTATTTTCCCCACATCTATACCTACAATCATGTATAAGCACCCACACTTTCTCATATTTGCGTAAAAGCCCACCATATATTTATAATTAAATATAAATATAGGTACTACGTATATATATATATATATATATATATATATATACACCTTCCACCTGTATGGAAACATAAGTGTCCATACCCTTTCCGGAATTTTAATTAATCCAAAAAAAATTTAATTCCGGTCAAAATTCACCCGGAACCGGTCAAAATTATTTCGGTCCTTACATGTTAGCATGTATGCATATATGCTAGATTTTGTGCACATATGTGAGAATATGTTATATTGAACATGTATGTATTATGTGTGTTGAGTGAGTTAAATACATGCTATTCTTACATAGAAAATGTGTGTATTGGTGAAGCATAGCTAAAATGTGCTTAAGTGAAGTTTTGTGGGCATATGCTAATTGTGCTAGGGTTTGCATATATAGGAATGTATATATATATATATATGGGTTGATGAATGTGACATGCATGCTATGTTCTTATATAACTAGCTTATGTATTGTGAAGCATGGAATATAAGTGCTTGATCCATGTGTGTTCAAAATGCATATATAGAGTCATTGTGAGGTAAATGGGAGAGAGAGTGGTTGTGTAACTTGTTCAATCACCTTGGAGTAGCGAATACTCGGTGATGATTCGATCACCTCGGAGTAGAGAATACTCGGTGACGAATTCTGAAATAATCTAATCACCTCGGAGTAGAGAATACTCGGTGATAGACTTTGAAACCGTCCGATCACCTCGGAGTAGAGAATACTCGGTGGTGGATTCCTCAACGGTCCAATCACCTCGGAGTAGAGAATACTCGGTGATGGATTTTATAATTGTGTGGGAAGTGTCTCGGTTGCATGATTTGGTCAAGAATCATGTTAGGATATCGGGTTGAGTCCAAGAGAGAGATAAGCGTATGATTATGGTTTTCATTTTGAATTATGAAGCATGATATGTGTTTAATGCATCTATATATAAAGATATGCATTGTTGTGAATGGACATGATGTGTGTTGAATGATATGTGAAATGTTGTGACATGCATCCATGTAGGTCGTGTCGGGTCGGCACTTAGGTGGGTTGGGGTACCTCTACTGAGCCGCAGTGGTGCTCACCCCTTTATTATAAATTTTTACAGATAAGGCGCCAATGACGGATGGGAATTGAATGTTTAAGTGGAACTTTGGTGGCATTTTTGATATATTTTGGGAATGTTGTATATTTGGCTATCCGTGCTGGCTTGTGGCACGTTGTCTATGTAGTTGTAGTCATGGTTGGATTTTTAGCATTTTTGGACCTTATGCATGAAATCCTTGTAATGACTATAAACTTAGAATCTTGATGTATTGTGGTTATTTCTTAAACTAAACTCAATTATGGATTGTAAAGTTATGGTTTCATCTTATACTATAACTTCATGTTGGACTTTCTCAAGTATAAGAGTTGGGAATGAATGGAAAGGATGTGTGTTTTGAATGGATGGACTTTACTTATGGCTTTGTATAACTATGGTTGAAGTATGATTTGGATAAAATTAATGATTTGGAATGCAAAGATTGTAAATTTATGATTTCATTCAAATGTTATAAGTTGTGTGAATGTTTTGATGGTGGTCAAGGGATTTGCATAGCCATTTGGCGGAAACATGCCCAAAAAGTATTCATTTTGGATCCATTGAGTGTTCATGAGAATTCCTATTAGTTTTGGTAGATTTTAATCATGAATTGAGTCATGTTTTGAGTTTAATTTTGAGTTGGTAAGGTGATTGAATGCCTTGAAACTTTAAAAATCAGGTTTTGGGCTGTTTTTAGCACTTTCGGTCGAGTGGGCTCTGCATCGATCGACCGAAAGTGCAATATCCCGAGAGTTTGCATTTTGTAACAGGTTTCGGTCAACTGGGCAATGTTTTGGTCAACTGAAAGTCCCCTTCGGTCGACCGAAACTACCCGTCAGCCGACCGAAAGGAACCTGGGCAGCTCCTTTTGTATCCGAACTTCAAATGGGTGTAAATTCTTCGTCTTAGATCGAAATTGAGTGTCATTTTTTTTGAAATTGGGTGTTTTTAAATCCTCTATCCAATGGTGTAAGTTTCAGCCACAAATTATGATCACACAGGTTCGCAGGTGTGAAAAATATGTAGGCCGCAACTAGTTGGTTATACAACCGAGGCATGGTTTGGGGCCCATGGTGGTTGATTAAGGTTGGATGATGTATATCAATATGAAAGTTAAATTTAGGCTTTTATGGTAATTATAGATAAAATGGAGGATGCATTGGGGTTAATGGATGGGTTAACCTCCGGTTTCTCGAGAGTTGGGAATCGGGGCGTTACAGCATGGTATCAGAGCTCTAGGTTAGAATACCTAGGGGCGACGGGTGATGGTTACATCATGTGTGAATTGAGAAGGTTAGGTTTCCATGTGAGTTTATGCCTTAAGTTAAAATTGCTTATGTGGAACTTGATGTGTGTTTACGTTTTCTTAGCATGCCTGTATGGACTTAATTGACATGGTGTGTGTGAGCATTATGGTAATGATGTAAGAAGTGTATGTTCCTTGGTTCTAATATTTCTTGTTATGCATATAACAAAATGCCTCCAAGAAGAGCGCAGGATATAGGCGCTGATGCTCCTCAGGAACCAAATGATGGAACGCAGTTTATGCGTGATATGGCAGACACTATGAGACGGATGGCTAGGGAAGCCAGAGAAGAGGAGGTTCAGGCATTGGCTAGGGTTGCCTTGAGCCACCAAATGGTAGCAATGAAAGAATATGTGAAATTTAAGCCACCTACTTTTGATGGTGCACGTGACCCACTAGTGGTGGAAGGTTGGATAGATCAGACCCATAAACTCATGGTTGCTCTTGCAATCGATGAGGAGTTGAAAGTGGGAATAGCGGCGCTTCACTTGCAAGGGGAAGCGGATCGATGGTGGCAATTCATCGGGAATGTCCACAACACTGAGCTTATGGACTGGGAAACCTTCAAGGGTTTATTCTTTGATAAGTTCTTTCCGACTTCGGTGAGAGACCGGATGAGGCAAGAATTCATAGACTTAGTCCAAGGGGACTTAGACGTGATGGGGTACGAGACCAAATTCACATCATTGGCTCGCTTTGCTCCAGAGATGGTAGCTAATGAAGAGCTAAAGGTGAAAAAGTTCGTGAAGGGATTGAAAACCTCAATCAGGAAGAGGGTGTCCATCTTGGGCTTGGGGACCTACAGTGATGTGGTTGATAGAGCCTTAGTGGCTGAGGAAGATGACAGAGACACCCAAAGGATATGGGAGTCTAAACAGCAAGCGAAGAGTGCGGGGGCCTCTTTGGGTAACTAAGGACGGAAGAGGAACAGAGAGGGCAAGTCAGGTTTTCAGGTACAACAGCAAGCTCACTCGGTATCCTCAATGGCCTTACCTATCGGATCCTTACGATCTTCGGTGCTGTGCTTTAATTGCCAACAGGTTGGCCATTTTAGCAGGGATTGCCCACAAGGATATGCAGTGACATCAGGACCCGCAGGGACAGCAAAGGAAAAGGTGTGCTTCTATTGTAAGCAGCCTGGACACTTGAGGCCTAATTGCCCACAGAGTCAGGGGATGTCTAGTGGCACAGGGTCTCAGCAGAGAGCTGGGCAGACAGTTACGGTTCAGTCTGGCTTCAGGGCATTACCGTCACCTCAGCCAGCATAGTCTACTCAGGGATCTCGAGTAGCGAGGGGTCCTACGCCTGCTTCTAGTCAGCAGTCAGGGTTACAGGGGACTGGTCAGCAGTCGCGGGGTCGTGTGTTCACACTTGCTCCGGCAGAGGACGTACCGGGACTGTCAGTGGTCAGAGGTATTTTCCTAGTTTCTAGCTCGTGGGCTAGGGTGTTGATAGATTCAGGTGCATCACATTCATTCATATCTGTTGCATTTGCTTGTGCATTGGGGCTGAGGGTGTCATCACTGGAGTCACCATTGTCCATTGATACACCGGTTGGGGGTAGGGTTACCCTGGATAGAGTGTGTCGGTCTTGCGAGATCGAGGTTGCTGGGCGTCGGCTAGTGTTCGACCTTGTGTTACTAGACATGACCACTTTTGATGTCATTCTAGGTATGGACTGGTTATCTACATTTAGAGCCACGATTGATTGTCTCCGTAGGAGAGTAACAGTGTGTACACCCGAGGGTGATTGCTTCTATTTTATGGGAGAGCGGGATGATTTCTACGTCCCATCTCTGCTTGGTTTCGGTGTGAGGGACGGGGTTGGATATTTCCTAGCTAGCTTATTAGCCGAGGAGGACGAGATTGTGACTAGTGGAGGATTTCCACCGGTGGTTAGAGAGTTTGTGGATGTGTTTCCGGGGGACTTGACAGAGTTACCCCCGATGAGAGATGTGGTATTTAGCATTGATCTTGCTCCTGGTACTGCGCCTATCTCTATGGCACCGTACCGGATGGCACCGGCAGAGTTGATGGAGTTGAAAGATCAATTGCAGGAATTGTTGGATAAGGGATTTGTACGACCTAGTACATCGCCTTGGGGAGCTCCGGTCCTATTTACTAAAAAGAAGGACGGATCTTTACGGTTATGCATAGACTACCATAAGTTGAACCAAGCAACGATTAAGAATAAGTATCCTTTGCCAAGGATAGATGACTTGTTTGATCAGCTTAAGGGTTCGACTTATTTTTTGAAGATCGACTTGAGGTCGGGGTATTACCAGTTGAGGGTAAGGGAAGAGGACATTCCGAAGACAGCTTTTCGGACTAGATATGGCCACTATGAGTTTCTAGTGATGCCGTTTGGTTTGACGAACGCACCAGCAGCGTTCATGGATTTGATGAACCGGATATTTAGGGTGTACTTGGATAGGTTTGTGGTGGTCTTCGTGGACGACATTCTTGTGTATTCCTCTTCCGTGGAGGAGCATGAGATCCACTTGAGGACAGTGTTGCAGATTTTGAGAGAACACCATTTGTATGCCAAATTTGAAAAATGTGAATTTTGGCTAACGGAGGTGAAATTCCTAGGACACGTAGTGTTGGAAGGAGGAATATCAGTAGACCCTTCTAAGATAGAAGCAATAATGGATTGGGAGAGACCTAAGAACGTATTTGAGATACGTAGCTTCTTAGGATTGGCAGGATATTACCGGCATTTCGTGAAAGACTTTTCGAAGTTAGCGGCGCCGATGACCAAGCTTACTCATAAGGGAGTTAAGTTTGAGTGGAGCGAGGCTTGCGAGCATTCCTTTATGGAATTGAAGCATAGATTGACTAGTGCTCCGGTTTTGATTATTCCCGACCATGGTTTGGGGTATGTCATCTACTGTGATGCTTCACGGGAAGGCTTGGGGTGCGTGTTGATGAAAACTGAGAGGGTTATTGCATATGGTTCCCGACAGTTGAAGATACACGAGCAGAATTACCCAACTCATGACTTGGAGTTGGCGGCGGTAATTTTTGCTTTGAAAACGGGGAGGTATTATCTCTATGGAGAGAAGTTTGAGAGAACACCATGAGTTTCTAGTGATGCCGTTTGGTTTGACGAACGCACCAGCAGCGTTCATGGATTTGATGAACCGGATATTCAGGGTGTACTTGGATAGGTTTGTGGTGGTCTTCGTGGACGACATTCTTGTGTATTCCTCTTCCGTGGAGGAGCATGAGATCCACTTGAGGACAGTGTTGCAGATTTTGAGAGAACACCATTTGTATGCCAAATTTGAAAAATGTGAATTTTGGCTAACGGAGGTGAAATTCCTAGGACACGTAGTGTTGGAAGGAGGAATATCAGTAGACCCTTCTAAGATAGAAGCAATAATGGATTGGGAGAGACCTAAGAACGTATTTGAGATACGTAGCTTCTTAGGATTGGCAGGATATTACCGGCATTTCGTGAAAGACTTTTCGAAGTTAGCGGCGCCGATGACCAAGCTTACTCATAAGGGAGTTAAGTTTGAGTGGAGCGAGGCTTGCGAGCATTCCTTTATGGAATTGAAGCATAGATTGACTAGTGCTCCGGTTTTGATTATTCCCGACCATGGTTTGGGGTATGTCATCTACTGTGATGCTTCACGGGAAGGCTTGGGGTGCGTGTTGATGCAAACTGAGAGGGTTATTGCATATGGTTCCCGACAGTTGAAGATACACGAGCAGAATTACCCAACTCATGACTTGGAGTTGGCGGCGGTAATTTTTGCTTTGAAAACGGGGAGGTATTATCTCTATGGAGAGAAGTTTGAGGTTTTCTCTGATCATAAGAGTTTGAAGTACCTTTTTACACAAAAGGACTTGAATATGAGGCAGAGGAGATGGGTCGAATACATGGAGGACTACAATTTTGATCTTCAGTATCACCCGGGAAAGGCTAATGTGGTTGCTGATGCATTGAGCAGGAAATCACATGGTACTTTGGCTAGCATCGCCATTCGTGAATGGAAGATGATGGAAGACATCTCAGAAATGGGATTGTGCTTTAGTGAGAGTGATGGACATTCCACTTTGTTCACACTCATAGCACAACCAACTCTAGTGAGTAGGGTGGTTGAGGAGCAGAGGCATAACATAGAGTTAGAGAGCATTCGCACTCGGATTACGGATGGCGAGGCATTGGAGGATTGGGTTATCCATTCAGACGGAGGTCTGAGGTTCAGAGGCAGAATGGTTGTTCCATTGGCTTGTAGGGATGAGGTCCTGAGGGAGTTTCATAGCTCCAGACTTGCAGTACATCCCGGTGGTACTAAAATGTACCACAACCTTCGTAGATAGTATTGGTGAAAGGGCATGAAAAAGGATGTCGCACGGTTTGTGGTGAGGTGCCTCACTTATCAACAAGTGAAGGCCGAGCATCAGAGACCGGCAGGTTTGTTACAGCCCTTACCGGTAGCTATGTGGAAGTGGGAACACGTTACTATGGACTTTGTGACGGGGTTACCTAGGACAAGGAAGAGTCATGATGCAGTTTGGGTCATTGTGGATAGGTTGACCAAGGTGGCTCATTTCCTTCCTATTCGAGTGACAGATGATGTGGATACCCTTAGTCGGTTGTATATTGATCAGATTGTGAGACTGCACGGAGTACCAGTTTCCATTGTGTCTGATAGAGATCTGAGATTCACATCACGATTTTGGCAGAGTTTTCAGGCTGCACTTGATACAGACCTCCATTTTAGTACGGCTTTCCATCCCTAGACAGATGGTCAGTCGGAGCGTACTATACAGATTTTGGAGGATATGCTTAGAGCATGTGCACTTGATTTTTGAGGCAGTTGGGAGGACCACCTTCCATTAGTGGAGTTTGCATACAATAATAGCTACCAAGCTAGTATTGAGATGGCTCCGTTTGAGGCTCTATATGGTAGACCTTGTAGGTCACCGGTTTATTGGACAGAGGTTGGTGAGACAGTAGCATTGGGGCCAGACTTAGTTAGAGAGACTACAGAAAAGATAAAGATCATACGACAGCGGTTGCTTATAGCTCAAAGTCGTCAGAAAAGCTATGCCGACAGAAGGTTTAGACCTTTAGCATTTGAGGTGGGGGACCATGTCTTCTTGAAGGTCTCGCCACAGCGGGGTTTGATCAGGTTTGGGCGTAGCGGGAAGCTAACCCCACGGTTTATCGGTCCATTTGAGATATTGGATCGTGTGGGTGAGGTTGCATACCGCTTGGCATTGCCTCCGTAGTTGTCAAGCGTGCACAATACTTTCCACGTTTTGATGCTGAGAAAGTATGAACCGGATCCTTCACATGTGTTAGATTGGATAGATCTTGAGGTGGAGGAGGACGTGTCTTGCGAGGAGAGACTGATACAGGTTTTGGATACTAGAGAACAAGTACTTTGGGGTAAGACCATTCCATTGGTCAAAGTTCTTTGGAGACATCACGGAGTCGAGGAGGCTACGTGGGAGAGAGAACAAGAAGTCCGCTCAAAGTATCCCGAGTTGTTTACTACTTGAGGTATGTCCCTAATTTCGAGGACAAAATTCCTTTAAGGAGGGGAGGTTGTAACGACCTGAAATTTTTTTCGAATTATGATTAAAAGTTAAGTGAATTTTTAAGCATGATTAATTATTTAATGACATGCTTAGTAGGCTTAAATGATCTTTTTGTGTTTTCAGTTACGGGTATGGGACCGGAATGAGTTCGGGTAACCGAGAGAAATAACTACAAACTCTAGAGAGTGGTGTGGGGGTATGAATGAAGTTTTAAGGGTATAAGTGAAGTTTTGAAAAATGAGGAAAGGCTAGTTTGCAAATAAGTGCAAATGGCCCATAACAAGGAGCAAATGAGGGAAAGATAGAGGGTTTAGTTGCAAAGGAGCAAATATATGTATTATATAGATATATATATGTGTAAAGAGGAAAAAAAATCTGATTTTTGACTTCTCTCTCTCTCTCTTGGCCGGCTCCTACTTTCTCTCTCTACAAAGTTTCTCTTCTCTCCTCTCTAAGATTTGAGGGCTTAGAAGTGAGATTTGAGGGTAAAGCCAAGACCAAAAGTTGTTCCCCTCGCTCTCCTCTTCGTTTTAATCGGTGGAAAGTTGCCATTGGAGGAGTTTTGAAGCTTGGTGAAATTTGGGTCTTCCACTTCTAAGCTTGGATTTTGAGGTAGGGGTTCTCCTTCTCATCTCTTTGTCGATTCTAGGGCTTGGGTGAAGTGGTGAGAGTTAAGTGTGTGTATTGCATGGTTTAGAGTGGTAAGAGGGGTGGGAGGTGGTGTTTTCTACTCTCTTTAATCTCTATTATGCAATAGATATGTATGTGGTAGTGTACGCGGCATAATGGGTGAATGAGTGAGAGATGTTAAATTATATTTTGATAAAAAGGGAAAAATTAAGCTTACAATATAATTTAGTTTCAACCACATCAAAATTTTGGCGCCGTTGCCGGGGACTACGGTTTTACTGTCACCATTGGAAGATTAAATCTGGTTTAATTCTTAGGCTAGAAATTCTTTCATTCTTTTTGTATATATTTTGTTCTTATTTCTCAAACTTCTTGATTTTAGGTATACCACATAGCGGGCATCAAAGAGAAGCAAACTTGGAACCCTTTGTGAGTATAACACCTAAAATTAGTGGTTTGAATTCATTCGTTCTTTTTGTAAAGATTATTTTTACTTTGTGTATTGAGGTGTTGTTCGATTGTTAATGCATGCTAGGTAGACGGTCCTTGTCACTTCCTTTGCTTCCGTGTAACATTGAACTTGAACGAACACTTAGACAACGTAGAGGAACCTCTAGGGACCCTATATTGCCTAGGACTGAAAACATGGATCCAAATGAGAGACAACCTCCCGGACTACCTCCTTTTAATCATAAACAACCACCTCCACCACCACCTCCTCAAGGAGAGTTGCTTATGGACTTTTACCTTCCGACTACATTTGAAGTGCCTTCATGTATCCAATTTCCGGATGTAGCGGCAACTTAATTCGAAATAAAGTCCTCCACCATCAATCTTCTTAATAGCTTCCACGGTCTCCCTAATGAGGATCCGTACCGACACTTAGATTACTTCCTTTCCGTGTGTTCCACTATTCGTGTACCACACTTTACGGAGGATGATCTAAAGCTGCGTATGTTCCCCTTCTCCCTAAAAGATAAAGCTAGAAGTTGGTTCAACTCCTTAGAACCGAACTCAATCCATTCTTGGGCGGAGATGCAAATAGAGTTCTTAAAAAAATACTTCCCAATGGGTAAGACAAGTGATATTCGGCGAGCAATCACCAGATTCACCCAAATTGACCAAGAACAATTCCATGAGACATGGGAGAGGTTAAAGGATCTTTTAAAATCTTGTCTGCATCATGCTGTCCCAAAATGGCAGCTAGTGCAAAGTTTTTATGATGGGGTGAGTGAGCAACATAGACAAATGATAGACTCCGCGTGTGGGGGTGGATATCTTTTGAAAAGCCTCGATGAGGCATGGAAACTTTTTCAAACCCTAAGTAGCAATTCAGCTCAACGCTCCTCCACTAGGAAAGGGAAGGCCACCCAACCTTGTAGAGGAGTGCATGAGATTTCACGGGTAGATGAGGTTGCCATGCAAGTAGAAGCCCTATCCCGAAAAATGGAGTTAATCATGAAAAATGGGCTGCCTACTCCAAACCAATCTGTCCAAAATCAGGAAGGTTGTTCGTTTTGCTATAGTACTTCACATTTCGTGCGAGATTGTCCTATTGCCAGGCAATCTCCCGATTATGCTCAAGAGCAAGCGAATGCCCTGTACTCTAAACAAATGAATGATCCATATTCAAACACGTACAATCCTGGTTACAAGAACCATCCGGCTTTCTCATGGAAATCTCAAGAACCAAGTCCCTCTTTCCAAGGGCAAAACTCTTTCAATTCCCCCTCTCAACAACCTCATTATAGGCCAAATCCTCAACCTTACAATCAAAGATCTAATTACCAACAACCACCACCTCCTCCGAGAAGCCAAAGCTTTGAAGAAAGAGTGATAAGCAATCTTGAGGCCAACACCCGCTTATTGCAAACTCACTCTCAATCAATCTCTAAACTTGAAGCCAATGCTCAATCTATGGCTAGGTTAGAAGCTCAAATCGGGCAACTAGCTAATGCCTTAAATAGAAGGGAGGAAGGTAAGTTGCCGAGTCTACCAGTGGCGAACCCCAAAGGTGTCCATATGATTGAAGATCCATCATCTTCAACTTGTAATGCTCCTCCGGAGCAAGTTCAATCAATCACAACCTTAAGGAGTGGTAAAATCATTAATTCCAAGGTAGGAGAGGAAGAGAGAAAGGAATTCCAAGAGCAACCTAAAAATCCAAAAGGATCCCAATTAAATCCAAAATTGTTTCCGTTAAATCCAAATTTGCAAAATACCCCTTCAAATCCAAAAGGAAAGGCAAGTGAAGTTGGGTCGTCATCGATTCCAAATCTTGACACCTCTTATGAACCTCCGGTTCCTTTTCCTCAAAGATTGAAGGAACCTTCTCATTTCGGGAAGCAAGGAGAGAAAATCCAAGACATGATGGAGATCTTCAAACAAGTAAAGATCAATCTCCCTCTCCTTGATGCTATTCGACAAATTCCCTCCTATGCGAAATTCTTGAAGGACTTGTGCACTCAAAAGCGCAAATCTAGGAAGAATGTTCCTAAGAAAGTCCTCTTAACTGAGCACATAAGCTCCATTTTCCAACACCAAACCCCTCCTAAATTCAAAGATCCGGGTGCTCCAACCATTTCGTGCACCATTGAAAATCAATCCTTTGAAAAAGCACTTCTTGATCTAGGGGCTAGTGTCAATTTGCTTCCATTCTCAGTTTACCAACAACTAGGTTTGGGGGAACTCAAACATACCATGGTTGTGTTGCAACTTGCCGACCGTTCGGTGAAGCAACCACGTGGCATCATTGAGGATGTCATCATTCAAGTGGACAAATTCTATTTTCCGGTGGACTTCATAGTCCTTGACATGGAATCGGTCCAAAATCCAAAGCGTCATATTCCTATCATTCTAGGTCGTCCATTCTTGGCCACGGCAAACGCTTGCGTTAATTGCCGCACCGGAGTGATGGACATATCTTTTGGGAATATGAAAGTCCGCTTGAACATCTTCAATGCTTCCCACCACACATCCGACGACGAAAGTGAGTGCTTTGGTGTCAATGTTGTGGAAGACCTTGTTCAAGAAGCACTTCCTTCGATTCTTTCCAAGGATCCTTTAGAGGCATGCCTAAATCACTTCAACTGTGATGATTTTGACATTGAGCAAGCCATATGTGAAGTCAATTCCATGCTCGATGTTAATACTGTCATGGATTTGCCTAAATGGAGAGTTCCGAGAGAACCCTTGCCCCCTTTGTCCAAAACTTCCCAAACTCCTTCTTTAATTTCCCCACCAAAACTTGAGCTTAAGCCCCTACCAGCTACACTCAAGTACATTTTCTTGGGTGCAAATGAGACCCTTCCAGTCATTATCGCTTCCAATCTCACAAACGACCAAGAGTTGGAACTCATAAAGGTGCTCAAAGAGCACAAAGAAGCAATAGGCTGGAGTGTGGCAGATCTCAAGGGAATAGATCCTTCTATTTGTATGCACCGCATACACTTGGAAGAGGATGCTAAGACCTCAAGGGAGGCACAACGTCGATTAAATCCAAATATGAAGGACGTTGTCATGAAGGAGGTGGTGAAGTTACTAGATGCGGGAATCATATACCCCATCTCTGATAGCAAGTGGGTTAGTCCCACTCAAGTGGTTCCAAAGAAGTTAGGTATTACGGTGCAACCAAATGACAAGGGTGAATTAGTTCCCCAACGCACTGCCACGGGTTGGAGAGTGTGCATAGACTATAGGAAATTAAATTCAGCCACTCGGAAAGATCACTTCCCCCTCCCATTCATTGATCAGATATTAGAGAGATTAGCCGGGCAAAGTTTTTATTACTTTTTGGATGGATATTCTGGTTATAATCAGGTTGCTATAGACCCGAGGGACCAAGAGAAAACCACCTTTACATGTCCCTTCGGCACATTTGCTTATAGACGCATGCCCTTTGGGTTGTGCAATGCACCGGTGACTTTTCAACGGTGTATGATGTCTATCTTCTCAGACATGGTGGAAAAATTCTTGGAAGTGTTCATGGATGATTTTTCCATTTTTGGGCCTTCGTTTGAATCATGCCTCCAAAATCTAGCTTGTGTTCTCAAACGATGTCAAGAGACCAACCTAATTCTTAGTTGGGAAAAGAGCCATTTTATGGTTCAAGATGGTATTGTCCTAGGGCACATTGTGTCTAAGAGAGGAATAGAGGTTGATAAAGCCAAGGTTGAACTCATTTCTAAACTTACTCCACCATCAACGGTGAGAGAGATTCGTTCATTCCTTGGGCATGCGGGCTTTTATCGCCATTTCATCAAAGACTTTAGCAAGATCTCTCAGCCTTTGTGTCGCCTTCTTGAAAAAGAATCTTGCTTTACCTTTGATGAAGGGTGCCTTAACGCTTTTGAAGAACTCCGCACCATGCTTAGAACCGCTCCAATTCTAATCCCTCCAAATTGGGCTCTCCCATTTGAAATTATGTGTGATGCATCCGATTATGCCATGGGTGCTGTCTTAGGGCAACGAATAGACAAACTGCCTCATGTCATCTACTATGCAAGTAAAACCCTTTCCGAGGCTCAAATCAATTATACCACAACGGAAAAAGAATTGCTTGCGGTTGTATTTGCATTAGACAAATTTCGAGCTTATTTATTGGGTTCAAAGGTCATTGTCTATTCGGACCATGCTGCCCTCCGGCATCTTTTGGCCAAAAAGGACACCAAGCGTAGGTTGATCCGATGGATACTCTTATTGCAAGAGTTCAATTTTGAAATTAGAGACAAAAAGGGAACTGAAAATGTGGTAGCTGACCACCTGTCTAGAATTCTTGTTGAATCCCTCCATAATTCCATTCCAGTTTGTGAATCCTTCCCGGATGAACAACTCTTTGTCATCTCTCAAGAGAGTATCCCTTGGTATGCAGATGTGGTTAATTACTTGGCAACCGGTAAAATACCATCTTCTTGGACCAAGCAAGAGAGGGATCGTTTTCTCTCCCAATCACGATCATATTATTGGGACGATCCTCAATTGTTCAAATATTGCCCCGATCAAATAATTCAAAGGTGTGTGCCTGACAGTGAATTCCAAAACATTCTCAAGTTTTGTCATACACTCGCCTGTGGGGGACACTTTAGTGCTAAGAAAACCGCAGCGAAAATTCTCCAATGCGGATTTTTCTGGCCGACACTTCATCGGGATGCATATTTATTCTGCCGCTCTTGTGAGCGATGTCAGCGCCTTGGCGCGATGTCCCGGAAGGACATGATGCCTCTTAACCCTATTCTTATCATTGAAATATTTGATGTGTGGGGCATTGACTTCATGGGACCATTTCCACCCTCTACTGGTCATGAGTACATACTTGTGGCGGTGGACTACGTATCTAAGTGGATAGAGGCCGTTGCTACCAAAACCAATGATCACGCAGTCGTGGTTAAATTCATTCAAGCTAATATTTTTAGCCGGTTTGGTACGCCTTGGGCCATCATCAGTGACGGGGGTAAACATTTCTATAACCGGTTCCTTCGAACCTTGCTTACCAAATACTCCGTCACACACAAAGTGGCCACCCCATACCATCCTCAAACCAGTGGCCAAGTAGAAGTATCCAATAGGGAGATTAAGAACATTCTTCAGAAAACTGTTCGGCCCGACCGGAAGGATTGGTCATTACGATTAAACGATGCATTATGGGCATACCGAACCGCATATAAAACTCCCATTGGAATGTCACCTTATCGGTTGGTTTATGGCAAAGCGTGCCATCTTCCGGTTGAATTGGAGCATAAAGTTATGTAGGCCACCAAAACTTTCAATTTTGACATGCAAAAGGCCGGCTCTAATCGAAAGCTTCAATTAAATGAATTGAAAGAATTGCGACATGACGCATATGAGAATGCGAAAATCTGTAAGGCAAAGTCCAAAGCCTTTCATGATCGTAATATTCGAGTCAAAACATTTTTACCGGGCCAAAAAGTATGGTTGTACAACTCACGCCTCCATTTGTTTCCCGGAAAACTTCGCTCCCGTTGGGATGGTCCATTTTTTATTAATTCCGTCGCTCCCCACGGAGCGGTGGAATTGAAGGACTTGAAAGACGGCTCGTTGTTCAAAGTGAACGGGCAGCGCTTAAAAGTGTGCGTGGATGTCCAAGTCACCACCGAATATGTGGATGTCGTCACTTTGACGGATCCCGTGTATTTTGACTCGTGAGCCGATCCGAACGTCGTGCCATAGACATATAAGGTGGCGAAACCATGGTAGCTATCATGCTTCCATGATGTCCCTTTTATCCAAAGTAGGTTTGTATCTAAGTAATGGAGTATCTAATTCCCAAATATCCAAGTCCCTGTAGCATACTTGAAGCTGACTATTTTTGAGCATCTCGATTGATCGAAACCAGGATCTCGATCAATCGAGATTTCGATTGATCGAGATTTCAATCTCGATTGATCAAAAAATTGTAGAGATTTGCCAAGTCCAAAGTCCCGAGGGGTAGTATTCTTCGATTGCACTTCGATAGGTCTTCGATCGATCGAAAATTTTGATTGATCGAAAGAAAATTTTGATTGAATGAATTAAATGTTCGATTGATCGAAGTAAAAGTGTGATTCAGTGAAGGAATTTTTGATTGATCGATGAGACAATCTCGATCGATCGAAGCTGATTTCGATTGATCGAAGTGGAATCTCGATCAATCAAAATCTCGATTGATCGAAATGCACATCTCGATCAATCGAGATGCACGCGGGGCCTGCACGTGAGCCAAAAGTCTATTTAAACTGTTGGGCTTCCCTCCCATTTTAAAAGACCATCCGAATTCTTCTCTCCCTCCGTGCGATCCAAGCCTTCTCCAAGCACTCCCGAGCACTCGATCTGCCATTCCCGATCACCCGCCGCCATCCGACGCAGTCCGAAGCCGCCGCTAGCACTTGCGCGATCTCCTCTTCGCGGCTGCGAGTGGATCTTCTTCGGTTAAGCCGTTCATCTTCTTCCTCTTGAGGTAAGTGATGCATGGCTACTTTTTGTACACTTTTTCGCCATTTTTGATAGTTTTGCGGCGTAATAAACATATTTAGATGATATTGGGTTGGATGGGTGCATTTGCGGTGTTTGTAATGAGATTTTGCAAGTTTCGGGGGGGGGGGGGGTAGGAGTATATGTAGGAGTGAGATTTGGCATTCTTTTTGTTTAAAATGCTTAGTGTATGGTGTGTAACCACGACACCTTCGTTTCGGTTGCATCCGTTCACACTGCTTCTTTAAGAGCGACTTTTTAAATTCTTGTCAGCGACATGGACAAGGACTGCATTTTTGTTTCTATTCTTTTAGTTTAATCGTAGTTTAGCTTTCTTCTTATTTATCTTTTATTTACGTAATTTTTGGAATCAAGTGCAGACTATTCCGAGACTATGGCGAGGGTGAAGAACGCCGCCGGTTTTGTTCGAGACGTGCCCGGGCGAGTCTTCTGATCTCGGAAATTCCACCCGGAGCAGATTTTTGACTTGGCCGAGTTTGAGAGGCGTCCCGACACCGCGTGGATGGTTGCCGAGCTCAGGAGGCATCGCCTCGACCGGCTATGTGTGCCTCCCACCGACGTGGCACACGAGCGCTTAGGGTAGGTCTTCTATGAGCGCATGACCTACTCCTGCACAGCGCCAGATACACTAGAGACGGTCGTGGGCACCGTCACAATTACGATTACACCGAGCCGGATTGCGCATATGCTCGGCATCCCTCACCAGCAGCCACCGGACATGGTTGGCCCGGACAGTCAGCCACTTTACAGTACCGCACTCCCAGCAGACACGACGCTGTTCTCGATCGTGATGGATATGTGTGGCGAGGCGTTTACCACGCCCAGTCACAACTGCACGTCCAAATCGATGTGCCCGAGCCGACTCTGGTTCCTGGACACCGTTCTCATCAAGAACGCGTGTCCGCTGCAGCACGTGGCAGAGCGTAGGGGCGACCTTCTCCGTTGCCTCTATGCTTTCCACACGGGTACTTGGTTTTCTGTCCCGTCGCTGATCTGGGGGCAGATGTTCAAGGTCTGGGACGGCCTTGTGAACAAGAGGATGAGGCGAGCAGCTAGTTGGCGGCTTCCCTTCCCTTTCCTGATCGCCGCTTTTCTCAGCAGTGCCAATATACCGGTCAGTCAGACTGACATCCAGTTGGCACCGCCCACCCGCTTCACATCTACTCAGTGGGAGCGGGTGAGGTGACACTTAGAGCGACAGGACCACCAGGGTGATCCACCAGACGATGTAGATATGGATGCCCCGGTGGAGGCGGATGAGGGCGAGCCAGCAGAGGGTGAGTCCGATGACGAGGAGATGGAGGAGGAGGAGATGGATGTCACTGCAGAGCGGCATGATATCTTAGCGACAGGCTACTCCTGTCTGGCGGCTGACGTAGAGCGGCTCCAGCAAGGTTTTGACGAGCATGTCCAGGTGACGCAGAGTCAGCTGGCAGGCATTCGAACGGACATTTCTTCTCTGGCCCAAGGCCAGAGAGCGATTCTAGACGACTTCCGAGCCTTCCGGCAGGACCTGCAGTTCCTGTTCGCAGGTCGAGCCTCCACCTCCACTTCTACTCCCACCGAGCCACCACCACCACCACCCGCCCTCGAGTAGCTGCATTTTATTCCTCTTTTATGCTTTACTTTCTGTATTTTTCTTTCTTTATTTTTGATAGGCCATGTTGGCCATGTTTAGTTTCTTTCTGAGTATTCCACCTACATGTACACTTTGTACTCACACTCATTTTCATCTATATGGAATAAATTTATATTTTCTTTTATACCATGTGTTATCTTTACTGTCTTTATTTTTGCTTTCTGTCAATATATCTGTTCTCTATACTTTGACTATGTATGTAGTACCACTTGTCTACTTGTTATATGCGATTCAGTTGATGATTTCCGTTTATTACCGCCTGGTTTCGATTCCCAATACTGTTGAGATTGCTTCAACACAGTATGGCGGTAATAAAGAAAGACAGCCCCTTTGCGTGCTATACGTTAGCGTGCCTGGATAGTCAATATCTTGTCGCATAGACCTCTTAGCCAATTGGGAAACACCAGTTCAGACCCTTAGATATACAGTGATATTGGCATTGTCAGTTTGTGCATGACTATTTCATTATGTTCTATTTATCTACTTTTTGTTCCTTTTAATGCTCGTGGTATCCAGTGGGTGTTCTGTGCAGGTTTTCCTTATTTACAAGATGACCGCTGCTGTGGAATACCATTTTTCTCGCATTCTGCCATCCCGGTAACTCCTTTCCTTGTTCCTCTTGTCCAAACATTGAGGACAATGTTGCATATAAGTTTGGGGGTGCGGTATGCTATACCACTTGCATATGCATGCAATGTTCAGTCGTTATATTGAGTGTCATTGTAGAGCAGTTTTCTTTTTCTTGATATTTTTGCATGCTTGCTATGATGTCTTGCTTTTTTTAAAGGAAGATCATTTGAATAAATGTCCGAGGTAAATGCAGCAGGTAGTTAAGAATTTTAACATTGTAAATACCCGCACTTTTGCAAGCTTTATAGTAGGCTAGAACGGTCTACATTTTTGTCTAAATTCGAGCACGTACAATTCTTGCCCTAAATTTGTCCTTAACCGCACAAATTCGCACACATGCATTTTAAATTGTGGGGTATAAGTCTGAGGGAGAATTTTGAAAATTTCTATTTTTATCTGAACAACTTAAAGAATAAGTTCTTCCGATTGTTGTAAAAAAAAAAAAAAAAAAAAAAAGAGAAAAATATGCAATAAGCCTTCTCACTTAATAAACTGAATTTCTATGTCTCAAAGCAGGGAATATTCGTGTAAAAGTGTGTAAGGTTGAGCAATAATAAGCGGGTGGCTTGCTTACGCTCATCGCCTTGTAAGCTCGGTCATTAAGTCCGAGGGGTGCTTCTTCACCTAATGCCCTAAAATCAATTGGTTTGGGAGTCATTGGCCCAACGCTGCTACATGGGCTTACAAGAAAGCAAAAAGAGCTAAGCATTGCACGGTCATCCGCGCATAAGCAATCATGAATGTTTTGTGATCATGAACGGCTGTGTCGAGCAGTTTCAATGAGTTTTTCCCTTAAAAACAGATTTGTTCGTTTTCTTCTCCAAATATGACAAAAGCCACACGTTAGAATGCATGTTCACTTTTCAAAGAGGATTTTGGGGTTGGAATTGTTATGTTTGTTCGGGCTGGCCATTATGTGGGGACTGTCATTTATTTATAGCTTGTGAAAGTCCATTTTGCTAATGACCACATAGTTCTATAATACTTGTTGCATTTGCCAAATGTGAAATGAACGGATGATCGCCTTTATCTAGTTGATGACTGAGCACGATTAAAATTTTGTATAAGATAGTTAATTTTATTTTTGTAAATATCGTATTGCTAAGGGACTAGCAATATGTAAGTTTGGGGGTGTGATAAGTGTTCAATTCTATGCATTTGAACCCTCTTTATTGCATATGTTAGTTCCGTTTTTACGTTTACTGAGATATGTTTACGGTATTTTTGTGTTTTTGATGTTTTGCAGGTATTGGAGCAAATGGAGTAAAGTTAGAAGCTTTCTGCAGTCAAGAGAAGAAATCAGAAAATGCAGCCCAAGGCATCTCGATCAATCGAGATGTTGATCTCGATTAATCGAAATCTCGATTGATCGAGATCTCATTTCGATTGATCGAAATCTCGATCAATCGAGATTCAATCTCGATCAATCGAGATGTTGCAGAACCCACTTGGCCACTTGCTCACCTGCTCTCCCACTTGCAACAAAATCCCCCTTTTTGCACGATTTAGGGGGATTATCTGACTTGAACAAGACTTTTGGGGGCCTTCTTGATACAAGAGATATATATAATGATATATATATATATATGGTGGGCCCCAAAGGGAGAAAAGAAGCCTAAAAGCACCAAAAGCCACACATATCTCATATATCTCTCAACACACAGCAATACCAGAGGAGAGACCTTCGGGAGAGGAGGAGGAAGAGCTGAACCAGACCAAGAAGCTTCATTCTCTTCATTAATGGAAGGGTGCAAGGCAACCCTGAGCAACTAACTCTTCTACTAGGGTGTTGGTTTCAACCCCTAGCCATGTAAACTTCTTCATCTTTGTAGCTCTTGGGATTTGTAATTAAATGTTGATTATTTAGCCTAGTGATTATGTACACAAATACATCTCTTATATATATTCATTTGATATGGAATTTATTCTTGTCTTAGAGTAGATTTTGTCACTTGAATGCACAACATTTGCATATTCCACAAGAAGTGCAAATGATGGTTAGATAATGGTGTTTAAATGAATGTGTGATGTTAATTTGTATAGACCATGCCAAGACAAGGTAGTTTGGATGCATGTAGTGTTCACTTAGAGAGTAGAGTAATTAGGTAGTTAGTTAGGTTGAAGAGCTACGCTTGTTGAAGATGGATTATGATAGGTTAGCACACACATTGATCTTTTGATATGCCATTGAGGTCACAAGCCTAATGACATTGTTAGGCATTTAATTAATAAATCCCATGCTTGCTACACTTATGAACATGTGAATGGCTAGTGGTGGAAACCAACCCTAGTTCTCTCTCCCAACTTTAAACTCTTTACTGTTCTTGTCATTTCATTCATGCAATAGTGTCTAAACATAAATTCAAAAATCTGTTTTTCGAATTAAAGTAGAATTAATCTTCCTTCAAGACAATTGTGACTAGTCCTCGTGGGATCGATACCCTCTATATAGAACCTTATCTACAAAGATGAACAATCAAACTATGGGGAATTACATCATGCATAAGTGGTGTCAGTGGCTACAAGCTCACCTTCATCCATCAAGAAGATAACATATGATTAAGGCTAAGGCATGGACTATCTTCGATTGGCATGGGCCATCTGCCTAACTACTCTAATCTAGGGTGCAGTATGGTTCATCTTCTCTAGGCATAATCCATCAAAGCTCTTAACAATATATTCAGTGATTACCATTGTGTAATAATCGCTCTCATAATCACAGAAAACAAGAGAGATAGAGTTCAATAACAACAACTAAATATCTAAGACAAGATAAGAAATCATTGAGATTAAATTTACAAGACTTTTATTGCTCAATTCTATAATAAGAATCCTCTGAATTACACAATCTATGCATGTATATAAAGGTCCCCAATAATTAAAACAATCAAACCATTGATGCTTGGTTAGGGCTACATCAAAACCCTAGTGGATGAACTAGTCGCTCATGGTAGAAGAAGAAGTTTCAACTGTTGAGGAAGAAGGCATCATCTTCATGAATTATGCGTATGACTTCGTTCTCCAATGGCTCTGCAATTATGTTTCTGTTCTCTTCTCAGCCTTCTCAAATTCTCCAATCTCTCTAATCTCCCCCTCAAACTCAGCCTCCAAGTCTTCATTTTATTCCCTAAGAGAATATACCAAAGTCCTAATCCAATTAGGAATAAATTAGGGTTTCCCGCAGCACTAATCAGGTGGGTTTTTCGTGCTGACTTTGGCCCAACTTTTGACCCACTAGAAGTCCAATTTACGAAATTTTTTTGAAATACAAAAGTGTGCAGAATTAAATGTCGATTTGAGGCTCGAAAATAAGACTTCTGGTCTATTTTCCAAAACGAGATTAAGACTGTATTATGCGCATATTTGGGCTTCAGGCCCGAAACCTTCTTAAGCAGCTGTAACTCTCTTGGACCTCTTCCTTGGGCTGATTTGAGTTGAAATAAATGGTTGAATGAATCTCCTTGATGTAGGCTTCATCTACCCATCTTGGATGTCTTCTTTAAAAGCCCAAAAGCTTGGTTTTAACTGAAATAATCATTAAGACCCTGAAAATACAGAAAACACTAAAACGAAGTAAAATCACAAAATAATCTATCACCAAGAGAATAAAATACATAAGTTAAGAGGCTGGAATGTGTAACATTCAACGCCTATCACACCCCCAAACTTACATATTGCTAGTCCCTTATCAATAGAATAAAACAAAACTAAAACAAAAGAAACTAATAAATACTAACTAAACTACCCAACTCCACTTTCGTGGGAGAAACGATTGCATTTAGCATATGCAACAAGCCTTTAAACCCCTAGGTTCCCCCTAGTAGACGAGTATAGTCTCATGAGGGTTTCCAGAAATGTTACCCACAAACATTCAAAATTCTGTTTCAACATTAATTCAAGAGGAAGATTACAATATATAGTTACAAACTTGCATTCAAGAATAATTTCAAACTTTCAAATTCCATAATTCAAAGCAATGGTCCCCACACATAATTCACATCAACATATCTCAAAACAATCAACTCTAGCTCCCTCGTGTAAAGTGAACTAACAGTCCTCTCATGTAGCAAAACCAAGCTCTGAATATATTAAGGCACATACCCCTTCAACTCACTAGCTCCCCTTATTGAAATCATACTTCCAAACATGAATACATGACTTTCTCATTTTTTTCAATTCTTTTTTTTCATTACTTTATTGGTTGTGCAATGTCTTGATCTATTAAGCTTTCTGAAAGATCCATGTAGCAAGCTTTCAGTCAGTGACTCCCAAACCAGATGGCTTTAGGGCACTAGGCTTTAAGATACCCTGAAGACCTAATTACTCGAATAAGTCAGGCTACAAATCAAGACAACCAATGCTCATCTTTTCTCACCCTTTCACTTTTGACGCGAACACTCCGTGCTTCTTGAGGCATAGAGGCCCTATTACTCATGAAAAGGATCAAATTGATTTGCTTATTCATCACATTTTTTCTTTTTTCTTTTCTTCTTTTTTTTCTTTTTTCATTGAAGTCAAGTATAACACATCATCGGTACTCATTCTCAAGAGATACTAATTAATATCAAGCATATGTAACTCAATAACTCAAAACCAAAGTTTATACCACATAAGACTATTCTAGTGTGTTTGTGCATGTAAGGGAACTAAAATCAATTACTCCAAAGCATGTTATTGCAAACCATAATTAAAACCACTTAATTCAAACCACAGTTTCCAAAAATTTAAAACATACTCAAAAATTGCAAGTTAAGCACCTACATAAGGTATTAATCCCTTGAATAACGGCAAAACATTCTATCTAAAAACAAAACAAAATAAAATATAATAAACAAACTAAGAAAATAAAATAAACAAAAAAAAAATCCTAAAATAAGAAGAATTTCACACAAATTTCCCCATAATACAATAAAGCACAAAAATAGGCATCGCCTCACCCCCAAACTTAAACTGTACATTGTCCTCAATGTACTACCAATTCAAAGCATAGAGAAGAGTAAGAACGATGTTACCAGAAATCCAGAGTAGGAGTGGCAATAAAATAGAGCACACTAAGTTGTAAGAAGGCAATGCAAGCACACCCCCAAACTTGGATGTTAGAACCTGTCAAAACAAACCACTATACCCCAAAGATCAAGTGAAATAGTATGGGTGAAAATAAATATGAAAGAGAAAAATCCTAAAAAAAAATAAAATATTTTTTTTTCCATTTTTCATTTTTTTTTAATAATATAAATCTAACTACAGAAAGAAAAATAAAAACTAAAAATAAAATAAAATACAAAAGATGGTTACCTTCCTGTCAAGGGTGTGGTGGTGACTGAGCATCCGGCTCTAAGTTTGCCTGGCGTATCAGTGCACGCAGCATTCTCGACATCTCTAGTTGGTCTTGGTGAGTTTCACAAAAGTGAGCCGCCATCTTTGTCCTCATTGCTCCAAATTGTGTGGAGACCTCTGTCTGTAGGGTGCCAAACTGGGCTATCAACCCAACAATCTGCCCTTCTAAATACTGATAATCATGGCCACCAGCCTGTGCATGCACCTCCTCTTGCTCTGCCTCCATCTCCTCAGGATCTTCCACTGGTGGTAGTATATCTATATGTTCTCCTCCCTGGGCCAACCGGGATACTTTACCCGGCGCCGCTATGACTCTCTGGTGCATATGAGATCGGCTCAGATTCCAGTCATGCGTGCCATAATGAAGATCATGTGGAAAGGCAAGCTCGTCCTCATGGACTACATACCCCTGTGCAACAAGCAACTGATGAATGATAGTCGGGAATGGAAACTCCCAGTCACTTGCACTGTCTGGTGCCTTGGCCACAACCTTAGAATAAAACTTCTCCATCTAGCCCCTGATAATCTGTGGGAATGATAGCCAATGCCCAAAATGTATAGCATATAAGGATCTGAGGAACTCTTGATGTCTCTCGGTTTTATGTCCAATTGGACATACATTCTTGAGTAGAACAGCGTCAAGGAACCATAAGTGATTTGGCATTGAAGACTTGGAAGCTGCATTCCTTTTCGGCCCGAAAATGGATGACATGTCCACCCGAACTATTGTTCCATCTACTGAAGAAGTAAGCACATCCCGCTCATCAGGTGTCGGTATTAAGTTTTGATAAAATACCTTGACCAGCCTCGGGTAGATAGTAGACGAGAGTGAAACAAAAATGAATGCCGACCGAAAACGACGGATGTCAAAAATCCCCCATCTTGTCTCGGGAAACATACCATAGAGTTCGGCAATGTCAAACGTGATTTCAAAGTTCAAAGCCCTTGGATGCCATCTCTCTTGAATACCTTCTCGGCGAGATCGTGAAGAACCGGTAGTTGGATCATGCCTCGCTCGGCGAGGATTACATGAACTTGAAGCACCTTGGTGACTTGCTCTCTTAGGTGCCATAGAAATATAAAAAGTGTGGTTGAGGAATTAAATCGAACACTTGGTGTGCACAATCAAATTGTAACCTTCAACCTCCTCTTTTTGGGAATTTTTTCACCCAAATTGAACAAGTAAATGCACCAAATTGATCCCCCAAACTTGGTCTTCAAAACCCCTAAAAAGAATTGCACAATTTCACCAAAGAAAAACTTCACTTACTTTGATGTTGAACTTAAAAAAGTGAGAGCTTCCTTTGAGAACTAGTGATTCTTGATCCAGTTTAATGTTGATGTTGATGATGATCAATGTTGAATTCTTATTTAATAATCACCAATTGAAGAAAATAATTGTCCGGTTGAATTAGGACTTGAATTGGAGTTCAAAGAGGTAAAAGATGTAAGTGGTAGCAACCAAGTAGGATAAGGAGTCCATTTATAGAGCAAACTTTCGGCCAGCCCTTTTATACCCTTGGGCGATCGATCCCCCTTGGAGTGGGTGATCGATCTCCCACCTACTGGTGGGGATCTTCAAGAATTCACATGGGGCAATCGATCCCCCTTGGCTGGGGCGATCGATCCCCCCCCCCTGGATGCCTGTTGGACCTCCATCGCCCAAGTTCGACTGGGACTTGATATTTTTGAGTCTCCATCGCCCAAGGTCGACCGAGAGCATGATTTTTCACCCGTCTTGAGTCCAAATACCTCGGTACACCTCTTGGCATCCTTCGGAAGCAACTTATACATCAAAAACTCAAAGAAAAAACATTAAAACGCAACTAGAATTGAAATAAAACTTAAGAAAACTAAAACTAAAAATTAAAATCAAAGAAAACTAAAGCAAATAAAGTATAGAAATACATACAACACCTACATTTTAACGTCCGTAGGAGACGATTAACTCTCCGAAGGGATTAAGTCAGATAGACGAGATCCGTCAAGTCGACGGACTCTACGTCTCTTCTTGGCACACATCCTTCCACACAATATTTCAACCTTTGCCCATTAACTTTCATCTCACCAATTCCAAACAATTGTTCATCCGAAAATGAGTCTCGAATAGGTAATGCATCGATTATCGGCTCAAACTCAATCCGAGATAAATGATCCGCAACCACATTCTCAGTCCCCTTTTTATCTTTTATCTCCAAATTGAATTCTTGTAGCAATAAAATCCATCGAATAAGACGCGGTTTGGTTTCTTTCTTTGCCAATAAGTGTCTCAATGCTGCATGATCAGAGTAGACAACCACCTTGGACCCCAATAAATAAGAATGAAACTTGTCCAAGACAAATACTACAGCTAGAAGCTCTTTCTCTGTGGTTGTATAATTGAGCTGGACATTAGAGAGAGTCTTACTAGCGTAATAGATGACATATGGTCATCTCTCTTCTCTTTGTCCCAACACTGCTCCCACTACATAATCAGAGGCATCACACATGATTTCAAAAGGTAAAGCCCATTTTGGAGACTGCATGATTGGTGCAGAGGATAACAGAGACCGAAGCTTTTCAAAAGCTTGCACACATTCTTCATCAAAGATAAAGGGAACATCTTTAGATAACAAATGGCACAATGGTCGAGCAATTTTACTGAAATCCTTGATGAATCTTCTATAGAACCCAGTATGGCCTAAGAAAGATCGAACTTGCCTTACCGAAGTTGGATGAGGCAAAGTTGCAATTAGGTCGATCTTTGCTTTATCAACTTCAATGCCTCTCTCTAAAATAATATGGCCCAATACAATACCCTCTTTCACCATAAAATGGCTCTTCTCCCAACTAAGTACCAAATTTCGTTCTCGGCACCTTTGAAGTACAAGTGATAAATTGCTCAAACAATTTTCAAAGGATGATCCAAAAATAGAGAAATCATCTATGGACACTTCCAAGAATTTTTCCACCATGTCAAAAAAGATAGCCATCATACACCCCTGGAATGTTGCCGGAGCATTACACAATCCAAATGGCATACGACGATAAGCAAAAGTACCAAAGGGACAAGTGAAAGTAGTTTTCTCTTGATCTTCTGGATCCATAGCCACTTGGTTGTAACCAGAGTAGCCATCCAGAAAGCAATAATAGCTCTGACCAGCTAACCTTTCAATTATTTGATCAATGAATGGAAGAGGGAAGTGATCCTTCCTTGTCATAGAATTGAGCTTTCTATAATCAATGCAAACATGCCAACCTATGGCAGTACGTTGTGGAACAAGCTCTCCCATAGAGTTAGGGACAATGGTAAGACTAGACTTCTTAGGAACCACTTGTGTTGGACTCACCCATGTGCTGTCAAAAATCGGATAAATGATGCCTGCATCAAGTAACTTGACAACCTCTTTCTTTACCACCTCCTTCATGTTAGGGTTCAGTCGCCTCTGTGCCTCTCTAGTTGGCTTACATCCTTCTTCCAGATGAAATTTATGCATGCAAATTGAGGGATCAATGCCCTTAAGATCAGCAACACTCCACCCAATTGCTTCACGATGTTGATATAAGACCTCCACTAAGCTCTTCTCTTGAATTTCTGTCAGATTAGAGGCAATTATAACAAGAAGAGTTTTTTGTGCCCCTAAAAATACATACTTTAACTTGTCAGGCAAAGGCTTCAACTCCAATGATGGATGGGACTCCAATGAAGGCACTAGGGGAGTGCTAGAGAGAGAAGGTAGTGGCTCAATTGGAATTCTCCATGGTGGAGTATTCTGAATAACATCCACTTCCAGCATAGAATGCACTTCTTCACACAACCCTTCATCATTAATTTTCTCAAAGTCATAAAGAGACTTGCATACCTTCAGGGAGTTTCGAGATATAGAGGATGAAACAAATTCCTCAACACATTCATCAATATCATCCATGCAGAAAACATCACTCTGATCTAAAGGGTGCTGGATAGCATTGAACACATTAAGCTTGACATTCATGTTGCCAAATGAAATATCCATGATCCCCGACCTATAGTTTATGCAAGCATCAGCTGTAGCTAAGAAAGGTCGACCAAGGATCACTGGAATGTGCCTCTTTAGATTATGAACTGGTTCCGTGTCAAGTACAATGAAATCAACAGGAAAGTAGAACTTGTCCACTTTAATGAGCACATCTTCTATGATTCCTCGGGGTTGCTTTGTTGATCTATCTGCAAATTGCAATACCACCGAGGTATGCTTCAATTCTCCCAAGCCCAATTGTAAGTAGACTGAATAGGGTAGCAAATTCACACTTGCACCCAAATCAGGAAGAGCTTTATCCACATGGTGCTCCCCAATGATGCATGAGATAGTTGGGGCACCAGGATCTTTGTACTTGGGAGGAGTACACTGCTAAATTATCAAACTTACTTGTTGTCGCAGAATCAATTTCTTTGGCACATGACTTTTAGAACGCCTTTTTTAAGTGCACAAGTCCTTCAAAAATTTAGCATAGGGAGGAATTTGCTTGATGGCATCAAGGAGTGGCAAATTAATTTTTACTTGTCGAAACACCTCCATCATGTCATGCAGCTTGTCCCCTTGCTTCCCCAATTTAGATGCTTCAAGGAAACGTTGTGGGAAAGGAGCCTTGAGCTCATAAGGAATTTCAGCACTTGGACTTGTGGTCACTTTTTCTTCTTCTTTCTTCTCACCCACCTTATTATCAATTATTTTCCCACTCCTCAAAGTGGTAATGGCTTGAACTTGCTCATGGTGGGGGTTGCTTGTGGAAGCTTGCATCCCTCTAGGATTAGCAATTGGTTGACTAGGGAGCTTCCCTTCTTCTCTTCTACTTAATGAAGTAGCAAGCTGTCGAAACTGAGATTCCAATTTGGCAATGGATTGAGAATGTGAGTGCACTAGCTGAACTGTAGATTGTACTGTTGTTGCAGTAGCTTTCACTGTCTCTATAAGAGAATCAAGCTTGTCAAATTTTGACAAGGTAAGTGTTAGTTTGTCTTCAATAGCAGAAATTCTTTGGGCCATAGGACTTTGTGTTTGATATTGCTGTTGAGGCACAAAAGTCCTAGGTTGATATGATGGTTGTATTGCTGCCCCTTGGTTACTGTAAGAAAAACTAGGATGATTCCTCCATGTAGGATTGTAAGTATTGCCTCGTGGAGGATTCATTGGTCCAGTGAATGTAGCTTGGACTTGCTCATTTTGAACATCAAAAAATTGCCGCATTGCAGGACAATTGCTCACATTATGCATAGGACTAGAGCAAAATTCACAAGGGCCTAGCAATGAAGAATTTGAAGCAGAAGGAGTTTGATTGGCAGCCATAATTGCTGCTACCTTCTGTGTAATTAAATCAATGTCAGTTGGCATAGCTTCTGAAGCACCAACCTCAAAAATCCCATCAGTCTTCCTTGTAGTGGCAGGTCTGCTAGAACGAGTAGATGACACATGTTGTAGAGAGTTGTCACTAAGATTTTCAAATAAGGTCCATGCCTCTTCTTCACTCTTCAACATAAAAGTAGCTCCACACAATGCATCAACCATCTGTCTGTTGGCTTCTGTGAGCCCTTCATGAAAACTCTGCACTAGTTGCCACTTAGGAACTTGATGATGGGGACACTTCCTAAGAAGGTCCTTGAATCTTTCCCATGTCTCATAAAATTGCTCCCCCTCATGTTGGGAGAAATCGGTGATAGCACGTCTGAATTGATTGGTTTTCCCTATCGGAAAATACTTCTTGAGAAACTCATGTTGCATCTGAGTCCAAGTCATGATAGAACCTTCCGGTAGAAAGTTGAACCAATACTTTGCTTTGCCTTTCAAGGAGAATGGAAAAAGTCTCATTCTGAAAGCATCTTCAGAGAAGTTGTGAATTTTGGTAGCTGAGCACACTTCAATGAAGTCATCCAGATGCTTGTAAGGGTCTTCTTAAGTCAGCCCAAAATAAGATGGTAGCATCTGAATAATGCTGGACTTGATCTCATAATTCTGTGCTGTGACATTGGGCAGTTGAAAACCTGCTGGTGAGGTATATGTCTCAGGAACATAGTAGTCCCTAAGCAATCTAGCTCTTTCTCCATCAGCATTAGGAACAAGGTTGTTATTCCTCTCTTCTGCCATATCTTCAATTAATTCTTCCTCTTACATAATTATATCAATAGGGATGTTCCTCTATTATCTAAGAGTATGTTCAGGCTCAGGATCAAGAGGAATCAAAAGGATCAGCTACAGAACGACGACCTTGCATATATTAACCGAAAGCACCTGAAAAGAAAACAAAAACAAAATTAAAAATAAAATATAAAAATTTCCTAAACTAAAATTAATTCTGTAAAATCCAACCAATCAAATAGATAATCCCCGGCAACGGCGCCAAAAATTGATTCGTGTGTGAGTGTGACTCAAAAAGTATATCAATTAAAAATTTTCACACTTCACAATAGAACGAATTCCTTGCAGAATAGGGCTATCGAAAGGGGTATCGTACCTCAGGGATAATGGTCTGATGAGTTGGAATACTGAATTAATTCTAATTAAATTTATAAAGAGAAGAATTCTGATTTTTAAACTGAGTAAAAAGATAAAATAAAATAAATCAAACTAAATAGAAAACGAAGATAATATGAGAGAAATCTAGGGTATTTGACATCACCACTAACTCCATAATCAATGGTCAATTGAATCAACTATGGGGAATTACATTATGCATAAGTGGTGTCAGTGGCTACAAGCTCACCTTCATCCGTCAAGAAGATAACATATGATTAAGGCTAAGGCATGGACTATCTTCGATTGGCATGGGCCATCTGCCTAACTACTCTAATCTAGGGTGCAGTATGGTTCATCTTCTCTAGGTATAATCCATCAAAGCTCTTAACAATATATTCAGTGATTACCATTGTGTAGTAATCGCTCTCATAATCACAGAAAATAAGAGAGATTGAGTTCAATAACAACAACTAAATATCTAAGACAAGATAAGAAATCATTGAGATTAAATTTACAAGACTTTTATTGCTCAATTCTATAATAAGAATCCTCTGAATTACACAATCTATGCATGTATATAAAGGTCCTCAATAATTAAAACAATCAAACCATTGATGCTTTGTTAGGGCTACATCAAAACCCTAGTGGATGAACTAGCCGCTCATGGTAGAAGAAGAAGTTTCAACTGTTGAGGAAAAATGCATCATCTTTATGAATTATGCGTATGACTTTGTTCTCCAATGGCTCTGCAATTATGTTTCTGTTCTCTTCTTAGCCTTCTCAGATTCTCCAATCTCTCTAATCTCCCCTTCAAACTCAGCCTCCAAGTCTTCACTTTATTCCCCAAGAGAATACACCAAAGTTCTAATCTAATTAGGAATAAATTAGGGTTTCCCGCAGCACTAATCAGGTGGGTTTTTCTTGCTGACTTCGGCCCAACTTTTGACCCACTAGAAGTCCGATTTACGGAATTTTTGTGAAATACAAAAATGTGCAGAATCAAATTTCGTTCAACCCACTCACAAATTATGTCGATTTGAGGCTCAAAAATAAGACTTCTGGTCTATTTTCCAAAACGGGATTAAGACTATTATGCACATATTTGGGCTTCAGGCTCGAAACCTTCTTAAGCAACTGTAACTCTCTTAGACCTCTTCTTTGGGCTGATTTGAGTTGAAATAAATGGTTGAATGAATCTCCTTGATGTAGGCTTCATATACCCATCTTGGATGTCTTCTTTAAAAGCCCAAAAGGTTGGTTTTAACTGAAATAATCATTAAGGCCCTGAAAATACAGAAAACACTAAAACGAAGTAAAATCACAAAATAATCTATCACTAAGAGAATAAAATACATAAGTTAAGAGGCTAGAATGCGTAACATTCAACGCCTATGAGACGTTCCTGATGCCCTAGAGGAGGGTGGTGATTCTGAGGAGGAGGAGCCCGTGCATGATGTGCTGGACATGAGTACCGAGGACTATGAGTACCTCATGGATGGTATTTCCTGTCTGACTGCCAATGTAGTGCGTTTTCAGATAGATTTTGATTTGCAGCGTCGAGTTGCTTTAGAGAAGCTCCGTGTGGTAGCTGAGCACAGGCGACAGACTGAGGAGCGCCTAGATACTCTTACTGCGAGCGTTCATACCATTCTGGAAGGGCAGGACTGCCTTGTATGACATCTCAGCAGATCTTGTTCTCGAGATTTTTATGCCTCTACTTCTACACCCCCGTCGTCGCCCCCTCAGCCCTAGTTATTTTATATTTTATATTTTGTATTTTTATTACATTCCTAGTATTTGGTTTTTATGTACTTACAGTCATAGAATTGTCTAGTGCCATGTTGGCACTTTGTTTTGTTGCTTTGTGAAGCAATTCTTTTATATTTCATAAATTCTCGCATTTGTATCACACATGTTTGAATTAATGGAATATTATCGATTTTTCATTATCCTTATGTTATTATTGTTAGTTGTTTAATTGTCTTTTCTAGTTCGTGTATGTTATGTTGGTATGTCCTTGTACTTGTGCAGGTTTTGATGCCTCACTTGTCCCGTGTACCCGTGTACCCACTACCCGTACATGGTTGATGTTTTGACTTTTTGAGAGCCATCAACCCACCAGTAACATTGTTCTAACTCTTTTTAGTTCAAACATTGAGGACAATGTTTAATTTAAGTTTGGGGGTATGGTACACTTGCATACACTTCACTGGGTTATTTTTTTTTAATTTTTGTACATATTGTATTTTCATTTCATGTTTGCCATGACGTCCGTATATTTGAAGATGCGATACCCATAACGTTATCGATAAATGCAGTTTGTAATTAGGAGCGTTGACATCCGAAAATACTCGCACTTTTAAAAATTACGTGTTAGGTTAGAATGGTTTACATTTTTGTTTAGTCTTTGAATACTGTACAGTTCTTCTCTGAAATTTGTCCTTAACAGCACAAACACGCACACATATATTTAAATTGTGGGGTATGCATCGTTTGGAGAATTTTGAAAATGTTTGTTTTTATTTGAATTCCTTGAAGAACGAATTGCTTTGAAAAACAAAAGCCAAAAAAAAAAAAAAGGAAAACAAACAAAACAAAATAAAAAAATTAGCAATAAGCCTTTTCACTCATTAAACCGAGCCTCTATGCCTCAGGAAGGATGGAGTGTTCGCGTCGAAAAGGTGTGCAAGGTTAAGCAATACTGAAACAATTGGCTCATTTAAGTTCGTAGCCTAGTGAGCTCAGTTATTAAGTCTGAGGGGTGTTTCTTCACCCAATGCCCTAAAATCGTCCAGTTTGGGAGTCATTGACCCAACACTATTACATGGGCTTACTAGAATGCTTAAAGGACTTAGGCATTGCATAGCCAATTGTGCTTAATGTTTGTAAATATTTTTGTATTTAGCATTATGCTTCTAAGAATAAATGTTCCTTTTTATTATCCATTAACGACAATAAACCACGCATTTGAATGTATGTTCACTTTTCAAAAGAGGATTTTAGGGTTTGCACTAGTATGTGTATCAGATTGACCATCATGTGGGGACTATCGCTTAACTCTGATTTTTGATGGTTTATATCTATTGATGTACATAGCTCCATAATACTTGTTGCATTTGTCGTTCTGAACATCAATTGGGGTATCACTCTTTTTTAGTTAATGACTGAGCATTCCATCATTTTTGCATACTTTTATGAGTTTAACAAGCGAGTTAAACCCAATGAGACTTCACTCGTCCACTAGACGTGTCTAGGGGTTTAAAAGACTTATTGCATTCGCTAAATGCAGCCGTGTTTCCCACAAAAGCAGAAGTAGAATAGTCATTTTATTTTATTTCCTTTTGTATTGCTAAGGACTAGCAATATCTAAGTTTGGGGGTGTGATAAGCATTGAATGTTATACATTCTCGCGCCTTTACTTATGTATTTTGATCCCATAGCTGCACATATTGTATAGTTTTTACGTGTTTTTATGCTTTTGATGATTTCAGGTTCAAACTTAGAATGTGGCGTAATTCTACTCCTTTATCAGTTCAACAATGCATTCTTATTTCATACCATACTCCATGAAAAGTTACATCAAGGAATAGTGAATGGCGTGACAAGACCGGAGTCAAAAATTTAGAAAGCTGAGGATATGCAGAAGAAGGAAGATCGATGCATCGAAGTCTTTACTTCGATGCATTGCCCGAACCTGCTGAAGATATTTTTCTGCAGATATTTTCTCCACTTGCCACTTGTCCAATTTTGCTTGGATAAAGCCTTGCATGGAATTTCTATGATATTTTGAGCCTCAGATCAGTTATATAGCTAGAGAATATGTAATAAGAAAAAGACACACAATTCTTGCTAGAGAGAACATATTTTAGAATTCTAGAGAGTGAAAGTGAAGTTCTAGAGAGGGAAAGCTTCAAAGAGGGCTTTGTAAGGCCTTGAAGATCATTTTGAGCATGGTATCATCTCTGTCTATGGAGTGCTTCTAGCCTACCATGATCAACTAATCCTTCTCTAGGGTTTTGACAAACCCTAGCTTTGTAAGTATGTTCTAACTTCAATGAATTGGGGATTTTTATGTATTTTGTGTATATGTCTCTTGCTTTAGCCTTATATATAGATAAGTTTACAAATTCTTCATGCTCAAGTGTGGTTATTTATCTTCTTGTCTTAGAATGCTTAAATTCCTCACATGATCTTCAAACACTTGTAAGTTTCACAAGGACTACAAGTGATGGCTTGAGACTAGTTTTCACTATAACATGCATAGCTAGATTTGCATAGTCCATGCATAGAGATGGTGATTTCGCTTCAATTAGGTAAGTGGGTAGGTAGGGAAATCAAGTGACGATGATTTCACTACAAGTGGGTAATTAGGTAATTAGGGAGATCACGCTTTCCGAAGATGGATTATAGTATATTAAGGTGTGCGTATTTTCTTGGCGACGTCATTGTAGGTGGGACTTGTCAACGCGTCATTAGTACACATTGGCATGAATTCCCCCAATTTATTAGAAGTGTGACATACTATGAGGTTAGCAGGGAAGTCTAACCCTAGTAATTTATTCTTCTCTCAACTTTTGTATTTAAATTACTTTTATGCTTTCAAAGTAGAGTAAGAAAATAACCAACATATCCGATTGTGATTTAAACAAGAACCAACCGTCAACCCTTAGTGAGTTATACCTACGTTGTCTCTGTGGGATCGACACCCTCATATTAGAGCCCTATCGTTCAAGGATTCGTTCTATTGCGAGTGATAAATTTAAAAATTTCGAGTAGCGCAACCGCACACAATAATTTTTGGCGCCGTTGCCGGTGACTGCAGTTAAATCGCTAAATTAGAGGATTAAGTCTAGTTTAAATTTTAATGTAACTCATTCTTTATATTCTTTATTTGTAAGTATCTTTATCTTTATTTCTTAAGTGTTTTATTGTAGGTACTTATCTAATTAAGGCATCAAGAGTTAAGCTTGGATCCTTGTGAGTAGAGTACTCAACTTTCTTGCACTTAGAAATTTAAAATTTTGTTTTTGCATATAGTTTAAAGTTTTTGGTTTATTCATATGCAAGGTAGGAGATCCTTGTCATTACCCTTGTTGCCGCGTGACCTTAAACTTGACCAAACTCTTAGACAACATAGTAGGGTTCCTAGGGTCCCTATATTGTTTAGAGAACATAGGAGAGAAACCATGAAAAATAATGACAACCAAAATGTTCAGCAAAATCCAATCTTGCCACTCCCATCGGGCGGTGACATTCTTCGAGATTTTTATGTTCCATCTACCTATGCATCTCCTTCTTGTATTCATTTTCTGAATGCGGGGAGAAACAATTTTGAAATCAAATTCTCAACAATTAATCTTCTTAGTTGTTTTCATGGGCTTCCGAACCAAGATCCTTATAAACATATTGGTGAATTCTTAGAAGTGTGTTCGACTTTACAGTTGAATGCACAAGCGGAGGACAAGTTAAGATTTCATCTTTTCCCTTCTCGCTTAAGGATAAAGCCAAACAATGGTTTAATTCCTTACAGTCAAATTTCATTAACTTTTAGGCAGAAATGCAATGGGAGCTTCTAAAGAAATACTTTCCAATGGGAAAGACTAATGATGCGCGAAGAACCATCATTGGTTTCTCTCAAAGGGAGGGAGAAGCTTTTCATGAAACTTGGAAAAGGATGAAGGATCTTTTGAGATCTTGCCCACACCATGCTATTCTCAAATGGCAACTGGTATGAGGATTTTATAATGGTTTAGGGGAGCCCCACAAACAAATGGTTGATGCTAGTTGTGGAGGTACATTCTTTCTAAAAAGCCCCGATGAAGCATGGATACTCTTTGAGAACTTGAGCAAAAATTCGTCTCATCGTTCTTCTAATAAAAGGAAGAATAAGGTAGTCGCTCCTCTTCATGCCCAAATTGAAAGTATTTTCAAAATACGTAAGGAGCAAGCAACAGATAGGAAGATAGAAGCCTTAGAAAAGAAATTGGCTCAAGTTATGTTGGCCGGTTCTTTTTCTTCTTCCCCTAATCCTACTATTCCTAATCATACCCTTCATCCCACATATGATGTGTGTTAATTCTGCTCTAGTCCTTTACATTATATACATGATTTCCCTCATGCGGGGCAATACCCTGAATTTTTACAAGAGCAAGCAAATGCACTTTACTCTAGGCTGGGCCATGTGTGACGCCGGACAGAATAGTGATTATTCTGTAGGCTAATGGCAACAGAAAATATACAGAAATAATGTAAGAGAATTGCCCAAAACTCAGAGAAAAGCCTCTGATATTCTATTCAATATTCAAAATTCAAGTTATTTCAGAATCAGCCCACAAGCCGGGCTATATAGCTGAAACTGGTCAACATTACCAAAAATAGCAAAAACTTAATATTCATGCCAAAATAAAATACAAAATAAAAGAAGGAAGCTGCCAAAAATCTGGCCCAAATCGAGTCCAAAATTCTTTCCTAATCGACAAAAGAAATATTACTAAAAAGGAAATAAATAACTAAAATAGGGGATTCGGAGGGGAAAACAGTGGATTTTGGGCTCGAAAAAATATGCACCCAGCCTAACTTGGTGCCCAAGATGTGCGCGCCAAAACAAGCTTTCCAAATTGTGGTCATAAAGGCGATTCTGATACCCGTAGCCAAAGTTATGGCCAAAATACCGAAATGCACCCAAAACTGTTCCAATTAGGGACAATATCGCGACTTCCTGCCATCTTTACGCTGATCTACCAACTCAAGGTATCTTAGGTCCATCAATGTGTCACCTGATAGCTCAGCACCTTCTGACTCGGATCCTCCTGCATCAGTCACCCCGGGTTGGAAAGAACAAAGACTCAGGTGTTTTACGTTAAAGACATCAGAAGTCCTCAAATGACTGGGGAGGCACAGTCTGTAGCCGTTATCATTGATCTTCTGCAAGATCTCATAGGGACCAATCTTCCTCTCCTTAAGCTTATTATACTCTCCAATAGGAAAACGGTCACAAGTTAATACCGCCCAAACAAAATCACCAACATCAAAAAGTACCTGATGACGATGGCTGTCAGCCTGAACCTTATACTTGGCATTACTCTCATGAATGGCCAGCTTGACCTGCTCATGGATACTTCAAAGATGTTCTGCCATCTCATCTGCCTTACAATTGAAACGACCCACATGCGAAATAGGGGCTAAGTCAAGCACCCCAGATGGATTCTGACTATAGATAATCTCAAATGGGCTCATTCCTGTTGTTCTGTTCTTCAACCTGTTATAGGCAAATTCTGCTTGAGGTAGTGTCAAATCCCACTGCTTCGGTTTAGTTCCTGCTAAACTCCTCAAAAGGTTCCCCAAACTCCGGTTCACCACCTCGGTTTGACCATCTGTCTGAGGATGGTAAGCGCTGCTAAAATTCAACTTCGTCCTAAGTTTCTCCAATAGACTCTTCCAAAATTGACTCATGAACTTGGTATCACGATCTGAAGTGATGGATTGGGGAACACCATGTAAACGCACAATCTCCTTGAAGTAAAGATGGGTGACCCGGACAACATCCATGGTTTTCCTGCAAGCAACAAAATGGGCCATCTTGGAAAACCTTTCAACCACAACCAAAATAGAATCCAAAGCCTGTTAGGTATGGGGTAAACCCAACACAAAATCCATACTGACATCAAGCCAAGGGGCTTCAGGTACCGGTAAAAGTGTGTATAGGCCCGCACATAATGAGCTGACACACATAACAACACTCTACATAATGAGCCACGTCACTGGATAATTTGGGCCAATAATAGTTGGAAGAGATCAGACCCAACGTCTTATCTCACCCAAAATAGCCCTCGTTATGAAGTTCACTAATAATCTGTTGCCTTAGTGAACAATCTGGAATGCATAATTTTAATCCACGAAACAAGTAACCATTGTGCAAAATAAAATCATGGCGTTGACCATCAGTTACCTCTTCAATTATCCTCCTGAAGGAAGGATCTGCAGCATACATATCAGAAAATGTCTCAAATCCCATAACTTTGGTGCTCATGGTGGTGAGGAGCAATATACGACAGCTCAGTGCATCTGCAACATGGTTCAGACTCCCTGCTTGGTGCCTCAGTGCAAATGTGAACTCCTACAAGTACGCCACCCACTTGGCATGCCGTCTACTCAGATTGTGTTGGACATTGATGTATTTTAAGGCCTCATGATCAGTGAGGAGAATGAACTCCCTCTGTATTAGGTATTGACGCCAATGCTTCAGGGACTGAATGATGGCATAAAATTCCAAATCATAGGTGGAATAATTTTTCTTTGATCCTGATAGATTCTCACTAAAAAAAACTATTGGGCGCCTCTCCTGACTCAGAACACCACCAATGCCAACCCCAGATGCATCACAATTTACCTCAAACACCTTTTCAAAGTCAGGAAGTGCCAAAACTGGTGCCTCTGTCATCTTCTGCTTGACTAGATGAAAATTGGCCTTCGCCTCCTCGGACCAATGGAAATCACGTCCCTTGAGGCACTCTGTGACAGGAGCAATCAGAGTGCTGAAGTTTCTGATGAACCGACGATAGAAAGATGCCAATCCATAGAAACTTTGGACATCATGCAAGGTTTTTAGTTTGGGCCACTCCAAGACCACGTCTGTCTTTGACGGATCTGCATGAACACCATCAGTAGACACCACAAAACCCAGAAAAGTTATAGAAGTAGTGAAGAAAGAACACTTCTTCTGATTGACGAAGAGGTGCTCTGTCCTCAACATATAAAAAATGGCACGGAGGTGATCAAAGTGTGACGTCCATGTCGGGTTATAGATGAGGATGTCATCGAAGTAAACTACGATGAATTTCCCCATAAAAGGTCATAAAACCTGATGCATAAACCTCATAAATGTGCTGGGCGCATTGGACAGCCCAAAAGGCATGACCATCCACTCATACAACCCATGTTGCGTCTTAAACGCTGTCTTCAACTCATCCCCAGGCCTTATTCTGATCTGGTGGTATCCCCTTTTAAGGTTAATTTTTGAGAAAACCTTAGAACCGGATAACTGGTCTAATATATCATCTAGACGGGGAATTGGAAACCTATACTTCATTGTAATCCTGTTGATTGCTCGGCTATCAACACATATACGCCAAGAGCCATCTTTCTTCGACACTAGCAAAGCAGGAACTGCACATGGACTCATACTCTCACGGATGTAGCCCCTCTCCAGTAACTCTACCACCTGTCGCTGCAACTCTTCAGATTCCTTGGGACTAAGGCGATACGCTGGTCGATTAGGCAAACTGGACCTCGAAACAAGGTCGATCTGATGCTGAATATCCCTTATAGGCGGTAGCCCAGGAGGAAGATCCTCTGGCATCAGGTCAGAAAACTCTACTAGCAGCTACTGCACCTCTACTGGTAAATCTGGATTCATGTTCACGTTTGTTACACTATTCCCACAAGGCAGCAGAGCATAGACCACGTAGCCACGCTCTATCTCAGTTAAAAACCTGGACATAGAAAGTAGGTTAGTAGTATTGGCTACCAGGGTAGGGTGGTTCCTTCTCGACGAGGAGCCAGCATAACTTTCTTCCCCTTGATGCTAAGGGAATAGGTGTTTTTTCATCCATCATAAATAACACTGCGATCATACTGCCAAGACCTGACTAACAATACATGACAAGCATCCATAGACACAACATCACACCAAACATTATCAAAATATTTCTTGTCGATCGAAAAAGATACCAGACATCGCCTGTCTACTTTTACCTCACTGCCTTTATTCAGCCATGACAATTTGTACGGGTTGGGATGACGATCTGTCTTCAATTGCAATTTCTGGATAGCCTCGTCAGACACTACGTTCTCACAATCGCCACTGTCAATGATCATCTTGCAGACTTTATCCGCAACTGTGCAGGTCGTGAGAAAAATATTGGTTCTCAACCAATCATCTCGTGAATTGCCCCTGGGAGTCAGTAGACTCTTAGGAATGACCAGAGTCTCACGGCCATCTCCATACAGCACATCTCCATCTTCATCATCGTCATACGTAGGCTCTCCAATCTCTGCAATTTTGTCTACCACGTCTTCCTCAATCAGGAGATTTTTGCCCTTCTGACTTGCAGGCTTCCTGCACTCAGTTGCTTTATGTCCCTGTTCACCACATCTGACACATCTAATTGATCAGCGTTGAATGTTACGCATTCTAGCCTCTTAACTTATGTATTTTATTCTCTTAGTGATATATTATTTTGTTATTTTACTTTGTTTTAGTGTTTTCTGTATTTTCAGGGCCTTAATGATTATTTCAGTTAAAACCATGATTTTGGGCTTTTAAGGAAGACATCCAAGATGGTTAGAGGAAGCCTACATCAAGGAAATTCATTCAACCATTTATTTCAACTCAAATCAGCCCATGGAAGAGGTCCAAGGGAATTACAGTTGCTTAAGAAGGTTTCGGGCCTGAAGCCCAAATCTACGCATAATACAGTCTTAATCCCGTTTTGGAAAACAGACCAGAAGTATTATTTTTGAGCCTCAAATTGACTTGATTTACGCGAGGGTTGAAGGAAATTTGATTCTGCACACGTTTGTATTTCACAAAAATTCCATAAATCAGACTTCTAGTGGGTCAAAAGTTGGGCCGAAGTCAGCAGGAAAAACTCACCTGATTAGTGCTGCGGAAAAACCTAATTTATTCCTAATTGGATTAGGACTTTGGTGTATTCTCTAGGGGAATAAAGTAAGACTTGGAGGCTGAGTTGAGGGGAGAGATTACAGAGATTGGAGAGTCTGAGAGGGCTGAGAAGAGAACATAGGCATATTTGCAGAGCCATTGAAGAACGAAGTCATACGCGTAATTCATGAAGATGATGCCTTCTTCCTCAACAGTTGAAGCTTCTTCTTCTACCATGAGCGGCTAGTTCATCCACTAGGGTTTTGATGTAGCCCTAACAAAGCATCAATGGTTTGATTGTTTTAATTATTGGGGACCTTTATATACATGCATAGATTGTATAATTCAGAGGATTCTTATTATAGAATTGAGCAATAAAAGTCTTATAAATTCAGTTTTAATGATTTCTTATCTTGTCTTAGATATTTAGTTGTTATTATTGAACTCAATCTTTCTTATTTTCTGTTATCATGAGAGCAATTATTACACAATGGTAATCACTGAATATATTGTTAAGAGCTTTGATGGATTATGCCTAGAGAAGATGAACCATACTGCACCCTAGATTAGAGTAGTTAGGCAGATGGCCCATGCCAATCGAAGATAGTCCATGGCTTAGCCTTAATCATATGTTATCTTCTTGATGGTTGAAGGTGAGCTTGTAGCCACCGACACCACTTATGCATGATGTAATTCCCCATAATTGATTCAATTGACCATTGATTGTGGAGTTAGTGGTGAAGTCAAATACCCTAGATTTCTCTCATATTATCTTCACTTTTTATTTCCTTTGATTTATTTTATTTTATCTTTTTAATTAGTTTAAAAATCAGAATTCTTTTCTTTTAAATGTAATTAGAATTAATTCCGTATTCCGACTCATCAGACCATAATTCCTGAGGTACGATACCCCTTTCAATAGCCTTATTCTGCAAGGAATTTGTTCTATTGTAAAGTGTAGAAATTTTTAATTGATATACTTTTTGAGTCACACTCACACACGAATCAATTTTTGATGTCGTTGCCGGGGATTATCTATTTGATTGATTGGATTTTACAGAATTAATTTTAATTGGATTTTTAGTTTAGGAAATTTTTATATTTTGTTTTTAATTTTGTTTTTGTTTTCTTTTCAGGTGCTTTTTGTTAATATATGCAAGGTCATCGTTCTGTAGCTGATCATTTGATACCTCTTGATCCTGAGCTTGAACGTACTCTTAGACAATTGAGGAACATCCCTATTGATACCAGTGTGCAAGAGGAAGAATTAATTGGAGACATGGCAGAAGGGAGGAATAACAACCTTGTTCCTAATGCTGATGGAGAAAGAGCTAGATTGCTTAGGGACTACTATGTTCCTGAGACATATACCTCACCAGCGGGTTTTCAACTACCTAATGTCACAGCATAGAATTATGAGATCAAGTCCAGCATTACTCAGATGCTACCATCTTATTTTGGGCTGACTCAAGAAGACCCTTACAAGCATCTGGATGACTTCATTGAAGTGTGCTCAACTACCAAAATTCACAACTTCTCTGAAGATGCTTTCAGAATGAGACTTTTTCTATTCTCTCTAAAAGACAAAGCAAAGAATTGGTTCAATTCTCTACCGGCAGGCTCTATCATGACTTGGACTCAGATGCAACATGAGTTTCTCAAGAAGTATTTTTCAATAGGGAAGACCAATCAGTTCAGACGTGCTATCACTGGTTTCTCCCAACATGAAGGGGAACAATTTTATGAGACATGGGAAAGATTCAAGGACCTTCTTAGGAAGTGTCCCCATCATCAAGTTCCTAAGTGGCAACTAGTGCAGAATTTTCATGAAGGGCTGACAGAAGCCAATAGACAGATGGTTGATGCATCGTGTGGAGGTACTTTTATGTTGAAGAGTGAAGAAGAGGCATGGACCTTATTTGAAAATCTTAGTGACAACTCTCTACAACATGTGTCCTCTACTCGTTCTAGCAGACCTGCCACTACAAGGAAGACTGATGGAATTTTGGAGTTTGGTGCTTCAGCAGCTATACCAATTGACATTGATTTAATTGCACAGAAGGTAGCAGCAATTATGGCTACCAATCAAACTCCTTCTACTTCAAATTCTTCATTGCTAGGCCCTTGTGAATTTTGCTCTAGTCCTATGCATAATGTGAGCAATTGTCCTTTAATGGGGCAATTTTCTGATATTCAATATGAGAAAGTCCAAGCTACATTCACTGTACCAATGAATCCTCCACGAGGTAATATTTACAATCCTACATGGAGGAATCATCCTGGTTTTTCTTACAGTAACCAAGGGGCAGCAATGCAACCTTCATATCAACCTAAGACTTCTGTGCCTCAACAGCAATATCAAACACAAAGTCCTATGGCCCAAAGAATTTCTACTATTGAAGACAAGCTGACACTTACCTTGTCCAAATTTGACAAGCTTGATTCTCTTATAGAGACAGTGCAAGCGACTGCAGCAACAGTACAATCTACAGTTCAGCTAGCGCACTCGCATTCTCAATCCATTGCCAGACTGGAATCTCAGTTTTGATAACTTGCTACTTCATTTAGTAGAAGAGAAGAAGGGAAGCTCCCTAGTCAACCAATTGCTAATCCAAGAGGGATGCAAGCTTCCACAAGCAACCCACACCATAAGCAAGTTCAAGCCATTACCACTTTGAGGAGTGGGAAAATAATTGATAATAAAGTGGGTGAGAAGAAAGAAGAAGAAAAAGTGACCATAAGTCCAAGTGTTGAAATTCCTTATGAGCCCAAGGCTCCTTTCCCACAATGTTTCCTTGAAACATCTAAACTGGGGAAGCAAGGGGACAAGCTGCATGACATGATGGAGGTGTTTCGACAAGTGAAGATTAATTTTCCACTCCTTGATGCCATCAAGCAAATTCCTCCTTATGCTAAATTTTTGAAGGACTTGTGCACTCAGAAAAGGCGTTCTAAAAGCCATGTGCCAAAAAAGGTGATGCTGCCACAACAAGTAAGTTCTATAATTCAACAGTGTACTCTTCCCAACTACAAAGATCCTGGTGCCCCAACTATCTCATGCATCATTGGGGAGCACTATGTTGATAAAGCTCTTATTGATTTGGGTGCAAGTGTGAATTTGCTACCCTATTCAGTCTACTTATAATTGGGCTTAGGAGAATTGAAGCCTACCTCGGTGGTATTGCAATTTGTAGACAGATCAACAAAGCAACCCCGAGAAATCATAGAAGATGTGCTCATTAAAGTGGACAAGTTTTACTTTCCTGTTGATTTCATTGTACTTGACACTGAGCCGGTTCATAATCCGAAGAGGCACATTCCAGTGATCCTTGGTCGACCTTTCTTAGCTACAGCTGATGCTTGCATAAATTGTAGGTCGGGGATCATGGATATTTCATTTGGCAATATGAATGTCAAGCTTAATGTGTTCAATGCTATCCAACACCCTCCAGATCAGAGTGATGTGTTCTGCATGGATGATATTGATGAATGTGTAAAGGAATTTGTGTCATCCTCTATATCTCAAAACTCCTTGGAGGTATGTAAGTCTCTTTATGACTTTGAGAAAATTAATGATGAAGGGTTGTGTGAAGAAGTGCATTCTATGCTGGAAGTGGATGCTATTCAGAATACTCCACCTTGGAGAATTCTAATTGAGCCACTACCTTCTATCTCTAGCACTCCCCTAGTGCCTTCATTGGAGTCCCCTCCATCATTAGAGTTGAAGCCTTTGCCTGACAAGTTAAAGTATGTATTTTTAGGGGCTCAAAAAACTCTTCCTGTTATAATTGCCTCTGATCTGACAGAAACTCAGGAGAAGAGCTTAGTAGAGGTCTTATATCAACATCGTGAAGCAATTGGGTGGAGTGTTGCTGATCTTAAGGGCATTGATCCCTCAATTTGCATGCACAAAATTCATTTGGAAGAAGGTTGTAAGCCATCTAAAGAGGCACAGAGGTGACTAAACCCCAACATGAAGGAGGTGGTAAAGAAAGAGGTTGTCAAGTTACTTGATGTAGGTATTATTTATCCAATTTCTGATAGCACATGGGTGAGTCCAACACAAGTGGTTCCTAAGAAGTCTGGTCTTACCATTGTCCCTAACTTTATGGCAGAGCTTGTTCCACAACGTACTGCCACGGGTGGGCGTGTTTGCATTGATTACAGAAAGCTCAATTCTATGACAAGGAAGGATCACTTCCCTCTTCCATTCATTGATCAAATACTTGAAAGGATAGTGGGTCAGAGCTATTATTGCTTTCTGAATGGCTAATCTGGTTACAACCAAGTGGCTATGGATCCAGAAGATCAAGAGAAGACTAATTTCACTTGTCCCTTTGGTACTTTTGCTTATCGTCGTATGCTATTTGGATTATGTAATGCTCCAGCAACATTCCAGAGGTGTATGATGGCCATCTTTTCTGACATGGTGGAAAAATTCTTGGAGGTGTTCATGGATGGCTTCTCTGTTTTTGGATCATCCTTTGAACACTGTTTGAGTAATTTATCACTTATGCTTCAAAGATGCCGAGAATGGAATTTGGTACTTAGTTGGGAGAAGAGCCATTTCATGGTGAAAGAGGGTATAGTGTTGGGCCATATTGTTTCAGAGAAAGGCATTGAAGTTGATAAAGCAAAGATCGACCTAATTGCAACTCTGCCTCATCCAACTTTGGTAAGGCAAGTACGATCTTTCTTAGGCCATGCTAGGTTCTATAGAAGATTCATCAAGGATTTCAGTAAAATTGCTCGACCATTGTGCCATTTGTTATCTAAAGATGTTCCCTTTATCTTTGATGAAGAATGTGTGCAAGATTTTGAAAAGCTTCGGTCTCTGTTATCCTTTGCACCAATCATGCAATCTCCAAAATGGGCTCTACCTTTTGAAATCATGTGTGATGCCTCTGATTATGCAGTGGGAGCAGTGTTGGGACAAAGAGAAGAGAAACGGCCATATGTCATCTATTACGCTAGTAAGACTCTCTCTGATGCCCAACTCAATTATACAACCATAGAGAAAGAGCTTCTAGCTGTAGTATTTGCCTTGGACAAGTTTCGTTCTTATTTATTGGGGTCCAAGGTGGTTGTTTACTCTGATCATGCAGCATTGAGTCACTTATTGGCCAAGAAAGAGACCAAACCGCGTCTTATTCGATGGATTTTATTGTTGCAAGAATTCAATTTGGAAATAAAAGACAAAAAGGGGACTGAGAATGTGGTTGCAGATCATTTATCTCGGATTGAGTTCGAGCCGGTGATCGATGCATTACCTATTCGAGACTCATTTCTGGATGAACAATTATTTGGAATTGGTGAGATAAAAGTTAATGGGCAAAGGTTGAAGCATTGTGTGGAAGGATGTGTGCCAAGAAGAGACGTAGAGTCTGTCGACTTGACGGATCCCGTCTATCTGACTTAATCCCTTCGGAGAGTTAATCGTGTCCTACGGATGTTAAATTGTAGGTTCTGTATGTATTTCTATACTTTAATTGCTTTAGTTTTCTTTGATTTTAATTTTTAGTTTTAGTTTTCTTAAGTTTTCTTTCAATTCTAGTTGCGTTTTGATTTTTTTTCTTTGAGTTTTTGATGTATAAGTTGCTTCCAGAGGATGCCAAGAGGTGTACTGAGGTATTTGGACTCAAGACGGGTGAAAAAATGTGCTCTCGGTCGACCTTGGGCGATGGAGGGTCAAACAGGCTTCCAGGAGGGGGATCGATCGCCCCAGCCAAGGGGGATCGATCGCCCCATGAAATTCAAAGAGGATACCCACCAGCAGGTGGGTGATCGATCGCCCACCCCATGGGGGATCAATCGCCCAAGCCCAAAAGTGGGCTGGCTGAGACTTCCATCTATATATGGACTCTCTCTCCTCCTTTGTTGCTACTACTTGCATCCTTGACCTCTTTGAGCTCCAATTCAAGTCCTACTTCAACTGAAAAATTATTTTCTTCAATTGGTGTTTATTAAACAAGAATTCAACATTGATCATCATCAACATCAACATCAAACAGGATCAAGAATCACTAGTTCTCAAAGGAAGCTCTCACTTTTTCAAGTTCAACATCAAAGTAAGTGAAGTTTTTCTTTGGTGAAATTGTGCAAATCTTTTTGAGGGCTTTACAGACCAAGTTTGGGGGATCAATTTGGTGCATTTAATTGTTCAATTTGGGTGAAAAAATTGCCAAAAAGAGGAGGTTGAAGGATACAATTTTATTGTGCATGCCAAGTGTTCGATTTAATTCCTCAACCAAACCTTTTCTATTTCTATGGCACCAAAGAGAGCAAGTCACCAAGGTGCTTCAAGTTCATGCAATCCTCACCGAGCGAGGCATGATCCAACCACCGGTTCTTCACGATCTCGCCGAGAAGGTATTCATGAGAGATGACATCCAAGGGCTTTGAACTTTGAAACCACGTTTGACATCGCCGAACTCTATGGTATGTTTCTCAAGACACGATGGGGGATTTTCGACATCCATCGTCGTCGGTCGGCATCAATTTTTGTTCCACTCTCTTCTACTATCTACCCGAGACTTGTCAAGGTATTCTATCAGAACTTAATGTCGACACCTGATGAGCGGGATGTACTTATTTCTTCAGTAGATGGAATAGTAGTTCGGGTGGATATGTCATCCATTGCTATTGCCATGGGTTGTCCTCATGAGTGCCCAGATGATTTGTCTCATATCTATACTTTTCTACCCGACGATTTGTCAGTGGGTAATTTGGTTGCACGTTTGTATGCTAATCAGTTTTCTGGGCTGAAAAGGAATGCAGCTTCCAAGTCTTCTATGCCAAATCACTTATGGTTCCTTGATGTTGTTCTACTCAAGAATATATGTCCAATTGGACATAAAACCGAGAGACGTCAAGAGTTCCTTCGATCCTTATATGCCATACATTTTGGGCATTGGCTGTCGTTCCCACAAATTGTCTGGGGCCAGATGGAAAAATTCTATTCCAAGGTTGTGGCCAATTCACCGGACAGTGCAAGTGACTGGGAGTTTCCATTCCCAACTATTATTCATCAGTTTCTTATTGCATAGGGGTATGTAGTCCATGAGGATGAGCTTTCCTTTTCACATGATCTTCATTATGGCATGCATGACTGGAATTTGAGCTGATCTCATATGCACCAGAGAGTCATAGCAGCGCCTGGTGAAGTGTCTCGATTGGCCCAGGGAGGAGAATATATAGATATACCACCATCGGTGGAAGATCGGGAGGAGATGGAAGTAGAGGAAGAGGAGGTGCATGCACAAGCTGGTGGCCATGATTATCAGTATTTAGAGGGGCAAATTGCTGGGTTGACAGCCCAGTTTGGCACCCTACAGACAGAGGTATCCACACAGTTTGGAGCAATGAGAACTGAGATGGCGGATCACTTTTGTGACACTCGCCAAGACCAACTAAAGATAAGGAGGATGCTACGTGCACTGATGCACCAGGCAAACTTAGATTCGGATGCTCAGTCACCACCACATCCTTGACAGGAAGGTAACCATCTTTTGTATTTTATTTTCTTTTTAGTTTTTATTTTTCTTTTTCGTTTATTTTTCTTTATGTAGTTAGATTTAAAACAAAAAAAAATAAAAAAAATTTTTTAGGATTTTTCTCTTTCATTTTTATTTTCACCCATACTATTTCACTTGATCTTTGGGGGTATAGTGGTTTGTTTTGACAGGTTGTAACATCCAAGTTTGGGGGTGTGCTTGCATTGCCTTCATGCTATTGGTGTACTCTATTTTCTTTCCACTACTCTGAATTTTTGGTAGCATCGTTCTTACCCTTCTCTATGCTTTGAATTGGTAGTACATTGAGGACAATATACAGTTTAAGTTTGGGGGTGAGGCGATGCCTTATTTTTGTGCTTTATTGCATATGGGGGGAAATCTTTGTGAAATTCTTCTTGTTTTAGGATTTTTGTTTATTTTATTTTTCTTAGTTTGTTTATTTGATTTTCTTTTGTTTTATTTTTAGATAGAATGTTTTGACATTATTTAAGGGATTAGTACCTTATGTAGGTGCATAACTTGCAATTTTTGAGTATGTTTTAAATTTTTGGAAACTGTGGTTTAAATTAAGTGGTTTTAATCATGGTTTGCAATAACATGTTTTGGGGTGATTAATTTTAGTTTCCTTACATGCACAAACACACTAGCATAATTTTGTGGGGTATAAACTTTAGTTTTGAGTTATTGAGTTGCATATGCTTGATATTAATTAGTATCTCTTGAGAATGAGTACCGATGATGTGTTTTACTTGACTTTAATGGAAAAGAAAAAAAGAAGAATAAAAAGAGAAGAAAAAAGTGATGAATAAGCAAATCAATTTGATCCTTTTCATGAGTAACCGGGCCTCTATGCCTCAAGAAGCACGGAGTGTTCGCGTCAAAAGTGAAAGGGTGACAAAAGATGAGCATTGGTTGTCTTGATTTGTAGCTTGATTGATTCGAGTAATTAGGTCTTCGGGGTATCTTAAAGCCTAGTGCCCTAAAGCCATCTGGTTTGGGAGTCACTGACTGAAAGCTTGCTACATGGATCTTTCAGAAAACTTAATAAATCAAGACATTACACAACCAATAAAGCAATGAAAAAAAAATGAAAAAAAAGGAAAAGTCATGTATTAATGTTTGGAAGTATGATTTCAATAAGGGGAGCTAGTGAGTTGAAGGGGTATGTACCTTAATATATTCAGAGCTGGGTTATGCTACATGAGATGACTGCTAGTTCACTTTACACGAGGAAACTAGAGTTGGTTATTTTGAGATATGTTGATGTGAATTATGCATGGGGACCATTGTTTTGAATTATAGAATTTGAAAGTTTGAAATTATTTTTGAATGCAAGTTTGTAATTATGTATTGTAATCTTCTTCTTGGATTAATGTTGAAATAGAATTTTGAATGTTTGTGGGTAACATTTCTGGAAACCCTCACGAGACTATACTCATCCACTAGGGGGAACCTAGGGGTTTAAAGGCTTATTGCATATGCTAAATGCAATCGTTTCTCCCACGAAAGTGGAGTTGAGTAGTTTAGTTAGTGTTTAGTAGTTTCTTTATTTTAGTTTTGTTTTATTATATTGCTAAGGGACTAGCAATATGTAAGTTTGGGGGTGTGATCGGCGTTGAATGTTACGCATTCTAGCCTCTTAATTTATGTATTTTATTCTCTTAGTGATAGATTATTTTGTTATTTTACTTTGTTTTAGTGTTTTTTATATTTTTAGGGGCCTTAATGATTATTTCAGTTAAAACTATGATTTTGGGCTTTTAAGGAAGACATCCAAGATGGTTAGAGGAAGCCTACATCAAGGAAATTCATTCAACCATTTATTTCAACTCAATCAGCCCATGGAAGAGGTCCAAGGGAATTACAATTGCTTAAGAAGGTTTCGGGCCTGAAGCCCAAATCTACGCATAATACAGTCTTAATCCCATTTTGGAAAACGGACCAGAAGTCTTATTTTTGAGCCTCAAATAGACTTGATTTTTGAGCAAAGTTGAACGAAATTTGATTCTGCACACTTTTGTATTTCACGAAAATTCCGTAAATCAAACTTCTAGTGGGTCAAAAGTTGGGCCGAAGTCAGCAGGAAAAACTCACCTGATTAGTGCTGCAGGAAAACCTAATTTATTCCTAATTGGATTAAGACTTTGGTGTATTCTCTTGGGGAATAAAGTGAACACTTGGAGGCTTAGTTGAGGGGAGAGATTATAGAGATTGAAGAGTCTGAGAGGGCTGAGAAGAGAACAGAGACATATTTGCAGAGCCATTGGAGAACGAAGTCATACGCGTAATTTATGAATATGATGCCTTCTTCCTCAACAGTTGAAGCTTCTTCTTCTACTATGAGCGGCTAGTTCATCCACTAGGGTTTTGATGTAGCCCTAACAAAGCATCAATGGTTTGATTGTTTTAATTATTGGAGACCTTTATATACATACATAGATTGTGGGATTCAGAGGATTCTTATTATAGAATTGAGCAATAAAAGTCTTGTAAATTCAGTTTTAATGATTTCTTATCTTTTCTTAGATATTTAGTTGTTGTTATTGAACTCAATCTTTCTTATTTTCTGTGATCATGAGAGCGATTATTACACAACGGTAATCACTGAATATATTGTTAAGAGTTTTGATGGATTATACCTAGAGAAGATGAACCATACTGCACCCTAGATTAAAGTAGTTAGGCAGATGGCCAATGCCAATCGAAGATAGTCCATGGCTTAGCCTTAATCATATGTTATCTTCTTGATGGATGAAGGTGAGCTTGTAGCCACCGACACCACTTATGCATGATGTAATTCCCCATAATTGATTTAATTGACCATTGATTGTGGAGTTAGTGGTGAAGTCAAATACCTTAGATTTCTCTCATATTATCTTCACTTTCTATTTACTTTGATTTATTTTATTTTATCTTTTTAATTAGTTTAAAAATCAGAATTCTTATCTTTTAAATTTAATTAGAATTAATTCCGTATTCCAACTCATCAGACCATAATCCCTGAGGTACGATAGCCCTTTTGATAGCCCTATTCTGCAAGGAATTCATTCTATTGCGAAGTGTGGAAATTTTTAATTGATATACTTTTTGAGTCACACTCACACAGGAATCACTAATGTTTGAGTTAGAATTACCCTGTGGTGGCTACTGGACAGGACGGGATTCTTGAGGTCGAACTGGCCAATTGCTTTGATCACTTCTAATCACTGGCCTCCTATTCTGCTATTTTTCCACAGCAAGTGCGCGTTGGTATGCTTCAAAAATAGTCCAAAGTGAGTGAAGGCTGAGGGCATCCTACAGGGGTTGCCACAATCCTCCCAAATACCGCACCACCGTCTGCTCTTCCGTCTCGGATAAATCATTCCGGGCTATCAATTTATAGAACTCCTCTGTGTAATCATCAACCGATCTCGTGCCTTGCCTCAACGAATGAAGTCGCTGAAACAGGGTTTGAGTGTAGCCAAAAGGAAGGAAGTGACCCTTCATCTTCTCCCAATTAGTGATCTTGGTCTTGCCCTGCCTGTCTCGTGATTGCCTCAACTGCTCCCACCATGCAGAGGCTCCACCTTTGAGTTTGATGGCGACCAGTTTCACTTTGACACGATCTGGGACTTCCTTATATTCAAAGATACGCTCCACTTCGTTCATCCAATCGACAAATCCTTCGGCCTATAATGTACCAAAAAGCTCAGGCAGATCCACTCTGAAACCAAGGTCTCCATGACGTTCCTCCCGACCATGGTGCCCCCAGAATCGAGCACGATTGTGAAACGGGTTGTCGGAATTGGAATCGGATTCGTGATCCTCCATCTCACGGTCACTGACAGTCTGCGCCGTTAGACGCTGGGTTAACTCTGCAACTTGCCTCTGCAAATCCTCAATAATCAAATCCTGAACACTACAATCAAAGTGTGGGACTTCCTTGTTCGGAACCTACCCGCGACGACCACGACCACGACCACCAGCCATGAAAACTGATGAAATCTCACTCAGGAAGATGCTGAAAGCTCTGATACCAACTGACGCCGGATAGAATAGTGATTATTCTGTAGGCTAATGGCAACAGGAAATATACAAAAATAATGCAAGAGAATCACCCAAAACTCAGAGAAAAGCCTCTGATATTCTATTCAATGTTCAAAATTCAAGTTATTTCAGAATCAGCCCACAAGCCGGGCTATATAGCTGAAACTGGTCAACATTACCAAAAATAGTAAAAATATAATATTTGAGCTAAAATAAAATATGAAATAAAAGAAGGAAGCTGCCAGAAATCTGGCCCAAATCGAGTCCAGAATCATTTCCTAATCGACAAAAGCAATATTACTAAAAAAGGAAATAAATAAATAAAATAGGGGATTCGGAGGGGAAAATAGTGGATTTTGGACTCGTAAAAATATGCACCTAGCCTAGCTTGGTGCCCACGACGTGCGCACCAAAACAAGCTTTCCGAATTGTGGTCATAAAGGCGATTCTGATACCCATAGCCAAAGTTATGGCCAAAATATCGAAACGCGCCCAAAACTGTCCCAATTAGGGACAATATCGTGACTTCCTGCCATCTTTACGCTGATCTGCGAACTCAAGGTATCTCAGCGCCATCAATGTGTCATCTGACAGCTCAGGACCTTCTGACTCGGATCCTCCTGCATCAAAGTGTCATACCAAAAGTATTATACTCTGGGAAATCAATTCCAATATGGGAACCAAGGCCAATATCAAGTACCTCGGGGACCACCTGGATAGCATGGTCCATCTCAATTCCAACCTAGACCTTATTAACCCAATCCAATTTTAAGCTTCTACTACACTCCCAATCAATCACCTTCTCGAAACCCAAGTTTTGAGGAAAAAGTTTTGGCAGCTTTAGGTAATATCAAAAGTAATACTCAAAAGTTCAACGCCCACTCATAATCTATTGCAAAAATAGAATCCCAATTGGGACAGCTAGCTAATGCAATGAATCGTAGAGAGGGTGGAAAGTTGCCTAGCCAAATGTTGGCAAATCCGAATGGAGTTCAAGTAATTGATGATGCTTCTCATTCCTTTGGGTTCAACAAAGAATAAGCTCAATCAATTACTACTCTAAGGAGTGGTAGAGTGCTAGAAAATTCGGTTAACAAGATAAGAGAGAAAAAATGTGAGTGTCCGATATATCCAAACAATCCCATTTTTAATCCAAAAGACCTTCCAATAAATCCAAAAGAGTTCTCTAATACTCCAAAAGAAAAAGGAAGGGAGAAGACAATTGAAGCTAAATTCTCAGCGATTCCAATCTAAGCAGTTTCTTATGAACTACTTATTCCCTTTCCTCAAAGATTAAGGGAACCAACTCAATTCGGGAAACAATGAGAGAAATTGCAAGATATGATAGAAATCTTCAAGCAAGTGAAAATCAATCTTCCTCTTCTTAATGCTATAAAACAAATTCCCTCTTATGCTAAATTTCTTAAGGACTTATGCACCCAAAAGCGTAAATCTGGGAACCAAGTTCATATGAAAGTCCAATTAATTGAGCAAGTGAGTTCAATTCTCCAAAATAACACTCCTCTAAAGTTCAAGGATCCAGGTGCTCCAACAATCTCATGTGTCATTGGTAACCATAAATTTGAAAGAGCCCTCCTTAACTTGGGAGCAAGTATTAACTTACTTCCTTACTCGGTTTATGAGAAATTAGAGCTAGGAGAGCTTAAGCCGACCACAGTTGTGTTGCAACTTGCCGACCGTTCGGTGAGGCAACCACGTGGGATAATCGAGAATGTTCTCATCAAAGTGGACAAATTTAACTTTCCGATGGACTTCATCGTCCTTGATACCAAACCTGTCCAAGATCCTACAAAGCATGTTCCAATCATTCTAGGTCGCCCATTCTTGGCTATGGATAACGCTTGCGTTAATTGTCATACCAGGGTTATGGACATCTCCTTTGGGAATATGATTGTAATGACCGGACCATTTATCGGGTCGGATCCGGGTCGGGTTGATTTTATTTATATATGGTTATTTTTCTTTAAACTTTGAAAATTCGTAACTCGCTCATCTTAAATCCGATTTAGGTGATTCTTTTTTTGAAATTGTGTGTTTTGAAATTTTCTTTTCATTGAAATTGATTTAATTTAGAGATTACAAAGTAATTGAGCCTAGTTATTTCAAAGTGGAGAAAAATGAATTTTTTTTCCTATGTTGGAAAGAAAGAAATGTTCAAATCTGTCGGGTTTACTCTTTATTATTTCTTGGTAATAATTTTATGTATAGACTCACATTTAGAGGTTTGAAATATTTCGTGTCCATCCAAAATTATTTTTCGGGTTCGTTTCGGTGAAATGGGCATTTTTGGCCCGGGCGTCGTTTTAAGGCTTCGGGACCGATTTGGGGGGCTTGTTTAGGATTTCAATGCTGAATAAACATTTTTATTTATATTGTGACATTTTTGAATGGAATTTGAATTTTTGGGATTTTAGAAAGAAACTGGGATGCATTTGGACACCGTATGAGACATATATGATAGATATACACATAAGTGAGACAAATTGTGACTTGTGGGGCCCACATGACCCAAAAGTCAAGAATTTTTTCAAGTGGCAGAACCCTTGGTTGGCTGCCCCATCTTCTTCCTTCTTCATTACATTTTCTCTCTCTCTCTCTCTCTCTCTCTATCTAAGACTCCATTAAAGAAACTTTGAGATCTACTTTCTCTCTCTAGATTTTGGACCCCTTCAAGGTTGTTTTGGCTCAAGAGTCCAAGAGAAAAGTTGTAGAGCTCGGCTATGGCTATCCATTGATCAAAAAATTATCCTTTTCGAGGCTCATTCGGAAGGTGTAAGACATATACGACTTCTCTTCTTCACCCCATTTTCACATAAGTTGCTCCATTGAGGTAGGGGGTTTTAGTTTTAAGTTTTATTTGGCTAAAATTTACATCTGTTTACACATGGAGTGTTTTGGATTTTATTTCATCTTACTCCATTTTAAATCTCATGAATATATTGATATTGTCACTTATTTTTAATGATGATTATGTAAGTATAATGTTGTGTTTTTTGTATTTATGAGATATATGGAGGATGGGATAATTAAATGTTGAATAAAATGTTGATTTTTGGGTTGTGGATGTATGTGTTATTTTGTGATGTTATAGTAGTTGGTGATGTATGGAGAATGAGTTGAATTTGTTGATGGAGTACATGCTGATTTTATTCTTCTTTTGTTGATTGTAGTTCTTTATGCTCCTTTTTAAATTTTTAAATGACTAAGAATGACTTGTTGAATATGTGTTTAAATTGGTGGTCAAAAATATGCATTTCATATTGTGTATTGCCTATATTAATGAGATTGGTTATGTCTAGAATAATGAAATTATGTCATGCTAGGTGAAATCCTAGGACATGAATTGAATGCAATTGCATTGCTTATGTGCGTGTGAATATTACACATTTGTTAATTTGATTGATCATGCCACAATGTGTTTGGATGATGATTTTGGAATTTGATGTCGCATTTAAGGGTCTTGTCCCTTGAGGGAAATCCTCATATATTGGCCAATTAGGGTGGTCACCGGCGGGTTAGTATCCCGAAAAGAACCATTAGGAACGTCTTCAATGGCACGTGTCCTGTTTGATGCCTAGTGCATGCCACAAACACGTGACTTGAAGGGTGTCTTGCAAGTCAATCCCACTTTGATGATTTTGAAATTTTTGTTTATATATTTTGGTAGTTGAATTGCACACTTGCTTCACATGTTTTATGTATGTTAATATTACTTTTGATTAAATGGTGGAGGTTATTGTTACAATGTCATTCCATGTTTTAAACTATTCTAAAGAATTAGGCATTTAGGGAGCATGAACCCTAGTTGCATCATTAATCACTTAATGGTATGATATATGGTATAGTTGGTGATATAAAGCTTTTAACTTACCTTCTACTGAGCTATGAGTGGACAAGCTCCCCCTAAACATTTCAGGTAAAGGAGTTGACACCGGAGAGAGTTGAGCCTCCATTGGTGCAACAAACTTCAAGGAATTTCTTTTGATGTTAAGGCCTCATGTAGCCTTCATTTTGTTATATGTATGATGAAATTTGTTTAGAAGCATTCTTGTGGCCTTTTGTGCACCTAGCCACCAACTTCATGTTTAGGATTGATTCTCCTTGAATTTTATTTCTTTTGACTCTTTTGAAAATGTGTATATAACGACACCTAAATGTCATGTTGTATGTACAAGTTTATGATCTTGGCTCATGTTGCACCATATTTCATTTTCGAATTTTGATATCTTGAGTTGGGACTTGCCATGGATGATTTTAGGTTCATATTCATGCTCATATCTTGTGTTAGGTTCAGTTTGGAGCAGGTTTATGGGGGAAATGGGAAGGAAAAATTCTCTTGACAGATTGTTCACGAAAGGACCCCTTTCTGTCCAGATTTTGAAAACTTTTTTTGATAGGCCTAAACTACTCCAAATGACTTGAAATTTTTACCACATCTTCTCCTAGATGTATAGTTCTTCCATATTAAATTTAGTGAATTTTGGAGAGCTACAGATTTTTATAGAAATTCGACAGTGTCCTGCTGTCCGATTTTGAAACCACTGTTGTGTGCTGATTTGGAAAAATCATTTGACCCATTTTTAAAACTCAATAAATTTTGAAAATTTCCAGAATTGTAGTCCTTTATGTCTATTTTCCAAATACCAAAGCCCAGAATTTTATAAATTCTTTAAGGCATTCAAATGAGTCTATCCTTGACGAAGGTCTGTTCTTAGCTCACACCATGTGAGATGTTTTAACTTGTAAAACTGATTTCATTGGCATATTTTCAGCTGTTGATTTTTGGTTATCCATGTTGTACAGTTAGTCTAGTTTCCATAAAATTATAGTTTGCTCTGTTTCGAGTTAAAATGAATTTTTTATGAATTTGTTTGTAACCGGTGTTCAGATTTTCTACCAGCTGAGGGCTGATTTTTCATTTTCAATTCTAGTTTTATACTTTGGGCTCGGTTTGAGTCCGACAATGCTCTTTTCACCCATGGATCTCGAGTCTCGAGGTTCAGGGCATGACAATGACTGTTAGACTGAATATCTTCAATGCATCCCACCACACCTCCAATGACGAAAGCGACTGCTTTCGTTTGGATGTTGTGGATGAGCTTGTGGAAGAGATGCTTCCCCAGATCTTGTCGAAAGCTCTGCTTGAGGCGTGTTTGAGTCAATTCAATTTTGAGGACTTTGACATTGAGCTATCCATTGAGGATGTAAATTTAATGCTCGATGCCAATGTCATCAATGACTTTCCCATGTGGAAGACACCAATTGAGCCTCTCCCTACTCTTTCAAGTAGTCCTACAACTCCATCTCTTATGTCTCTCCCACAACTTGAACTTAAGACTTTACCGTCTAATCTCAAACATGTTTTTCTTGGCCCAAGTGACACTCTACCGGTCATTATAGCTTCAAATCTAACTCATGACCAAGAATGTTCACTCATAATGGTCTTAAAAGAACATAAAGGAGCTATAGGATGGACCGTTGTTGACTTAAAAGGCATTGACCCTTCCATTTGTATGCATCGCATATATTTGGAAAAGGATGTGAAGACCTCACGTGAGGCGCAACGTAGGTTAAACCCGAACATGAAAGAGGTAGTGATGAAAGAAGTTATCAAGCTATTAGATGCTGGTATTATATACCCCATCTCGGATAGTAAGTGGGTAAGCCCCACTCAAGTGGTACCAAAGAAATTCGGTATCACCGTGCTTCTAAATGAGTTAGGAGAATTAGTTCCTCAGCGCACCACCACAGGGTGGTGAGTGTGTATTGACTATAGAAGCTCAACTCTTCAACTAGGAAAGATCATTTTCCACTTCCATTCATTGATCAAATCTGAGAGCGAATTGCTGGACAAAGTTTCTACTACTTTTTAGATGGATATTCAGGATATAATCAAGTGGCAATAAACCCGTAAGACCAAGAAAAAACCACCTTTACATGTCCATTAGGAACATTTGCTTATAGAAGTATGCCCTTTGGGTTATGCAATGCACCGACGACTTTTCAATGGTGTATGATGTCTATCTTCTCGAACATGGTGGAAAAATACCTTGAAGTGTTCATGGATGACTTTTCAGTCTTTGGACCTTCTTTTGATTCGTGCCTTCAAAATCTTACACTTGTACTCAAGCGTTGTAAGACACGAACCTCATTCTCAACTGGGAAAAGAGCCATTGTATGGTTCAAGAAGGAATTGTACTTGGGCATATTGTGTCCAAACGAAGTATCGAGGTTGATAGAGTCAAGGTAGAACTCATATTTAAACTTCCTTCACCTTCTTCGGTGAGGGGCATTCATTCATTCCTTGGCCATGCGGGTTTCTATTGCCGTTTCATCAAGGACTTTAGCAAGATATCTCGGCCCTTATACCGATTTCTTGAGATGGATACCCTTTTTTGCTTTGATGAAGCGTGCCTTAAATCTTTTGAATTGCTCTGCACACTTTTATCAATTGCTCCAATTCTACTCCCTACAAATTGGGCTCTCCTGTTTGAAGTCATGTATAATGCATCCGATTTTGCTATGGGTGCGGTCCTAGGGCAATGTGTAGACAAGTTGCCACATGTGATTTATTATGCAAGTAAATCACTTTTCGAGGCCAAATTGAATTATATTACTACAGAAAAAAGAGTTTCTTGCAATTGTCTACACCTTGGACAAATTTAGATCCTATCTCTTAGGGTCCAAGGTTATTGTCTTCTCAGATCATGCCACTCTTCCGGTGGTGAAAAAATGTACCACAAATTTCGTAGACAATATTGGTGGAAGGGTATGAAAAAGGACGTTGCATGATTTGTGGCAAGGTGCCTCACATGACAACAAGTGAAGGCTGATCATCAGAGATTGGCAGGTTTATTACAGCCCTTACCGGTAGCCTTGTGGAAGTGGGAACACATCACCATGGACTTTGTGATGGGGTTACCTATGATGAGGAAGAGGCGCGACGCAGTTTGGGTCATTGTGGATAGATTGACCAAGGTGGCTCACTTCCTTCTGATTCGAGTGACTAGCGATGTGGATATTCTTAGTCGGTTATACATTTATTAGATTTTGAGGCTGCACGGAGTGCCAGTTTTTATTGTATCCGATAGAGACCCGAGATTGACGTCACAGTTTTGGCAAATTTTTATGTTGGACTTGATACAGACCTCCATTTCAGTACGAATTTCCATCCTCAGACAGATGGTCAGTTAGAGCGTACCATATAGATCTTGGAGGATATGCTTAGAGCATGTTGATGGTCCCATGAACATGTTTGCCCAAGTTTTAATGTCAAAGGGAATTAGTGTCATTTCACATAAATTTATGAATTAATTTATTGTTCTATTTTTTTTATGATCCTCCTTGTTATGTAGGAACAAAATTGTAAGGTTAATTTTGTCTTTATATTTCAAAGAAGGTCATATTGGGTGCAGGGACATTTTGGGAAAGTATTGATCTAGGGTTTCCATTTTTTTAAAAAGGTGACTTTTCTTTTTATAAAAAAATGGGTGGCTCAGATGGTTCAAGGCATCATCCAATGGCTGAAGAGATAAAACAGGTCTTTAAATGAGATGGAAATCAAACAAAAACAAAGGTGAGAGGATTTGATATAAAAGAGCAATATGTGGCGGAAAATAGAAGTAAGCATAGATACAGAGAGAAGGAAATCAATTCGGATAACAAAGAGAGAGATATATGAAATCATAGAAAAATCATGTGAAAGGAACAACGAGAGAGAAGTGAGTAATGGAGATGCACTAATCATCCTCATCGATGATCGTCACTGTCGGCGTCTTCTTAGACGTCCTTCTTCTCCGTCGGCGTCATCGTTTGTCACACGGGACATCATCTTCATCACATTTTTGAATAGAATCTCAGCTTCCTATGCTTCAGATTAATGGAATCTTAGCTTCAAATGGTTTGATTGAAAGAATCACAGCTTCATCTTGGTTTATTTTTCTGATTCATTATCCTTGGTTATAGTTTCGGGTATCATCACTTTCGGTTCTTCTCTCTTCATCCAGTTGGTAAACATCTTCTATATGCTCACTACACATGAACAGAAAAGATTTTGGGATTTTTTTTTACATATATCTTACTGTGCTATTGTTGATAAATCAATTTGCAAACATTATATGAATCTGATGTGTGTTATGTAATGGATGTTGTTGGTTCAGTTTGTTTGTGTCTATATAAATCTGCTATTTCCAAAGCTTCTTGGTTCATTTATTGAACATGTTGTCTAATATCTTAAGTCTATTATTTTTGTCCTATAATTTGAATTGATGAAGTCTGTTATTGCTATCTTGAAATATGTTGATCTTGTGTGCTGAATTTTTGCTACTCTAAAGGTGCTAATATGCTGATTTTTGTTGCTGAATTTTGCTGTCCCATTATTGCTGAATTATCATGCTGATTGGATCTATAAACTTGTTGGTTTGAACATTATATATTGCTGAGTTTTTGGGCTGATTTAGGCTGAAATATTGTTGAGTTTTTGGGCTGATATAGGCTGAAATATTGCTGTGTTAATGTGCTGATATAGGCTGAAAATTGTTGTTCACTTTGCTGATTTTTTATGCTGAAAAGTGCTGTTCACTTTGCTGATTTTTGATACTGAAAATTGTTGTTCAAATTGCTGTCTTATTAAAGCTGAATTTGTTGTCCATTAAATAGTGCATATGCTGTCTATCTTTTAAATTGCTTATGCTACTAACTTTTACCCTAGTTGTAGTTGTGTTTAAATCATTAGAACAGGTTCAAAATTCAAGAATAGCAAGAATTGTTGCTCAAGAAGAATATCAAGCTAATGAAGAGTTTTCAAGAAGCTGAGATTGAGATTAATTGAAAGAGTGTCTTCTACAAGTTCGTTGCAACTACACCTTTAAGGGTGTACTTATTGAAGACCTATCTTTGAAGAAGCTCAAGTGTCATAATTTGTCAAGAAGACAAGTGACGGTGTCTTTGATCAAGAGGAACCTTGAAGACTAACTATCAGAGTTTGAAGATTTGAAGGTCATCCTTTAAAGACCAATATACAAAGCTTGAAGACTTTGCTGCTGCTCAAGACATTGAACTGACTCCACTATCACTATGTATAGTCCAAGTATTGGGATACTTTGGACAGGGGGAGTGTGAGTGATTGTGGTGAGATTGAGTTGAGATAGCTTGGGCTTTGGGAAGCCTAAGTTGGGATTGAGAGTGGAAAAGTTGTTGTGAGATTTGGTGAGAGTGGTTTAGGCCTAGGGAGGATGTGAATTGGGTGAGTGATGGAGCGAACTATGTTGTGAGTTGGGTGAGTGAGAAAGTGATTGGGAGAATTACTGTACTACCCTTTTAGGCATAGTGGAGCTCAGTTCAAAGAGGTTTTTTCCCCACCTAATGGTTTCCTCTATAAATCTGTGTGTCCACCAAATTGTGTGATTGTATGTGCCAGCCAAACTTGCAATATTAGGATGAAAAATCGAAGAACCTATTCACCCCCTCCCCTTCTAGGTTCATTAATTGGTATTAGAGCACAAGTTTGCATTTCTTGGTTTAACCACCTGCAGCAAAGATCCTAAGTATGGTTGAAAATAGTTCGACTCACAAGGCTCTAATTTTGATGGCACCAGCTTTAACACTTGGAGGATTAAGATAGAGGCTTTCTTACTTTCCATCTCCTATGATGTTTGGCACGCTACATTGGAAGGGGTTGTCTTCCTTGATCCTATAAATCCCTTAGCAGCTGATAAGATTGCCAAATCAGTCGATGGGAAGGCTAGAAATGCTTTATACAAAGCATTAGAAAAACAAAAATTTACAAGAGTCAAGAATTGTAAAATTGCAAAGGAAATTTGGGATTCTCTAGTAACTGCACATGAAGGAAGCAACACCATCAAGGAAAATAAGATTCAACTTTATCAAGTCAAGTTCGATGGTCTCAAGATATACGAAAGAGAAATTATGGCGGATTATTTTTTTAGAGTCAAAGAGATTGTAAATGACTTGAGGGCATTGGGTGAACAGATTAAAGACAAAATGGTGTGCAAAAAGATACTGCGCACTATGACTGATAGGTTCAATCCCCAAGTCACCATTCTAGAAGACAAATACATCTTTAGACTTAGCATTGATGAGCTGGAGTCATCACTCACAGCTTATAAGATGAGAATTGGACCTCCTACTCAAACACAGAGGGAGTCAGCTCTAAAAGCAAAAGAAGGGGAGGTTCCAACTAAAAAGGAATCAAATTTTGATGATTCTGAAGATGAAATGGCTTACATAGCAAGAAAGTTTAAAAAATTTAAGATGAGGAGAAAAGCAAAGCAACAACAAGGACAAGGCTATTTTGGGTGTGGAAAGCAAGGTCACTACATAGCTAATTGTACAACTGCTCCCAAGAAACAAAAACACAAGAAGTTTGGTGCTCCACAATACAAAGGAAAGGGCAAGAAAAAGGCGTTCTACATGGGTTGGGATTCAAGCACAGAAGAAGAACAACAAGAATCATCTTATGAGAATGATGAAGAGGCATGCTTGTTTATGGCCTCACAAGAATCAGATGTGCTCAAAGTCCTCTTTGAAGTTTCCTTCTCTAGAACTTCACTTTCTCTTCCTAGAATTCTATATATGCTCTCTATTACAAGAATTGTGATATATCTATCTATTACATATTTTTTAGCTATATATCTGACTTGAGGCTCAAAGATCATTGAAATTTTGTCCAAGGCTCCTTCTAGAAGAATTAAGACAAGTGGCCAAGTGGAGAAAATATCTTCTGCAGGAATTTGTGATACATCGAAGTGGGTACTTTGATGCATCAAAGCTTCGATGGATCGAAGCTGTTATTTCGATCCATCGAAGTTTCTAGCCTAGCAATCCTTCAAATCTTCACCTTTTTGACTCCAGTCTTGACACGCCATTCACTATTCTTTGATGTACCTCTTTAATGAATTATGAGCGGATATAGGAATGCATTTTTGAACTAATAAAGGACTCGAATTACGCCAAAAATAGACTTTGAACCTAAAATCCTCAAAAACATAAAAACACGTAAAACTATACCATATGTGCATCTATGGGATTAAAATACATAAGTAAAGGCACGAGAATGTATAACATTCAACGCTTATCAACTGTTCCTCTGGTTGATGCTTATGTGTAAACTTGTGTAAGGACCGGGGTTATTTTGACCGGTTCCGGGCGATTTTGGACCGGATTAAATTTTTTTCGGATTAAATAAATTCCGGAAAGGGCGTGGATATATTTCTAGATAAGTGGAAGGTGAGTATATGTATATATATATATATATATACATAGTATCCATATTTATATTTAATTATAAATATATGGGGGGCCTTATGCAATTAGGGAGAAATAGTGGTGCACATTCGTAATTTTGTGCTTGTGGAGGGGCAAGAGTATGTGGTGATGTATATACATATGTGTATGTATAATTAGATGCCCATGTGATAAAAATATACATATATATATATATTGTATGTATTATGTATATACATGTGGCTGTGGGTAATGTAAAGAAAAGTTGTGGACAAAAGAAAAGAAGAAAGAAAAGAAAAGAAAAAGAAAAGAAAAGAAAAAGAAGAGAAGAAAGAGAATCGGGGAGAGAGAAAGAGAGAACCGAGAGAGAATCGGGAGAAGAAGGAGGAGGTGGCTCGGGGTGCTCACGGCGGGGCTCCGCCTGGGTGACGGCGAAGGCGGTGCACCGGCAGCGGCTGGAGTGGCGGCCGACGGGGACGGCGGTGGTCGGTTGCGGGTTGCTGGCCGAGACCGAGGGTTTCGCGGCTGGAGTTGTGGGTTGAGCTCGGTTGGTTCGAACGGGTCTTCCGTGGTGGGTGGCCGGCGACAGTTGCAGGTGGGTTCTCCTTGGTTGTTTCCGGTGCAGTTGGTGCCGGAAGTGGCTGTGGGTGGTTCGAATTTGGGGCTGAGCACGAATGGGTCCTGTTTGGTTCAGTGGGGGCTTCGGATCGAGCTTGGTGGTGCTTGATTGGGTTCACGGCTGGGCTTCCTTGGGCCGGCCGTGGGTGAGGGTTGATTGACCAAAGATGGTGGTGCCTTGGGTTGAAGGTGCCGAGACCGGTGATGGTCTTCGACTGGTGGGTTCGATCGGCTAGTTATGGGGATCGTTCGGGTACTCTATTCCGGGTTTGGTGGTGGCTGTATTGTTGAGGGTTGAGGGTGCACATGGTGGCACCGGAGGGGCCGTTTGGCAGCAGGAGGGTGGCTCGAGGTTTGGGGCTGTTTGGTGCTCCGTTGATCACGATTTGGTTGGTGTTTGACTTCGACTGGTTTGGGAGTTGCAGCCGTGAGGTTACAGTAGTGGCTAGTGGAGGCTCGGCCTTGGTGGTTTGATTTTGGGTAGCCGCTTTGATTAAAGTGGGTTTGGTTCTCGGTGGTGCTTAGACAGTGCCATAACTGGGTCTTCTTTTTGTATGATCTCCACTTCTAAAACTTGGGCATCCTTATGCATTGTTGAACCAAGTGTCAGGTGGGTAACTTGATGATGGTTCCTTAGGCTGGCGCCGAAGGAAATGGTTCAGAGGATTATCGTGTGTGACTTGAACACGGGACTGGACCGGACTTGGAAGAGGACCGCTTTACAGGCACAGACCGGTTAAGAGCTGGACCTAAGGCAAGTTGATTCTTGCCTCTACCTCTTACGTACTTTTTATTTACATTGAGTAATTTACATATGTTATTAATTTAATCATATGTGGTATGTGTATATACATATATATATAGGTGCTTATATATATGTGGGTATAGGTAGATGTTGTGCATACATGGGATATGAGAGGATATATATATGCGTGTGTATATATATATGTATGTGTGGGTTTGGGAAGCGATAACATGTTAGATTAATCGCCTAATTGCATTGTGATATGCATGTATGTATAGATTAAAGTCTATGAAGAGCATGCTAAATAATACCTGTTTAGCTCTGTGTTGCCTTGTATGCATATGTGGTTCTTATGCATGGTGTTCAGGAAGTATATATATGTATGTGATTATATATATGTATGGTTGCAGCGGTAGAAATGCATGCTAAGTTGAATTTAACTTTTGGCGAGCATTTGAAAAGCATGAAATGTGCTAAGTGTTTTATATGTTCTTGATACATATGTGGGTGATGTAATATATATATGTGTATATATATACTGTGACTGGAATGCATGTTAGCTACTTGTAATGAATACATGCATTGAATGAGAGCATGACTATACTTATGCTAGTGTAAGTGCATATGTGATTTATATGCATGATTTGACATGTACGTGTTTACATGTAGGGTTATGTGGATTAAATGTATACTGTCTTTATATATCGAACGTATGCATTGGTCCTACCATGATAAAAATGTGCTAAGTTGAAGTTGTTGCATATATGAGGTGTTATGCAAGTTTGTGAACATGTATGTGCTATATGTGTTGGAATGTGATGAAAAGTATACCAAATGCTTCTTTTTAGTATTCATAGGCATGGGTTGACGCATGAAAATATCATGTTATGTATATATGCATCCATATTGCATATATAGGAGGGAAATGACACATACGTGGTTATATGTGGGTCTATGTAGAGGGAAATGCACGCTATGTACTTATATACTAGCTGGTGCATTGGGATAGCATAAAATAGAATGCTTAGTTACGTATACATCCATATTGCATATATGAGAGGTTGCGGGAAAATTAACGCAAAAAGAGGTGCACGGGACTTCGGAGTGGTCCAACCGTGTCACGAGAAGTGGTATAATTGTCCACTACGTATGGCCTTCGGAGTGGACCCGCCATACGAAGGCTTTATGCCTAGAATCGGAGTGTGTCCAACATTAGTGAGTTTCGGAGCTGCCCCCTCATAATTTGGCAAACCAATATATTGCCATCGGAATATGTCCAACAAGTATGGCCCTCGGAGTGGACCCGCCTTGCTCAGGCCTAATGCCTAGGAATCGGAGTATGTCCAATGAATGTGAGCCTCGGAGCTGTCCCCTCACATAATGGCAATCCTATACATTGCCAGAGTAGGATGACCTTTCGGAGTGGTCCAGGTCATAGGTTGGTTATCGGAGTTGTCCTAGGTCACATGATCCTCGGAGCGGCCCAATCATGTGGGGTATCGGATGAGGACCGAGAGTGAGAGTATGTGCAAGCTTTGATGCTTGTATCATGTGTCGGATTATGACCGTGGAAGGTGAAAATACCTTTATGCTTATGTGTTTATCTGTTAAGCATGTTTTTCTGTTTAAATGCATTTATATTGCATTTGAGTTGTGCTACTTGTTGAGTAGGAGACGTGGTGATGGATTTACATCGGTTATGTAAATGTGTTGACATATATGTTCTATATACATATTGATGCCTGATGTTTACTACTTTCAAGCATGTTGAAAATGATTTCTAAAATCATGTATAGTGGATTTTGTATGTTCATATGTGCTAGAGTAGCCATATACATCATTGGTTCATGCATGCTAGGTAGGGCATGGTCTTAAATATGGTGATATATTTAAGTGCATGTATATTTTTGAGAATATGTGAGGATCGACCTGCTGCAGCGGTGATAGTATGGTTCTACATACCTTGTTGGGCCTTTGAGCTCACCCCCTCCCAGGTTTTGCAGGTATTGCTGGTTTTGGAGTCAGTTGGGAAAACTGATAGCACCAGTCGCAGAGGTAGTACGTAGATTCCTTAGAATCTAATGTATGTCCAGGATAGTGGATAGATAGATGCTTTACATTTGGATTAAATGTATAAAGCGATTATATTGATTTAGTTCCTTCAATTGTATTTATTCATGTGATGTATGTATTTAAATACGGACATTCAAGGACTGAGGCATGTATATTCATGATTGTATTATGCATGTTGTAGAAATATTGGGGGGACACGGGCCTAGAAGTGTCCATTTTTATTGTTTAGATATAAATGCTGGGGGGACACGTGCCCAGAAGTGTCCATTTAAATTGTAAAGCAGGTATATCATGCCAGGAGCTGATTATTTAGAATGGGTCATGCCCAAATTTTTGTAAAAATGATAGGAAATTGAGGTTGCATGATCAGGTGGTGGTTAGAGCGTGAGGGTGATCTCACGGGGTTCACACCTCGGTTTTCGGGCCTTGGGAATCGGGGCGTGACAACTTGAATTATGAAGGATGCTTTCCTTAGAAAATTCATGTGTTTGTTAGCTGATATGTTGTGTGGAACGTTCAATGTAAGTATTGCTGATTCTATAAAATTCAAAGGAAGCTATTTGAGTTCGTTCTTGAAGGTTGAGCCATTATTCTCTTGAATCTTTATGAAATTGAATATAAACAATTTAAATATAAGGTATCTACTAACATGAATCTAGATGCTTGATCTGTTATATATTCGGTTATGTGGTTGAGCTTTGGATAGTCTATATACATTAAAGTAATTCATTAGACTTACTTCTGTAAAACTAATGAGTGATTGGTTTTATTATGAGTCCAACTGGGTTATGTGTTGATATGTCTCAAATTGAACTGTTAGCTCTAATTTCTGATCTATAAAACTGTTAGCTGTAATCACTGAAGTAAAATTTGACATCTCACTAGAATACATGTTCTTGCTGGATTAAATTTGTTGGATTCTACTTGTTGGACCTTCTGGTTTTCTAAACTAAATTTGCTAAATTCATATTTGCTATTTTAGAAATTAATGTTGCTGATTTGAGTATTGAATAGTGCTGATTTGAGAACTTAATGTTGCTGATTTGAGTATTTAATGATGCTAATTTGAGAAATTAATGTTGTTGATTTGAGTATTGAATAATGCTGATTTGAGAACTTAATGTTGATGATTTGAGTATTTAATGATGCTGATCTGAGAAATTAATGTTGCTGATTTGAGTATTGAATAGTGCTGATTTGATAATTCTATATTGTTGAATTTTATATGCTAATGTGCTGAACCTGTTGCTAATTATGCTAAACTCATAGGACTGTTTTTGAACTTCTTGTGTTACTAATCTCTACTTGAGTTGTAGTTGTGTTTAATTATAAGAACATGTTCAAATTCTAAACAATACCAACTTAGCTACTCATGGAGAATATCAAATTGAAGGGAAGTTATCAAGTAGAGAAGAACGTGATTAATTGAAAGAGGTTTCTACTACAAGTCCGTTGCAGCTACACTTTAAGGGTGTACTTATTAAAGCCTATAATTGAAAGAGTTTGAGTGTCATTATCTGCCAAGAAGACAAGTGGACGTGTCATTATCAAGATTGACCTTGAAGACCAACTATCAGAGCTTGAAGATTTATAGTTCAATCTTGAAGACCAACAATCAAAGCTTGAAGAGTTGTTGCTCATTACATCGAATGGGCTCCTGTCACGCCCTAGTTTCAGACACTCGGTTAGGAGCAAAGGAAATGGGGTGTGAACTCGTGAAATCACACATCAAAGCCTCGGTCACCGGAGATTCCATCACTGTGCCAAGGCCTCAACCCTTAAGTCAATGTGGAAGCTTACATACATACTCTAAATCATTGATTTGCGTCTCAACAACCTCATAATCTTTATACAAGTCTTGCACAGTACATATTCAATTTCTCACTTTTCTAGTATCCATAAACCTATATAAATATAAGTTACATAAATGTAATTGCAATCTCACATCAATATAATCCACATGCCGGCATGGATAGCCAAATATACAATTCATAACACTATATCCAAAGAGAAATTCTAAAGTATACTTTCAAATCACTCTAGCACTCTAAGCCTCATCCTCTGGTGATGCTTTATCTGAAAAAGAGTTATAGCTCACTTTATTCCTATTAAAGTGACCGATGATGTGGATACTCTCAGTAGATTGTACATTGAGCAGATCCTTAGACTTCATGGCGTGCTAGTTTCTATTGTTTCAGATAGAGACCCGTGATTTACATCTCAATTTTGGTAGAGTTTCCAGGTAGCACTTGATACGGACCTTCATTTTAGTATGACTTTTCATCCTTAGACGGACGGTCAGTCTGAGCGTACTATACAGATTTTGGAGGATATGCTGCGGGTGTGTGTACTTAATCTCTGGGGTAGTTGGGAGGATCACCTTCCTTTAGTGGAGTTTGCATACAATAATAGCTATCAAGCTAGCATTGAGATGGATTGGTACAATGAGTGTTCTTGGATTATGATTATGAGGTGTATGGATTGTGATATCAGTGAAACATGAATATGTAAATTTTATCAAGTTTTAATCAAGTTTGAACTTGTGTATAAAATGGTGAGGTGAATAGTAATAAGCTTACACTTGTGTGTTGCGTAGGTATGATTGGCTTCGTGGTTATGCAGTTTGGAATGACTCTTGAGATTTGGAGCGATGACGTGTAAACCGAGTCACCTCGGATTTCTAAAGTGAGAAATTTAAAAGTGGTGATTCAAGGTTGGCGAGTTACTGGGAAGGAGTGCAAAAGCATACTTTTGCTAATTGGAAAGTGGATTGGGTTGAAAGTGAATTGGTTAGAACCTATCTTCCTGAACTTGGTTTAGGTGGTGATCGTGGTCGTGGTAATTCATGGTATGAGGACTGTGCTACATTTTGAGGATGTCTAGACATCGTTTGAGGTATATCAGCGGTTAGATATTTCGAGGCATGTAGAGTGAAGGTGTATGGTGTAATAGCCAAAACCTTATTGGTTGCAGAGTGGAAGCCGTGTGTTGGATATCGACGAATCGTGACTATTTTCATTAATACAAGGAAAATGCGGGATGTCGCTTAGGATTTTGTGACAACACTTTGAGACTCGGAGTATGTTTCTAATTTCGAGGACAAAATTCCTTAAAGGTGGGGAGGTTGTAAGGACCGGGTTATTTTGACCGGTTTCGGATTATTTTTGGACCGGGTTAATTTTTTTCAAATTAATTAATTTCAAAAATGCGAATATATATATATAGATGAAATTATATATACATTTATATGGAGGTGGAGGATATGGATACCTATGTATATATGGGATTATATATATAGTTGAAGAAAAAATATATATATATATATGTGGACATATGTATATATATATATATAGCGGGTGTGTTTACATTTAATTATAAATACTTTTAGATACATATATATTATATGTATGTGGAGAATGAGTGAGATATTATGGAAGGAGATATTTTTATATATATATTATGGAAATATATATATATATATATAATATATGATTTTTATGTGGTTGTAGTTGGCTGGGGGATATGTGGTGTAGAATGATATAAGAAAAATGTCGTAGATATTTGTTTGATAAAAGAGAGACCCACGTGGGTGTCTCGGTTGAAAAGATAGAAAGAGAAAGCTTGGGAGAAGAAGCTGAGAGGAGAAAGAGAGAAGAAGAAGGTTGATGGAGAGCAGGAGGGCCTTCTCGGCTGGTTCAGGCACTGCCGGTGGACTAGTGACGGTGGCTGAAGATGGTTCAGGTGAGGCCTTGCTGGGTCTTACATAGCTCGGTTGAGTGGTGTTGTGGTGGCTAGCGACTGTCTCGTTCAGTCGTTGACAGGTGATGGGTCTTGACGGTAATGGTGGCGAGGGGCTGTTCAACGATGGGTTTCTTGATGGCTAGTTCATGGTGGAGCTTGCCAGCGGCTGAAGGTGGCTGTTGGTGTGCTGAAGGTGTTGGGTTTTCTCAAAGAAGCTCGGATGAGGTGGTGCACGATGGTGTGATGATGGTTTCTTGGTCATGGTAGTGCTTGAATGGGTTTTCAATGGAGGTCAAGGGAGCTCGGGCTGATGGAACTAGCTGGGAGTTGGTGGTCTTGGGTTCTCGGCAGTCATAACAGCCGTGGTTATGCTGTTTGTTAAAGATGGTGGCTAGTGGTGGCCACAATGGCGGTCACCATTTTGTTGAGCTTCACGATTTGGGTTTGGAGGATGCACATGGTGGCTGGGTAGTTTCGGCTGATAGTCTCTAGGTGTTTGGCATAGTTAATTCATGGCTGGTTAGTTGATGTTGTTGAGAATGGGTTTGCTTTCATGGTGATTCGGCAGTTGTGGGTTTAGCCATTATGGATAATAGGTGCTTGGTTGAGGATAACTATAGTAATGATTTTGGCAGCCGTGATGGTCGTGGCTGATCTTGGGATGGAAGGGGGCTCACGGCTAGGCTGTGGGTTTCCATGTGGGTGCATGGTTAATAGTTAAAGTGATGATTCGGTTAGTTGGTGTGGCTGTGAATTGGGTTACAGTTGGCTCAACTGTTTTATACATGGCTGACCATGGGTTGTGATGATGGACTAATGTATTGGATTGAATTGAATTGAATTGGGCTTCAAGGATAGACCTATTTTTAGAGAGTGGGCTGCCATAAAATTTGATGTTGGATAATTGAGTGGGGTTGGACTAGTACTTGAGCTAAAAAATATGTGAGATGTTATTCTTATTAGTTGTGGGCTAGCTTGACTGGAAATTGTGGACTAGTTTGTTGGTAATTGGGCTGAAGTTGAGTCTTGGGTCTGGTTGGTTTATGGATCATATAATTGGAGATTGAGTTTTGAATATATGATGGGTTGCTATGGCTTGAAATGGGCTGCTACCTTGGACTTTAATTGTGTTAGATTGAAATTTAATTGAGCTGCCTAGTTTTAAATGGACTTGAAAATTGTAATGGAATTGGTTCAAATTGGGTTTTGAGTTGAGCCGCAATTAAGTGGGCTGGATTACTTGGCTAGCGATAGAGTTGGTGAAGAAATCAGCTTTAGATACGCGTAGCTGTGTAACACAATTCTGGCAAGACAGTGGATGACAATCTTTTCAACTTTCTCAAAATTGGAGATTTTTGGAGTTCTCACTCCAAATTGAGTTAGGGATGCTAGACTCATCCTTACTTTAATTATATAGGTCTCTTATCTGTGACATGAAAGATAGGATTGGGATTTGTTGAGACTAGGATATTGTGTATATTTATATTTATATAGGAATGTGATTTATGCATATGTATATGTCTAATATGTTAGTTATGACTTATATATAATGCATATATGATATTGAGATTATGAATGCTTTTGTTGAAATTGTGTTCATTTGATGAAAATATAAAAATATGTTTTTAAATGTAGAGTTGTGCATGAAGATATGATTTTCTTAAAAATGCATAAGCATGATAATTTTCATGAAATGAGTGTGACATTGTGATAAGCTTGATTTGAGGAAGAAAATGCATTGATTTGATAAAATGCATTTCATTGTGTGGGATGTGCGCATTGTTGTGATTATGTGCACTATGTGATGATTTTGGGGCAGGAGTGTGAAATTAAGATAAAGGGATGGCCCCTAGGGTGAAAGACCCAAAACTTGGCCAAGAGGAGGTACTCCCTTTGGGATAGCAACCCAATAAAGCGTAAGTAGAGTTTGGGTGCCCTAAAGACCCTTACTGTTGGAGTGATTTGATAGCCCCCTTTGAATTAATTTCTGGATTTGTGGTGTGAGTTATATATTTTAATTGTGACTTGTCCAATTTGATATATAAATGTATATGCATTGAAATGTGAAGCATCACGCATGTTTTGGAAAAATGTGATTGTTTATAGGTAAAAAACATGGATAACTGTCATGTAGAAATGTAATGATTTTATATGCATCCATGCATGGCTACCTGAGTTAGAGTAGAGTTGGGTGGATCATTCCTACTGAGCCGTAGTGGTGCTCACCCCCCTATTTACAAACTCTTTTTCAGATAGAGCATCACCGGAGGATGAGGCTTAGAGTGCTAGAGTGATTTGAAAGTATACTTTAGAATTTCTCTTTGGATATAGTGTTATGAATTGTATATTTGGCTATCCATGCCGGCATGTGGCATGTGGATTATATTGATATGAGATTGCAATTACATTTATGTAACTTATATTTATATAGGTTTATGGATATTAGAAAAGTGAGAAATTGAATATGTATTGTGCAAGACTTGTATAAAGACTATGAGGTTGTTGAGACACAAATCAATGATTTAGAGTATGTATGTAAGCTTCCGCATTGACTTAAGGGTTGAGACCTCGGCACAGTGATGGAGTCTCCGATGACCAAGGCTTTGATGTGTGATTTCACGAGTTCACACCCCACTTCCTTCGCTCCTAACTAAGTGTCTGAAACCGGGGCGTGACAGCTCCACTATCACTATGTATAGTCCACATATTAGGATACTTTGGATAGGGGGAGTGTGAGTGATTGTGGTGAGATTTGGTGAGAGATAGCTTGGGCTTTGGGATCCCTGGGCTGGGTTGAGAACGGAAAAGTTTTTGTGAGATTTGGTGAGAGTGGTTCAAGCCTAGGGAGGCTATGATCTGGGTTGAGAGCTGGAGTGACTATGTTGTGAGTTGGATGAGTGATAGAGTGATTTGAAGATTACTGTACTACCCTTTCAGACATAGTGGAGCTCAGTTCAAAGAGGTTTTTTACCCCACCCTAGGGTTTTCCTCTATAAATTTGCGTGTCCATTATTGTGTGATTGCATGTGCCAGCCAAACTTGCAATATTAGGAAGAAAAATTGAAGAACCTATTCACCCCCTCCCCATCTAGGTTCATCAATTGGTATCAAAGTACAAGTTTGCATTTCTTGGTTTAACCACTGGCAGTAAAGATTCTAAGTATAGCTTAAGACAGTTCCACTCAGAAGGCTCCTATTTTTGACGGCACCAGCTTTGATACTTCGAGGATTAAAATGGGGGCTTTCTTACTTTCCATCTCCTATGATGTTTGGCACGCTGCATTAGAAAGAGTTGTAATCCTTGATCCTAAAAACCCCTTAGCAGCTGACAAGATTGCGAAATCAGTTGATGGGAAGGCTAGAAATACCTTATACAAAGCATTGCAAAAGCAAGAATTCACAAGAGTCAAAAATTGCAAAAGTGCCAAGGAAATTTGGGATTCACTTGTAACTGCACATCAAGGAAGTAACACCATCAAGGAAAATAAGATTCAACTTCATCAAGTCAAGTTCGATGATCATAAGATGTACGAAAGAGAGAATGTGGTGGATTACTTCTTCAGAGTCAAAGAGATCAAAAATGACATAAAGACTTTGGGTGAACAGATTGAAGACAAAGTGGTGTGCAAAAAGATACTGTGCACTATAACTGATAGGTTCAATCCCAAAGTCACCATTCAAGAAGATAAAGACATCTATAGACTCGGCATTGATGAGCTGGAGTCATCTCTCACAGCTTATGAGATGAGAATTGGACTTCCTACTCAAACACAAAAGGAGTCATCTTTAAAAGCAAAATAAGTGGAGGTTCGAATTGAAAAGGAATCAAATTCTGATAACTCTGAAGATGAAATGGCTTACATAGCAAGAAAGTTCAAAAAATTCAAGATGAGGAGAAAAGCAAAGAAACAGCAAGGACAAGGTTACTTTGGGTGTGGAAAGCAAGGTCACTACATAACTAATTTTTCAACTACTCCCAAGAAACAAAAACATAGGAAGTTTGGTACTCCCTAGTACAAAGGAAAAGGCAAGAAAAAGGCTTTTTACACTGGTTGGGATTCAAGCTCAGAAGAACAACAAGAATCATCATATGAGAATGATGAAGAGGCATGCTTGTTTATGGCCTTACAAGAATCAGATGTGGCTAGTTCAGATTCTAAGAGTGAGGAAGAACCTGATGTTGATGAAGTCCTTGCTAAATGTGAAAGGTTGGCACAGAAGTGTAGTGAACAAAAGAAGCAATTGAAAATGGCTAACTCAAAGCTACAAAAATCAAAGGAATTGCTTGTCAAGCACTTAAGGGTAAAATTGTCTACCTTATGAGCCATTTCACTTACTATATGCTATCTAACGAAATACAAGACTCAAGAACCTAATTGGAGCACCAAAAGGTGTAAACTAGAGCTGAGTTCATTTCTTGAGGAGGGATCTAAAAAGATGTATGAGATTTGGGAATAATCTACGAAGCAATTAGGAAAAACAGGTATTGGCTTTGACAACAAAGTCACTTAAGTGATATCAAACAAATCCCACTCAACTTTTGTTAGAGTTGAAAATGGTAATATATATGTATCATATCCTGCTGTTGATATAGCTAGTAGACCAAAATATGAAATTCTATATAATGCTTATCATCAATCAAGGAATAAGAATGCATCTTCTAGAATTTCATGTCCCAATTATGTGAAGTTATATGTTAGAAAGACAGATCTAGACATGCACAGAGCACCTATAACTTCAAAAGGGTTGATTAAAACTAAAATGATGTAGATTCCTAAGAAATTGAACTATGTAACTACACTACTTTGAAAGCTTGTAATGTCAATACCAAGTGGTATGTTGATAGTGGTTATTCTAGGCACATGACATGAGATAAGACCAAATTTGCTAACATTGAAAATTTTGATGGAGGTTCAATTATTTTTGGAGATAATAAGAAAGGCAAAATTGTAAGAAAAGGTACAATACGTGAAACCAAAGAAATGCCTATGCTAAGTTATGTGCTTTGTGTAGTGGCTTTAAATCACAACTTGTTGAGTGTGAGTCAATTATGTGACACTAGTAGCTTAGTAAATTTTGACAAAGAAAACTGCAATGTTATTGATAAACAATCCAGTAAAACTCTTTTTACTGCATGTAGAGCTCCAGAAAATGTCTACACTATTCATGAAGACTCCTCACACATTGTTTGCAATTTCACTAACATGGAAAATACAACACTTTGGCATAAAAGGTTAGAGAATGTGCATTCCAAGAACATTAAAAATCTTATCAAGCATAAGTCTATTAGATGTCTTCCAAATTTGTCTCTGAATGAAAATCAAGTATGCAATGCTTGCCAACAAGGTAAGCATACAAAAATCTCTTTTAAAACAAAGGAAGTGAATACCTCTCAACCACTTGATATTGTGCATATGGATTTGTGTGGACCCATGAGGACCACAAGTATTTGTGGTAGCAAGTACTTTATGCTTGTCATTGATGATTGTAGTAGAATGACTTGGATTTATTTTTTGAAAGAAAAATCTAAAGCTATAATTCATTTCAAAAAGTTTGTTAATGATTCGTGTGTGAATGTGACTCAATAAGTGTATCAATTAAAAATTACCACACTTCGCAATAGAACGAATTTCTTGCAGAATAGGGGTGTCGAACCTCAGGGATTATGGTCTGATGAGTTAGAATACGGAATTAATTCTAATTAAATTTAAGAGAAAAGAATTCTGATTTTTAAACTAAACTAATTAAAAAGTAAAATAAAATAAATCAAAGTAAATAGAAAGTGAAGATAATATGAGAGAAATCTAGGGTATTTGACTTCACCACTAACTCCACAATCAATGGTCAATTGAATCAACTATGGGGGATTACATCATGCATAAGTGGTGTCGGTTGCTACAAGCTCACCTTCATCCATAAAGAAGATAACATATGATTAAGGCTAAGTCATGGACTATCTTCGATTGGCATGGGCCATCTGCCTAACTACTCTAATCTAGGGTGCAGTATGGTTCATCTTCTCTAGGCATAATCCATCAAAGCTTTTAATGATATATTCAGTGATTACCATTGTGTAATAATCGCTCTCATGATCATAGAAAATAAGAGAGATTGAGTTCAATAACAACAACTAAATATCTAAGACAAGATAAGAAATCATTGAGATTGAATTTACAAGACTTTTATTGCTCAATTCTATAATAAGAATCCTCTAAATTATACAATCTATGCATGTATATAAAGGTCCCCAATAATTAAAACAATCAAACCATTGATGCTTTGTTAGGGCTACATCAAAACCCTAGTGGATGACCTAGCCGCTCATGGTAAAAGAAGAAGCTTCAACTGTTGAGGAAGAAGGCATCATCTTCATGAATTATGCGTATGACTTCGTTCTCCATTGGCTCTACAAAATATGTCTTCAATTCTGTCCAAAAGCCCTCTCAGACTCTCCAATCTCCCCCAAACTCAGCCTCCAATTCTTCACTTTATGCCCCAAGAGAATACACCAAAGTCCTAATCCAGTTAGGAATTAATTACGTTTTCCCGCAGCACTAATAAGGTGGGTTTCTCCTACTGACGTTTGGCCCAACTTTTGACCCACTAGAAGTCCGATTCACGGAACTTTTGTGAAATACAAAAGTGTGCAGAATCGAATTTCATTCAACCCATTTGAGAATTAAGTCGATTTGAGGCTCGAAAATAACACTTCTGGTCCATTTTCCAAAATGGGATTAAGACTGTATTAAATGCAGATTTGGGCTTCAGGCCCGAAACCTTCTTAAGCAGCTGTAATTCTCTTGGACCTCTTCCTTGGCCTGATTTGAGTTGAAATAAATGGTTAAATGGATCTCTTTTATGTAGGCTTCCTCTAACCATCTTGGATGTCTTCTTTAAAAGCCCAAAATCATGGTTTTAACTGAAATAATCATTAAGGCCCTGAAAATACAGAAAACACTAAAACGAAGTAAAATAACAAAATAATCTATCACTAAGAGAATAAAATACATAAGTTAAGAGGCTAGAATGCCTAACATTCAACGCCGATCAGTTAACCTTATTGAAAATGAGAAAAGTTGTAGGGTTAAGAGACTTAGATCTGATTTTGGAACTGAGTTCATCATGAAAGAATTCAGTGATTACTGTGACTCAAAGGGAATCAAGAAAGAATTTTCAGCAGTTATAACACCTCAACAAAATGGGGTAGTTGAAAAAAGAAACAGAATAATTCAAGAAATGGGCAGAACACTTCTGTTTGAGAAGAATCTATTCAAGGGTTTTTGGGTAGAAGCGATAAACACAGTGGGCTATATTATCAACTGAGCTCTTCTAAGATCAAATTCGACAAAGACACATTTTGACTTGTGGTTTGGGAGGCCTGCAATTGTGCATTACTTCAAAATCTTTGGAAGTAAATGCTTCATCTACAACAACCATGATAATTTGGAAAAGTTTGACTCAAGAGTTGATGAAGGCATTTTTTTAGGATATTCTACAAAGAGTAAAGCCTACAGATGTTACAATCTAAGAACTAAGAAGATGGTGGAATCCATTCATGTGAAGATTGATAAAGAGGGCAACACTCCAAAGGAAGACTCCAAAGAAAATCTTCCTCCAGAAGTTGAAAAGGAAAATGAGCAACCTAGCTCATTCACTACTATTGAAGAAGAAAGAAGAGAACCTCGATATCTGAATCTACAAAAGGAAGTCCAACAAGAAAATATTATGGGAAACAATGAAGGAATGGATCTTACAAGAGCAAAGAAGAAGGCATTACCACTTGTAGTTGAGGATGAGCATAGTCACTTTGTTATGCTATCATCCATTGAACCAAAGAACTACTCAGAAGCAAAGGATGATCCCGATTGGATAACTACAATGAAGGAGGAAATATAACAAATTGAGAAGAATGATACCTAGACTCTTATGCCGAAGCTGACAAATAAAAATGTTATTAGCTCCAAGTGGATCTACCAGAATAAGATGAATAAAGAACGGACAGTCATTAGAAATAAAGCTCGACTGGTCTGTAAAGGATTTGCTCAAATTGTCGGATTGGACTATGATGAGACTTTTACTCCAGTTGCTCGATTACAGTCAATCCGAATGCTTCTCTCCTTTGTATGCTATAAGAGATTAATGATCTATCAAATGGATGTCAAGTCTGCCTTTCTAAATGGTGATCTATTAGCGGAAGTATACATTGCGCAACCTGAGGGATTTGTCATTACAAAGCATTCTCAACATGTTCTCAAGCTCAAAAAAGTACTTTATGGACTCAAGCAAGCTCCAAGGGCATGGTATGACAAACTCCACTCCATTCTTATTGAACAAGGTTTCCAAAGAGGAAAGGTCGATGGCACACTCTATGTGAGGCACTCCAACTCAAACTTTTTCATTTTGTAAATTTATGTGGATGATATAATATTTTGTGGTTCACACTCGAGTCAAACCACACAATTTGCTGCACTTATGCAATCTAAGTTTGAGATGTCCATGTTAGGCACTTTTCAATGTTTCTTAGGACTTCAAATCATTCAACATGCTAAAGGTATATTCATATCTCAAGAGCACTATGTAAAAGAAATTCTAAAAAAATTTAACATGAATGATCCTAAACCAATGTTTACTCCCATGTGTGTCACCATAAAATTGTCCAAAGAGTGTACCACTGACCCTATTGGTAATACACTTTACCGGTCCATGATAGGAAGTCTTTTATACCTTACTACATCAAGGCCTGACATTATGTTTGCAGTTGGCTTAGTTGCTAGATTTTAGAGTGATCCTAGAGTCTCACATTTGAAAGCTATCAAAAGGATCCTTAGATATATTAAAGTAACCAGTAGACTCGGATTGCATTATACCCCCTCTTCAGTGTTGTCTCTTATGACCTTCTCTGATTATAATTCGGGTGGTTCCCAAATTAATAGAAAAAGCACCTCAAGATGTTGCTATATGTTCGCAAATAATGTGGTTTCATGGCTTAGAAAGAAGCAAGCTTCTATGTCTCTCTGTACCTCAGAAGTTGAATACATTTCAGCTGCACAAGTTTGCTCTCAAGCATTGTGGATGAGAACCACACCCACAGATCTAGGCATTGAATTCTCTACTCCCACTACCATTTTCTGTGATAATCAAAGTGCAATTGCCATTAGCAAGAATCACACTTTACATAATCGAAGCAAACACATAGACATCAAGTATCATTTCCTAAGGGACAATGTGCAAAAATAAAATATACTCATTGAGTATATCAATACTGAGGCACAATTAGTAGATATTATGACCAAACCCTTACCTCCGACTAGATTTGAGACTCTTCGCAATGCTTTGGGTCTCATCCTTCCTCCTCACTAGCTTTTTATTTTACTACTCTTTTGACTTTCACTATCGAAAAGGGGGATAAAGAAGGTAGGGAAAGAGGTTAGGTTTTTGACATTAAAAGGCAAAAGGGGGAGATTGATGGTTTGGGAAGCCATTGAGTATGTTTGTCCCAGTTTTAATGTTAAAATGGATCTGCAAGGGCATAAGTGTCATTTCTCTTTAAATATATTTGTTGGGCTTAATTTCATGATTTAATATATTATCTTGTTTTATTATATATGTCTCCGTGTTATACACCAACAAAATTGCAGGGTCAGTTTAGTCATTTCTTAAGGAAAGATAAATTGGAAATTTTTTTTAGGGCAAGATTAGTGCAAGGGGCAAATATGGAAATTTCATTTAATAGGGTTAAAAGCCCTAAATGGTGACCATATAAAAAGAAAAAGAAAAATTTGTCTTGAGTGTCACCCAAAAGGAGCAAGATTAGATAGTAGAAAGATATATAGGTGACAAATATCTAGAGAGAGAGAAGAGAGGCGAAGAAAAGGGTCAAGGGTTCATGAGTTATAAACAATTCATGTGTGAAATATAGTGAACTGGTGTAGTGATCAGACAAATTCCATTGAAGATCTGTTCCTCGGCTCATAGATTTACTCCATTGAAGAACAGATCCTGTGGTTGCAGACTCACTCCATTGAAGATCTGTTCCTCAGCTCATAGATTTACTCCATCGAATAATAGATCCTATAGTTGCAGATTCACTCCATTGAAGATCTATTCCTTAGACCACATATTTACTCCATCGAAGAATAGATGCTATGGTTGCAGATTCACTCCATTAAAGAGCTATTCCTTAGCTCATAGATCTACTCCATCGATGAACAGATCCTGTGTTCACAGATTCACTCCATTGAAGAACTGTTCCTCTGGTTGATACTTGTGTGTAAACTCGACTTATGAAGGATGCTTTCCTTGGAAAATTCATGTGTTTATTAGTTGATCTGTTGTGTGGAAGGTTCAATGTAAGTATTGCTGATTCTATAAAATTCAAAGGAAGCTATATGAGTTCGTTCATTAAGGTTAAGCCATTCTTCTCTTGAATCTTTATGAAATTGAATATGAACATTTTAAATATGAGGTATCTACTGACATGAATCTATATTCAGTTATGTGGTTGAGCTTTGGATAGTCTATATTCATTAAAGTAATTGATTAGACTTAATTCTATAAAAACTAATGAGTGATTGATTTGATTATGAGTCCAAGTGGGTTATGTGTTGATATGTCTCGAATTGAACTGTTAGCTCTAATTTCTTATCTATAAAACTGCTAGCTCTAATAACTGAAGTAAAATTTGACATCTCACTGGAATATATGTTTTTGCTGGATTAAATTTGTTGGACCTTCTGGTTTTCTAAACTAAATTTTCTAAATTCATACTTGCTATTTAAAAAATTAATGTTGTTGATTTGAGTATTCAATAGTGCTGATTTGAGAACTTAATGTTGTTGATTTGAGTATTTAATAATGCTAATTTGAGAAATTAATGTTGCTGATTTGAGTATTGAATAGTGCTAATTTGAGAACTTAATGTTGTTGATTTGAGTATTTAATGATGCTGATTTGAGAAATTAATGTTACTGATTTTGAGTATTGAATAGTGCTGATTTGAGAATTCTATATTGCTAAATTTTATATGCTAATGTGCTGAACCTTGTTGCTGATTATGCTGAACTCATAGTACTATTTTTGAACTTCTTGTGTTACTAATCTCTACTTAAGTTGTAGTTGTGTTTAATTATTAGAACATGTTCAAATTCTAAGCAGTATCAACTTAGCTACTCATGGAGAATATCAAATTGAAGGGAAGTTATCAAGCAGAGAAGAACGTGATTAATTGAAAGAGGTTTCTACTACAAGTCCGTTGTAGCTACACTTTGAGGGTGTACTTATTGAAGCCTATAATTGCAAGAGTTTAAGTGTCATTATCTGCCAAAAAGACAAGTGGCCATGTCATTATCAAGATTGACCTTGAAGACTAATTATCAAAGCTTGAAGATTTACAAATCGACCTTGAAGACCAACAATCAAAGCTTGAAGAGTTGCCGCTCATTACATTTAATGGACACCACTATCACTATGTATAATCCAAGTATTGGGATACTTTGGATAGGGGGAGTGTGAGTGATTGTGGTGAGATTTTGTGAGAGTTAGCTTGGGCTTTGGGAAGCCTAGGCTGGGTTGAGAGTGGAAAAGCTGTTATGAGATTTAGTAAGAGTGGTTCAGGCCTAGGGAGGCTGTGAATTGGGTTGAGAACTGGAGTGACTATGATGTGAGTTGGGTGAGTAAGAGAGTGATTTGAAGATTACTGTACTACCCTTTCAAACATAGTGGAGCTCGGTTCGAAGAGGTTTTTTACCCTACCCTGGGATTTTCTTCTATAAATCTGTGTGTCCATTATTGAGTGATTACATGTGCCAGGCAAACTTGCAATATTACGAAGAAAAAATAAAGAACCTATTCACCCCCTCCCCCTCTAGGTTCATCAGATATGCAGAGTTAAGCCGGGCAAAAAAGTAGGCAGAATTGGCAAGCAGCAAAAAGACAAAGAGTTGGTGGAGTTGAGCAATTCACAGCTTTGGTACCAGCCACACCTCAAGACGCTCAGGCTCACTAGTTCCATGGACAATACTACAATTATTAAGAAAAAAGGACATATAGCTCGCTACTGCACCAAACCATGCAAGGAAGGTCAGTAGAGGGGTCAGGCACCATTGCAGCATGGAGGATCAAGGGTTTACACTATCTACCCAAAAGTTGGGCTAGATGCTATACCACCTATAGTGGAAGGTACACTAATTATTTATGGCAGTATAGCTGGAGTGTTATTCAATTCAGGTTCTTTGTATTATTTTATTTCACTGTCATTGGTAAATACACTTGGATTGGAACCTGAAATTATGAATGGTACTGTATCTATTGCAACTCCCTTTGGACACTCAATGACACTTGATAGGGTGTGTTGTGATTATCGTATTAGGATTAGTGAGATGGAACTTCCAATTGACTTGATAATATTACAAATGAGGGAGTTTGATACAATACTAGGTATGGATTGGTTAGCCAGATATCATGCCCAGTTGGATTGTCACAAAAGATCATTGTTTTCTCAATTCTTGGACAGTTACCTTCTCAATTTAGGTGTGGTGAGTTTGAGGGTACCATTGCCATGGGATTTCTTGCTCACATTGAAGTGATTGAGCAGTGATCTAGGACATTCTAGGTTTGCCTTCTACGAGGGTAGCAGAAGTAAGACTTCTGCATTGATCTTATCCCTGGCACTTCACCTATCTCCAGGGCACCCTATAGGATGGCACTTATTGAATTGAAGGAACTAAAGAAGTAGATTCAAGAGTTGCAAGATCATGGGTTTTTCCAACCTAGTATGTCTCCATGGGGAGCACCTGTTCTGTTTGTCAAGAAAAAGGATGGGTCAGTTTGTTTGTGTATTGACTATCATGAGATGAATACGGCGATAATCAATAACAAGTACTATTTGCCACGTATCGATGATTTTTTTTATCAACTCAAAGTGGCACAGTTGTTCTATAAGATTGATCTGAGGTCAGGGCATCGTCAGTTGAGCATTAGGAAGGAGGATATTCCTAAGACTACCTTCAAGATTTGTTATGGCCTCTACGAATTCATAGTCATGGCTTTTGGGCTAATTAATGCGCCAGCAGCCTTTATGGACATGATGAATCGAGTGTTTAGACCTTACTTGAATCAGTTTGTCATAGTTTTTGTAAATGACATTCTTATATATTCCAAGAGTAAGGAGGGGCATGAGCAACACTTGAGCATTTCACTTCAGACTTTGTGAGAACATTAATTTTATGCTAAGTTTGAGAAATGTGAGTTTTGGCAATAACATATCAAGCTTTTGGGGCATATGATCTCTAAGGATGGAGTCTCAATAGATTCTGCAAAAGTAGATGTAGTGTTCAGGTTGAAACATCCTACTAAAGTTACAGAGATTCATAGTTTCTTGGGTATGGCTGGTTACTATAGACACTTCATCAAAGGATTCTCTAAGATTATTGCGCCTTTGACCTGATTAGCTGGGAAAATGTGAAGCTTGTCTAGGACAACCAATGTGAGCAGGCTTTTGAGGAGTTGAAGACTATATTGACCTCAAGACCAGTTCTTACCATTCTAGTCAGTGATGTGGGATTTATTATTTACACGAATGTTTCTCATCAAGGTCTTGGGTGTGTTCTAATGAAATGGGGTAAGGTGGTGGCATATGCTTCTAGGCAACTTAAGTCATATGAGCAGAATTACCTTACGCATGACCTAGAATTGGTAGCAGTGGTTTTCACATTAAAGGTGTGGAGAAATTATTTGTATGGTGAGAAATTTGACTCTAACCACAAAAGCCTCAAGTATCTTTTCTCTCAAAATGAGTTGAATATGAGGCAACATAGGTGGATGGAGAAGATGAAACATTTTGATATGACCCTTCAGTATCACCCAGGAAAAGCAAATGTGGTAGCAGATGCTTTGAGCCGAAAAGTGAAAAGATTAATTGCCTTTGTGATGATATAAGAATGGATGATGTTAGAGACATTGGTAGAGTTCTCTATTAACACATCTTCTCATAACGTAGGGACTTTCATTTGTAGTTTGATAGTGCAACCAACCTCGATTAGTCAAATTATTCAATCTCAAACTCATGATGAGAGGCTGCAAGCCAAAGTAGCAAACGTGGCCAAGGATGAGAGTAATATAGATTTGAAGCATGGAGTAGATAGAGGTGTTAGATTTTGAGGCAGACTATATGTCCCAGACTTAGCAGACCTCAAAAGAGATATTTTAGAAGAGGCATGCCACTCTAGGTACACTGTGAATTTGGGTGGCACTAAGATGTACTATGATTTCAAGAGGTAGTTTTTTGTGGGAAGGCATGAAATAGGATGTGGCAAAGTTTGTATCTAAATACCTCACTTGTCAGCGAGTGAAAGTTGAACAATAGAGACCAGCTGGACCACTACAGCCATTGCCTGTTCCTGAATGGAAATGGGAGCATATTACGATGGATTTCATTGTAGGATTATCGAGGACGAAACAAAACCATGATATGGTATCGATGATAGTGGATCAATTGACTAAATCAACTCATTTTCTACCCATTTGACTTACCGACTCTGGGGAGATTGTCAAACTCTATGGAATGCCAGTGTCTATTGTTTCAGATCGTGATTCTCATTTTACATCGCATTACTGGAGTAAGCTCTAGGAGGTTTTTTGTCACGCCCCTAAATTCGGACCGCCGGGACTCCCCCGGATCGACCCGAATCCCGACTGTGAACCCGTTCATTAAACCCCAATGAACCTCCTCATATTTCTTGATTAACACAGAAGCTAATCATACATAAGTAATTATCTATGCGTATACTCATCACTATCCATCGCAATGGGCCCCACATCGGCCTATGCATCCAAGACATTCCATTTCCATTCATAAATCATGAAAAATCATAAAATTTCACACTTTTTAGGTTTATAAGACTTTGGGGCACCTCAAACTTCATTTTGAGTCGCCTTAAACTTCCAAAAGGATCGACGCCACCCAAAAAGCTCTTTGAGGCACCTCAAACTACACTTTGAGGCCCCTCAAAGATTTCCAAGTGCCTCAAAGTTCACTTTGAGTTGCCTCAAATTGCACCTGACCTGAATTTTTGACAGCATTCCTCAACCTGACTTCAAATGCTAATATCTCACAATTCATAAGTCCGTTTGACTTGAAATTTGGCATGGATCATCCTCAACATGTCTAGTTTCTAAATCAATTTGAATAATATAAAAATACCAACCAAAACTTGGGTTATACAAAAATTAGTGGGTGTAGGTCAGATTACCCACACTTGCACTAAAACATGCATAACTTTCTCAATTTAAATCCAAACAAGGTCCATAACCTATAAAATTGAAGCTAACACAATTATCTTACTATATACATAAATTCCATTCAATCCTTGAACTCAAAATGGACACTTTTAGGCATGTGTCCCCCCAATGACTACTCTAATGCCTCAATGGCCATCAAGTATATTCACATAACATGTATTTCACATTTGAAATGTAATTCCATCTATTTTTCTTACCATCTTCACTCAACAACTCATTCATACATACTTTCCATACTCCATTTACTCATGATTAACCATACAAGAAATCATAACTAAAGAGAAAAATGGTCCTATAGTACCATACATCTCCAACACACACTTTTCTCAAAAGGTACATATCATTCATATGGTTTTCTTCCAAGTTTACAGTCATTACAAGAATTCATGCATAAGGTTCAAAATGAAACAAATTCTACCATGACTACAACTAAATCATTACCGTGCCACAAGTTGGCACAGATAGCCAAAAGTATAGATGTCCAAAATATAGCAAAATATAACTAGAACTCTTCTTGGACACTCAAGTCCCCTCCGTTATCGGCGCTTTATCTGTAAAAGAGTTTAAAATAAAGGGATGAGTACCACTGCGGCTCAGTAGAGATACCCCAACCCACCTAAGTGCCGATCCGACACGACTTACATGGATGCATGTCACAACATGTCACGTATCATTCAACATACATCATGTTCACTCACAACAATGCATATATATATATATATAGGGATGCATTAAATACATATCATGCTTCATAATTCAAATAAAGGCAATAATCATACGCTTGTCTCTCTCTCGGACTCAACCCGAAACCGTAACATGATTCTTGACCGAATCATGAAATCGAGACACTTTCCACACCATTCCAACTCCGCCACTGAGTATTTACCTACTCCAAGGAAGATAGACCCCAATCACCGAGTATTTACCTACTCCAAGGTGACTTGGCCCCTTTTCTTTGAATTCTTACCGAGTATTTACCTACTCCAAGGTGAGCAAACCACAATCACCGAGTATTTACCTACTCCAAGGCAATTGGGCAACCTTTCTAGAATCTCCACCGAGTATTTACCTACTCCAAGGTGAGTAAACCACCGTCACCGAGTATGTACCTACTCCAAGGTGACGTAACCACTCCAACACCCTCACCGAGTATTGACCTACTCTAGGCAATTCAACCACACTTCCCTGTTTCCTCACAACGGCCCAACTATATGCATTTTAACATATAACAATCTAGCATTTAATTTCATGCTCCACAATGCACATGCTAATTAATAAAACACCTAGCATGCATTTTATCTCCACAACACCACACATATATTTACTTATACATGTAGAACATAGCATACTATCCACATATGCTCACAAAACTTCACCTAAGCACATTTTAGTCATGCTTCACCAATGCACACATTTTTTATACAAATATAGCATGAATTTAACTCACTTACAACATATAACACATATATGTCTCACATTTTGCACATAATTATACATGTACACCACATTAAGCACATAAGCATATATGCTCCCATTCTCTCACATTCTCATGCATTTGTCCCTCACATCATGCATACTAGGAGGTATACATCTATTGCATAGAAGAGATTCAAGAGAAGAAGAAAAATACCTTATCCCATCCCTCTTACATCTCTAAAACATGCAATACACACCCTTAGCTCTCACTACTTCACCTGAAACACTAGAATTGACAAGTAGATGAGAAAGAACACCCCTACCTCAAAAATGAAGGCCTTCCAAGCACCTCTCAAAATACCAGCAATTTCAACCTTGCCAAACCGCAACTTTGATCGGTTCAAAGGGAAGCCCTAGCCGTCCCCTATATATCTCCCTTCTTCGACGGAACTTGAATCACACCCGAAGACCTCCAAAACCTAGAGAAAAGGAAGAGAGAAGAAGTGGGAGCAATGTAGAGAGATAAACAGCTGTGAGATATGAAATATCTCTACAAATTTGACCATTTAAGGTCCCTAGATTATGAAAAGACCAAAATACCCCCGGGCCACTTAACGCACTTTCCCGGGCTCCATTTTTGATTCTAAAAAATCCTACGGTCTCGAAATCACTTCCTTAACTCTCTAAACATTTCATCTAAGCCATTCCCAAAAACAAATATTTTTGAGAATTTTTCGAATTCCCGGGCCCCGATTTGACCAAAAAGTTAAACTTCTCCAAATCTCCTAAAAACATTTCAAAACTTTTAAAAAGTTTTCCAAACATGTTCCCCACACTCAAAACATGCTAATCACCACTCAAAATACATTTATGCCAATTATAATGCAAAAAATGCAAAACTGACCAAAATTGGTCACGGTCTCTACATTTTTTCTACATCGTTGAGTTTGAGTACTACCTTTCATCCCCAGACTGATGGCTAGTCTGAGAGAGTCATTTAGGTGTTAGAGGATATACTTCGTGCATGTGTGTTCAATTTTTGTGGTAGTTAGGAGGATCATATTCTCTTGATTGAGTTCGTATATAATAACAGCTAGCAAGCTAACATTGGTATGGCGCCATAAGAGGCACAATATGGGAGACCTTGTTGTTCACCGGTATGTTGGGATGAGGTCAGTGATAGCTACCTATTGGGCCCCGAGTTAGTGTGAGAGACTAACGAGAAGGTAGCTACTATTAGAGACTGGCTTCGAATAGCTCAGAGTCAAGAAAAGAGCTATACAGATAGACATCGATGTACCTTGGAGTTTAATATGGTGTATCTGAAAGTCTCACCTATGAAGGTAGTGGTGAGATTTGGAGGGAGAAAAGGAAAGTTAGCTCCTTGATTTATTAGACCCCTTCCAAATCACCGACATAATTGGGGAAGCGGCATATAGGTTAGCTTTACCTCCCAGTTTAGTAGCAGTTCATAATGTTTTCTATGTCTCCATGTTAAGGAAATGTTTGAGAGTTGAGACTCAGGCCATTGACAATAGTGATGTGGAGTTAGGCCCTGATGCTATATATGTTGAAACCCTTGTTGGCATTGTGGATCGTATGGTGAAGCAATTAAGGTAGATAGAGATACCACTTGTGAAGGTGCAGTGGAATCATTATAATGAAATAGAAGCTACATAGGAATTGAAGTCAAAGACAATGGAAAAATATCCACGGCTTTTTGAATAAGGTACGCAAATTTTGAGGACGAAATTTCTTTCTATAAAGGTAGAATGTAATATTCTGAATTTATTTAGATCTTGTCTAAAATTTTTTAGGATCGAAATGTAATTTTAGAATTTTGTGGGGTTAGTAAGTAATTATGGATGTATGGAGAAAAAATAAAAATAAATAGGATTTTGTAATTTGAAAGTTAGTGGCAGATAGGTGCATGCATGGGTGACATGTGTCCAAAGTCTCAAAACAAATCTAGACTTGTTTGACCACATTATGATGCATAGTTTAAAGTAAGGAAAAAATGTATACAAAAAAGAGAGACTAGAGTACAGTTCGGAAAAATAGATAAAGACTCGGCTCATCATACCACTGGTGTATATCTACCATCATAGATCAACATTCTCCTGACTTATTCACTTCCTACCAAACGCATCCTATGCTAGGCATACACCACACACAAGTAATTTCATACTTTTTAATGCATACCCTTGCTATATATATATTCTAGCATGCATCACTTCACCACATACCACATATATGTCATAAACATGCATATCCCACCCATATACCTACCATTCACAACCTAGCATATTTTGATCATGCTTAACCAAATACACATACTTGCTATCATTAAACTAGCATGCATACACTCTTTATTTACCCCCACAACTATACATAAACACATATGTAGCCATTATGCATAGAATTCAACATATGCCTAAAAATCACATTATTGCAAAATATACTCTCATTTTGTACACATAGCACATATTCAGTCCACACATCATATATATATCAATATGAATTATGCTAGCATGTAGAATCATAAGGAAAGAGAGGAAACTAAACATCACAGCCCCACCCAATGTTCCTTATACATGCAAAACCTCTTCGAACCACTCGAAACCCTAGAATTGACAACTAGGAGAGAAAGAACACCCCTAGAATTTGAAGACTTTCCAACCACTTTCCAAGATTTCTGATTCATAGGTAAGTATATCAACTAAATTACTACACTTCGCAATAGAACGAATTCATTGCAGAATAGGGCTATCGAAAGGGGTATCAAACCTTTGGGACTATGGTCTGACTGTGTTACATGTTCGGAGTTAATTCTAATTAAATTAAGAAAGAATAGGTTGTTGATTTTGATATTTTAATTTACTAATGAAGCAATTAAACAAATCAATAGACACTAAGGAGTGTAGAAAGTATGAGATAAATTTAGGGTTATTGACTTCACCACTATCTTCATAATCAATGGTCAATTGATCTAACTATGGGGAATCTACCATGCAAAAGTGGTGTCGGTGGCTACAAGCTCACCTCCATCCATCAAGAAGATAATATATGATTAAGGTTAAGTCATGGACTATCTTCGATTGGCATAGGCCATCTGCCTAACTACTCTACTCTAGGGTGCAATATTGTCCATCTTCTCTAGGCATACTCCATCAAAGCTTTTAATGATATATTCAATGATTACCATTATGTAATAATCACTCTAATAATCATAAAAAATAAGAGAAATTGAGTTCAATAACAATAATTAAGTATCTAAGACAAGATAAGAAATCATTGAAATAGAATATATAAGACTTTTATTGCTCAATTCTATAAGAAGAATCCTCTAAATTACACAATCTATGCATGAATACAAAAATCTCCAATAATTAGAACAATAAAACCATTTATTCTTAGTTAGGGCTACATCAAAACCCTAGTGGATGAACTAGTCGCTCATGGTAATGAAGAAACTTCAATGGTTGAGGAAGAAGACATCATCTCTATGGAAGTATTGCTACACCTTGTTCTCTAATGATTCTCCACTCCAGAAGCACTTCAAAGCTACTGCCAAGCCCCCCTCTATATGCTCCCAATTCATCACTTTTACTAGCAAAGAGAATATGAAGAGTCCCCACCTAATTAGGAGACAATTAGGGTTTCCCGTAAACCCTAATGAGGTGGTTTTCTCTACGGACATTTGACCCAGTGTTTGATGCACTAGAAGTCCAATTCACAAAATTTACATGAAATACAAAAGTGTCCAAACTCGAATTTTGTTCAACCAAGTCGAGAATTGAGTCAATTTGAGGCTCAGAAATAAGAGTTACAGGCTATTTTCCAAAATGGCCACTTAAGTTACAGGCCACTTCCTTGGGCTGTTTTGAGTTAAAATATGGAGTTGAATGGATCCACTTGATATAGGCTTCATATAACCATCTTGCATGTCATCTTTAAAAGCCCAAAATCATTGTTTTAACAAAAATAATCATTAAGGCCCTAAAAATATATAAAAGACAAAAATAAAATAAAATCACAAAATAATCTATCACTAAGAGAATAAAATATGCAAGTTAAGAGGCTAGAATGCTCAACATTCAACGCCGATCACACCCCCAATTTTACATATTGCTAGTCCCTTAGCAATAGAAAAAAATAAAACTAAAATAAAGAAAACTAACTAAACACTAACTAAACTACCTAACTCCTCTTTCGTGGGAGAAGCGATTGCATTTAACATATGCTACATGACTTTAAACCCCTAGTAGATGAGTTATAGTCTTGTGAGGGTTTCCAGAAATGTTACCCACAAACATTCAAAAATCCTGTTTAAACATTTAATCAAGAAGAAGATTACAATATATAGTTACAAACTTGCATTCAAGAATAATTTCAAACTTTCTAATTCTATAATTCAATGCAATGGTCCCCACATATAATTCACATCAACACGTCTTAAAGCAACCAACTCTAGCTCCTCGTGAAAGGTGAACTAGCAATCATCTCATATAGCATATCCCAAGTCTGAATATATTAAGTCACATACCCCTTCAACTCACTAGCTCCCCTTATTGAACTCATACTTCCAAACATGAATATATGACTTTTTCTCTTTTTTTTTTTCATTACTTTATTGGTTATGCAATGTCTTGGTCTATTAAACTCCCAAACCAGATGACTTTAGGACACTAGGTGTCACGCCTCGGAATTCGGACCATCGAGACTTCCTCGGACCGACCCCGAATCCCGAGTGTGAACCCGTTCACTCAACCCCATGAACTATCTCAACCACACTCATGCAATAGTATCCATTTCTGATACCATGCCATAACGCCCCGATTTCCCCACTCCCAGAAAACCAGAGGTTAACTGTCCATTAAACACAGTGAACCCTCATTACACTCACTTACTGCGAAAGCTTAACTCAATTATTGCATATAAATGCACACAACTCCACCTCAACTAATCCCCATAGGCCCTATATTGAATCATACACCTCAGCGGAAATTTATTTGTCCACACTTTCAAGAATCACTCACTTTCAAGCCTCAAAACTCACTATGTTTAGAATATGAAATTGAGATGTATACCATTGGATAGAGAATCTAAAAATACTCAATTTAAAAAAAACCACACTCAATTCTGATCTAAAACGAAGAAATTACGTCGAAACGAAGTTTGAAAAAATGCTGCGAATAGTACTTTCAATTGTGCGAAATGCCAATCTCAATTGTGCGAAACTGGCATCTCGATTGTGCGCAAAAAATCTCGATTGTGAGAAAATAAATCCCTCTCGGGACCTCAGACCTATAATATTTTGCACGATCGAAATGGGGGTTTCGATTGTGCGAAATTACCCTTGTCTGGACCCTAAAAATCATCATAAATCATCACCCCTTCGCACAATCGAAATGAGGGCTTCGATTGTGCGAAATGGGCATTTCGCACGATCGAAATGCTCTCCCCAGGTTCTCCAACAACCCTATATATGGTCTATATGGAGTCCAATCCACCTTCTATCATCCTAGAACCTCTCATACATGGTCTATAACATAAATGAAAGATTCCAACACCAATTACAAATGATATAACATCATACACACACACCAACATATGCGTTTAAATCTCAAATCTTTCATAATCATAGAAAATTCCTAGGTTCACAATACACCTAAAACTCAAGTGAATAAACCATCCTTATTTCCCGAAAATCATTCCCACAAAACCATACACATAAGAAATCAAATGGTCCTTTAAGCATACATTCATCAAGTCTCAAATGATGGAAGTCATTATACATGTATTTCTCAAAAGTCTCCTTCCTACAAGTGTGACATTTACATTTGGAGTTCATAAACAAAAGAAGATACAAATGTAAAGGCAACACTACAACTATGGTCAACATGCCACAAGCGGGCATGGATATTTATCTACATCCCAAAAGATCAAAAATTCAAAAAGAGAACCTAACAAGGTCCAATGAGCTAATCATGTTTCGTCCTCCATCGGCGCCTTATCTAAAAAAGTTTATATAAGTAGGGGGTGAGCAACACTGCGGCTCAGTAAGAATGTTCTACCCAACCCCACTCTAACTCAGGCGGCCATGCATGGATGCATATGAAATCACTACATGTCTACATGATAAGTATACATGCTTTTAACCCATAAACAATCACATTTTTCAAATCATGAGTGATGTTTCACATCTCAATGAATTTGCATACATATGTATATATATATATATATCAAATTGAGCAAGCCACAATATATATATATATATATAACTCACGCCACATAAATCCGAAAATCACTTCAATGGGGACTAGCTTATCACACCATCCATAGTAAGGGTCTCTTCGGCACTCAAACTCTGCTTACGCTTTATCGGGTTACTAACCCGAAGGGAGCGCCTCCTCTTGGCCAAGTTTTGGGTCTTTCACCCTAGGGACCATTCCCTCACCTTAATTCTCAATATTGTCACGCCCCAAAAACTCACTTTTCATATAGTGCACATAATCACATCAATGCACTTATTCCACACCATGAATGCATTTTTATTAAATCAATGCATTTTCCTTTTACCTCAAAATTGTCACAATGCCATGACACTCATATTATGAAAATCATCATGATTATGCATTTCACAAGAAAAATCATATCTTTCATGCACAAGTCTATAAAAACTCACATTTTTCATGTTTTCACCAAATGAACTCATTTTTTCATCAAGAACATTCATAGTCTTATTTGCACATACACAACATACATAAGCCCTAACTAACATGTTAGACATATCCATGTGCATAAATTACATTTTTATACATATATACATATACACAAAATCCTAAACTCAAGAAATCCCAATCTATCTTTCATGTCACAATTATGTGACCTATAGAATCAAAGTAAAGATGAGTCTAGCACCCCTACCTCAAATCCTATGCTTTGAATCCAACTTTGAGAAATTCCAGCTTTCTCAACTTCACAAAATGTGGACTTTGATCGATTCAAACCGAAGCCCTCAACGCCCTCTACACACTTTCCTTCTTTGGGATCTTCCAAATCACACTTCAAGTGACCTAGAATCTAGAGGAAGGGAGAGAGATGAAGTGGGAGACGTAGAGAGAGAGAAAGATCTATAAAATGAAATATCTCAGACCCCTTTTTGATATTTATCTCAACCCTAGAGGTGCGAAATGACCATTTTACCCCCGGCCACTTAATGTACCTTCCCGACCTCGGAATTAATTCCTGAAAACTCCATTGGACTCGAAATCACTTCCTTAACACTCTAAACATTTCATTTAGTCCATAACCAAAAGTAAAATTTTTTGGATTTCCCAGACCCACTTAACCTCATCCCGGGGCTCCCGTTGACCAAAAAGTTAAACTTTTTCAAAAGTTGCCAAAACTTTCCGAAACCACATTCTAACCTTCTAAACATGTTCCCCAAATTCAAAACATGTTAAATATCATTTAAAATGCGTTTAAAGCAATAAATGACAAAAATTGAAAAACCGGCCAAAATTGCAAAGGATTAAATTGATTGTTATTCATCACATATATTTTTTTCTTTTTTCTCATTGAAGTCAGGTAAAACACATCAACGGTACTCATTCTCAAAGGATACCAATTAATATCAAGTATATGTAACTCAATAACTCAAAGCCAAAGTTTATACCCCACAAGATTATGCTAGCGTGTACGTGCATGTGAGGAAACTAAAACCAGTCACTCCAAAGCCTGTTAATGCAAACAATGATTAATACCACTAATGCAAACCACAGTTTCTAAAAATTTAAAATATACTCAAAAATTGCAAGTTAAGCACCTACTTAAAGTACAAATCCCTTGAAAAATGTAAAAATATCCTATCTAAAAACAAAACAAAAGAAAATAAATAAAAAAACTAAGAAAAATAAAATAACCGAAAAGCCTAAAACAAGAAGAAAATTTCACCCATACTACCATAAAACACATCAAAGGCATCGCCTCACCCCCCAAACTTAAACTGTACATTGTCCCTAATGTACACCAAATAGAAGCATAGAGAATAGTGAAAACGATATTACCATGAACCCAGAATAGTGGCAAGAAATGAAAGCAAACCAGAAGCATGAAGGCAATGTAAGCACTCCCCCAAACTTCGATGCGACAACCTGCAAAACAAACCACTATACTCCAATGACCAAGTGAAATGAATAGGGAAAGAAGAATGAAAATAAATAAAATAAAAAAATAAAAAAATTGATTACATTCACCTAATATAAATGAGGAAAAAATAAAAAAATAATTTTTTTTTTCTGATTGGGCGATCGATCCCCTAGAATTTAGGCGATCGATCGCCCACCTGGGAGCAAAAAAATTTTAAACGTTTTTTTTTTCGGGCGATCTATCGCCCAATAGGGGGCCAATCGATCGCCCCTACTAGTCCGACTTGGGCTTTCTATCGCCTAAGGTCGACCGCAAGGCCATTTTTAAGCCTATCTTTTCCCAATGTCGATGGAGAGGGCCTTTTTCGCCTGTTTTGAGTCCAAATACCCCGGTACACCTCCCCGTTATCCCTCAGAAGTAGCTAAGACATCAAAAATTCAAAGAAAACACATTAAAACACACCTAAAATTGAAAGAAAAATTAAGAAAACATGAACTAAAAATTGAAAAAAAAAATGAAAGAAATTAAAGATTAGAAATACAAAATACCCCACAGTTAACGTTCGCAGGCAATGTTCATCAACTTCAATTCAAGGTTCACCCAACACCACATTGCTCGAACTCGAAGAGATTTAATATCACCCCTTATATGCTCCTCACTTCCTTATACCAAACTCAAAGTAATCAGAAGGGTCCCATTGGCGTCTAAAAATACATCTCTTAGCTTTGAAGAAAAATGTTTCAATTCTACCCATGGAGGAGACTCTAATAATGGCACCAAAGGAGTGCTAGAAAGAGGGAGAAGTGGCCCAATCAGAATCCTCTAAGGTGGCATATCTTTCACGATCACTACAACAAATATAGCATTCACCCCCTCAATGGACTTCTCAACATCTTGAGACAGAGCAAATAGAACAATTTCATCCACACAATCATCAATGCCATCCATGAAGAAACACTCACTCTAATTTGGAGGATGTTGACTAGCATTAAAAATATTTAATTTTACTATCATGTTGTCAAATGATATTGATTCGTGTGTGAGTGCGTCTCAATTAAAATTATCACACTTCACAATAGAACGAATTCCTTGCAGAATAGGGCTATCGAAAGGGGTGTCGAACCTCAAGGATTATGGTCTGAATGAGTTGGAGTACGGAATTAATTATAATTAAATTTAGAAAAAAGAATTCTGATTTTTATATTTAAACTAATTAAAAAGTAAAATAAAATAAAACAAAGGAAATAGAGAGTGAAGATAATATGAGATAAATATAGGGTAATTGACTTCACCATTAACTCCACAATCAATGGTCAATTAAATTAACTATGGGGGATTGCATCATGCATAAGTGGTGTCGGTGGCTACAAGCTCACCTTCATCCGTCAAGAAGATAACATATGATTAAGGCTAAGTCATGGACTATCTTCGATTGGCATGGGCCATCTGCCTAACTACTCTAATCTAGGGTGCAAAATGGTCCATCTTCTCTTGGCATACTCCATCAAAGCGTATAATGATATATTCAGTGATTACCATTATGTAATAATCACTCTCATAATCACAAAAAATAAGAGAGATTGAGTTCAATAACAACAACCAAATATCTCAGACAAGATAAGAAATTATTAAAACTGAATTTATAAGACTTTTATTGCTCAATTCTATAATAAGAACCTCTAAATTACATAATCTATGCATGTATATAAAGGTCCCCAATAATTAAAACAATCAAACCATTGATGCTTAGTTAGGGCTATATCAAAACCCTAGTGGATGAACTACCCGCTCATGGTAGAAGAAGAAGCTTCAACGGTTGAGGAAGAAGACATCATCTTCATGAATTATGCGTAAGACTTCGTTCTCCAATGATTCTCCACTCCAAAGCTCTGCAAAGTATGTCTTCAATTCTGTCCAAAAGCTCTCTCTAAGCTCCCTCAAAATAGCCTTCAATTCGCCACTTTATTACCCCAAGAGAATACACCAAAGTCCTAATCCAATTAGGAATTAATTAGGTTTTCCCACAGCACTAATTAGTGGGTTTTTCCTACTAATTTAGGGAATTTTTGTGAAATACGAAAGTGTGCAGAATCGAATTTCGTTCAATCTATTCAAAAATTAAGTTGATTTGAGGCTCGAAAATAATACTTCTGATCCGTTTTCCAAAATGGGATTAAAACTATATTAAGCGCAGATTTGGGCTTCAGGCCCGAAACCTTCTTAAGCAGCTGTAATTCTCTTGGATCTCTTCCTTGGGCTGATTTGAGTTGAAATATAGAGTTGAATTGATTCACTTGATGTAGGCTTCATCTAACCCTCTTGCATGTCATCTTTAAAAGCCCAAAATCATGATTTTAATTGAAATAATTATTAAGGCCCTGAAAATACAGAAAACACTAAAACGAAGTAAAATCACAAAATAATCTATCCCTAAGAGAATAAAATATGCAAATTAAGAGGCTAGAATGCATAACATTCAACGCTGATCAGATATATCCATGATCTCCAATTTACAATTAATATGAGCATCAACAGTAGTTAGAAATGGACGACCAAGGATGACTGGAATGTGCCTCTTCAAATTATGCACTAGCTCAATATCTAGAACAATGAAATCCACTAGAAAATAGAATTTATCCACCTTGATGATGACATATTCAATGATCCCACGAGGTTGTTTGGTTGATCTGTCTGTAAAATTGTAAAACCATTGTGGTAGGTTTCAATTCTCCCAAACCCAATTGTAGGTAGACTGAGTAGGGAAACAAATTCATACTTGCACCTAAATACAGAAGACCTTTATCCACATGGTGTTTTCCAATAATGCATGAAATAGTTGGAGCTCCTAGGTCTTTATACTTTGGCGGAGCGCAATGTTAGATAATAGAGCTCACTTGTTGTGGAAGCATGACTCTCTTTGGAACATGGCTCATTGATCTCCTTTTCTGAGTTCACAAGTCCTTCAAGAATTTTGTATAAGGAGGAATATGTTTGATGGCATCAAGGAGTGGCAAATTAATCTTCACTTGTCGAAACACCTCCATCATGTCGTGTAACTTGTCCCCTTGCTTTCCTAACTTGGATGCTTCTTGAAAATGTTATGGGAAAGGAGTTTTGGGCTAATATGAATTTTCAGCACTTGGACTCTTGAGCACCTCTTCTTGATCATTTTTTTTCTCTCCCACCTTGTTATCAATCACTTTCCCACTTCTCAAAGTGGTGATGGCTTGTACCTCCTCATGATGTGGGTTGCTTAAAGAAGAAATATTATTGAGGACATGAACCCCTCTTGGGTTGGTAACTGGTTGACTTGGTAGCTTCCCCTCTTCTCTTTTACTCAAGGCATTGGCAAGTTGTCCAAACTAAGATTCCAATTTGGCAATTGATTGAAAGTGAGAATGAACTAGTTGAGTAGTACATTGAACTACTTCAACAATGGAATCAAGCTTCTCAAGTTTTGCTAGGGCAATCATCATCTTGTCCTCAAGAGTTAAATTCTTTGGTAGCATAGGAACTTGTGCTTGATATGACTATGGCGGCACATAATTCTGAGATAGAAAAGTAGGCTGATTTGCTAAAGATGGATTAGGAATTTGACCAGTCGCCATGAGTTGCACCATTCTCTGTGCCACAACATTCACAATGTTAGACATAGGATCTGCAGAACCAATCTCAAAAATACCATCTGTCCTCGTTGTATTGGATGGTCTGTTGAAACGAGATGAAGACACATGTTACAAAGAATTGTCACTGAGATTCTCGAACAAAGTCTATGCTTCATCTTCACTTTTTAACATGAAAGTTCCCCCACATGATGTATCTACCATTCATCTGTTACCTTCTGTCAACCATTCATAAAAATATTGCACTACCTGCCACTTTGGAACTTGGTGATGAGGACACTTCTTAAAAAAGTCCTTGAATCTCTCCCATATCTCATAGAATTGATCCCCCGTCAAATTTAGAAAAACCAGTGATAGCTCATCTGAATTGATTGGTCTTCCCTATAGGAAAATATTTTCTTAAGAACTCATTTTGCATTTGAGGCCAAGTCGTGATAGAACCCGTTGGTAAAGATCTGAACCAATACTTGGCCTTCTCCTTCAAAGAGAATGGAAAGAGTTACATCCAAAAAGCATCTTCAGAGAATTTGTGAATTTTTGTTAATGAGAAAACTTCAATAAATTCCTCCAAGTGCTATTACGGATCCTGATAAGTTAGCCCAAAATAAGATGGTAGCATCTAAATAATGATGGACTTGATCTCATAGTTTTGTGCTGTGACATTAGGCAGTTGAAATTCAGCTGGCGAATTATATGTCTCTGGGACATAATGGTCTCTGAGTAAACGCGCCTTCTCCCTAATAGCATTAGGCACAATATTGTTGTCCTCAATATTATCATGCACACCAGCCATGGCGTCAATAATCTCTTCCTCTTGCTCAAGGGTATGGTGATTGAAGTACCTAAAAAGAAAACAAAAATAAAATTAAAATAAAAATATAATAAAATAAAATAAAAAACAATAAGATAATAATAAAATAAATAAATAAAAATTCCTAAACTAAAAATCCAACTAGAATTAATTCTAAAAATCATAACTATCAAATAGACAGTCCCCAGCAATGGCCCAAAAATTGATTTATTGGTATGTATATCAATTAAATAACCACAATTCACGATATAACGAATTCCTTGCAGAATAGGGCTATCAAAAGGGGTGTCAAACCTTTGGGACTGTGGTCTGATTGTGTTGGATGTCCGGAATTAATTCTAATTAAATTAAGAAAGAATAGGTCACTGATTTTGATATTTTAATAAACGGAAGCAATTAAACAAAAGCAACAGACACTAAGGAGTGTAAAAAGTATGAGATAAATCTAGGGTTATTCACTTCACCACTATCTTCACAATCAATGGTCAATTGAACTAACTATGGAGAATCTACCATATAGAAGTGGTGTCGATGGCTACAAGATCACCTCCATCTGTCAAGAAGATAATATATGATTAAGGCGAAGGCATGGACTATCTTCGATTGGCATGCGCCATCTGCCTAACTACTCTACTATAGAGTGCAGTATGGTCCATCTTCTCTAGGCATAATCCCTCAAAGCTTTTAATGATATATTCAATTATTACCATTGTGTAATAATCATGCTCTTAATCACAAAAAACAAGAGTAATTGAGTTCAATAACAATAATTAAGTATCTAAGACAAGATAAGAAATCATTGAAATTGAATATATAAGACTTCTATTGCTCAATTTTACAAGAAGAATCTTCTAAATTACACAATCTATGCATGAACACAAAAATCTCCAATAATTAGAACAATCAAACCATTGATGCTTAGTTAGAGCTACTTCAAAACCCTAGTAGATGAACTAGTCGCTCATAGTAGAAGAAGAAGCTTCAACGGTTAAGGAAGAAGACATCATCTCCATGGAAGTATTGTTACACCTTGTTCTCCAATGATTCTCCACTCCAAAATCTCTTCAAAGCTACTGCCAAACCCCCCTCAATATGCTCTCAATTAGTCACTTTTAATAGTCAAGAGAATATGAAGAGTCCCCACCTAACTAGGAGACAGTTAGGGTTTCCCGTAGGCCCTAATCAGGTGGATTTCTTCGCTGATTTTTGGCACATCGTTTGACATACTAGAAGTCAGATTCACAAAATTTACGTGAAACACAAAAGTGTCCAAACTCGAATTTCGTTCAACTAAGGAATTGAGTGAATTTGATGCTCAGAAATAGAGTTAAAGGCCATTTTCCAAAACGGGATTAAAGCTAGATTACACACAGAATTGGGCTCAGGCTCGAAATACCCTTCAGCAGTTATAATTCTGTTGGGCCACTTCCTTAGGTTGTTTTGAGTTAAAATATGGAGTTGAATGGATCCACGTGATGTAGGCTTCATATAACCCTCTTGCATGTCATCTTTAAAAGCCCAAAATCGTGGTTTTAACTGAAATAATCATTAAGGCCCTAAAAATACAGAAAACACAAAAATGAAATAAAATCACAAAATAATCTATGATTAAGAGAATAAAATATGCAAGTTAAGAGGCTAGAATGCGCAACATTCAACGTCGATCACACCCCAAAACTTAAATATTGCTAGTCCCTTAGCAATAGTATAAAATAAAACTAAAACAAAGAAAACTAACTAAACTTCCTAACTCCTCTTTCATGGGAGAAACTATTGCATTTAGCATATGCAACAAGCCTTTCAACCCCTAGGTTCCCAAAGGTGGACGAGTTATAGTTTCGTGAGGGTTTCCAAATATGTTACTCATAAACATTCAAAAATCCTGTTTAAACATTTAATCAAGAAGAAGATTACAATATATATTTACAAACTTACATTAAGGAATAATTTCAAACTTTCAAATTCTATAATTCAAAGCAAAGGTCCCCACACGTAATTTACATCAACATGTCTTAAAGCAACCACCTCTTGCTCCCTCGTGAAAAGTGAACTAGCAATCATCTCATGTAACATAACCCAGCTCTGAATATATTATGTCACATACCCCTTCAACTCACTAGCTCCCCTTATTGAACTCATACTTCCAAACAAGAATACATGACTTTTTCTCTCTTTTTTTCTGTTGCTTTATTGGTTATGCAATGTCTTAGTCTATTAAGCTTTCTGAAAGAACCATGTAGTAAACTTTCAGTCAGTGACTCCCAAACCAGATGAATTTAGGGCATTAGGTGTTAAGACACCCCAAAGAACCTATTAACTTGAATCAGTCAGGCTACAAACAAAGACAACCAATGCTTATCTTTTCTCACCCCTTCACTTTTGACGCAAAAAACTCACTGCTTACAGAGGCAAGAGGCCCGGTTACTTATGAAAATGATCAAATTAATTTGCTATTCATCACATTTTTTTTCCTTATTTTTTCATTGAAGTCAAGTAAAACACATCATCGGTACTCATTCTCAAAGGATACTAATTAATATCAAGTATACGTAACTCAATAACTCAGAGCCAAAGTTTATACCCCACAAGATTAGGCTAGTGTGTCCATGCATGGGAGAAAACTAAAACCAATCACTCCAAAGCATGTCAATGCAAACAATGATTAAAACCACTAATGCAAACCACAGTTACTCAAAAATTGCAAGTTAAGCACCTACAAAAAGTACTAATCCCTTGAAAAATGTAAAAAAAAATCATATCTAAAAACAAAACAAAAGAAAATAAATAAAAAAACTAAGAAAAATAAAATAACCGAAAAGCCTAAAATAAGAAGAAAATTTCCACCCATACTACCATAAAGCACATCAAAGGCATCGCCTCACCCCCAAACTTAAACTGCACATTGTCCTCAATATACACCAAATAGAAACATAGAGAAGAGTGAAGACGATATTACCATAAACCCGGAATGGTGGCAAGAAAAGAAAGCAAACCAGAAGCATGAAGGCAATGCAAGCACTCCCCCAAACTTGGATGTGACAACCTACAAAACAAACCACTATACTCCAACAACCAAGTGAAATGAATAGGGAAAGAAGAATGAAAATAAATAAAAAAATTGATTACATTCATCTAATACAAATTAGAGCTAAAAATAAAAAATAATTTTTTTTTCCTAATTGGGTGATCGATCCCCCAAAATTTGGGCGATTGATTGCCCACCTGGGAGCAAAAAATTAAAATTTTTTTTTTTCCGGGCGATCTATCGCCCTACTAAGGGCCGATCAATCACCCCCACTAGTCCGACTCAGGCTTTCTATGACCTAAGGTCGACCTCAAGGCAATTTTTAAGCCTATCTATCATCCAAGGTCGAGCGAGAGGGCTTTTTTCACCTATTTTGAGTTCGAATACCTCAGTACACCTCTCGTCATCCACTTGGAAGCATCTAAGATATCAAAAACTCAAAGAAAACACAATAAAACACACCTAAAATTGAATTTTCTTTTAAGAAAACATGAACTAATAGTTAAAAAAAAGAAAAACTAAAGAAATTAAAGATTAAAAATACAAAACACCACACAGTTAACGTCCGTAGGTGACGTTCATCGACTTCAATTCAAGGTTCACCCAATGCCACATTGCTCAAAGAGATTTAATATCACCCCTCTTATATGCTCCTCACTTTCTTGTACCGAACTCAAAGTAATCAGAAGGGTCCCATTGACGTCTGAAAACACATCTCTCAGCCTTGAAGGAAGATGTTCCAATTCTACCTATGGAGGAGACTCCAATGATGACACAGGAGGAGTGCTAGAAAGATGGAAAAGTGACTCAATCAGAATCCTCCAAGCTGGCTTATCTTTCACGGCCACTGCATCAAATATAGCATTAACCTCCTCAATGGACTTCTCAACATCTTGAGAAAGAGCAAACGAAACCATTTCTTCCACACAATCATCAATGTCATCCATGAAGAAACACTCACTGTCATCTGGAGGATGTTGACTGGCATTAAAAATATTTAATTTTGCCTTCATGTTGCCAAATGATATATCCATGATCCTTGAACTACAATTAATACGAGCATCAGCAGTAGCTAGAAACGGACATGGAATGTGCCTCTTCGGATTATGCACAGGCTTAGTATCTAGAGCAATGAAATCCACTGGAAAATACAATTTATCCACCTTAATGATTCCATGAGGTTGTTTGGTTGATCTATCTGCAAATTGCAAAACCATCATGGTTGGTTTCAATTCTCCCAAACCCAATTGTAGGTAGACTGAGTAGGGCAACAAATTCACACTTGCACCTAAATCCAGAAAAGTTTTATCCACATGGTGTTTTTCAATAATGCATAATATAGTTGGAGCTCTTGGATCTTGTACTTTGGAGGAGGGCAATGTTGGATAATAGAGCTCACTTGTTGTGGAAGCGTGACTTTCTTTGGAACATGGCTCATTAATCTCCTTTTTTGAGTGCACAAGTTCTTCAAGAGTTTTGCATAAGGAGGAATCTATTTAAAGGCATCGAGGAGTGGCAAATTAATCTTCACTTACTGAAGCACCTCCATCATGTCATGTAACTTGTCCCTTTGCTTTCCTAACACGGTTGCTTCTTGAAAACATTGTGGGAAAGGGGCTTTGGGCTCATATAAGCATAGAAGAAATATTGTCGAGGACATGAACCCCTCTTGGGTTGGTAACTGGTTGACTTGGTAGCTTCCCCTCTTCTCTTTTACTCAATGCATTGACATGTTGTCCAAGCTGAGATTCCAGTTTGGCAATTGATTGAGAGTGAGAATGAAATAATTGAGTAGTGGATTGAACTACTTCAGCAATAGAGTCAATCTTCTTAAGTTTTGCTAGGGCAATCGTCATCTTGTCCTCAAGAGTTGAATTCTTTGGTAGCATAGGAACTTGTGTTTGATATGACTATGGCGGCACATAATTCTAAGATGGAAAAGTGGGCTAATTTGCTGAAGATGGATTAGGATTTGACCAGCCGCCATGAGTCACACCACTTTCTGTGCCACAACATCCACAATGGTAGACATAGGATATGCAGATTCAATCTCAAAAATACCATATGTCCTCCTTATATTGGATGGTCTGTTCGAACGAGATGAAGACACATGTTGCAAAGAATTGTCATTGAGATTCTTGAACAAAGTCCATACTTCATCTTCATTTTTTAACATAAAAGTGCCCCCACATAATGCATCTACCATTTGTCTGTTACCTTCTGTCAACCCTTCATAGAAACACTACACAACCTGTCAATTTGGAACTTGGTGATGAGGACACTTCCTAAGAAGGTCCTTGAATCTCTCCCATGTCTTATAGAATTATTCCGCCTCAAATTGAGAGAAACCAGTGATAGCTCGTCTGAATTGATTGGTCTTCCCAATCAAAAAATATTTCATTAAGAACTCACTTTACATTTAAGTTCTTGTCGTGATAGAACCCGTCGATAAACAACTGAACCAATACTTGGCCTTCTCCTCCAAATAGAATGGAAAGAGTCGCATCCGAAAACATCTTCAGAGAAGTTGTGAATTTTTGTTAATGACTAAACTTCTATAAATTTAGCCAAGTGCTTGTACAGATTCTCATAAGTCAGCCCAAAATAAGATGGTTGCATCTGAATAATGTTGGACTTGATCTCATAGTTTTGTGCTGTGACATTAGGCAGTTGAAATTTAGCAGGCGAATTATGTCTCTGGGACATAATAGTCTCTGAGTAAGCGCGCCCTCTCCACAACAGCATTAGGCACAATATTGTTGTCCTCATTATTATCACGCACGCCAGCCATAGCGTCAATAATCTCTTCTTCTTGCTCAAGGGTATGGTGATTGAAATACCTGGAAAAAAAACAAAAATAAAATTAAAAGCAAAATGTAATATACAAAAATAAAATAAAAACTAATCAGATAATAATAAAATAAATAAATAAAAATTCCTAAACTAAAAATCCAACTAAAACTGATTCTAAAAATCCAAACAATCAAATAAACAGAACCCGACAATGGCGCCAAAAATTGATTCATCTGTAAGTATATCGATTAAATTACCACACTTTGCAATAGAATGAATTCCTTGCAAAATTGGACTATCGAAAGGGGTGTCGAACTTCTGGGACTGTGGTCTGACTGTGTTGGATGCCCGAAATTAATTCTAACTAAATTAAGAAAGAATAGGTTGCTGATTTTTATATTTTAATTAACTGATGAAGCAATTAAACAAAAGCAACAAACACTAAGGAGTGTAGAAAGTATGAGATAAATCTACGTACTACAAGGAAGAAGGCCTTTTACAAGAGGCCAAAAACATCGTGAAAAGTCATTTACGGTGCACAGAAGGCTCACGTCTATTACGGTCCCGTGAATACTCTAAATTTTTAACGGGAAAAAATTAACCTTGTAGAAAAGTAAGATTTTTTCCGTCAATATATGTTTTGTCTGCGTAATAAATTTATTTACGAGATGAAGATTCTCTCATTAATATTTAATTGACGTCATATACGGGCACTCGTAAAAAAGTAAAATACACCCCATCTAAAAGTTTGTTGTATACCTAATAAATTTATTAATGAGGTGCATAATCCGTAGTAAATAATTCTTTTAGGGCATACCAGCCCCTCGTTAATACATCGAATGTCATTTTATTAATGGGATTTAGTGCCCCCGGTTAATAAAATATAATTTTTTTTAATAAAATACCCTAAAATTCTACCTAATCATCCACACATGACCTGAATTACGAACAATTACAACAAAACATAATAATTACAACTAAACATGATAAAGCTAACAATACCTAGGAATATATGCACACATCACTTAATACCAATAACTAAACCAATACATTAAATATACCATTAACATATCAAAAGACTAAAGAAGTACATTTTCATAATCCATCTATATGCCAAAATATATCAAAAAAGAAAATCCATTTGTAAAACACTTTCATTTTCCTAGCACTTCTATTAAACAATTGATCCACACATGATCAATTCAAAAACCTAGCAGTACATCCTCCTATACATCGATATACACATGATATTCACATTGTTCATTTCTTGGCAAAAGTCGACTTTCAATTTTTTATCTTGACACTTTTCCACAAAATCCAAGCAAGTACCTGTATCACACCACAAAATCCAAGCAAGTACCATCACACCACAAAATCCAAGCAAGTACCTATATCACACAAGTCTCAATTTCAGTATTCTAATAATGCCATTTAAAAGGGTTCAAGTAGCCAACCATGAGGTGCATGCACAAAAGACCCCTTCTGGTAAGATTGATGATTTGACAACTTATATGAGTTCCTAACATATCTAATCACACAAAGCCTTGGTTAAAGCTACCACTGGCATAAGATACAACTTCCATGGTGGCAAAAATTTTTAAAATTGCCTTTGACACCTCCTAGAGTAAAATCTGTGAGGGAAAAAAGAAATCCAATGTATCTTTCATCTATGTAGGCTTCTAGCCTTCGATGGTATTTTAGGATATACATATCAGTGTATTACAAAACATAAATAATTAAAAGAAATTATTTGGCCTAATTAATTCTGTTAATGGTGTGGCCAACTTTTGTTGTCCAAGACAAAAGATAAAACTCAAAGTCTACATTAAAACTCAATTACATACCTAAACCTCACCTAAAATCATTTATTTCAGCATGATTAAGTCATTATGCTAATTCACACATTAAGTCACTACACTATCCGTCCTTATTATTTTGTTATATCACTCAAGCATTTGTAATTAGAATATAACTAGTGTAACTTGCTTTGCCATTTAATCAATATCAATGCCTTGTTAGGATTTAGAGGGAAAATAAAGTAGTACATGATGAGAAATCAACAATTAAATAACTTAAGATATTATTAACAACCAATGTCCTTAGCCTGTGTGATGACCCGAAATATATATATTTTTAAATTATAATTACTGGTTGGTAACTTTTAAGCATGGTTAATTGTTTGATAACATGCTTAGTGGACTTAAATGACCTCTTTATGTTTTGACTTGGGCGTGGGACCGAAATGGGTTCGGGTGACCCGGGGAAAATAACTACGGACTCTAGAAAGTGTCGTGGAGGTATGGATGTAAGTTTAAGGACTTATGTGAATTTTTAGAAAAAGAGGAAAGACTAGTTTGCGAATAAGTGCAAATGACCCATAACAATGAGCAAATAAGGAGAGGTGGAGGGTTTAGTTGCAAAGGGCCAAATATATTATACATATATGATATATACATGGAAAAAAGAGGGGAAAATCAGATTTTTCACTCCTCTCTCTCTCTCTTGGCCGGCTCTACCACTCTCTCTCTCTACAAGTTCTCTTCTCTCCTTCTCTCTAAGTTTTGAGGGCCTAAAAGTGAGATTTGAGGGTAAAACCAAGAATTAATGTTGTTCTCCTCACTCTCCTCTTCGATTTGATCGGTGAAAAGTTACCATTGGAGGAGTTTGAAGCTTGGTGAAATTTGGGTCTTCCACTTCTAAGCTTGGATTTTGAGGTAGGGGTTCTCCTTCTCTTCTACTTGTTGATTCTAGGATTTTGGGTGAAGATGGAAGGTATAGGTTGTGTTTTGCATGTTTTGTGGTAGTGAGAGGGGAGGGATGGATGTGTTCTACTTCTCTTGAGTTCCTTTTCCTTGCAAGATAGTGTACCTTGTGTTGAGTATAACATGTGGGTTCAATGTGCATAAATTGAAAAATTGTGAGTATGTATGATTATATGCTCAATTTGGGGTATATGTGATAAATGTGAAATGTATGACATATTGATGTGATTATATGTGAAATGTGTGATGATTAAATGCATGTGAGCTCTATGTGCTAAATTTATTCATTTAGTGTGGTATGAGAAAAATATGCTAAATTTTGGAGTTGCATGCATATGAGAGGTTATATGTATGAGTTATTCATATATATGCTATGTGTGGTTTTATGGAGATGAAATGCATGCTATGTTCCTTTATAACTAGAGAATGCATTGTGAAGCATGAATTTTGAGTGCTTGATTACAATATGTTCGAAATGCATATATGGGTCATTGTGAGGAAACGAGGAAAGTGGTCTATATTAGGTGTTGGTCAATTGGGTCAATTATGCTCGGTGACGGTGCTGACATGGACTAATCACCTTGAGCCACTCAATGATTCGATGACGGTGCTGATATGGACTAATCACCTTAAATTCAATTATGCTCAGTGGCGGTGCTGACATGGACTAACCACTTTGAGTCGTGTAACACTCGGTGATGGTGCTGATATGGTCTAATCACCTTGAGTAACCAAATATGTGGTGACGGTGCTGATATGGTCTAATCACCAATGGGTAAAGCAAAATATTGCCCCAAAAGTATGTCGTTGGCAGAGTGGGCCAAAGTCGGGAGACGATTGTGAGAGGTGTCCCAGGTTATATGGTTGGTCAAAAACTATGTTAGGCTACCGAGTTGAGTCCTAGAGAGGAATGAGGGTATGTTATTACTTTCATTTTAATTGTGAACCATGATACACGTGGTTAATGCATTCTTATTTATATATGCATTGCTTGTGAATGAACATGGCATATGTTAAATGATACATGAAATGTGGTGACATGCATTCATGTAGGTCATGTCGAGTCGGCACTTAGGGGGGTTGGGGTATCTCTACTGAGCCACAGCGGTGCTCACCCCTTTATTCTAAACTTTTTACAGATAAGGCGCTGATGATGGATGGGACTTGAGTGTCCAAGTGGAATTTTAGTTATATTTTGCTACATTTTGGATATTTGTACATTTGGCTATCTGTGCCGGCTTGTGGCACGGTAATGATCTAGTTGTAGTCATGGTAGAATTCGTTGCATTTTGAACCTTATGTATGAATTCTTGTAATGACTATAAACTTGAAAAATTATATGAATGATATGTGCTTCTTGAGAAAAGTGTATGTGTTGGAAAAGTATGGCACTATAGAATTATTTTCCTCTTGAGTTATGACTTCTTGTATAGATATTTATGAGTTAGTGGAGTATGGAATGAATGTATGCATGCATTGTTGAATGAAGATGGGAAGGAAAAATTGATGGAATTACATTTCAAATGTGGAATGCATGTTATGTCAATATACTTGATGGCCATTAAGGCATTAGAGTAGCCATTGGGGGGACATGTAAGGACCGTGACCATTTTTGGCCAGTTTTCTTGAATTTTCATTTAGTTGTTATATTAAGACATTAAATGATTGTATATGTGTTTTAAAGGTAAAATGCATGTTTAGATAACTTATTTAAGGTTTGGAGAAGTTTTTGGAGCGTTTGGCAAAAGTTGACTTTTTCGGGTCCGGTCAACCTAGGAGCGCGGGCCCCGTGGGCTCAGAAAATCCAAAAGTCTCGGAATGACCTCAAATTTTGAGGATAGCTTAAATAAAATATTTGACGCGCAACAGAATTGATTTCGTGTCAATCGAAGTTACGGAACTCCAAAAATGAGCCCGGAAAGGTTTAGTGAAAAGGTGATGGCATACTTGTAATTATGAGTAGATCATTTAGGCTATAAATAGCCATGGGATCTCAGCCATTATCACTCTCTTCTCCCAGCCGTGTATGCATCTATACATATATATACATAGCTTCTTCATCTTCTTCCTTTCTTCATGGATTTTGAGGGGCTTCGGGTGAGAGTTTGATTTCGCCGAAGAAGGAAGAAACGATCTACGCATTGAGAGCTTGAGATTGATCGGGCCAAAATCATTTTTGGAGAAGGTTGATCGTTTGGGTGAGATTTGGGGTAATTCAATTTGAAGCTCTTCCAATTTGAGGTAGGGATGTTTAACTCATAAAATTTGGGATTCCTGTGAGTATATTGGTTGTCTATGACAACCAATTGGTTATGTGGAGTAAATAGATGTTCCTCAATGTTCAAGCATGTTATTTTATGTCATTAAATGTGCTCAAAATGTTGGTTGATATGATGGTATGTTTATAAATGCCTTAGAGAAATTTATGAGCATGTTGGGATTGATTTGTGAATTTATGTTGGTAGATTCATGTATAATTGTGAGGGTGACTTCATGTGTTTGATAAATTGCTTTAGAAACATTGTGAAGGATATGTGGTTATGTGAAATGTGGAGGTATGAAGCATGTTCATTATAAATACATATGATGCTTAAATTGGGATTTGTTTGAGTGCGATTGCTAAATGCCTCATTAGTTATAAATGATGAATGTGTATTTGAATAAATTGTGGGGTTCATCTTCATTGGTATGGTGAGGGAGGCAAGCAATGTGGACGGTGGAATCCATTCGGTAAAACGGCGAGGTATTCCGGTAAAGGTAACCCTCATGAGGTATTCCGGTCAAGTTACCCTCATGGATTGATGTGTAGTGAGGTATTCCGGTAAAGGTAACCCTCAAGAGGTATTCCGGTAAAGGTAACCCTCTATAGGTGAGATTGGTTGTCCACGGGGATTGCAGACCAATATGTGGGAAGGATGAGGGAGTTGTGCATATCATGTTGCATTCTACCTTGTTTGTGATATGGTTGTGCGTGTGCATGAATTCTCAATATGTTAAATGCAAATGTATGGTTATGTGGTATTCACGGAGTTGGTGGAATTATGTTTTAAATGTTTCTACTGAGCTTGTGGTTGCTCATCCCATGTGGATTAACATTTTTCAAGAAATGGAAAGGAGGTGATGGAGACTCCCCAATAGTACATTGGCGTGGAGTGATTTTGGTCCTTTTAAAGACTTTATGTTGTTTTGTTGGAATGCATGTCCGGATTGTGGACCATATGCATGATATGAATATGTAAAGACCATTTGTATTCCGAAAACATATATCATTCATGTTTTACGGTTTCATGCACTTAAATCTAAATTTTTGGTGTATGTGGTTTGTGATTTGTAATTTTGCACAATGTATTTATATGCAAAGAGGATTGTGTTAGCTTCGTTTTGATAGGTCATGGGCCTTGTTTCGATTTATATTGAGAAAGATATGCATGTTTTGGTGCAAGGGTTGGAAATCTTACCTACTCCCACTAATTTGAGTATAACTTGAGTTGTGGTTGGTATTTTTGAATGATTCAAATTGGGTTAGAAACTAGACATCTTGAGGATGATCCATGTCAAATTTCAGGTCAAACGGAGTTACGGATTGTGAGATATTAGCATTTGAAGTCAGGTTGAGGAGTGTTGTCAAAATTTCAGAACTGGTGCAGTTTGAGGTGGCTCAAAGTCCACTTTGAGGCACCTGGAAAAGTTTGAGGTGGCTCAAAGTCGACTTTGAGGTGCCTGAAAATCTTTGAGATGCCTCAAAGTGGAGTTTGAGGCGCCTCAAAGTGCATTTTTGATGACTTTGACCCTACTGGAAGTTCCAGGCGACTCAAAAGTGACTTTGAGGCGCCTCAAAGTCTTCAAAACCTTAAAAATGTGATTTTTTATGATTTTTCATGATTTAGGAGTGGAAATGGAATGTCATGGATGCATGGACCAATGCAAGGCCTATTGGGATGGATAGTGATGAGTGTACGCATGGATAATTACATGTGTAGGATTAGCTTCCGCGATAACAGAGACATATGAGGGGGGGTTCATTGGGGTTTGATGAACGGGTTCACACCCGGGATTCGGGTCGGTCCGGGGGAGTCCCGGCGGTTCAGATTTTGGGGCGTGACAGAATGGTATCAGAGCACTAGGACGAATACCTAGGGGCGACGGGTAATGGATGGGTCGCTTGTAGTTTCATGACAAGTTAGAACTTTGAGTTTGTTAACCTAGAAACACGTGTAGACATGACATAGTTAATTAGAGAACTTATGTGCATGTGGAATGTGCTTACATGATAATATGTTAAGTGCTATGTGATAACATGTATTGTATGTTATGCGTTGAATTGAGAACATGTTTTTGTGATAACATGCATATACGTTATGTGTTGACTTGAGAACATGTTTATGTGATTAAATGTGTTTTGTAAAGCATGTGTATATGTTACGTATGCAAATGATAACATGTGGTTATGTTGTGAAATGGTTGATCATGTTGAACACAAAACATGTGATAACTTGTCGTGTTGAATCATTTCTTGAATTGATAGAAACATGCAACCTAGACGTCGTGGAGGAGGAGTTGGGGGCGAATGTTTGAAATTGAGTTAATTCCTTTAGATTTAATGGACAAGTGATGGTTTGTATGTTTGAGAGGGATATAGTTAGGTTCTGATTGAACCTTAAGGTGTGAGGACAAGAACGACATGTTGTCGGAGTTGGGCTAGTGAGGAAAAATGGCCCGGCCGGACATTTTTCTTTGATTAGCGTTTCTCTTACAAAGTGTTGGGTCCAAGTAGTTATAGAGTTAACTCGTTGGGTATTGACGAGTAAGGGACTGAGCTTAAAGTGTTTTGAATACAAAAGATATTTTTTTGCCATGGGGTTAGAGGTGTCAACCTTGGATAGAGCTTTATGTATTGATAGTCCATTTAGGGTGGAGTGGCCCTAGAAACGGAATGTTTGGGTTATATGAAATGAGTTGAAAGTTGTGTAATAATTTTTGGATATGATTTTTAACTAGTTCCTTGGAGTGGAAGGATGCAGCGAGACATGATTCTTTTCTCGGATAATTGGTGATGGAAATTGATTGGTTAATGAGATTGTGAAATCAGTGGGATGTAAGATCCTAGACTTGGTGTTGGATTCTATCGGGTTATAGTCTATGGAACTGGGCATTGTTATGTGGCTTGTTTCGGCAAGTGCACAGGATTTATGTGGTTTGCTTTGGCAAGTGCACTTTTTATGTGGCTTGTTTAGACAAGTGCACGGGATTTATGTGGTTTGTTTCGGCAATTGTACTGAATTGTAGACTATGCCCAGGATGGTACGCCATTATTATAAATCATTTTTTTTTCAATGGTGGATTATGTGAACATGGTAGTTGGTTTGGAAAGGATTTGGAAACCTTGGGTAGGGCAGTTTGTGTTGATACGCCTGTGGGTGGTACAGTGATCCTTGATAGGGTATGTCGGGGATGCGCTATTGAGATAGCCGGGAGGACACTTGAATTTGATTTCATTCTCCTTGGACCAACTTAACATCCATCCGATAATGTAGTGAGATCCGTTGATGCAATCTCACCCTTAGCAACAACTACACTTGACCCATTCCAGTGTAACATATCACATAGAAATCCATTTACATTATCTGGAATAGGACTTGGCATAGCATTGGACTGGGAACCTACGCTAGTGTTTTGGGACTACAGTTCAATCAAAAAATGGATTAAACATAATATAGTACTTTAAATTCAAATGACATATAAACAAAAAATAATGTGTATATAATTATGTTTAACTTCATTATAAATTGTTATGCTTCTTATAACACTTACCAACAAAGCTTTTAATCGACTCACTTCATTCTCTATTTCAGCTTTCATCTTATTCATCAGTTCAGCTTGCTCAGATTTGTAAGTTTCCACTCTTTCATTAACTATTTCTTCCACTCTTTTCTCTTGCTCCCTTTGATAACCATGTGCCTCAATTTTAGAAATTGTTGCTCCAAAACCAAGGCCTCTAACCTGCCCTTGATGTTCTTGCCCAAGTACGCAAGTTACTGCATCATCTTGAAGAGAGCTTGTGCCTTCGGGTTGGATTTCAATGTACTATTTCATTTTTGCATGAAATTTTATGATTAAAGCATGTTTGTAAATGAGATAAATAAAAATGATAAAATAGGTAGGAAAGATATGTTACCACTGCCACCCCTATTTCATCATTCAAAGGATTCCCATCCTTCCTCAAATGACCTTTGATCCATATGTCGACTCTTGATATAGAGTTGGGCGCATCACTTTTTTCTCTACACAAGAACAATAGTTGTGTATAGATGATAAATAAAAAATTTATACACTCAATGCCAATAACATGATAATGCAAAAGAGATAAGTTTACTATAGCGTCTTAATCCCATACTCTCACAAACTAATAAAACATAATCACTATGAAGGTTCCAAATTTCAGAAAGTTTAGAAAGCATTTTTGGTTCAACTTTGAACCATTATTGAGTTCTTTTGAAGTAGAAATAGAAGGTGATCTATATATGGTTGAAAATCTCTAGAATTCTACTTTTCAACGCAATAAATGGTGATGAGTTCGGACATTTCTAGAGTCAATTATGGCCACTTAAGTAAAAGACACTTGTGTTGACTGAAAATTCTGCTCACAAAATACACATGAGTAGAATAATGAGATAACATAAATCAATCACAAACACCATTTTTATATTAGTACTATGATTCAGTCACAATAAACAGTGAGAGTAAGTATCACTTACCATTTCATCCTCTAGACGAGCATACCTTTGACGACTTGTTGTGTGTGGTAACTTTTGTAAGTATCGCAAGTCTTGATATTTTTGTCTCTTTGCCTATAAACAAATAATATATTTACTATTTCTAAAGGAAAGTTATGAGAGAAAATAATTTGATCAACGTTGTACTTACTTTGTGCTCATTAGAGAGTCGATTTCTCACAAATCGATGCCACTCTTCCATTGATTTTACACTATCTGGTTTTAAAGAGTCAATGGTTTTTGTGTCACCTCCTGATTTAATTATGTTGGTTGTAAGCCTTGATTTGTATCACTCCAAAGCTTTCCCATGCTTTTAAAAGTAACTTTTCTATAACAATCAGGTACTTCAAATCTTTTCTCCATTGAGTATAAGAAACAATGTGACATATAACAGTAACTATGTGAGAGGTAGTAGCAACATTGTGACAAGTAGCAACAATATGACTTCAATTTAGTTTTTGAAAAAAAAAAAAAATACCTTTAGAGATAGCCATATGAGTTGTTTTGTCTCCTCTGGAACATCTTTCCACATTTTCAAGGTGATTGGTATGTTCTCTCTTGCTAATACTCCAAGGCAAGTAGATAGTTTTTTACTATTCTTACCAACTGCCTGCCCTCTTTCATTGAATTTGAGTGGAAGTGGTGACTCATTGTCTGTTACTGAACTTGCTAATTTGGACTTACCTTTACCCTTGCAAGTAGAGGTAGTTATTGTAGCCTCATTTTTTGAGGTACTTCCACTATCATAATCGGGTGGAAAACCACCCACTCCTCTATACTGTCCATCTAATTGTGTGTGAGGAGAGTTTGAATTTCGTTTTGATATACTATTTTCAACCGTTTGCCCTCTTTCATTGATTTCAAAAGGAATTGGTGACTGATTATCTTTTCTTGCACTTACTAATTTTGACTTACCTTTCAAAAGGAATTGGTGACTGATGATCGAGTGGAAGCCCACCAACTCCTCTAGACTGTCCACTCAACTGTGTGAGAGGAGAGTTTGAGTTTCGTTCTGATATCCTAATTCCCATATTTCCTCGACTCCTTAATGCAGCCACAGTGGCGTTTCTCTCCCTTTCTACTCTTTTTGCACCCTTTCTAGAGGACTTTATATGGAGTACATATGAAAAATAAGGAAAGAAAAGAAACCATTAAAAGATAATATGAGGCAACAAAAATATAAGTGAAAATATGCAAATATTAACTACTTACTTCTACAGGACCACGCATGCTAAAATTTGGTTATCTTTTTCCTCTTCAATTCCTACTCCTTTGCTCTTAATTGATATAAACACAATGCTTAATGATCGAAGAATTCAAAGTTTTACAAATATTTGCAAATGCCAACACTATCACAAAACTAATCTGCAGCAAAGACAACAACAATAGGCAAACAAAACATGACAAACTTTTTTTTTTTCCATAAGCAGGCATTGCATTGAAAAATGAAGATATGAAATCAGTACAAGATTAATAGAACAGAGAGGGTGTCATTGCTAAATGCTCAATCAAAAAAAGTAAATACAAAATTTTGGTTTGGTTATCTAAAGACAAATTGGAATTCAATGTCACACAATCCTTGAGATACCCGCATATTTATCATAATTTTGACTCATGGCACCATCATTCCCTATGTCAAACATTTAATTAGGGAGCTTACAAATAAGTGATGCTACCTATCCTTAGGATTCCTTAAGAAGTTACAAAATTTTGAGATAGTACAATGAAAGATCATGATGTCAATAGTTTGATAGTTATAATGAACAATCATGATGCCGGCATAATTATTACCATGAGGATTGAACTACCAAAAGAGATTACCCTTACTTTGGTGGGTACAATAACATCAATCATGACATCAATTATCCCCGATTGTTGTTTTATGCAAGAATAAGAAAACAAACCATGTTGAGTTCATTGCCTCACTTCTATACTTAGTGAAAAAAAGGCTTCTTGTGGTTTTTGCAAGGGGCAAAGCGCTAATATTTTATAGGAGGAAGATGTTTCAGAGAGTTGGGATCCTTCCGAGAGGAGAAACAAGTTTAATTTCAATGAACATGCATTTAATAGTCTATATCAACTTGAAAATGAAGTCATTTGTAGATATAATTCTAGTAATATTATTAATTTCTCTAAGCCGAAAAAATAAAATTTTAAACAAAAGCACAAACTGTAGCTCTACTTGAAAGTCTTCAGGGAACCTCTACCATGAAAATTTATTAGCGTGTGTCTGCATGACCAAGGTTAATTCCAAGGTGGTGACTGATGAGGCTTGAGTGAAATCCTAACTATTTGAATTTATACGTCCCCACCACCCCTTTTATATTAATAAATTTGGTCGAGCCATATAAAAAATATAAGGTGTGCACTCGCCCTTCTATCAAGTCCCTAAGTGACAATAAAAAGCTTAGATTGAATCCCAGTTTCATTATGACAAGAGCCTTTATGGGTATATGTGAGGGGCACCCCTGTTATGTAGTAAACTAATTGAGGAATTTTTAGTATATTAAAAATTCTTATAAATATCCTTCAAGATTAAGCAAGGGTAGCACTTTCATTGAAACAATAGATTGAGCACTACCATCCTTTGAATTAAACTCAGTTACTTGGTTTTTCTATTCAAGTAATAGATAACAGCATTTGTAAGAGATGAGACAACACGATTCAATAAAGCCACAAACCTGGTATGCCTTGCAACTTCTGAAACCTCAGAGAAACCCAAATCAGTAGCAACAGTACCAACTCTAAAACCCAAAAGAATAATAATAACAATGAGTTAAACACAAATCACCCGTTCATACTACTTTATGCAGATAAAAAAGTAGTGCAATAATACGTGTGTGTGTGTATTTATAAGCCACCATGAAATAGACCTGAGACAAGTGAGTTAGCTTTAAATCCAGCTAAACCAGCCTTCAAAAGGCAATAGAAGATGCAAAGCCTGCCAGCCCACAAATAGAAAAGGCAATGAGACCAATGGTTCTTCAAAATCGTTTTAACAAAATTCATAAGTAGTTTATCACCAGTAAATGATGCTAGAATAAACCATATTCAAATTATTCTACGTTAACCTCAAAACAGAGAGTTCTATGATATCACTACTATCGATAATTAATTTTATATTACAAATCCTAATCACTAAGTATGTAAAATTTACAAGACTTAGAGATATCATAAGTATGTAAAATTTACAAGACTTAGAGATATCTATCCAAAATCGTAAACCACTCAAATCCTATCCTCTCCTCCATCACATATACAAATAGTAACCATATGTCCTGTGCATATTGTTTAACACTTTCTATATTAAATCATAATAAAGTATTAAAAAAGTTTACTAAAAATTTAAAATATACTAAAAAAAGGTAAAAATAATAAAACACAAACAGGTTACCCACTAGAGTAAGAGCGAAACCATAGAATCAACTAATTGAGGAATTGAAGTTATCCAATTTCATGGGCACTAATCTAAAAGTGATCACATAATTTATATGCAACACAAAGTAGCAAATAGACTGAACCTAAACAACCAAATATAAAGAACGAAGAATTAAATTATGTAAAGCCCTGAATTTATATGCAGCTATACTTTGGAGAGATCAATTTGTTAGCTCTGTTACATTTGTGCCCATGCCACAAACCATGTAGCAGAAAGGGTTGACTATTCAGATTAGAGCAAAGCAATTTAGTGACCTTCTCAATCACACTTTTTTTTATAACTCACCAGTAAACCACATCACATCCTTAGCTTCAAATAATCTCATAAGTGCCAAATAATCATTTTTCACTTTTATCTGAGATTTTTGTAGCTGAAGCAAAATACCAGAGGAATATGGTAAATCATTAATAGGAGGTGGACCAGTACATGCTACAGATTTAAGCATGAAGGACAGCTTTGTCAGGCCTTATGTTTGTATTGTCCTTACTTTCTCTCCATTTCTTCTCAATAACAAAACTGATAAAAATTATTCTTAATCTGTTATTATATCTTCTCTTTCCCATTTTATTTTTCCTTCTCTTCCTTTTTTATTCCCACAAAAGAACCAAAGAGTGTGCCGGCAACATGTTTTACACAGACAATCACAACGTAAAATAAAAAATATATTGTATAAATCATTATGTCAAGAAATTTAGCAAGTAGACATTGTAGGAGCAAACCTCTGACGTCACAATCATGAAGTATTAGAAATGCTAAACATAAAACTCATCCTTTAATTTCTTTATTTCTATTTTTGTTTTTTCCCCAACCACCCCAACACCCCCACACCACCAAAAAATCTCTTTTTATTTTAACCATTGTTGTCACGCCCCGGAACCCGGACCGCCGGGACTCCCTCGGACTGACCCCGAATCCCGAGTGCGAACCTGTTCACTCAACCCCGTGAACGATCTCAATTACACTCATGCATTAGTATCAAGGTTTGATACCATGCTATAACGCCCCGATTTCTAACTCTTAGAGAACCGGAGGTTAAACTATCTATTTAGCCCAATAGACCCTCATTCACCACGGAAGCTTAACTCAATTATTGCATATAAATGCACGCAAATCCATCTTAACCAATCCCCATGGGCCCTACATCGAATCATACACCTTAGTGAACATTTACTTGTCCAAACTTTCAAGAATTACTCAAGTTTAAAATCTGAAAGTGAGACTTACACCAATGGATAGAGGATCCAAAAATACTCAAGTTTAAGAAAAACCACACTCAATTCCAATCTAGAACGAAGAAATTACGTCGAAATGAAGTTTTGGAAAATGTTGTGAATAGTAATTTTGATTGTGCGAAAATGGGATTTCGATTGTGCGAAACTGGCATCTTGATTGTGCGAAATAAATCTCAATTGTGCGAAGATTTCACCCTCTCGGGACCTCAGACCTGCAATATTTTGCACGATCAAAATGGGGGTTTCAACTGTGCGAAATTCCTCCTGTCTGGACCCTAAAAATCACCATAAATCATCACCCCTTCGCACAATCGAAATGGGGGTTTCGATTGTGCGAAATGGGCATTTCGCACGATCGAAATGCTCCCCACAGGACCTCCAACATCCCTATACATGGTTCATTTGGAGCCCAATCCACCTTCTATCATCCTAGAACCTCTCATACATGGTCCATAACATAAATGAAAGATACCAACATCAATTTCATACTCAAGATCATAATCATGATTCAATTATACATCAAAATGAATCATTTTCTTTCACAACCATAATCCATTCACAATGAGAACATCATCAAATGAACTAAGTACCGCCATGGGCATTACATAAATTAAACCGTTGTCTTTCCACACCCAACAAGTTTGAAGTCCAATACATACATCCAAATTACATTCGTCCAAGATATGACCACAACTCAAAAATAAGTCACATGCCACAAGTCAGCATGGATAGCCACAAATGTGCAACATCACAAAAGTTAGCAAAATGCTACTAGGTTTCCACTTGGACACTCAAGTCCCATCCGTCATCGGTGCCTTATCTGTAAAAGAGTTTATAATAAAGGGGTGAGCACCACTGCGACTCAGTAGAGATACCCCAACCCTCCTAAGTGCCGACCCGACACAACCTACATGGAATGCATATGAATACACTACATGCCACATCCACAATCTCACAAACCAATCAACAAATGCAATTAAGTTCACGAATCATGTATAACATGTTCAAACATAAAAGCATTAAGGAAAGTAAATGCTCTCTCTCTCGGTCCTCATCCGATACCCTACATGATTGGCCTGCTCCGAGGATTATGTAACTTTGGACACCTCCGATAACCATCCAATGACCGGGACAACTCCGAAGGGTCATTCTATCATAGCAATGTATAGGATTGCCATAGAGTGAGGGGACAACTCCGAGGCTCACAATTCTTGGACATTCTCCGATAACCATCCTATGACCGGGACAACTCCGAGGGGTCATTAGTATTGAATATACTCCGATCATAGGCATTAAGCCTTAGTATGGCGGGTCCACTCAGAGGGCCATACATAGTGGATAATTTCACCACATCTCACCACATGGTTGGACCACTCCGAAACCCCGTGTACCTCATTTGCGTCATTTTTTCCGCAACTTCCCACATATGCAATATGAATGCATAAACACATGAAATTTTATTTTCATGCACTACTCATGCTCCTTGATACTAAAAAGAAGTAAAAAGCATGTTTCTCACCACCACACACCACATATAGCACATATATGTATAACACATGCATATATCATCTCATATGCATACAACTTCAAAATTAGCATATTTTACTCATACTACACTCAGTGCATAATTTTAGTACATAGAACTAAACATGCATTCAACAACTACATTCCCACATATAATCACATATATGACACTTGGTACACATTTTCCACATATACACCAAATTGAGCACATAATGCCTATGTATCAATTTCTTACACTCACACCCTTCAAACCCACATGCTACCACCAACACAATGGACACAATTGTGAAAAGATAGGACTCTAGAGAAGGAGAAAACACAACTTTTCACACCTCTCACCATCCTAAAGCATGTGAAACACAACCTACACCTCTCTTCTTCACCCAAAACCCTAGAATCAACAATTAGAGGAGAAGAAGAACCCCTACCTCAAAAATGAAGGCCTTCGAAGCACTTCACCATGATTCCAGTGATGTCTACCTTTTCAAATCGTAACTTTGATCGGCTCAAAGGGAAGCCCTAGCCGTCCCCTACGTATCTCCCTCCTTCGACAAGTCTTGAATCCAAGCTGAACGGGTCCGAAATGTAGAGAGAAGGGAGAGCTATGAAGATGGAGAGTTTTAGAGAGAGAAATAGGCATGAGATATGGCTGGGAGTCTCAGCCACTGATATTTAAAATATCTAGGGCTTGTAAAAAGATCAAAATGCCCCCGGCCATTTAACGTACCCTCTAGGCCTCTATTTTCGATTCCGAAAACTCCTACGGTCTCGAAATCACTTCCTTAACTCTCTAAATATTTCATCTAAGTCATTACCAAAAATAAATATTTTCGAGCATTTTCCGAATTCCCGGGCCCACTTAAGTCGCATCCCAGGCCCCGGTTTGACCAAAAAGTCAAACTTCTCCAAATGTCCCAAAAACTTCTATAAACCTCAATTTAACCTTCCAAACATCTTTCCCACTCTTGAAACATCCACAACATCATTCAAAACGCATTTATAGCGAAAATGATGAAAAATTGATAAACTGGCCAAAATTGGTCATGGTCTCTACAATTGTCATTCTTTGTAACCATTGTAATATCTTCCCTATCTAAAAATTTTACCATCATCACCATGATATTTACTTTATCATGTACATTTCACATAAATAACATAGAAATAAATAACATTCAACTAAATGGTACCACTACCATAAGATATCCCAACATCGGCAAGAAACAGAGACAATTAGTTTCATACAAGATATAGAATAAGCAAATCCATTGGACCCAGATTTTTTCATATGCTCATCCCCTTTGCGTAGGTTTCAACCTTTTGAGGCCAGAGAAGAAGTACTTGTCAACAGGTGTACATGGAGTGCAATTAAAGATGTGTGTGTGTTCCTGGTACATACTAGCTAAGCTACACCAAGAAGTTAAGAAATCTAGTTAAGCTATGCTACATACAAACTAGTCTTCCCATCAGTCTAATTAGTCTTCGCTTTGGTCTAATCCTGCTCTTTCACCTCTAAAGAGTTCTCAAGTGTGGGATTTATGGCAATTCACAACAGAGTATCCAAAAACCACCACCACCAATTTCTCTATTAAATTTTAATAGAATTGAAGGAGACCCAAATTTCAATAGAATAATTAAAGCTTTAAACATAGCATAGCACAACAAAGATTTCAACTCTGTGCTTAGTCAATATGCCAAAAACCATGTTTAAACACCCAATTACAGATATGTGGATGTCTTAGAAGCAATGAGATCCGTAGAACTTATCCAATTCTTCAATATTTTCTCAAATAATATATGGGTACATTCTTAAATTGTGACAAATTATGATGAATATGTGGGTACATTCTCAAATCACTGTAATTCTTCACTCTCTCTAATAAAATGTTTATTGCCACAAATCCATAACAATGAAAGAGAAAAATTAGTATATGGAAAACAAACACATACCTGTAGATAAACACACATATGCATGTGAGAGTGGGTGAATGGAAGAGAAATATCACCTGGGATGAATCACACGAGCAAGGTGAGGAAGGTAACCCAATAGCAGTGGATAGAGAGATAGTCACGGTGGAGACAGAGGGGCTGCTCTAGGACACTAAAACTGAAAACAAAATTTTGAGATAAGAAAAATAATTAGTTGTCAAAGTTATTGAAGTGACCTAGATGAAAAAAACCCTAAAATGGGAAAAAAATTTGAGAGAATAGTGAATTTATGAACACCTTAAAGGGAAACTGCTTGGGATTGGAGGTTAGAGTAACGACCTTGAACAACACCTTTCAACTGTCAACACCAATAGCGAACAATTGTTAAAATTACGAGTACCAATTGTTAAAACTCCCACTTAGAACAAAGGCCAGAGGTCTTCGGTGAGAAATCGATTGCTAAATGGGCCTGAAAGAGAGTGAGGGTTTCATGAGGGCTTTGGATTTCATGAGTGCTTCGGTGGGAAATCGCTAAATGGGCATAAGAGAGAGTGACAGTTTCATGAGGGCTTTAAATTTCATCAGGGCTTTAGTGAGAAATCGATTGGTAATTAGGTATGAGAGAGACTGAGGGTTTTATGAGGGCTTTGGGTTCATGGGTTTCATGAGGGCTGAGAAAATGGCGAGCTTCAAGGGGTTTTATGGGAGCGGGTAAGAAGAAATAGTAAAAGGGTTTGGCAGGAGTGCGAATTAGGAAGCGCAAATTTTTTTTGGTTATTGACGTTAAGCTAGAAACGTCGTAGAAGTTAAATTTTTATTACTTATCAACGGGAGTCTTGTTACCTTGTTGAAGTTTGACAAATATGTCGTTAATATATGCAAACATTAACGGGGGCATTTAGGTGGCCATGAAAACCTTGATTTTACCAGGATTAAGATAAAACGCCATGAAAGTTTAACAATTTATGAAAAATAATGATAGTCCTCTTGTAAATCCCATGAAAAGTAATTTCTACAACCCTAAGCATAGAAACGTCGTGAATACTTCATCGTGGAAGCCTACTTTTCTTGTAGTGAGGGTTATTGACTTCACCACTATCTTCACAATCAATGGTCAATTAAACTAACTATGGGGAATCTACTATGCAGAAATGGTGTCGGTGGCTACAAGCTCACCTCCATCCATCAAGAAGATAGTATATGATTAAGGCTAAGTCATGGACTATCTTCGATTGGCATGGGCCATCTGCCTAACTACTCTACTCTAGGGTGCTATGGTCCATCTTCTCTAAGCATAATCCATCAAAGCTTTTTAATGATATATTCAATGATTACCATTGTGTAATAATCACTCTCATAATCACAGAAAATAAAAGAGATTGAGTTCAATAACAATAATTAAATATCTAAGACAAGATAAGAAATCATTGAAACTGAATATATAACACTTTTATTGCTCAATTCTGCAAGAAGAATCCTCTAAATTACACAATCTATGCATGAATATAAAAATCCCTAATAATTAGAACAATCAAACCATTGATGATTAGTTAGGGCTACATCAAAACCCTAGTGGTTGAACTAGTGGCTCATGGTAAACGAAGAAGCTTCAACGGTTGAGGAAGTAAACAACATCTCCATGAAAGTATTGTTACGCCTTGTTCTCCAATGATTCTCCACTCTAAAAGCTCTTCAAAGCTACTACCAAGCCCCCCTCTATATGCTCTCAATTAGTCACTTTTAATAGTCAAGAGAATATGAAGAGTCCCCACCTAATTAGGAGACAGTTAGGGTTTTTCGCAAGCCCCAATCAGGTGAATTTCTTCGCTGACTTTCGGCACTTCGTTTGATACAAAATTTACGTGAAATACAAAAGTGCCCAGACTTGAATTTTGTTCAGCCTATGTAGGATTAGAGTCAATTTGACACTCGAAAGTAAGAGTTAACAGGCCATTTTTCAAAACGGGATTAAAATTGGATTACGCGCAAAATTGGGCTTAGGCCCGAAATACCCATCAGCAGTTATAATTCTCTTGGGCCACTTCCTTGGGCTATTTTGAGTTAAAATATGGAGTTGAATGGATCCACTTGATGTAGACTACATATAACACTCTTGCATGTCACCTTTAAAAGTCCAAAATTATGGTTTTAACTGAAATAATCATTAAGACCCTTAAAATACAGAAAACACAAAAATAAAGTAAAACAAAAAAATAATCTATCACTAAGAGAATAAAATATGCAAGTTAAGAGGCTAGAATGCGCAACACTCAACGCCGATCAATTTCCAGCAAGTTCCACCATGCTAAAACTCAAGTTTGTTTGGCTCAAACAGATGCCCTCACCAAGTTCTATGACTTATCCTTTTTCAACAACTCCTAAATCCTAGCCCGTGGCCTTCGAAATGAAGAATGAAAGAAGAGGGAAGAAGAGGGAGAGTTTGAGAGAGATATGGCTGCTGTAAAACATCTCGCAAATCGCTGAAATATTAGCCCTACTAATATTTATAATATCTTGGGGCACAAAATGACTAAAATGCCCTCGAGTCACTTAACGTACCCTCCCAAGCTCCGTTTTAGATTTTGAAAGTGGTCATGGCTTTGAAATTGCTTCCTTAACTCATTTAACATTTTGTTTGGTTTAAAACCAAAAAAAAAAAATTTCAAAATTTTTTTTGAATTCTCGGCCCACCTGAACCACTTCTCGGGCCCCATTTACCCAAAATTCAAACTTCTCCAAACTTTCTGAAAACTTCCAGAAACCTTTAAACAACTTTCCAAACATGTTTTTCACTCTTGAAACATCCGTAACATCATTTAAAATGCATTTATGATGAAAATAATGAAAAAATCCAAAAATTAGTTAAATTTGATTACGGTCTCTACAACCTCCCCACCTTTAATGAATTTCATTCACGAAATTAGAAACATACTCCGAGTCTCAGAGTGTTGTCATAAACCTTAAGTAACCTCCCATATCTTCCTTTTATCACTGAAAATAGTCATAACTCGCCAGTATCCAACATATAGCTTTCACTCCCTAACTAACAAGGTTCTTGGTCAGCACAGCACACAACCTCACTCCACATTTCACGAAATATCTAACTACTAGTACACCTCAAACGGTGTCCAGACATCTCCAAAATTGTAGTATAATCCTCATACTGTGAACTATCACGACAACTATCTTCCAAACTAAGTTCAAGAATATCAAAACTATAACCAATTCACTCTCCAACTAACCTACTTTCCAATAAGCGAAAATATGCCTACGCTTCTCTTTGTAGTGACTCATCCTCCTTGAATCACAATTCCTAAACTCACACTTCTCACACGTGGCCTAAGGCCAACATTTTCTAAGGATTTATAACTCAATCCTCAACTGGTTCGACCACATTTCCAAAACGTATGAAATCTTTACTCTCTCTTACTCTCATAACTGATCTGTGGATCCTTTCATTTCCAATAGTACCACAAGGTATAGCTCATTGGGAAAAAAAAGTCTGCAGCAAATCTTACTACTTACGTATCACCTCTTTTCCTCAGTTAACACTAACCAACCAAGACAAATTAACGGTATTCTCAGCGTCAACCTCTCATGACGTCCAAACTAGCCATGTTCTAAAACTGAAACAAATCTCATACGACCATCAAATTTTTTACCTCTCAGAGTTACACTACCCATAACAGTACATCCATAGACCAAACTGTCTCTAGTGATGAAAATTCCACCTCAACAAATATGTTAATAGACAAATTTGCATCTAAATGATAATAAGTACACCCTTAGGTGTGTCAAATGGGTTAAACAGCCCCTCAATGAAAATTGCTAAATCCAAGGGTTACATCCACAAACAAAACTACGTCTATAGTGACAACCAACAACAACGGGTGGCCAACAGATAAAACTACGTCCTCCACCAACTGATGTGCCAATAGACAAAACTACGTCTAAATAACAACACCAACCTCACAAGATGGGCCAATAGACAAAACTGCATCCCACACCAACTGATGTGCCAATAGACAAAACTACGTCTAAATAACAATACCTTGCATCCCCCACCAACTGATGTGCCAATAGAGAAAACTGCATCTAAGTGATAACACCAACTCACTAGATGGGTCAATAGACAAAACTGTGTCCCCCACCAACTGATGTGCCAATAGACAAAACTGCATCTGAGTCTAAGCGACAACACCAACTCACTAGATCGGTCAATAGACTAAAACTACGTCCCCCACCAACTAATGTGCCAATAGAAAAAACTATGTTTAAGCGACAACACCAAACACTAGATGGGCCAATAGACAAAACTGTTTCCCCCATGAATTGATGTGCCAATAGACAAATCTACATCTAAATGATAGCATCACGATGATCATCCCAAAATCTGTAACCTTCTAAGAACCTCAATTGTCCCCTCAAGTACTCTACCTCATTTCCTCGCTCATTAATAACCAGCGAATCAATTCCATAACTACTTGGACCCACCTGACACATTATAAGAGTAGTACTAATCAAAGAAAAATGTTCGCCTGGGCCATTTCACCTCATTAGCTCAACACCAGCAATATGCATTTCTTGTCCTTATACCTTCAGTTCCATCAAACATATAATCACAATCCATTCTCCATTTTCCACATGAAAATCACTACATCAAATCTTTCTCAAAATTCTAGGCTCCCAAAATTGGAATCCATCATATCTCATATATCTCAACAATCGTACTCTACCCAAGCTTAAACTTGTGGTCAAACTCACCAAATTCCCAAAACTAAAAATTCCTAAGTGTTACTGATATGCCCACATATACAATATACCATTTGATGTAACATCTATACACCCTATACAGTCATAAGAATCATGCTTATAACCTAGCATATCACATACTGCATATAGCATATAGCATATCGCATATAAAATTGAACATGTTTTACTAAATGCAACTGATATCTCATGATGTGATACATGATCCACGCAAATGAATCAACACCCTAACCTATAAGCTAAAAACCATAATCATACCATAATCCCTACAGACCAGTCCTCTGATACCTGGACCGTCGATCAAACACATTAGGGTTGATTCCCCCTCATTACTCATAAACATCGAGTGGACTGCTCTAGCTGCGATGGTAGTAATGCCTTAGAAGTAGACTGGCCTACCGAAAGTTGAGTGGAACGCTGTTGAGACCCTGTCCCACTTTGTACATTTTGTCTCAAAGGATAATCTGGTTTGATGTGACCAGTCTGGTAGCAGTGATAACAAATATGCTCTACCACTGGTGCCAGCCGTATGTTGGGACACTCAGACCTATAGTGACCCGGCTGCTAACAATGATGACACACTCTCCTTGACCCGATCAACCGTACTGACATGAAAGTTGTAGGCATTTAATGCATCATTTGTTGTCCCATTGATCCTACCGATTAAGAAGAACCACTATTATGCTTCTTCTTTAACAGATTCTCAGAAGAAACATATTTTTCCTTATCCTGTATCCTCTGATTGTCATTACTAACCTCTTTTGCTATCAGTGTTCTTTTCACTACTGTAGCATAGCTTATCAAGCCCAAAACTGACACCCTATCTTTGATGAAAGTTCAGAGACCTCTCATGAACTTCTTCACCTTAAGTTCCTTGGTTGGGATCACCTCTTGTGCAAAACGAGCCAAGGAAGTGAACTTGGTCTCGTACTCCATAATTATCATATTCCCTTGAAGCAATTCATAGAACTCTTGCCTCAAGTTGTCCTTCATTGTTACTGAAAAATATTTCTTAAAGAATAATGCTTCGAACATATTATAGTTCATTACTTCAATATCATTATAATTCCCAATGAACCTCCACCAATGGTTCGCCTCATCCATAAGATAATGGGTGGCTACTTTCACCTTCAAGTCCTCCTCTACCTCTAACGTGGTAAGGAGTTTTGACTATCTCATCTAACCAATTCTTAGCCACCATAGGGTTAGACCCTCCTGCATATGTGATAGGCGTTGAATGTTACGCATTCTAGCCTCTTAACTTGTGTATTTTATTCTCTTAGTGATAGATTATTTTATTATTTTACTTCGTTTTAGTATTTTTTGTATTTTCAGGGCCTTAATGATTATTTCAGTTAAAACCATGATTTTGGGGTTTTAAAGAAGACATCCAAGATGGTTAGATGAAGCCTACATCAAGGAGATCCACTCAACCATTTATTTTAACTCAAATTAGCCCAAGAAATAGGTCCAAGAGAATTACAGCTGCTTAAGAAGGTTTCGGGCCTGAAGCCCAAATCTGCGTTTAATACAGTCTTAATCCCATTTGGAAAACGGATCAAAAGTCTTATTTTCAAGCCTCAAATTGACTTAATTCTCATTTAGGTTGAACAAAATTCGATTCTCCACAGTTTTGTATTTCACAAAAATTCTGTGAATCGGACTTCTAGTGGGTCAAAAGTTGGACCGAACGTCAGTAGGAAAAACTCACCTGATTAGTGCTGCGGGAAAACCTAATTAATTCCTAATTGGATGAGGACTTTGGTGTATTCTCTTGGGAGATAAAGTGAAGAATTGGAGGCTGAGTAGAGGAGGTAAAATTGGAGAGATTGGAGAGTCTAAGAGAGCTTTGGACAGAACAGAAGACATACTTTGCAGAGCCATTGGAGAACGAAGTCATACGCATAATTCATGAAGATGATGCATTCTTCCTCAACAGTTGAAGCTTCTTCTTCTACCATGAGCAGCTAGTTCATCCACTAGGGTTTTGATGTAGCCCTAACAAAGCATCAATGGTTTGATTGTTTTAATTATTGGGGACCTTTATATACATGCATAGATTGTGTAATTTAGAGGATTCTTATTATAGAATTGAGCAATAAAAGTCTTGTAAATTCAATCTTAATGATTTCTTATCTTGTCTTAGATATTTAGTTGTTATTAAACTCAATCTCTCTTATTTTTTGTGATCATGAGAGTGATTATTACACAATGGTAATCATTGAATATATCATTAAAAGCTTCGATGGATTATGCCTAGAGAAGATGAACCATACTGCACCCTAGATTAGAGTAGTTAGGCAGATGGCCCATGCCAATCGAAGATAGTCCATGGCTTAGCCTTAATCATATAGCCACCGACACCACTTATGCATGATATAATTTCCCATAGTTGATTCAATTGACCATTGATTATGGAGTTAGTGGTGAAGTCAAATACCCTAGATTTCTCTCATATTATCTTCACTTTCTATTTACTTTGTTTTATTTTATTTTACTTTTTAATTAGTTTAAAAATCAGATTTCTTCTCTTTAGAAATTTAATTAGAATTAATTCCGTATTCCAATTCATCAAACCATAATCCCTGAGGTTCGATACCCCTTTTGATAGCCCTATTCTGCAAGGAATTCATTCTATTGCGAAGTGTGGTAATTTTTAATTGATACACTTATTGAGTCACACTCACACATGAATCAGTATGATAACGAATTGTGCTTCATGACTTGCCACAATGTCAACATCATCCTACTAGGGGTTGCTCTAGGTTGAGCTTGAGTCTCCTTTTGTATTTTCCTAGGAATTTTTCGTATGGTCGCAACCATATCATGCATAACTTGCTCTCCATCCCTATGGACTGCATCTACCCCTTCGCGAACTCTCCGTGGTGGCATATTACTATATAGACAACAAGAATACACTTAGAGCCCAAGCCAAATCATCCAAAAGTGTATGCTCATTCTAAACATGTAAGCATCAAACCATATTCCACATAACAATAAAAAAATTGTATATCCAATACAAAACCTCAAGTCAAAATCTTTAACCTCAAATAAACACACATTCAAATTCTCACCCTTTATCCAAGGTACTCAAACCTATGGCTTGACAAACCATATGTCAACACACAATTCCAATTTAACATGTGATTGGACCTCACCCTTTATTCTTAGATTTTTGAACCTAATGCTCCGATCATCAAATCCTTTTAAACATCAAAACGTGGTTCAACCTTTTAACGTCGTCCCTAGGTATTCCAACCTAAGGCTCTGATACAAAATTGTCATGCCTGATTTCCGTCTTCTGAGAACCGAGGGTGATTAGGTCAAACATCATCACTTCACATGTAAGGACCGGAATAATTTTGACCGGTTCCGGGTGATTTTGGACCGGACCGATTTTTTTTCGAATAAATTAAAATTCGAAAAGACGTTATTTATATATATACGTGGAATTATAGTAATGCCGGAGGAGGCATGTATATATATATATATATATGGATATATATATATATATGTGGGATATATTTATATTAAATTATAAATATATTTATTGAGTACATGCTTTATTATATATACACATAAAAGTGTGTATGTGTGTGGGCTTATATGCAATTATGAAGGAGTGTGGGTGCACATGCAAGATTACAAGTATATGTGCATATGTTATGTGTATATATAAATAATATATAGATATATATTTGTGTGGAGGAGGATAAGAAAAGAAGATAAGGAGTGGGTGGTCGGCTGACCAAGGAGAAAAGAAGAAAGAAAAAGAAAAAAAAGGGAAAAAGAAAAGGGAAAAGAAAGAAAAAGGAAAAGAAAAGAAAAGAAGAGGAAGAGAGAGAATCGGGGAGAGAGAAAGAGAGAGGCCGAGATCGGGAGAGAAAAAGAAGGGGCTTCGGTTGGTGGTGCTCCGACAGCGGCTGGAGTGGCGGCTGAAGGCGGCAACGGCTGGAAGTAGTCCCACGGACTGGGTTCGGTCGCCGATGGGTTCGCGGGTTGGAGGAGGTGCGCGTGGTGGCTCGGTGCGATGGAGCCGTTCGCGAAGGGGGTTTCGCGGTTGGAGTTTGTTGGTTCCGGCGAGTGCTGGGGACGGCGTGGGTTCGCTGGCGGTGGGCCGGTGACGGCGGCTCGCGGTGGTCTGCCGGCAGTGGTGGTTCTCGGTTGTTGCAGCTGGGTTCGACTGAGGCCCTTCTTGGCTCAAACTGGCCGATGGGCTTCGGTTGCTCACGGTGGGTCTGGGCTTTCACGGCTGTTCGGACAGCTTATCGGGGTGGCTCACGGCTAGGCTCATGGGTGTTCTTCGGCAGGAGACCGTGGCTGGTGGAGGCTCGGCGGGGTGGGTTTTTTTTTTCCCTCGGTTTGCTCATGGTTTCGGTGTACATGGTGGTGTCGGAGGAGGGTTGTTTGGCAGCAGAGGGTGGCTCGAATAGGGGCTATTTGGAGCTCTATTTGTCACCGATGGGTCAGGCGTGGTGGTTGCAACGCCGTGGACTTGTGGGTCTTCAGTTCAGGCTGGATTCGGGTGGTTGTTTGGTGATTCATAATGTTTGGGTCAGCCATTAATGGCTGTGAATTGTTCATGGAACTTCAATGGGTTGGTTTGCATGGTTTTTGCTTGGGGTTGATGATGGTGGGGGTGACCATGGTTGATGGGCTATCATAGTTGATAGTGAGTATATGGAGTTCGGCTATGGGGCCTTGGCAGCCATGTGGAGATTTCTCACGGTTTAGGTATCAATGGAATTGGCCCCATGACAGTAGATAGTTCGGCTAGATTGGGCTTCCATATTAGGTTTGGTTGATGTGAATTGGGCCTCAAGTTGATTAAATTGGGCAAGTGGGCTAAGCATGGTTTATGAAGCAAGTTTAGAGTAATGAATTGGACCTTGGAATTGGGTCAATTTAACGAAGGTTCAATTGGATCAGTTGGGTGGGTTTTGACACAGGACTGGACCGGACTTGGAAGAGGACCGCTTTACAGGCACAGACCGGTCGAGAGCTGGACCTAAGGCAAGTTGATTCTTGCCTCTATCTCTTACGTAGATTTTATTTACTTTAAGTAATTTACATATGTTATTAATTTAATCATATGTGGTATGTGTATATACATGTATATGTAGGCGCTTATATATATATGTGTATAGGGAATGCGGTACATACATGCGATGTGAGAGGATATACATGTGCGTGTGTGTATATATATATGTATGTGCGGGTTGGGAAGCGATAACATGTTAGATTAATCGCCTAATTGCATTGTGATAAGCATGTATGTATAGATTAAAGTCTATGGAAAACATGATAAATAATATCTGTTTAGCTAGGTGTTATATTGTATGCATATGTGGCTCTTGTGCATGAGGTTAAGTATATATATAGGTGATTATATATATATGGTTACAGTGGTAGAAATGCATGCTAAGTTGAATGTAACTTATGGCGAACATTTGAAAAGCATGAAATGTGCTAAGTGTTTAATATGTTTTTGATACATATGTGGGTGATGTAATATATATGTGTATATATATTGTGATTGGAATGCATGTTAGCTACTTGTAATGGATACATGCATTGAATGAGAGCATGACTGTATTTATGCTAGTGTAGGTGCATATGCGATTTATATGCATGATTTGACATGTACGTGTTTACATGTAGGGTTACGTGAATAAAATGCATGCTATCTATTTATAGAAAATGTATGCATTGGTTATAGCATGATAAAAATATGCTAAGTTGGAATTGTTTGCATGTGTGAGGTGTTATGCAAGTATTTGAACATATATGTGCTATATGTGTTGGAATGTGATGAAAAACATGCTAAATACTTCTTTTAGTATTCATAAGCATGAGTTGAAGCATGAAAGTACTATGTTGTGTATATATGCATCCATATTGCATGTATAGGAGGGAAATGACACATACGTGATTGTACGTGGGTTGACATGTATAGGTAATTATATGTGTGGTTATGCGGAGATGAAATGTACACTATGTTTTCTTAAAACTAGCTTGTACATTGTGAAGCACAAAATTGAATGCTTAGTGTTTATATGTTTGAAATGCATATATGGGGCCGTTGTGAGGAAACGGGGAAGTGTGGTTGAATTACCTAGAGTAGGTTAATACTCGGGTATGGTTGTGGTCATAAAGTAGGTAAATCACCCAGAGTAGGTCAATACTCGGTCACGGTGAGGGCGTTGGAGCGGTTATGTCACCTTGGAGTAGGTAAATACTCGGTGACAGTGGTCTATCCACCTTGGAGTAGGTAAATACTCGGTGGCGGTGCTGATATGGTCTAACCACCTTGAACCATCTAAGACTCGGTGACGGTGCTGATATGGTCTAATCATCTTGAGTCAAAATAAGCTCAGTGGCGGTGCTGATATGGTCTAACCACTTCGAGTTACCTAATACTCGGTGACGGTGCTGATATGGTCTAATCACCTTGAGTAGACAAATAATTGGTGACGGTGCTGATATGGTCTAATCACCAATGGGCAAACCAAAATATTGCCCCGGAAGTATGACGTTGGCGGAGTAGGTCAAGGTCATAGGATGGTTATCGGAGTTGTCCTAGGTCACATGATCCTCGGAGCGGGCCAATCATGTGGGGTATCGGATGAGGACCGAGAGTGAGAGTATATGCAAGCTTTGATGCTTGTCTTATGTATCGGATTATGACCGTGGAAGGTGAAAAATACCTTTATGCCTATGTGTTTATCTGTTAAGCATGTTTTCCTGTTTAAATGCATCTTCATTGCATTTGGGATTGCTACTTGTCGAGTAGGAAATGTGGTAGATGATTTACATTGGTCATGTAAATGCTTTGACATATATGTTCTATATACATATTGGTGCAGAATGGTTACTGCTTTCAAGCATGTTGCAAATGATTTCAAAAATCATGTGTTGTGGATTTTGTATGTTCATATGTGCTAGAGTAGCCATATACATCATTGGTTCATGCATACTAGGTGGGGCATGGTCTTAAATATTGTGATATATTTGAGTGCATGTATATTTTTGAGAATATGTGAGGATCGACCTGCTGCAGCAGTGATAGTATGGTTCTACATACCTTGTTGGGCCTTTGAGCTCACCCCCTCCCAGGTTTTGCAGGTGTTGCTGGTTTTGGAGTCAGTTGGGGAAACGGATAGCCCCAGTTACAGAGGTAGTAAGTAGATTCCTTAGAATCTAATGTATGTCCAGGATAGTGGATAGATAGATGCTTTACATTTGGATTAAATGTATAAAGCGATTGTGTAGATTCAGTTCCTTCAGCTGTATTTTATTCATGTGATGTATGTATTTAATATGGACATTCAAGGACTGAGACATGTATATTTATGATTGTTTATGCATGTTGTAGAAATATTGGGGGGACACGGGCCCAGAAGTGTCCATATTTATTGTTAGATATAAATGCTGGGGGGACACGTGCCTAGAAGTGTCCATATGAATTGTAAAGCAGGTGTAATATGCAAGAGCTGATTATTTAGAATGGGTCATGCCCAATTTTTGTAAAAATAATAGGGAATTGAATTGTATGATCAGGTGGAGGTTATGTCGTGAGGGTGATCTCACGGAGCTCACACCTCGATTTCCGGGCCTCAGGAACCGGGGCGTGACATCACATCAATGATCCAACTATGATACTATATTTTGATACAAAGTTGTCACGCCTAATTTCTGAACCACCGAAGATACCGTCTCCGAGTTTGAATCCAGATGTGATTCCTTTCATCGAACCCTGATGAATCATCTCACTCTCTCACTGTATTGGAAGCTTTAATCATGTGTATGTACGTATATACGCACAAAACAGACTCAACCAATCCCAATGGGCCCCATACTTGATGCCCTTTACTCATCTAAACATGTCTCAAATGTCCACCAAGCCACACATTACGATGGATCATAATGCTGGTTACGATGCATTGTAGATAATGATTCATCACACATGTTGCGTAATATGTTGGAAAAAGTTCGAGAGTTAAACCCCAATTCTCACCTAATTTATGATACATCATCCTAAGGACTTTAATGCATCGCTGAGTTTCGATGCATCGTAATGGGGATTACGATGCATCATAACCCGCGAATGAAGTTTCTACAGAAATCCTGCAGCTTCACACTTAGCTCATTTTGGGTTCAAAATCAACTCCAACATCCTAGGATCAACCGTACAATATTCTAATCATCTACACAATGTTATATCATCATATACGTAGTTCAAATCACACATTTGAATCACTATGATCCCACAATCCTCATCCATTTCTTACAAACTCAAACATGTCATTACACCCATTCCTAAAATCCACAATTTCTCCTCATATACATACACACATGAATCTAAATGAATTTACAAGTTACATACGATGTGAATGTAACTAAAACATTAACATAATTCACATGCCATATGCTGACATGGATAGCATATACATAATCCAAAATATCTCAAAATGCTCCTATGAGCTCCAAGTGACTAAACAAGTCATTTCCTACATCCGCGCCTTACCTGAAAAATGGTTCGGGGGAATGGGGTCATACGCCCAGTAGGAACACTCCAACGCCGGCTCTTGTGAATGTTGAGTTATTTCGTCCAGGTGACGATTGATAAAGAATTTCCAATAGTAGGGAGATGTCACTGAAAGTGATTGGTGTAGATAGTCAAGGATACTACCTTAGACTATAGAGGTGGATGGATTGGTAGGTGTTTACCAATGAGTACAGAGGATGAGAGTAGGTTGGTTTGAACCACTCTAGATTTTGTGTTCTAGTATATATGTGTACTAAAGGGACCGGGACCGTGTATGGTCAGGGGTATTTTTCTAGTATTAGCCCGAGGGCTAGGGTATTGATTTATGCATCATATGTCATATCATGCATGGAATGTGTTTATTTGATTAGCATGTTGTGTGTTATGTGCTATGTGGTATATATGATTCATGTAACTGAGCATTGCACTTTTGTGTTGCATTTTCGTCACATGGCTAGTGGTGACATGTAGTCACCTAGAAATTCCAGTTTTAAGGATTGGTAAACCTGGGTAGAGGTTTGAAACTGAGTGGATTATGATGTTGAAATAGATATCTTGTGATAGACCTTGAGAGTAGGAATCTAGTGTTGATGAAGAAGGGCATGATTTGCCTTGGAACTTTCCAAACTGAAAGTTTGGTGGTCCAGATTTGAGTTGCACTCTTACACGAGTATTGAGGACTAGAGGTCAGTAAATTGACTAAGGATATTGGTGGTATTGGGATACCGGGATTCTAGACAGGATATGTCTAAGAAGTGTTATTGAGATAGTCGGGTGAGGACTCGGAATTGACCTAATTCTTGGAGTCAGCGGACATGTGATGACTTTGACAATGCATCGGCGATGCAACGAAATGCCTAGATGTTGATTAATGCAATAGTGATGCATGGAAGGATTTGTAGGGTCCTAGACGAAGCAGTCAGGATCTTGGGGTCTCAAGTGAGATGCTAGAAAGGAATGGATAAATACCCGAGAAGTCGGAAACGTCCGTTAGGATTAATGGACGAGTAAGTCGGATTCATTATTTGAGAAATGAGGTTGTGAAGTTAAGGGCATGTAAAACCCTAATCTTGGCACTAAATGCCAATGGAATATAGTCCACAAAAGTGGACAGGACTAGATGATTTGTTTTGACAAGTGCACTCCTTATGTGCCTTGACCTTAGTGGGGTACTGTGATATGCGCATGATTAATGCAGTTAGATCATAGTGTGGATATGATGTTAAGAGAAGGATGGGTTGAAAGTGGACGAGAATCCTAACATATGGTATCTAAAGTGAAGATAATTTCTTACCGTGAAGGGGGGAGGTGGACGCAGTGGACGTGTAGATGCAGTGGGCTGCGGCCACCGTATGGTTGCTATTTGGTTACTGTAGGTGACCTCGAACTTTCATTGGTAAGGGTTATCTAAAGTGAAGTGCTAATATGAGAGAACCTCTCTCTAACTGTCAACTAGTTCTTTGGAATGAAAGGTGAAATGAGAAATAGTTCTCCTCTTGAACGACGAGACTATAAACCAGTGGGATGTAAGATCCTCGACTTGGCATTGGATTTCAATGGGTTGTAGTCTATGAGACTGGGCAGGATTATGTGGCTTGCTACGGCAAGTACACTATTTATGTGATTTTTATTGGCGAGTACACGGTTATGTATCTTGTTGGTGAGTGCACTTGTGATGTGCACTGGATTGATGTGCTTGTGTTGTGAAGATGCCCAAGATATTAGACTAAGCCCAGGAATGGTATGCCAGATTGAAAGTCATGTTTGACAATGATGGAACGATTTTGAGCATTGATGATCCAGGATTGTAGGGAAGTATCACTGTGAGTGATTGGTATGATTAGTTAGAGGTGTTGCCTTAGACTAGAGATAGAGATGGACTGGACAAGTCTTGAGGTAGAGACTATAGACTTTAGGGAGCAAGTGCTTCGGAGGAAAGTGAAAGTGAACCGTACATGGGGTTTGGAGTTACCCAACCATGTCACAGAAGTGGTTAATTATCCAATAGGTTTGATCATTCGGAGTCGTCTATGCAACTTGTGATTGTCTCGGAGTTGTCCACTCACATTAGCTAGACCATCCCGTGGTTATACTGCTTTAGGGCAGTCGAGATGCACTGTTGTGCAAGACTTGAGAGTTATGAGTTAGGTGTTGCGAGAACGACGCCTGGAGTATCTGGAGAGAGGAAGTGACGATTATCGACGTGAGTGTTGATTCTACACGTTGAATTGTACTTAAAAGATGGAATTTTCTTGAAGAAGGCATAAGTGTAATAATTTCCATGAGATGAGTGGAAATGATTTGAGGGTATTTGCGAAGAATTGGTATAAAGGAGTGTTCTTGGATTGTGGTACCAATGAAAGATGAATGTGTGATTTTCACCAGTCTTAATCAATGTTAAGCTACTGCATGAATTAGTGCGGCAGATGGCGATGAGCTTATGCCTGTGTATTGCATATGTATGATTAGCTTTCGTGGTTGTAAAATTCTTGGAATGACTCTTGAGATTTGGAGCGGTGACATGTAACCTAAGTCACCTCGGCTTCCGTGAGTCAGAAATTCAGAGATGAAATTGAGTACACAAATTTCGAGGACAAAATTTTTTGAAGGGGGGAAGGTTGTAAGGACCTAATTATTTTTGACCGGTTCGGGTGAATTTTGACCGAATTTATTTATTTATTTTTTCTTTCTTTCGAATAAGTTAAATTCGGAACAAAGGTGGATATATAGATATATATATATATGGAATTATATATATATATATAGAGAGAGATGTATTTATGTATATGTATGTGTATTAGAAGCATATAGTATTATGTATATGTTATGTACATATATATGTATAATAATAGTATGTGGATGTAGATGGTGGGGGAAATAAGTGAATCACATTGGAGGGCAAAGCAAGTGGTGGAGTGTGTGGTGTGTATTAAAAGTAGGAAAGATATTTAAAATGAAAAGAAAAGAGAAAACTAAAGAAGAAATCGGCTGAGGGAAAGAAAGAAAAAGGAAAAGAAGAAAAGAAAAAGAGAAAAGAAGAAAAGAAGAAAGAAAGAAAAGAAAAGGAAAAAGAAAGAGAAGAGAGAGAGAGGAGCCGAGATCGGAAGAGAGAAGCCGAGATCGGGAGAGAGAACCGCCGATCCCGGTGCTAGCCGCGACGGCGATGACGCGGCAGTGGAGGTGTACTCCACGGTGAACCGTGGTCGGAGCTGGCTGGGCTGTTCGCGAAAGGGCCTTGCTCGCGGTGGGACTTCACCTGGGCAACGGCGGTCGCGACGGCTGGGTTCGACTGCAGCGGTCACGGCTGTGGCTCGTTTGGCCGTGGCTGGTGGCGACGGTGCTGGCGGTTCGGTCGACTGGGACGCCGGGTTCCGTAGCAGGTGGGTTGGGCTTCGGTGGCTCGGATGAGGGAGCTTGGTGGGTTCGGTTGGGTCTCTCGGCTGGTTTGTGACTGATGGTTTCGGTGGGTGAAGTGATAGTGAGGATGAAGCTTGAGGGGGGCTATGTATGGCTGTGAGAAAGGTGTTTGGAGGTTGTAATTATAGTGGTTGCGTGAGCGGAAGGTGGGTGGTCCGGCCATGGTGAATATCCATGGTGCTCGATTAATGGGTTTGATGGTGGCAGGTGGCCGATTTGGTTTGGCCATGATGCGACGGAGTGGCGGCGATTGTCCAGGCATGGGGGCCTTCTCGGTTTTGCTTGTAGGTGGCTAAATGGGTCTGTTTTGGTGGCCGACTTCAATGGTGAATGGTAGTTGTCCGGGCTGCCGTGGTGGTTAGATATTTGGCTGGTGGTTGGACATGATTTTAGCTGGGTTTTCGGATGGTTCAGGCGAGTTTGGGTGGTCAGTTTGTTGCATGGTTGAGGGGCAGCCATGGCTTGGCAGTTGATGGTGTTGCGGCTAAGTGGTGCTGTGCAAGGGTGGAGAGATGGTGGAATTTTGTGGTGGTTTAGGGGCTGAACTTGGGTTCGGCTAATGAGTGTAATGCATGATAGTGGACTTTGATTTGGGCCTTGGTGGATTGGAATATTGGGCTAAATTGGGATTGATTTTCTTGACCCAATTGGAAATTTAATTTGGATCAATTAATTGGACTGGTTTAATTGGCTTGAAGATGGGTTGGGCTTGAGCTTTGAATTTAAATTCGACTTTCCTTGGGCTTTGAATACGCAATGACGTGTGACACCATTTCGGCATAGCAATGGGTGGTGATCATTTCAACTTTCTCAAAATTGGATATTTTTGGAGTTCTCACTCCAAATTGAGGTAGGGGGTGTGCGTTGTGTTTTTTATTCCAAGTTTAATTTCATGTTAATGACATAAAGTAGATGTTTTTACATTATTTATGATTAAATGAAATTTGGGATATAATCTTTGATTTAAATTGATGTATGATTTAAATCGCATGAATTGTTGAATATGCCTTATGTGATAGGTATGCATATATGGACTCTTGGTTTAAAATTCGTGTTTTACAAGAAGATGAATGAAATTCTTTTACGTTGAAAAGATTGGGGTATGTGTTACAAAGCATGAATTGATTAAATATGCAAAATGGTATATGTATAGTATGTACGGGATTTTGGGAAAAATGATGAAAATCGAGTTTTGGGAAGTAGGCTTATAATTATGTCTTGTGATTCTTGTGTGACATGCTAGAATTGAATTAGGACATTTAATGGGTGCAATGCATCGAACTTGTGAATGTGTGTGCAAAATGTGAAATATTTTGTGTGAGTGTGGGGTGTGTCTCGGAAGTGGCTCATGGAAAATAGAGGGGGAACATATCCCCTTGGGATTGAAAGACCTCTACCTTGCGCAAGTGGGTGGTAACCGGATGGGTTAGTAGCCCGAAATAACCAAGAGTTTGAGATATGGGACTTCGGTACGTATCTCGTGTGTGTGTGTGAGTGTGAACCAAATCCGAGAGAGTGTGTTGAGTCTTATGTGTAACTTATGTGAAATTACATGACTCGTGTGGATATTTATCCGATTTGAAAATGTCATATGCCACTTATATGATGGAGAATGTGCTTTATGCATGGATTGAAATTATGTGGTTGTCAAGTTACATTTGATGCATATGCCACGATTTGAAAGAAATGAGTAAAAATGTGAGTTTTATGATGATTCCGTTAAACTTGTGTTTAAATCTCATTTGGTCATATGTTATATAAATGATGAGACTGTGCATTATTGCATGTATGAAATTGAAAATTTTGTGGTAGTCATGCATCTTGATGTCTATACCATGTGAAGTGAAAGTTTCGGTCTGTGGACTAGAATGCTAGGAAGCATGACACGTAGTTAAGCGGTGCTTGTTGATTGTGTTTATGCGTTGATATGAGATATGAATTTGGACGGATTGCACAACGTATTACCTTGAGCCCGTTGAAAATTGCTCATCCCCCTACACTAACATTTTCAGGACATGACAAGGAGATGGTTGGCGGTGTGCAATCGTGAGTTGGACTTAGAGTTAGAGAGATCTCTCATTTTTGACATTTTGTGTTATGCGCGTCCGGGGTGTGGACATGATGCGCTTAGTCATGTATAAAGAGATTTATATTTTGAGATATTGTTTATGGACATTGTGACTTTAATGTTGCTTTACAGATTAGAATGATTTTGGATGATGATACCTGTGTTTACTTGATGACTAGTCTAGATATCATGATTATGTATGTTGTAGAAATGTTGGGGGGACACGTGCCCAGAAGTGTCCATTTTTATTGTTAGATATAAATGCTGGGGGGACACGAGCCCAGAAGTGTCCATTTGAATTGAAAGCAGGTATAACATGCCAGGATCTGATTATTTAGAATGGGTCATGCCCGATTTTCGTGAAAATAATAGCAAATTGAGGTTGCGTGATCAGGTGATGGTTATGTCGTGAGGGCGATCTCACGGGTTCACACTCGGGATTCGGGTTGGTCCGGGAAAGTCCCGGCAGTCCAGGTTCCGGGGCGTGACAAGCAGTCTCATCAATATATATACGGCATGTTAGGATTGCCATACAGAATTGGGAGCTAGTGTAGAGACCGTGACCAATTTTACTGATTTTTCATCATTTTCGTTATAAATGCATTTTGAATGATGTTATGGATGTTTCAAAAGTGGGAAACATGTTTGGAAATTATTTTAAGGGTTTTGGTAAGTTTTCGAAATATTTGGAAAAATTTAACTTTTTGGTCAAACCAGGGCCCGGGATGCGACTTAAGTGGGTTTGGGTATCCGAAAAAATTTTAAAAATATTTCTTTTTGGGAATAACTTGGATGAAATGTTTATAGATTATAGGAAGTGATTACGAGACCGTAGGAGTTTTTAAAATCAAAAACGAAGTCCTGGAAGGTATGTTAAGTGGCCGAGGGGCATTTTGGTCTTTTTGCAGCCTAGGGACTTTAAATATTAGATGTGGCAGAGATATTTCATATCTCTAATGTCCCAGCAGCTGGCCATGGCTCCTTTCTCTCTCTTATTTCTCCCTCTTCCTTCTTTCTAAGTTTCGGAGGCCTTCGGGTGCGATTCGGGTTTTGCCGAAGAAGGGAGATACGTAGGGGACGGCAAGAGCTTCGATTTGAACCAAAATTTTTTTTAATCCGACAAGGTAGATATCTCTAGAAATTTGGTAAAGTGCTTGGAAGGTCTTCATTTTCAAGGTAGGGATTCTTCTTCTCTTCTGATTGTCGATTCTAGGGTTTCGGGTGAAGAGGAGAGGTGTAGGTTGTGTATCACATGTTTTAGGAGAGTGAGAGGGGTGGAAAGTTAGATTTTCTCCTTCTCTTGAATCCTATCTTTGCACATTTAGGGTTCCTTGTCTTGGTTTTAGCATGTGGGTTAAAGTGTGTGAAATGAAGAAATTGGGTATATAGGTGTTATGTGCTCAATTTGGGGTTTATGTGCAAATGTGTAATTTTGGGTCATATATGTGATTATATGTGAAATATGTGATGGTTAATTGCATGTTAGTTCTATATGCTAAAATTATGCATTGAGTGTAGTATGAGTAAAGTATGCTAATTTTGGAAGTTGTGTGCATATGAGAGGTTATATGCATATGTTATACATATATGTGTTATGTGTAGTTTTGTGGAGATGAAATGTATGCTATGTTCCTTTATAACTAGATAATGCATTGTGAAGCATGAATATTGATGCTTGATTCATATATGTCCAAAATGCATGTATGGGGCCGTTGTGAGAAGGACGGGAAATGTGGGAGAGTAACATTTTCACCTTGGAGCATGTGATGACTCGGTAAAAATCTTGAAATGATTTTATCACCTCAAAATATGTGAGGACTCGGTGATAAACTATACAATCACCTTGGAGTATGTGATGACTCGGTGATAAATTATCGAACCACCTTGGAGTATGTGATAACTCGGTGATGAATTCCAAAACCAACTAATCACCTTGGCGTATGTGATGACTCAGTGGCGGCGTGAAATTGTGTGGGAAGTGTCTCAGTTACATGATTTGGTCAAGAATCACGTTAGGGAATCGAGTTGGGTCTGAGAGAGAGACAAGAGTAGGATTAATGATTTCATTTGAATTGTGAAGCATGCTATGTGTTTAATGCATCCTTATATATATGCATTGCTTGTGAATGAACATAGTATATGTTGGATGATACATGTAATGTAGTGACATGCATTCATGTAGGTCATGTCGGTTCGGCACTTAGGAGGGTTGGAGAACCTTTACTGAGCCGAAGTGGTGCTCACCCCTTTATTCTAAACTCTTTTACAGATAAGGCGCCAATGACGGATGGGACTTGAGTGTCCAAGTGGAACTCTAGTAGCATTTTGATACATTTTGGAATATTATATATTTTTGTGGCTATCCGTGCCGGCTTGTGGTACGTCGTGTAGTAACCCTTGTAGGCGGGTGTGAGTGGGCGGGTGCAAAGACAGACACTGGGCTGAGCTACCACACTGACAGGGTACAGGGTGCTCAATCCCACATCGTCTGGGTGTGAAAAAGGGGATGTGCTTATATGTAGTATGTTCTCTTCCAATGGTATGAGGCCTTCTGGGGTAAAACCCAAGAGCAAAACCATGCGGGCTCAGGTTCAAAGCGGACAATATCATACCATGTGTTGGAGCGGGGTATTATAGTTGGTATCAAAGCTTGAACCTAGTCGAAAGTGTGCCAACGAGGACGTCAGGCCTCATAAGGGGGTGGATTGTAGTAACCCTTGTGGGCAGGTGTGAGTGGGTGGGTGCAAAGACAGACACTGGGCTAAGCTACCACCCTGACAGGGTACAGGTGCTCAATCTCACATCATCTAGGTGTGAAAAAGGGGATGTGCTTATATGTAGTATGTTCTCTTCAAATGGTATGAGGCTTTTTGGGGTAAAACCCAAGAGCAAAACCGTGCGGGCTCAGGCCCAAAGCGGACAATATCATACCATGTGTTGGAGCGGGGTATTACACATCGATTATGAAATTGTAGTCATGGTTGGATTTTTAGCATTTTTAGATCTTATGCATGAAATTCTTGTAATGACTATAAATTTAGAAGCCATTTGGATTTGGGATGTATATTTTGGACCCAATGAATGTTTTGGGGTTATATAAATATTTTAGTTACATTACCATATATGTAACTTGTGTTTTTCATTTGAATCTTGTATGTATAAAGATAAGGTTGGTTAATGGGAATGAATGTGGATTGTGAGGTCTTTCTGATTCAAATGTGTTATTTGATAAATGGGTATGATGATATGGTGTTTCTAGATGATTTGGGTGTTGTTGGATGAGTTTTATGGGTTGGAAAGGTTTAGATATGAGTTTTGGGGTGAATTTTGGTCAAAGAGGTGTAAAATGAGATTTTCAGGTTGTATTAGTCGACTTACTCCATTCTATAAGTTGACTAATTTGGATAGTGTGTTTTAGAGCTTTCTAGAGTAGCAAATAAATCGACTAATTTACTTGATAAGTCGACTGATTCACTTATAAGTCGACTGACTCCTTTCTATAAGTCAACTAATGCTGATTTTCAAATTTTGAAATAGGCATAACTTGGTCATTTCAAACCCAAATCAAGTGATTCTTTTTTTGAAATTGAGTATTTTTTTATTCTCTATCCAATTGGGTAAGTCTCAATTTTGGATTCTAAACACACGAAGTGTTGAGTCCTTAAAGTGAGTGATTCATGAGAGTGTGGATAAATAGAATTTTCACTAAGGTGATATCTTTTGATGTAGGGCCCATTGGGAATGGTTGAGGTGGAATATTGCACATCAACGTGCAAGAATAGAGTTAAGCTTCCGTGGTGTTTGAGGGTAAGAGAGTCCATTGGGATTAATGGACGTTAGTTACCTCTGGTTTTTCGGGAGTAGGGAAATCGGGGCGTTATAGCATGGTATTAGAGCTTGATACTATCGCATGAGTGTGGCTAAGGTCATTCACAGGGTTGAGTGAACGGGTTTGCAACCCAAGATTTGGATCGATCAGGGTTCTAGGGCGTGATAGCTAGCTAATAAGCAGTTTCACCAATATTTTCACGCCCTGATTTCTGACAACGAAACCGAGTGTGATTATGTTTAACAAGCCACACGTCAAACCACAATCTCTCCTGATATTAAACATTCATACCAAGATCTTTCATCAACACTCTTACTAAGGTACCATGCTTTGATACCACGTTGTCACGCCCCGATTTCCTAGTATCAAAAACCAAGGCACGACTTTTGTCTAGTATCGAAAACCTTTCGATCTCTCGAATACCGCAAAAGCATACTTTTCAAATGTAAACGTATGTACGTGCACTGTAGACCATGCAAACCATAATGGGTCCCTCAAACACTCCCTCGTATCACTCTATGAGAATGCAGAATCCATACTAGTGCACCGACAAAAAATCCAGACTAGTGCACCTGCAAAAAATCCTGCAACTATGCATTTGCCTTTTTTTGGCATTCCAAGTCCATCCAACCACCTAGTTCACTCATGCCACCTTAAAACCATACATGAAAGGAACTTACATCGTTCACAAGTTCTAATTGATGCTTACAATTAAATCATACATCAATGTGAATCATTCTCCTTCACAACCATAATCTATTCATATTGAAAACATCCATCAAATGAACCAAGTGCTACCACAAGCATTACATAAACAAATCCATTGTCTTATCATATATAACAAGCTTATAGTCCAAGCGTACAACAAAGTTACATTTGTCCAAAATTTAACTACAACTCAAAACGAAGTCTCATGCCACAAGCCGGCATGGATAGCCACAATATATACAATATCCAAAATATGGCAAAATGCTACTAGAGTTCCACTTGGACACTCAAGTCCCATCTGTCATCGGCGCCTTATCTGGTAAAAGAGTTTAAAAGAAAGGGGTGAGCACCACGACGGCTTAGTAGAGATACCCTAACCCACCTAAGTGCAGACTCGACACCGACCTACATGAATACATGTCACTATATTACACGTATCATCCAGTATATATCATGTTCATTCACAAGCAATGCATATATAAGAATGCATTAAAAATATATCATGCTTCACAAACAACCATGTAAGAAAAATCACACCCTTGTCACTCTCTCAAATTCAACCCGAATACCCTAACACAATCTTGACCAATCATGTGACCTAGGACATTTCCCACAACCACTCTACGACTTTGACCTACTCTGCCACCGTCATACCTCCGGGGCCTATTTTGGTTTACCCATTGGTGATTAGACCATATCAGCACCGTCACCAAATATTCGTTTACTCAAGGTAATTAGACATTTTTGGCACCGTCACCGAGTATTAGATGGCTCAAGGTGGTTAAATTATATCAGCACCGCAACCGAGCATAATTTTACTCAAGGAGATTAAACCATATCAACAACTTCACCGAGTCATAGATGGCTCAAGGTGGTTAGACCATTTCAGAACTGCCACCGAGCACAAGTTGTCACAAAGTGATTACACTATACCAGCACTATCACCTAGTATAGACCACTTTCTCCTGTTTCCTCACAACAGCCCCATAAATGCATTTCGAACACATAATAATCAAGCATATAGAGTTCATGCCTCATAATGCATAAGCTAGTCATTACAAACACATAGTATGCATCCCATTCCTCATAACCACACGTATAATCACCTATACATGTAACTCCTAGCATACTATTCACATATACTCAAAATCACCAAGTAACACAATTTAGTCATGCCCCACATTACGCATGCATTTACCACAAATGATTTGCATGCGTTTCTACTCATGATATCAACATGAAAGACATATTTTCCATATTTACATATAATTTACATATGCACATTACATAAGGCACAAAATCATATATGCTCTCATTCTTCCACATTTTCATGCATGTGATTCTCATATCACATATACTACCATATACACATCAATTGCATATAAGAGGTTCAAAAGAAGGAGAAAGACACCACATCCCACCCCTCTTACCACTCTAAATCATGCAATACACATCCCTAACTCTCACTGTTTCTCCCGAAACCCTAGAATCAACAATTAAATGAGAAGAGAAACCACTACCTCAAAATCAAAGGCTGTACAATCATTTCTCAAATTTCCAGCAATGTCTACCTTGCCAGAACACAACTTTGTTCATTTCAAACTGAAGCCCCAGCTGTCCCCTATGTATCTTCCTTCTTTGGTGAAACCCGAATCACAACCAAAGAGAGGAGAAAAAAGAAGGACATGAGAGCGAGATAGAACCATGAGAATGGATGACCCTTTTTTAGCCACATGTTTTAAATGCAATGCCCCCAGGTCACTTAACGTACCTTCTGAGACTCTATTTTCGATTTCAAAAACTCATACGGCCTCGAATCACTTCCTATACTCTCTAAAAATTTGATCCAAGCCATTCCCAAAAATTAATATTTTCAAAAAAAATTTGAATTCCCGGGCCCCGGTTTGACCAAAAAGTAAAACTCCTCCAAATCTTCCAAAAATTTACCAAAACCCTTAAAACACTTCCCAAACATGTTCCCCACACTCAAAACATGTTAAACATCACTCAAAATGCATCTATGACAATTATGATGCGAAAAATACAAAATCGGCCAAAATTGGTCACGGTCTCTACAACCTCCCCTCCTTCAAGGAATTTCGTCCTTAAAATTAGAAACATACCTCAAGTAGGAAAAAACTTGGGGTATTTTGAGCGGACTTCTTGTTCTCGCTCCCACGTAACCTCCTCGACTCTGTGTTGCCTCCAAATGACCTTAGCCAATGGAATGGTCTTGCCCCGAAGCACTTGTTCCCTAGTATCCAAAACCTGTACCTGTCTCTTCTCATAATACACATCTTCTTCCACCTTAAGATCCATTCAATCTAACATATATGAAGGATCTGACTCATATTTTCTCAACATAGAAATGTGAAAAGTATTATACACACTTGACATTTGAGGTGGCAATGCCAAGCGGTATGCAACCTGTCCTATTCAATCCAATATCTCGAATGGATCGATAAACCATAGCGCTAGCTTCCTACTACACCCAAACCTCATCAAACCCCATCGTGGCGAGACCTTCAAGAAGACATTGTCCCCTAGTTCAAATGCTAAAGGCCTCCGCCTTCTGTCGGCATAGCTTTTCTAATGACTCTAAGCTGTAAGCAAACGCTGCCTTATGATCTTGATCTTTTCTATATTCTCTCTGACTATATCTAGTCCCAAAGCCATGATCTTAATGACCTCTGTCCAACAAACAGGTGACCTGCAAGGTCTACCGTACAAAGCCTCAAATGGAACCATCTCAATACTAGCTTGGTATCTATTATTGTATGCAAACTCCGCCAATGGAAGGTGATCCTCCCAACTACCTTAAAAATCAAGTGCACATGCTCTAAGAATATCCTCCAAGATCTAAATGGTACGCTCTAACTGACCATCTATCTGAGGATGGAAAGCCATATTAAAATGGAGGTTCGTATCAACTGTAGCCTGAAAACTCTACCAAAACTACGACGTGAATCTTGGATCCCTGTCAGACACAATGAAAACTGGCACTCCATACAGTCTCAAAATATGATCAATGTACAACCGACCAAGAGTATCCACATCATCAGTCACTCTAATCGGAAGGAAGTGAGCCACCTTGGTAAATTTATCCACAATGACCCAAACCACGTCGTGACTCTTCCTCGTCCTAGGTAACCCCGTCACAAAGTCTATAGTGACGTGTTCCCACTTCCATAGAGCTATCGGTAATGGCTATAATAAACCTACCAACCTCTGATGCTCGACCTTCACTTTATGGCAAGTGAGGCACCTTGCCACAAACCGTGCGACATCCTTTTTCATGCCTTTCCACCAATACTATCTACAAAGATTGTGGTACATTTTGGTACCACCGGGATTTACTGTAAGCCTGGAGCTATGAAACTCCCTCAGAAACTCATCCCAACAAGCTAATGGAACAACCATTCTGTCTCTGAACCTTAGACCTCTATCTAAATGAACAACCCAATCCTCCACCGTTTCGCCACTTGTAATTCGAGTACAAATGCTCTCTAACTCAGTGTCATATCTCTGCTTCTCAACCGCCCTACTCACTAGAGTTGGTTGTGCTATAAATGTGAACAAAGTGGCCTATCCACCACTCTCACTAAAGTACAATCCCATACCATAGATGTCTTCTATCATCCTCTATGCTCGAATGGCAATACTAGCCAAAGTACCATGTGATTTCCTGCCCAATGCATCGGCAACCACATTAGCCTTCCCTGGGTGATACTGAAGATCAAAGTTGTAGTCTTCAATGTATTCAACCCATCTCCTCTATCTCATATTCAAGTCCTTTTGTGTAAACCTCAAACTTCTCTCCATAGAGATAATGCCCCCACATTTTCAAAGCAAAAATTATCGCCACCAACTCCAAGTTATGAGTCAGGTAATTCTACTAGTGGATCTTCAAGTGTCGGGAACATATGCAACAACCTTCTCGGTCTGCATCAACACACATCCTAAACCATCCTGTGAAGCATCACAGTAGATGAGATAACCTAAACTGTGCTCGGGAATAATTAAAATTGGAGCACTAGTCAATCTACAATTTAATTCCATAAATGAATGCACGTAAGGCTTGTTCCATTCAAACTTAACTCCCTTACGAGTAAGCTTGGTCATTCGCATTGCTAACTCTGAAGTGTCCTTTATAAAATATCGGTAATATTCTGCAATCCCAAGAAGCTATATATCTTGAATACGTTCTTAGGCCTTTCCCAACTCATTACCACTTCAATTTTTGAAGGGTCTACCGATACTCCTCCTTCTAACACCACATGTCCTAGGAATTTCACCTCCGTTAGCCAAAATTTGTATTTTTTGAATTTAGCACACAAACAGTGCTCTCTCAAAATCTACAACACTGTCCTTAAATGGATCTCATGCTCCTTCTAGAAGAAGAATACACAAGAATTTTGTCCACGAAGACCACCACAAACCTATCCAAGTACACTCTAAATATCTAGTTCATCAAATCCATTAACGTTGTTGGTGCATTCGTCAATCCAAATGGCATCACGAGAAACTCATAGTGGCCATATCTAGTCCGAAAAGCTATCTTCGGAATATCCTATTCCCTTACCCTCAACTGGTAATTCCCCGACCTTAAGTCAATCTTCAAAAAATAAGTCGAACCCTTAAACTGATCAAACAAGTCATATATCCTTAGTAAAGGATATTTGTTCTTAACCGTTACTTGGTTCAACTTATGGTAGTCTATGCATAACCGTAAAGATCTATCCTTCTTTTTAGTAAATAGGACCAGAGCTCCCCAAGGTGATGTAGTAGGTTGTACAAATCCCTTATCCAACAATTCTTGTAACTGATCTTTTAACTCCTTCAACACTGCCAGTGCCATCCGATATGGTGCTATAGAGATAAGCACGATACTAGGAGCAAGATCAATGCTAAACACAACATCTCTCATCGGAGGTAACTCTGTCAAGTCTCCCAGAAACACGTCCAAAAACTCACTAACCACCGGTGGAAATCCTCCACTAGTCACAATCTCATCGTCCTCGGCTAATAAGTTAGCTAGGAAATATCCAACCCCGTCCCATACACCAGAACTAAGCAAAGATGGAACGTAGAAATCATCTCGCTCTCCCACAAAGTAAAAGTAATCACCCTCAGGTGTGCACACCATCACTCTCCTACGGAGGCAATCAATCATGGCTCTAAATGTAGATAGCCAATCCATACCTAGAATGACATCAAAAGTGGTCATGTCTAGTAGCACAAAGTTGAATACTGATTGATGCCAAGCAACCTCGATCTCGCAAGACCGGCACACTCTATCCAGGGTAACCCTACCCCCAATAGGCGTATCAATGGACAATGGTGACTCCAATGATGATACCCCCAACCCCAAGGCACAAGCAAATGCAACCAATATAAATGAATATGATGCTCCTGAATCTATCAACACCCTAGCTCACGAGCTAGAAACCAAGAAAATACCTCTAACCACTGACGGTCCTGGCATATCCTCAGTCAGAGCAAGCATAAATACACGGCCTCGTGTTTACTGACCCTGTTGACCAGTCTCCTGTAAGCCCGACTACTGACTAGAAGTAGGCGTAGAACCTTTTGCTATCTGAGATCCCTGAACTCACTGTGCTGGCTAAGGTGGTAGTTGTGCCCTAAAGGTAGACTAAACTGCAGCTGTCTGCACTGACCTCTGCTGAGATCCTGAACCACTCCGAGTCCCCTGCCTCTACAGGCAGTTAACTGTCATATCCCCAAGTTGCTTATTATAGTAGCTTCCTTTTCCCTCATTGTTCCTGCTAGCACTGGCGCCACTACATGTCCCTGTGAGCACTACCTACTATAATAGCCAATCTGCTGGCAGGTATAGCATGCCACAAATGATCGTGAAGATCTGGTAGACCAGGCCAATGAATGTATCGGCCGAGCTTACTGCTACCCCTAAGAATCTGACCTGCCCTCCCTGTGCTTCTTTCTTCCCTAACTACCTGAAGATGTCCCCGCACCCTTCATTTGCTGTTTAAAGTCTCATATCCTCTGGGTGTCTCTGTCATCCTCTTCAGCCACCAAGGCTCTGTCAACAACCCCATTATAGGTCTTCAAACCTAGAATGGATACCTTCTTTTTGATAGAGGTTTTCAGCCCTTTCACAAACTTTTTCGCTTTCAATTCTTCAATAACTACCATCTTCGGGGCAAAGCGAGCCAAAGATGTAAACTTGGTCTCGTACCCCATAACATCTAAGTCCCCCTAGACTAGATCCATAAACTCCTACCTCATCCAATCCCTCATCGAAGCCAGAAATAACTTATCAAAAAATAACCCTTTAAAGGTTTCCCAATCCATGGTCTCAGTGTTGTGGACATTTCCAATAAATTGCCACCACCAATCTATTTCTCCTTGCAAGTGAAGTGCTGCCACTCCCACTTTCAGATCCTCATCAATTGCAAGAGCAACCATAAGTTTATGAGATTGATCAATCCAACTCTTTGCCACAAGTGGGTCACGTGCGCCATCAAAGGTAGGTGGCTTGATTTTCACATACTCTTTTATAGCCACCATCTATCAACTCAAGGCAATCATAGGCAATGCCTGAACCTCTTCTTCTCTGGCCTCTCTTGCCATTCACCTCATAGTATCAGTCATGTCACGTATGAACTGTGTTCCATCTGTTGGCTCCGGAGGAGCATCAGCGCCTATATCTCGTGCTCTTCTTAGACGCATTTTGCTATATGCAGAATAAGAAAATTCTAAGACCAAGAATTTACACTTCTTACACCATTTTCACCATGCTTACAATCGCCATGTCAATTTAATCCATAAAAGCATGTTATGAAAGCATAAGCATATAATCATATTCTACATAAGCAATTTAAGACTCTAAGTCAAATCCCTTATGTCTACGTCATTAACCTCAAGTGATCGCTAGATCAAGTTTCACCCTTCGTCCTTAGGTTTTTGAACCTAATACCCTACCATCTCGTACCAGGTGATTCACAAACTTACACGTGGTATGACCACTACCCGTCATCCCTAGGTTTCTAACCTAGAGCTCTGATACCATTCCACCACGCCCTGATTTCTAACTCCCAAAAACCGAGTGTGATTATGTTTACCGAGCCACACTTCAAACCACAATCCCTTCAGATATCAAACTTTTATACCAAGATCTTTCCTCAACACTCTTACTAAGGTACCATGCTTTGATACCAAGCTGTCATGCCCCAATTTCCTAGTACCAGAAACCAAGGTGCGAGTTTCATCCATTAATCCCGATGGACCTTTTCTATCTCTCGAATACCGCAGAAGCATACTTTTCAAATGTACATGTATGTACGTGCACTGCAGACTATACAAACCTCAATGGGTCCCTCAAACATTCTTTTATATCTCCCTATGAGAATGCAAAATCCATATATTTTGATGCATCAAAATGATAGTTTTGATGCAAGATAAGTTCGATGCATCAAAATGATAGTTTTGATGCATCGTACATGTATCGACCATCTATCAACCAAAATGCACTCTCAGAACTTTTGACATTCTAAAATCTTGCAGGTTTTTCGATGCATCGTACTTGTCATTTCAATGTATCGAAGATAAATGCATCAAAATGGACGTTTTGATGCATTAAAATGCCCAGACTAGTGCACCTACAGAAAATCCTGCAACTATGAATTTGCCTCTTTTTGGCATTCCAAGTCCATCCAACCACCAAGTTCACTCATGCCACCTTAAAACCATACATGAAAGGAACTTACATCGTTCACAAGTTCTAATTGATGCTTACAATTAAATCATACATCAATGTGAATCATTCTCCTTCACAACCATAATCTATTCATATTGAAAACATCCATCAAATGAACCAAGTGCTACCACAAGCATTACATAAACAAATCCATTATCTTATCATATACAACAAGCTTATAGTCCAAGCATACAACAAAGTTACATTTATCCAAAATATAACTACAACTCAAAATAAAGTCTCATGCCACAAGTTGACACAAATAGCCACAATATATACAATATCCAAAATATGGAAAAATACTACTAGAGTTCCACTTGGATACTCAAGTCCCATCTGTCATCGATGCCTTATCTGGTAAAAGAGTTTAGAAGAAAGGGGTGAGCACAACAGAAGCTCAGTAGAGATACCCCAACCCACCTAAGTGCCGACTCGACATCGACCTACATGAATGCATGTCACTACATTACACCTATCATCCAATATATATCATGTTAGTTCACAAGCAATATATATAAAAGAATGTATTAAACATATATCATGCTTCACAAAAAATCATGTAAGCAAAATCACACCCATATCACTCTCTTGGATTTAACCCGAATACCCTAACACGAACTTGACCAATCATGTGACCTGGGACACTTCCCATAATCACTCCACGACTTTGACCTACTCCACCACCGTCATACCTCCGGGGAAATATTTTGGTTTTTCCATTAGTGATTAGATCATATCAGAAGCGTCCCCAAATATTCGTTTACTCAAGGTGATTAGACCATTTTAGCACAGTCACCAAGTATTAGATGGCTCAAGGTGGTTAGACCATTTCAGCACCACCACTGAGCATAATTTGACTCAAGGTGATTAAACTATATCAGCACCGTCACCGAGTCATAGATGGCTCAAGGTGGTTAGACCATTTCAGGACCACCACCGAGCATAAGTTATCACAAGGTGATTAGACTATATCAGCACCGTCACCTATATAGACCATTTTCCCCTATTTCTTCACAACAACCCCATACATGCATTTCGAACACATAATAATCAAGCATATAGAGTTCATGCCTCATAATGCATAAGCTAGTCATTACAAACACATAGTATTCATCCCATTCTTCATAACCACATGTATAATCACCTATACATGTAACTCCTAGCATACTATTCGCATATGCTCAAAATCACCAAGTAACACAATTTAGTCATGCCCCACATTATGCATGCATTTCTACTCGTGATATTAACATATAAGACATATATTTTCCACATTTACACATAATTTACATATGCACATTACATAAGGCAGATAATCATATATGTTCTCATTCTTCCACATTTTCATGCATGTGATTCTCATATCACATATACTACCATATACACATCAATTGCACATAAGAGGTTCAAAATAAGGAAAAATAAACAACATCCCACCCCTCTTACCATTCTAAGTCATGCAATACACACCCCAAATTCTCACTATTTCTCCTGAAACCTAGAATCGATAATTAAATGAGAAGAGAAACCCCTACCTCAAAATTGAAGGCTGTCCAATCACTTCTCAAAATCCCAGCAATGTCTACCTTGTCAGATCATAACTTTGTTTGGTTCAAACCGAAGCGCAAGTCGTCCCCTATATATCTCCTTTTTTTGGTGAAACCCGAATCACAACCGAAGGCTTCCGAAACCTAGAGAGAATGAAGAGAGGAGAGGAGGGAAGAAGATGAGAGAGCAATAGAACTATGAGAATGGCTGACCCTCTCTCAGCCACATGTTTTAAATGGCATCTAGGCGCGCAAAATGTCCAAAATGCCCCCAAGCCACTTAACGTACCTTCCCCTCTATTTTTGATTTCAAAAATTCCTATGGCCTTGAAATCACTTCCTATACTCTCTAAATATTTCATCTAATCCATTCCAAATAATAAATACTTTTGAAAATTTTTTGGATTCCCGTGCCCACTTAGACCGCATCCTAGGCCCCGGTTTGACCAAAAAGTCAAACTCCTCCAAATCTTTTGAAAATTTACCAAAATCCTTAAAACACTTCCCAAACATATTTTCCACACTCAAAACATGTTAAACACCACTCAAAATGCATCTATGTGCAATTATGATGCGAAAAGTGCAAAACTAGCCAAAATTGGTCACGATCTCTACAAATATATATTCATGTCAGGATTGCCTTTTTACAATTATATTTTATTATTGTTTGTTATTATGTAAAATTGTTGATCAATTTCATTTTTAGCATGAAATTTATGTATTTACCATGTAATTTAGGTTGTTTGGATGGGAGATGATTAGTTTATCTTTTCTCTTATTGGAATGTAGTAAAGAGGACTAGCTCATGGGTTTAACCTACTCTTTGTTGATATTTCAGGTCATAGGTAGTTCCAGCCACAACATTGAGGACTTCCTTATTTTTTGTAGCTCGTGATCATCTACTATTTCCCATTATTCATTGTAGGAACTCTATCTTTAATTATTAGATATCTTCATATTTTTGTCAACATTGATTTATGAATTTGGATTAGGGGTCCTTGGTTTACGGGATTTTCAAGTTGTAAACATTGAGGGGTTATGGAGTTGGAGATTTATTTAATTTATTAGTTTTCCTTTTGCAATATATATATATATATTTATTTTATGCATCTTGTACTCTATGCTTATTTATTATCACGTGTTGGTATTTCCTAATTTTTGTGTATAAGCTCGGCCAACTTATGTACGAAAATTAGGGGGTGTCACAGATATCACCTAGATACATTAGACCTTTTGATATCCTTGAGTGTGTCAATGAGGTACCTTATAGATTGGTTCTACCACCACAGTTAAAAAAGGTTCATGATGTATTCCACGTTTTGATGTTAAGAAAGTATGAACCTAATCCATATCATGTTTTCAGTTGAGTAGATATTGAGGTTGATGAGGATGTCACCAATGAGGAGAGACCAATCCAGATTCTTGACACTCGAGAGCAAGTTCTGAGAGGTAAGACCATTCCATTGGTCAAAGTTTTGTGGCATCATCATAATGTTGAGGAGGCTACTTGGGAGCGAGAGCATGAAGTTCGTTCTAAGTATTTGGACTTGTTTTTTTTCAGGTATGCCCTGATTTCAGGGATGAAATTCTTTTAAGTTGGGTAGGTTGTAAGAACCATGACAATTTTTGGCCGATTTTGTTTTTTCATTTAATGTCATATAAATGATTATATGTATGTTCTAAATGGGACATACATGTTTGGAGATTTGTATAAGGGTTCAAGAAAGTTTTAGGAGCGTTTGGTGAAATTTGAGTTTTTCAGGTCGAGCAGGCCCAAGACGAGGGTCCACTGGGCCCAAAAAATCTGAAAGTTTTAGAATGATACAAAATTTTGAGATTAATTTAAATAAAATATTTTATGAGTTATGGAATCTATTTCGAGTCTGTGGGAGTTACCGAAAGTGAAAACGAAATCCAGGAAGATTCGGTAAATAACTAGTGGCGTTTTGGTAAATAGAGGAGGCAAGGTCTATAAATAGAAAGGAGAATGACATAGCTCTCATTCTTTCATTCTATATCAGTTGATTGAGAGAGAAATATATATATATATATATACACACACACACACACACACACACATTCATCTTCTTCCTTTTCTCATGAAATTGAGCAGCTTAGAGTGGGAATTAGAAGGCGTCGAATAAGAGAGAATCGTTCTACGCATCGAGGGTTCGAGATTGATCCATTCAAAATTGAATTCGGACAAAGTTGATTTCGATGAGAAATTGGGGATTTTATTTGGAAGCTCTTCCAAATTGAGGTAGGGATACCTAACCTATGAAATCTGGGATTTGTGTGAGTATATTGGTTGTCTATAGCGACCAATTGGTTATGTGGGTATAATTAAATGTCTTTCAAAGTTAAAGCAAGCTAGATTATACAATTCAATGAATTCTCAATGTAAAATAATATGATTACATGTTTATAATTTCCTTAAATGAGTATGAAGCATGTTGAATGTGAATGGTGAGAGATTTATGTGTGTTCATGTGTATATGTGAAGGTAAAACTTATGTGTTTGATAAATTATCTTGAAAGCATATTTAGATGTAAATCATGTTTCATTGTCAATATAAATGATATAAAATGTGATATATGTTCAATATGAATGTATATGAGATTTGTATGAAAATGTACAACCATGTTGAGTGGTTACAATGTTACTTTCACTTACATATGGACGTTTAACATGAGCATGTGGAATTCATCTTCATTCATTGGCAAGCATATAGTGAGGGTGGTGAGCTCAATTGGGTAGTGAATCCTTTCAATGAGGGAAATAGGATAATCCAGTAATCAGAGTCCTATATGGGGTAGTCCAGTAATCAAAACCTTGGATAGATAGAATTAGATGGTCCAGTAATCAAAGTCCAGTGGTTGTGTGGAAAGGATGAGGGAGATGTGCATATCATGTCGTATCATATGTAGCTCATGATATAGTTGAGATATATTTACGTAACATGATTAAATGCAAATGTATGTTTATGTGGTACTCACATAACTTGCAAAATTGTGTTTTAGATATTCCTACTGAACGTGTTGTAGCTCATCCCATAAGTATTAACTTTTTTAAGAAAATGGTAAAGAAGTGATGGAGTTGGCGTGGAGTAAGATCGGTTTCTTTTAAATACATTTAATGCTTTATTTGAATGCATGTCCAAGGGGTGGACTATGTGCATGTGTTGATCATGTATAAGACCTTTTATGTTTCGAGAACATTTTAAGATTAAGTCTTATGATATCATACATTATATGTACATTTTGAGCATGGTGAATACTAGACAATGCAAATGATGATTTATATTTCCATTAATGTCTTTTTTTTCCTATGTATGTTAATGGTAGATGACTGAGTTGATAAAGCATGAAATGAACCAAGTGTTGAGAGTGAGAAAGGCAGATGGCCGAGTGGCTACGATGGATCGTAATGCCCATTACGATGCATCCTCATCTTATGATGCATCGTAACATGCATTACGATATATCATAAAATTTTGATACATCGTATATTGGGTTATGATATATCGCATAAATGAGGAGGTTTGGTGGTCAAAAATAGTGTTTTTCATACATTATTTCGATACATAATCGATGCATCGTAGATTACGACACATCGTAATCTAAGTTACGATGTATTGTAATAGCTAGAAGCTAAGATGAACTGAAGTGAGTGAATAGGTGTGCATGGGGTACATGTGGGGCCCTATTGTGAGAATAGTCATTGAATATGATGAAAATGATGTACAAAATAATGCTTCCGCTGAATTATGAGATGATAACTTAGATTGCTTGATCATTGTGATGATCCAGTTAGGAATTGATGTAATGACATGGGTAATAAGGCTTCTACAACAAGTAATGATCTCAGTGGTCTGGATCGGAGCCAAGGGTGTTGGGAATCAGCACGTGACAGCTTGGTGTTAGAATTTGATATCGAGGCATGATTGTTATTGAGAAGTGTCAATGTTTAACTTAAATCACCCTCATTTCTCATGCCCTTCTGAGTGTTGGAAATCGGGTCGTAACAGACACGTGGCAATTTGACGAATTCAAAATATAATTAAAGGTACATGTGAAACAAGCTGAACAAGTTGGTTAAGGGAAGTGCTCCCTATAATTAAGGAAGAGTTAGTTTAGATGAAGAAAATAATGGGGAAAGAATGGATTTTTCTTTTGCGGAAGCGTGATTCATCGAAAATAACCGAACCCCTTAATGTATGAAAGATTGTGTAAATAATAAAAAAAATTCTTCTTGAACACAGATATGATTGCATGGAGAATATGGGATTCAGAGATCAAATGGGGATAATTTCCAACTCCCTAGTCTTTAACAATTGGTGAAGCAATCGATCTCCTTGGTGTACTGCCCGTAAGAATCACTACTATGACCCTTTAGGTTGATTATCTAAAAATCTAGTTCTTTTGGGAGAACCCTAGGTTTGTGAACTAATTTCTACGCACACTAGATATGGGAGAGAATCTGACATATTTATAGAAGAGTCTCTCCCAAGTCAAGTTTTCCTTTCCATATATCCAAGTTATGATAAATCATGTCTTCATATAAAAGGAAAGTATATACACACTCCATATCTTATATTCTCCTACGAAAAATAAGATATTATGTATATATTTAAATTATATATATTATTATATATTCCAGGATATTAAAATATTCAATATATAATTTCACTTGTGCCCTTAGCTTGTAATTAAATTACAAATGCCCCTCGTATATTAAATCAATTCATATTTAATAACCTAGTTGGTTTTAAATTGACTTAGTGGACTAGAAGTGAGGATCTTATTTAAGAGCACAAACTCTTATTGGCTCCAATGGATTATAAATTTGCCCGGTCATCCCATGACCTTAAATTTCAATAATCTATTAACCACAACTTAATTCCACTATATAAGTATGGTTGCACTCCAACTCAAGAATAATTGAACTACGTGTTGTCTTTAAACCTTGTGTTGCCTCAACATACAACACTCGTGTTTAATAATACAAAATTACCCCTCTACGCACAATTGGATATGGACGTATAAGCACCAATCAATCCAAATAAATAATTGAATATTTATTAAGCCACTTGATTATTTTTCATTTAATCAATAATCCATTAATAAAACATAGGCACTTTGCCAAGTTGTATACTCATTTTATTAAAGTTGAAGCAAGCGCTTGGATTTACGATTGATTAAACTAATCAAGTCATAATAAATTAGCTAGCATAGATGTAAATCTTGGGAGCATGTTCCAAAGCACATGATCAACCAACACCTAACATATTTAGATTTTAGACTTTAGGACCTGTAAGGACCGGAATAATTTTGACCGATTCCAGGTGAATTTTGACCGGATTAAAATTTTTTTGGATTAATTATATTCCAGAAAGGGTGTGGATATATTTTCATACAAGCGGAAGGTGCATGTATATGTATATATATATCTAAATATATATATATACATAGTACCTATATTTATATTTAATTATAAATATATGGTAGGCTTGTATGCAATTATGAAGAAATGTGGGTGCACATGCATGATTACAAGTATATGTGTATTAGATGCCCATGTGATAAAAATATATATATATATTTTATGTATTATATATATATGTGGCTGTGAGTGGTGGACCAAAAGAAAAGAAGAAGAAAAGAGACCAATAGTGGTCTCGGCTAGCTGAAAGAAAAAGAAGAAAGAAAAGAAAAGAAAAGGAAAAAAGAAAAGAAAAAGAAGAGAGAGAAGGAGAAGTCGGGGAGAGAGAAGCCGAGACTGGGATCGGTAGAGAGAGAAAGAGAGAGTGACGCCGAGAGAGGAGAAGGAGCTTCGGTGCTCCGGCGGCCGCTCTGACGTGGGTCTCTCGACGGCCAGCCACGGTTGGTGGCAGCGGCTGAAGGCGGTGGTTGCAGGTGAGCACGGTTGGTGGTTTCAGCTGGGTTCGCTGGTTCGGTGGAGGAGATCGATGGTGCTCCGGTAGCTCGTGGGTCCGTTCGGCAGTAGCTGTTCCTGCCATGGTAGTGGTCGGTGGTGGGTCGATTTACGGCGGCTGATGGTGGCCGTGGTGGTGGTTCGAGTGGTGTTCGCTCAAACACCCTTTGTTCGTGGGTCAGATCCAAATGGGAGCTTCGAATTCCATGGGTGAAGCTTTCGGGTTGTTGACAGCGGCTGGGATTTCTTGGCCGAGGGTTGTGGATCTCCGGTCTTGGGCTTTCACAGTTGAGGTGACGGTCTATGGTGGTGTTGAAGAAGGTGAGGTGGTTGGCTGTCACAGGGGGTTGGGTTTTGGTGTGGCAGCCGTGGACGGCAGCGGCCGTGTGGGCTGTTGGAAGTGTTGGATTGGGCTCTTCCATGTGGGTTCGGTGCGGGTGGTTTGGGTGTTGCAGCCGTGAGGTTGCAGTAGTGGCTAGTGGAGGCTCGACCTTGGTGGTTCGATTTTGGGTAGCCGTTCTGATTAAAGTGGCCAGTTTGGTTTTGATCTATAGTGGTTGGTGGTGGTTTCCGGCAGTGATTGTTGGGTCCTGTCGGGGTTGGCTTCGGATGGCTCGACGATTGTGCGCACGGCTTGATTGGAGCGGTGTTTTGTTGTGGATTGTTTGGTATGTAGTTGTTGGGTTTGTTTGATCAGCCACATTTTTGGGCTGCAATGTTGGAGATCTACAAATTAATGGGTTTGATGATTGGCTGGGTTCATCCACGGTAGCTTTGATAGTGGACTCGGGTGTGGCCATGGTAGCTTCAGTTGGCCTTTGGTGGTGGTTTGACTCCGTTGTGGAGGTGTTTTTGGTAGTGGGGTCGGACGGTTGTATGAGGCTGTTTGGACCTTCACGGTTGATGATGTGGGTTGAGACATCATGGATTGAGAGGTTTGGGCTTGAACTTGGAATTGGGTTATGATGAGGATTGGACCACGACATGAATTAGGCCAAGCATGAAAATTGAAAAGGAAATGAAGTGGCCCGATGGATTGTTCGTGTGGACTTCGACACAGGACCGGATCGAGCATGGTATAGACCGCTTTGCAAGTGCAGACTTGGCGAAAGCGGGACTTAAGGCAAGTTGATTCTTGCCTCTATCTCTTACAGATATTTTTTGTTATGTTGGTTAATTTACCTATATCCCTTAATTTGATTATAGGTGGCTTATATATATATATGTGCATTTATATATATATATATATATATATATATATATATATGTGTGTGGATGTTGCATACGTGAGGGATGTGAGGATATATATATATGTGTATATATATATATATATGTGTGAGCTTGGGGAACGATGACATGCTAAATAATACCTATTTAGCTATGTGTTGTCTTGTATGCATATGTGGCTCTTATGCATGATGTTAAGTATATATGTGTGATTATATATATGGTTACAGTGATAGAAATGCATGCTAAGTATGAATGTAACTTTTGGCGAGCATTTGCAAAGCATGAATATGATATGCTAAGTATCCTATATGTTCTTAATACACATGTGGTGACGGAATATATATGTGGTTATATATGTTGTGAATGGAAAGCATGCTAGTTACTTGTATTAAATGCATGCCTTGAGTGAGAGCATGATTATATGTATGCTAGTATACGTGTATATAGGACTTATATGCAGGATTGGACATATATGTGTTTATATGTGGGAATGTGAATATGAGATGCATGCTGGCTTTATTTATATATCGAATGTATGCATTGGTTGTAGCATGATAAAAATGTGCTAAGTTGAAGTTGTTTGCATATATGAGGTATTATGCGGGTTTTGAACATGTATGTGCTATATGTGTTGGGATGTGATGAGAAGCATACTAAGTACTTATTTTTAGTATTCATAAGCATGGGTTAAAGCATGAAAGTATTATGCTATGTATATATGCATCCATATTGCATGTATAGGAGGAAAATGACACATACGTGGTTATATGTGGGTTTATATAGAGAGAAATGCATACTATGTACTTATATACTAGTTGGTGCATTGAGATAGCATAAAATAAAATGCTTGATTACGTATGCATCCACATTGCATATATGGGAGGTTGCGGGAAAATTAACGCAAAAAGGGGTACACGGGACTTCGGAGTGGTCCAACCGTGTCACGAGAAGTGGTATAATTATCCACTGCGTATGGCCCTCGGAGTGGACCCGCCATACAAAGGCTTTATGCCTAGAATCGGAGTATGTCCAACATTTGTGAGCTTCGGAGTTGCCCCCTCACAATTTGGCAAACCAATATATTGCCATCAGAGTGTGTCCAACAAGTATGGCCCTCGGAGTGGACCCGCCATGCTCAAGCTTAATGCCTGGAATTCGGAGTATGTCCAACGAATGTGAGCCTCAGAGCTGTCCCCTCACATAATGGCAATCCTATACATTGCCAGGGTAGAATGACCTTTCGGAGTGGTCCAGGTCATAGGATGGTTATCGGAGTTGTCCTAGGTCACATGATCCTCGGAGCGGGCCAATCATGTGGGGTATCGGAGGAGGACCGAGAGTGAGAGTATCTGCAAGCCTAGATGCTTGTATTATGTGTCGGATTATAACCGTGGAAGCTGAAAATAACTTTATGCTTATGTGTTTATCTGTTAAGCATGTTTTTCTGTTTAAATGCATCTATATTGCATTTGCGATATGCTACTTGTTGAGTAGGGAATGTGATAGATGATTTACATCGTTTATGTAAATGTGTTGATATATATGTTCTATATACATATTGGGGCTGAATGTTTACTGCTTTCAAGCATGTTGAAAATGAATTCTATAACCATGGTTAGTGGATTTTGTATGTTCATATGTGCTAGAGTAGCCATATACATCATTGGGTCATGCATGCTAGGTGGGGCATGGTCTTAAATATTGTGATATATTTAAGTGTATGTATATTTTTGAGAATATGTGAGGATCAACCTGCTGCAGCGGTGATAGTATGGTTCTACATACCTTGTTGGGCCTTTGAGCTCACCCCCTCCCAGGTTTTGCAGGTATTGCTGATTACGGAGTTAGTTAGGGGACTGACAACACCGGTTGCAGAGGTAGTAGTTAGATTCCTTAGAATCTAATTTATGTTCAGGATAGTAGATGAATGTTGTACATTTGGATTAAATGTATGAAGTGATTATGTTGAGTCAATCCCTTCAGGTGTATTTCATTCATGCGATGTATGTATATAATACGGATATTCAAGGACTGAGACATGTATATTTTTTATTCTATTATGCATGTTGTAGAAATGCTGGGGGGACCCGTGCCCAGAAGTGTCCATATGAATTGTAAAGCAGGTATAACATGCCAGGAGCTGATTATTTAGAATGGGTCATGCCCAATTTTTGTAAAAATAATAGGAAATTGAGGTTGTATGATCAGGTGATGGTTATGTCGTGAGGGTGATCTCACGGGGTTCACACCTCGATTTCTGGGCCTCGGGAATCGGGGCGTGACAGGACCCACTGCATATATCAAAGTACTAACTAACCATGCATAGGGTTCATCACTCCCTCATACTTGAGGATAACATTTGCCATAACATTGACAAGTAGTAATTGCAATGACAGTTTTACAATTACTTTGATAATGAGTTGTCGGCGATCTTGTTTTATTTTTTATCAATAAGGAGTCCACCCACTATTGCTGAACAAACAAAACACTTTATGATAACACAATATAAGTGACTTGTGCTCCTGACTTTGGTAACTATACCAGGCATGCACCAAGTCATTGCGTAGTCAATGGACACTACGATTTTGTAGAGACCGTGACCAATTTTGGCCGATTTTGCATTTTTTGCATAATAATTGCCATAAATGCATTTTGAGTAATGTTTAACATGTTTTGAGTGTGGGAAACATGTTTGGGGAGTGTTTTAAAGGTTTTGGGAACATTTCGGAAGATTTGGAGAAGTTTGACTTTTTGGTCAAACCGGGGCCCGAGATGTGACTTAAGTGGGCCCGGGAGTCCCAAAAATTTCTGAAAATAATTATTTATGGGAATGGCTTAGATGAAATGTTTAGAGAGTAGAGGAAGTGGTTTCAAGACCGTAGGAGTTTTCAAAATCGAAAACGGAGCCCGGTAAGGTACATTAAGTGGCCGAGGGGCATTTTAGTTATTTTCCATGCCTTAGATATTTTAAATATCTGGCTGAGGTTGATCCCAGCCATTTCACACGGATCCTTCTCTCTCTAACATTTCCCCCTTCTCCTCTCTACCTTCTCTCTATATTTCGGAGCCGTTCGGGTGCGATTCGGGTTTCGTCAAAGAAGGGAGATACGTAGGGGACGGCTAGGGCTTCCCTTTGAACCGATCAAAGTTGCGATTTGGAAAGGTAGATGTCGCTGGAATTTTGGTGAAGTGCTTGGAAGGCCTTCATTTTCAAGGTAGGGATTCTTCTTCTCTTCTAATTGTCGATTCTAGGGTTTTGGGTGAAGAAAAGAGGTGTAGGTTATGTTTCACATGCTTTAGGATGGTGAGAGGTGTGGAAAGTTGTACTTTCTCCTTCTCTAGAGTCCTATCTTTTCACAATCGTGTCCATTGTGTTGGTGGTAGCATGTGGGTTTGAAGTGGGTGAGTGTGAGAAATTGATACATAGGCATTATGTGCTCAATTTGGTGTATATGTGAAAAATGTGTGCCAAGTGTCATATATGTGATTATATGTGGAAATGTAGTTGTTGAATGCATATTAGTTCTATGTACTAAAATAATGCATTGAGTGTAGCATGAGTAAAATATGCTAATTTTGAAGTTGTATGCATATGAGATGATATATGCATGTGTTATACATATATGTGCTATATGTGGTGTGTGGTGGTGAGAAACATGCTTTTTACTTCTTTTTAGTATTAATGAGCATGAGTTGAGCATGAAAATAAAATATCATGTGTTTATGCATTTATATTGCATATGTGGGGAGTTGCGGGATAATGACGCAAATAAGGTGCACGGGGCTTCGGAGTGGTCCAACCGTGTGGTGGAATGTGGTGAAATTATCCACTATGTATGGCCCTCAGAGTGGACCCGCCATACTATGGCTTAATGCCCTAGGATCAGAGTATGTCCAATACTAATGACCCCTCGGAGTTGTCCCGGTCATTGGATGGTTATCGGAGAATGTCCAAGATTTGTGAGCCTCGGAGTTGTCCCCTCACTTCATGGCAATCCTATACATTGTTATGGTAGAATGACCTTTCGGAGTTGTCCCGGTCATTGGATGGTTAGAGGAGGTGTCTAAGGTTACATGATCCTCGGAGTGGGCCAATCATGTGGGGTATCGGATGAGGACCGAGAGAGAGAGCATTTACTTTCCTTAATGCTTTTATGCTTGAACATGTTATACATGATTCGTGAAATATGCAATCCTCTTTAATTGCATTTGTTAAATTATTTATGAGATTGTGGATGTGGCATGTAGTGTATTCATATGCATTCCATGTAGGTCAGTGTCGAGTCGGTACTTAGAAGGGTTGGGGAACCTTTACTGAGCCGCAGTGGTGCTCACCCCTTTATTCTAAACTCTTTTACAGATAAAGCGCCGATGACGGACGGGACTTGAGTGTCCAAGAAGAGTTCTACTTATATTTTGCTATATTTTGGACATATGTACTTTTGGCTATCTGTGCCGGCTTGTGGCACGGTAATGATCTAGTTGTAGTCATGGTAGAATTTGTTGTACTTTGAACCTTTGGCATGAATTCTTGTAATGACTATAAACTTGGAAGAACCATATGAATGATATATATACATATCTTTTGAGAAAAGTGTGTGTTGGAGATGTATGGTACCATAGGACCATTTTCCTCTTTAGTTATAATTTCTTGTATGGTTAATCATGAGCAAATGGAGTATGGAAAGTATGTATGCATGAGTTATGGAGTGAAGATGGTAAGAAAAATAGATGGAATTACATTTCAAGTATGAAATGCATGTTATGTGAATTTATTTGATGGCCATTGAGGCATTAGAGTAGCCATTGGGGAGACACATGCCCCAAAGTGTTCATTTTGAGTTCAAGGAGTGAATGGAATTTATGCATATAGTAATATAATTGTGTTAGCTTCGTTTTGATGGGTCATGGACCTTGTTTGGATTTAAATTGAGAAAGATATGCATGTTTTAGTGCAAGAGTGGTTAATCTGACCCACACCCACTAATTTGAGCATAACTTGAGTTGTGGTTGGTATTTTTGGATGATTCAAATTTTGTTAAAAACTAGACATGTTGAGGATGATCCATGTCAAATTTCAAGTTAAACGAACTTACGGATTGAGAGATATTAGCATTTGAAGTCAGGTTGAGGAGTGCTGTCAAAAATCCAGGTCTGGTGTAGTTTGAGGCGACTCAAAGTCAACTTTGAGGCGCCTGGAAATCTTTGAGGTGACTCAAAGTTGAGTTTGAGGTGCCTCAAAGTTCTATTTTTAAAATTTTGAACTCACTCGAAGTTCCAGGAGCCTCAAAATCGAGTTTCAGGCGCCTCAAAGTCCTGAAAACCTTAAAATTAGGGAATTTTATGATTTTTCATGATCTAAGAGTGGAAATGGAATATCATGGATACATAGACTGATGTGTGGCCCATTGGGATGGATAGTGATGAGAATACGCATAGGTAATTACATGCGTATGATTAGCTTCCGCAGTAATTCGAGGGAATTGAGTAGGTTCATTGGGGTTAATGAACGGGTTCACCTCTGGTTTCCCCGGGAGTCGGGAAATTGGGGTGTGACAGATTTAGGTCTTGAATCGAATCAATACATTACATTCATAATATATAAATAGTGTTTTTTTATAAGCAACATATTGTTATTGATAAACCGATGTCATTACATCCCAATTGGTGCTATAAAGGGCATACAATCCCAACATTAAATGGCTTGGAAATATGGGACACATGGTGACATTCCATTGGAAGGATACGTTATAATTTTTAATTGAAGACGCATCTCTTATGCTAAAAAGTAGCAAGAAGTGCAGAACATGGCTCAAACGTGGGGAATAAACTGAGAATAAGAAGGAAAATGTAGAACACGTGGCATTATTCTATTGGAAGGATGCGTGGGAGATTCTAGTAGAAGTTACAACCGTAACTGCTTTATGAAGTGGGAGAACATGGTCTCTAGCATATATGCACTATCAGAATCTCAAAGAGACCAGGGGACAGGTGGCAGAGTTTGGTTATTTCCACGTGGAAAGTCACACCTTCCATTGGAACCATCACCTACAACTATTGATATAAAGCTACAACACTCAAGAGAATGTGGCCTTATATATAAAAACATGATCAGAAGATCAATGAGATCATAGGACAAGCAAAAAAGCCTGATTGGACCACTTGGAAAGTTGTTAAATGCCCAACAGTAACTGCCACTAGAAGACTCTATAAATAGTACATCTAAGCCTTACTTTCAAATCATGTTCAACACACACAACAACAACACTTCAATTATCCTTACATTCCTACAATGTATTTTTAATTCAATTTCAATTCAAGCCCTACACTTCAATTACCATTTATATTCCTATAATGTTTTTTAATGCATTTTAATTCAAGGCTCTTTAGCTTTCGATTATATGTTATGTTTTGTTAAATCTCCTTTACAAAGTTATCTTTCATTTCAGCAATTTACATTTCTGCAATGTACTTCAATTACGATTTACATTCCTATAATGTTCTTTAATGCATTTTAATTCAAGGCTCTTTAGCTTTCCATTATATGTTATTTTTGTTAAATATCCTTTAAAAAGTTATCTTTCATTTCAGCAATTTACATTTCCGCAATGTACTTCAATTCCCTTCATTAATGCAAGATAAATTCCAGCCTTTTACTTTCAAGTTCTGCACTTTCATTCCCTTCATTTCAGTCCTGCATTTCAATTCATTCCCTCACTTTCAGTATCACAATCTTCCTTCCATTTGCAATCTCGAATTCCTTTGTTCCAAAGGCAAGAAATAACCCAAAAGGTGGTCATTCCAGACCTTCACACAATCGCCTTATCCTTACTTTCCAACTAAAATCTAGTTTGGATCTTTAATCGGAACTGAACAAGTTTTAGACACGCTCGCGCTTCCAATAAATGCTTTTTACATGCCAAACATATTGGCACACCCGGTGGGACCTCTAATAAATGAGTGTCCAAATGGTGGAAGATCTTATTCAGATAATTATGAAGATTTCTCCCAAAGAATGGAGTAAAAAATTAGGTCATTAGTCTAAGAACTTTTGGAATTATTACGACTTTTTCCTAAAAGATTAGAGGACAGATTGATAGACAATCTTACAAAAAAACTAGACTTCATGGTGTGCCAGTTTCTATTGTTTCAGATAGAGACCCACGATTAACATCTCGATTTTGGCAGAGTTTCCAAGCAACACTTGATACGGATCTTCACTTTAGTACTGCTTTTCATCCTCAGACGGATGGTCAGTTTGAGTGTACTATACAAATTTTGGAGGATATGTTGCGGGCATGTGTACTTGATCTTTGGGGTAATTGGGAAGATCACCTTCCTTTGGTGGAGTTTGCATACAATAATAGCTATCAAGCTAGCATTGAGATGGCTCCATTCGAGGCCTTGTATGGTAGACCATGTAGGTCACCTATTTGTTGGACTGAAGTTGGAGAGACAGTTTCTTTGGGACCGGATTTAGTTCGGGAAACTACGGAGAAGATCAAGTTAATTCGGCAAAGATTGCTTACGGCGCAGAGTCGTCAGAAAAGTTATGCTGATAGAAGATGGCGACCATTGGCATTTGAGGTGGGAGATCATGTTTTTCTAAAGGTCTCACCACGGAGAGGTTTGATGAGGTTCGGTCGTAGTGGCAAGCTAGCGCCACAGTTCATCGGACCATTTGAGATTTTGGATCAGGTAGGAGAGGTTGCTTATCACTTGGCATTGCAACCGCAATTGTCAAGTGTGCACAACACTTTCCATGTGTCTATGTTGAGGAAGTATGAGCCAGACCCTTCACATATACTCGATTGGACAGACCTTGAGGTGGAGGAGGATATGTCATATGAGGAAAGATCAATTCAGATTTTGGACACTAGAGAGCAAGTGCTTCGGGGAAAGACCATCCCATTGGTTAAGGTGCTTTGGAGGCATCATGGGGTACAAGAAGCTACATGGGAGCGAGAACAAGAAGTCCGCTCAAAGTATCCCGAGTTGTTCACCACTTGAGGTACATTCTAATTTCGAGGACGAAATTCTTATAAGGTTGGGAGGTTGTAGAGACCGTGCCCAATTTTGGCCAGTTTTTCAAATTTTGTCATTTATCGCTTTAAGCATATTTTAAATGATGTTTAACATATTTTGAATGCGGGGAACGTGTTTAGAAGGTTGGAATATGCTTTTGGAAAGTTTTGACAACTTTTGAGAAAGTTTAACTTTTTGGTCAACGGGGGCCCGGGATGAGTTTAAGTGGGTCCGGGAAATTCGGAAAATTTTATTTTTGACTATGGACTAAACGAAATATTTAAAGTGTTAAGGAAGTGATTTCGAGTCCAACGGAGTTTTTGGGAATTAATTCTGAGCTCGGGAAGGTATATTAAGTGGCCGGGGGTAAAATGGTCATTTTGCGCCCCTAGGGTTGAGATAAATATCAAAAAGGGTCTGAGACATTTCATTTTACAGATCCCTTTCTCTCTCTACGTATCCCACTTCATCTCTCTCCCTTCTCTCTAGAGTTTGAGAGCCTTAAGGTGTGATTTGGAAGATCTTGAAGAAGAAAAGTGTGTAGGGGACACCAAGGGCATCGGTTTGAACCGATCAAAGTCTCCATTTTGTGAAGTTGAGAAAGCTAGGATTTCTTAAAGTTGGATTCAAAGCTTGGGAATTTGAGGTAGAGGTGCTAGACTCATCTTTACTTTGATTCTATAGGTCACATACTTGTGACATGAAAGATAGATTGGGATTTCTTGAGTTTAGGGTTATGTATATGTGTATATATGTATACCAATGTGATTGTGCATATATAAATGTCTAGTATGTTGGTTAGAACTTATATGTGTTGTGTATGTGCAAATGAGACTATGAATGTTCTTGATGAAAAATGTGATCATTTGGTGAAAATATGAAAAATGTAAGTTTTATATAGACTTGTGCATGAAAGATATGATTTTTCTTGTGAAATGCATAAGCATGATGATTTTCATGGTATGAGTGTGTTGACATTGTGACAAGCTTGAGATGAGAAAGAAAAGTGCATTGTTTTGACAAAAGCATTGCATTGTGTGGATTTTGTGCATTTATTTTGATAAGTGTACATTATATGAAAAGTGAGGTTTTTGGGGCATGTGTGAGAATTAATAAGGGTATTGAACTCTAGGGTGCAAGACCCAAAACTTGGCCAAGCGAGTGTCGCTTCCGTCGGGTTAGTAGCCCGAAAAGTGTGAGCAGAGTATGTGGTCCCAACGTGACCCCTACTATGGATTGTGATAAGCGAAGTCCTTAGTTAAATTGATTTCTGAATTTATGTGGCATGAGTTATATATGTATATATTGTGGCTTGCTCAATTGGATATATATATATATATATATATGTATGTAAATGCATTGAGATGTGAAGCATCACACATGATTTGAAAAACGTGTTTGTTTATGGGTTAAAAGCATGTACACTTGTCATGTAGACATGTAGGGATTTCATATGCATCCATGCATGGCCGCCTGAGTTAGAGTGGGGTTGGGTGGATCATTCCTACTGAGCCGCAGTGTTGCTCACCCCATATTTATATAAACATTTTCAGATAAGGCGCCAATGGGAGACGAAGTATGATTAGCTCTATGGATATGTTGAGCTTATTTTTGGACTTTTGCTCTTTTGAGATGTAGTTAAATGTCCATGCCGGCTTGTGGCATGTAGACAATGGTTGTGGTGTTGCCTTTACATTTGTACCTTCTTCTGTATGTGAAATCCAAATGTAAGTGCCACACTTGTAAGAAAGTGATTTTTGAGAAATGTATGTGTAATGACTTCCTTCATTTGAGACTTGTTGAATGTATGCAAAAAGGGCCATTTAAATTCTTATATGTATGGTTCCATGGATTATGTATGGATTTGGAACTTAAATGGATAAATGTATTCTTTTGTCTCTTGTATCTTAATTTCGTGGATATCAATGTTTAGAGTTGTGGATTTACGTTGGAATCATGGTTGTAGGATCTCAATGTATAAGTTAGATTGTATGGTTGGGTTAACGAAGATCACCTTTGGAAAAATGAGGATGGTTTGGTTCACTTGAATTTTATGTTCATGGTGAACTTAGGATGAATTTTTTATGATTATGCAAGATTTGAGATTCAAATGTATAGGTTGATGTGTGAGTATGATGTTATATCAATGGTAGATGATTTATATGAGTTATGAATGATCTAAGGTGGTTTGGTTGAGATTTGGGTTCAATTTGATCTTATATAGGTGTTTGGAAGAATCTGGGCAGTGCATTTCGATTAATCGAGATGCCCATCTCGATTGATCGAAATGGTTGCGAGATTTTATGAATTTCTGAGCTTTATTTCGATTAATCGAAGTCCCAATCTCGATTGATCGAAATATTGCAGGTCCAAAGTACCGAGGGGGTGTTTTCTTTGATTAATGGGGTCAAAATCTCGATTAATCGAGATGAATCTCGATTGATATTCACAACAAGGATCAAAAACTGTCCATACTTCGTTTCGATGTAATTTCTTCATTTTAAATCGGAATTGAGCGTGGTTTTTTTTGAAATTGAGTATTTTTGAAAGATCTATCCAATGGTGTAGGTTTCATAATCAAATTCCATCTGTGTAAAAAGTTGAGGTCCAGAACTTAGTGGTTTATATGTATGGAACCAAAGGTGAAAATCATTTGAAAGGGCCTTTGATGATCTAATGCCACTTGAAGGGTGTGCATATGGAATGCTTCCATAATAGAAATGATTATAATGAGATTAAGGTGTGGGAAATTGAGGTGAAATTACGGATTCACCCCCGTTTCCTTCGCCCCTAACTGGGTGTCGGAAACCGGGGCGTGACACTACCAGCACCCCAGACTCAATAGAACATTCCACTATCACCACGAAATCAACAAAACATTCCACTGGAAAAGATTCTTCAATGTGTAGTCCAGTAACAAATGCTTCCAAATCTTCAAGTAAAAGATTCAACATATTCTCCAATCAGTTGACTGTAGCAGAAGAAAAAACCATCCGGTGACACGTGTAACTAACGTGACACGTGGCAACCACGTCATCTTCCATATCACCCATGACAAGGTGACGTGAATTCACGGAAAGACCCAAAATCTCCTCCTTAAATACCGATATTAAAGCACTGAATTCCTTCAATGAATATAGGCAAAATTTCATAAGTAAAATCAAAATAGACGGAGAAATTGAAGGCACAATCATTGTATCCATGAGATTATTTAAAGACTGAATAAAGAATGAGAAAGAGGACCTTTTTTTTGGGAGATAAGTTTTTGTTAAGTGTAGCACCAATTTTTCTGTACCTACACTTTGGCGCCATCATTGGGAACGAAGCAATCCATAGATTCCTTAGGAGTTTATGCCTGTACAACTACGTTCCAGAACCATAATGGGGCAACAGTCACCCGCACTGAACCGCTCGATGGAACAGAATCAGACACAAGTGATAAGTGTTCAATTCTATGCATTCGAACCCTCTTTATTGCATACGTTAGTTCCGTTTTTGCGTTTACCTAGATATGTTTACGGTATTTTTGTGTTTTTGATGTTTTGTAGGTATTGGAGTAAATGGAGCAAAGTTGGAAGCTTTCTGCAGTCAAGAGAAGAAATCAGAAAATGCAGCCAAGGCATCTCGATCAATCGAGATGTTGATTTCGATTAATCGAAATCTCGATTGATCAAGATCTCATTTCGATTGATCGAAATCTCGATCAATCGAGATTCAATCTCGATCAATCGAAATTCTGCAGAGCCCACTTGGCCACTTGTTCACCTGCTCTCCCACTTGAAACAAAATCCCCCTTTTTGCACGACTTAGGGGGATTGTCTGACTTGAACAAGACTTTTGGGGGCCTTCTTGATACAAGAGATATATATAATCATATATATATATATATATATATGGTGGGCCCAAGGTTGAAAAAGAAGCCAAAAAGCACACAAAAAGGGCCATATCTCTCATATCTCACATATCTCTCAAGCAACATCAGAATATCAGTGGAGAGACCTTCGGGAGAGGAAGAGAAAGAGCTGAACCAGACCAAGAAGCTTCATTCTTTTCATCAATGGAAGGGTGCAAGGCAACCATGAGCAACTAACTCTTCTACTAGGGTGTTGGTTTCAACCCCTAGCCATGTAAACTTGTTCATCTTTGTAGCTCTTGGGATTTGTAATTAAATGTTGATTATTTAGCCTAGTGATTATGTACACAAATACATCTCTTTTATATATTCATTTGATATGGAATTTATTCTTGTCTTAGAGTAGATTTTGTCACTTGAATGCACAACATTTGCATATTCTACAAGAAGTGCAAATGATGGCTAGATAATGGTATTTAAATGAATGTGTGATGTTAATTTGTATAGACCATGCCAAGACAAGGTAGTTTGGATGCATGTAGTGTTCACTTAGAGAGTAGAGTAATTAGGTAGTTAGTTAGGTTGAAGAGCTATGCTTGTTGAAGATGGATTATGATAGGTTAGCACACACATTGATCTTTTGATATGTCATTGAGGTCACAAGCCTAATGACATTGTTAGGCATTTAATTAATGAATCCCATGCTTGCTACACTTATGAACATGTGAATGACTAGTGGTGGAAACCAACCCTAGTTCTCTCTCCGAACTTTAAACTCTGTACTTTTCTTGTCATTTCATTCATGCAATAGTTTTTAAATACAAATTCAAAAATCTATTTTTCGAATTAAAGTAGAATTAATCTTCCTTGAAGACAATTGCGACTAGTCCTCGTGGGATCGATACCCTCTATATAGAACCTTATCTACAAAGATTCGTGCTCTTGTGAGTGGTTAAATTATATTTTGATAAAAAGGGTAAAATTAAGCTTACAATATAATTTAGTTCCGACCACATCAAAATTTTGGCGCCGTTGCCGGGGAATACGATTTTATTGTCGCCATTGGAAGATTAAATCTGGTTTAATTCTTAGGTTAGAAATTCTTTCATTCTTTTTGTATATATTTTGTCCTTATTTCTCAAATTTCTTGATTTTAGGTATACCACATAGCGGGCATCTAAGAGTAGTAAACTTGGAACCCTTTGTGAGTATAACGCCTAAAATTAGTAGTTTGAATTCATTCATTCTTTTGTATATATTTGTTTATTTTGTATATTGAGGTGTTGTTCTATTGGTAATGCATGCTAGGTAGACGGTCATTGTCACTTCCTTTGCTTCCGTGTAACATTGAACTTGAACGAACACTTAGACAACGTAGAGGAACCTCTAGGGACCCTATATTGCCTAGGACTGAAAACATGGATCCAAATGAGAGACAACCTCCCGGGCTACCTCCTTTTAATCATGAACAACCACCTCCACCACCACCTCCTCAAGGAGAGTTGCTTATGGATTTTTACCTTCCGACTACATTTGAAGTACCTTCATGTATCCAATTTCTGGATGTAGCGGCAACTCAATTCGAAATAAAGTCCTCCACCATCAATCTTCTTAATAGCTTCCACGGTCTCCCTAATGAGGATCCGTACCGGCACTTAGATTACTTCCTTTCCGTGTGTTCCACTATTCATGTACCACACTTTATGGAGGATGATCTAAAGCTGCGTCTGTTCCCCTTCTCCCTAAAAGATAAAGCTAGAAGTTGGTTCAACTCCTTAGAACCTAACTCAATCCATTCTTGGGCGGAGATGCAAATAGAGTTCTTGAAAAAATACTTCCCAATGGGTAAGACAAGTGATATTCGACGAGCAATCACCGGATTCACCCAAATTGACCAAGAACAATTCCATGAGACGTGGGAGAGGTTAAAAGATCTTTTAAAATCTTGTCCGCATCATGCTGTCCCAAAATGGCAGCTAGTGCAAAGTTTTTATGATGGGGTGAGTGAGCAACATAGACAAATGATAGACTCCGCGTGTGGGGGTGGATATCTTTTGAAAAGCCCCGATGAGGCATGGAAACTTTTTCAAACCCTAAGCAACAACTCAGCTCAACGCTCCTCCACTAGGAAAGGGAAGGCCACCCAACCTTGTAGAGGAGTGCATGAGATTTCACGGGTAGATGAGGTAGTCATGCAAGTAAAAGCCCTATCCCGAAAAATAGATTTAATCATGAAAAATGGGCTGCCTACTCCAAACCAATCTGTCCAAAATCAGGAAGGGTGTTCGTTTTGCTATAGCATGTCGCATTTTGTGCGAGATTGTCCTATTGCCGGGCAATCTCCCGATTATGCTCAAGAGCAAGCGAATGCCTTGTACGCTAAACAACTGAATGATCCATATTCGAACACATACAATCCTGGTTACAAAAACCATCCAGCTTTTTCATGGAAGAATCAAGAATCAAGTCCTTCTTTCCAAGGGCAAAACTCTTTTAATTCCCCCTCTCAACAGCCTCATTATAGGCCAAACCCTCAACCTTACAATCAAAGATCTAATTACCAACAACCACCACCTCCTCCGAGAAGCCAAAGCTTTGAAGAAAGAGTGATAAGCAATCTTGAGGCCAATACCCGCTTATTGCAAACTCACTCTCAATCAATCTCTAAGCTTGAAGCCAATGCTCAATCTATGGCTAGGTTAGAAGCTCAAATCGGGCAACTAGCTAATGCCTTAAATAGAAGAGAGGAAGGTAAGTTGCCGAGTCAACCGGTGGCGAACCCCAAAGGTGTCCATATGATTAAAGATCCATCATCTTCAACTTGTAATGCTCCTCCGGAGCAAGTTCAATCAATCACAACCTTGAGAAGTGGTAAAATCATTAACTCCAAGGTAGGCGAGGAAGAGAGAAAGGAATTCCAAGAGCAACCTAAAAATCCAAAAGAATCCCAATTAAATCCAAAATCATTTTCGTTAAATCCAAATTTGCAAAATACCCCTTCAAATCCAAAAGGAAAGGCAAGTGAAGTTGTGTCGTCATCGATTCCAAATCTTGACACCTCTTATGAACCTCTGGTTCCTTTTCCTCAAAGATTGAACGAACCTTCTCATTTCGGGAAGCAAGGAGAGAAAATCCAAGACATGATGGAGATCTTCAAACAAGTAAAGATCAATCTCCCTCTCCTTGATGCTATTCGACAAATTCCCTCCTATGCAAAATTTTTGAAGGACTTGTGCACTCAAAAGCGCAAATCTAGGAATAATGTTCCTAAGAAAGTCCTCTTAACTGAGCACATAAGCTCCATTTTCCAACACCAAGCCCCTCCTAAATTCAAAGATCCGGGTGCTCCGACCATTTCGTGCACCATCGGAAATCAATCTTTTGAAAAAGCACTTCTTGATTTAGGGGCTAGTGTCAATGTGCTTCCATTCTCAGTTTACCAACAACTAGGTTTGGGGGAACTCAAGCATACCACGGTTGTGTTGCAACTTGCTGACCGTTCGGTGAAGCAACCACGTGGCATCATTGAGGATGTCATCATTCAAGTGGACAAATTCTATTTTTTGATCGACTTCATAGTCCTTGACACAGAACCGGTCCAAAATCTGAATCATCATATTCCTATCATTCTAGGTCGTCCATTCTTGGCCACGGCAAACGCTTGCGTTAATTGCCGTACCGGAGTGATGGACATCTCTTTTGGGAATATGAAAGTCCGCTTGAACATCTTCAATGCTTCTCACCACACATCCGATAACGAAAGTGAGTGCTTTTGTATCAATGTAGTGGAAGACCTTGTTCAAGAAGCACTTCCCTCTATTCTTTCCAAGGACCCTTTAGAGGCATGCCTAAATCACTTCAACTGTGATGATTTTGACATTGAGCAATCCATATATGAAGTCAATTCCATGCTCGATGTTAATACTATCATGGATTTGCCTAAGTGGAGAGTTCCGAGAGAACCCTTGCCCCCTTTGTCCAAAACTTCCCAAACTCCTTCTTTAATTTCCCCACCACAACTTGAGCTCAAGCCCCTACCGGCTACACTCAAGTATATTTTCTTGGGCGCTAATGAGACCCTTCCAGTCATTATTGCTTCCAATCTTACCAATGATCAAGAGATGGAACTTATTAAGGTGCTCAAAGAGCACAAAGAAGTAATAGGCTGGAGTGTGGCAGATCTCAAGGGAATAGATCCTTCTATTTGTATGCACCGCATACACTTGGAAGAGGATGCTAAGACCTCAAGGGAGGCACAACGTCGATTAAATCCAAATATGAAGGACGTTGTCATGAAGGAGGTGGTGAAGTTACTAGATGCGGGAATCAAATACCCCATCTCTGATAGCAAGTGGGTTAGTCCCACTCAAGTGGTTCCAAAGAAGTCAGGTATTACGGTGCAACCAAATGACAAGGGTGAATTAGTTCCCCAACGCACCACCACGGGTTGGAGAGTGTGCATAGACTATAGGAAATTAAATTCAGCCACTCGGAAAGATCACTTCCCCCTCCCATTCATTGATCAGATATTGGAGAGATTAGCCGGGCAAAGTTTTTATTGCTTTTTGGATGGATATTCCGGCTATAATTAGGTTGCTATAGACCCGAGGGACCAAGAAAAAACCACCTTTACATGTCCCTTCGGCACATTTGCTTATAGACGCATGCCCTTTGGGTTGTGCAATGCACCGGCGACTTTTCAACGGTGTATGATGTCTATCTTCTCGGACATGGTGGAAAAATTCTTGGAAGTGTTCATGGATGATTTTTCCATTTTTGGGCCTTCATTTGAATCATGCCTCCAAAATCTAGCTTGTGTTCTCAAACGATGTCAAGAGACCAACCTAATTCTTAGTTGGGAAAAGAGCCATTTTATGGTTCAAGAGGGTATTGTCCTAGGGCACATTGTGTCTAAGAGAGGAATAGAGGTTGATAAAGCCAAGGTTGAACTCATTTCTAAACTTCCTCCACCATCAACGGTGAGAGAGATTCGTTCATTCCTTGGGCATGCGAGCTTTTATCGCCGTTTCATCAAAGACTTTAGCAAGATCTCTCGGCCTTTGTGTCGCCTTCTTGAAAAAGAGTCTTGCTTTGCCTTTGATGAAGCGTGCCTTAACGCTTTTGAAGAAATCCGCACCATGCTCACAACCGCTCCAATTCTAATCCCTCCAAATTGGGCTCTCCCATTTGAGATTATGTGTGATGCATCCGATTATGCCATGGGTGCTGTCTTAGGGCAACGAATAGACAAACTGCCACATGTCATCTACTACGCAAGTAAAACCCTTTTCGAGGCTCAAATCAATTATACCACCACGGAAAAGGAATTGCTTGCGGTAGTATTTGCATTAGACAAATTTTGAGCTTATTTATTGGGTTCAAAGGTCATTGTCTATTCGGACCATGCTGCCCTCCGGCATCTTTTGGCGAAAAAGGACACCAAGCCTAGGTTGATCCAATGGATACTCTTGTTGCAAGAGTTTAATTTTGAAATTAGAGACAAAAAGGGAACTGAAAATGTGGTGGCTGACCACCTGTCTAGAATTCTTGTTGAATCCCTCCATAATTCCATCCCAGTTTGTGAATCCTTCCCGGATGAACAACTCTTTGTCATCTCTCAAGAGAGTATCCCTTGGTATGCAAATGTGGTTAATTACTTGGCAACCGGTAAAATACCATCTTCTTGGACCAAGCAAGAGAAGGATCGTTTTCTCTCCCAATCACGATCATATTATTGGGACGATCCTCAATTGTTCAAATATTGCCCCGATCAAATAATTCGAAGGTGTGTGCCCAACAGTGAATTCCAAAGCATTCTCAAGTTTTGTCATACACTCGCTTGTGGGGGACACTTTAGTGCTAAGAAAACCGCAGCAAAAATTCTCCAATGCGGATTTTTCTGGCCGACACTTCATCGGGATGCATATTCATTCTGCCGCTCTTGTGAGCGATGTCAGCGCCTTGGCGCGATGTCTCGGAAGGACATGATGCCTCTTAACCCTATTCTTATCATTGAAATATTTGATGTGTGGGGCATTGACTTCATGGGACCATTTCCACCCTCTACTGGTCATGAGTACATACTTGTGGCGGTGGACTACGTATCTAAGTGGATAGAGGTCGTTGCTACCAAAACCAATGATCATACAGTCATGGTTAAATTCATTCAAGCTAACATTTTTAGCCGGTTTGGTACGCCTCGGGCCATCATCAGTGACGGAGGTAAACATTTCTTTAACCGGTTCCTTCGAACCTTGCTTACCAAATACTCCGTCACACACAAAGTAGCCACCCCATACCATCCTCAAACTAGTGGCCAAGTAGAGGTATCCAATAGGGAGATTATGAATATTCTTCAGAAAACTGTTCGGCCCGACCGGAAGGATTGGTCATTGCGACTAAACGATGCATTATGGGCATACCGAACTGCATATAAAACTCCCATTGGAATGTCACCTTATCGGTTGGTTTATGGCAAAGCGTGTCATCTTCCGGTTGAATTGGAGCATAAAGCTATGTGGGCCACCAAAACTTTCAATTTTGACATGCAAAAGGCCGGCTCTAATCGAAAGCTTCAATTAAATGAATTGGAAGAATTACGGCATAACACGATGAGAATGCAAAAATCTATAAGGCAAAGTCCAAAGCCTTTCATGATCATAATATTCGAGTCAAAACAGGCCAAAAAGTATGGTTGTACAACTCACGCCTCCATTTGTTTCCCGGAAAACTTTGCTCCCGTTGGGATGGTCCATTTTTGGTTAATTCCGTCGCTCCCCACGGAGCGGTGGAATTGAAGGACTTGAAAGATGGCTCATTGTTCAAAGTGAACGGGCAGCGCTTAAAAGTGTGCGTGGATGACCAAGTCACCACCGAATACGTGGATGTCGTCACTTTGACGAATCCCGTGTATTTTGACTCGTGAGCCGATCCGGACGTCGTGCCATAGACGTGTAAGGTGGCACAGCCATGGTAGCTATCACGCTTCCATGATGTCCCTTTAATCCAAAGTAGGTGTGTATCTAAGTAATGTAGTATCTAATTCCCAAATATCCAAGTCCCTGGAGCATAACTCAAGCTGACTGTTTTTGAGCATTTCGATTGATCGAAGCCAGGATCTCGATCAATCGAGATTTCGATTGATTGAGATCTCAGTTTCGATTGATCAAAAAATTGCAGAGATTTGCCAAGTCCAAAGTCCCGAGAGGTAGTATTCTTCGATTGCACTTCGATAGGTCTTCGATCCATCAAAAATTTCGATTGATCGAAATGGGATTTCGATTGATCAAAAAAAAATTTTGATTGAATGAATTAAATGCTCGATTGATCGAAGTAAAAGTGTGATTCAGTGAAGGAATTTTCGATTGATCGAAGAGACAATCTCGATCGATCGAAGCTGATTTCGATTGATCGAAGCAAGATTTTGATCAATCGAAATCTTGATTGATCGAAATGCACATCTCGATCAATCGAGATGCACGCGGAACCTACACGTGAGCTGAAAATCTATTTAAACCGTTGGACTTCCCTCCCATTTTAAAAGACCATCCAAATTCTTCTCTCCCTCCGTGCGATCCAAGCCTTCTCCAAGCACTCCCGAGCACTCGATCTACCATTCCCGATCATCCGCCGCCGTTCGACGCAGTCCGAAGCCACCGCTAGCACGTGCGCGATCTTCTCTTCGCGGCTGCGAGTGGAGTTTTCTTCGGTTGAGCCGTTCATCTTCTTCTTGAGGTAAGTGATGCATGGCTACTTTTTGTTTACTCTCTTGCCATTTTTGATAGTTTTACGGCATAATAAACATAGTTAGATAATGTTGGGGTGGATGGGTGCGATTGCGATATCTGTAACGAGATTTTGTGGGTTTCGGGGGGTAGGAAGTCATCTGGAGTGAGATTTGGCATTCTCTTCGTTTCAAACGCTTAGTGTATGGTGTGCAGCCGCGACACCTTCGTTTCGGTTGCATCCATTCACATTGCCTCTTCGAGAGCGACTTTTTGCATTCTTGTCAGTACCATGGACTAGGACTTCATTTTTATTTTTTTATTCTTTTAGTTTATTCGTAGTTTAGCTTTCTTCTTATTTATCTTTTATTTACGTAATTTTTGGAATCAAGTGCAGACTGTTCCGAGGCTATGGCGAGGGTGAAGAACGCCGCCGGTTTTGTTCGCGACGTGCCCGGGCGAGCCTTCCGGTCTCAGAGGTTCCACCCGGAGCAGATTTTTGACTTAGCCGCGTTTGAGACGCGTCCCGACACTGCGTAGACTGTTGTCGAGCTTAGGAGGCGTCGCCTCGACCGGCTATGTGTGCCTCCTACTGACGTGGCACACGAGCGCTTAGTGCAGGTCTTCTATGAGCGCATGACCTACTCCTACACAGCGCCGGATACACTAGAGACGGTCGTGGGCACCATCACGATCACGATTACGCTGAGCCGGATTGCGCATATGCTCGACATCCCTCACCAGCAGCCACCAGACATGGTTGGCCCGGGCGGTCAACCACTTTACAGTGCCGCGCTCCCAGCAGACACGACGCTGTTCTCGATCGTGATGGACATGTGTGGCGGGGCGTTTATCACGCCCAGTCACAACTGCACATCCAAATCGATGTGCCCGAGCAGATATTGGTTCCTGGACACCGTTCTCCTGAAGAACGCGTGTCCGCTGCAGCACGTGGCAGAGCGCAGGGGCGACCTCCTCCGTTGCCTCTATGCTTTCCACATGGGCGCTTGGTTTTCTGTCCCATCGCTGATCTGGGGGCAGATGCACAAAGTCTGGGATGGCCTCGTCAATAAGAGGAAGAGGAGAGCAGCGAGTTGGCGGCTTCCCTTCCCTTTCCTGATCGCCGCTTTTCTCAACAGTGCCAGTATTCCGGTCAGTCAGACTGATGTCCGGTTGGCACCGCCCACCCGCTTCACATCTACTCAGTGGGAGCGGGTGAGGCGACACTTAGAGCGACAGGACCACCAGGGTGATCCACCAGACGATGTAGATATGGATGCCCCGGTGGAGGCGGATGAGGGCGAGCCAGCAGAGGCTGAGTTAGAGGACGAGGAGATGGAGGAGGAGGAGATGGATGTCGCTGCAGAGCGGCATGATATCTTAGCGACGGGCTATTCCTGCCTGGCGACTGACATAGAGCGGCTCCAGCAGGGTTTTGACGAGCACGTCCAGGTGACGCAGAGTCAGTTGGCAGGTATTCGGACGGACATTTCTTCTCTGGCACAGGGCCAGAGAGCGATCTTAGACGAGTTCTGAGCCTTCCGGCAGGACCTGCAGTTCCTGTTCGCAGGTCGAGCCTCCACCTCCACTTCTGCTCCCACCGAGCCACCACCACCACCACCTGCCCTCGAGTAGCTGCATTTTATTCATCTTTTCTGCTTTATTTTCTGTATTTTTCTTTCTTTATTTTTGATAGGCCATGTTGGCCATGTTTAGTTTCTTTTTGAGTATTCCACCTGCATGTACACTTTGTACTGAAACTCATTTTCATTTATATGGAATACATTTTTATTTTTTTATTTTCTTTTATGCCATGTGTTATCTTTACTGTGTTTATTTTTGCTTTCCGTCAATCTACTTGTTCTCTATACTTTGACTATGTATGTAGTACCACTTGTCTAATTGTTATATGCGATTCAGTTGATGATTTCCGTTTATTACCGCCTAGTTTTAATTCCCAATACTGTTGAGATTGCTTCAACACAGTATGGCGGTAATAAAGGAAGGCAGCCCCTTTGTGTGCTATACGTTAGCGTGCCTGGATAGTCAATATCTTGTTGCATAGACCTCTTAGACAATTGGGAAACACCAGTTCAGACCCTTAGATATACAGTGATATTGGCATTATCTGTTTGTGTATAATTCTTTCATTCTGTTCTATTTATCTACTTTTTGTTCCTTTTAATGCTCGTGGTATCCAGTTGGTGTTCTGTGCAGGTTTTCCTTATTTACCAGATGACCGCTGCTGTGGAATACCATTTTTCTCGCATTCTCCCATCCCGGTACCTTCTTTCCTTGTTCTTCTTGTCCAAACATTGAGGACAATGTTGCAGATAAGTTTGGGGGTGCGGTAGGCTATACCACTTGCATACGCATGCAATGTTCGGTCATTATTTTGAGTGTCATTGTAGAGCAGTTTTTTTCTTCTTGATATTTTTGGATGCTTGCCATGATGTCTTGCTTTTTAAAGAAAGTCGTTCGAATAAATGTCCGAGGTAAATGCAGCAGGTAGTTAAGAACTTTAACATTGTAAATACCCGCACTTTTGCAAGCTTTATAGTAGGCTAGAACGGTCTACATTTTTGTCCAAATTCGAGCACGTACAGTTCTTGCCCTAAATTTGTCCTTGACCGCACAAATTCGCACACATGCATTTTAAATTGTGGGGCATAAGTCTGAGGGAGAATTTTTGAAAATTTCTATTTTTATCTGAACAACGTAAAGAATAAGTTCTTCCGGTTGTTGTAAAAAAAAAAAAAAAAAAAAAAAAAAAAAAAAAAAAAAGAGAAAAATATGCAATAAGCCTTCTCACTCAATAAACCGGATTTCTATGCCTCAAAGCAGGGAATATTCGCGTATAAGTGTGTAAGGTTGAGCAATAATAAGCGGGTGGCTTGCTTACGCTCATCGCCTTGTAAGCTCGGTCATTAAGTTCGAGGGGTGCTTCTTCACCTAATGCCCTAAAATCAATTGGTTTGGGAGTCATTGGCCCAACGCTGCTACATGGGCTTGCAAGAAAGCAAAAAGAGCTAAGCATTGCACGATCATCCGCGCATGAGCAATCATGAATGTTTTGTGATAATGAACAGCCGAGTCGAGCACTTTCAATGAGTTTTTCTCTTAAAAATAGATTTGTTCGTTTTCTTCTCCAAATATGACAAAAGCCGCACGTTAGAATGCATGTTCACTTTTCAAAGAGGATTTTGGGGCTGGAATGGTTATAGTTGTTCGGGCTGGCCATTATGTGGGGACTGTCGTTCATTTATAGCTTGTGAAAGTCCATTTTTGCTAATGACCACATAGTTCTGTAATACTTGTTGCATTTGCCAAATGTGAAATGAACGGATGAGCGCCCTTTATCTAGTTAATGACTGAGCATGATTAAACTTTTGTATAAGATAGTTGATTTCATTTTTGTAATATTGTATTGCTAAGGGACTAGCAATATGTAAGTTTGGGGGTGTGATAAGTGTTCAATTCTATGCATTCGAACCCTCTTTATTGCATACGTTAGTTCCGTTTTTGCGTTTACCTAGATATGTTTACGGTATTTTTGTGTTTTTGATGTTTTGTAGGTATTGGAGTAAATGGAGCAAAGTTGGAAGCTTTCTGCAGTCAAGAGAAGAAATCAGAAAATGCAGCCAAGGCATCTCGATCAATCGAGATGTTGATTTCGATTAATCGAAATCTCGATTGATCAAGATCTCATTTCGATTGATCGAAATCTCGATCAATCGAGATTCAATCTCGATCAATCGAAATTCTGCAGAGCCCACTTGGCCACTTGCTCACCTGCTCTCCCACTTGAAACAAAATCCCCCTTTTTGCACGACTTAGGGGGATTGTCTGACTTGAACAAGACTTTTGGGGGCCTTCTTGATACAAGAGATATATATAATCATATATATATATATATATATATGGTGGGCCCAAGGTTGAAAAAGAAGCCAAAAAGCACACAAAAAGGGCCATATCTCTCATATCTCACATATCTCTCAAGCAACATCAGAATATCAGTGGAGAGACCTTCGGGAGAGGAAGAGAAAGAGCTGAACCAGACCAAGAAGCTTCATTCTTTTCATCAATGGAAGGGTGCAAGGCAACCATGAGCAACTAACTCTTCTACTAGGGTGTTGGTTTCAACCCCTAGCCATGTAAACTTGTTCATCTTTGTAGCTCTTGGGATTTGTAATTAAATGTTGATTATTTAGCCTAGTGATTATGTACACAAATACATCTCTTTTATATATTCATTTGATATGGAATTTATTCTTGTCTTAGAGTAGATTTTGTCACTTGAATGCACAACATTTGCATATTCTACAAGAAGTGCAAATGATGGCTAGATAATGGTGTTTAAATGAATGTGTGATGTTAATTTGTATAGACCATGCCAAGACAAGGTAGTTTGGATGCATGTAGTGTTCACTTAGAGAGTAGAGTAATTAGGTAGTTAGTTAGGTTGAAGAGCTATGCTTGTTGAAGATGGATTATGATAGGTTAGCACACACATTGATCTTTTGATATGTCATTGAGGTCACAAGCCTAATGACATTGTTAGGCATTTAATTAATGAATCCCACGCTTGCTACACTTCTGAACATGTGAATGACTAGTGGTGGAAACCAACCCTAGTTCTCTCTCCCAACTTTAAACTCTTTAGTTTTCTTGTCATTTCATTCATGCAATAGTTTTTAAATACATTCAAAAATCTTTTTTTCAAATTAAAGTAGAATTAATCTTCCTTGAAGACAATTGCGACTAGTCCTCGTGGGATCGATACCCTCTATATAGAACCTTATCTACAAAGATTCGTGCTCTTGCGAGTGGTTAAATTATATTTTGATAAAAAGGACAAAATTAAGCTTACAATATAATTTAGTTCCAACCACATCAACAAGAACAGCTCTTGTAGGAAATGCGAAAGCAATTGGAGGAATCCAACCAGAGAAATGACCTACTTCTGGAGAAGATCACCTGGGTCACTAGAAAACAACCGGAGAATGCTTCACCCGAGAGGGAGGCCTCTGTAGGATACGATTCTGCTCGAGACGGAGGATGGACCGCCGAGCAACTGGAGTCCCAAACCACCAAACCAGATGTCAGTTTTGATGCACTGACCAAACATCTGGAGGAGGTCAACACCGATATTAAGGACCTAAAGAATCTGACCCCGACAGATCTGGCAACCCAGGTTGCTTGCAAAGTGATACAGTCCCCTTTTTCGAAAGAAATAAGGAGGTCGCCAAACCCAAAGAAATTCACCCTCCCGAGTTTCATCACCTTTGACGGAACGACTGACCCTGTCGACCATCTCTTCCATGTGCAACAGACGACCACTTTGTACACTGAGGACAAAAACCTTATGTGCAAGGTTTTTCCAACTAGCCTGTCCGGAGCAGCCCTAACCTGGTTTAAACAGCAGCCTTTGGGTACAATTCCCAGTTTCACGAAATTGTGTGAACTTTTCATCGCGCAATACATTGGAACGTCCGACAGAAGAAAACGATTTCTTCACTATGAGGCAAACGAAGGGAGAGACCCTAAAATCCTTCATAACCAGATTCAATCTGAAAATGTCCCTGATAGACTACTGCGACCAAGCAGCAGCAATGGAAGCCTTGAAGATAGCCATGATCCCCGGTTCGAAGTTCCATTCGTCTCTGGTCAGGAAAACCCACAAGACCATAGGAGATCTAAATGCAAAAGCGCAAGGATACCTCAGCCTCGAAGAAGATGAAGCTCTACGCCAGTAGAGGACAACTTTGATAAGCGTCGGCCCGTTACCCAAGGAGAAAGGTGATAAACTGAAAGGGCAAGGTAGGATCCCCCTCGTACCTTCAACATCAGGGAAACGTCCCAGGTTGGAGGAGAAGAACACACCTCTGAAATGCACTCTGGCGAGGTTGTACCAAGAAAATAAGAATCGAGGCATATTCCGAATGCCTCCGCCAATCCGCCGAACTCAGAGATAAGAGCAAACACTGTGCACTACACCAGGATTATAGTCACACCACTAATGAATGCCAGAATCTCAGAGGACAGACGGAGGTGATCATTGCCAAAGGAGGTCTAACGAAATATGTGGTGAAGGAACAACCGAATCAGAATGAATGCACAGTTCCCGACCGAAGAGAGAACCCAAACCTGAACGCAGTCAGGATAATCAATACGATACACAGCTACGCAACCAAGGTAGACCATGGATTGACTAGATCAGTCCTCCGTAAAGATAAAAAGCTACAAAAGATGGCCGAAGACAATTCTATTCAAGACACGAGGGCTGACGCTCAGATCACATTTGGAGATCCAAACCAAATGAGAGTACAACTCCCTCACGAGGATCCACTGGTAGTTAGCTTGTTGGTGGCAAATTGTTAGGTCAAAAGAGTACTCATCGATGCAGGTTCGAGCACCAACATAATAACATTGGAGGTTTTCAAGTAGATAGGAATCAGAGAAGACCAGATCAACTGTAGAGACCGTGCCCAATTTTGGCCAGTTTTTTTTGAATTTTTTAACATTTATTGCTTTAAGTCCATTTTAATAATGTTTAACATGTTTTGAATGCGGGGAACGTGTTTAGAAGGTTGGAATAGGGTTTTGGGAAGTTTTGGCAACTTTTGAGGAAGTTTGACTTTTGGTCAACGGGGGTCCCGGAATGAGTTTAAGTGGGTCCGGGAAATCCAGGAAATTTTATTTTTGACGATGGACTAAACGAAATATTTAGAGTGTTAAGGAAATGATTTCGAGTCCAACGGAGTTTTCGGGAATTCATTTCGAGCTCGGGAAGGTACATTAAGTGGCTAGGGGTAAAGTGGTCATTTCGCGCCCCTAGGGTTGAGATAAATATCAAAATGGGTCTGAGACATTTTATTTTACAGATCCCTCTCTCTCTCTACGTATCCCACTTCATCTCTCTCCCTTCTCTCTAGAGTTTGAGGGCCTTAAGGTGTGATTTGGAAGATCTTGAAGAAGGAAAGTGTGTAGGGGACATCAAGGGCATCGGTTTGAACCAATCAAAGTCTCCATTTCGTGAAGTTGAGAAAGATGGGATTTCTCAAAGTTGGATTCAAAGCTTGGGAATTTGAGGTAGGGGTGGTAGACTCATCTTTACTTTGATTCTATAGGTCACATACTTGTGACATGAAAGATAGATTGCGATTTCTTGAGTTTAGGGTTATGTATATGTGTATATATGTATACTAATGTGATTATGCATGTATAAATGTCTAGCATGTTGGTTAGAAATTATATATGTTGTGTATGTGCAAATGAGACTATAAATGTTCTTGATGGAAAATGTGAGTTTTTATAGACTTGTGCATGAAAGATATGATTTTTCTTGTTAAATGCATAAGCATGATGATTTTCATGATATGAGTGTGATGGAATTGTGACAATCTTGAGGGAAAGGAAAATGCATTGATTTGACAAAAAAAATGCATTCATGGTGTGGAATAAGTGCATTGATGTGATTATGTGCACTATATGAAAAGCGAGTTTTTGGGGCGTGGCAACATTGAGAATTAAGGTGAGGGAATGGTCCCTAGGGTGAAAGACCCAAAACTTGGCCAAGAGGAGGTGCTCCCTTCGGATTAGTAAATCGATAAAGCACAAGCAAAGTTTGGGTGCCGAAGAGACCCTTACTATGGATGGAGTGATAAGCTAGTCCCCATTGAAGTGATTTCTGGACTTATGTGGCGTGAGTTGTATATATATTTATTGTGGCTTGCCAAATTGGATATATATATATATGTATGTAAATGCATTGAGATGTGAAGCATCACGCATGATTTGAAAAACGTGTTTGTTTGTGGGTTAAAAGCATGTATACTTGTCATGTATACATGTAGGGATTTCATATGCATCCATGCATGACCGCCTGAGTTAGAGTGGGGTTGGGTGGATCATTCCTACTGAGCCGCAGTGTTGCTCACCCCATATTTATATAAACATTTTCAGATAAGGCGCCAATGGAAGACGAACCATGATTAGCTCTATGGATATGTTGAGCTTATTTTTGGACTTTTGCTCTTTTGAGATGTAGATAAATGTCCATGCCGGCTTGTGGCATGTAGACAATGGTTGTGGTGTTGCCTTTACATTTGTATCTTCTTTTGTATGTGAAATCGAAATGTGAGTGCCACACTTGTAGGAAAGTGATTTTTGAGAAATGTATATATAATGGCTTCCTTCATTTGAGACTTGTTGAATGTATGCAAAAAAGGGCCATTTGAATTCTTATATGTGTGGTTTCATGAATTATGTATGAATCCGGAACTTAAATGGATGAATGTATTCTTTTGTCTCTTGTATCTTAATTTCGTGGATATGAATGTTTAGAGTTGTAGATTTATGTTGGAATCATAGTTGTAGGATCTCAGTGTATAAGTTAGATTGTATGGTTGGGTTATTGAAGATCACCTTTGAAAAAATAAGGATGGTTTGGTTCACTCCAATTTTATGTGCATTGTGAACTTAGGATGAGTTTTCTATGATTATGCAAGATTTGAGATTCAAATGTATAGGTTGATGTGTGAGTATGATTTTATATCAATGGTAGATGATTTATATGAGTTATGAATGATCTAAGGTGGTTTGGTTGAGATTTGGGTTCAATTTGATCTTATATAGGTGTTTGGGAGAATCTGGGCAGTGCATTTCGATTAATCGAAATGGCCATTTCGATTAATCGAGATGCCCATCTCGATTGATCGAAATTGTTGCGAGATTTTATGAATTTTTGAGCTTTATTTCGATTAATCGAAGTCCCAATCTCGATTGATCAAAATATTGCAGGTCCAAAGTACCGAGGGGGTGTTTTCTTCGATTAATGAGGTGAAAATCTTGATTAATCGAGATGAATCTCGATTGATCGAGATCCAGTCTCGATTGATCGAGATTACTATTCACAGCAAAGTTCAAAAATGGTCCAGACTTCGTTTCGATGCAATTTCTTCATTTTAAATCGGAATTGAGTGTGGTTTTTTTTGAAATTGAGTATTTTTGAAAGCTCTATCCAATGGTGTAGGTTTCATAATCAAATTCCATCTGTGTAAAAATTTGAGGTCCAGAACTTAGTGGTTTATATGTATGGAACCAAAGGTGAAAATTATTTGCAAGGGCCTTTGATGATCTAATGCCACTTGAAGGGTGTGCATATAGAATTTTTCTGCAATATAAATGATTATAATGAGATTAAGGTGTGGGAACTTGAGATAAAATTACGGATTCACCCCCGTTTCCTTCGCTCCCAACCGGGTGTCAGAAACCGGGGCGTGACATCATGGTATCAGAGCTTAACCGGGTTTGAATACCTACGGATGATGGGAAATGGTTAGGCCACATTTTGGATTGAACGGACTTGATGACTTCTAAAATTGTGAATTGAGGTTATAAGTATAAGTTAGGGATTAAGTGCATATTACTTGGAAACTTTTATGTGCTAAATTGTTAACATAACATGCCATTTGTGAAGTGCTTTAGCATGTTTAGTATGCATGATGTGAATTGGTCCAATAGATTCGTGCACAAATTCTAAATATCTTCTTGTCATCTATATAGAAGGATGCCACCAAGAAGAGCTCGTAAGTGGACACCGGAAGTGGTCCCTATTGGAGGAGAGCAATTTATGCGCGACATGGTCGCTACCATGTGACAAATCGCAAGGGAAACACAACGGGAAACTCAAGAGGAGACCCAAGCTCCACCTAGAGCAGCTCCTCCTAGTAGGATGATAACGGCATTGGGACATGTCAAGAAACATAGTCCGCCTTCGTATTCTGGGGGATCCGATCCAATGGTAGCGGAAAGTTGGTTGGATGAGATGGTTACACTCCTTAATGTACTTGAAATTGAGGAGGACTTGAAGGTTAAGGTAGCCACTCACTATCTTAAGGATGACGCCAAACGTTGGTGGAAATTCTTGGGAGACTACCATGATTTGGAGACAATGGAATGGGATACATTCCAAGTGTTTTTCTTCGAGAAGTACTTTCCAGTGACAATGAAAGACAATATGAGGAGAGAATTATTTAACCTTGTCCAAGGGACAATGACGGTGATGGAGTATGAAACAAAATTTACCTCATTGGCTCAGTTTGCAAAGGAGATGATCCCAACGAAAGAGCTTAAGATTAAGCAATTCATAAGAGGTCTTCGAACCTACATATGGGACAAAGTTGGGATTTTAGGCTTGACCAACTATGCAGCAGTAGTGGAGAGAGCATTGATTTCTGAAGAGTTTAGCAATGATAATCAAAGAATAAGAGAAGCGCAGAACCAAGCAAGAGGCACGGGATCCCTTATGGATAATCGTGCTAGAAAGAAGATGAGGATTGGTGGGTCATCCTCACAAAGGCAACTAACTCAATCAGTGAGTTCTGTGGCTATACCTTCTGGATCTTTCTGATCGAGGATAGTCTGTTTCAATTGCCAGAAACTGGGACACAGAATGGCTGAGTGTACCCAAGGGCAAGTTCCGTTAATGGCAGATAAAAAGTTCTACCATTGCCATCAAATGGGGCACATTAGTTGGGATTGCCCATAGAAGAAGAGTGTGCAGGGTGGTACTGGTTCGCAGCAGCGTCCTATGCAGCCTGTGACTTCACAGTTAGGTTTTAAGGCATTGCCACCATAGCAGACAGCGCCTTCAGTTCAGAGTTCACGGGCACCTGGTAGAGGAGCCACGTCTAGTACTCCCAGTCACCAGTTGGGATATCAGGGTCCGAGACAACAGGGCCAGAGATCCCAAGGCCGTGCTTTTACTCTTGTTCTGGCAGAGACCTCGGCAGGACCGTCAATGGTCCGAGGTATATTTCTTATATCTAGCTCGTGGGCTAGGGTTTTAGTAGATTCAGGTGCATCACATTCATTCATATCATATGCATTTGCTTGTGCTTTGGGGTTGGAGGTGTCATCTTTGGACTCGGTTTTATCCATTGATACGCCAATTGGTGGTAGAGTGGTTTTGAGTGATGTGTGCCGATCTTGCGAGATCGAGATTTCAGGGCATCGACTAGTGTTTGATTTCATTCTCCTTGAGATGTCTGGCTTTGATGTGATCTTGGGTATGAATTGGCTATCGACCTATAGAGCCAATATTGATTGTCATCGGGGAAGGGTGACCTTGTATACACCCTCTGGTGTTAGTATATGTTTTGTGGGGGAGCGAGATGATTTCTATTTATTATCTTTGCATGGTTCGAGTGATCGGAGAGGGCTTGGGCATTTCTTAGCGAGCCTACTAGTTGATGGTGATGATGAGACACTTGGAGAGCTTCCTCTGGTAGTGTGTGAGTTTATGGACGTATTTCTGGGGGAATTGACACAGTTGCCTCCGAGATGAGAAGTGGAGTTTGTGATAGATCTTGCTCCAGGTACCACGCCCATTTCTATGGCACCGTACCGAATGGCACCAGCTGAGTTGAAAGAGTTGAAGGACCAATTACAAGAGCTACTAGACAAATGATTTGTATGCCCTAGTACATCGCCTTGGGGAGCTCCGGTTCTTTTTGCTAAGAAGAAGGACGGGTCTTTGCGGCTTTGCATTGACTATAGGAAGTTGAATCGGGCAACGATCAAAAATAAGTATCCCTTGCCAAGGATAGATGACTTGTTCGATCAACTTAAGGGTTTGAGGTGTTTCCCAAAGATAGACTTGAGATCGGGCTACTATCAGTTGGGGATTAGAGAGGCGAACATTCTGAAAACTGCTTTTCGCACAGGATACGGGCATTATGAATTTTTGGTGATGCCATTTGGTTTGACAAATGCACCGGCGGCATTCATGGATCTAATGCATAGAGTGTTCAATGCTTACTTGGACAAGTTTGTGGTCGTATTCGTTGATGACATCCTAGTGTACTCGTCTTCAGAAGAGGAGCACGAGGGTCACTTGAGGATTGTGTTGCAACTCTTAAGAGAACATCAATTATATGCCAAGTATGAGAAGTGTGAATTTTGGCTAGCGGAAGTGAAATTCCTTGGACATGTTGTGTTCGAAGGAGGAGTTTCCGTAGATCCATCCAAGATAGAGGCGGTGATGGGTTGGGAAAGACCTAAGAGCGTATTTGAGATACGTAGTTTCTTGGGATTGGCCGGGTATTATCGGAGGTTTGTGAAGGAATTTTTGAGGCTAGCTGCACCTATGACGAAGCTTACCCGAAAAGGAGTGAAGTTTGTATGGGATGATGCTTGCGAGCATGCATTCATGGAATTGAAGGGCCGGTTGACTTCGGCTCCAATTTTGATCATTCCGGAATGTGGGTTGGGGTACACAATTTATTGTGACGCTTCACGACTTGGTTTGGGATGTGTGCTAATGCAAACTGAACGAGTAGTGGCGTATGGTTCAAGGCAGTTGAAGACGCACGAACAAAATTACCCGACACACGACTTGGAATTGGCAACCGTGATCTTTGCACTTAAGGTGTGGAGACATTATTTGTATGGTGAGAAGTTTGAAGTGTTTTCGGATCACAAAAATCTCAAATACCTTTTCTCACAAAAGAATTTGAATATGAGGCAATGGAGGTGGATGGAATACATGGAAGATTATGACTTCGACTTGCAATATCATCCTGGAAAGGCCAATGTGGTAGTGGATGCATTGAGTAGGAAGTCACATGGTAGCTTAGCGAGCTTAGCCATACGGGAGTGGAAGATGATGGAAGATATCTCAGAAATAGGATTACATTTCAGTGAGGATGATGGACCAGCAGTGTTATTTACTCTTATCGCCCAACCAACTCTTGTGAGTAGAGTGATTGAAGAGTAGAGGAAGGATAGTGAGATTGAGGCTATTGGCTCACGAATTTTAGGTGGCGAAGTAGTGGAAGGATGGACAGTTCATTCAAATGAGAGCATGAGATTCCAAGGGAAGATGTTTGTTCCCTTAGCTTATCGGGACGAGATTCTGAGAGAGTTTCACAACTTGAGGCTAGCAGTACATCCAGGTGGTACCAAGATGTACCATAACCTACGCCGACAGTATTGGTGGAAGAGTATGAAAAAGGATGTAGCTCAGTTTGTGGCAAGGTGCCTCACTTGTCAACAAGTGAAGGCCGAGCATCAGAGACCAGTGGGGTTGTTGCAGCCATTGCCTGTGGCCATGTGGAAATAGGAGCATGTCACTATGGATTTTGTGACGGGGATTCCAAGGTCGAGGAAGGGTCACGACGCAGTTTGGGTGGTCGTTGACAGATTGACGAAGGTGGCTCACTTTATTCCCATTAGAGTGATCGATGATGTGGATACTCTCAGTAGATTGTATATTGAGCAGATCCTTAGACTTCATGGCGTGCCAGTTTCTATTATTTCAGATAGAGACCCGCAATTTACATCTCGATTTTGGCAGAGTTTCCAGGCAGCACTTGATACGAACCTTCATTTTAGTACAGCTTTTCATCCTCAGACGGATGGTCAGTCTGAGCGTACTATACAGATTTTGGAGGATATGCTGCGGGCGTGTGTACTTGATCTTCGGGGTAGTTGGGAGGATCACCTTCCTTTAGTAGAGTTTGCATACAATAATAGCTATCAAGCTAGCATTGAGATGGCTCCATTCGAGGCTTTGTATGGTAGACCATGTAGGTCACCTATTTGTTGGACTGAGGTTGGAGAGACAGTTTCTTTGGGACCAGATTTAGTTTGGGAAACTACGGAGAAGATCAAGTTAATTCGGCAAAGATTGCTTACAGATCAGAGTCGTCAGAAAAGCTATGCTGATAGAAGACGGCGACCATTGGCATTTGAGGTGGGAGATCATGTTTTTCTGAAGGTCTCACCATGGAGAGGTTTGATGAGGTTCAGTCGTAGTGGCAAGCTAGTGCCAAGGTTCATTGGACCATTTGAGATTTTGGATCGGGTAGGAGAGGTTGCTTATCGCTTGGCATTGCCACCGCAATTGTCAAGTGTGCACAACACTTTCTATGTGTTTATGTTGAGGAAGTATGAGCCAAACCCTTCACATGTACTCGATTGGTCAGACCTTGGGGTGGAGGAGGATGTGTCATACGAGGAAAGACCAATTCAAATTTTGGACACTAGAGAGCAAGTGCTTCGGGGAAAGACCATTCCATTGGTTAAGGTGCTTTGGAGGCATCATGGGGTGGAAGAAGCTACATGGGAGCGAGAACAAGAAGTCCGCTCAAAGTATCCCGAGTTGTTTACCACTTGAGGTACATTCTAATTTCGAGGACGAAATTCTTATAAGGGTGGGAGGTTGTAGAGACCGTACCCAATTTTGGCCGATTTTTTTGAATTTTTCATCATTTATTGCTTTAAGTGCATTTTAATGATGTTTAACATGTTTTGAATGCGGGGAACGTGTTTAGAAGGTTGGAATATGGTTTTGGAAAGTTTTGGCAACTTTTGAGGAAGTTTGACTTTTGGTCAACGGGGGTCCCGGAATGAGTTTAAGTGGGTCCGGGAAATCCAGAAAATTTTATTTTTGACTATGGACTAAACGAAATATTTAGAGTGTTAAGGAAGTGATTCCGAGTCCAACGGAGTTTTTGGGAATTAATTCCGAGCTCGGGAAGGTACATTAAGTGGCTAGGGGTAAAGTGGTCATTTCGTGCCCCTAGGGTTGAGATAAATATCAAAATGGGTCTGAGACATTTCATTTTACAGATCCCTCTCTCTCTCTACGTATCCCACTTCATCTCTCTGATCGGCATCGAATGTTGCGCATTCTAGCCTCTTAATTTATATATTTTATTCTCTTAATGATAGATTATTTTGTGATTTTACTTTGTTTTAGTGTTTTCTGTATTTTCAGGGCATTAATGATTATTTCAGTTAAAACCGTGATTTTGGGCTTTTAAAGATGACATGCAGGATGGTTAGATGAAGCCTACATCAAAGGGATCCATTCAAATATATATTTCAACTCAAATCAGCCCAAGAAAGAGGTCCAAGAGAATTACAACTGCTTAAGAAGGTTTCGGGCCTGAAGCCCAAATCTGCGCATAATACAGTCTTAATCCCGTTTTGGAAAACGGACCAGAAGTCTTATTTTTGAGCCTCAAATCAACATAATTCTCGAGTAGGGTTGAACGAAATTTGATTCTGCACACTTTTGTATATCACAAAAATTCCGTGAATCGGACTTCTAGTGGGTCAAAAGTTGGGCCGAAGTCAGCAGGAAAAACCCACCTGATTAGTGATGCGGGAAAACCTAATTAATTCCTAATTGGATTAGGACTTTGATGTATTCTCTTGGCTATTTAAAGTGACAAATTGGGGCTGTATTGAGGAGGCTTGGCAGCAGCTTTGAAAAGCTTTTGGAATAGAGAATCATTGGAGAACAAGGCGTATCATGAGCGGCTAGTTCAGCCACCAGGGTTTTGATGGAGCCCTAACTAAACATCACTGGTTTGATTGTTCGAATTATTGGGGATTTTTGTATTCATTCATAGATTGTGTAATTTAGAGGATTCTTATTATAGAATTAAGCAATAAAAGTCCTATAAATTTAGTTTCAATGATTTCTTATCTTGTCTTAGATACTTGATTGTTGTTATTGAACTCATCCCTCTTATTTTCTGTGATCATGAGAGTGATTATTACACAATAGTTTTCACTGAATATATCATTAAAAGCTTTGATGGATTATGCCTAGAGAAGATGAACCATACTTCACCCTAGATTAGAGTAGTTAGGCAGATGGCCCATGCCAATCGAAGATAGTCCATGACTTAGCCTTAATCATATGTTATCTTCTTAACGGATGAAGGTGAGCTTGTAGCCACCGACACCACTTATGCATGATATGATGTCCCATAGTTAGTTCAATTGACCATTGATTGTGAAGTTAGTGGTGAAATCAATTACCCTAGACTTATCTTATATTCTCTACACTCCTTAGTTTTTCTTGCTTTTGTTCAATTGCTTCATTAGTTAATTTAGTTATAAAAATCAGCAACTTATCTCTTTTAAATTTAATTAGAATTAATTCCTTATATCCAACTCAGTCAGACCATAGTCCTTGAGGTTCGACACCCCTTTCGATAGCCCTATTCTGCAAGGAATTCGTTCTATTGCAAAGTGTGGTAATTTTTAATTGATATACTTTTTGAGTCACACTCACACACGAATCAATTTTTGGTGCCGTTGCCGAGGACTGTCTATTTGATTATTTGGATTTTTAGAATTAGTTCTAATTGGATTTTTAGTTTAGGAATTTTTTTTTATTATTTTTCTTTTATTTATTTTTATTTTATTTTTCTTTTCAATTACTAATTAGTTTTATTTTATTTTTTAGTTTAGAAATTTTATTTTTGCTACTAACCTATTTTTTTTTTTTTCCCTTTTCGGTACTTCAATCACTATACCATTGAGCAAGAGGAAGATATTATTGATATCATGGATGGTGTGTGTGGGAATAATGAGGACAACAATATTGTGCCTAATTCTGTTGTGGAAAGAGCGAGATTGCTCAGAGACTACTATGTCCCAGAGACTTATAATTCACCAGCTGATTTTCAATTGCCTAATGTCACTGCACAGAACTATGAGATCAAGCCCAGTATCATTCAGATGTTGCCATCCTATTTTGGGTTGACTCATGAGGATCCGTATAAGCACTTGAATGAATTTTTAGAAGTTTGCTCATTAACAAAAATTCATTACTTCTCAGAAGATGCTTTTCGGATGCGACTCTTTCCATTCTCTCTAAAAGAAAAGGCCAAGTATTGGTTTAGATCTCTATCGGCGAGTTCTATCACTACATGGACTCAACTGCAAAATGAGTTTTTGAAGAAATATTTTTCGATAGGGAGGACCAATCAATTCAGACGAGCTATCACTGGTTTCTCTCAATTTGAGGGAGAACAATTTTTTGAGGCATGGGAGAGATTCAAGGACCTTCTTAGGAAGTGTCCTCGTCACCAAGTTCCAAAGTGGCAGTTAGTGCAATGTTTCTATAAGGGACTGACAGAAAGTAATAGACAGATGGTGGATGCATCATGTGGGGGCACTTTAATGTTAAAAAATGAAGATGAAGCATGGACTTTGTTCGAGAATCTCAGTGACAATTCTTTACAATATGTGTCTTCATCTTATTCAAGCAGACCAACCTATTCGAGGAAGGCAGATGATATTTTTGAGATTGATTCTGCAGATGCTATGTCTACCATTGTGGATGTTGTGGCACAGAGAATGGTGCAACTCGTGGCGGCTGGTCAAGTTCCTAATCTATCTCCACACCCTCTTATTTTTGAGCCATGTGATTTTTGCTCGAGTCCTATGCACCATGTCAATAATTGTCCTTCACTTGGGCAATTTTTTGATCTTCCACAAGAGCAATGGGCAGCAATTCAGCCCACTTTTCAACCTCGGAACTATGTGCCTTCACAATCATATCAAGAACAAGTTCCTATGGCACAGAGGTATTCAGCCATTGAGGACAAGATGACAATTGTCCTAGAAAAATTTAAGAAGCTTGACTCTATTGTAGAGACAGTGGAAGCTACTGCAGCAACACTTCAATCCACTGTTCAACTGGTTCACTCTCACTCTCAATCGATGCCAAACTGGAATCTCAGTTTGGACAACTTGTCAATACCTTGAGTAGAAGAGAGGAGGGAAAACTACCAAGCCAACCAGTTGCTAACCCAAGAGGGGTTCATGTCCTTAACAATATTTCTTCTTCAAGCAACCCACACCATGAACAATTTCAAGCCATCACCACTCTTAGAAGTGAGAAATTAAATGATAAAAAGGTGGGAGAGAATGAAGAAGAAGAAGAAGTGTTCAAGAGTCCTAATGCTGAAATGTCTCATGAGCCTAAGATGAAATTGAATACTTTTAATGTCATTCAACATCCTCTAGATGAGAGTGATTGTTTCTTCATGGATGGCTTTGATGATTATGTTGAAGAAGTTGATCCGGTTGATCTATCTCAAGATGTTGAGAAATCCATTGTGAGGGTGAATGATTTACTTGATGTAGTGGCCATGAAAAATACTCCACCTTGGAGGATTCCGATTGAGCCATTGCCTATTCTTTCTACCACTCCTCAAGTGCCATCATTGGAGTCGTTCCCAAGGTTTAAATTGAATTCAAGGCAAAGAGATGTGTTTTTCGAAACCAATGAGACCATTCCGGTTACTTTGAGTTTGATACAAGGAAGTGAGGATCATATAGGAGGGACGAAATTAAATCTCCTCAAGAGATGTGGCATTGGGTGAACTTTCAATTGAAGTCGATGACCATCACCTACGGACGTTAAATTGTAGGATTTGAATGTATTTCGATCCTTTAATTGTAGGTTAGATGAAGCCTACATCAAAGGGATCCATTCAAATATATATTTCAACTCAAATCAGCCCAAGAAAGAGGTCCAAGAGAATTACAACTGCTTAAGAAGGTTTCGGGCCTGAAGCCCAAATCTGCGCATAATACAGTCTTAATCCCATTTTGGAAAACGGACCAGAAGTCTTATTTTCGAGCCTCAAATCAACATAATTCTCGAGTAGGGTTGAACGAAATTTGATTCTGCACACTTTTGTATATCACAAAAATTCCGTGAATCGGACTTCTAGTGGGTCAAAAGTTGGGCCGAAGTCAGCAGGAAAAACCCACCTGATTAGTGATGCGGGAAAACCTAATTAATTCCTAATTGGATTAGGACTTTGATGTATTCTCTTGGCTATTTAAAGTGACAAATTGGGGCTGTATTGAGGAGGCTTGGCAGCAGCTTTGAAAAGCTTTTGGAATAGAGAATCATTGGAGAACAAGGCGTATCATGAGCGGCTAGTTCAGCCACCAGGGTTTTGATGGAGCCCTAACTAAACATCACTGGTTTGATTGTTCTAATTATTGGGGATTTTTGTATTCATTCATAGATTGTGTAATTTAGAGGATTCTTATTATAGAATTGAGCAATAAAAGTCTTATAAATTCAGTTTCAATGATTTCTTATCTTGTCTTAGATACTTGATTGTTGTTATTGAACTCATCCCTCTTATTTTCTGTAATCATGAGAGTGATTATTACACAATAGTTTTCACTGCATATATCATTAAAAGCTTTGATGGATTATGCCTAGAGAAGATGAACCATACTTCACCCTAGATTAGAGTAGTTAGGCAGATGGCCCATGCCAATCGAAGATAGTCCATGACTTAGCCTTAATCATATGTTATCTTCTTGACGGATGAAAGTGAGCTTGTAGCCACCGACACCACTTATGCATGATATGATGCCCCATAGTTAGTTCAATTGACCATTGATTGTGAAGTTAGTGGTGAAATCAATTACCCTAGACTTATCTTATATTCTCTACACTCCTTAGTTTTTCTAGCTTTTGTTTAATTGCTTCATTAGTTAATTTAGTTATAAAAATCAGCAACTTATCTCTTTTAAATTTAATTAGAATTAATTCCTTATATCCAACTCAGTCAGACCATAGTCCTTGAGGTTCGACACCCCTTTCGATAGCCCTATTCTGCAAGGAATTCATTCTATTGCGAAGTGTGGTAATTTTTAATTGATATACTTTTTGAGTCACACTCACACACGAATCACTCTCTCCCTTCTCTCTAGAGTTTGAGGACCTTAAAGTGTGATTTGGAAGATCTTGAAGAAGGAAAGTGTGTAGGGGACACCAAGGGCATCGGTTTGAACCGATCAAAGTCTCCTTTTCGTGAAGTTGAGAAAGATGGGATTTCTCAAAGTTGGATTCAAAGCTTGAGAATTTGAGGTAGGGGTGCTAGACTCATCTTTACTTTAATTCTATAGGTCACATACTTGTGACATGAAAGATAGATTGGGATTTCTTGAGTTTAGGGTTATGTATATGTGTATATATGTATACTAATGTGATTATGCATGTATAAATGTCTAGCATGTTGGTTAGAACTTATATATGTTGTGTATGTGCAAATGAGACTATAAATGTTCTTGATGGAAAATGTGAGTTTTTATAGACTTGTGCATAAAAGATATGATTTTTCTTGTTAAATGCATAAGCATGATGATTTTCATGATATGAGTGTGATGGCATTGTGACAATCTTCAGGGAAAGGAAAATGCATTGATTTGACAAAAAAAAAATGCATTCATGGTGTGGAATAAGTGCATTGATGTGATTATGTGCACTATGTGAAAAGCGAGTTTTTGGGGCGTGACAACATTGAGAATTAAGGTGAGGGAATGGTCCCTAGGGTGAAAGACCCAAAACTTGGCCAAGAGGAGGTGCTCCCTTCGGATTAGTAAACCGATAAAGCACAAGCAGAGTTTGGGTGCCGAAGAGACCCTTACTATGGATGGAGTGATAAGCTAGTCCCCATTGAAGTGATTTCTGGACTTATGTGGCGTGAGTTGTATATATATATATTGTGGCTTGCTAAATTGGATATATATATATATATATGTATGTAAATGCATTGAGATGTGAAGCATCACGCATGATTTGAAAAACGTGTTTATTTGTGGGTTAAAAGCATGTATACTTGTCATGTAGACATGTAGGGATTTCATATGCATCCATGCATGACCGCCTGAGTTAGAGTGGGGTTGGGTGGATCATTCCTACTGAGCCGCAGTGTTGCTCACCCCATATTTATATAAACATTTTCAGATAAGGCGCCAATGGAAGACGAAGCATGATTACCACTATGGATATGTTGAGCATATTTTTGGACTTTTGCTCTTTTGAGATGTAGATAAATGTCCATGCCGGCTTGTGGCATGTAGACAATGTGTAGAGACCGGAACCAAATTTGATCGATTTTCAAAAAAATTTCATCATTTTTGCTATAAATGCATTTTGAATGAGGTTTTTGGAAGTTTTTGAAAAATTTGGAGAAGTTTGACTTTTTGGTCAAACTGGGGCCGTGATGCGACTTAAGTGGGCCCGGGGAATTCGGAAAATTTTTGGAAATATTTATTTTTGGATATGGACTAAACGAAATATTTAGAGTGTTAAGGAAGTGATTTCGAGTCCAACGGAGTTTTCGAGAATTAATTCGGAGGTCGGGAAGGTACATTAAGTGGCCGGGGGCAAAACGGTCATTTCGCGCCCCTAGGACTGGAATAAATATCCCAGGGAGATCTGAGATCTCATTTCTCACGGTTCCCTCTCTCTCTAAACATTTCCCTCTTCATCCCTCCACCTTCTCTCTACATTTCGGGTGCATTCGGCTTGGATTCGTGATTCGCCGAAGAAGGAAAGTGTGTAAGGGACGGCTAGGGCTTCGGTTTGAACCGAACAAACTCGTGTTTTAGCAAGGTGGAACCTGCTGGAAATTTCGATAAGTGCTTGGAAGGTCTTCAATCTTGAGGTAGGGGTGTTTCTTCTCTTCTAGTTGTCGATTCTAGGGTTTTGGGTGGTTCGGAGAGGTTTTCGGTTGAGTTTGTATGTGAGAGAGATGGGCAAGGGGCTGAATTTTTATATTTTCTCTTCCCTTGTGATTATGCATGCTAGATAGATCCATCTTGATGAATATATGATGTGTGGGTTGAATATGTGCAAAGTGTGCAAAATGAGAGCATGATTAGCTATATTGTGTATTATATGCATATGTAGGTTATGTGTATTTTGGGGTGCAATCATATGATTATATGTTGGTTGTGTGTGTGTATAAATGTTGAATGCATGCTAGGTTATTTTATAGCAAGTGTGTGCATTGTTGAAGCATGATCAAAATATGCTAGGTTGTGGTTTGTAGGCATATGAGAGTGATATGCATGCCTTATGACATATATATGACCATGTGTTGTTTTGAACGTTAGAATGCATGCTAGGCTTGTTATAGCAATGATATGCATTGAAAAGCATGATATATGAACAGGTGCATTCATACTTGAATTGTATGTTATCGTGTGCATGAAAGCATTTTACATGCCATGTAGTGAGGGACATGTAGGTCGATGTCGGGTCAGCACCTAGGAGGGGAGGGGCATCTCTACTGAGCCGCATTGTTGCTCACCCCGCTCCCCCAAACATTTTTTTCAGGTAAGAAGCCGAGAATGGATGAAAAGACTTCCTTACTTGGAGCATTTTGGTGCATTTTTGGGATCTTTTGAGATATATGTATGGACTATGTTTTTGGCTATCCATGCCGGCATGTGGCATATGGATTATGTTGATTTATAGTTACATTCACGGTATATGTAACTTGTATATTCATTTGAATCCTTATGTGTATGGTTTCATGGATTTTATATGAATTTGGAGCTTAAATGGATGCATGTATCCTTTTTGTCTTTTATATCTTGAACTCTTGGATATGAAAGTTTTGAAGAGTGAATTTATATTGGAATCATGGTTGTAGGATTTCGATGTGTGAGTTAGGTTGTATGTATGAGTTGATGAATATGATCTTTGGAAAAATGAGGATGGTTTATGCACTTGAATTTTATGTGCATTGAGAATTTAGGATGAGTTATCTATGATTATACAAGATTTGAGATTCAAATGTGTAGGTTGATGTGTGAGTATGATATTATATCATTGGGGGATGATTTATATGTTTTATGAATGATCCAAGGTGGTTTGGTTGAGATTTGAGTTCAAATGGATCATATATAGGGCTGTTGGAAGTCTCAGGAGGTGCATTTCGATCAATCGAGATTTAATCTCGATCAATCGAGATGCCCATTTCGATCAATCGAAGTCCCCATTTCGATTGATCGAAGGGGTGATGATTTATGGTGATTTTTAGAGTCCAGAAAAAAGGAACTTCGATCAATCGAAGTCCCATTTTTGATCAATCGAGATATTGCAGGTCTGGGGTCCCGAAAGGGTGAAAATCTCGCTAGAATTTCGATTAATCGAGATTTAATCTCGATCAATCGAGATCCCATCTCGATCAATCGAGATTACTATTCACAGCTTTCTCCAAAACTTCATTTCGACGTAATTTCTTCGTTTTAGATCAGAATTGAGTGTGGTTTTTTTTGAACTTGAGTATTTTTGGATTCTCTATCCAATGGTGTAAGACTCAGTTTCAGATTCCAAACATAAAATGGTTTGAGGCTCAAAAGTGAGTGATTCTCAAAGGAGTGGTCAAGTAAATTGCCACTAAGGTGTATGATTTGATCTAGGGTCCATGGGAATTGGTTGAGGTAGTGTTGTGTGAATTTTTATGCAACAATTAAGTTAAGCTTCCACTATAAATGAGTGTAATGAGGGTTCACTGGATTTAAATGGACAGTTAACCTCTGGTCTTCCGAGAGTGGGGAAATCGGGGCGTTATGGCATGGTATCAAGGATAGATACTATCATATGAGTGTGCTTTTGATAGTTCATGGGGTTGAGTGACCGGGTTCACACTCAGAATTCGGGGTCAGTCCGGGGGAGTCCCGGCCGTCCGGATTCCAGGGCGTGACACAATGGTTGTGGTGTTGCCTTTACATTTGTATCTTCTTTTGTATGTGAAATCTAAATGTGAGTGCCACACTTGTAGGAAAGTGATTTTTGAGAAATGTATGTATAATGGCTTCCTTCATTTGAGACTTGTTGAATGTATGCAAAAAAGGGCCATTTGAATTCTTATATGTATGGTTCCATAAACTATGTATGAATCCGGAACTTAAATGGATGAATGTATTCTTTTGTCTCTTGTATCCTAATTTCGTGGATATGAATGTTTAGAGTTATGGATTTATGTTGGAATCATGGTTGTAGGATCTCAGTGTATAAGTTAGATTGTATGGTTGGGTTATTGAAGATCACCTTTGGAAAAATAAGGATGGTTTGGTTCACTCCAATTTTATGTGCATTGTGAACTTAGGATGAGTTTTCTATGATTATGCAAGATTTGAGATTCAAATGTATAGGTTGATGTGTGAGTATGATTTTATATCAATGGTAGATGATTTATATGAGTTATGAATGATCTAAGGTGGTTTGGTTGAGATTTGGGTTCAATTTGATCTTATATAGGTGTTTGGGAGAATCTGGGCAGTGCATTTCGATTAATCGAAATGGCCATTTTGATTAATCGAGATGCCCATCTCGATTGATCGAAATGGTTGCGAGATTTTATGAATTTTTGAGCTTTATTTCGATTAATCGAAGTCCCAATCTCGATTGATCGAAATATTGTAGGTCCAAAGTACCGAGGGGGTGTTTTCTTCGATTAATGGGGTGAAAATCTCGATTAATCGAGATGAATCTCGATTGATCGAGATCCAATCTCGATTGATCGAGATTACTATTCACAGCAAGGTTCAAAAATGGTCCAGACTTCGTTTCGATGCAATTTCTTCGTTTTAAATCGGAATTGAGCGTGGTTTTTTTTGAAATTGAGTATTTTTGAAAGTTATATCCAATGTTGTAGGTTTCATAATCAAATTCCATCTGTGTAAAAATTTGAGGTCCAGAACTTAGTGGTTTATATGTGTGGAACCAAAGGTGAAAATCATTTGCAAGGGCCTTTGATGATCTAATGCCACTTGAATGGTGTGCATATAGAATGCTTCCGCAATAGAAATGATTATAATGAGATTAAGGTGTGGGAACTTGAGGTGAAATTATGGATTCACCCCCGTTTCCTTCGCTCCCAACCAGGTGTCGGAAACCGGGCGTGACATCAAGCGAGCCAAAGGTCCGCTCGTAGGATTTGATAGAAACAAAGTGCTCCCGATCGGAACAATAGCACTATCTGTGACAACAGCACAGAGGATACTCAGGGAGTCATTTGTAGTAGCGGACGTACCTTTATCCTACAACCTTATAATGGGAAGGGGTTGGATCCACAGGATGCAGGGAGTACCATCAACCCTGCACCAAGTAATGAGGTGTCTAACCCCTAACGGGAGAGGAACAGTGGACCTCTGGGGCGATCAGGTGGCAGCAAAAGAATGCTACTCGCTCACCATCAGGAACACACCAAAAAAAGGAAAAACTTCAAAAACCAACAACCAATAGCAATCACAGAAACCAGGCGTACCTGAGGAACAGGAGGTCGAAAGCATAGCTCAACCCATAGAGCCGATCCAAACAGTCTAACTAGGGGACCCAAAAGAAGACAGAAGTACACAGATCGGGACATTATTACAGAAGAAAGAGAAGGAAGAGCTAATTGAAGTATTGAGGAGAAACAGAGACATTTTCGCCTAGACTCACCTTGACATGCCGGGGATGGATCCCAAGCTGGCAAAACACACCTTGAACGTGGACCCCAACAGCACTCCCGTTAAACAAAAGCAAATGAGGTTCACCCCGGAAAGAAATCAGATAATAGCCAAAAAGGTCCATCACATGCTCCAGACTAATCTTATCAGAGAAGTAAAATACCCGGAATGGCTTTCCAATGTGGTGGTGGTACGGAAGAAAAATGGGAAGTGGAGCGTTTGTATCGACTTCACAAACTTGAACAAGGCTTGCCCGAAGGATAGCTTCTCAGTACCCAAAATAGACCAGATGGTAGACGCCACTGCCAGGTACGAACTGCTAACATTCCTGGATGCTAATTTGGGCTACAACTAGATCCCGATGGACCCGAAGGATGAGGAGAAAACCTCATTCATCACCGAATGAGGAACCTACTATTACAAGGTAATACCCTTCGGCTTGAAGAATACAGGGGCAACGTACCAGTGAATGATCAATAATGTCTTCAAAAAATAGATCGGCGACACGGTAAAAGTATATATTGATGATATGGTGGTCAAAAGTAAAATGAGACAAGATCATCTGCGACATCTACAAGAAATATTCGAAACCCTTCAAAAAAATTGACTGAGGCTACATCCGTCAAAATGTACGTTCGGAGTGTCATCGGATCAGTTCCTCGGTCACATGGTCAGCCAAACAGGGATAGAAATGAGCCCATCCCAAGCATCTGTACTAGTCCAGACCTCGGAACCAAAAACTCAACGGGACGTTCAGGTCCTAACTAGACGAATTGCCGCCCTTAGCAGATTCATATCACGTCTCTCGGACAAATGCAAACCATTCTTTGATGTTATCCAAAAGAATAAGGGCAAAATTTGGGGAACAGAGCAGTCAGAGCCCTAAAAAGGCTAAAATAATACATGGCCTCCGCACCAATACTTTCGATACCAAAACCCGGGGAAAAGTTACATCTGTACTTAGCGGTGTCAAAAATATCAACGAGCGCAACGCTGATCAGAGAAGAGAATGGGAAGCAACACCTGGTATACTATTCCAGCAAGACAATGACGGATGCCAAAAATAGATATTCAAAAGCAGAGAAGCTGATCCTGGCCTTGGTACACGCAAAGAAGAAGCTAAGACATTATTTTGAATCACTTCAAATAGTTATTCCAACTAATCTGCCACTTAAGGCCATCCTCAGCAAGTCGAACATGACTAGGAGGATGATGAAGTGGGCCATGGATCTCAGCGCCTACGACATCCTCTTCGTAGCTCGAACGGCTCGCAAGGGTCAGGTGTTGGCCGAATTCCTATTGGAATATGATGAACCAGTGGAAGAGAAAGAAAGTCCCTCTCAGTGGAAAATATACATAGATGGATCATCTTGTCAGACCGGGGCTGGGGCCGGAGTCGAAATAAGAACCCCCGATAGGGTTACTTTGCACCATGCTGTCCGATTTGATTTCGATGCTTCTAACAATGTTGCAGAATATAAAGCTCTCCTCGCAGGACTCCGTCTAGCAAAGTCGTTACAAATTAGGAGATTGACAATGTTCAGCGAATCGCAATTAGTTATGAATCAAGTTAATGGGGAGTTCCAAGCCAGAGAAGATAAGATGAACACTTATCGAGAAGTAGTGCTTGAAAACATGAAGGAGTTCGATGAAGTAGTCCTAAACCACATTCCACATGAGCAAAATGAGGCAGTTGACAAGCTAGCTTGCTCGCCTTCTAGCGCAGACGAATCTCTAACCAGAGTATCCTCCGTGGAAGAATTAAGGGATCCAAGCATCGGAAAACCATTGGAGGTATTTGTAATCCCAAGAGAACCAAGTTTGATTGATCCAATAGAGGCATACCTAAGGAATGGAACCCTTCCCAAATAGAAAAGAGAGGCAAAGAAATTGAGAATGAAGGCCTCAAGGTACTCTATCATCAATAACCACCTCTACAGAAGATCATTCACGGGGCTGTTATTAAGATGTCTAACACCATCCGAAGCCAATAAAGTCCTGAAGGAGATCCATGAGGGAGTTTGCGGTAACCATTCTGGAGGTCGATCATTAGCCCACAAAGCTCTGACTATGGGTTACTTTTGGCCCTACATGTCCCGTGACGCGGTAGAATACTCCAAAAACTATGACAAATGCCAAAAGCACGCCCAGTTGCTACATCAGCCACCAGGGAACTTGAATCCAATGACCAGTCCTTGGCCTTTCGCCCAATGGGGGATGGATATGGTGGGACCTTTGCCGATCGCAGCATAGAAGAAAAAATATGTTCTCTTGGCTATAGACTATTTCACCAAGTGGGTTGAGGCAGAAGCATACACTTCAGTAACTCACGTGCAAGTCAAAAAGTTCATCTGGAACAACATAATATGCCGCTTTGGCATCCCTTCTGTAATAATTACGGACAACGGGAAGAATCTAGACAACCAGTTTATCCAGGGGTTCTTCGCGAAGTATGGAATCAATCAACGACTCTCGTCAAGGTCATACCCATAGGGGAACGGGCAGGCTGAGATTACAAACAAAACCATTTTTGAAAATATCAAGAAAAAGTTAGAAGAAAGAAAAGGCCGCTGGCTGGAAGAATTATCGAACGTGCTCTGGGCTTATCGGACCACCCCTCGAAGACCTACAGGGAGTAGTCCCTTCAGCATTACGTATGGGATGGAAGTAGTGATTCCAGTCAAACTTGGCATCCCAACCTTAAGGATCGAGTCATTTAAAGAGTAAGAGAACAATCGCCAGATCAGACACGACATCGATCTGATTGAGGAAAAGAGAGAAGCTGCGCAAATCAAGATGGCAGCCTACCAATAGAGACTTCGTAGGGCCTATAACAAAAAGGTTAGACCCCGATCGTTCGAGGAAGGAGACTGGGTCTTGCCCCAAGGTTACCAGCAACACCAAAGAGCTAAATGCAGGAAATTTTGCATCAAAGTGGGAAGGTCTATTTGAAATAATCAAAGTTATTGGAAAGGGAGCATACAGACTACGAAGGGTAAACGGCAATGGAGCCATGGTTGAAAAACCTTGGAACGCAATGTATCTGAAAAGGTACTACGTGTAAGCAATGTTGCATTCTTGAATAAAAAATCTCTCAAGTAATTTTGTCCCACATCGAATGAACAGTAGATCACAACCTACTTAATACAATGAGTTCCACCCATCCTACATACAGGCAGTGGAATTGCGCGACAAAGCAGAAGACCGCTGCGCAATGCCATTATCTTAAACATTTTTTGCAAATCTTTTTATGAATGAAAGAGATCTCGGCATGACCAGCCAAATGTCTCAAATGAATGAAAATGGCTAAGGCATGACCAGCCGAATGCCAGAGTTGAATGAAAGAGACCTTGGTATGACCAGCCAAACATCTCAGATGAATGAAAATGGCTAAGGCATGACCAGTCGAACGCTAGAGTTGAATGAAAGAGACCTCGGTATGACTAGCCGAACGTCTCAGATGAATGAAAATGGCTAAGGCATGACCAGCCGAACGCCAGAGTTAAATGAAAGAGACCTCGGCATGACCAACTGAACGTCTCAGATGAATGAAAATGGCTAAGGCATGACCAGCCGAACGCCAGAGTTGAATGAAAGAGACCTCGGCATGACCATCTGAATGTCTCGGATGAATGAAAATGGCTACAGCATGATCAGCCGTGTAACGACCCGGATTAATTTTGACTGGTTCCAGACAATTTTGGATCGGATTAAATTTTTTTTTGAATTAATTAAATTTTGAAAGGGTGTGGGTATCTAGGTTTCCATATAAGTGGAAGGTGTATATATATATATAGAGAGAGAGAGAGAGAGAGTACATATATTTATATTTAATTATAAATATATGGTGGTGCCTGTGTATGATAAATACATGTGAAGGTATGTGTATGTAGTGTAATATGTATATATATAGTATAGGTATGTATACATATATATGTACCTCATTCTTGCACATGGGCTGATTTAGATTTATGTATATTATATATGTAAATATGTCATATATGTTCATATGGATGATAGTAGTTTAGAGAGTATGTGGTGCAAGATTTAGAGAATTAAAATTCAAAATAAAAGGAGAGTGACCCACGTGGGTCAGCTGGCTGAGAGAGGGGAAAGAAAAGAAAGAGAAAAGAAGAAAAGAAGAAGAAAAGAGGAAAGGAAGAAAGAGAAATTGAGAGGGGTTCTAGAGAGAGAAGGAGAAGCTGAGACAGCTAGAGAGAGAGAGAGGAACTGTGACGGTGGTAGCTGGGTTGCTCACGGTGGAGCTTCAGCCAAGCGACGGTGAAGGCTCAAATGGGTCTTCGACAGGTGGGCTTGATCGGCTGGTTGTGGGAGTCGTTCGGGTGCTCTCTTTTGGGTTTGGTGGTGGTTGTGTTGCTGAGGTTTTAGGGTGCACATGGTGGCACCGGATGGGCCATTTGGCAGCAGGAGGGTGGCTCAGTTAGGGGCTGTTCGGAGCTCCGTTGATCACCGTTTGGTCGGGCATGGTGGAAGCCGTGGCTGTGGGTTTGGCTGGGTCTGTGGTGGTGGACCAAATGGTGGTGGTGGTGTCCGACTATGGGGACTCGGCTGTATTCTTCACGGCTGGGTTTTGGGTAGTGGGTCAGCTTTGGGGCCAGTTGTATTGGATAGTTTTGTTGACGGTTCTGGGTGATTTCGGCGAGAATTTGTTGGGCTTCGGCTGATGTGAGCTTGGCTATTCGTGGCCGCCATGGGGGTTCAGACAGTGGTTGGCCATGGTGGTGCCGAGGAGTGTGATCCGTAGCTGGTTCCTGTGGGTTGTGTCGAGGACGGTGAGCCCCGATAGGGGTGGTGCTTGATGGCAGTCGGCTGGGTGGTGTGGAGGTCGGGAATGGCCTGTTTGGGTGATCTCGCTGTGGCCACGATAGGCTGGCTGTGGTGGTTGGCGATGTGGCCGGGCAATGGCCGTTTTGGGGCTGTTTGGGCTTGGGTTTGTAGAGCTTGTGGTGGCTGGACGTGATGGTGCCTGTGGTGCTCTATTAGAGGTTGCTAGAGTTACTGGGTATGGCCATTAGTGGCTGGGCTCATGGGTCTTCTTCGACAGGGGACCATGGTTGGTGGAGGCTTAGTTAATGGTAGGTTCGAACAATGGTTGGTCGTATGTGAGGCGGCTCATGGTGGAGTGGGTTGTTCGGGTTTGATGATTGGCTGGGTTTGTGGTTGATTTCGGTTGGTGCTCGATTAGAGGCTAGCTGCCGAAGGGATGGTCTCAGTTGGTCTCGGTTGGGCATTTCATGGGGGTTGCTTGGAGTAGCAGCCATGGTTCTAATTTGATGGGTTCAGTTTTGGTATCAGGCCAATAATGTGGGTTATTGATGGTTGGTGGACTATGCTAATGGAGTTGGTTTATTTTGGCTGCCATTTGCATATGTGTTGGACTTTGAAGATGGTTCAGTAAGATCGTTGGGTGGGCTTGACACGGGACTGGACCGGGCAAGGAAATGGACCGCTTTGCAAGTGCGGGCACAATAAAAGCGGGACCTAAGGCAAGTTGATTCTTGCCTCTATCTCCTACGTATATATTTTATTATGTTGATTAATTTACATATGCTCTTAATTTAATCATATGTGGTGTTTATATATATATATGTGTGCATATGTGTGTGTGTGTGTGTGTGTGTGTGGAGATGAAAGCATGAAATTTAAATGCTCGTTTACATTGTGATATGTATATGTGTAGATTTAGCCCATGTAATTTATGCTAAATAATATATGTTTAGCTAAGCGTTATTTTGTATGCATATGTGGCTTTTATGCATGGTGTTAAATATATATGTGAGGTTTGGTGGAGATGAAACGTATGTTATGTTCCTTTTTAACTAGCTGATGTATTGTGAAGCATGGAATTTAAATGCTTGATTTATATGTTCGAAATGCATATATGGGACTGTTGTGAAGAAACAGGAAAGTGTGGTTGAATTACCTAGAGTAGGTCAATACTCGGTTATGGTTGTGGTCATAAATTGGGCAAATCACCCAGAGTAAGTCAATACTTGGTCACGGTGAGGGCATTGGAGTGGTTACTGATGTTGTTTTAAAATTGTTAAATAACTCGCAAGTGTACGAATCTATTAAAATATAGTTCGGCAAGAACGAGGTCGAACTTAAGGGAATGCTTTGAGAAGAAAAACTAACACAAATTCAAATTAATTTAAAACTAATCTAGTTTAAACACAAGTTGGTTGATTTGAGATAAATTAAACTAACATGCAAATAAAATAACACTATTAAAATCAAATAGAGAAAATAACTAAGGTTTCGGATTCCACCACCATTAAATCCATGAAGCTTCTAATATTTATTTATTAATTCTCAAATTTGGAGTAGCAATCAAGAAATCAATCTATTGCTTACTCAAGATTTAACAATAAAGCACTATGAAAAATATATTAAAAAGGTAGATTTTCCTTCGCTTCACTAGTGTAAAATTCTAAGCATCCTATGTATCCAATTTAATGAAAAACATAAGATCAAAGATTATCACTTTTAAGAAATACAAACCCAAGCTTAGATTAATTATAATACCTTCTAACTACCACATGTACATGATATAGATGGTGAAAGAACTATAAAATAATTAATCACAAGAAGCGAAAATCATAAGAATTTAAATCATACACATGAGAATCAATTAATGAACAAAAGAACTTCACTTCATTAATGGAGGTTTCCTTCTCAACCTTAGTTGAGGAATTTAGTTACACATGGTAGAAGAAGAAGATAACAAAATAATAAAAGACATAATGAATAAATAAAATCCGGATTGTCTCTGTCTTCTCTGCCCTGGCCTCCACTTATTTTCCTCCCTCAAAATAGCCTCCAATTCACCTCTTTATACCCCAAGAGAATACATAAAGTCCTAATCCAATTAGGAGAAAATTAGGGTTTTCCCGCAGCCCAAAATAGGTATATTTTTTTGCTGACATTCGGCCCAAGTTTTGACCCAGTAGAAGTCCGATTCACGAAATTTACATGAAATACAAAAGTGTCCAGAATCGAATTTCGTTCAACCCACGCGGGAACTAAGTTGAATTGATGCTCGGAAATAAGACTTTAGGTCAACTTTCCAAAACGGGATTAAAACTGGATTAAATGCAAAATTGGGCTTCAGGCCCGTAACCTTCTTAAGCAGTTGTAATTCTCTTGAACCTCTTCCTTGGGCTGATTTGAGTTGAAATATGGAGTTGAATGGACCCATTAGATTTAGGCTTCATATAATCTTCTTGAATATCATCTTTAAAAGCCCAAAATCATGGTTTTATCTGAAATAATCATTAAGGCCCTGAAAAAGACAGAAAATACAAAAATAGAGTAAAATCACATATAACCTATCACTAAGAGAATAAAATATGCAAATTAAGAGACTAGAATGCGTAACATTCAACGTCGATCAGTTACGTCACCTTGGAGTAGGTAAATACTCGGTGACGGTGGTCTACTCACCTTGGAGTAGGTAAATACTCGGTGGGGATTCCAAAAAGATGCCCAATCACTTTGGAGTAGGTAAATACTCGGTGATTGTGGTTTACTCACCTTGGAGTAGGTAAATACTCGGTGAGAATTCAAAAAGGGGCCAAGTCATCTTGGAGTAGGTAAATACTCAGTGACGGTGGTCTATCCACCTTGGAGTAGGTAAATACTCGATGGCAGAGTTGGAATGGTGTGAGAAAGGTCTCGGTTACATGATTTGGTCGAGAATCATGTTAAGGTTTCGGGTTGAGTCCAAGAGAGAGACAAGTGTGTGAATTTGCTTACATTACCTATTGTGAAACATGATATGTGATTAATGCATTCTTATATATATATGCGTTGCTTGTGAATGAACATAATATATGTTGGGTATTGATTGCTTCTAAACATGTTGTACGGATCAAATGTATCTTAATTGCATTTGAGATTTGCTACTTGATGAGTAGGAGATGTGGTAGTTGATTTATATTGTTTATGTAATTGCTTTGACATATATGTTCCATATTCATATTGTTGTTGGATGTTTACTGCTTTCAAGCATGTTGAAAATGATTTCAAAAATCATATGTAGTTGGCTTATATGTTCATATGTGCTAGATTTGCCATATGCGTTGTTGGTTCATGTATGCTAGGTGGAGCATGATTTAAATATTGTGATATATTTAAATGTGTATGTTTTTTAAAATATGTGAGGATCGACCTGCTACAGTAGTGATAGTATGGTTCGACATACCTTGCTGGGCCTTTGAGCTCACCCCCTCCCAGGTTTTATAAGTATTGCTGATTATGGAGTCAGTTAGGGGGATCGATAGTACAGTATGCAGAGGTAGTGATTAGACTCCTTAGAATCTAATTTATGTCCAGGATATTAGATGGATGTTGTACATTTGGATTAAATGTAACTGGACATTGTATGTTGGGTAATTTATCCCAGTTGTACATTTCATTTGATGTATGTATATAAGACGGACATTCAGGGACTGAGTTATTATTTCAATTGTAATATGCATGTTATAGGAATGTTGGGGGGACACGGGCCCAGAAGTGTCCATTTTGAATTTAGGATGTGAATGTTGGGGGGACACGTGCCCAGAAGTGTCCATTTTGAATTTGAAGTATGAATGACATAACAGGATCTGATTTATTCAAAAGGGGTGATGCCCAATTTTCTTGAAAATAATAGGAAATTAAGATTATATGATCAGATGATGGTTATGTCGTGAGGGTGATCTCACAGAGCTCACACCCCGGTTCTCGGGACTCGAAAGTCGGGGCGTGACAAGCCGAACGTCTCAGATGAATGAAAATGGCTAAGGCATGACTAGCCGAACGCCAGAGTTGAATGAAAGAGGCCTCGGCATGACCAGCCGAACGTCTCGGATGAATAAAAATAGCTAAGGCATGATCAGCCGAACGTCTCAGATGAATGAAAATGGCTAAGGCATGACCAGCTGAATGTCTCAGCTGAACGAATACGGCGAAGGCACGATTAGCCAGAAGCTTGAATAAAATGAAAGAGATCAAGGCATGGCTGGCCGAATGCATGAATAAACGATATCTCAGCATCCAAGTTTCTTTGATAAACAAGGACCTCAGGTGATTAACCACATATCTATGAAAGTATTAGAAATTACATACATCATTCATTTTTATAAAGTGCAGATAGCAAACAAGCATATGGCTTCTTGACGAATCAAAAGTATGAAAAAGAACATCTTCTATTATATCAGTGAGCTTTTACAATGAAAATTGCCCCAAAAGGCATTACAAAAAGAAGAAGGGAAATTTATAAATAAAAGATCAGTTCACTGAAGGAGCAGCCGAAGCATTGGCAGGCCCTCCACTGAGGAGAACCTCGGCTTCTTCGGGGGTATGGTCATCCTCAAAGATGCTGGCAATCTCCTTCTCCTCGTCCCCCTCTTCTGGATCCTGATAAGGGGGCCCTTTTAAGCCCATCTCTCGATCATAATCAGCTGGGCCACCCGGATAGGATCTTTCATCTTCGGGTACCATAGCATCCTCAAAGCCTTGGCGATAGGCTTCAGCATTTCTAATCTGAACAGTGCGCGACACCCTATCAAATAAAGCCTTGGCGCCTTTCTCCAGTTTAACCGATCGGTCTTGTAAAGAGTTGACGTTCATTTCAGACTCGGACGCTCAGGACTCAGCTAACGCCCTCTGAAATTCAGCCTCTTCTTTTCTTTTGGAGAGATCCTCTACCTGAGATTTGAGCTGCTCATTCTCCAACAAAAGAGCCTGGGACTTTGCCTTCTCACTATTAACTTCACGCATGGCAGCACGAAAGTCAGCCTTAGCCCTCCTAATCTGAACATCAGCTTTCTTAACTTTAATGGTCGCTTGCTCGACCAATTTGCACATAGTCATCACACCGAACATGTTCCACAAAGACACACGAAATCATTAAAGGAAGTAACAGAAGAACACATAATGGAATTGAAAACGTACTTTCTCTTACCTTCAGTGCTGCTTCAAGACAAAACTCCAGAAGATTGCTGACAGAAAGGTCCAGTATCATCTTCGCATCCCTAGGAGGCCACATCTCCTTCAAGAATGCCTTCATAAACTCCCTATTTTCAAGCAAGGATTCCTCAACCGATAGGGGCATACCATTGGCTTTCACCATCCGATGAATCCATGGTTCTATCGCAGAAGTACTTGGGACATCGGACCCCACAACGGCAGTCCCAACAGTTAAAGGCTCCCCAGATACTGGAGCAGAAGGGGAAGCTGAGACTATCACCTTCTAAGACTTAGGAGCTGGGGCAGACTCCTCTACTTCTATCACTTCGGTTGGACATGACTTCTCCTCAGCCACCTCCTCAGCATGTCTTTTCCGCAAAGCTGATGCCACCTCTACCTCTCGATCGGTCGAAGGACCCCCAAAGTTGTTCCCTTTAGGCAGCCTTCTTGTTTTTGTGCGAATAGTTTTTGAAAGCTTCATCTTGACACCAGCTACACTCTCTGAGATAGCTTTAAGTATCTCAAAACACAGAAGAGAGGAAGACTTGGGGATACTCCTCCACACCTTTTCACCCAGAGTCTTCAAACGTGCCGCCAATTCAGAACGTGGTAGAAGATCTCTAACTACACCAACAAAAGACCGAATTTGGTTAAAGAGCACAACATCACATATAACGCAGTTACAATGAGGGTCAGAAAGAAAGTCAGAGGACGGGATACCTAATCCACCGAATTTCTGGGAGATGGGATATTTTTCAGAAAAAGGGACCTTCCATTTCCCCCCAACAACCACGAGTTGAGCCTTCCAACCCTTGTCCGAAGAAGGATGGCTGGTACAGAGCGATCTGCCCGGGCGAGGGAAGAAATGGAAGCGATTCCTGTCATTCTTTGTAGCACAGATTTGGTAGCAAAGAAGAAGATCATCAAGTCCCAACTTGAGGTCACGAGTATAATTAAGGGGCAAAAACGCTGGATATAACCCTAAAAAAATTAGGGTTTACTTGTAAAAGAGCCAAATGTAGTTGGTTAAGAACAAGATGATAGAAGGGGTGAAAAGGAAACCGAAAGGCAGGGAAATGTCTAGCCGAGAAGAGCATGTCATCCTTACTCAAACCATCTCTAGATCGGAAATTGAAATCAAAAGGGTAATTCCTAAGAGTAACATAGGTCGGGACCTCACAGTCAATTCTGAGTCTTCCCAAATTTACAGGAGTCCTAACTAGGTCTCGGTCGACATCATCTAAATTAGAATCTGAAGAACTTTGATCTCCGGAAGAAGGAAGATCGGCCAATGTCGAAGGAACAAAAGGAATCTCCGGAAGAGTCTGATCACCCTCATCCTCGCCCAAAAACTCATCAATCGACTGATAATTTTTCAACGGTCCAAATTCATCGAAAATCTCAACACCTTTCATCTTACCCATATCTCAGGAATAAAGAGAAAAAGAGAAATAGCAGTAATGGAGAAGGGAATAATCACTAACCTCAACGGACGAGAAGGTAGCCACTAAATCGCCCAAAATCTACAATAATCTGGAAATGTAAGAACAAATATAGGCATTTATGAGGAAGTGACATTACAGCAGCCACCAAGGGCAAGAAGCCCAAACGCGGTCTAGCGGTACAAACGAAGCGACGTCCATAATAGAAAAATCCTTCCAAATTTTAGCTAAATTGAAAGGGGTTTTTGGGGCAAAGTGTAGCAGAAGAAAAAACCGCCAAGTGACATGTGTAACTAACGTGACACATGGCAACCACATCATCTTCCATATCACCCACGACAAGGTGACGTGAATTCACGGAAAGACCCAAAATCTCCTCCTTAAATACCGATATTAAAGCATTGAATTCCTGCAATGAATATAGGCAAAATTTCATAAGTAAAATCAAAATAGACGGAGAAATTGAAGGCACAATCATTGTATCCATGAGATTATTTAAAGACTGAATAGAGAATGAGAAAGAGAACCTTTTTTTTTGGGAGATAAGTTTTTGTTAAGTGTAGCACCAATTTTTATGTACCTACACTGACCTAACTTGGATAAATTTGATATAAAAGCTTCTAATTTTAACTGATAAAATTGAGTGTTCAATATTTCTTCCAACTATTGCCACTCAATATTCCATGCCTTCAAAATCTGTCTGAAGTTTTAAACTAAGGATATTAAGCGCTAATTTAACGTACTCATTTTCTGGAAGAGAAACATGGAACCTATACCTTGCTTTTCTAAATCTGCAAGTAAAATATTCAGCAGATTCTCCAAGAAGCTGATTTAACTTGGATAAATTTGTTATAGAAACTTGTGATTCTGACAGATAAAATTGAGTGTCAAGCATTTCTTCTAACTATTGCCACTCAATATTCCATGCCTTCAAAATCCGTCTGAAGTTTAAACTCAAGGCTATTAAGTGCTAATTTAACATTCTCAGTTTCTAGAAGAGAAACATGGCACCTGTACCTTGCTTTTCCAAATCTGCAAGTAAAAGATTCAACAGATTCTTCAAGAAGTTGACTTAACTTGGATAAACTTGTTATAGAAACTTCGGATTCTGACTGAGAAAATTGAGTGTTAAGCATTTCTTCCAACTATTGCCACTCAATATTCCATGCCTTCAAAATCCGTCTGAAGTTTAAACTCAAAGTTATTAAGCATTAATTTAATATACTCCAAGAGAAACATGGCACCTATACCTTGCTTTTCCAAATTTGCAAGTTAAAGATTCAATAGATTCTCTAAGAAGCCGACTTAACTTGGATAAATTTTTTATAGAAACTTCTGATTTTTGACTTACCCGGCTACTAGAAGTGATAGTGAAAGCCTAAAATCCACATTTACTCTACTAACTCACCATTCATTACACATAGATCTCAAACTATTGACAAATTTTCATTTTTATTTATTTTATTTTTGTCCTAAAAAGAAACTCGGACTCTCGAATGTGAGAAAAGAAATTTTAAAAAGAAATTCTTTTTTAAAAAAATCATTAGATTTTTTCACTTACGCATGCATTAGAAAAGATTAGTGAGCAAAAAAATATCAGAGTAAGAAGAGCATCTTAATCGCTTAGCGAGAACTTCCAATTTGGAGAAGAATCCAAAACTAGCTCTGCATTCATTTTGTTGTCACAAACGATCCAAACTATTCAAAATGTGACGGAACAGAAAAAAAAAAAAAAAGCTAGTCGTTTGACTTGATTATGTATGGGATAAAATGATAGTCCCACTAATTCTTCATTTAGGGGAATAGTACTTTCCACTCTCGAGAGGTACACCGTATCCATGAACCTATTCATCAATCATGATCTTTATGCTATGTTTTGAAGCATCGAATCAACGCTTTGGATTTGAAATTTTGAATTAATGCTTTGTTTTGCAAGAAGGAAAAAAGAGGGGTGAAGAGAAGATAGAAGAGAATGGGCAAATTTTCTTACTCCAAATCTTCAAATTAGTTTGATAGTTTTTGACAGCTTCTCTTTTAGCTGAAATTACAATGTGTCATCAAAATTGGACTCTCAAGTTGTCTTGATCATTGGGGTTGAATGCAACATCCTTGAGCCACCTAGTACTAAATCGAAAACAACCTTTCCTTCTTCCAGTTTGATGGGATAAGCTCAGCACCAGGGTATAATGGTCATAGCCTACCACACCTTGATATCCTAAATCAACTAATTATAGAAACTTCTGATTTTATAGAAACTTATTGGTTTCCTTCCCCGGCTACTAAAAGTGATCAAGCCTGGAACTTTGAAATTCCATCAATGTAATTAGGATATGGTTTACTTTACTGTGCATAGGATAGCCTACCCTTCTCACGGCAAAAGCACATTCCTGTTGGAAGAATTCAAGCAACGACACAGTCGAGAATGACCTCTTGGGCTGGCAAAGGGAATGAATGGTATTTGAGGATTATTTTCAGACCATACCTATAGCGGGTGTTGATTAGATTCCTTTTGAAGAGGAATATCAGAATATGTGGTGAAACTTGAACTCTTGGCTGAGGAAGAGTAGGCCGTTGTGGAATTTTATTTAATTATCGTAACATTGACTGAAAGAAAAGTAGACTGTTGGTTGGTACCTGTAGTCGACTAATTGGTGAGCAATTCTTGGTGGTGTTTTTTGTAGCCGAGACAGGCCGATGCACTCATTGCAAGTTATTCTATTCTATTGTAGCAATTGGCTTACTTTGAAGAATGATCCATTGTTGAGTCATTGGTGGCTAATTTCCTTCAAAGGGCACAGTGAGAGAGCTTTAACCTCGTTGATGACTAACTAGATTGAACTCTCGCTACGTTCCACAAATTTATCCAATTTTATTTTTTAACAGCCCTGACAATCAAGTCTTCCTCAGTTCTGAAAGGACAAATACGAGCATGACTCGAGTTTAATCCAATGACAATCGATGGATTTAATTTCTTCCATGGCACATTCAGGCTCCCTTAGACAATCCATATGAAAACATGATTAACTTGCGACTAACATAAATAGGCCCTGTTTTATTAACTACAGAACAACCAGATTGGCCCATCACATAATTAAAAGTTCACAATCATTCACAGATATTCTACCCTAAAGAACAAGAATTAGGCTTGATTGATACATACATAAAGTACATAAGAAAAGCAGGCAGGCTTAGGATCTAGTACTGAACTCCATATGTTCCATTCCAACTTGAATGCAAACCAATAGGTATTGCTGACTGCAAATGCAATTGAAAGTGCTTCCTGCAAAACCATATAATGTGTGAGCAAAAATACATGCATACAGGGGATTTGGGAGGAGAAGAAAACAAGTGAATTACCTGTACTGGTAATATCATTGAAACATCTCATCTAACTTCTGTCTGTACAGAGCCAAACCCTGCATTTGGGGGAGAAAAAAGGAAAAGAAAACATCAAATATTAAGGGTGTGCTCCGTATCAGATAGAAACATTTTAGAGTCTACAAAATCCATTTAAAGAAGAAGAATTTTTAGTTATAAGAAAACTCCATATCAGATAGAAACATTTGCCTCTCTCTGTCTGGTGGGGCATTTGGCAGGAGAGAAATAAGAGATCATTCGAAGAGCAGTCTCCCATTTGGGCACTCAAATTCTATTTTATTTGTTCTCTATATTATTGTATCCATGGTCACTACCGTTAATTTGTGAAGGATCTTATGTATTTTTTGGATAGTTTGAGATCATAGTTGTATTTTTAGTTCTGTGCAGTTGTATATGGGATGCATTTCCCATTTGAGTGCCTTTCTACGAATACAAGACTTATAAAAGAAGAAGAAGAAGAATTGTCAGCTATAAGAAAACATTTAACTCTCTCGCTTCCAGATCCCACACAAGATCTTTTTCACTGTGCTACAACAATTTTAAAATAGTGTACCATTTTAAGAATGAGAACTAAAATTTCAATGTTATGAAAAATCACGATCAAATGGAACGAAATTCCATTTGGGTGGATGGAACACTAATTGAACCAAATGGATGGGCCAATTTGGTTGTTCCGTAAATAAAACACATGTTGGACCAAAAAAAGGCCACATGTGAGAGGGCGTGTTGAAGGATTTAAATATTAAAGTCACACCCTCTCTAAAAGTTTAAACTTTTAAAGTAGATGGTGGTCAAGGGTAGAGCCACGATTTTATTTAAGAGGGGGCGAATTGTACTTGATAAAGAAATAATAATACTAAAAAAAAAAATCAACTAACATGACAAATATAGATTGTTCAAATAAAAAGGCAAACAAGAAAAAAAATAATCATTGCAAAATAATATGCTAATTAATGAGTATTATAAGAAAGATAAATACTTGACAAAAATAAGAACCAAAATATTGATTGAAAATATTTTTATTGAATACAATTACAATTGTTCTCGACGGGTCTTCATATTTTGAAAGTGATGCATCAAATTACACACATTGAGTTCACAAAATTACAGCAATAAATTAAATAAGAAGAAAAGATAAAAAAAAATTAAGAAGAGAAAAAGGTTACAGTACATACATCATACAAAAGTGCAAAGAGAAAAGAAGTGGGAAAAAAAAAAAAGCAAAACAAAAGAAGAAGAAGAAAATAAATGAAAAATTAGAGAACTTTGAAGGGAAAAAAAATTAGGTTTGACTGAGGAAGGGAAATGGAACTTTTTTATAAAATTTCTCATATGTAAATAAAAAATATATATGTTTATATATAGTGGGCTGGGCCAGGATGGCACGTGCCCCCCTTGAACCTACATTGGCTCCGTCCCTAATGGTGGTTAACAGATAGCTATATCAATTTCAAAAGTCCTATAATTTTGAGTTTATTTTCACACGACCCAAATTTTTTAAGCTAAACTCGCAAGTATACAAGCAATCATGAAAAAAGTAATATAGCACAATGGAGAAGATTCAAATACAACATGAGGCAAAGTTGCACACCTTAGTATAAGCATAAACCCCTGCCTTGGTGGGTCCTACAGGACTTCCCCTCCTAATAAACTTTCCTTCTTTGAATATGTAAAGCATAGGCATCCCAGTTGATAGTTCCAAGCTAATGACCTGACAAATATAAGACATCAATTACATCTGTCATATGCAAAACAGAACGTGTCATAAATCAGGTAAGTGTCCGAACAAGATCAAAGTCTCACCTCTTGAGAAGTTAATTTGTCAAGATGCATGATAATAGATCTCAACGAGTTCCCATGCGCAGCAATCATCACGTTCTTTCCAGAGGAAAGTTGAGGTTCAATCTGGAACATCATATTTTAAACGTGAGATGATAATGAATAAGAGAAGTAGATGACTGAAATAAGCACATATATCATGCTTACATGTATTTTAAAGTAAGCAACAGCTCTCTCAGCACACATTTCCAAACTCTCGCCATTTGGCGGGGGTATGTCATAACTACGACGCCACTCATGAACTTGTTCCGTTCCATATTTATCTGCTGTTTCCTGCTTATTAAGACCTTGTAATTCCCCATACCTAAAGAGAAGAACAGTTTAAATTCCACATGCAAGGAAATATAGTGTGGATTACAGGTGAGAAGAATAGCAAAAAGAAAAAAAGCAGAAGCAGAGGACTAATTACATTCTTTCATTTAGTTGCCAAGCCGTAACAACTGGAATGCATTGCCTTTTGGTTTCCTCACTAAATATTTTACTCCAAGACTTCAACTGTTCACTCTCATTATGCATAATGATTGGCACCTGCAGGCAGTTTAATAGTTATAAGGGTAGCAGAAAGAGATGGATTTGTAAAAGAGGTCTTTGATGGGTAAAACTTGTTACATTATCAGGACGTAGGTTGGCAAATTTAATTATGAAATGGAGTGATGCGGGACAGGTAGGGGCTCTTCAATGTCAAAATATATTGAGAAGAAGAGAGAGAATGAGAGGCGAGAATAATAGAGAAGAAGATTAGGGGAGAAGAAGAAGAGGCAGGAGGAAGAAGTATGTAATCTCAATAAAATTCGATCATCAAAAAGTACCTTTCACAATACATGAACCAACATATAAATAGGCAGCAAGGAAAACCCTAATAAAATCCTACTACTAAAAATAAAACCCTAAAATATTAAATTACGAAAACATCCCTAAAATAAAAACATTACTAATATAATAATAATATTAAATAAAAATTATCCCTAATTATCTATCTTTGCCCCTTCTCCAGAAATAGAGGCAAAGCACGTGCAACTCATGTATGCAAATCATAGCTCGTTGTACATCAATTCTCTCCGACTGAGAAGAACTCTTCTCCCAAGAGTGAAGTGGACAATGCTGCTTGAAAAATCTCGAATCAACATGGCAAAACTCTTTTGTACTCCACGTGAAATTATAAGAGGGCTAGTACTTCCATAAAAGCCATAGTAGATCACTCTGATGGTCAAGAACGACCTCTACCCAGTCCAAAAACCATAGCTGACAAAATGGAAGAACAAGTGCTGATGCTGAAGAAAATATAGCTCCACCTGTAGGAACACAAGATAATAACATAGGTGCTTCAAAAGTACCACAATTAGGCATCAAATATTCCACATCAAAATTTGAATTAGTACTCAAATCTAATGACCAGTCAAAGAAATATGCATTAGGCTCTGACTTATGATTTATGTGAAAAAGTCTAACAATATGGCCATGTTTTATATGGAAGAAGTTCTTAAGATAAGGATGCGGTAATGCACAACTTATAACAAAATCTCCTTCAAAACATTCATGATTCATACTATGAGCATATATAGCAAGTTCATAATTTTTATTACTCAAAACAATTTTATATCGTATATCGGAATGAAAATCATAGAAAAGCTGGACAAAGGAATCAAGGAATTCAAGCGAATACATAGATGGAGGTAGGTGATTATAATCAATGGACTGACATGGTAAAGAATGGTAAATAATTTCAAAAGAACAACTACCAATACATTCATTAGTCAAACTAGTATAAGCAAAATCCATAATAGGCAAAAATAAATCCCAAGTGTCTAGATGCAATCTTACAAGATAACTGACCAACTTTCCTAGACCTTGGTTAACAATCTCAATTTTCCTATTAATTCGAGGACATGATGCAAAAGGAAATTTTAGATTTGTCCCTAAAAAATGTCCAAAGTGTCTTCCAGAAACTACTGCCGTACTTCACATCTCTATTTGACACAATGAAAGTGGATGACTCATGATGTGTAACAACTCTCCCATTTGCTTCAACAAGTATGTAGTCAACATTATCAATGTTAAAGTCATCAAAGGCAACTATTGATTGAGAAGCACAATGACCAATTTCTTCACAAGACACCCTATCAGAGACGTGACTACTTCCAAAATACTCTTTTCAAAATGAACAAATAGAAGTGACTACTTCTGCAAAGTCAGTGATCAAAGGGCCCATAGATTGCACAACTTTCAAAAGACAAGGCTTAAAAATTGTAGCACAGTTGTTCATAACCTTTTCTCCTAACTCATAAGATTGAGGTGAAATAGTCTGATTATCCTTTTTAACACTAGTTAGAAGAGAATGAAGTAGTTCCACTGAAATATAGTCACTTTCTTCCATTACAAGAGTCATAATTTTCTCCATGGCTAAAAAGACTCTATCTGAGTGAAAATATCATATCCCTTTAAAAAGTGTTCAAACATTTCAATAATTAATTCATTACAATTCAAATCAAGCATTACCAAGCATGACTTGACTTTTGCCATCGTGTGAAGCATTGAAATTGCCTTTCTGTAGCAACGATCAGAAATATGAGACAACCTCTCAAAAGACATAACAGTTACCCAAAAAATCTCATTTATTTGTTCATTATTGAAAGGCTCATTTGGTGCAACAATTCTCAAAATCTCGTTAAGGCAACAGACAACTGAAATTCTCACATCTCTATTTAAGTGTCTGAATAAGTTATTTGCAAGTAAGACCCCTATTACTTGAGATATTGCATTTTGAATTAGTTTAGATAGATCTTGCCCCACTTTGCATAAAAGAAGTTCTAGTTCATCAGTAAACTAAATTATAAACTAACACAATGCAAAATCAAGGAATTGAATGCAATTAAAGTGATTATGTCAAAATGCATGCACTAGAGTGTTTAGGTGCAAATTCAAGAGGAAAAAATAAAAATTATTTTTTTTTTTAAATAAAAATAAAAGTGGATATAGTGATAGCAAGACAAAATATAATAAATAATGGAAAGAAATAAAAAGGAAATGGAAAGAAGTAAAAGAACAATTCAAGTAAATATTTGGATTCAATAATCAAATTGGCTCAATTAGGACCTTTTTGCAAATTTCACGACTAACCAAATAATTAAAAGTACTAATCACAATTTCAAGTGAAGTAATTGTACCTTTACTGAGGTCCAATGTATTCTCCCAAGTATTGAATGTTCCCAAGTGAGTCCACAATCTGCATCCACAATCTGGTTTTTTTTTTTTTTTTTTTTTATGAATTGGCTAACTGGATCTGTAAAGAACAGGTTCAATTCTGGACTAGTTTTCGAACTGGGCTAGCTCTGTTCTTACTTCCAAACAGATTTACTTTGAAGCAATCTGAAGACTGGGCCAAACTTGAACCGGACTGGCTGGGCTGGAGCAATATTGAAATGGGCCAAGCCAAACAATTCTGGCCCAGACACAAATCTATTTTTTTTTCCAATGACGACAGCAAGGACCTAGGGATGGTTGACAACGAATAGAGTATCTGACAACAGCCCCACTTCGACCACAATTGATGACCTACTGTTCCTTTTTTTTTTTTTTTGGTCGGCGAAGGGTCAGGCTTGATATTCCGGCGGTGGCTGGTTGCTTTCGGTTGGCGAGCAGCGATGAATCTTGTAGTCTACGATGGGCTTTAGCTGGCTGGATTTTGGGTTTGCTAGGATTGATCGGTGGTGGATTAGCTGTTGATTTGGGATTTGTGTGAGAGACCAATGGTATTCGGGTGTTGTGCCATAAAAATGGTGGGCTGGTTGGGGTTCTGTGCAATTTGGGTTTTGCTTCTGAGTGGTTGTTCGAGTTTGGGTTTGACAACTAGGGTTATTGTTTGGATGGAGGGATGCGAAGGTGGCTAGGGTTTGTGTCGTGATGGATGATGATGGATACTAGAGTTCAAAGTCTTGTGGCTAGGATTCAGGTTGCATACAATGATGGGACTGTGACAGCTGATGGTATAGGTTTTTATGTGAAGTCTAGACTTCGGGGTACAGGGTCTTGTTGTAGATGGTGGCAATGGTCGGCTAGGGTTCGCTTGGTGAACAATTAGGGTGTTGTGGATTGATTGTTAATGGTAGGTTGTCACAGTGAGGGTTTTGGTTGACGAACAGTAAACAATGAGTCTAAGATTGCTGTAAATTAAATTATATTGCTCTGAGTAAACTTCAATATTTTGTTCTAAATAAACTTAGATCTTGCTCTGATACCAATTGATGCCGGACAGGTAGGGGCTCTTCGATGTCAAAATATATTGAGAAGAAGAGAGAGAATGAGAAGGGAGAATAATATAGAAGAAGAAGATTAGGGAAGAAGAAGAAGAAGCAGGAGGAAGATGTAATCTCAATAATATTCAATCACAAAAAGTACCTTTCACAATGCATGAACCAACATATAAATAGGCAACAAGGAAAACCCTAATCAAATCCTACTACTAAAAATAAAACCCTAAAATATTAAATTACGAAAATATCCCTAAAATAAAAACATTACTAATATAATAATAATATTAAATAAAAATTATCCCTAATTATCTATTTTTGCCCCTTCTCCAAAAATAGAGGCAAAGCACGTGCAACTCATATATGCGAATCATAGCTCGTCCTACATCAGGAGTCGATAAATTTAAGTTTATTTTGTTTGTTTTAAGAAATTAGCTTAGTTAGTTTAACGTTAGGTGTTACCCTTTTGATCCAAAGGTTTTAATGCACCTAATTCAATTGTCAATCAACAAGAGTAAATTGGGCAATTCACCTCCCAACTTTCATGGTCACCAATTAGGTTTCTGATTTATGCATTCATATCATTCCTCATGCTTGGATTACATCACAAACACTATTTGAATGCAAACAAATAGTTTTAAAATTTGAAAACCCAAGTTTCAGGTGATCAGGGACTTCGATCAATTGATCTCATTGATCAGACCCTTCCCGTCTGTGTTACTTCGATAGAACGAACCATTTGGAGGATCAGCGGAATCTTGCTGAAAAACATTTCCTATTTATTTTTCAACTCTAAAAACCTAGTTCATTTTGCCTATGTGCTTTTTCTACCACAATTTGGTCTGTTGAGGGGTGAAAGGAATGCTAGACTTCACCAAAATTGTCATACAGATCCTATTTCTGTTGCTAAACAGATTTGGTGGGAGGTTGCTTGCTTGGCTGGTCTCAACCTCCAAGATGCTCTTCTACTATTTTGAGTCGTATTTTGCTGTCTTTTGACTGCTAGGGAGGGTATGCCTTCCCTATCTTGGTTGTATGGTTTTTCGTTTATCTATTTTTCAGCCTTGTAATGCAAGGGTATGCCGTTGCTACTTCTCTTGTACTATATGTTTATATCTAGAAAACACAAATACTTCTACAAGAGCAACGTACCCGTATCATGTCCGCATCCGATAACGATACTCTTCGGATACTCACAGATACGTGTCTGATACTTCCTAAACGTATCTATAATTTTAAAATATATATTTTTTAATTTCTAACACCTATGCAATACTTCTTAGATAATGACCACGTATCTGATGTTTCTTAGATACTTCATAATATATTTTTAACAAGTTTTGAACATTAAAATGTAGTTTTTCCAACAATAATATCATAGTATAATTGATAAGAAAAGTTAAAAAAAAATTTAAAAGAGTGTTGAGATATATATCATGATTTAGTACAAAATTTATCCATGCAAATTATGCAATATGATTCAACTCTTATTTTGTTTGTCAATCATAATACTTTATAAAGAGATGTTAATAACTCAATATTTTGTATATTTGAAAATATAATTTATTATTTATATAAAAATAAAGAGAATATACAAAGTTGTACTAATTATCGTGGTATTACATTAATAACTCATACTATGAAACTTTGGAAGAGAGTGATTGAATAACGACTAAGATTGGAAACTGAAGGGCTAAAATTTCAATTTAAATTCATATTAGGAAAGTCAACAATGGAGGTTATTTACTTATTGAGAAGACTAATGGAAAGATATAGAGAGAAGATGAAAGATCTTTATATGGTTTTTATTCATTTAGCGAAAGTCTACAATTGGGTACCTAGAGATCTGATGGAGGGTTTTAGAAAAGAAAGGAGTTACAAAGGGATATATTAACACAATAAAAGACATGTACGATGAATGTGTGACTATAGTTGGAACGATTATGGAGGAAACAAGTGAATTTTCAATTACTGTAGGCTTACATCAAGGGTCAGTACTATGCTCATATTTTTTTTACCATAGTTATATGGATACATTGACAAGATACATTCAAGATGACATTCCATGGTTTATATTATTTGCTGAAACTAGAGAAGAAGAGAGTGCTAAGTTTGAGATTTGGAGGAAAGTTCTAGAATTAAAAGGGTTTAAGATAAGTAGGAATAAAATTGAATATATAAAGTACAACTTTAGTAAATCTAGAAAAGCAAATAAAGAACCAGTGAAAATTGAGGATCAAGAGGTACAAAAAAGTGAACATTAGACTCAATTATTCATAATGATAGAGAAATTAGAGATGGTGTTAATCATAGAATCAAGGCAGAATGGTTTAAATGGAGGAGTACATCTAGTGTAGTGTATTGTGTGACCGGACGCAACCTGCTAAGGTTGAAAGAAAAGTTCTATAAGACAACTATCAGACCAGTTGTTCTATATGGGATCGAATGTTGGCAACTAAGAAATAATATATGCATAAAGTGAGTATGGCAAAAATGTGAATGTTGAGATGGATGTACGACAAGACAAGAAAGGATGAAGTTAAAAATGAACACATTCATGAGATGGTTAAAATAGTAACAATTGAAGATAAAATGAAAAAAAAATTTTGATTAAGATAGTTTGGACATATGCAATGAAGACCATTAAGTGTGCCAGTTAGGAAGCATGACATGGTCCACCTTTAGGGTTATGATAGGGGAAGGAAAAAAACGAAAGTTAATGTGGGTTAAGTTATTAGTAAGGAAGGATATAATGACATGTGGTTTGACTGAGACGATGGCCTTAAATACAACACAAGGAAAATATAAGATTCATATAACCAAACCCAAGTAGCCAACGAAAAGGTTTTGTTTCGTTGAGTTGATTTTAGTATAAAAAAAAACAGTCTACTCTTCTTTTCTCTAGCTCTAATATTCGGATATTGACATAGCATTGTAGCACGCATGTTTTAGTCCTAGAAGTGTGCTTCATTTTATAAACTCACTAATACTTAAGGGGAACCCATCAATCGTAAACCCTGACGATTGACACCATGAAGATTGAATTTCAATCAATAACATGCAATACTACCATTAATGGAAAAAGAGGTTGTCACCTAGGGGTTTCAACACAACTCTAACCAAACACAAAATTATTGGGTTTGGAATTACCACAATCATGTTCGTCTATAATAGTGTCAACCCAATTAACCTATTCAATTAATTATGTCATGTTTGCGTTTAAGGGCTCAACCTGTTTAATTAACTCACCTGTCACTTGTTTCATCCTATATGGTAGGTAATATATTTCAATTATTACGGTACCATAAGCAGGGATGGAGTCAGGATTTCATTTTAGGGGGAGCGCAGTGTACTTGATAAAAAAAAAATCAACTAAGATGCCAATTAAAAGTGTTGCAAAACAACAAGCTGAAAAAATAGAATTTCAGTAACCGGTACAATAATTATGATTCAAGATGTATGTCATTATTTGCAAAAAAAAATGTAGTAGAGAAAAATTCCGAAACACAAAATACGTGCATTATGTACATAAAATCACACTAATAAATTTAAGGAAAATAAAAAATATAAGAAGAGAGAAAAAACTGTTATTGTACATTCATCATACATGAGTGGAAGAAGAAATTTTAAGAAGAGGGGGAAAAACAAAAGAAGAAGAAGAAAAGAAAATGAGATAAATTTGAAGGAAAAAAGTTCAAGAAGAGAGATGCAAATTAGTTTAAAAGGAAATCAAAAAAAAATATTTGAAGAAGAGTAAAAGAGAAAGGAAAAGAGGAATTAAAGAGCATTTTAGAAATGAGAAATTTTACAGGGGCATTTTTAAAATTTTGAAACTATTACATAAATAAAAGTAAAATATATATATATATATATATATATATATATATATATAAATATGTTAGTTGTGTGATTTATTGAGATAAAATAAAAAAATTATTTATTTCATAATTTTTAATTCAATAGTTTTTTTTTTTTTTATATTTGCATTTTTTTGATTAAGAAAAAGTAGTCATAGATTGTTAAATGGGTCATGTCTTGTTATAGGTTATACAATTCATTTATTAGTCAGGTTACATGAATCATATGGTGTTATAAATTATACGACCCATTTATTAAAGATGCTATGCAGGTCGTTTTGTATTACTTGCTTAATAAACGGGCCATATTCGTGTCAAGTGCGTCTGACTAATTTGAAAAATGAGCTATGTTTAGATTAACCCATATAACAGAATATACTTATTTCAACACGATACGAATATGACCAATTGCAACACTTATTGGCACCATGAAGATAGAATTTCTTTTTGTGACCCATATGAAGATCGGATCATCTAATCGGCAGATAATGAGTTTCTACAGTTGAGAGTGGTCTAATTAAAGAGGATGACACACAATTTAATAAGACCAATGAGAGATGAATACATACATATATAGACATAAATATATAAGTATAAAAACATAGTAACAAAGAACATCGATTGAGTTTGGAATGTAATGCCCTCTTGCCTAAATTCTCCCTTTAAATGAGTTCTTCTAAATCTTCCATGTCTATATACAAGTGTGTATGTGTGTTTGATATATGCATGTATTTATTAAAACTGGGCATCAAAGAAATGCAAAATGGGTCGTAAAGATCAATGGTAGAATGGATCTTCACAATAGAGAATTAAACAATGGTGGAGGAGATGACGACCATGGGAGACTATAGAGCGCCCATTGGACGATGGAAATATGTTGGATGGTTAGTTGGTGGCTATGAAATTAATAATGGCAGCCTTCAAAGATTGACATGTAGTTGCTACGGCAGTGGTAAGAACCATGACAATGACTTGATTGGTTTAGTGAAGTTTCTTGAATATGAAGTAACTGAGGCAATTAAAGTAAAGAAAATATATTTAGAGAAAATTGAAGATGTAGAAACTGAATTGAAGTAACATCAATAGCTAGTTGTAAATTTTTACAACGAACAAAATGTTTAGACAAGCTACTCACAATAGGAAAGTCTTCACTGAACACGATTGGAAAGTCTTCACTAATAAGATTTAATCTTGCATTTTGGGTCCATTAAGTATTATTTTAATTGATCAGGTTCACCCAAAGGCCATAGCCACGTTTCTATCTCACATAAGAAGCGAATTGTGTAAGAAACGGATTGATCAACAACAATAGAGTTTAAGGTGAATATCTGGTGTGAGTTTGGATCAAATGTAACTCAAATTATTTTATGGGTTTAGAGTTTAAAACCTAGGGTTGTACCTTTGCTTAATAGTCAATTGTTTTTGCCTGGCCTAAATTCCGTTTGTCCTTATGGGGTTTTCCACGTAAATTTGGTGTTATGGTGTTTGAATACTTCAGATTCACATCCTTCTTTATGTATTGTTATTTACTATTCCTGTGATTAAATTGTGCTGTAATTTGTGTTAAAGTTCCTTAAAAGTTTTAAAAGACCTATTTGCTTCCCCTCTAGGGGGCTTTGGCATACTCCGACATATCAGAGCATAGGCTGTCGGACCTCCCTTCATAACTAACATTTTTTTTCTTGAACAAGAATGATCTAGATTCTCTAATGAAATTAAAGATATTTATAGTGCCAAACTTGGGGTATGCACTGAAGACCAATCTTGTTGCCCCTAGTCCCATATATATCACTTCTGCTCTGACCAGAAAGAAAAATTTCATAGATATGGACTGAAGTTGAACTCAGGTACTCAATATCATTTGAGGATAACAGCCTATAATATTGGAAATATGTGTAGGAAAATATTTGTTCAAATACATATTCAGATGTGTGCACAAATTACCTTCTTGCGACGGTGCTGCATCATGGCAAGCATAGCAGTCATCTGAGCACGAATCAGTGCAGATGTATAGATCATGTCAACAGGTATGCTGCTGATTCTCTTACCAGCTTCAATTGCCTCTTCCACACCATTCTTAGTTAATGGCACATCAACACAGCCAGTAAACAAGTTCTTTTCATTCCATAAAGACTCACCATGCCTGATTAGAATCAAAGCTGCTTCATCTGGAAAAAGCAATAGCAAAAGCAATTAATTTTTTTTTTTGCAAAAGAACAAATTCACTCTCCATTCTCGAAGTCTTGAGGAAATATATATATATGTATATACACCCCCCAAAAAGCAGTTTGAAACAACTTGGTTATGTCCAGGAAGGAAAAATATATATATTCAATAAAGATTCAACATAGTGATTTCCATATGATCGAACACAACAAGCAATATGTATTTGTCTAATCTAAATCAAAGTAGGATGAGAACGACTTACTTGTTTTCTTTCGGGAGGCACTAGTGTTGGTGTTTGATGGGGATGAAACCAGGTCAAACACGGAAGTTTGAGAAGTTGAGGCCATAATTCCTGAACAATGCCTCTCTCTAGAGTAATAACTTCGTCTTCTCAATAGTTTGACGTCAAACCTGATACCCTTTGAGGTCAATCCCACTGTAGCATTCCCAAACTCCTGATGCAAACCAGAGTGATTGGAAAATCCATGGGTCGGAAGAGTCCCAGTGGCTTGGTGATATGCAGCAGCGGCCATTCTGAAAAATTCGACAAACCCCAAATTGTCAAGCACAAGAATTAGACAAAAAGTATCTTCCATTTGACAAACAACACAGAGCATAATAAAGCCAGTGGCACACTTTTCAATGCTTTCAAAGGATTAAAGAGAAAAGATTATATCCAAACCAGAGTAATCTAACTGAGAACAGCTCGTGTATACCACATCAAAGTAAATTCACCAGGAACAGAGATTGTGTATATATCTTATAAAATCCAAAAGAGGGGGAAAGGGTCCCATAAACTTTTAAGCCAAGTTTAATCAAATTAAAGGAGGCAACAAGCTCATGCAACCTCAAGAAACATGAATTTTCCCTCATTAATTTGAAATCCTAACATCCATCGTAACTATTGTCCAGGTTTCTTTTCATAAAATAAAAAAATAAAAAAATAAAATTGGAACTATTGCAGAAAATGGTAAAATGTAAAGATAGAAACAGGGAGGAGGTTACACATCGCAAAAATAAATTACACTAAATAAAGTATATTTTTTTAACCAAAAATTAATACACAATTTCAGATTTAAGTTAAAGTCATTCACAACAGCTAACATTTATGTTAACATTTTTCCTTTTCCTTGGCAAGAAACTCAAGCACCTATTTTCCCCTATAGGACTTGAACTCTGAACATTTATCATTTATGCAAACATACATAGTCCTGTGTATGCATGTGTGTGTGTTATATACACATGTACAGCATAAAATTCGAGAAGCTCAAATAAAATGTTAAACTAAATGGGTATTTCACGGCAACAAACAAAACTTGAACAGATATGCATAAAATCAAGCAAAAGATTAACAACATGAAAACATAGAGTATCAACAAATTCATGATTACAGGAATAACTGAAAAATAGAATGAACAAATCTTACACAGACAATGAAGAGACAAAAAGAACAACAAAAGGGAGAGAAATCAAATGCTTATTGTATAATCGCGTTAAAATGCGTAAAGAGATGTTACATTATTTATAGGCCCAAATCGATGTTCGATTCTTGAGGACAACGAAGAAACCGAGGATGAGACGAAAGGCACTCTTTTGGACAGAGTTTATTACGAGACAAGATGACGAAGAAAGTGATGCCAGTTAAACAATTTACTTGTCGATCTCAACAAACAAAATCCACAGAGAGTTGTATAGAAGAAATCGTTGTCTTCAGATGGGACCAGAGTGGAACACAATAATGTCAAAATAGTATCGGTAAACACTGCGTCTCTCTGTCTGACTCTCTCTCTCTCTCTCTCTGTCCATATACACACGTTTTAAATATACTAGTAAAATCAACGTGCATCTAACAAAAGGATTGTAGCTTGTACACGAGAATGTTATTCAATAGCACCTGAATCGGGATGGCGGCGAGGCGAGGCGGGATAGGGCGGGTTTTGTCTTTTCTATAAACGAAATCGTTTAACATTTTCCGTCTCACTCTCGTCCCGTAATCATTTACAAAATACTCTACAAACTCCATAACCGAAACCGTTTAGCATTCCCTGCCCCCATCCCGCCTCGCCCGGCCCGATTTGTCTTTTTTTTTTTTTTTTAAATTCAAATGCTAATATTCAATTATCCCTTATAACTTATAAGAAACAAATTTAATAACTCATAACATACTAGACTAACCAAGTAAAATAAATTTAATAACTAAACAAACAATAGTCTTGTCTTTCAAATTAAACAAACCAAATTACATTCTTCCAAAATTAAACTACAAAGTCTTAATTAAAAAACTTTAACATCAAATTTCATAAAAAGTCACTTTCAAGTCTCTTCAAATCTCTTCAAAGGCTTTCCACAATCATTCCATGAATTATAGAGCTGAAAATAAAATAATATAAAGGTTAGATCAAATTAAACTAATAGGCTTATTTAATATGCATAATTATTCTTTGCCCAAAATTGAAAGTTAACTTTCTATATAACTATTAATCATGTTAGATTATAAGGTGTATATAGTGAAAACAAAAAATTAATAATAACAAATAATACCTTATTATAAGGTGTAGATAGTGAAAATAAAAAATCAATAATAACAAATAATATCTTATTGAGAGAAAATCTCAGAAACACAATCATCATCCTTGTCGTTATATATGTTGATTTTGGATGACTCAAAGATGAGAGGAGATCCTAAAATAAAACACACTTTTTAGTTAACAATTGCATTAGAAAATAATTCATTAAAAAAAATTTAATAAACAATTACCATTATCTTCTTGAGACATTAACCAACTCTGAGCACACATCAAAGCCTCCAAAGTAGATGGATGAAGTCTACTACGGTGTTGACTAATCACTCAACCACTAGTGCTAAAAACATACTCTGATGCAACGGTAGACACAGGAATAGCTAAAACATCTCGAGCAATCTTTTGCAAAATAGGAAACTTGACTCCATTCGAACTTCCACCAAGCCAACACATCAAAATTATCAATTCTAGGCAGCACATTTTCTTCCAAGTAAAAGTCCAACTCAGTCCTTGAATGCACACTAGTCACACTCGACTTGACATACTTATAATACTTATCGATACTAGTATTATCTGAATTAGTAGCTCCACTTAAAGAAGAAAACTTAGAAGAAGAAACACCAACATTAGTAGTTCCATCCGACATTGCCTTGCTTTGGTACTCACAAACCAAATCATAAACACTTTAGCGAACTTTTTGAATTTCAATAAAATCTTCATCTCCATAAATTTCTCGAAAATGAAATTCAACTAGCTTCATCTTATATCATGGATCTAAAACACTAGCAGTGTCTGCCATTATCACATGACAAACATCCCAATATTTCAAAATTTTCTCCATCATTTTTTATGCCATCACTCTAATGATCTCACTTGAACTTTGAAGCCATGTAGACAATTCCTCTTTAATCTCACAAACTTTATGAAAATAACAATTGGCAGTAGGATAGTTAGTACCGAAAAACAATTCTGTGCTAGTGTAAAACAATTTCAATTTTTCACAAATTTCTTTTCCTTTTTTCCAATCTTGATCAGTTGTCAATCTAGTGTAAAGTCTCTCACGTTGTTTTAATCGTGGGAACACATCCTTAAAATGCAAAGCAACTTAAAGCGTGAGATATGTTGAGTTCCAACGGGTTTTACAATCAAGAGCTAACTTTCTAGTGCACGTGATCTTTAATTGGCGGGCAGCTTCTTCAAAATTTTCAATTCTACTTCGGGTTGTTGTCCAAAAATGAACACTATCACGTATTCTTTCTATCCCATCCCCAATTACTTCTAACCCATCCTTCACAACCAAGTTTAAGATGTGTGCACAACATCTCATGTGAAAAACTCTTCCCTCGAGTAAAAGTAAATTACAATTAAGCTTATCTAAAATACTACCAATGATGGCATCATTTGTGGAGCAATTATCCAAAGTAATTGTGGATAACTTCCTATTAATATTCCAATCCAAAAACTATTCATGAGAGCATCAGAAAGAACTTCTTTGTTATGGGAAGCGGGCACATACATAAACCTAAAATGAATTAAAATTAAAAATAATACATAATTAACAAAAATATAACAAGTAAATTAAAGAAAATAAGTGAATTCCAAATGACCAAAGAGAAATATATAGAAGAAGAAAGTAATACTACCTCAAAGTTTTTTGTTACAACTCCTATGAATCATAGATGAAGTGAGCTGTTAATGCCATGAAACCTTTCTTTATGTGATTACAAGTCCACATATCAGAAGTAATGGCAATTCTACTATCAAGATTGTCTAACAACCAACTTGTTTTAGCCTTCTCATATTCATAAACCTTCATGATGTCACTCTTGATTGTGTTTCGAAAAACCACCTTAAATAGAGGTTAAAGTAAATTACAAAATCTCCAAAAGCGGACATGGTCAACGATGGAGAGTGGATACTCATGTACTATGATCATGGAAGCAAGCTCATCTCGTGCAACTTCTTGATCAAACACAAAATTACGATATTCCACTTGTCCATCATTCTTTCTTAAATTAGCTTGCAAAACTTGTTGTCTGATATCTTTGTTTTTTCATTTCGGACACCTTGCTAATTGTTCACGCAAGCTACTTGTTCCATTTCTACTAGGTGCTTTCAACTTTGAAGTATAATGATTACAAATACCATAATCCATCCCATCTATGGTTACCTTCTTAAAATCATTCCAAACAATTGATGTTAATTTTCTTTTTTTGGACGAAATTGTTGAATCAGGAATGGATTCATCAAATGACTCGGCAACTGAACTGACAGTTATATTGGGAGCTGTAATGGGAGGAGGATTGGGAGTGGGAGCAAAAATAGGAGCTGAATTGGGAGTAGAATTAAGAGAAGAATTGGTTGGAGATGAATCATCATTTGTTGACAAATCTACCAATTTACTGTGATTATGTCCTTGTGACATCTTCCAATTTACCAAGCTGGCACAGAAACAAGCATTGAAATTTCAATTAAAAATATCACCTTCACCGACAAAAAATTTATATTAGAGGTATATAAAAGCTAGACTAGAAAGAGACTTTATGCAATCACAAAAAAACACAAAGGTTGGAATAGATACATAGTGGAATGTGTTTACACTCGGCAAGAAGCCTAAAGTAAACATGAGCTAGTTTCCCCCTTCCTTCCTCCCCAAAACAAACACATTCATATACTGGACTCCATGTCTGCCTAGCCTACTACATATATTTGCAAGAGTTGTTAATTAAGTTGTATTGGACCCCCTTCCCCCGAAGAAACAAAAAAAAAAAATATAAAAATACATATGTTTTTTTTCATAGCTTTATAAACTGTGAAATAGCTTTGGAAGAATGTTACTACTTTCAAGTTTGAACTACTTTACAATTGAAAATTGTTGTAACATAATAAAAGGATTTAGTATTTGTCAACGCCTGCCATAGTTGCATGGGATAGAATGATAGATAATTTAACCACAACGAACTTATATAAACAATAATTATATCCATAACTGCAAGTCCTTTTAAATATGAACTGAAAAGTTCTGACAACCAAAAAATTCAAAAGCCTACTTACTTTATCACAATAACGAGAATAACCATTATAGAATCATCCATGAATATGTCCACTCTTAAACATACATATAATCATGCTTGCAGACTCAGTTGCAGTTCAGAACAATAACTCAGTTATGCCTTAAAAACTGGGTATATATACACATCTCTAGTTCTTGGTAAATAGAAACTCTATTGACACAGTAATTAACTAATTGTGAAAATAAAAAATCCATAGGCATCATAATATGTTCTAGAACAATTTCTGAATCAAACAACAAGTGAAAGCAATAGTCATCATAAACTCTTAAAGACAAAAAAAATAACTATTTTTTTGCATCAAACATTGCAAAGAACACACGAGCATTAAAACACAAGGTCACAAAGACTATGAAACCTCAAAACCCAGATACAATCCTCAAAACTAAACTCAAATTAGAAGTCCCATTATATATATATATATATATATATATATATATAATGCTAATTGCTAAGACTTTAAAAATGGGATTTTCCCTTCTTTTTGTAAATATAATTTATCAATTATTGAAAATTAAACTTATAAAAGCATGGATATAAAGGAAGCATACAAACATTTTATATTAAGGTACCTGTACATTCTATTAAGACATGAGTAAATTACTCAGTTTTGTAAGTGAGATGATAGTAACTGGAGGAACAAAAAGAAGGAAAGGAAAAAAAAATTAAAAGCATTTCGGTAATTAAAAGCATTTCACATATGCTGCATTCATAGATCTTGCAGTATTTCATAGATCCTGGGATTTGGGGATCATAGTTCAAATTTAGAAATTTGAATACAAAAAATATTCCAAATTGTGTATGTGTTTGTGAGTGTGAGAGAGAGAATCGAACAGAGAGAGAAATATTTCTTACCGAATGAAGCCGATCTTTGGGGTGTCTGAGGTCGTCGGTGATCAGTGGCGAAGTAGCCGAGTAAGGTCTAATCTGTACATATAAAGGTCATATGTGATATGTGTGCATCAGTGACTTAGTGTATGTGTTTGTGAGTGTGAGAGAGAGAATCGAACAGAGAGAGAAAGAGTAAGAAGAGAATCAAACAGAGAGAGAAAGAGTTCTTACCGATTATGGAGATGAAGTCGATCTCTTGGATGTTGGAGGTCGACGGCGATCAGCAGTGGAGTGGGGGGCGGCAAGCGGCGATGCTCTATGATAAACTGATAATCCCTAGCAGTTGAAAATTTTTAGATTTAGGGCTAACTTTCCTTTATATATGATATATATAATATTTATATATAAATATAAATGTATATACCTAAATGGGGCGGGACGGGGTGGGTAACCGTCGGGTTATAGCCTTACCCCATACCCGCCCTGCCCCCGCGCAGGTTATTCCCCTTCAAACCCATCCCCACCCCATTTTACTAAACGATTTTGTAAACGGGTTTTTAGCGGGGCGGGGCAGATTGCGATCCCTACACCTGATGATTTTAACAATGATAGAAATATTAAATAAAATCTTAAAAACAAACAATTGATTTTATTATATAAGTGTTCCCCAACTAAATCAATCGGGTTAGACGTAGCTAAATTAGGCGCGAGCGTGCCAAAGCAGTGTAGTCCACTCAAAAAGAATTAAAATCAATCAAACATAAATATTTCTTTAGTAGAATGTCATACACCGGACGATTGCTGAGTGAGAGTAAATATTGACAACTCTCTTGTAAGTTTTTTTTTTCATTTAAAAGGACTTTTAAAAAATGTGATGAAAATAAAAATTGATAAAAAGGTACAAGGAGCAATAAAACTAAAATGTAAATTGACAAGGAATTGAATTTGCAAAGAAACGTAATTGCTAGAAATTAAAATTGAAGAACTTAGAGGGGGATGGAATGAATAGGTTCTGTTCAGTTCCTTTTCAATTCTTTAAGTTTGGCAACTAAAAGTAATGGTAACAATCACAAATAATGGATAATGAGATTTATAGAAGTAAAACTCCAATGTGGGGAACATCCTCTTTGACTGTCAAGTCAGAACTGCTCCACTATATCTGAAAGGGTAGTATAGGGTGCGTTCACTAACAGAAATATTTCTTATTTTTTTGTTTCTATCTTCTAAAAAGGCAAAAACAAGAACAAAAAATAAGTTTAGTAAAATGTTTCTGTTCCCAATAATAAATGATATTTCTCATTTTTGTGAAAGAAAGAGAAAACAAAAAAAAGGTGTTTCTCCACTGTAGCAAAGAGAATGTTTCTCCACTGTAGCAATGGGACCAACAATCACTTCTCTCTCTCTCTCTCTCTTTATTCTTCTCTTGGCACCACAGTCTTCAGACTTTATCTTCTCTTCTTCTTCTCTCTTTCTTCTTCTCTTTGCTTCTTTCTATTTTTCTCGAACGGCAGTGAGGTTAGCCGTTACTCTTGCTCAGAAAATTCAAAGATTGGCCGGAATGTCAAGAAGACCAAAGCCTACCCAAAAAAAGTACTACAAGCTAACTATAAATTCAATAATAAAAAAAAGAAATAGAAAAATGATGTTCTGAAGCTCGAACTGTTTGATTTTGATGTATTCGATTCCCAAAATTCTTCCATCTCTTATTGATTACATAACATCCACACTTCACCATAATTTCCTGAACCTTAGTCAATTACAACAGATCCATGCTCAAATCCTCACCAATGGATATATTCATTCCATGCCTCTCCTTACCAACTAAGGGAATTGTTTCATTGTCATATAGTAAAAATGGGTTTTGTTTTTTATTTAGTTTTGCAAACTGGGTTGCTTGATTTTTATGCAAAGGTTGGAAATCTGACGTTGGCAAAGCGGGTGTTTGTGAAAATGCTCGAAAGAGATGTTGTGACTAATAATGCAATGATTTCAACGCTGGGTAAGCACGGTTTTATTAAACATTATTTTTTTATTTTTTGTTCTAAAAAATGTAGAGTAGTCCACTCAAACAGAATTAAAATCAGTCAAGCATAAATATTTCTTTCATAGAATGTCATAGACCAGACGATTGCTGAGAGAGAGTAAATATTGACAACTCTCTTGTAAGGTTTTTTTTTCCAATTAAGAGGACTTTTAAGAATTGTGATGAAAATAAAAATTGATAAAAGGGTACAAGGAGCAATAAAACTAAAATGTAAATTGACAAGGAATTGAATTTGCAAAGATACATAATTGCTAGAAATTAAAATTGAAGAACTTAGAGGAGGAGGGGATGAATAGGTTTTGTCCGGTTCATTTTCAATTCTTTAAGTTTGGCAACTAAAAGTAATGGTAACAATCACAAATAATAGAGAATGAGATTTATAGAAGTAAAACCCCAATGTGGGGAACATCCTCTTTGACTGTCAAGTCAGAATTGAGTTCCACTATATCTGAAAGGGTAGTATGGTAACTCACCAGTTACTCTCTCACTCACCCAACTCATTACATAGTCACTCCAGCTCTCACCCTAGTTCACAACCTCCCTAGGCTTGAACTACTCTCACCAATCTCACTATAAGCACTTAGCTCTAGCTCAGCTCTAGCTTCCCTAAGCTTGAGCTATCTCTCACCAAACTCACAATCATTTCCCCTGTCCAAAGCAACCATATGCTTGGACTATAAGAAAAATCAACTTCTTCTTATCAAATGTAGTAGACTGAAGTGGTAAGTGTTTGATGACTATAGGGGCAAAATTATCACTCGGTCCAATGGGCTGGACTGGTACAAAAAATGGACCAGGCCCACGTCAGCTTGAGTTCATGTATCAGCAGAAAGCCCAAAAGGCTGAGTCGATAATCACAAAGGGCTAAGTCACCCCATCTTAAGGCTAGAAAGCCCAAATCAAATGCAGATCTAAAACTCGAAAAGGATTAAAAATCCTTGAGAGAAAAGTTAGTTGTAATTAAAGGAATTCAAGTCCTAAAAGGATTCGAAGTCCAACTTGTATAAATATTCAAGGAATTATGAATGAAAGGGATCCCCGAATCCACCTCTCATAATATTTTCTCTCTTTTTGAAAACTTTGTGTTCTTAATTTTAGGTGTGTGCATCGAATTGTTTGGCAATTATAAGTTAAGCAATTTTTTGTACCTACACTTTGGCGCCGTATATGGGAAACGTTCAATCATTTTTCAGAACTTAAAAAGTTTACGATCATGGTGGATACGAGGAGAAATATTTACGATGCAGTGAAATTAGGTCAACCTCCTAGGAATCAAAGGAGGGTGCCACCTATACAGCCAGATGCTCAAGATCCGCTGGCATACCCTAACGTTCAACAACTAACCTAGCAAAATGACATCTTATGTCAACATATCACAGATCTACAGGCAAGGGTAGAACCCACCAAAAATACAAAAAACCCCGGGCGACAGCGGAAAGAAGGGGCCAACTTGAGCAATTGTTCTTTGAGTGCCTCACATCACAACCGACCCACTAACGGACAACCTTGCCCCGACTGACCCAACGAAGATCAAATCGATCCCTCGCAACCCCTCCCAGAGTGGATGTGATGATCCAAATTTTTTTTTTTGAATTATAATTACGGGTCGGTGACTTTTAAGCATAATTAGTCGCTTAATGACATGCTTAGTATATGTAAATAATTCTTTTTATATTTTTGGTTACGGGTGTGGGATAGGAATGGACGTGGGTAAATCGAGAGGTAACTACGAACACTAGAGAGTGGCGTAGGGGTGTGGATGTAAATTTAAGGGCATGAGTGAAGTTTTGAAACGAGAGAAAATGTTAGTTTGCGAATATGTCCAAATGGACCATAACAAGGAGCTAATTATAGAGAGATGAAGGGTTTGGTTGCTGATAAGCGTTGAATGTTACGCATTCTAGCCTCTTAACTTATGTATTTTATTCTCTTAGTGATAGATTATTTTGTTATTTTACTTCATTTTAGTATTTTCTGTATTTTCAGGGCCTTAATGATTATTTTAGTTAAAACCAAGCTTTTAGGCTTTTAAAGAAGACAACCAACATAGGTAGATGAAGCCTACATCAAGGAGATTCATTCAACCATTTATTTCAACTCAAAATAGCCCAAGAAAGAGGTCCAAGAGAATTACAGATGCTTAAGAAGGTTTTGGGCCTGAAGCCCAAATCTGCGCATAATACAGTCTTAATCCCGTTTTGGAAAATGGACCAGAAGTCTTATTTATGAGCCTCAAATCGACATAATTTTTAGGTATAGTTGAACAAAATTTGATTCTGCACACTTTTGTATTTCACGAAAATTCTGTAAATCGGACTTCTAGTGGGTCAAAAGTTGGGCCGAAGTCAGCAGAAAAAATCCACCTGATTAGTGCTGCGGGAAACCCTAATTTATTCCTAATTGGATTAGGATTTTGGTATATTCTCTTGGGGAATAAAGTGAAGAATAAGAGGCTGGAGTTTGAGGGGGAAAAACAGAGAGCTTGGAGAGTTTGAGAGGGCTGAGAAGAGAACAGAAACATATTTGCAGAGCCATTGGAGAACGAAATCATACGCATAATTCATGAAGATGATGCCTTCTTCCTCAACAATTGAAGCTTCTTCTTCTACCATGAGCGGCTAGTTCATCCACTAGGATTTTGATGTAGCCCTAACAAAGCATCAATGGTTTGATTGTTTTAATTATTGGGGACCTTATATACATGCATAGATTATGTAATTTAGAGGATTCTTATTATAGAATTGAGCAATAAAAGTCTTGTAAATTCAATCTCAATGATTTCTTATCTTGTCTTAGATATTTAGTTGTTGTTATTGAACTCAATCTCTCTTATTTTCTGTGATTATGAGAGCGATTATTACACAATGGTAATCACTGAATATATTGTTAAGAGATTTGATGGATTATGCCTAAAGAAGATGAACCATACTGCACCCTAGATTAGAGTAATTAGGCAGATGGCCCATGCGAATCGAAGATAGTCCATGGCTTAGCCTTAATCATATGTTATCTTCTTGACAGATGAAGGTGAGCTTGTAGCCACCGACACCACTTATGCATGATGTAATTCCCCTATAGTTGATTCAATTGACCATTGATTGTGGAGTTAGTGGTGAAGTCAAATACCCTAGATTTCTCTCTTATTATCTTCACTATCTATTTCCTTTGATTTATTTTATTTTATCTTTTTAATTAGTTTAGTTTAAAAATCAGAATTCTTTTCTCTTAAATTTAATTAGAATTAATTCAGTATTCCAACTCATCAGACCATAATCCCTGAGGTACGATACCCCTTTCGATAGCCCTATTCTGTAAAGAATTCGTTCTATTGCGAAGTGTGAAAATTTTTAATTGATATACTTTTTGAGTCACACTCACACACGAATCAGTTGCAAAGGGAAAATATATGATATATATATATGGGAAAAGAGAGAAAAAGATCAGATTTTGGGGCTCTTCTCTCTCTCTTTGGCTGGATCTCTCTCTCTCTACAAGCTTCTCTTCTCTCCTTCTCTCTAATTTTTGAGGGCCTAGAAGTAAGATTTGAGGGTGGAGCCAAGAATTAAAGCTGCTCCCCTCACTCTCCTCTTTGATTTGATTGGTGGAAAGTTATCATTGAAGGAGTTTGATGCTTGGTGAAAATTGGGTCTTCAACAACCAAGCTTGGATTTGAGGTAGGGGTATCTCTTCCTCCCTAAGGGTCAATTTTATAGGTTGAATGGTGGGTTTCTTGGGGGGTTAACATGTTAAGTAAAGTTAGGAGGTTGGGTTTCCCTCTCCTTGTTGCATTTGTTATATGATTGCACGATAAAGTGGTGATTTATGTGTATTACATGTTATAGAGTTGATATACATATCACATGTATGAAGCTTTGTGGTAAATGCTATGTAGATAGCATGATTTGGTGTTTCTTGAGCATGTAATTGATGCCAAAGTGTAGAGCCTTGTAAAAGTATGTTAAATTTCATTATTTGGTGATGCTTGTGGTATTGACATCATTCATGAACATGTTGCATACATGGTGTTTGATAAAACGTCCCAAAGAGGGGTTTTCATTGAAAATGTCACATGGGGCCTCGGAGTATGCCCACCCATGTCTCTTTTGTTGGAGTTTTAACAAATCATGAACCACTTGTGTGTTTGTGGTCTAGGTTGTCAAGTTAAGCATGCATTGCTTGAAGGCATTCATTTGATAATGTTGCTCATGTGTTGAATATGTCATGTATGTCTAAATGCTCTAACATATGCCATGTAACCAATAGGGATGTTATGACTTGCATTCATGTAGGTCGGCATCGGGTTGGCGCTTAGGTGGGGTTGGGGTATCTCTACTGAGCCGCCGTGGTGTTCACCCCGCTCCCCCCAACATTTTTCAGGTTATGCGTCAAGGATGATGATATAGACTTCATAGTTCTTATGGGTGTTTTGAAAACTCAATTGGAGTATGATGATCATTTGGATATTGTATATTTGGCTAATAGTGCTAGTTTGTGGCACTTTGATTATGTATTTGTAGCCATGGTAGGATTTTTAGCATTTTTGGACTTATGCGTGAAATCCTCATAATGACTATATAAACTCGAAATCCATCGCATTGGGATGTATTTATTGGACAAGATTCATGTTTTGAAACATTTAGAATGTAAAGTCATGACCTCTTCTCATGATGTGACTATATGTATGGATTTTTCGCAAGTAAATGAATTGAGAATGAAATGAAATGGATATGTAGTTTGAATGGATGATTTAGAATGCAAAGATTATGAAATTATGTTTTCATTCACATGTTGTAAGTTGTGTGAATGTTTTGATGCCAATTGAGGCAATAGAGTAGTCATTGGGGGGACACGTGTCCAAAAGTGTCCATTTTGAGTTCAAGGAGTGAATAGAATATATGTATATAGAAAGAGAATTGTGTTAGCTTCAATTTGATAGGTCATGGACCTTGTTTGGATTTAAATTGAGGAAGTTATGCATGTTTTAGTGCTAGTGTTGGTAATCTGACCTTCACCCATTGATTTGAGTATAACCCAAGTTTTGGTTGATATTTTTAGATGATTCAAATTGAGTTGGAAACTAGACATGTTGAGGATGATCTATTCCAAATTTCAAGTCAAATGGACTTACGAAATGTGAGATATTGACATCTGAAGTCAGGTTGAGGAGTTCTGCAAAAATTTAGGTCATGTGGAGTTTGAGGGGCCTCAAAGTGAAGTTTGAGGCACCTGGAAATCTTTGAGGGGCCTCAAAGTGGAGTTTGAGGTGCCTCAAACAACCTTTTTGAAGATTTCATTCCTTCTGGAAGTTTGAGGCGATTCAAAATGGAGTTTGAGGCGCTTCAAAGTCTTGTAAACCTTAAAAGTGTAGAATTTTATGATTTTTCCTGATTTAGGAATGGAAACAGAATGTTATGGATACATAGACCGATGTGGGGCCCATTGGGATGGATAGTGATGAGTATATGCATAGATAATTACGTGCATATGATTAGCTTCTGCAGTGATAGAGAAAATTTGAGGAGGTTCATTAGGGTTTAATGAACGAGTTCACCTTCGATTCCCGGGGGTTAGGAAATGAGGCGTGATAGTGGAGGATTCAGATGCAACAGGAAATTGATGTACTAAAGGGCGATCATTCTTTCTATCTAACCAACTGAGTGCTCGCCACCGCCAGGCTAACTGTCACACCCCTATTTTTGACTCCCGGAGAACCGGAGGTGACTTCCATCCATTATGCCCAATGGATCATATTTACCCTCAATTACCATGGAAACTTAACTATATTCTTGCACATAGATGTCTACAACTCCACCTCATCCAATCTCAATGGGCCCTACATTAAATCATATCACCTTAGTGGGGATTTTATTTATCCACAATCTCATGAATCACACTAACTTCCATGACTCATCACTTAGTGTGTTTTGAATCTGAAACTGAGACCTACACCATTGGATATATAATCCAAAAATACTCAATTTAAAAAAAATCACACTCAATTTCGATTTAAAACGAAGGAATTATGCCCGATTAAAGTTTGGGGCAATTTTCGGAGCATGCTGTAAAAAGTTACTTCGATCCATTGAAGTGATGATTTCAATGCATCGAAACTTCGATACATTGAATAAGTATCAAAGAAGTATTGACCAAAAATAGCTCTCGGGACTTTTACATTCCAATTTCCTTCAGGTTTTTGATGCATCGAACTGCCCAAAAACTGCAACTTTACAAATGGTCATTTTTTACCTTCTAAGCCCTTTCTACCAACATAATTCATTCTTACAACCTCCAAATCATACAAGAAAGGAGTCTACATCATTAACAAGTTATAAATCATACTTATAATCAAATCATACACCAACATGAGTCATTCTCCATCACAAACATATTCCAATTCATATTGAAAATGTCCAACATTACATTAGTCCATCGAATGAAATTAGATGCTCTCAACAAGCATTACATAAGCAAGTTCATTATCTTTTCACATACAACAAGCTTATAACCCAAGCATACCACAAAGTTACATTTGTCCAAAATATAACCACAACTCAAATGAAGTCTTATGCCACAAGCCGGCATGGATAGCCACAATATATACAATGTCTAAAAGATAGCAAAATGCTAGTCCCACTTGTACACTCAAATCCTATCATTCATCGGTGCCTTATCTGTAAAAAGAGTTTAAAAGAAATGGGTGAGCACCATGGCGGCTTAGTAGAGATACCCTTATGCTATTTTAAAAGTGTAAAATAACTCACAAGTGTACGAATCTATTGAAATATAGATCGGCAAGAACGAGGTCGACCCCAAGGGAATGCTTTGAAAAGAAAAACTAATACAAATTTAAATTAATTTAAAACTAATCTAGTTTAAACAAAATTTAGTTGATTTGAGAGAGATTAAACTAATATGCAAATAAAATAACACAATTAAAATCAAATAAAGAAAATAACTAAGGTTTCTGATTCCACTACCTTAAATCCATGAAGCTCCTAATATTCATTTATTAATTTTCAAATTTAGAGTAGCAATCAAGAAATAAATCTATTGCTTACTCAAGATTTAACAATAAAGCACTATGAAATATATATTAAAAAGGTAGATTTTCCTTCGCTTTACTAGTGTAAAATTCTAAACATCTTATGAATCAAATTTAATGAAAAACATAAGATCAAAAATTATCACTTTTAGGAAATACAAACTCAACCTTAGATTAATTATAATACTTTCTAACTATCACATATACATGATATAGATTGTGAAAGAACTATAAAATAATTAATCACAAGAAGCGAAAATCATAAGCATCTAAATCATACACATAAGAATCAATTAATGAACAAAACAAATTCACTTCATTAATGGAGATTTCCTCCTCAACCCTAGTTGAGGAGTTTAGTTACACATGGTAGAAGAAGATAACAAATAAATAAAAGACAGAATGAAATAAAATAAATAAAAGCCAGATTGTCTCTATCTTCTCTGCCCTGGCATCCATTTGTTCTTTCTCCTCAAAACAGCCTCCAATTCATCACTTTATACCCAAAGAGAATACATAAAGTCCTAATCCAATTAGTAGATAATTAGGGTTTTCCCATAGCCCTAAATAGGTGAATTTTTTTGCTGATGTTAGACCCAAGTTTTGACTCAATAGAAGTTCGATTCACAGAATTTATGTGAAATACCAAAGTGTCCAGAATCGAATTTCATTCAACCTTTGAAGAAATCAAGTCGAATTGATGCCCGAAAATAAGACTTTCAAGATGTTTTCCAAAATGGGATTAAAACTGGATTACGCACAGAATTGGGCTTCAGGCCTGCAATCTGCTTAAGTAGTTATAATTCTCTTGGACCTCTTCCTTGGGCTGATTTGAGTTAAAATATGGAGTTGAATGGATCCATTTGATGTAGGCTTCATATAACCCTCTTGAATGTCTTCTCCAAAAGCCCAAAAATTATGATTTTAACTGAAATAATCATTAAGACCCTGAAAAGACAGAAAACACAAAAGTAGAGTAAAATCACAAATAAACTATCACTAAGAGAAAAAAAATATGCAAATTAAGAGGGTAGAATGCGTAATATTCAACACCGATCATACCCAAACCCACCTAAGTGCCGACCCGACCCGACACGACTTACATGAATGTATGTCACTACATTACACGTATCATTCAACATACAAATGTTTGTTCACAAGCAATGCATATATAAGAATGCATTAAACACATATCATGCTTCACAATTTGAAATGAAAGCAATAACATACAATTGTCTCCCTCTCGGACTCGACCCGATACCCTAACATGATTCTTGACCAACCATGCTAGTTGGGACACTTCCCACACAATTATGAAATTTGTTACCGAGTATGACCCACTTTAATGGTGATTAGACCGCTTCAAGATTTTCATCGAGAACACCATCCTACCAGGTGAGTAGATAGTTACGAAATACGTCATCGAGAACTCCATCCTACCAAGTGATTATACCGTTTCAAGATTTTCACCGAGAACACTGTCCTTTTAGGTGATTTGACAGTTTTAGAATACGTCATCGAGAATCCATCCTCCAAGGTGATTAGACCATTCATGATTCTCACTGAGTATCTACCTACTCCCAGGTGATTAAATAGTTTCGAAATACGTCACTGAAAACATTGGTCCTACTAGGGGATTAGACCGTTCATGACCATCACTGAGCATTGTTGCTCCAAGTGAACAGGTTATTCTACCACATTTCCCGTTTTCCTCACAATGGACACATAAATGCATTTTGAGCATATAAAGATCAAGCATATAGATTCATGCTTCATAATGCATAAGCTAATTATGAAAACACTTATCATGTGTTTCACCTCCACAAATTCACACGTATGCGTCACCTATATATGTAGCAACTAGCATACAAGTCATATATGCTCATATAATTCACATAAGCTCCTTTTAATCATGCTTCACCAATATACACATTTTAACATAAAGATAGCATGCATTTAACCCACAAAACATCGCATAACACAAGTATGCTCATTAAACACATTTTTCACCAAAGTGTACCAAACTTAGCATATAATTATACATGCTCATTTCTCTCACTCATTCAACCCTCATAGCATGCATACTACCATATACATACTAATTGCATTTAAGAAACTAAAGAGAGATAGAAACATATCACATCCCACTCCTCTTACCATTCTCTAACATGCAATACACAACCCTAACTCTCATCGTTTCTCCAGAAATCTTAGAATCGACAAATAATGAGAAGAAGAACCCTTACCTCAAAATTGAAGGCCTTCCAATCACTTCTCAAATTTCCAGTAATGTCCACCTTGCCAAACTACAAAGATGTTTGGTTCAAATGGAAGCCCTAGTCGTCCCCTATGTATCTCCCTCCTTCGGCGAGTCTTAAATTCAAGCCAAATGGGTCCGAAATGTAGAGAGAAGGTAGAGAGGAGAAGAGGGAAACATTTAGAGAGAGAGTGATCCATGAGAAATGGCTGACCCTCTCTCAGCCACATGTTTTAAATGGCATCTAGGCACACAAAAGACCAAAACGCCCCCGAGCCACTTAACGTATCTTTCTAGACTCTATTTTTGATTTCTAAAACTCCTACGGCCTCAAAATTATTTTCTCTACTCTCTAAATATTTTATCTAAGCTATTCTGAGAAATAAATATTTTTCAAATATTTTTAAATTTTTGGGCCTACTTAAACCTCATCCCGAGCTTCGATTTGACCAAAAAGTCAAACTTCTCTAAATTTTTCAAAAACTTACTAAAACCCTTAAAACACTTCCCACACATGTTCCCCATACTCAAAGCATATTAAACACCACTCAAAATTCATTTATGACGCTTATGATGCAAAAAATGCTAAACCGACCAAAATTGGTCACAGTCTCTACACTGACCGAGTCACCCTTCACTGAGAATATAGTTAGAATTGAAAGGCCGAGGAGGTTCAACCTACCAATGTTCACTACCTTCGATGAAAAGACAGACCCAGTTGAGCATATCTATCAATATCAACAAAAGATGACATTAGACGTAAAAAATGATGTACTCATGTACAAAATCTTCATGTCTAGCCCGGCCGAGCCAGCATTACTTTGGTTCAAGCAATAGCCACCTCATTCGATACCAAACTTTGATAGGCTATGCGAACTATTCGTGGCTCAGTATGTAGGAAACCAGGAACGCAAAAGGACAATCTCCTCATTGTTCACCATAAGACAAACCAAAGGGGAGACGTTAGAATCCTTCCTAACTCATTTAACTTGGAGATATCCATGATAGATCAATGTGATCAGACCGCTGTGGTGGAAGCTTTCAAGATAACAGTCTCTCCAGAAGATGGGTTTCACCGATCCTTCGTAAAAAGTGCTCTGAAGGATATGGGCGAATTGAATTTTTGAATTCAAAAATACCAAAGGATAAATGAGGATGAGGTAGCCAGGAGACAGTGATCAACCTTGATCATAGTGGCACAACAAACTAAGAGCCAAGTGGCCAAGGCAAAGTCACCTCAGACTACTCCCTCGTCTTCTCCAAAGGATGTGAAAAAGTAAAAGATTGAGGAGAAGTGCACCCCTTTAAAGGTATCTCTGGCCAGACTCTATTACAAAAATAAGGGCAAAGGAATTTTTCTCTCCCATTCGGCTATTAGGCAACCACCAGAGTAAAGGGACAGGAATAAGCAATGTTCCCTCCACAATGACTTCGGTCACACCACTAATGAATGTAGGAACCTAAGGCAGTAGATCGAGGCTCTAATAGCCAAAGGTGGTTTGTCAGAGTATGTCATTCAAGAAGAATAGGTGAAAGCTTTCGATTAACCCTGACAGAAGGCAAACAAGCAGTTGAACCCTGTTCTTGTTCGAGTTATCAATGCAATTCATGGTCGATCAGCCTCAGACCAAGAGGGTGAGTTCAAAAGGTGATTGAATCTCAAGAACGCCCAAAAATTCCAGAGGGTTAGAGAAATCCACTCAGTACATAACCGCTCGGCCAACACATCGATCACCTTTACAGATAAAGACATAAGCAGGATCCAAGTGTCGCACGAAGACCCGCTCGTGCTCAGCATCATCATCTCTAATTGTGAGGTAAAAAGGGTATTGGTTGATGTAGGGAGCAACACCAATGTTCTGATGTTGTCCACTTTCTAGTAGATGCGTCTAGAACCAGAACGCGTCAAACCTACAACTAAGCTATTAAAAGGTTTTGATGGCAAGCAAGTAACCCCAGTAGGGGTGGTGGAACTCCCAGTGATCGCAACCTCCAGAACTTTGACTGAGGTCTTTATCATTGTCAACTTTAGCTCCTCATATAAAATGATAATTGTAGAGACCGTGACCAATTTGGCTGGTTTTGTATTTTTTGCATTATAATTGCCATAAATGCATTTTGAGTGGTGATTACCATGTTTTGAGTGTGGGGAACATGTTTGGGAAGTGTTTTTAAGGTTTTGGGAAGTTTTTAAGAGAATTGGAGAAGTTTAACTTTTTAGTCAAACCGGGGCCCGGGATGCAACTTAAGTGGGCCCGGGAATCCAAAAAATTTTCAAAAATATTTATTTTTGATAATGGCTGGGATGAAATGTTTAGGAGTAGAGGAAGTGATTTCGAGGCCGTGTTAGTTTTTGAAATCGAAAAAAGAGTCCGGGAAGGTGCGTTAAGTGGCCTAGGGGTATTTTGGTCTTTTTGCAACCTAGGGATCTTTAATGGTCAAATCTGCAGAGATATTTCATATCTCATGGCTGTTTCTCTCTCTATATTGCTCCCACTTCTTCTCTCTTCCTTTTCTCTAGGTTTTGGAGATCTTTGGGTGTGATTCAAGTTCCGTCGAAGAAGGGAGATACGTAGGGGACGGCTAGGGCTTCCCTTTGAACTGATCAAAGTTGCAGTTTGGCAAGGTTGACATTGCTGGGATTTTGAGAAGTGCTTGTAAGGCCTTCATTTTCGAGGTAGGGTGTTCTTTCTCATCTACTTGTCGATTCTACGATTTCGGGTGAAGCGGTGAGAGCTAAGGGTGCGTATTGTATGATTTAGAGTGGTAAGAGGGGTGGGATGTAGTGTTTTTCTACTCTTTTTAGTCTCTATTGTGCAATAGATATGTATATGGTAGTATACATAGTATAAGGGGTGAATGTGTGAGAGGTATTAGCATGTATGCTTATATGCTAGCTTTTGTGCATATATGTGGAAATGTGTTATATTGGACATATATATGCTATATGTTGTAAGTGAGTTAAATGCATGCTATCTTTGTATGAAAAATGTGTGCATTGGTGAAGCATGGCTAAAATGTGCTTAGGTGAAGTTTTGTGAGCATATATGGATAGTATGCTATGTTTTACATGTATAGGTAAATATATATGTGGTGTTGTGGAGATGAAATACATGCTATGTGTTTTATTAATTAACATGTCCATTGTGAGGCATGAAATTAAATGCTTGATGTTTATATGTTCAAAATGCATATATTGGAACCGTTGTGAGGAAACGGGAAAGTGTGGTTGAATTGCCTAGTGTAGGTCAATACTCGGTGAGGGCATTGGAGTGGTTACGTCACCTTGGAGTAAGTAAATACTCGGTGACGGTGGTTTAGTCACCTTAGAGTAGGTGAATACTCGGTGGAGATTCTAAAACGGTTGCCCAATCACCTTGGAGTAAGTAAATACTCGGTGATTGTGGTTTGCTCACCTTGGAGTAGGTAAATACTTGATGAGAATGCAAAGAAAATGGGCCAAGTCACCTTGGAGTAGGTAAATACTTGGTGACGGTGGTCTATCCACCTTGGAGTAGGTAAATACTCGGTGGCAAAATTTGAAATATTGTGGGAAGTGTCTCAGTTTCATGATTTGGTCAAGAATCATGTTGGGATATCGGGTTGAGTCCGAGAGAGAGACAAGCGTATGATTATTTCCTTTATTTGAATTATGTGTTTAATGCATCCCTATATATATATATGCATTTTTGTGAGTGAACATGATGTATGTTGAATGATACGTGAAATATTGTGACATGCATCCATGTAGGTCGTGTCGGGTTGGCACTTAGGTGGGTTGGGGTATCTCTACTGAGCCACAGTGGTGCTCACCCCTTTATTTTAAATATTTTACAGATAAAGCGACGATGACGGATGGGACATGAGGGTCCAAGTGGAACTCTAGTGGTGTTTTTGCTATCTCTTGGATGTTGTACATTTTGTGGCTATCCATTCCGGCTTGTGGCATGTGACTTACTTTTGAGTCGTGGTTGTACTTTGGACAAATGTACTTTTGATGTATGTATTAGATTATAAACTTGTTGGGTGTGAAAAGATAACGGTTTAATTTATGTAGTATCTATGGTGGCATTTAGTTCATTTGATGATGCTTTCATAGCAAATGAATTGTGTTTGTGGAAGAGGATGATTCATTTTGGTGTATGAACTCAATTATGAATGTGATCTTGAGTGTGAGATTGATGTTGGAACCTTTCATTTATGTTATGGATCACATATGAGGGGTTCTAGGATGATAGAAGGTGGATTGGGCTCTAAATGAACCATATATAGGGTTGTTGGAGGACCTGGGGAGAGCATTTTGATCTTGCGAAATGCCCATTTCACACAATCGAAGCCCCCATTTCGATCGTGCGAAGGGGTGATGATTTATGATGATTTTTAGGGTCCAGACAGAAGCAATTTTGCACAATCGAAACCCCCATTTCGATCGTGCGAAATATTGTAGGTCTAAGGTCCCGAGAAGGTGAAAACTTCACACAATCGAGATTTTTTTCGCACAATCAAGATGCCAGTTTCGCACAATCGAAATCCCATTTTCGCACAATCGAAATTACTATTCACAGTATTTTTCCGAACTTCGTTTCAACGTAATTCCTTCGTTCTAGATCGGAATTGAGTGTGGTTTTTTTTTAACTTAATTATTTTTGGATCTTCTATCCAATGGTGTAGGCCTCAATTTCAGATTCTAAACACAGTGAGTTTTGAGGCTTGAAAGTGAGTGATTCTCAAAGGTGTGGGCAAGTAAATTTCCACTAAGGCGTGTGATTTGATATAGGGCCCATGGGGATTAGTTTAAATGGAGTTGCATGCATTTATATGCAATAATTGAGTTAAGCTTCTGCGGTGAATGAGGGTCTATTGGGCTAAATAGACAGTTTAACCTCCGGTTCTGCGAGAGTTAGAAATCGGGGCGTTATAGCATGGTACCAAACCTTGATACTAATACATGAGTGTAATTGAGATTGTTCACAGGGTTAAGTGAACGGGTTCACACTTGGGATTCGGGGTCGGTCCGGGGGAGTCCCGGCGGTCTGGGTTTCGGGACGTGACAATAATAGGAAGAGGTTGGATACATAGGATGCAATGAGTCCCTTCCACTCTCCACCAATTAATGAGGTGCATCACACCAAATAGAAGGGACACAGTCGACATCATGGGAGATCAAGTTGCTACCAAGAAATGTTATGTTTTCACGCTAAAAGGGAAGGTGGTGCAGGAATGGCCAACCAAATAGATATTACAGAACTCTCCACCGAAGGGCATTCCGTAGGAGCAGGAGAGAGAAAGACCGACCGAGGAATTGCTTGAAGAGGTAGGGATTGTTCCTAGTAAAGATCCCACAAAGTTAGGAACCTCTTTATGCCAAATTGATAGAATACAACTGATTCAACTTCTGAGAAATAATGTTCTATTTTTGCTTGGGATCACACGGATATGCCCGACATAAACCCCTCGGTGTCATGTCATATGTTCAACGTCAATCCCAGCTACCCTCCTGTCAAACAGAAGAAAAAATAATTTTCTCCAGATAAGAACCAAATCATCGCTTCAGAAGTAGATCGCCTTTTATAAGCAGGGTTCATCAGGGAAGTTCAATTCTCGGACTGGCTTTCAAATGTGGTAGTGGTCTAGAAAAAGAATGACAAATGGTGGGTCTGTATAGATTTCACTAACCTAAATAAGGCTTGTCCCAAAGATAGTTTTCCCTTGCCTAAAATTGATTAGATGGTCGATGCCATAACTGGGTACGAACATCTGACATTCCTTAACACATACTAAGGATATAATTAGATCCTAATGAATCTGACTGATCAAGAAAAGACTTCCTTTATCACCGAGAAGGGAATCTATTGCTACAAAGTGATGTCGTTCTGACTTAAGAATGCAGGAGCAACTTACCAATGCCTGGTCAACCTTTCCCTATGTCCTTAGGTATTCGAACCTATAAATTTGATACCCTAGGTTTTCAAACTGAATGCTTTAATAGCAATCCTCAAATCTTCAACCCTTACCCATCGTCCCTAGGTATTCCAAGCTAGTGCTCTGATACCAAGTTGTCAACTCTCAATTTTTGACTCCCAAAAATCGAGGGTGATTAAGCAAAACACAATCATTCTTTGATATCATACTCTGATACCATGTTGTCGCGCCCCAATTCTCGAGTCCCGAGAACTGAGGTGTGACTCCCAGAGATCACACTCACAATATAACCATCAATATTCATACAATTCTAATTTTTTATTTTTATCAAGAAAATTATACATCTCCAATTCGAATGAATCAAATCCTGAATATCCATCTCATATATATAAATCAAATGTACAACTGGGAGAAACTATCCAACATAAAATGTCCAATACATTTAATCCAAATGTAAAACATCTATCCAATATCTTGGATATACATTAAATTCTAAGAAATTTAATCACTACCTCTGCAACCGGTACTATCAGTCCCTAATTGACTCCGTATCATCAGCAATACCTGCAAAACCTAGGGGGGTGAGTTCAAAAGTCCAACAAGGTATGTTCAACCATCATATCACTGCTGCAGTAGGTCGATCCTCACATATTCTCAAAAATATACACATTTAAATATATTTCAATATTTAAATCATGCTCCTCCTAGTATACATGAACCAACAATGCATATAGCAATTTTAACACATATGGACATACAAATCTACTACACATGATTTAAAAAAAATCATTTTTAGCATGCTCGATAAACAGTAAAACTCCAACGTCCATATGTATATAGAACATATATGTCTAAGCATTTACATAAATAATGTAAATCAATCACCAAGTCTCCTACTCAACAAGTAGCAAATCTCAAATGCAATGTAGATGTATTTAAACAATATAACATGCTTAACAGATAAACACATAAACATAAAGATATACTCTCTCTCTCAGATCTCACCTGACATCCTAACATGATTTTTGCCAACCATGTGACCTAGGACACCTCCCACATAATTTCAATACTGTCACCGAGTATTTACCTACTCTAGGTGATTAGGTCATTTCAAAATTGTCACCAAATATTTACCTACTCTAAGTGATTAGACCGTTACAAAATTATTACCGAGTATTTACCTACTCCAGGTGATTAGACAGTTACAGAATTATCACCGAGTATTTACCTACTCCAGGTGATTAGATCATTTTGAAATTCCTCACTGAGTATTTAACTACTCCAGGTGATTGGACCATTTCAGAATTGTCATCGAGTATTTACCTACTCTAGGTGATTAGATTGTTTCAGAATTCATCACCGAGTATTTACCTCCTCCAGGTGATTATACCGTTTCAGAATTGTCACCGAGTATTTACCTACTCCAGGTGATTAGATCATTTCAAAATTCATCACCGAGTATTTACTTACTCTAACGTAGCTATATGGGAATGAAAGATTTCTTAGAGTTGGGATTGTAGTTCAGTGTTGATAGTGAGCTAACTATGTTATTTAGCTTGGTAGCTCAACCTATTCTTGTAGGCAAGGTGATTAAGGCACAAAAATGAGATAGTGAGTTGGAGGCTATTCACTCACAAATTGTTAGTGGTATAACAATGGAGGATTGGACCATACATTCTGATAGGGGTCTACGATTCAGAGGGTTGTTGGTAGTTCCTTCTGATTGTCATGATGATGTATTATAAGAATTTCATCATTCTCGTTTTGTAGTTTATCCTGGTGGTACCAAAATATATGACAATTTGAGATGCCAATATGGGTGGTGAGGTATAAAGAGGGATGTAGCACAGTTTGTGGCGAGATGCCTTACTTGGCATCAAGTAAAGGCAGAACATCAAAAGTCAACTAGGTTATTGCAGCTATTACCAGTGGCGTAGTGGAAATGGAAACACATTACTATGGATTTTGTGACGAGCCTTCCAAGATCAAGCAAGGGTAATGATATAGTTTGGGTTGTCCTGAATAGATTGACCAAGACATCACACTTCTTGCCTATGAGGTTGACAGAGGAGGCTCAGTAAGCAATATATGGAGCAGATTGTGAGATTTTATAGAGTTTCAGTATCCATTATATCATATAAGGATCCACGATTTACCTCAAAATTCTAGCAGGGATTCTAAACGGTATTGGATAGAGAGTTGCTTTTTAGCACGACATTTCATCCTCAGACCGACTGACAGTTAGCGTACTATTCAAATATTGGAGGAAATGTTTCATGCTTATATTTTGAACTTTGGTGGTGGTTGGGAGGGCCATTTTCCACTTGTGGAGTTTGCGTACAATATTAGTTATCATGACAATATTCAGATGGCACCATTTGAGGCGTTCTATGACAGACCTTGTAAATCTCCATTTGGTTGGACTGAGGTGGGTGAGACCACAGTCTTAAGACCAGATATCGTACATGAGACTACTGAAAAGATCAAGTTGATTAGACAATAATTGTTGACAGTTCAGAGTCGACAAAAGAGCTATGCTAATACGAGACGACGATCGTTATCCTTTGAGGTGGGAGATCACGTGTTTTTTAAGGACTCGCCACAGAAAGGATTGATGCAATTTGGACAAAGTGGCAAGTTATCACCTAGATACATTGGATCATTTATGATCCTAAAGTGTGTTGGTGAGGTAGCTTACAGATTGGTTTTGCCACTACCACAGTTAGAAAAGGTTCATAATGTATTCCATGTTTCGATGTTGAGGAAATACGAACCTAATCCATCACATGTCTTGAGTTGGGTAGACGTTGAGGTTGATGAGGATGTCACTTATGAGGAGAGACCATTTCAGATTCTTGATGCTAGAGAGCAAGTTCTGAGGGGTAAGACCATTCCTTTGGTCAAAGTTTTGTGGCATCACCATAATGTTGAGGAGCCTACCTAGGAGTGAGAGCACAAAATTTGTTCTAAGTATCTGGACTTGTTTCCTTCAGGTATGGCCAGATTTCAGGGACGAAATCCTTTTAAGTTGGGTAGGTTGTAAAAACCGTGACCATTTTTGGTCGGTTTTCTTTTTTATTTATTTAAATGAATATAAATAATGTAAATGATTATATATGTGTTTTAAATACAAAAAAAATGTTTGGGGACTTATATGAAGGCCTGAGGAAGTTTTGGGAGCGTTTGGTAAAAGTTGAGATTTTAGGGTCGGGTGGGCTCAGGATGCGGATCCCACGGGCCTAAAAAATCTTAAAGTGTCAAAATAACACCAAATTTGGAGATTAACTTAAATAAAATATTTATGTGCTACAAAATTTATTTCAAGTCCGTAGGAGTTACCGAAATCAGAAACGGAGTCCAAGAAGGTTTAAGGAAAGGCTAGTGCCATTTTTGTAAATAGATGATGTCACGCCTAGATTTTCAGTACTCCCAAAATTCGAGGGTGAAGAGTGTTTTCACCTCAATGTCTTAAACCTCAATCTTGTCATGAACAATTTTATTATGGAAGCTTTCTATATGCACACCATTATAGTGGCACACACACTTATCAATACCCCTCACAATGGGTTCCACATTTGGTTCCACACATATAAACTACCAATTTTTGGAATCAACTTCATGCATAATTGGAATTTGATTTTGAAACCTACACCATTGGATATAGAATTTAAAAATACTTGAATTCAAAAAAAATCACACTTAATTCCAATTTAAAATGAAGAAGTTACATCAAAACAAAGTTTGGACCTATTTTTGACTTTGCTGTGAATAATAACTTCGATTGTGCGAAATAAGGTTTTCGATTGTGCAAAACTGGCATTTTGATTGTGCAAAAAAGTGTTCAATTGTGAAAAAATTTCACCCCTTCGGGACCTTGGACCTGCAATATTTTGCACGATCAAAATGGAGGTTTCGATTGTGCGAAAATGCCCCTGTCTGGACCCTAAAAACCACCATATTTCGCAACTACTTCAAACAATCAAAAAAAGGGTTTCAATCATGCGAAATGGTCATTTCACATGATCAAAATGCCTTGCACAGGCCCTCCAACAATCTTTTGCATAGCCCATTTTGAACCCAAATCTTAACCAAACAACCTTAGATCCTTCATTCAACATAAAAATCGACTACAAATGATATAACATCATACACATATATTAATCTATAAGTTTGAAACTCAAATCTTTCATAGCCATAGAAAATTCCTAGGTTCACGATACACATAAAACTCAAGTGAATACACCATCCTTACTTCCAAAAAATCATTTTCATAAAACCATACACGTAAGAAATCAAATGGTTCTTTGAGTATACGTTCATCAAATCTCAAATGAAGGAAGCCATTATACATGCATTTCTCAAAAGTCTTTTTCCTACAAGTGTGGCACTTACATTTGGAGTTCATATACAAAAGAAGATACAATTGTAAAGGCAACACTACAACCATGGTCAATATGCCACAAACTGGCATGGACATTTATCTACATCTCAAAAGATCAAAAATCCAAAAAATAGAACCCAACAAGGTCCATTGAGCTAATCATGTTTCGTCCTCCATCGGGGCCTTATCTGAAAAAGTTTGTATAATAGAGGTTGAGCTTTATCCTCTCACAGTTTAGTAGAAATGATCCACCCATCCCCATTCCAACTCGTCAGCCATGTATGAATACACATGAAATCGCTACATGTCTAGATGACAAGTATACATGCTTTTTACCCATAAACAATCATGTTTTTCAAATCATGCGTGATGCTTCACATTCAATGCGTATACATACATATATATATATATATGTCAAACTGGACAATCACAATTCATATATATAACTCACGCCACAAATTCCCGAAAATCAATTCAATTAAGGACTTCGCTTGTCACAATCCGTAGTAAGGGTCACTTTGGGACCACATACTCTACTCGCATTTTTCGGGCTACTAACCCGACAGAAGCGACACATGTTTGGCCAAGTTTTGGGTCTTGCACCCTAGAGTTCGAAACCCTTATTAATTATCACACATGCCCCAAAAATCTCACTTTTCACATAATGTACACTTATCAAACATATGCACAAAATCACATTCTTAACCAATGAAATGCATTTTATAAAAAGAATGCATTTTCTTTCATAACTTATGCTTATCATAATGCCATTCACTCACTTCATGAGAAATCACAATACTTATGCATTTTTATCAAGAAATCACATCTTTCATGCACAAGTTTACATATGAAAATAAAACTCATATTTATTCACAATGAAGACATTTTCATAGGCATTGCACATAGGAATATCATCATTCAATGTATAAAACACCTTTTTGTATACATATATACATACACTAAAACCCTAATCTCACCAAATATAAAACTTATCTTTCATGTTACAAATAAAAGACTTATAAGATCAAAGTAAAGATGATTCTAGCACCCCTACCTCAATTTTCAAGCTTTGAATCCCTCTTTTGAAAATTTCAGTCGTCCCAAATTTATGAAAGTCGAACTTTGATCGTTTCAAATCGAAGCCCTTGATGCTCTTTACACACTTTTCTTCTTCAGTTACCTCCAAATCACACCTTAAGCCTTCCAAATTCTAGAGAGAAGGGAGAGAGATGAAGTGATGAATTTTAGAGAGAGAGTGATATCTATAAATATGAAATATCCCAAACCTTGGGATATTTATTTTACTCCAGGGGCGTGAAATGACTGTTTTGCCCTCGGTCCACTTAACGTACCCTCCTAACCTCTGAATTAATTCTCGAAAACTCCATTGGACTCAAAATCACTTCCATGGCATTCTAAATATTTCGTTTAGTCCATAATCAAAAATAAAATTTTCCAAAATTTTCGGACTCACTTAACCTCATCTTGGGACCCCTATTGACCAAAAAGTTAAACTTTTTCAAAAGTTTCCAAAATCATATTCCAACCTTCTAAACATATTTTCCGTATTCAAAACATGTTAAACATCATTTAAAATGTATTTAAAGTAACAAATGATGAAAATTTTAAAAAATTGACCAAAATTGGGCACGGTCTCTACAACCTCCCAACCTTATAGGAATTTTTTTCTCAAAATTAGAATTACCTCAAGTGATGAACAACTCAGGATATTTTGAGCAGACTTCTTATTCTCGCTCCCATGTAGCTTCTTCTATCCCATGATGCCTCTAAAGCACTTTAACCAATGGAATGGTCTTTCCCCGAAGCACTTGCTCTCTAGTGTCCAAAATCTGAATCGGTCTCTCCTTATATGACATATCATCCTCCACCTCAAGGTCTGCCTAATCAAGTACATTTGAAGGGTCTGGTTCATACTTCCTCAACATAGACACATAGAAGGTGTTGTGTACACTTAACAATTGTGATGACAATGCCACGTAAGAAGCAACCTCTACTACCTGATCCAAAATCCCAAATGGTCCGATGAATCGTGGTGCTAACTTGCCACTATAACCAAATCTCATCAAACCTCTCTGTGGTGAGACCTTCAAGAAGACATGATCCCCCACTTCAAAGGCCAAAGGTCGTCGCCTCCTATCGGCATAACTTTTCTGACGACTCTGAGCTGTAAGCAATCTCTGCCGAATTACCTTAATTTTCTCTGTAGTTTTTTGAACTAAATCTGGTCCCAAAGAAACTGTCTCTCCAACTTTAGTCCAACAGACAAGTGACCTACACGGTCTTCCATACAAGGCCTCGAATGGAGCCATCTCAATGCTAGCCTGATAGCTATTATTGTATGCAAACTCCACCAAAGGAAGGTGATCCTCCCAACTAACCTGAAGATCAAGTACACATGCTCGCAGCATATCCTCCAGAATCTGTATAGTACACTCAGACTAACCATCCGTCTGAGGATGAAAAGTTGTACTAAAATGAAGGTCCGTATCAAGTGCTACTTGGAAGTTCTATCAAAATTGAGATGTAAATCGCGGACTCTATCTAAAATAATAAAAATTGGCATGCCATAAAGTCTAACGATCTGCTCGATATACAATCTACTAAGAGTAACCACATCATCGGTCACTCTAATAGGAATAAAGTGAGCTACCTTCGTCAATGGGTCAACGACCACCCAAACTACGTCGTGACCCTTCCTCGACTTTGGAAGTCCCATCACAAAGTCTATAGTGACATGCTCCCATTTCCACATAACCACAGGCAATGGCTGCAACAACCCTACCAGTCTCTAATGTTTGGCCTTCACTTGTTGACAAGTGAGGCACCTCGTCACAAACTGAGCTACATCCTTTTTCATGCCCTTCCACCAATACTGTCTGCGTAGGTTATGATATATCTTGGTACCACCTGGATGTACTACAAGTCTCGAATTGTGAAACTCTCTCAGAATCTCATCCCGACAAGCTAAGGGAATGAACATCTTCCCTTGGAATTTTATGCTCTCATCTGAATGAACTGTCCATCCTTTCACCACTTCACCACTCAAAATCTATGTGCGAATAGCCTCAACCTCACTATCCTTCCTCTGCTCTTTAATCACTCTACTCATAAGAGTTGGTTGAGTGATAAGAATAAATAACATCCTCGGTCCATCATCTTCACTGAAATGCAATCCCATTTCTGAGATATCTTCCATCATTCTCCACTCCCTTATGGCTAAGCTTGCTTAGCTACCATGTGTCTTCCTACTCAATGCATCCACAACCACATTGGTCTTTCCAGGATGATATTGCAAATTGAAGTCATAATCTTCCATGTACTCCATCCACCTTCATTGCCTCATATTCAAATCCTTTTGTGAGAAAAGGTATTTAAGACTTTTATAGTCCGAGAATACTTTAAACTTCTCGTCATATAAATAGTACCTCCACACCTTAAGTGCAAAGATCACTGTTGCTAATTTCAAGTCGTGTGTCGGGTAATTCTGTTCGTGCATCTTCAACTGCCTTGAACCATATGTCACTACTCATTTGGTTTGCATTAGCACACATCCCAAACTGAGTTGTGAAGCATCACAATAAATTGTGTACCCCAACCCACGCTCCAGAATTATCAAAATTGGTGTTATAGTTAACCGTCTCTTTAATTCCATAAATGCATGCTCGCAAGCATCATCTCATCATCCCACACAAACTTCACTCCTTTTCGAGTAAACTTTGTCATTGGTGTTGCCACCCTCGAAAAGTCCTTCACAAACCTCCGATAATACATGTCAAGCCCAAGAAACTACGTATCTTAAATACGCTCTTAGGTCTTTCCCAACTCATCACTGCTTCTATCTTAGATGGATCTACTAAAACTCCTCCTTTGGACACAACATGCCCAAGGAATTTTACTTTCGCTAGCCAAAATTCACATTTCTCATATTTGCCATATAATTGATGTTCTCTTAGAAGCTGCAATACAATCCTCAAGTGACCCTCGTGCTCCTCTTTCGAAGACGAGTACACTAGGATGTCATTAACAAACACAACCACAAACTTGTCCAAGTAAGCATTGAACACTCTATACATTAGATCCATGAATGTTACATGTGCATTCATTAAACTAAATGGCATCACCAAAAATTTATAGTACCCATATTGTGTGGGAAAATCAGTTTTCAAAATGTCCACCTCCCTAATCCTCAATTGATAATAGCCTGATCTCAAGTCTATCTTTGAGAAATATCTCAAACCTTTAAGCTGATCGAACAAGTCATCTATCCTTGGCAAAGGATACTTATTCTTGATTGGTGTTTGATTCAGCTTCCGATAGTCAATGCAAAGCTACAAAGACCCGTATTTCTTCTTAGTAAAAAGAACCGGAGCTCCCCAAGGCGAAGTACTTGGACGTACAAATCCCTTGTCTAGTACCTCTTGTAATTGGTTCTTTAGCTCTTTTAACTCAGCCGGTGCCATTCGGTACAGTGCCATGAAAATGGGTGCGGTACCTGGAGCAAGATCTATAACAAACTCCACTTCCCGTTTTGGAGGCAATTGTGTCAAATCCCCCAAAAATACATCCATAAACTCACACACTACATGAGGAAGCTCTCTTAGTGTCTCATCATCACCATCAACCAATAGGCTCACTAAGAAATTCTTAAGCCCTTTCCAATCATTAGGACCATGTGAAGACGACAAGTAGAAGTCATCCCTCTCTCCCACAAAACAAATGCTAACACCAGAGGGTGTATACAAGGTCACTCTTCCCCTATAACAATCAATATTGGCTCTATAGGTCGATAGCCAATCCATACCCAAGATCACATCAAAGGTAGACATATCGAGAAGGATGAAATCAAATACTAATCAATGTCCCGATATCTCGATCTCGCAAGATCGGCATACTTTACTTAAAGTCACTCTACCACAAACTGGCGTATCAATGGATAAAACTGAGTCCAAAGATGACACCTCCAACCCCAAAGCACAAGCAAATGTATATGAAATGAATAAATGTGATGCACCTAAGTCCACTAAAACCCTAGCCTACGAGCTAGATACAAGAAATATACCTCAGACCACTGACGGCCCTGCTGAGGTCTTTGTTAGGACAAAAGTGAAGACACACCCTATGATCTCTGCCTTGCTGTCCTGCACATTGATATCTAGACTGCTGACTGGGAGCACTAGATGTAACAACTCTAGCTGGTGCCAGTGAACTCTGAACTAAAAGCACTGTCTGTGGTGGTGGCAATGCCCTACAACCTGACTGTGAAGTTGTAGGCTATGTAGGACACTTCTATGAGCCAACACCACTCTGTGTACCTCTTTTTTGTGGGCAATTTCAACTAATATGCCTCATCTGCTAACAGTGGAAGCACTTATTGTCCATCATAGAAGTAGTCTGCTTCTGAGTGCATTCTGCCACTTTGTGTCCTGGTTTCTGGCATTTATAGCAAATTGCCTTAGGTCATGTGGTCCCAGTAGGCATAGCCACTAATGGTGTAGATTGGGCTTGTTGTTACCCTTGGGAGAATGACCCACCATCCTTTCTCTTCTTTCTAGTACGGTTGTCTAAAGGAGACCCCACGTTTCTCATTTGGTTCCTCACTTCTCTCTTCTTTCGATTATCAATATCAAGTTCCTCAGCCACTAGTTCCCTCTCCACTACCACTGCATAGCTAGTTAGTCCTAAGACTGCCACTTTATCTCTTATAAATGTCCAAAGACCCCTTATGAATTATTTTATCTTTAGCTCCTCCGTTGGAATCATCTCTCTAGCAAAACGAGCCAAGGAAGTACATTTGGTCTCGTATTCCATTACCGTCATTGAGTCTTGTGTCAACTCATAAAATTCCCTTCTTAGATTGTCCTTGACCGTCATTGGAAAGTACTTCTCAAAGAAGAGTTCTTGAAACATGTCCCAATCCATCGTCTCGATGTCATGGTAGTTTCTGGTGTATTTCCACCAATGACTGGCATTATCTATTAGATAATGAATGGCCGCCTTCACCCTCAAGTCTTCTTCTATTTTAAGCATGGTAAGGAGCTTGAAAATCTCATCTAACTAGTTTTCTGCCACCATGGGATCGGATCCCCCTGAATAGGTTGGCGGATTGTGCTACTTGATATGCCCCAATGCTGTTATCACTCAGCTAGGAGGCTGCTCTTGGTGGAGCTTGTGTCTCCTTTTAAGTTTCCCTTTGAGTTTCCCTTACAATTTTCTGTATGGTAGTGACCATGTCATGCATAAATTGCCCTCCATATGTGGGAGCTGCTGGTTGTACTTCCCCACGAGCTCTACGTGGTGGCATCTTGCTATATTGATAACAAGAAGACACTTTAAGTCCAAGGCACGAATATCATTGTCCAATTCCATTCATGCACACTCAAAATGCTCATATACTTCAAGGTAGCATGTCATATCAAACAAATAAGCACATAAAAATTTTCATGTAATATGCACTTAACCTTAGCTCACACTCAAAGACCTTAAGTCTATAATCATAACCTCAAGTTCACAATCCTAAAAATTATCAATTCCTTTTAATCCAACACATGGCTCAACCCTTCCCATCGTCCTAAGGTATTCAAACCCGGTTAAGCTCTAATACCAAGTTGTCAAGCCCCAATTTTCAGTACTCCCAAAATCTGAAGGTAAACTGTCACGCCCCGATTCCCGAGGCCCGAAAATCGAGGTGTGAACCCCGTGAGATCACCCTCACGCTCTAACCACCACCTGATCATGAAACCTCAATTTCCTATCATTTTTACGAAAATTGGGCATGACCCATTCTAAATAATGAGCACCTGGCATGATACACCTGCTTTACAATTCATAAGAACACTTCTGGGCACGTGTCCCCCCAGCATTTATATCTAACAATAAAAATGGACACTTCTGGGCACGTGTCCCCCCAAAATTTCTACAACATGCATAATACAATCATAAATATACATGCCTCAGTCCTTGAATGTCCGTATTAAATACATACGTCACATGAATAAATACAATTGAAGGAACTGAACCAACATAATCGCTTTATACATTTAATCCAAATGTAAAGCATCTATCTATCCACTATCCTAGACATGCATCAAATTCTAAGGAATTTAAACACTACCTCTGCAACCGGTGCTGTCAGTCTCCTAACTAACTTCAAAAACCAGTAACACCTGCAAAACCTGGGAGGGGGTGAGCTCAAAGGCCCAACAAGGTATGTAGAACCATACTATCACTGCTGCAGCAGGTCGATCCTCACATATTCTCAAAAATATACATGCACTTAAATATATCACAATATTTAAGACCATACTCTACCTAGCATGCATGAACCAACGATGTATATGGCTACTCTAGCACATATGAACATACCAAATCCACTACACCTGATTTTAGAAATCATTTTCAACATGCTTGAAAGTAGTAAACATTCAGGCATCAATATGTATATAGAACATATATGTCAAAACATTTACATAACCGATGTAAATCAACTACCACATCTCCTACTCGTCAAGTAGCACATCTCAAATGCAATAAAGATGCATTTAAACCATTTAACATGCTCAAAAACAATAGATATCGAACATATGTCATGTCCATTCACAAGCTACGCATGTATATAAAAATGCGTTAAACTCATTGCGTATCCCACAATAGATAGTGCAAGCACTTTCATAAACTTGTCTCACTCTCTCTCGGGTCCCACCCGACACCCTAACATGATTCATAACCAACCATGTGACCGAGACACTTCCCACACAATTGTGGAATCCATCACCGAGTATTCTCTACTCCGAGGTGATTGAACTGCTACCGAATCCGCCACCGAGTATTCTCTACTCCGAGGTGATCGGACCGCTTCAAAATATGTCACCGAGTATTCTCTACTCCGAGGTGATTAGATCATTTTTGAATTTGTCACCGAGTATTCTCTACTCCGAGGTGATCGAACCATCACCGAGTATGCTCTACTCCAAGGTGATTAGATAAATTTTAGAATTTGTCACCGAGTATGCTCTACTCCAAGGTGACTCAACCACTCCAATGCCCTCACCGAGTATTGACCTACTCTAGGCAATTCAACCACCCTTCCCCATCTTCTCACAATGGGCCCATATATGCATTTCAAACATATAATGATCAAGCATCTAAGAGTCATGCTAAACAATGCATAATTAAGTTATGAAAACACTAAGCATGCATTTCACCTCCACAAAGCCACATATATATTCACCTATACATGTAAAATCTAGCATACAGTTCACATATGCTCATAAACCTCACTTAGGCACATTTTAGTCATGCTTCACCCATGCAGACATTTTCTATATACAGATAGTATGCATTTCCTTCACGTAAACCCACATGTAATCACGTACACATCAAATCATGCATATAAATCACATATGCACCTGCACTAGCATAAATATCACCATGCTTCACTCAATACATGCATTTACCACAAGTAATTACATACATTCCACTCACAATATATAAACACATATATATTACGTCACCCACATATGTAAAAAGATCATATAGGACACCTAGCATATTATAATCATGCTTTGCGAATGCCTGCCAAAAGTTACATTCATACTTAGCATGCATTTCTATCACTGCAACCATATATATAATCACACACACACACACACATATATATATATATATATATACTGAACATCATGCATAAGAACCACATATGCATACAAGACAACAGAGAGCTAAACAGGTATTATTTAGCATACTTTTCATAGACTTTAATCCATACATACATGCATATCACAATGCAAATAGGCGATAAATTTAACATGTTATCGCTCCCAAACCCACATATGTATACACACACACACACACACACACACACATATATATATATATATATCCTCTCACATCCCATGTATGTACAACATCCTTATATACCCATATATATATAAGCACCTATATATATATGTATATACACATACCACATATGATCAAATTAAGACATATGTAAATTACTCAACGTAAATAAAATATACGTAAGAGATAGAGGCAAGAATCAACTTGCCTTAGGTCCCGCTCTCAACCGGTCCGTGCCTGCAAATCGGCCTCTACCAAGTCCGGTCCGGTCCAGTCCTGTGTCAAAACCCACCCGAACCATCCATCGGGCCACTTCGTTTCCTTTTTTTAATTTTCGATCAAACCCAAACCGAGTTGCAATCAAACCCAGTTATCATCAAACCGCCGGACAGCCACCGCCGTGTCACGGCCACCACCAGCCACGAACAGCCGTGAGCCACTCAATGCCCAAACTAAAACCGTTAACTACATCCAAAACCCAATTCTGAAACTCCGTCGTAACCAACAACTACAGGGACCAAACCCACAGCCAACCACCGTTCGGTCACCCAACACGGAAGATCCATTCGAACCCAAAGACCCACAATCGGCCACAATCGAACCCAAGCCGAGACCAAACATCAACCGCAACCCCCATGGAAAACCCACCGGAAGTCGCCTATTTCCACCAACTTCCCCGGCTGTCCACCGTCGGAACACACCTGCTGAAGCCACATCAAAAGCTTCAAAAATCCAACTGGAACAAACCCAAAAAAAATCAGACCAACCACAGCCCAAACAAGCCGTATCAACCTTACCAGCGAAGAACCCATCTCCGGCAACCACCATGGTCGGAATAACCCTGACCAAATCCATAAAACTGAGCACCACAGCCTGAACCGAAGCCCCGTCAACACACCGGTCAAACCCCCATCAGATTCGTCCGACAACCGAGGGATCACCAACCACCGGCAGTCCACCTCGAGTCGCTGTCGCCGGCCCACCGTCGACCACTACCATGGTCGGAACCCACCTGTCGAGGACCCTTCTGAACCAGCCGAGCTCAACCCACAACTCCAGCCGCGAAACCCTCGGTCTCGGCCAGCAACTCGCAACCAGCCACCGCCGTCGCCGTCAGCCGCCACTCCAGCCACTGCCGGCGCACCGCCTTCGCCGTCGCCCAGGCGGAGCCCCGCCGTGAGCACCCTGAGCCACCTCCTCCTTCTTCTCCCGATTCTCTCTCAGTTTCTCCCTCTCCGATTTTCTCTCCTTTTCTGTTTTCTTTTTCTTTTCTTCTTTTTCCTTTTCTTTTCTTTCTTTTTCTCTTTTCTTCCTCTCAACCGAACCACTAATGTGGCCTCCCCTTTGGTTGACCACTTTTGGTCCACACATTATTCATATATAAATATATATATATGATATATGCTACATAATACATGTAATTATGCATGCGCACCCATATTTCTTCATAATTGCATATAAGCCCCCCATATATTTATAATTTAATATAAATATAGGCACTATGTATATATATATATATAGATATATATATACATATACACACCTTCCATTTGTATGGTAATATATCCACACCCTTTCCAGAATTTAATTAATCCGAAAAAAAAAAAATCAATCTGGTCCAAAATCGCCCAGAACCAGTCAAAATAATTCTGGTCCTTACATGAACAGTGTTTTCACCTCATCATCTTAAACCTCAATCTTGTCATAAATTATTTTATTTTAGAAGCTTTTCATATGCACATCATTATAGTGGGACACACACTCATCAATACCCCTCACAATGGGTTCCACATATAAACTACCAATTTCTAGAGTCAACTCCTTGTATAATTGGAATTTGATTTTGAAACCTACACCATTGGATATAGAATTCAAAAATACTTGAATTAAAAAAAATCACACTCAATTCTGATTTAAAATGAAGAAGTTACATCAAAACAAAGTTTGGACCTATTTTTGACTTTGTTGTGAATAGTAACTTTAGTTGTGCGAAATGAGGTTTTCAATTGTGCGAAACTGGCATTTCGATTGTGCAAAAATTTTACCCCATCGAGACCTTAGACCTACAATATTTCGCATGATCAAAATGGGAGTTTCGATTGTGCGAAAATGCCCCTATCAAGACCCTAAAAACCACCATATTTCGCAACTACTTCACACAATCAAAAAATGGGTTTTGATCATGCAAAATGGTCATTTCGCATGATCGAAATGCCTTGCACGGGCCCTCCAACAACCTTGTGCATAGCCCATTTTGAACCCAAATCTCAACCAAACAACCTTAGATCCTTCATTCAACAAAAAAATCAACTACAAATGATATAACATCAAACACATACATCAATCTATACATTTGAAACTCAAATATTTCATAATCATAGAAAATTCCTAGGTACACAATACACATAAAACTCAAGTGAATACACCATCCTTACTTCTCAAAAATCATTTCCATAAAACCATACACGTAAGAAATCAAATGGTCCTTTAAGCATACATTCATCAAATCTCAAATGAAGGAAGTCATTATACATGCATTTCTTAAAAGTCTCTTTCCTACAAGTGTGACACTTACATTTGGAGTTCATATACAAAAGAAGATAAAATTGTAAAGGCAACACTACAACTATGGTCAACATGCCACAAGCCGACATGGACATTTATCTAGATCTCAAAAGATCAAAAATCCAAAAAAAAGAACCCAACAAGGTCCATTGAGCTAATTATGTTTCGTCTTCCGTCGACGCCTTATCTGAAAAAGTTTATATAATAGGGGGTGAGCTTTATCCTCTCACAACTCAGTAAAAATGATCCACCCATCCCCACTCCAACCCATCAGTTATGTATGAATGCACATGAAATTGCTACATGTCTTCATGACAAGTATACATACTTTTTACCCATAAATAATCACATTTTTCAAATCATGCATGATGCTTCACATTAAATTTGTATACATACATATATATATATACATATATATATATATACATACATATATATATGTCAAACTAGACAATCACAATTGATATATATAACTCATGCCACAAATTCTCAGAAATAATTCAACTGAGGACTTCGTTTGTCACAATCTGTAGTAAGGGTCGCTTTGGGACCACATACTCTGCTTATGCTTTTTGGGGTACTAACTTGACGGAAGCGACACCTGCTTGGCCAAGTTTTGGGTCTTCCACCATAGAGTTCAAAACCCTTATTAATTATCACATATGCCCCAAAAACCTTGCTTTTCACATAATGTACACTTATCAAACAAATGCACAAAATCACATTCTCAACCAATGAAATGGATTTTATGAAATAATGCATTTTCTTTCATAACTCATGCTTATCACAATGCCATTCACTCCCTTCATGAGAAATCACAATACTTATGCATTTTTATCAAGAAATCACATCTTTCATGCACAAGTTTACATATGGAAACAAAACTCATATTTATTCACAATGAAGACATTTTCATAGGCATTGCACATAGGAATATCATCATTCGATGTATAAAACACCATTTTGTATACATATATACATACGCTAAAACCCTAATCTCACCAAATATCAAACTTATCTTTCATGTTACAAATAAAAGACCTATAAGATCAAAGTAAAGATGATTCTAGCACCCCTACCTCAATTTTCAAGCTTTGAATCCCTCTTTTGAAAATTTTAGTCGTCTCAAATTTATGAAACTCGAACTTTGATCGGTTCAAACTGAAGCCCTTGATGCCCTTTACACACTTTCCTTCCTCAGTTACCTCCAAATCACACCTTAAGCCTTCCAAATTCTAGAGAGAAGTGAGAGAGATGAAGGGGTGAATTTTAGAGAGAGAGAGTGAGATCTGTAAATATGAAATATCCCAGACCTTGGGATATTTATTTCACTCCTAGGGGCATGAAATGACTGTTTTGCCCTCGGGCCACTTAACGTACCCTCCCGACTTCCGAATTAATTCTCAAAAACTCCATTGGACTCGAAATCACTTTCATGGCATTCTAAACATTTTGTTTAGTTCATAATCAAAAATAAAATTTCTCAAAATTTTTTCAAAATTTTCGGACTCACTTAACCTCATCTGGGACCCCCGTTGACCAAAAAGTCAAACTTTTTTAAAAGTTCTCAAAACTTTCCAAAACCATATTCCAACCTTCTAAATATGTTTCCCACATTCAAAAAATATTAAACATCATTTAAAATATATTTAAAGTAACAAATGATGAAAAATTCAAAATTAAGCACTGTCTTTACAGATGAGCTAGGTCTATAAATAGCAAAGTGGATAATGATAAATTCATTTATCTCATTCTTCATCATCCATGAGAGAAAAATATAGATATACGTATATCTCTATATCTTCTTCTTCCCTTCTTCATTGAATTTAAGGGGTTTGGGGAGATAATTGGGAGGCGCCAAAGAAGAAAGAATTGGTCTACCTATTGAGGACTCGAGTTTGATCCATTCAGAATTAAATTCAGAGAAATATGAATTTTTGTGAAAAATTTGGGGAATTCATTTGGAAGCTCTTCCAATTTGAGGTAGGGATGCCTAACCCATAGAATCCAGAGTTTTTGTGAGTATGTTGGTTGTTTATGACAACTAATTGGTTATGTGGGTATAATTAGATATCTTTCAAGGTTAAAGCATGCCAAATTATACTACTTAGTGAATTATTAATGTTAAATAGTGTATTACATGTTTATAATTTCCTTAAATGATTATATAAGCATGTTGAGATTGAATTATGGAAGAATTATTAGTATTCATGTGCAATTATGAAGGTGACACTTATGTGTTTAATAAATTTTCTTGAAAGTGTGTTGGATGTGAAAGTATATTTAATTGTCAATACAAGTGATATGAAATGTGTAATATGTGAAACATGTTCAATATGAAAGTATGTGAAGTTTTTTTGAATTATATACAAACATGACAATTAGTACTACATTGTTTTAAATTATAATTGCATCGTGAACATGAACATATGGGAATGCATCTTCATTCATTGGCTTGGTGAGGGTGGTGAGCTCAATTGGGCGGTCAAATTCCTCTTGACGAGTGGCGAGGTAATTGGGTAAAGGGAAACCTCGTGGGGCAATCCAGTAAAGGAACCTAGTGGAGTGATCCGAGTTAGATCTCTATTTAGATAGAAGAGGATACTCCCTAAAATGAAGTCTTATACGATGAGCCAATCTGGTAAAGGATCCTGGTGTGTGGAGAGTATAATGGAGTTATACATATTACGTTGCATTATACATTACTTGTTGTCACGCCCCGAAATCTGGACCGCCGGGACTCCCCCTAACCGACCCGAATCCCGCGTGTGAACTCGTGGGATCACCCTCACGCTATAACCATCACCTGATCATACAATCTCAATTTCCTGTTATTTTCACAAAAATTGGGCATCACCCATTCTAATAAATCAGATCCTGATATGTCATTCCTACTTTAAATTCAAATGGACACTTATGGGCACGTGTCCCCCTAGCATTCACATCTAAAAATCAAAATGGACAATTTTGGGCACGTGTCCCCCCAGCATTTATATCTAACAATCAAAATGGACACTTCTGGGTACGTGTCCCCCCGGCATTTCTACAACATACATAATACAATTGAAACATAACTCAGTCTCCGAATGTCCATCTCATATACATACATCAAATGTACAAATGGGAGAAACTGCCCAACATAAAAGTTCGATACATTTAATCCAAATGTAAAACATCAATCCAATGTCCTAAACATACATTGAATTCTAAAGAATTTAATCACTACCTCTGCAACCAATACTATCAGTCCCCAACTGACTCTATGTCATCAGCAATACCTGCAAAACCTGGGAGGGGGTGAGCTTAAAGGCCCAACAAGGTATGTCGAACCATACTATCACTGCTGCAGCAGGTTGATCCTCACATATTCTCAAAAATATACATGTACTTAAATATATCACAATATTTAAGACCATGCTCCTCCTAGTATGCATGAACCAACAATGTATATGGCTACTCTAGCACATATGAACATATAAACTCTACTACAAATGACTTATGAAAATCATTTACAATATACTCAAAAGTAATACACATCCAACATCAATATGTATAGAAAACATATATGAATAGAAGCATTTACATGAACAATGTAAATCAAATACCACATCACCTACTCAACAAGTAGTAAATTTCAAATGCAATGTACATGCATTTAAACAGTATAACATGCTTTCCTTCCCACCATATATATGTATATACACACATATATATATATCCTCACATCCCACGTATATACAATATCTACCTTTATATATATATATGCACATATATATATACAAACACCACATATGATCAAATTAGGAACATATGTAAAATTAATCAACATAATTAAAATATACATTGGAGATAGAGGCAAGAATCAACTTGCCTTAGATCCCGCCTTCACTAAGCCCGCGCCTGCAAAGTAGCCTATTTCCATGTCCGGTTCAGTCCCGTGTCAAAGCCTGCACAACAATCCTTTGAACCATTTCCTTCCCCTTTTAATTTTCATACTTGGTCCAATTAATTAGGCAAGTCCAAAATCAAAGTCCAAACAAGACCCAACTAGATGACTTGACCCAATTTATGTTCTAGCCTAATCCTCATCATATACCAAATTTTAAGTTCAACCCATTTCCAATTCAAATTCCAGGTCCAATAAACTAGCCCAGGCTATGAATCCTCAAGTCATGATTCATCAAGCCTAAATCGTGACACGATCTACCTACTGCCATGTACACCTTGCACACACCACTACCCTCTCCATTTTAATCCTCAAGCAACCAACTCACCATGGTAGCCACCAACAGGCCAACCATCATGGACCCAAAATTAACCTAGTCGCAAGTACCATTACCATCCCAAACGGCTGCTATCGCTACCTATAACCCAGCCGTGAACACTCCACCAAGACCCACTACCCAAGTCAGCACCTCACCATTTTTGAACCCAGCAACCACTACTGGAAACCACCACCAACCACCATAGATCAAAACCAAACTGGCCACCATGTATGGCCAACCAAACTCCACCAGCCACGAACAGTCGTGAGCCACTCAATGACTAAGCTAAAACCGTCAGCTACATTCAAAACCCATTTGAATATCAAACCCAAACCGACTTGCAATCGAACCTAGTTGTCATCAAATCGCCGGATAACCACCACCGTGTCACGGCCACCACCAGCTGTGAACCCAAAACCCACCAATAACCTCCATTAAGAAGGCTCACTTCACCACCAACCATGGAGTAGACCAAGTTCCACCCCACCAAGTACAACACCACCTCATCCAAACCCACTGCTAAAAACATCAACTACCATCATTGGACCACCCCTTCGCTGTCGGAACAACCTCCATCACTCACCACTGTGGACAGCCAACTCCAGCCAGCTCCATTTTCGGCATCAACAACCTCACCGCCATCACCTACCGAATAGCCCCACAACTGACCATCAAGTGAAAACCCAGCTGAGCACAGTCCACATACAACCCAATAAACCCCTTCGTCGGTCGAACCACCATGGTTGAACCACCTCAGCCGCACCAAACACGACTCAACCGTCTCTCTACCACTCTCGACTCCCCTTTCTCTCTCTAGAAACTCTCTCTCTCTCTCGGTCCCTTCTTCCTCTCTCTTTCTTCTCCTTTTTCTTTTCTTTTCTTCTCTTCTTTTTCTCCTACTTTCTCTGTCGACCACTCATGTGGTCTTCTCTTATCCTTTTATTTTATTTTGAATTCTCACACACCACACATTTTGTGCACCACCATCAGCCACATGAGGTTATATATTCATATAATATAATTATATGTAAAAATAACCCACATATACACATCTAACATCACATGTGTATTTAATAGAATACATACACCTAGGTACATACATATACACACTTTTACATGCATACATAATAATACATGTACTAATAGATATATTTATAATTTAATATAAATATATCCCATATATATATATATATATATATACACACACACACACATCTTCTGGCATTACAATAATTTCACATACACATACTTTCTCCATCTCTATATATATATTTCTTCACTCTTCTGAAATTAATTAATTCAGAGAAAAAAAATAAATTCGATCCAAAAATCACCCTGAGCCGGCCAAAATAATCCGGGTCATTACACTTGTGATATGGTTTTGATGTATAGATATTTGTTTAGCATGATTAAATATATATGTATGTTTATGTGGTACTCACAAAACTTACGAAATTGTATTTTAGACATTCCTACTGAGCGTGTTGTACCTCATCCCATGAGTATTAAGTCTTTCAAGATATGGAAAGGAGGTGATGGAGTCTCCCCAATAGTGAGTTGGCATGGAGGAGTTTCGATTCATTTAAAGACTTAAAATATTTTATTTGAGTGCATGTCCGGATTGTGGACTATATAAATGTGGTGAACATGTAAAGACATTTATGTTTCGAGAACATGTATTGTTTGTGTCTTATGATTTCATTATATTATAAGCATGGTTTTTAGCATGGTAGATGCTAAAAAATTTAAATGATGATTCTTCATTTATGTTTATTTTTATACGTATAAACTTGTGAGAATGGTTGTATTGTTGAATTGTTAATATGAGGATCATATATGATGAGAATAGAGATCAAAGTGTGAAAATTAACACTTATAGAATTTTACAAGAAATCTGTTCTAAGGGATTTCGCACAATTGAAATATGTTTCTTACGATCGAAAGGTGCACTTCGATCAATCAAAAGTACACCAACTGTGAGTTGTAAATGGACTTGTGTATGCATGTTTTCATTTAAGGGTAGGTGTAGTGGACTTGAACTATTTATGTATGCATGTTTACATTGTAACAATGGTATAAACAATGTTTCCACTAGACTTTGAGATCAACATAGATTGATTAATCCATATGACATTCCGGTGAGGAATTGATGTGTTGATGTATATGATAAGGCTTCTACTAATTATGAAATGATAACTTAGATTGTTAATCATTGTGATATATCTGGTGAGGGATAAATGTTGATGTGGCTAAACTCGAATTATATTGTAAGCTTAATTTTGCCCTTTTTATCAAAATATAATTTAACCACTTGCAAGAGCACGAATCTTTGTAGATACGGTTCTATATAGAGGGTATCGATCCCACGAGGACTAATCGCAATTGTCTTAAAGGAAGATTACTTCCACTTTAATCCTAAAAACAGGGTTTTGAGTTTTTATTTATAAAACTATTGCATGAATGTAATAACAATAAAATTAAAGAGTAAAGGATGGGAGAGAGAACTAGGGTTGGTTTCCACCACTAGCCGTTCACTTGTTCATAGATGTAGCAAGCATGGGATTCATTAATTAAATGCCTAACAATGTCATTAGGCTTGTGACCTCAATGACATATCAAAAGATTAATGTGTGTGCTAACCTATCATAATCCATCTTCAACAAGCATAGCTCTTCAACCTAACTAACTACCTAATTACCCTACTTTCTAAGTGAACCTACATGCATCCAAACTACCTTATCTTGGCATGGTTTATACAAACAAGCACCACACATTCATTTAAAGTACCATTACCTAGCCATCATTTGCACTTCTTGTGGAATATGCAAATGTTGTGCATTCACATGAAAGAATCTACTCTAAGACAAGAATAAACTCAACATCAAATGAATATATAAAAGAAATGTATTAGTGTACATGGTCACTAGGCTAAATAATCAACATTTAATTACAAATCCCAAGTGCTACAAAGATGAACAAGTTTACATGGCTAGGGGTTAAAACCAACACCCTAGTAGAGAAGTTAGTTGCTTATGGATGCCTTGCACTCTTCCATTAATGGAGAAATTGGAGCTTCAAGGTCTGGTTCAGCTCCTTCTTCTCCTCTCCCGAGAGTCTCTCTTGGTATATTCTGATGTGTATGTGAGATATGAGAGATATGTAGCTTCTTTGTGCTTTATGGCTCCTTTTTCAACCTTGGGACCCACCATATATATATATATATATAAATCAATATATACACCCTTTATATCAAGAAGGTCCCCAAGGGTCTTGTTCAAGTCAGACAATCCCCCTAAGTCGTGCAAAAAGGGGGATTTTGTTGCAAGTGGGAGAGCAGGTGAGCAAGTGGGCAAGTGGCTTCTGCAGAATCTCGATCAATCGAGATCTCGATTGATCGAGATCAACATCTCGATTGATCGAGATGCCTTGGCTTCAATTTCTACTTTTCTCTTCAGCTACAACAAGTCTCAAACTTTGCTCCTTTCACTACAAGACTTGCAATACATCAAAAATACAAAAATACTGTAAACATATCTCAGTAAATGTAAAAATGGAACTAACATATACAATAAAGAGGGTTCAAATGCATAGAATTGAACACTTATCAAATGTATTGAAAATATAAATACTTTCATTTCATGTAATGATCTTGACGGTCTGGGTGGAAATCGAGAGTAATAATGGTAGTTTATCATGGTTGTTCGGTTCGTGGGGTGATGATCGAGCAATCATGACACTTCACTACCAGGGATTCGAGCTCAAATAGGGGGAGTCCTGGAGTCCAGGTTTTGGGGCATGACACTTCTCTCCCACTTCATCTCTCTTCCTTCTCTCTTTATTTTAGAGGCCAATGGCTTGGATTCAGAAGTTACGAGTCAAGGGTCACTTGTACCATGGGTCAAGGGCTTCCATTTAAACTGAATAAACTTGAATTTTAGCAAGGTGGGACTTGGAGGAATTCTTGGAAGTAGCTTGAAAGGCCTTCATATATGAGGTAGGGGTGTTTATTCTCTCTTAGTCACTGATTATAGGGTTTTGGTGAATTTGGGGAGGTTTCGATTGGGTTACCATGTGTGAGAGGATTGATGGGACTGTGGTATTGTCTATTCTCTCTCTTCTTATGATTTTTACATTCTAGTATGGTACATATAATGATATATATGATGTGGTGAATGTATACATACAATGTATATAAGATGAGAGCATATCTTGTTATATGATGTATTGTGTGCATATGTGATTAATATGTATAAATTGAAGCATATATGTGTTTATGTGAGAGTTGTGTAGAGGAAATGCATGCTAAACTTCTTATAGTAATAAATGTGCATTAGAAAAAGGATGAAAAGTGTATGTTATGTGTTATATGTGTTTAAAATGCATATATGAGTAATTGTAGTAGAATTATGTAAGCAGACTGTGCATGGGGTTTCAGAGTTGTCCAACCGTGTTACGAGAGTAGTATAATTATCCATTAGGTATGACCGTCAGAATTACCATATTATACCAAAGCTAAGGCCTAGAATTTGGAGATTGACCAAAAACCTTGTGAACGCTAGAGTTGTCCACTCACATTTGGCAAAACTAATAAATTGATGGGGTAGTATGATTCTTCAGAGTTGTCCAAATCATATGGGCATTATCAGAGGCATCCAAAGGTCACATGATCGTTAGAGTTAACCAATTATGTTTATATATCGGATAATGACTGAAAAATATGTAAATACTTTGTTGCTTACGTGTTTAAATCATTAAGCATGTTGTATGATTTAAATGCACTCTCCTTGAATTGCATTGTGTTGGTTGAACATGAGAATGTTGAATGTGCCATGTATTGTAGCGACATACATATCATGTAGGTCAATGTCAGGTTGATGCCTAGATGAGTTGGGGCATTCCTACCGAGCTCGTTGATTTGCTCACCCCTCCCCCTCCCCCCCCCCCCTCAAACCCTTTTATAGATAAAACTCCTATGACGGACGGAACTTGAATGATCAAGTGGAGCTCCTTGTAATTTTTTGTATTTATTTTTTGATATTGTGGATGTGGCTATCCATACTGGCTTATGGTATGTTGATTTTTTTGCAGTTGTAGTCATAGTTGAATACTAATGCCTTTGGACCATATACATGTAATTCATATGATGACTACGAACTTGGAAAACCATGATCTACGATATATATATTTTGGGATTATGTTTAATGGAATGTATGATTTAAATTTAATGTATATAATGTTTGGTTTAGAGCATTTTAGTTGTGTGGAAATGTTCTATAAATGATTTTAAGGACTCAAGATATATTTTTATGTGAATCGGATGGATTATGATTACTTGAGAGAAATGTTGGGATTGTAGATCGAGTGATTACGATGCATCATAATCTCCATTACAGTGCAACGTAATATGGCGATGCATCGAAGTATCTAAGACAATGTATCATAAATTTGGTAAGAATTAGGTTAAAAAATAGAACTTTTCATAGGAACATCTGTAATGCATCGTAATTTATGATGCATCAAAATCAACATTTTGATATATCATATTGTATGGCTGGGTTAGACATTTGAGAGGTGTTTGAATGAGTAAGGGATGTCAAGTATCAGGCCCATTGGGATTGGTTGAGGTTGTATTGTACGTATAAACGTGTTTATGTATGAATTAAGCTTCTACGGTGATTTAGAGGAATAGATGGTCCATAGGGCTTAATGGATGGGTTTACTCTTGAGATCCAGGCTCAGAGATGGGGTCTCCGGTGTCTTGGAAATTAGGACACGACAACTTGGTATCAAAGTGCTAGGTTTGAATAACCTAGACGATGGGTTGTGGTGAGACCACATGAGTATTTAAGATTAAAGATTTAGACATAAGGATTTATGAATTACTTATATGGAACATGATTAATTGTTTACGCCTATAACATGCTAATTGTGGATTGAATTGGTATTGTGTTGTGAAAGCATGGTAAGAGTTGTATGTGTATATATATGTTTGGTGTTGAATTTTCTTGTTATGTGTATAGCAAGATTGCACTGAGGAGAGCGCGAGGCAGAGGCTTTAATGCTCCACAATATCAAATAGATGAAGCACAGTTTATGAGAGATCTGGTAGATAACATGAAATAAATCACAAGAAAAGCTCAAAAAGAGGACGTTCAAGTGTAACCTAGGGTTGGCTTGAGCTGAAAAATGGTTGCAATGAAAGAATATATAAAGTTTCAACTGCCTACATTTGCGAGTGGACATGATCCACTAATGGCAGAGGGTTGGATAGACCAAACCTACAAACTCTTGGTTTTTTTGTAATCGACGAGGGTTAGAGTGGCGACACTTCACTTGCAAGGGGAAGCGGATAGATGGTGGCAGTTTATTAGAAATACCCACAATACCGAGACTATGGAGTGGGAAACTTTCAAGGGATTTTTCTTTGATAAGTTCTTTCTGGCTTCAGTGAAAGATAGGATGAGGCAGGAGTTCATGGACCTACTCTAGGGGGACTTGGACGTTATGGGGTACTTGGACGTTATGGGGTACGAGACCAAGTTTACATCCTTGGCTTGCTTTGCACCAGAGATGGTGAATGATGAAGAATTGAGGGTGAAGAAACTTGTGATGAGGTTTAAGACCTCTATCAGAAAAGGGTGCCAATCCTAGGCTTGAAAGTGTATGATGAAGTGGTTGATAGTGCTTTGATGGTAGAGGAAGATGATAGAGATACCCAAATGATATGGGACTCTAAAAATTAGACGAAAAGTGTTAGGGCATCTTCTAGTAGTCAAGGGAAGAAAAGGCACAAAGATAATATGTCACTTTCTCAAGGGCAACAGCAGGCTCGCCCAACACCATCATTGACTTTGCCTACCAGATCTTCACAATCTACAGTAGTGTGCTATCATTGCTAACAGTTTGGTCATTATAGATATTAATGTCCTTAGAGGCAAACAGTTATACTAGTACCAGTGGCATCAATGGGGGAGCGGGCATGCTTCCATTGCCATCAGTCGGGACATGTTAGGGGAAACTACCCGCAGAAGCAGAGTACACATAGTGGTTCTGGGTCTCAGTAGAGGACCATACCGACTACCATAGTATAGTTTGGCCATAGGGCGTTACCACCGCACTAGACAACGCATTCAGTTCAAGGTTCTCGAGCAACGAGAGGTTCTACGCCTACTTCTAGTCAGCAGTCGAGATTTCATGGGACTGGCCAGTAGGGTCAACAGACTCAAGGTCGTGTTTTCACACTTTCTCAAGTAGAGGATGGGTCTGGACCATCAGTGGTTAGAGGTATTTTCTTAGTTTCTAGCTCGTGGGTTAGGGTGTTGATAGATTCAGGTGCATCTCATTCATTAATATCTGTTGCATTTGCTTGTGCCTTAGGATTAGAGGTGTCATCACTAGAGTCACCATTTTCCATTGATACACCTGTTGGGGGTAGAGTTACCCTGGGTAGAGTGCATCGATCTTGCGAGACCAAGGTTGCAGGACGTTGGCTAGTGTTTGACTTTGTGCTGCTAGATATGACCACCTTTGATGTCATTCTAAGTATAGATTAGTTGTCTCCATAGGAGAGTGATAGTGTGCACACCTGAGGGTGATTGCTTCTATTTTGTTGGAGAGCATGATGATTTTTATATACCGTCACTATTTGGTTTCGGTGTTCGGAACAGGATTGAGTGCTTCTTAGCTTGCCTATTAGCTGAGGATGATGAGATTATAACTTGTGGAGGTTTTTGCTGGTAATGTGTAATTTTCTTGATGTGTCTCCATGGGACTTGATAGAGTTACCTTCGATATGGGATGTGGTATTTAGCATTGATCTTGCTCCCGGTACTACGCCCATCTCTATGGCATCATACCAAATGGCTCCAACAGAATTAAAGGAGATAAAGGATCAATTGCAAAAGTTATTATATAAGGGATTTGTACAACGTAGTACATCATCTTGGGGAGCTCCGGTCCTATTTGCCAAAAAGAAAGATGGATCTTTGTGGTTGTGTATAGACTACCAAAAATTGAACTAAGCAACGATCAAGAACAAGTATCATTTGCCAATAATAGATAACTTGTTTGATCAACTCAGGGGTTTAACTTGCTTTTTGAAGATTGACTTGAGGTCATGACATTCCAAAGACAGATTTTTGGACTAGGTATGGACATTATGAGTTCCTAGTGGTATCATTTGGTTTGACGAATGCACTGGCAGCATTCATAGACTTAATGAACTGAGTCTTCAGTGTCTACTTGGATAGGTTTGTGGTAGTATTTATGGATAATATTCTCATGCATTATTCTTTTATGGAGGAACATGAGATTCATTTGAGGACTATATTATAGATTTTGAGGGATCATCATTTGTATGCCAAATATGAAAGTGAGAATTTTGGCTAACGGAAGTGAAGTTCCTTGGACACATGGTGTCGGAAGGAGGAGTCTCTATAGACCCTTCTAAGATTGAAGTGGTAATGAATTGGGAAAGATCAAAGAACATAATTGAGATACGTAGCTTCTTGGGGCTAACGAGTTATTACTGGCGTTTCGTAAAGGACTTTTCAAAATTAGCGGCGCTAGTGACTAAACTTACTCATAAAGAAGTCAAGTTTGTGTGGAATGATGCTTGTGAGCATTCTTTTATGGAGTTGAAGAGTAGACTTACTAGTACTCCTTTATTGATAATCCCTGAATGAGGTTTAGGTTATATAATTTACTGTGACACTTCACAGGATGGATTGAGATGTGTACTAATGCAAACTGAGAGGTTTGTTGCATATGGTTCTCGACAATTGAAGACACATGAGCAAAATTACCCAACTCATGACTTAGAGTTAATGGCGATAATTTTTGAATTGAAGAAGTGGAAGCATTATTTGTAAGGAAAAAAGTTTAAAGTTTTCTCCACTCACAAGAATTTAAAGTACCTTTTCACACAAAGGAACTTGAATATGAGACAAAGGAGGTGGGTGCAGCATATGGAAGACTACAATTTTGATCTTCAATATCACCCGAGGAAAGCTAATGTGGTTGTCAATGCTTTGAGCAGAAAATCACATGGCACCTTGGCAAGCATTACCATCTGAGAGTGGAAAATGATAGAAGACATCTTAGAAATGGGATTGTACTTTAGTGAGGGTGATGAACTGATGACATTATTCACACTTAGTGAGCAACCTACTCTAGTGAGTAGAGTGGTTAAGGAGCAGATACTTGATAGTGAAGTGGAGAGCATTGGCACTCGAATTTTGGGTGACGAGGTGGTGGAAAATTAGAGTTTACATTTCGATGGAGGCTTGAGATTCAAAGGAAAAATGGTAGTACCATTAGCTTGTAGGAGGTTCTTAGAGAGTTTCATAGCTCTAGACTTACAGTGCATCACGGTGGTACCAAAATATATCACAATTTGCATAGGCAATATTGGTGGAAGGGTATAAAAAAGGACGTTGCACAGTTTGTAGCAAGGTGCCTCACTTGTCAACAAGTGAAGGTCGAGCATCAGAGACCGACAGGCTTGTTACAACCATTAATGGTAGCTATGTGGAAGTGGGAGCACGTTACTATAGACTTTGTGATGGGGTTACCAAGGTCGAGGAAGAGTCATAATGTAATTTGGCTCATTGTGGACAGATTGACCAAGGTGGCTCATTTCCTTTCAATTTGAGTGACCGATGATGTGGATACTCTTAGTCGGTTGTAAATAGATCAGATTCTGAGATTGCACGGAGTGCCAATTTTCATCATATCTGATAGAGATATGAGGTTTACGTTATAGTTTTGGCAGAGTTTTTAAGCTGCACTTGATATAGACCTCCATTTCAGTACAACTTTCCATCCTCAGACAAATGGTCAGTTAAAGATTGCTATACAGATTTTGGAGGATATGCTTCAGGCGTATGCCTTGGGACCAGATATAATCTGGGAGACTACAGAAAAGATAAAGGTGATAAGGTAGCGATTGTTTACGGCTCAGAGTCATTAAAAAAGATGTGCCGAAAGAAGGCAATGGCCTTTGGCATTTGAGGTGGGGGACCATGTCTTTCAAAAGGTCTCACCACGATGAGGTTTGATGAGAGTTGGGCGTAGCGACAAGTTAGCACCACAATTTATCAGTCCATTCGAGATATTGGATCGTATAGGGGAGGTTACGTACCACTTGACATTGCCATCGCAAATGTCAAGCGTGCACAATACTTTCCACATTTTGATGTTGAGAAAGTATGAGCTGGATCATTCACATGTGTTAGATTGGACAGATCTTGAGGTGGAGGAGGACGCGTCTTATGAGGAAAGACCTATTCAGATTTTGAACTTTATTGAGCAAGTGCTTCAAGGCAAGACCATCCCGTTGGTTAAGGTGCTTTGGAGGCATCAAGGGGTTGAGGAGGCTATGTGGGAGCGGCAACAAGAAGTCCCCTCAAAGTACTCTAAGTTATTCACTACTTGAAGTATGTTTCTAATTTCGAGGATAAAATTTCTTGAAGGTGGGAAGGTTGCAGAGATTAGGACCAATTTTGGCCGGTTTTCATTTTATTCATCATTTTTGTTATAAATACATTTTAAATAATTCTTAGCATTTATTTGAGTGTGCAAAACATGTTTGGAAAATTATTTAGAGATTTCAGGAAGCTTTGGGAGCATTTGGGTAAGTTTGAGAATTTTGGGTCTGCGGGGCCCAAGAAGCGGGTCGGGTGGGCCCGGTAATTCAAAATTTTTTTAAAAAATATTTATTTTTGATTTTAGACCAACTAAAATGTTTAAAGAGTTAAGAAAGTGATTTCAGGGCCGTAGGTGCTTTCAAAATCGAAAGCAGAGGTCAGGATGGTGCGTTAAGTGGCTGAAAGAATCTCTACATTTCCCATAGACCAAACACTTGCCTAACTCCCTCTTTTCTCCCACTTCATCTCTCTTCATTCTCTCTTCATTTTGGAGGCCATCGACTTAGATTTGGAAGTTGCGAGTAAGGGCAAGTTGTAACACGAGTCAAGGGCTTCCGTTTGAATTAAATAAGCTTGAATTTCGGCAAGGTAGGACTTGGAGGAATTCTTGGAAGTAGCTTGAAAGGCCTTAAAATTTGAGGCAGGGGTGTTTCTTCTCTCTTAGTCTTTGATTCTTGGGTTTTGGTGAATTCGGGGAGGTTTCAGTTGGGTTAGCATGTGTGAGAGGATTGATGGGGCTGTGGTATTGTGTATTCTCTTTTTTCTTATAATTTTTACATGCTAGTATGGTATATATAGTGATATATGATGTGGTGAATGTATATACAATGTGTATAAGATGAGAACATATCTTGCTATGTGATGTATTGTGTGCATATGTGATTAATAAGCATGAATTGAAGTATATATATGTTTATGTGGGAGTTGTGTAGATAAAATGCATGCTAAACTTCTTATAACAAGAATGTGCATCAGAAAAAGCATGAAAAGTGTATGCTATGTGTTATGTGTTTAAAATGCATATATGAGTAATTGTCGGAGAATTGTGTAAGTGGACTGTGCATGGGGTTTCGGAGTTATCCCATCATACCAAGGCTAAGGCCTAGAATTCAGAGATTGATCATAAACCTTGTGAATGTCAGAGTTGTCCACTCACATTTGGCAAAACTAATATATTGTTGGGGTAGTATGATTCTTCGGAGTTGTCCAAATCATAGGGGTATTATCGGAGGAGTCTAAAGGTCACATGATCCTCAAAGTTGACCAATCATGTTTATGTATCGGATTATGACCAAAGAAGATGTAAATACTTTGTTGCTTATGTGTTTAAACCGATAAGCATATTGTATGGTTTAAATGCACTCTCCTTGAATTGCAATGTGTTGGTTGAATATGAAAATGTTGAATGTGCCATGTAGTGTAATGACATACATATCATGTAGGTCGATGTCAGGTCGATGCCTAGGTGAGTTGGAGCATTCTTATTGAGGAGTTCGTTAATTTATTCACCCCTCCCCCCCTCCCAAACCATTTTACAGATAAAACACCTATGTTGTAGTTGTAGTCATAGTTGAATTACTATTGCATTTGGATCATATACATGTAATTCATATGATGACAATGAACTTGAAAAACCATGCTCTATGATATGTACATTTTGGGATTATGTTTAATGGAATGTATGATTTAAATCCAATGTATGTAATGTATGGTTTAGAGCATTTCAGTTGTGTGGAATGTTGTATAGATGATTTTAAGGACTTAGGATGAATTTTGATATGATGGGATGGATTGTGATCACCTAAGAGAAATGTTAGAATTGTAGATCGAGTGATTATGATGCATCGTAATCTGGCGATGCATCGAAGTACCTAAGACGATGTATTGTAAATTTAGTGAGAATTGGGTTAAAAAATAGAACTTTTTGCAAGATGTTATGCCAATATCTATAATGCATCATAATTTACAATGCATTAAAACCAACATTGCGATATATCGTAATGTATAACTGGGTTGGACATTTGAGAGGTGTTTGAATGAGTAAGGGATGTCAAGTATTGGGCCCATTGGGATTGGTTGAGGTTGTATTGTACGTATAAATGTGCATGTGTTTGAATTAAGCTTCTGCAGTGATTTAGAGGGATATATAGTCCATTAGGGCTTAATGGATAGGTTCACTCTCAGGATCCGAGTTCGGAGATGGGGTCTCCGGTGACTTGGGAATCGGGGTGTGACATCTTGAATAAGAGAATACTTTTTATGATGTGAGGGCTGAATGACAGGTTGGTTTTTTTGACAAGGTCATCTATAACTACGAAACCTTTTCCCTTCATGGGCAGCATTACATCATCCATCTTCGCCCTAAGATCCTGGATCTGTAGGCGAAGTGGGTGACCTTCTCTCTCTTTTTGTCGATATATGCTGTCACAAATACTGGAGGTTAAGAATTTCACAGGAAAAGCAGAGGGGCTGGATCCTTACATCTATCACCGATCTAACTTTTCTCTGACTTAACTTCATCTCTAGGAGCGTTCTTATCTGGCCCCTCAGCATATCCTTATTGACTCAAGTTGGATGAATTATAATGTCTGACCGGCGAATTTTGGAGAGGCGGACCGAGAAGGGCAAGCAAACATTGCATGATCGTCGCATAGCTGTAGTCATTCCAATGTTGTGACTCGCTCTTGGTCGTTTGGGGGCAACTGGGGTTCCCCAAACCACTTCCCTTTGACTAGAGTCCCGCGCCAATGCTCCCTTATCGGCGGCTAGCCCAGACCACAACAAAACCATACTTTTTCAAGGAGAACTATCGCTCCCACAGATGGCGCCAAACTGTTGTTAAGGAAAAAATAGCACGGTGCAGGACGACGTCGTTTCTTGCAAAACGGAAAGTGATCTCACATTGGTGGCACTGGTGTGGTGCTAGGCAAGGATTCTCTGACGATAAAGTTAGTTGATTTGTTAATAAATGAGAAGAGATAATGTATGTACTATTTAATGCTGTCCAATCAATAATTCAACATACTTCATTTATAGTAGTTGTCTGAATTCGTTGTCAAAAACATGTTTCCCGAGATCCACTGAAACCACTTCATGAATGAGAGAAAATATCACAACTACCTTGTCATGTTGTTTTCATCTTGAAAAATTAAAATCAAATTTACAAAACTATGTGGTTTCAAACATTTGTTTTTGGGTAAGTACATGATGTGGTAACGGTACTATGTGAGGCATGGATTTTAAAAATGGCTAAATACCAATAATTAAACTTAGCATAACCACAACCCAATAACGCCTCCAAAATAGTTTCGTTAAATTATCGCGCTTCAATCCTAGCCATTGGAAACCAGTGGTGGGGTTAGGGTTTCGGTGCGTGCGAATATCCAGTATAAATTGTACTCCTCGGGGAAAAAGAAAAGAATTTATTCGTTGTTTTCAATTTGCTCAACATTCCGCTTCCGATCCTTCTCGATCAGGCAGCGAGCAGCGATTCAATTTCAGGTATGTTTCTTAGTCAATTAACGTAATTATATTATTCAATTTTTAATTACATTTCGAGGTTCTCTATTGTAACGAACTCTGATTTATACATCTTTTTGTGCCCCTACTTTGTGCTGTATATTACATCTGATCTTTTGATCTATTTATTTTTTAAAAAAAATAATTGCGATGATTTTGTTCTTGAGATTGAATTGTTTTATTATGATATTTTTTTTTTAATAATTGCGCAGATTCAATTGTTTTAATTTGGATTTTTTTTTTCTTTTATGTTCTTGAATGGTCTCTTTGAGTCGATCCCTGATCATGATTTGGTTGAAACTTTTTGTTTAACATGTGGATTTATTGCTACATATGTGTAAATGCATGTATATATATACACACACAAAAGCATCTGCACCTGTAGGTTTAGTTTTAGGTGGAGTGAACAGATGTCCTTGTTTTCATGGGTTACTACGGATAAGTTGCCGATTTTTGTCTCAAATAGTTTGAAATTTTAATACTTTTGGTTTTCTTATTATTGTATTGATTTGTTGGTCTGGCCTACGGATTAAATTGGTTTACATAACTGAGCTCTTATATTAAAGCATAGAGCTATAGTAGCCCATAATCATTTCGGTTCTGAACAGTTCTTTGGAATATGAAGTTTTTATATAGCTAAAATACCTCAATTCAATCAAGGGAATAAAATATATTTAAGAATGCTTGGTTTATTTTTATTTTAGATATAGTTTCCTTATGAAATATTGGGATGCTATTGGAGGCTCAACATAAATTTCATTAAACTTTTGTTTTTGGTTTGAGAATGATCTCTTATAAAGATACATTTTTTTCCCCTAAGTGTGATCGTATTAAAATAACAAAAGAAACTGAGCATGGCTATTAGTAAGGGCATACCCTCACAACACGAAGGGGCTTGAATATGCCCATTTCCAAAACCAGAATGAAGAAAAAATAACAACTAAAGATGCCAGCTAGTGGCACAACTACGAACAACAACAACCATCATTTACACAACAAAAATTGCCAACATAATGCAAAGCTAATTTACATATCAAACTCAAACATTAAAAAGAATTTAGGTTAGAGAGCTTAAGACCTTGAGCATCCAACCCAAATCACAAGCCTTGCTGTTGTGAACCACTAGGAGCTAATCCCTGATGCAAATTCTGGTTCCTAGCTCTCCATATATGCCACACCACAAAAGTGAATATTTGTCTACTTATTTTGGTCCTTCTAGATTCTGGTCTGCACTGAGATTGGAACCAATACGCCATTTGATTAAAAGACCTCATTTTCCCCCAATTTCAACCAAGCCGATCAAACAACCAACTCCAAACTTTCCGTGCATACTCGCAATGGAAAAATAAGTGCTCAACTAAATCACTATTTTTCTTGCAATTAAGACAGAGAGGCAGCAAATTGATTCCCTTTTTTTGAAGGTTGGTTAGGGTTGGAGTTTTATTCTGAAACACTAAGCAAGAAGTGAAGCTGGCACCGTGTCTACCAGTGTTCCAACATAATTTGCACCAATCTTCAAAGTTAAATTTCATTTATTGTAAATTACACCATGACCCCTGAGGTTGGGGTGATTATGTGCAGATGAACGATAAGTGATTATTACACTGACCACCCTTGATAGTGTTTGTGGTTTAAAGGACATTACATGATTTGTATAAAATGACCGTCTTATTTTATTTCATTTTTTAGAAGGTTTATTTTATTTTTTTTTGATAAGTAAAGTATTATAGACAACACTTAAGAGGGGATCGCATCCCAAAAAAACTACATAAGGCCAAATAGGGCCCCTAAGAAGCACCGACACTTTTACAAAGTGCCGTTACACTCTTGGACACATGTCCTACACTTCATGATCGTATATTTTATTATTTTGGACATTTGGCGGGCACATCTTGGATACTTGGTCAACACATTCCGGACACTCGACCAACACATTCTACAGTCTTCGTCTTATATAACAAACACATCACAGTCGTGAAAAAACATTATGAATATATATTAAAGTGTCCAACCTTTTTCTCTTTAAAAATTGACATTTACATTTTACAGTATGTAATGAATAAAAACATAACTATAATGACAAGATAAGGGAGTGTTATGTTGTGGCCCGAATTTTGTTTCAGCACACGACTCAAAAAATGGGTTTTATGTGGCCCAAAGTATCCAAAGCCACGGGTTGCCTTCGGAAAAAAATTTATGATCTGTTTTTTGCTTACGGGTTTTGGACCCTGATTAGGACTCTCTTGTAGCCTAGTATATAAGGGTATCTAGGGTTTGGAGTGGGATCAAGAGAGAAAACACTGTAAACAACAGAAAGAGAGTGAGAGAGCGAGGGTTAAGGTTTAGGGTTTAAATTTGTAATCTCTTGAACAACATAAATTCTTAAGTTATGTGTGTGGTGCTTGACTGCTTGTTTTGTTTTCTGTCGTATTTTGTGATTGTGCTTGGTTCGTGGCTATTTGTCGCAATAAACTGGTATCAGAGCTTTCGATTCGAAGATAGAATGGCGACCAAGTTTTTGGAAATTGACAAGTTTAACAACAGTAAGATTTCAACTTGTGGCGGGTTAGGATACATGCTCTGTTGGTTCAAAATAGTTTATCCAAGGCGCTGAAAGGAAGGGATGCACTGCTAGAAAAATGGAAGGAAGAGTAGAAAGAGGATGGTACAGAGAAAGAAAGTACACAATGCAATTCTGTTGTGCTTGAGTAACGAAGTTTTGTGAGAAGTGTCTGGAGAGACTATAGCGAATGGATTGTGGAACAAGTTGGAATCCCGTTATATGACGAAGTCTCTTGCGAATCGCTTGTACCTTAAGAAACGGTTATTTTTTTTTCCTAGTTGGTACACACCCACCCACTGCCAAAGAATTGTTTGCACCCAAGAGGACTTGATCATTAGATCTAATTGTTCACTCTTCAAATGTAGGAAGGTTCGTCTTTGAAAGACCATCTTGACGAGGTTAATGTTCTCATCATGGATTTGAAGAATATTGATATTAAAATAGAGGATGAGGATCAAGCTATTATTCAGTTGCATTCTCTACCACCCTCCTACGAGAATTTTGTCGATATGGTGATGTATGACAAAACTAATTTGTCCATGGAAGACATGAAGACAGTTTTGAATTCTAAGAAGTTGTAGAAAAGGATGTTGTTCTAAATCTAAGAACAAATCGAAGGTGCTGAAATGTTTCATTTGTCACAAGGAAGGACACTTCAGGATAGACTGTCCGGAGTGTAAGAAGGGAAAGAGAGAGGGAAAATCCTCTCAAGCCGATGTAGTTGCTGTTGTAGAGGGTAATGATTCATATTGTGGTAACGTTTTCATCATTTCTATTTGTGGCTTTGGTAGTGAGTGGATTCTTGATTTGGGTTGCTTGTATCACATTTGTTCAAATAGGGATTAGTTTACCTCTTATCGTTCCATTGATGGAGGGGAAGTTCTGATGGGGAATAATGTGTCATGCAAGGTTGTAGGTATTAGTACAGTTCGAATCAAGATGTTTGACGGTATAGTGAGTACACTAACAAACGTCAAAAGCATGTTCTAGAATTGAAGAAGAATTTGATTTTCCTGGGTACGATGGATTCCATCGGGTGTAGTTACAAGGTTGAAGGTGGAGTCATTAGGGTTTCAAAGGATACTCTTGTGGTGATGAAAAGACTGAAGCAGTATGGTTTGTATGCGCTGCAGGGTAGCACAGTCACTGGTTCAGTTGCAGTATCATCCTCAAATTCGGATTTAGATACTACCAGATTGTGGCATGTGTTTGGGGCATATGAGTGAGAGTGGGATGGACGTTCTGAGTAAGTAGGGTCTGCTTGGTGGTTAGAAAACTAGGAAGCTGGATTTTTGTGAGCTGTCTTCGAAAAACAGTGCAGAGTGAAGTTTAGTACGGGAATTCACAGGACCAAGGGCAAAGTGGATTATATCCATTTTGATCTTTGGGGTCCCTCTCAGGTTACTTCACATGGTGGTGGTATATGATGACGTTGATTGATGATTTTTCTCGAAAAGTTTGTGTTTATATTTTGAATCACAAGAATAAGGCCTTTGTTACGTTCAAGCAGTGGAAGACCTTCATTGAAAAACAGACTAGAAATCAGGTTAAACGCTTGAGGATAGATAACAACTTCGAATTCTGTGATGGAGAATTTAATGAGTTTTGCAAGACTCACGGGATTGTGAGACACTGCATAGTGAGGAAAACTCCGTAGCAGAATGGAGTTGTAGAAAGGATGAACAGAACACTATTGGAGAGAGCACAGTGTATGTTGTCCAATGTTGGGTTAGACAAAGTGTTCTGGGCTGAAACTGTTTCCACAGTTTGTTTTTTGCTGAACCGGTTTCCATCGACTGTAAGACTCTAGAGGATATACAGTCTGGCTTTCCTGCTAGTTATAGTAATCTAAGAATATTTGGGTGTCCTGCATATGCTCATGTGAATGAGGGGAAGTTTGAACTGAAGGCTCAGAAGTGCATATTTCTTGGTTATGAGCCCGAGGTCAAGGAATATAGATTGTGGTGCCCAGATGCTTCAGAAAGAAGTTACTTGTTAGCAGAGATGTGACCTTTTATAAGTTTGCGATGCTTACTCTGCAGAAGGAGGTAGTTGATTCAGTTAGAGCTCAGGGTGTCAGTGAGCAGGTGGAGCTATCAGAGGTTTAGTTAGAGAATGTTTCTGATCGATCGAATGATGAGCATGTGTAGTTTTGGATTGAGGAGGAAGATTCCTAGTTGTAGTGGTATAGTGTGGTTAGAGATATATCGAGGAGGGAGATTAAGCCACCTCAGAAGGATGTTTGTGTTTCGGATTGAGGAGGAAGATGCATAGTTGCAGTGGTATATTGTGGCTAGAGACAGATCGAGGGGTAGATTAAGTCACTTTAGAAATATGGCTTTCAGAGGCTAGATCGGTTGCTTTTGCATTTAGTGTGGTAAAGAGTATTGATGAGCAGGTACCATGTACTTATCATGAGGCCATCACAGGTGGAGAGTCAGCATAATAGTCTGTTTCCATGAGTGAGGATATTGAGTCTTGTTGTGATAGCTAATAGTCAACTTTTCCTTGATTAGGGACTTGATCAATTATTCCTTAATTAGGGGCATAATTTATGTTTCCATAGATTGTTGCTTTCCTTATTTTATTTATTGAGAATACTAAATATTGAGATTGTAATCACCCTTTGGGATATAAAATACATATTATATTTCTCTCTCTTTGTCTCTCTCTAATAGTTCTTTCAATTTAACTTATATCTTTAACATGGTATCAGAGCCAAAGGTCTCGAGTTCAAATCTCACCATCACCCTGATAATTAAAATTGAAACACGTGTTGGATCAAAAGGTCACACGTGAGGGAGTATGTTGAAGGATTTATATATTTAAGTTACACCCTCTCTAACAGCTTAAGCTTTTAGCTCTTCATAAGAACCAAACTTGGGAGCTAGTTGAGAAGCCTAAGGGACAGAAGATTGTGGGCTGTAAATGGGTCTTCAAGAAGGAAGGAACTCCAGGAGTGGAAGATGCAAGGTTCAAGACACGCTTGGTGGCAAAGGGATATACATAGAGGGAAGGGGTGGACTTTAATGATGTTTTTTCTCCTGTAGTGAAAGATATCTCAATGAGGGTGTTACTTGCTATAGTTGTTCTATATGACTTGGAGCTTAAGCAACTTGATGTCAAGATTGCGTTCTTGCATGGAGAGTTAGAAGAGCAGATTTATATGCATCAGTCTGAGGGGTTGGGATTCTGGAAAAGGAAGATTATGTTTGCCTACTGAAGAAGTCCTTGTATGGGCTCAAGCAGTCTCCTAGACAGTGGTACAAGCGATTCGACACCTTATGGTTGGGAGTGGTTATGGCAGGAGTGAGCAGTTGTGTGTATCACAGGGGGCTCTCAGATGGTTCATATGTGTTTGTTGCTCTATGTTGATAGCTTGCAGAAACATGTCAAAAATTAGCATGTTGAAGGCCCAGCTTAGTGGTGAATTTGAGATGAAGGATCTAGGTGCCGCAAAGAGGATTTTGGGTATGGAGATTTCTAGGGATAGAGGAGTTGGCAAGTTGTATTTGTCACAAAAGAAATACATTGAGAAGTTACTGGAACGCTTCGGCATGCAAGCATCAAAGCTTGTGAATACTCTATTGGTAGCATACTTCAGACTTTCGGCAGAATTGTCACCACAAATCAAGGAAGTGGAGCATATGTCTTGTGTTCCTTATGGTAGTGCAGTTGGTAGCATCATGTATGCTATGATGTGCACTGGGCTAGACATTTCACATGTTGTTAGTGTAGTGAGCATATACATGGATAGACCTGGGAAGGTCCATTGGCAGTTTGTGAAATGGATATTGCGGTATTTGTGAGGCACTGCAGATGTTGGATTAATCTATAATAGAGGCAGTAAGACGTTCGGGAGTGTTGTTGGATATGTTAATTGGGATTATGCTGGAGATCTTGATAGGAGGAGGTCCTTGACAGGGCATGTCTTTACTTGTTGTGAGAGTGTGATTAGTTGGAAGGCGACTTTGCCGTCTACAGTTGCATTGTCTACTACAGAGGCTGAGTATATGGCACTATGGTAGCCACAGAGGCAGTGAAGGAAGCTATATGACTTAGAGGTTTGGTTAGTGATTTGGGCTTGTAATAAGATGATTTGATTGTGTTTTGCGACAGCCAGAGTGCTATACATCTGACTAAAAATTAGATGTTCCATGAGAGGATCAATCATATTGATGTCGGGTTGCATGTCATCAGAGATGTGCATTACACAGGGTGCTATTGTAGTGAGGAAGATTGGGATAACAGAGAATCCGACAGATATGATGACTAAGGTCATTCCTACTATTAAGTTCAGACACTTTCTGGGCTTGATTGGTGTTTGCAGTTGCTGAGGCCCATAGGTGCATGCGAAGGAGGTGAAAGGAGTAGTTAGGATTGCGGAGCTTGACGAAATTCAAGCCAAGGTGGAGATTTATTATGTTATGGCCCAAATTTTTTCTCGGCCCGGGTCACATTGCAACTCGAAAAATGGGCTTTATGTGGCCTAAAGCCACAGGGGTTCGAGGGCATCGCCCCTTGGGAAGAACTTTATGACTGTTTTTTGCTTGCGGTATATAAGGGCATCTAGGGTTTGGAGTAGGATTAAGAGAAAAAAACCACTGTAAATTGCAGAAAGAGAGTGAGAGTGAGAGTTAGGGTTTGGGGTTGAAACTTGTAATCTCCTAATTTTCGCATAGTGAAAACTTTCGTTGAATCTTCCTTGTGGACGTTGGCATAGTGTTGAACTACGTAAATTGTTGTGTTCTATGTATGGTGCTTGTTTCGTTTTCTGTTATGTTTCGTGATCGTGTTTGGTTCATGGCTATTTGTCGCAACAGAGTGTATACTCGATAGATATATAAATGAATTTCTATATTTATATTAATTGTGTCCACACCATGTCTGTGTCCTACTTTTTTAGAATTTGATGTGTCATTGTATCCGTGTTGTATTGTATTTGTGTTCGTCTGTGTCCATCCGTGTCCATGCTTCTTAGGATTTACAATTTCTCCCCCAAAGCCAAAAAAATAAAGAGGGAGGGATAGAAAACTTAAGTACACTAGTAGGAGTTTCCTCTCCCTCGAAGGATCTCCTATTCCTTTCCCTCTATAAAGTCCACCAAAAGCACAAAGGCATAACTCTCTAAGAATCTCGAGCCTGAATTCCCACTAGGCAACCTCTCCAAGCGTTTAAGAGCACTTCTCGCAGAAGGAGGCAACCCACTAACCCTGAAAAGGCCAAGAATCATATCCCAACAATCTCGAGACACCGGGGAATGAAGTAGATGATCCACTGACTCCTCACCCATTTTGCACATGTAGCACCGGTTCACTAGAATTCGATCCTTCCTCCTCAGGGTGTCCATTGTAAGTGTTATGTTGTCGTCTAAATTTTGTCTTGGCCCGGGTTGCGTTGTGACCAGGTTTTGACTCGAAAAATAATTTTATGACCTGTTTTTCACTTGCGGGTTTTGGACCCAGATTAGGTCTCTTTTGTAGCCCAATATATAAGGGCATTTAAGGGTTTGGGGTGTGTAACGAGAGAACCTTGAAAACGCAGAAAGAGATTGAGAGAGCAAGAGCTAGGGTTTGGGGTTGGAACTTGTAATCTCCTAATTTTTGTATACTGAAAACTTTCGTCAGATCTTTGTCGTGGATTTAGGCACATCGCCGAACCACGTAAATTCTTGTGTTTTGTGTGTTGTGCTTGTTTCGTTTTGTGTCGTATTTCGTGATTGTACTTGGTTCATCGGTTGTTTTACACAACAGTAAAGATCCCTCTTTCCTTTAGGGGTGCCTTCGTGTGCAACACGACCTTTCATGGGAAAGGAAAAGCTCTCACGAATCTCGAGTAGAAAGAACACACCCCAAACATTCCCTATGAAGAGGGAATCAATATCCACTCGTCAGCCCCCGTACCCTCTACCCTTTGACGGTAAAGCACTGCTAGAAAATCTAAAATATCCTCTAACTCCCAATCCTGGAAATGCCTTATAAACTACACATCCCATATCAGACCTCCGCTATCAAGCCGATGATTTCATTTTAAAATGAAAAATCGTCACGTATGACAAACCTTTCCACATTTCTACTTCATCACGTTCTCTCTCTCCTCTTCCCTCTCAGAATCATGACACAACGACGTCAACAACTTAACTTCCACCTTTGTAAGCACCGACAACCACCATCAACACCTCCCTCTCTTTCTCTCTCTACATATCTCTTTACTAACAAAAAGAACTTAAATATGGGATGCATGGCTCATCTAGTTCTTCTCCTCTTCTCCCACTCTCTCTCTAAGTCATGATGCCTTCTTCCAAAACCGCTCTAGCACAACCACCATTAGTCCTTCCCTTGTTTAGTTATTTATATCATTTAACAAGGATTGAGGCTATTTCTAGTTCACTAGTTTTACTATTGGAAGTATATAGAGGATCCACAATTGCTACCAAAGCAACTTGTGATATCTCATCATGCTCACAGAAAGAATCATCATTGTTTGATTAAGAGAAATCAGAAAGTGTAGGCTAAGGCTTTGGCTTTGGGCTCACTTTTTTTTCGTCTTTATCGTCATCTTTTGGCTTTTTAGGACATTCCTATAGAACATCTCCTTTTTGTCCACAATTTCAGTAGGTGACTTCTTTAAATCGTCTTTTCTTATCTTAGTCTCTTAATTGCGTAGAGTCAAAGATATAAGTTAAAATTGAGAGAACTATTAGATAGATAGAGAGAGAGAGATAATTTGTATTTCATATTCCAAAGGGTGATTATAATCTTAATATATAATATTGTCAAGAAATAAAATAAGGAAGGTAACAATATATGGAAACATAAATTATGCCCCTAATTAAGGAATAATTGATCAAGCCCTTAATCCCTAATCAAGGAAGAGTTGACTATTAGCTGTCACAACACTACCCCTCAAGCTGGAGAGTAGATGTTAATAACTCCCAGCTTGCGGTAGATAGAATCAATGGCATGCTTTGGAAGTCGCAATTTCTTTGGAAATCACCTTAGAACGAATGAAATGACAATTAACCTCGATATGTTTGGTTTGCTAATGAAATACTGGGTTATTGGCAATGTGAATAGTTGTCTGGTTATCACAATAGAGAAGAGATGAATCTTGAACTGAAAACCCAAATTCTTGTAACAAAGTTCTCAACCAAGTTAGCTCACATGAAGTATAAGCCATTGCATGGTACTCAGCTTCAGCACTAGACCGCGCTATAACCGACTGCTTCCTACTTTTCCAAGTCATTAGATTGCCTCCTATAAAAGTACAGTAACCAGTCATTGAACGTCTGTCTGAAGGAGAACCTGCCCAATCATAATCAGTGTAACCTTTAATGTGCAGATGTCCGGATGACTGATAGAAAAGACCACAACCCGAAGCTCCTTTGAGATACTTTAAAATCTGTATAACTGCCTCCATGTGAGGGACTCGTGGGCTGGCCATAAATTGACTCACAACACTGACTGCATAGGCAATATCTGGACTAGTAATGGTTAGGTAAATCAACTTGCCTACAAGTCGTCTGTATATCTCTGGATCATCAACCGAGTCACCAATCTTAGACAATAGCTTCAGATTAGTCTCCATGGGTGTTGTTGTAGGTTTCAAGCCAAGATAACCTGTATCACTTAAGATGTCTAGAGTATACTTTCTCTGAGATAAACAAATACCTTTCTTTGATCTCGCAACCTCAATACCAAGAAAATATGAATTTTAGCAACTTGAAATGTACAGCAAAATGGTTTTCAAAACATGAATTTCAGCAACTTGAAATATTCAGCAAGCTAGTTTTCAAAATATGAATTTCAGCAACATGAGATCATTAAAACAGATATATGATATAGAAACTCAGAAATGACATAATCACAAATCAGAAACACTAAGATCACCAAAATAGATTTATGATATCAAAACTTAGAAAACCAAATATCATAACAGAGAAAGTGATTTCAGAATCAAGAAAAATCATGAACTAAAGTATGAGAACCGAAATCACATATCAATCCATAAGAGTGCCTGTGATTTGTGTGTGTCATCAACAAAGCCTCAACTAGTGCGCCTGTGAGAGTGTGCATATTCATATGAAATTAATTTAACAACTGTGCACCTGTGCGTGTGAAAGAGAATAAATCAGAAAGATTATACCATTGAGTCGATTCCGTTGATACCAACAAAGATGAATCAAAATGAATGATGAACAGACTAGATTATGTATACGAGATCAACGATGAGATCAAACGATGAACAGAACAAGGTTCTGTATAAGATGATGAACTAAGATTCTGATAAGAAATCGGCGAAGAGATTTCAAGCGATTGACTATGCCGACAACGATGATTCCGGTATCCCAAGACGCTGATGATAGTGATTTAGAAGTATGAGATGCTGACGATGAAGATTCCAGCATTTCAAGATGATACATGAAGGTTGAACAAACTCTGTTCACGCCAGCGATGAGAATGAACTAACAGACTGACGACGAAGAATCATTGATGAAGATGATCCGTACAGACCGACAGCGAAGAATCATTGATGATGATGACTCCGGTGTTTGAAGATGCCGATGAAGATGATTTCGGTGTTTCAAGATACCGATGATGATGATTTCGGCATCTAAAGCTTCAAATCCCGATTGGCACCCATGGAGTCCCTCTTTCTCTAAATCTCTCTTTCTCTCTCTACATTCTTTCTCCTCTCTCTGAACTCTCACTCTGTAGTTTTTTCTTATGTACATGCACCGAAATGGTATTTTAAGCCCCTTTTTCTATGGTTGAGCGACCCCCGAAAGAAAACCCTTTCTTTTCTTTTTATAGGAACATTATTTAGGGTTTTTAACACTAATGAGTGAAAATCCCATATTTGCCCATTTGCCCCTCCTTGGAAAAATGACTAAAATGCCCTTGCAGGTTAGTTAATGCACAAATACGGAAAACAATATAATTAAAGTAAACTTAGTGCATTTACTGTGAAATGACCGAAATACCCCTACAGATCCTTTTGATATTAAAACTTGGGCAAAGATGCTCATGGGCTTCCCGGACCATCAATCTCCCCTTTTTGTCTTTTAATGTCTAAAACATAACCTCTTACCTTAACTTCTTTCTCCCCCTTTTTGACAATGAAAGTCAAAAGGGCGGTAAAATAGAAAGTTAGTGGGGAGGAAGGGTGGGGTGAATGTTCTGTCATGTAGTGAATCACCCCAATCTATGTCTGGAAATGCTATAAGAGATAGGTCTAAAAGGAAGTATAATGTAATCCAAGATTAGCTATGCCCTTATAATACATTAAAATTCTTTTGACAATCTTTAAATGTGAGAATTTTGAAGCACTTTGAAATTTTATAGCAAACATGTGATTAGGTCTAAAATCAGTGAGATGCAATGGGCTTTTAATTTTTGACCTATCAATGCTAGTGAGACCATACTTGTGGGTAGTCATTGATTTGAAGTTATCCATACTACCATTTTTCATTTTAGCACACTTGCATGAAATGTGTGGTATTTTCATGAATGGTGTAGACATTACCAGTAGCTCTAGATGCAAAAAGAATGGTCTTTCCTGATTTTTTGTTAATTACTTTGCAATCGTCTTTATCAAATAGAACTAGATTACCTTTGTCACAAAGTTGATTAACACTAAGCAAATTGTGTTGAAGACCTTTTACATAGAGCACATTGTCTAACTTTGTTTTTATCTTTGGTTTTAGCTATTGTGCCTCTTCAAACTATTTTACCTTTCTTATTATCACCAAAGATGACAGGACTACCATAACATTTTTCTAAATAGCTAAATTTGGTCTTGTCTCTTGTCATGTGCCTAGAACACCCACTATTAATATACCACTTGAAATTAGCATTAGAAATTTTCATAGAAGTGTACACAAGCATGCTTACGGAGTTCAATTTCTTGGGGATCCACATCATTTTAGTTTTCACAAAACATCTTGATGATACATAGCCCTAGGTTGATGATAAACATTAAACAATAAATCATATTTTGGTCTAGTAGCAACATCTATGAAAGGATATGAAGTGTAGATACTATCATTTTTAGCTTTGACAAAAACTGAGTGAGTTTTGTTTGATTGTACCTTAGTGGTTTTGTCATCATTAAAGCCAATACCAATCTTGCCCAATTACTTTGTGGATTGTTCCCAAACTTCATTCATCCTTTGAGATCTCTCTTCTAAGAATGTGTTAAGTTCAAGTTTGCACCTCTTTGTACTCCAACTAGCTTCTTGTGACCTATTTTTGGCAAGGTGGCAAACAATTATTGATGAGTACCTCATTTGACTTTTGCAACTCTAGGTTGACCATTTTCAGCTACTTCTTTTGTGCACTGCACTTTTGGGCCAATCTTTCACATTCTGCAAGGATTTCATCAATCTCAAGATCCTCTTCATCTTCATCTTCAGATTCTGTTTGATCAGTTTCTAATTCTTGTACTGTCATAAATAGATAAGCTTCCTCATCATTCTTATCTGATGAATCTTGTTGCTCCTCCTCTGAACATGAAACCCCACCAGTGTAAAGAGCCTTTTTATTGCCCTTTCCTTTGAACTTTGGGGCATCATAATATTTGTGTTTCTTTGTTTTGGGAGCATTAAGACAATTTGCAATGTAATGTCCTTGTCTTCCACATCCAAAGCAATTTTGGCCTTGTAGTTGCTTGAACTTCTTTTCCATCTTGAACTTTCTGAATTTTCTTGCAACATATGTCCTTTCATCTTCAAACTCTTCTGAACTTGATTCTTGCTTACTTGGAACTTCAACTTCCTTATCTTTCAGAGCTAATTCTTTCCTTGATTGTGAGGGAGGTCCAATTCTCATCTTATAGGCAGTGAGAGATGATTCTAGCTCATCAATGGACATTCTAGAGATATCTTTGTCTTCTAGTATAGTAACCTTGGGATTGAACCTATCAGTCATGGTGCACGGTATCTTTTTGCACACCACTTTGTCTTCAATGTCTTTACCAAGGGCCCTCATGTCATTAACAACCTCCTTAATTCTGAAGTAATAATCAGCCACAGTTTCTTTCTCATCCATCTTAATACCGTCAAACTTAACTTGATGAAGTTGAATCTTGTTTTCTTTGATGGTGCTCCTTCCTTCATGAGTCGTTACAAGTGAGTCCCAAATTTCCTTTGCACTTTTGCAATTCTTAACTCTTGTGAATTCTTGCTTCTATAATGCCTTGTATAAGACATTTCTAACCTGTCCATCAACTGATTTTGCCAACTTGTTGGCTGCTGAGAGGTTTGTAGGATCAAGAATGATTACCCTTTCCAATATAGCATGCCAGACATCATAGGAGATAGATAATAAGAAGGCCTCAATTTTAATCCTCTAGTGTCAAAACTTGTGCCATCAAATACAGTAGCTTTGTGGGTAGAATTATCTTCAACCATACTTAGAATCTTTGTTGTAGGTGATTAAACCAAGAAATGCACTTTACCAAAAAAAAAAAAAACCCCCAAGAAATGCAGACTTGTGCTCTGATACCAATTAAAGAACCTAGAGGGGGAGGGGGTGAATAGGTTCTGTCCAATTTTAATCTTTAATGCTTTAAGAGCACACACAATCAGTAAAACTTGACACAGTGATTTATGGAGGAAAACTCTAATGTGGGGTAAAAAACCTCTTGGCCCTTAGGCTCGAACTGAGCTCCACTATGTCTAAAAGGGTAGTACAGTAACTTCCAATCACTCACACTCACCCATCTCACCACATAGTCACTCCAGCTCTCACCCTAGTTCACAACCTCCCTAGGTGTGAACCACTCTCACCAATCCTCACTACTTTTTCAAAACCCAGCCCACGCTTTCCAAAACCCAAACTATCTCTCACCAATCTCACCACAATCACTCACACTCCCCCTGTCCAAAGTATCCCTATACTTGGACTATAAATAGTGAATGTGGAGTCAGTTCGATGTAGTAAACACTACTCTTTAGGCTTTGATAGTTGGTCTTCAAAGTTCAGCTTGACGATGAATAGGCCACTCGATCCTTTGGCAGATAATGACGCTTGAATTACTTCAGTGATAGGCTTTAGGCTTTAGTACGAACAACCTTGAATGTAACTACAAGGACATGTAGAAGACTGCTCTTTCAATGAATCCCCTTCTCAGCTACTCAGGCTTCCATTCAGCTTAGTATATTCACTTTATACAACTATCATGGCATTGCTTTGTCTTTGTACCTGATCTTAAAATGGACATAACTGCAACTAAAGTAGACTTTAGTAGCACAAATCTAGGCTCTCAGAAAGGCAATATAAAACTTGCAAATTCAGCAATATGAAGCTTAGAAATCAGCAATATAAAGCTTGCAAATTCAGCAATATTAAATCAGCAAAAACAACATATTAATTCAGCAACATCAGGCATATAACATCAGCAAAAATCAGCATATTAATTCAGCAACATCAGGCATATAACATCAGCAAAAATCAGCATATTAAATCAGCAAAAACAGCCTATTAAATGAGCAACAAACAACACTTTGTTTTTCTGCCAGAATCAGCCTATTAAATCAGCAACAAACAACACTATTAAATTCTCAAAACAGCACACTTGAATTCTCAAAACAACAGCATATTGTTGTCAAAAAAGCTATAATTGATTCTTAAAACAACAATTTAAACTCAAATCAGCACAATTTAATTCTCAAAACAGCACCTTAAGATGTTCAAAACAGCAGTATAAATTTCTCAGCAAACTAGTTTTCAAAACATGAATTTTAGCAACTTGAAATGTACAGCAAAAGCGTTTTCAAAACATGAATTTCAGCAACTTGAAATATTCAGCAAGCTAGTTTTCAAAACATGAATTTCAGCAACATGAGATCATCAAAACAGATTTATGATATAGAAACTCAAAAACGACATAATCACAAATTAGAAACACTAAGATCACCAAAACAGATTTATGAGTACACCTGTGATTTGTGTGTGTCAACAACAAAAGCCTCAACCAGTGCACCTCTGAGAGTGTGCATATTCATATGAAATTAATTTAACAACTGTGCACCTGTGCGTGTGAAAGAGAATAAATCAGAAAGATTATACCATTGAGTCGATTCCGTTGATGTCGACAGAGTTGAATCGAAATGAACGATGAACAGACTAGATTATGTATACGAGATCAACTATGAGATCAAATGATGAACAGAACAAGGTTCTGTATAAGATGATGAACTGAGATTCTGATAAGAAATCGGCGAAGAGATTTCAAGCGATTGACGATGCCGACAAAGATGATTCCGGTATCTCAAGACACTAATGATGGTGATTCAGAAGTATGAGGCGCTGACGATGAAGATTTCGGCGTTTCAAGATGATACATGAAGATTGAACAAACTCTATTCACGCCAGCAATGAGAATGAACCAACAGACCGACGACAAAGAATTGTTGATGAAGATGACCCGTACAGACCGACAGCGAAGAATCGTTGATGATGATGACTCCGGTGTTTGAAGATGCCGATGAAGATGATTTCGGTGTTTCAAGATATAGATGATGATGATTTCAGCATCTAAAGCTTCAAATCCCGATTGACACTCATGGAGTCCCTCTTTCTCTGAAACTCTCTCTCTCTCTACATTCTTTCTCCTTCTCTCTCTAAACTCTCACTCTCTGTTTTTTTCTTATGTACAAGCACCGAAATGTTATTATAAGCCCCTTTTTCTATGGTTGAGCGACCCCTGAAAGAAAACCGTTTCTTTTCTTTTTATAGGAACATTATTTAGGGTTTTTAACCCTAATGAGTGAAAATCCCAGATTTGCCCATTTGCCCCTCCTTGGAAAAATGATTAAGATGCCCATGCAGGTTAGTTAATGCACAAATATGGAAAACAATATGATTAAAGTAAACTTAGTTAGTGCATTTATTGTGAAATGACCGAAATGCCCATGCAGATCCTTTTGACATTAAAACTTTGGCAAACATGCTCATGGGCTTCCCGAACCATCAATTTCCGCAACCTCTCCTCTAGCCGTAGTTCGTCGCCACCGCTATCGCGTGTGGGCATGGGGGCGGCGTGTTTCTATTAGGGTTTGGAGAGAGCGTGAAGGGAAGAGAGAGATGGACGTGAGAGAGTTGGAGAGGTTAGGGTTTTAAAATTACATAAACGCCCATGTTTTTATGTGTGATGGCAGATTCTAGTGAGGGTATTTTTGTCTAAAATATGTGGGAAAGTGTGGAGGTTAGCTTTCCCCATATTTAAATAAATAAATATACAAAACCCACTTTATTAAAACCATTGGATCCAAATTTCTGTGATCAAATCAATCAAGTCAAAATAATTGCTCTTGCATAGATTTCATCTGGAGAATACATGGTCCAATGCCTACCCAAAATACTTCGGGTCACTTAAGTAAATCAAATTATCAAAGTAATCAAGAATAAAGACAAGAATCCATTATTTCCTCAAGATTGAGAGTTATTTGCCATAGCATTGATAAGTGAAAAATTACTATGATGTATCGACGATCCAGTATCCTATACACTAACACATATAGTTTTGAGTCTTCCACTCAGATTACTAAGATAAGCCACCCTATCTCATAGAAATCAACCTGTTACATTCTACTAGTTAGAATGTCCAATTCTATAACTGAATGTGAACAATTATTTCTGATTACGTGAACTGATGATATCTCCTATGCACAAGACTCTCTCAACTCACTTAAAATCATCCTTACATAGTTAGTGCACTCTTAATTCATTTCATGAATTAATCAATACAAGCATTCACCATATATGTATGTAAAGTAATGAATAAATCAAATTTTATTAAAATAACTGTCAATTACAAATGAGAATTGGCTTAGAAGGGCACACAATCCTAACACTTCAATGTTTAAGAGATGATCGGTAGCTTTTCGATGTCTTCCAACAACAAGTCTATGCAATGAGCGACACATGGTATCCAATACAAATGTCACCTCTAACATCCTTCCTATCTGAAACAAAAAATAATAATATAAAGAGAATGACTAAATCAAATCCGTCGAATGAATATTATTAAACTTTTTTTTTTTGACTGACTAAATAAATAATTTTAAATTATATATCTTTCTAAAGTATATAAAACATTCTTACCGGCCAATATATTGCTTGATTCACTATTTGTGACAACTTGGACAACATTTGCTACTTCATTGCGCTCCACAAATTTATCAAGTAGCTCAAACATCTTTTTACCATCGTTAGAATAGGAAGCAACATCCACCAATTCAATAACCATTGTTTCCCTGGTACAATTTACTAAGAAATTAATCAAAGTCCTCTCTATCGTCTTTTCACCCATTTACCATTATTACACATACATATTTTGCCCATCTTCTCTATGGTCCTTCATCAAATTGTTGGTATTATCCAACTCCTTAAGCAAAGGAACTTTTCACCTTATGGTAATTAGGTGATTTCATGCTAGAACCATATTGTCCAATTGCTTCAATTGCAACAGCGAAGCTCTCATTGTTAACAACATTGAATGAGATTCCTGCAACATACATCCACCTTGCTAGCAATGCATGATTGTTCCCTCATCTCTTTCTTGCATGCATCATTAATGGTTGTTTGTTTTCCCTTTGATATATATATATATATTGTACAACAGTTTTTGGATTGGGAGTAAAATATAAATCGGTCAGTCCCTTTTACTTTGGCTTCTTTGAAGAATTGACACTAACATGACGAGAGCTTTCACTAGCTACTATTTTTTCCTGATTACCAACTTCCTCGATGTCTACTATCTCCTCTTCATCAAGAATACCAGTTGAAGTCTTCTGAATTTTTATACTAAACTATTTTATGCATGTTTTGAAACAACTAAGGGAATCAAATAATTTAATATCAAGTAAAACTTAGAAACCCTAATTAAGAATGCATGAACCCTAAATTTGGTTGTGTTAAATTACCTTTTTACTCTTGTAGAAGAAGACTACGCATATACACTTAAAAGTTAGCTTGAAATTCCTTCTTTAACCTTATGGTAGGAGGTAATCAACTAACACTAGCTTGAAATTCCTTCTTTTCCATGAATGTTAAGTATGTGGTTTCAGAAATTCCTTATTGTTCTCTCAGTACTTTCTTGAAGTTATTTTTCCACGACCATTGCATATAAATAAAAAATCTAAATAAAATTAAATGCTAATGCTATTTGTTGGGTTAATTCAAATTCCTATTGTGATTAGGTTTCTATTATAGAGTTGTATCTTATTAGGTAATTTCTTAGTATACATGTCTTGGTCTCAAAGAAGGAAAGTTCTTGTTAGGAAAGTCTATGGAAGGAATTGTAATCCTTGTCCACCACGGAATTAAGTTTTGGGCTCTATAAATAGATATCAATGTTATAGGTTGAGATGAGTGAGAAGAGAAGAGGCAATACTATCATTGTTTTTGGGAGGACACTTAGAGATAGAATTCTTGTTTAGAATTTGTGATTTCCTTTTGAGTGAGATTGGGTGTATAAGGGTTAAGGGTTGAGAGTTGAGTGTACTCTTGATACAATCTTTCAACTTGTACTGTTATAATCTATATAGTGAAATCAGGCTTTCGTGGACATAGGCTTGTTTAGCCGAACCACGTATAATTCTTGGTGTGTTCTTGCAAATTTCTTCATGTTTGTTTACTTATCATCACATCATAATATTTGGTGGTTCATGATTGGGGGCTTGTTTCACACCAAATTGATATCAGAGCTTCAAGGTACACACAAGGTGTTTGATAAAAAGTTGTCTAGTTTTTCGTTATAATAAGGGTGTTGTTCGTCTAGGGCACTTGTGACAATCATGGCCGGTAATGTTGCCACACAATACAAGGTGGAGAAGGACATCCTAGTTCAACAAGGCTTAGCGCGAGTGTTGAAAGGAAAGGATGGAAAGACAGAAAAAATGTCAGTTGATGATTAGTAGGATATAGAGTCAAGGTGTGTTAGCACTATTCGACTCTGTTTTGGGGATGACACCATTAACAATGTTAATGGAGAGGTTGTGGGAGAAGCTAGAGAAGCTCTATCTAGCAAAAAGTCTCTCAACTAAACTTAATCTAAAGCGGGATTTGTACAAGCTAAAGATGAAGGAAGGCGGAAACCTCTTGGAGCACATAGAATGAATTTCATGGAATTATTGATCAACTAGAAAAGGTTGATATGAAAATTGAAGAAGACAAAGCCCTATTACTTCTTACATCACTTCCAGATTCCTATGAAAACATAGTGACTACCGTCTTGATGGCAAGGATACGCTGAAGATGGAGGAAGTTGAGTCGACTCTCTTGTCCTACAACAAAAGGAAATCTCCCATTGACGAGTGATCAAGTTCGGCTATGATTGCTCATTAGCAGAATACGGGAATGCAGACTAACCTGAGATTTAGGTTCATCGAACCATATTTGTTCTGTGAAAGAATGTTTTGATTCACTTAAAGAACTTGATGGTAGTTCTTTGACATTGTTTAATGGTGACAAGTGTGCCGTTGAGGGCGTGGGAACGATGAGGTTCAAAATGTTTGATGGGTTGGAACGCACTTTGAGGGATGTTGCTTACGCACCCAAGTTGCAGTGTAATCTAATTTCCTTGAGCCAGTTTGACTCCATGGGCTGCAAGTGCTCCATTGCAGGGGGAGTCGTGAAGATCACCAAGGACTGCATGGTATTAATGGAAATAGAACAGAGTGGAGGTTTGTACCGTCTAGTGGGGAGTGCTAATAGCACTCAGAGTTCGATTGTGGATAGGAAACGGGGTGCACATGGTAACAAGATCTTGAGATGTGTTTCGTTTGACTTATCGAAGACACAGGTTGCACGTTTTCGGACAAACGAGGGTGAGATAAAAGTTTTTGCTTGGAGAAAGGTTGCATCGAAGCTCCCTTCCAAAGTCACTTGATAGTGTTGACTTGATACATCTGCATGAATACATTGGCCGTGTGGATCAAGGGAAGTATTGTTTCATACTTGATTCGAGTTATGTAGCTAGAGTTTGAAAGGCCGATGGATCATTTGTGGATTTGCATACGGGAGTCTCGTGTATTGAAGACTTGTCAAAATTTTTGCCGGGGGGAGATTTGTTGGGTTGACTCAAATTCCTATTGTGATTAGGTTTCTATTATAGAGTTGTTTCTTATTAGGTAATTTCTTAGTAGACATGTCTTAGTCTCAAGGAAGGAAAGTTCTTGTTAGGCAAGTCTATGGCTCTAAGAAATTGTAATCATTGTCCACCAAGGAATTGGGTTTTGGGCTTTATAAATAGTTATCTATGTTATAGGTTGAGATGAGTGAGAAGAGAAAAGACAATCCTCTCATTGTACATATGGTGGCAAGTTTACATGTCACTTTGGAGAAACAGAAGCATAATTAATGGCTTCCAGGACTACCCCAATGTGTTATTGTGGTGGGATTTTAATGTAGACGAGACTGTGTTTGTGTATGTGTAATATGTAAAAGTGAAAAATTTGTTATGAATGTGTTCATTAAGTTTCAATGCCTGCTCAGTTGTAAAATCTGATTGAAATAAATGCTAAATTTCCAAGGCATGGTATTCATACATTTTAACAAAAGTCTTCTAGTGGCATCCTTTTTCTTTCATCTTCTTAGTTTCTACAAAGTTGTGTGAGCTGCCTTGTATTAATTTTGCTTATGCTTGAAAGCATAAGAAGGTGTTCATTGAAAGAGCAAAACATAAGTATGTGTTATTGTTCTGATTTATTTACCCATTTAACAATTAATACACATTGCTTAGTTTTCTAAATAAATAGACTGCCTATTTGTCGCATATGTGACTCCCACACTTGTAACTTTTATTGCTGTTCTACTTTACCAAATTAAAACTTGTACTCTATGCTTTGCTACTTAATATGAATTGTGTTTAATTATTTACTCTTTCAGGTAGTTTGTTACAGTTTAGGCGGTTTTTGTTATAATTAACAATGGCAGATGGTCATGAAACTGATAAGAACATTGAGATATGGAAAATCAAGAAGCTGATCAAGGCATTGGAAGCAGCTAGAGGCAATGGCACCAGCATGATCTCTCTTATTATGCCTCCACGTGATCAAATATCCCGTGTTACTAAGATGCTGGGGGATGAATTTGGCACTGCTTCAAACATCAAAAGCAGGGTGAATCGGCAGTCTGTTCTTGGTGCAATTACATCTGCCCAGCAGAGGCTTAAGCTTTACAATAAGGTTCCTCCAAATGGACTGGTGCTTTACACAGGAACAATAGTAACTGAAGACGGGAAGGAAAAGAAGGTTACCATTGATTTTGAGCCATTCAGGCCCATAAATGCATCTCTTTATCTCTGTGATAACAAATTCCATACAGAAGCTCTTAATGAACTTCTAGAATCCGACGACAAGTTTGGTTTTATTGTTATGGATGGGAATGGGACACTTTTTGGGACATTAAGTGGCAACACCCGAGAGGTGCTTCACAAATTTACTGTTGACCTACCGAAGAAACATGGAAGAGGAGGACAATCAGCCCTGCGATTTGCTCGTCTTCGAATGGAGAAGCGCCACAACTATGTGAGGAAGACAGCAGAGCTTGCCACACAGTTTTATATCAATCCTGCCACCAGCCAGCCTAATGTTGCAGGATTGATCCTCGCTGGGTCAGCTGACTTCAAGACGGAGCTGAGTCAGTCTGATATGTTTGATCCCCGTCTTCAGGCAAAGATACTGAATGTAGTAGATGTTTCTTATGGAGGAGAAAATGGTTTCAATCAGGCAATTGAGCTATCCTCTGAGATCCTATCTAATGTAAAATTCATACAGGAGAAGCGCTTGATAGGCAAGTACTTTGAGGAAATCAGTCAAGATACTGGAAAGTATGTTTTTGGTGTGGATGACACATTGAAAGCTTTGGAGATGGGTGCTGTTGAGACACTTATTGTGTGGGAAAATCTGGACATCAATAGGTATGTGCTGAAATATAGCTCTACAGGTGAAATTGTTATCAAACATTTGAACAAGGAGCAAGAGGCTAATCAGAATAACTTCAAGGGTTCAGCTGCCGCTGCTGAATTGGAGGTTCAGGAGAAAGCGTCACTGCTTGAGTGGTTTGCGAATGAGTACAAACGTTTTGGTTGCACATTAGAGTTTGTTACCAACAAATCACAGGAGGGATCTCAGTTCTGTAGAGGTTTTGGTGGAATTGGGGGAATTCTCCGTTACCAGCTTGATATACGAGCATTTGATGAGCTTTCTGATGACGGAGAAACTTATGAAGATTCTGAATAGCAATCAATCATCTATTCCCCTATGACGGTGCAGGATGATGGGGCAGAAGCCTGCATCGTTGCGAGAGCTCGCCAGTTCTCGTGCTCTTTGTTGCTCCATTGCTGATGCTCAGAAAGTTACAAGCAGTTGAACTACTAATCAAGGTTATACCCCGAACTTATTCCTTCTTGTTGTGATAATGTTTGATTATCACTACTTCTGCTTGGTTGTTTTCTAATGACCTTGATCTGTCTTTCTTTTGAAATAGGATGTTGCGTTCTCTGAGCTAAGACATGTTTATGCAGTGGTTACGTGTGAAATTTGTGCTGGAACAGTTGGATTAATCTTCTGCGAGGAAGAGCTTAATTTTCTTCTTAATATTCTCGTAGGAGATGGTAGGAAGCTTGGTATAGACTCTCTGTCAACTTGGTGGTTTGCTGGATGAAGACCCTGATGATATACGTACGATTAAACTTCAATTTGGTTATGGTTTATGGAGAAGTTTATTTGCATCCAATAAGGTCTGTGTGTAATAAATGCAGAAGTATACTGCTGAGCATTTCACTATTTAGTATCATAACATACGGTCAAACGGTTTCCTTGTTAGATGAATAATTGTGTGGTACTGTAATAAAGTGATATTATTTAAATTGCTGGGCTAAGTACCATAGAACCTTGTCAACTAACAAGTAGTTGCTTGTTTTCTGGATATGTGCATTTGCATTATGATACTTTTTGATTTTGGGGCAAAACCGATCTGCTGTAAATCTTGCTGCCATAAACACCATTTTTCTCCTGGTCACAGTGATTCTAAACGATACAAGGAATTCACAGATGTGCCATAATATGAGGCCATACGATGGAGAACGAGTTATGATTGTCATGGAATTACTTTGGAGAAGGGGTTAAGACAAATGAAATTAGAGATTTGATTTAATTAAGATTAATTTGTAATTATTTTATTAATATGACATTATTTAATGTTAAGAGTTATTTTGGTATTTTCATGTTTCGGGTTTTCTTAATATTTTATCGGTACACAAACAATTTAGCTTTGGAATGTTGAATTATATTATCGTGAATTTGCGAACTCTGTCTTTTTTTCTTTCTCATTCTTGTTTTTCGCAATCTCTCCGTCTATCTCTTTCGATCTATTTTCTCTTTCCATTTCGTCTGTCCTCTAACCTCGTTCTTCTTGTCTCATGTCAGCTTTTCATTTTTTTCTTTCTTTTTGGTTTTAATTTATGTCTCCCAGTCTTGCATCAATTAGTATCTTAGTATCAAGTTTATTCACACCAAACAATTCAAGAGTTCTTTCACACGGTAAAAGGTTACTGTTCAATTGCAACCATCAAATCACCACGGTCCGACATACTATTCAACCAACAAAACCAAAAGCCAGAAAATAGTGTAGCTCACCGTGAAAGTAACTTCACAGCCCTTTCAACCTAATATATGCAGGTTAAAAAAGAAAAATAGATCACCAAAACCTAACCCAGAACCCAAACAAGACGCAACCGCAATCCTACTGCCGTGAAACCTAATCCTTCATTTGCCCTAGTCGAACACAAGTCGAAACCTAACCTTAAGCCAATAGTCCCTCACTGAAACCCAAATTTACCATGTTTTCTATAATGAAACAGAACTCAAAGCCACTTAGATCCCACTGCACAAACCAATCACACAACCGAAACCCGTATCATTGTAGGAAAATTAAATCGAGCCCTAACCATTATCACCGTTTATCAGCCTTAAGTCCATCGTGAGACCAAAATTGAACCAGTCCCATCACCAAGCAGAGACCCAACTTGACGCCCTTGCCCACCGCCGCCACTGTGTCCTCACGCCAGTACACTACCACAGCAACATCGTGGACCTCATCACAGCCACTATTGTGCCTCACCAGGATCTGCTTTCACCGTCATCATCTCGTCGCTAGAGTTTGTTATGATGTTTCCCTTGTCGAGTTACCGCTGATTCCCAAGTAGAAGCAGACTTGAGATTTGGTCTTGTTGTTTTTGGTGCGAGCAAACTCAAAAATAGCATCCATAGAGAAGTCAACCCAGACGGTAGAAAGTGATCAAACTTCGTCACGTAAGTACATAATCTTAGAGATTAAGTAAACTTATGAGATAAGAAATCCTTGTCCTACATAGTTTAAAAGAAGGTGTAAGAAACCTATGTAGTTTAGAAAAATATATATAATCTAACAGCATATATAATAGGAAATATATAATCTAATAGTCCCCCACAAACTTATATGAAGCCAACTTGAGTTTGGAGACAAAATCTTGAATGCGGCTTGTGAAAGTAATCTAGTGATGTTACCAACTATGGCTGTGAGCACATACAAAGAAGCTGCAAAAGAGCGGTTTAGTAGACAAATGTAGCTCTTTAGAGCAACCGGAAGACCGAAAGCGATTCATTGGAGCGAAAACTAATTTAAAAATAAAAAAATGAGCTTGTTGAAATTAGCGACTTTGACACACAAATCGGCTCATGAAAACAACGTGTTGATGTTACCAATAGTGGCTACAAACACATACAAAGAAGTTAGAAAAGAGCGAACTCGTTGGAGCAACAGTAAGACCGAAATTTGAAAATTAGAAAAAGGGCTCGCTGAAATCAGCAACTTTGACACAGATGCTAGTGGGAGCCAATAAATTGAACTTGAGTTGGGCTGTCATATTGTTCTTCTTTTATATATATATATATATATATATATATATATATATATATATAACGCGGAATCTTTTTTGACAATTACCCGCCGAGGACCGCAGAAGTTACTTTGACGATTATTAGTTGGGGATCGCAGAAGTTACTTTGACGATTATCAGTTGGGGATAAAGCCGATGATGCCATCCCCAGTGGTGACGCAACGAAATATGAAGACTATCAGGAATTGGTAGGCTCTGATACCATGTTAAAATAAAGAAAGATAATTGTATATAATTTAATTTAATTGATATTGTGAACAATATATAAATGCCTATTTATAGGCACATAATCATGGAGGTTAAGTAAATTTATGAGATGAGAAATCCTAGTCTTAAATAATTTAGGAGAATGTGTAAGAAACCTATGTGGTTTAAGAATATATATATAATCTAACAGCATATATAATAGGAAATATATAATCTGACAACATCTATAAATACCCCAAGCTTTAGTCTTCCAAAGTTAAGGTGAAAGTCTTATCTCCTCTCCTATGAACCCAAGTGGCTTTTTACCATATGAACCTAAGTCAAATGGGTTCGAGCCACATGGTTGGCCAAAACACATGGGCACAAACCCAGTGGTCTAAGTTGATTTCATTTCAATTTTAACTTTATTTTTTAGTTCGATTCGAGTCAAAGAGAGAGTATTACACAATTGTTAATACGACAATTCAATTGATTGAATTACTGCTATTGATTGAAGAAAGATTATTGTATCTTGAGAGATAAGCGTCATTAGGTCCATATAACACCATGCGGGACATCAATTGTCTTAAAGAGATAGTCCTAAATACATAGGTTCGAGCCACATAGTTGGCCCCAAGCAAAAATGTCAACATCGTTTCTTAGCAGCTGTATCAACTACGCTCTGTCTGTTTGGCATAAAGAGGTCCCTAAGTTTGTGGGATCTTTGCTAGGAATGATCTCTACCTCCTCGAGCGGTTCCTCAGTTGGACTTTCCTTTTCTCATAGAGAGTTCTATAACTGCTATTTGGTCGGTTCTTCTTGTATTGCTTTCTCCTTCATTATAATGGCATAACACTTTTTGGCAGCAACCTGATCTCCTATGATATCGACTCTGCTATTCCTGTTTGGCGTAATGCACCTCATAAGTTAGTGAAGCATTTAAGGGACTCCTTGTATCCTGTGTATCCAACCTCTTCCTATTATCATGTTATATGAGGAGCTGAAGTCGACAATGATGAAGGCTTCAGTCAGTGTTCTTGAGGCTACGGTAACTGGGAGTTCTGTAACCCCTACTGGAGTCACTTATTTATCGTCGAAGCCTATGAGTGGCTTGGCGGTAGGCCTGACACGTTCTAGTTCTAAACCTATCTGCTAGAAGGCGGACAAAGTTAGAACGTTGGCACTACTCCTTGCGTCAACCAATATCCTCTTTACCTCGCAATTGGAAACGATGAGGCTAATCACGAGAAGATCTTCGTGGGGATTTTGGACCCTATTCATGTCACTGTCGGTAAAGACAATTATCATATTGATTGAGTGATCATGTATTGAGTGAACTTCTCCAATTCTCTTGATCTTTTGGGCACTTTTAAGATTTGACCATTTTTTATGCTCGCTTTCATGGTCTGAGGCTGAACGACCATGAATAATATTGATAATTCAGACCAAAATGGTGTTGGACTATTTGTTTGTTTTTGTTATGGCTGATCAAAGGTTCTTGCCCGTTCTTCCCGAATGATGTACTCCGCCAGACCTCCTTTTACGATCAGGGCTTCGACTTGTTGTCTTAGTCTCCTGCACTCGTTGGTGGTATGGCTAAAGTCATTATGGAGGGAGAGTAGTGTTTATTCTTGTCCCTCTACTCTATCGGCTGCCTAATAGTTGGAGGGGGGCGAATGATTCCTTTGCCCTTGGTTTCATAATAGAGTCTGGCCAGAGTTACTTTTAGAGTGGTGATCTTTTCTTCAACCTTCTGTCTTGTCATGGCCTCAGGGGTAGACGAGGAAGGCATGCAAGGTGGCCTAGCCTTGGCCACTTGGCTTTTGGTTTGCTGCACCACAGTGATCAAAGTTGATCGTTGTGTTCTAGCTGTCTCATTCTCATCGATCCTTAGGTACTTTTGGGCTCGAAAGTTCAGTTCACCCATATCTTTCGGGGCATTCTTTACCAATGATCGATGAAAATATTTTTTTGGTGAAACTACTATTTTAAATGATTCGACTGCGGTGGTCTGATTGCATTGATCTATGATGGACATCTCCAGGTTAAAACGGGTGAGGAAAGATTTCAATGTCTCTCCTCTGGATTACCTCATAGTGAATAGCAAGGAGATCGTTGTTTTGCGCTCCTGGTTTCCCGCATACTGGGCTACGAACAGATCACATAGTTTATTAAATTTTGGTATCGAATGGGGTGGCTGCTGCTTGAACCAAAGTAACGCTGACCCAGATAGACTAGATGGGAAGATCTTGCACATAAGTGCATTGTTTTCGATATCCAGTGAATCTTCTTTTGGTATTGGTAGATATGTTCTACAAAGGTAGCAAACGTTGGTAGAGTGAACCTCCTTGGTCTTTTGGTTCTGACTATATCCTCGATGAAAGGGGATTCAGTCAACTAGGTGGTGGCGAGTGATCGATTGGCTAGACAGCCTGATATATCGGCCTTTAGCATGTTGATCTCACGTTGCATCTAGATTCTTCATTCCCGGAGGGGTTGCAAGGGAACGACCTGACCCTCATTGGGCCGATTAGGATGATCTTGTCTACTATCGGACCGATTACGATATGAGGCGCTCAGTGAGAAGTTGCCCGAGTCATCCCCTTCATTATATCTTTGCCGAGGGTTTCTTGTGCTTTCGGTATGTTCCACCCTGTCCTGCAAACCTACGATCTATTGGTGCAGAGCATTATTCTGTTGGGTTAACTGCTGAATGCTTGGGCGCGTCAACAAATCTTGAGATTTTGGTTGTACAGGTGGTATGGGTGGAGCCCTCCTTTAATTTCTAGGGGGTCAACCCAACTCTGCCGTATCATATGTATTTCTCCTCGTATCCACCATGGTTATCAGTTTCTTTTATTTAGAAAAATAACTAATCACTTCCCACAGACAACGCCAAAGTGTAGGTACAAAAAATTATTCAATTGAACAACTCAATGCACACACCCAAGAATAATAAATAAAATACTTTCAGAAAGAGAGAAGAGATATAATAGGAGATTGATTCAAGAATCCTTTTCATTGATAATTTCATAAATATTTATACAAGTTGTAATTCGAATCTTTTTAGAACTTGAATTTCCTTGTTGAGAGCTAACTTTTCTCTTAAGGAATTTGGATTACTTTTTGAGTTATAAATTTGCTTTTGATTTGGGCTTTTCAGCCTTGGGGAAGGGCGACTAGGCCCTTGATAATTAATGACCCAGCCCGTCTGGGCTTTCTGCTGATACATGGGCTCAAGCTGACGTGGGCCTGGTCCATTCTCTGCATCAATTCATTCCATTGGGCTGGGTGATAATTTAGCCCCTACAGTAGGTAAGTATTATTTGGTGGATTCTGGCTATGCCAATCAGCTAGGGTTCTTGGTCCTTATTCTGGGACAACGTTACCACTTGTAAGATTATCATAGGAATACTAATGGACCACATGGTAGAGAAGAACAGTTCAATTATAGGCACTCCTCATTGAGGAATGTGATAGAATATTGTTTTGGTTTTCTAAAGATGAGATTTCCTATATTAAGAATTATGCCTCCTTACAAATTTTCTACTCAAATATTTATTGTCATAGCTTCTTGTATAATACAATTTCATAAGATCTGGGAGTGAAGATGATCGTATCTTTGATGATCACCCCCCTAGATCTTCTAATTCACAAACTAAGGCCGATAATGTTGAGGTCAGTGCAACTTCAACACAATTGAGAGAGATGCATCATATACGTGATCTGATCGCTGATAGTGTATGGCAAAGTATGTAGTGCTCTTGATAACTAATTATCTAACTTATATACAATGGATAACTGTAATAACTATTTATCTAACTTGAAATGTATTACTAAAAGCTTAGATAATGTGTAACATATTAGTAAAAACTTAGATGGTGTGTAATATATTATCAATGCTTTATTGAATTTCATATTGAGATTGATATTGATTGGAGGATGGACTGTGATGATGCAATAAGGATCGTTTATTTTCAAATGAGCTTCAAATGAGACTGAAAAAAAGGTATACACTTGATTTCATCTAAATTTTATATTCTTAATTAACTTATGTTTGTGGTGGTAATGATTTGTTTAAAATTATGCATGTGGGGTTGATTTTGATGTGAGGATGGATTGTGTTGAGCATGAAAAAGGTACATCTTGTAAGTTGCATTTCTCAAATTTTTCATTGCTCATTATTCATAAAATTATAGTAGTGCTAAGATTTACTATTTTCTATGCATGTGACAAAAATTTAGGTCTATGACTATTGTGAGGATGGAATATGTTACCAAATAAGCATGAAAAAAGGTTTATCTTTTTTCTTTTTATGTTTTTTTTTTCAATGCACATATTATTCTGATAATTCTAGAAATGCTGATTTTTTGACTATTATTTTGTACATGTGGGACCAGAAATGCCATGAGGATGATGTTGATATTGATAGAAATGTTGATTCGTTGACTGTTATTTTGTGCATGTGGAACTAGAATGCCGTGAGGATGATGTTGATGTTGCTTGAAATGATGTACTGTGATTGTAATCTTCTGAATCTTTAAGGCTTGTCCCAGTAGAGAGTTGAGGCTATTTATTTTGGGACTATTTGTAAATTGTATATTTTAATTTCTTTCATTCATCATTGTTAGAATCATGCTATTTGGAGCAAATTATAATATATATCTAATATTGTTTGGAAGTTTGTGGTGTTGGGATATTGTTTGAAATATATATTTAGAATTCTGTAGTGCAGATTGATTTATGACAATAACAGGATGGTAGTCAATCAAATATGCTAGATTTTAAACTAGACTTTACCAAAACTTTTAAAAAATATAACATGACTCAAATAATTTTTTTTAAATATCATAACAATGCTTTGTAAATTTTTTATAAAAATGTTAAAAAGATTTGTCAATTTCAATGTTTTTTAGATTTCAACAAATGACTTGAAACAAAAAATATATAATTTTTTTGGCAACAGTTTGACCTACCAAACATATTTTTAGTGCTTTGGTATTAAATTTTTCATAGCACATTGACGTTACCAAACTATTATATATTTTCTATTTTTGTAAATCATAAAACACAATAATATTACCAAACGCGTTGTCAATTAATAGTTAAATAACTAATATAACATTACACATGTTATGTTATTTGCTAAAACAAAAACCAATATCAAAACACCCATCCAAACGAGGCATTAATGAGTGACTAGTGGCATTTTTGTAAATAGATGAGTTAGGTCTATAAATAGTAAAGAGGAGAATGCATAATTTATTCTCTCAATTCTTCATCAGTCGTGAGAGAGCAATATAGATACACATATATCTCTACATCATCTTCTTTTCTCCATTAAATTTGAGAGGTTTGAAATGATAATTAGAAGGTGCTGAGGAAGAGAGAATTGGTCTACCTATTAAGGGATTGAGTTTGATCCGTTCGGAATCAAAGTCAGAGAAAGTTGATTTCGGTGAGAAATTTAGGGGAATTATTTGGAAGCTCTTCCAAATTGAGGTAGGGATGTCTAACTTATAGAATCTGGAGTTTTTGTGAGTATTGTTTATGACAACTAATTGGTTATCTGGGTATGATTAGATCTCTTTCAAGATTAAAACATGCTAGATTTTACTACTTAGTGAATTATCAGTGTTAAATAATGTAATTACATGTTTATAATTGGCTTAGATGATTATATAAGCATGTTGATGATGAATTGTGAAGGAATTATCTGAATTCATGTGTATATGTGAATGTGACACTTATGTGATTGACAAAATGTCTTGAAAGCATGTTTAATTGTCTATATGAGTGATATGAAATGTGTAATATGTGAAACATGTTCAATGTGAAAGTATGTGACATTTATTTAAAAAATGTGCAAACATGACAATTAGTATTAGATTGCTTTGAATTGTATGTGCACGCTGGCATGAGCATGTGGGATTCATCATCATTCGTACGGTGAGGGTGGTAAGCTCAATTGGGCAGAGTGTTCTCTTGACAAGTAATGAGGTAATCTGGTAAAGAGAAACCTCGTGAGGCAATCCGGTAAAGAAACCCAGTGGAGTGATCCGGTAAAGGAACTCCAATTAGATGGAAGATAGTACTCCCTAAAATAGAGTCCTACAATGAGATAAATTGGTAAAGGAGCCTCAGTTAGGTGGGATTGGACAGCCTGTAAAATCGAAGCCTAATAGATGTGTGGAGAGTATGTGGGAGTTATGCATATCATGTTGCATTATATATTACTTATGATGTGGTTGTGATGTATAGATATTGGAATAACATGATGAAATGCAAACGTATGTTTATATGATATTCACAGAATTTGTGGAATTATGTTTTAGACATTCCTATTGAGTGTGTTGTAACTCATTCCACAAGTACTAACTCTTTTAAGAAATAGAAAGGAAGTGATACAGTTGCCCCAATAGTGAGTTGGCGTGGAGCAGAATTAGTTTCATTTAAAGGCTTTTATTGTTTTATTTGAATGAATGTCCGAATTGTGGACTATGTGCATGTGGTGAATATGTAAAGACCATTTATGTTTCAAAAAATATGTTAAGATTACGTCTTATGATTGCATACGTTTAAATACGAATTTTGAGCATGATTGTAATTTCATACTTTATAAGTATGGATTGAGCATGATGAATGCTAGGAGATGAGAATGATGGTTTATAATTCCATTAATGTCCAATTATGCATGTATATAAATGTTGGCATGATTGAGTAGAGAGAGAACATAAAATGGACCATGTGTGCATATTGAAAGAATAGTTGGCCGTAGGGTTACAATGGATCGTAATGCATATTACAATGTATCGCCATATTACGATGCATCAAAATGCACATTACTATATATAAAAAAATTGAGAAAATGAGATGTCAAAAATAATGGCTTTCGCACCATGTTACGATACATGCGCAATACATCGTAATTTACGATGCATCAAAATCCAAGTTACAATGCATCGTAATATACAGTTGCTGATTGAGTCGAGTTGATTTATAACGAGTGAATAGGTGTGTGTGATGTATATGTGGGGTCCCATTGTAAGAAGGATCATTGTATTTGATGGTACTAATGTATAAATAATATTTTCACTGATTACAAAATGATAACTTAGAATGTTGATCATTGTGATATATCTGGTGAGGGATTGATGCATTGATAAATATAAAGACTTCTATCGTATGTAATGATTTCGGTGATCTGGGTAGGAACTGAGGGTGATAATGGTAGTTTTTCATGGTTGTTCGAGTCGTGGGATAATGATCGAGCGATAATGACACTTAACTACCCCAAAGTTCGGGCTCGGACCAGGGGAGTCACAACAGTTCAAATAATGGGCTGTGACACATATCCTCTCCACACAAGCATTGGACTCCAATTCCCTGGACGATCCAATCCCATCTAACTATGGGTCCTACCGAGATTGTAGGACTCCGATTACTGGATAATCCTCTTCCACCTAACTGGAGGCCCTCCCCGGATTACTCCATGGGGCTCCTCACTAGATTACCCTACGAGGCAAGGGTGACAATTTTACCCGCACTGATGGGTTTTCGCCCCGCCTTGCCCCTAATGGAGGAGATTTGGTATGTCCCTAATAGGAGTAGGGGCGGGTATAATTTTTTTTAAAAAAATTCGACTCAGGTTCGGGGCGAGTATGGGTTTATTAGTCATACCCGACGGGTACCCGCCCCAATTACCAACCCCTCTAACTTGATATATATAAAAATATAATTGTTGTTATGAAGAATTGAACCTTCTCCAATTTTTTTAATGCAAAGGCTCCAACCATAATGCCAACATGTTATTTATGTTAATATTAGACCAATAACTATATTTACCTAATTTATTTTGGAAATCTAATCACTACAAAAATATTAGTATAAGCTTTTTTTTTTTTTTAATAATACTTTAGTGTTAATATTTATTAATTTATTTTCAAATGTATAAAATATAATGCTTAATATTGTATATTTGTTTTAGAATGTTAAAAATATGTAAACATATATGGGTAGAGTTCTTCTACCATATTTTCACACTATTTGTTTTGACATGTATTGCTTTTTTTGGTTAATTTTATGTTCTAATATGTTATTTATAGTATAAATGTTCATTTATTTCATTCTTAAATCTATTAGTATTCATTGATTTAGTAAAAAAAATAATTACTAATTTTTTTAAATAAAGACATGGACTTGCAATTTATAAATGAATCACTACTTATGCCAAATGGTCTTCAAGAAATTAATAAAATTCACTAAAATACATATCACTTTCGGTGCCACTTTTAATCGTTTGATACATATTCTCTCTATTGTATATCACATTTATGTACAAATAAGCTTGGTCACCCAACAATAATAAAATTTTTTGCACCTAACACACCCATTGTCGAATCCGCTTACTATACATATATCTTACAATATAAGATAGGGTTAAGTGCAAAAAACACCCTCGTTATATATAGAAATGTGCAAACCCCCCCCCCCCCCCCATGTTCAACTAACCCCCTACAATTTCAAAATTGTTCAAATAAGGACAAATAGTTAATTTTTCGGTATCGGAGATAGGAAATGACAAAATTATCCTTATGTTATAAAAATATATATATAAAAATGTGCAAAAAACACCCTCGTTATATACAGAAATGTGTAAAAAATACCCTCCAATTTAATATGTGCAGATCACCCCCCACTAGTTATCTCCGATGTGCAAATACCCTCTCTGGCTGGTTGACCAGCATGTTTGACTTAATTTTTTTTTAAATTTCCAAAATTACCCTTCACCAGTTAATACCTTGTTTAGCTTTCTCTTATCTACTATAACCATATATATATATCTATAGGGATGAGAGAGAGAATCGAAGAGAGAGAACCCAATTTATACAAATAATTTCATATATATATATATATACACACACACACACTGTTATATGTCATCATATACACACACACTCTATTACACACACTATTACACACATATACACACACTGTTACATAGAGAGAGAGAGAGAACTGTTATAGAAGTACTAATTAATAAAGATTACTACAACAAATGCCCCAATTTACTATGATTAATTATGCACTTAACCCTTTAATTTTTTTATAACATAAGGGTAATTTTGTCAATTCTTATCTCCGGTACCGAAAAATTAATTTTTTTGTCCTTATTTGAACAATTTTGAAATTGTAGGGGGTTAGTTGAACATCAGGGGGTGTTGTTGCACATTTTTGTATATAGCAGGGTGTTTTATGCACTTAACTGGTGAAGAGGTAATTTTGGAATTTTAAAAAAAATTTAAGTCAAACATTCCAGTTAACAAGCCGGAGGGAGGTATTTGCACATCGGAGATAACTAGTGGGGGGTGATATGCACATACTAAATTGGAGGATGTTTTTTGCACATTTTTGAATATAATGAGGGTGTTTTTTGCATTTAACCCTATAAGATATGATACATCTAATGTCTCATTAGGGTTTGGCATCATGTTCACACCATGTATATGCATTTCCTGCACCTCATTTTCAATGTCCACTCTCTATTTCCTTTCTATTGATGGACCAACACTCAATGTGTAGAGACCGAAACCAAATTTGACCGATTTTTAAAAATTTTCATCATTTTCGTTATGAATGTGTTTCGAATGATATTTTGAATATTTTGAGAGTGGGAGACATGTTTGAAAATATGTTATGATATTTTTAAAAGTTTTTGGAACATTTGGAGAAATTTGACTTTTTAGTCAAACAGGGCCTCGAGATGCGGTCTAGTGGGCCTGAGAATTCAAAAAAATTTTGAAAAAATATTATTTTTGAGATTAGATGTAACAAAATGTTTAATGAGTTAAGGAAGTCATTTTGAGGCCGTTGGAGTTTTCAAAATAAAAAACGGAGCTCAGGAAAGTACGTTAAGTGACTTGGGGGCATTTTGGTCATTTGGCACCCTAGATATTATAAATATCTAGGGCTGAGATATCTCAACCATTTCTCACGGCTCTCTCTCTCTCTAAATCTCTCCCACTTCATCCCTCCACCTTCTCTTTACATTTCTGGTGCATTCGGCTTGGATTTGTAATTCACCGAAGAAGGAAAGTGTGTAGGGGACGGCTAGGGCTTCAGTTTGAATCGAACAAACTCGTGTTTTGGCAAGGTGGAACCGCTGAAAATTTTGAGAAGTGCTTGAAAGGTCTTAAATCTTGAGGTAGGGGTGTATTCTCCCCCCTTTTCATCGATTCTCTAGGACCATTGTGATATATGGTAGTGTTAGCATGGTTTAGAAAGGTAGTAAGTCTTTTCTTGATTTCCTTTGATGTTTAAACATGCTAAGAATGTTCCTTATATAATTTATGTGATGTATGTGAAGCATGTTCGTCTACGCATATTAAATGTGAGTTTTGTGCCACATATATGCAAAATACATGATGTATGTGACTTGTATGAACGTTATACATAAATGAGTATGTGCTTGACATGCTATTTATGACTTGATGATACCTTTCACATGTTATAACTATTGGTTGAGAAGCATGAGGTTCATTACGCTTACCTTGAACCATGACTTAAATTATGTGAGCTTAAATGTCATATGTTGAAAAATGCATCAAAAGAGTATTTTCCATGTTAATGCATTTGGTGATTATTGTTGGTGAAAATGCATGCAATGTTATGCATATGTTATGATTGCTTAGCATAGGTTACTCTTGGTGGGAAATAAAATGGTTGTTGGAAATAAAATGAGTATTAAGAAAGTTGGATTATGAGGAATGATGCACACGGAAGGTGTGATAAGCTAATACTTCTAGTTGGTGGAAAATGGACTCCTCTCCTTCAATTGACAGTTTTCAATTGATGAGGAACCCTAGTGAAAATCTTGAGGTTGACGAATGTCAACATGTGATAATCTTGGTGGTGGTGAAAATCTGGGATTATGAGGTTGAAAGGTTCCGTCATGATACTTCGAAAATTGTAAGGTTAAGTAGTTGAGTTAGTGGATTCATGTAGAGCACTTGGTTGAGAAATTCAAGACATGTGTTATGTGATTTATGGTTGTGCATGGTTACATGTATACTTGCTATTTGTTACGTTGTTACCTCGTCGATGACATGAGTGTCCGAGCATACCATGTAGTGTAGGGATAACATGATGCATATCATGTAGGTTGGCGTCGAGTTGATGCTTAGGTGGGTTTGGCCATCTCTACTGTGTCGCAGTGGTGCTCACCCCTTTATTCTAAACTCTTTTACAGATAAGGCGCCGATGATTGATGGGACTTGAGTGTCCAAGTGGAACTCTCGTAATATTTTGATTCATTTTGGATATTGTATATTTTATGGCTATTCGTGCCGTCTTGTGGCATGTTGATTATGCATTTGTAATCATGGTAGGATTTTTAGTATTTTTGGACTTATGCGTTAAATCCTTGTAATGACTATATAAATTTGGAATCCATCGCATTGGGATGTATTTCTTCGACAAGGTTCATGTTTTAAAACATTTAGAATGTAAAGTCATAACCTCTTCTTATGTTGTGACTCTATGTATGGATTTTTCTCAAGTAAATGAATTAAGAATGAAATGAAATGGATATGTAGTTTGAATGGATGGACTTAAATTATGTTTTTGTATATTATGTTTGAAGTATGATTTGAATGGAATGGATGATTTAGAATGCAAAGATTATGAAATTATATTTTCATTCACATGTTGTAAGTTGTGTGAATGTTTTGATGCCAATTGAGACAATAGAGTAGTCATTGGGGGGACGCATGCCCAAAAGTATCCATTTTGATTTCAATGAGTGAATGGAATATATGTATATAGAAAGAGAATTATGTTAGCTTCAATTTGATAGGTCATGGACTTTGTTTGGATTTAAATTGAGAAAGTTATGCATGTTTTAGTGCAGGTGTTGGTAATCTGACCTACACCCATTGATTTGAGTATAACCCAAGTTTTAGTTGGTATTTTTAAATGATTCAAATTGAGTTTGAAACTAGACATGTTGAGAATGATCTATGCCAAATTTCAAGTCAAACGGACTTACGGATTGTGAGATATTAGCATTTGAAGTCAGGTTGAGGAATGTTGTCAAGATTCAAGTCAGGTGCAGTTTGAGGCGACTCAAAGTGAACTTTGAGGTGCCTGAAAATATTTGAGGGGCCTCAAAGTGTAGTTTGAGGCACCTCAAAGAGCCTTTTGGATGGCTTCGTTCCTTCTGGAAGTTTGAGGGGACTCAAAATGATGTTTAAGGCGCCTTAAAGTCTTGTAAACCTTAAAATGGTGAAATTTTATGATTTTTTTATTATCTAGGAATGGAAATGGAATGTCATGGATACATAGACCAATGTGGGGCCCATTAGGATGGATAGTGATGAGTATATGCACAGATAATTACAAGTGTATAATTAGCTTTCGCGGTAATTCGAGAAAATTGAGGAGGTTCATTGGGGTTAATGAACGGGTTCACCTCCGATTTTTCAAAAGTCAGGAAATGGGGCGTGACAACATGGTATCAGAGCGTGATATCAAAGGGTGATTGTGGTTAGGGTATGGATGATGAGCATGAGTCACCTCAGTTTCTGGAGAACGAAAATCGAGGCGTGACTTGTCTCCTTTAAAAATTTCTATGTGGACATTTATACAACACAGTGAGACTTTATACTTACATTTTCCCGAACCAATCCAATAGAGGACATTACTTTATTCAGTAATAGTCACTCTCACTTTCCATACTAGGAGTTACACACCTAACTCAACGTATGGCGTATAAAGAAAAATTTACAATTAAAAATCACGTATATCACATATATTATCCACACACAGTTAGACCATTTTCTTCTTTAGTGTCCCGAGATATACAATATAACATATAACAGTTATAAGTAATATATGTTAGACCATTTACTTCTATTTTGTCAAATTCTGGTTAATTAGCAAAGTGTCTAAAAACTCAATTAGATTAATTGATGAGTTTAAACCATTTATTTTGAACATCTAGTTTTATGATATTAAGTTGTTCTTTAGTGTCCCGAGATATATAGTATAACATATAACAATTATATGAAATATAAGTTAGACCATTTTCTTATATTTTCTTAAATTCTAATTAGTTAGTCATGTGTCTAAAAACTCAATTAGATTAATTGAGAAGTTTAAACCATTTAATCTGAATATCTAATTTTATGAAATTAATTTTTTCTTTAGTGTCCCAAGATATATAGTATAGCATATTAGTTAAAGTAATATAAGTTATATCACTACTTTATTTTTTTGTCAATAATACTTCAACATTAATATATATTAGAATGTTAATAGTGTATTAATGTCAAGAGATATTGACGATGATCTAAAAAATATGCTAATTCAATGAGATGTGTACTTAATGTTTGGTATCGATGCTCTATTATTTGAGTGAGATTAATGTTTTTATTTGATTTCAAGATACTGAAAATTGTGTTATTGATTTAGTTAATACTATAATTTATAACGTTTGTTTGTTATATTCAAAATGAGAGAGAATATTATTGTAATTTAATTAATGTTTTAAACTTATTTTAATAAATGGCCCAAACTTTCAGTATTGTAGATAAATATTATTGTTGCGTCTTATATGAATAAAAGATAGCGATGGAGTGGTAGTAGGAGTGTCTAATTAATATTGAAGTGTGTGCTCAAGGGATGAGGTTTGACTCTTCACAACAACATATTACTTTAACAACCCAACCATAAAAAATAAAAAATAAATAAAAAAACTGTTAGTGGGGCGAGTATTGCAAGACTACTAATAACCCGTTTTCGGTTTTTAACGAAAATGGTATATGGGTTATGTTAACGGGGCAGAGTAGGGTGTAGGCGAACCCACCCCGCTGCCACCCCTACACGAGCCTCCTACCCAGATTATCTCAGCACTCGTTAAGAGGATTCACCATATAATTGAGCTTACCACCCTCACCATATGCTTGCCAATGAATGAAGATGAATTTTCATATGCTCATGTTAAATATATGTGCACATATAATTAATCGTAACATGATAACCACTCAACATGTTTATACATTTTCATACAATTCCCACATGCATCCACATTGAACATGAGTCACATTTTTCACATTTAACATCACTTATATTGATAATTAAACATGCTTTACTTCTAAAGATTCTTTCAAGATAATTATCAAATGCATAAATTTCACCTCCACATATACACATAATTCTCTCACATATCACATTCAACATGCTTATATAATCATTCAAGGCAATTATAAACATGTAACCATCATACTTCACATTGTAAAGTCTTTAAATTATATAATCTAGCATGTTTTAACCTTGAAAGAAATTTAATTATACCCTCATAACCAATTGGTTGACATAGACAACCAATATACTCACACAAACCCCAAATTCCATGGGTTATGCCTCCCTACCTCAATTTAGAAGAGCTTCAAAATAATGTATCCAATTTTTTACTGAAATTAACTTTCTCCAAATTTGATTTTGAATAAATCAAACTCGAGCCCTCAATGCGTAGACCAATTCTCTCTTCTTCAGTGCCTTTTAATTCTCGCCCCAAGCCTCTTAATTTCAATGGAGAATGAAGAAGATGAACGTATCTATACATATATATATATATGTATATATATTGCTATATATTGCTCTCTTAAGTGACTGATAAAGAATAAGAGAATGAGAGTTGTATTCTCTTAATTTCTATTTATAAACCTAACCTCTGATATTTACAAAAATGTCACTAGTCACTTATTAAACTTTTTTGGACTTTATTTTCACTCTCGATAACTCCTACTTACCCAAAATCGATTCCATAGCTCAGCAAATATTATATTTAAGAAAATCTCAAACTTTGGTGTTGTTCTAACACTTTCGGATTTTCCGAGCCCACCCGACCCGAAAAATTCAAAATTTGCCAAACGCTCCCAAAACTTCTTCGGACCCTTGCATAAATCCTCAAATATGTATTTCACATTTAAAACACTCATATAATTATTTAAAGCATTTATATGACAGTAAATAAAAAAAATAGGTCAAAACTGTCACGGTTCTTACATATTTGAATCACCAAAGATTGGTCAAATATCAGTGTCCAGTGTATTGATGTAGCATCACTGATTTCAAATATGGTTAGGTAAAACTTTTTTAGAAAGTGGCCATTAATCGGTTGATAGTCAATCATTCCGTCAATATATGTTAGTCTATATGCGCCAGCTTTTAATACTTCATGGATGACATATGGTCTGTTCTAGTTAGGGACCATTTAATTCCTAAAAATTTTATCCTTGATACCAATCGGCAAAAAAAATTTCAAGACCAGGTCACCAACTCTAAAGGACTAAATCTTGACGTGCTTATTATAAGCTATTGTTGCTATTTTCTATTGAATCTGTAGATGGTCAAAAGATTTCATTCGCTCATCGTCCAACTAAATGAACATAACTTTCACTATACTTGTTCAGTTATAAATCGATTAGCGAAGTAGGTCGATTGATTGCGAGCATGCCAGAACCATAATGTTGGCTCAATGTAAATAACTCGGTTGAACATAAATATCTCATTTGAAAGTCTTGTTGGATCAGGCGATTGGCTAGGGAGAGAGAATATGAAACTCTATTTTGAGTTCTTTCCTTGCCTCAATTAAGAGGACTTTTAACTATGCACAAATAATTTTGAGACTGACTCGTAGAATGAGGGAGGTAGAAGGAGGGAGCTAGCAAGGAGGGAGGTAGAAAGAGGGATAAACAGACTGACGGACGGATTAGAAGAGGCTGAGAGCAAGAAAATTGAGGGAGAGGTAGATTGAGTAAGAAGTAGAGCAATATTCTAGGAGAATATTGTAAGAGGGATAGATTGCACGTAATGCAATTGTTTTGTTATGGTTATTGGGAACCCTTCATACAAAGTTTCGTTTGTTTATTTATTGAAGAAACTGAGTACATCACTTGTACTTATAAGATAATTATGGAAATAAAATAACAAAGAAAACATTATTGGTGGTTCATCAACCTCTTCATACAAGAGTCCATACCCAATTCAAAGTTATCCACGCAGTCTCTCCCTTTCCTAATGCAGCAGAATTATTGGAGTCCATTCTTTATGAGGAGTCCAACAATACCTATACTCATCCTAGAATCCATGTTCAACCCAGTCTTTATTATTCACAAAACTCATAGGAGTCCCCTTATCAGCCTGTCACAATATGGAGCCCACCCCTTTTTAAACTCTTGTATCCATCCGGTAAGATTAAGTGATATTCATGTATATCTATATATATGCACACGCACATGTATAGATATACCGTGTGAATAATTAGATAGATATGTGCATGTTATCTGTTAGGACAACCTTAGCTCATACTTCGGCCCCTTTGAGTTTTATTCTTGAGAAGCCTCATCATTAGCCTTATTACGACAACTTTTATACTGGGCTGCCAAGTGGCGCAAGTTTTGGTGCCAACAACTTCTCCCTGAGTTCAAATTCTTGGGGTGAGCCTTCTACCTTATCATGCGAATTATAAGAAATTTTGAATTTGAATGATGTTTTATCCCTATCCATTAACTGCACACTTGAAATTAATGCCCACATTACTCTTCCGTCCTTGAATCTTGAGCGCCCCTTATTTAAACTCGACTATTCCCCTTTCTTACTCACAAACTCTACTGCTTCCTTCCAGTCATCAAACCCTAGTTTACTTCCTACTCTCTCTGATTCTATAGCCCCCAAATCCACTGACTTAGCACCTCCTTCTGATGATCCTTTTTTTAACACTAAATAAGCTGAGGCGATTGTCAATGCCACCGCCCTCAACCAACTCTACCTAGACATTCTTGTCGACCTCCCCAATGGCTCCAAAAGGCTTGGCCCTGCCTTTGTAGAGGAAATGCCCTCTGATATCTCGTCTTTCTATCCCTTGGCCAAGAAACATCTCATGCTTTAAAGCCTAATGGCCATAAACGAACCCCCAATTACCCCATACTAACTTCAGAACTGGCATTCAGTCAATTCAGTCAATTCAAAATAGAATGCCTAGGTAGATTGTGTTTCTGTCAAGAAAGGCAAACTGTGGAAAGCTTGCGGCATTTATGATGCCATCTAACTCAACACCATGCCTATGATCCATGAAAAGTATCTCATCTGTTCTGCTACCCTGTTCTGGTCAATTACAACTAATTCCTTCCATTTGCCTTGTGGAATGATTTCTCTAACCATCCGGGACATTTGTATGTTAATTGGGCTCAAGGCGATGTACATTGAAGTTAGTTCCCTTCTCCCTGAATCGGCAATATCCTTCCACTACCCACCAAAAACCACAGGCAGCAAGGCCACCATCTCTTCCTATTTCCCTTTTCTGATGGCCACCAGAAAGACTTTTGGTCCTGTTAGTGACGGCGAGCACATCACATTCCTTCTTTACTGGCTGAACAAGTGCCTCCTTGATGTATCGGTCCTACAAGTTACGAAGGATGTGACCGAGATTGCCCTTGCTCTAGCTAAGGGAAAAACCCTTGCCCTGGCTCCTTTTCTTTTGTGCTACCTTTACAGAGGTCTTTACGACCTGGTGATGACCAATTATGTTCGATCAGGTGGCCTTTTCTGGTTATTCCAGATATGGCTGAGGGCTTATTTCCCTAAACTAAGCCCAGTGATTTTTCTATCGGCCAAGGATTCCCTGGTCTCCTTTTCATATGCCTCGGCCTTGCCCAAGGCTCAATCCTTTAGTGACTACATCAATTCTTCACTGTCGCCAACGTTCTGCCTCACAGTTTCTTCCATTCTCAGACCTTCCTCAGATTCCAACCAGGCTCCAACCACCAACAAGTTCTTCCACCAAATGGGAGCTAGACGACTACAATGCTTCTTGGGCTAATTTTCTGTTAAGTTGAGATCTTCATTATAGTACTGCCCCTCTGTATTTTCCAAACAGTCGAGTAAGGGTGGAATCCTACAACCAAGCTCAACTTGCGATGCAATTTGGCCTTGTGTAATTAATTCCCTTATCTCCATACTTTTCCTACAAGTTGACCTTTGACGACATGGTCAAGTTTCAAGAGGACCGATATGTCCTTGATGTATCGACCAGAAATAAGAACACAACCGATCGGTTTTGGTTTCAACCCTTCACTCCTCAACCCTAGGCCAATCCTTCTTTCAACACTTGGTGGGCTTCCCACATTACTTTAGCCTTAGACATTGATGAATCTGTCTTGTTCTGGCGCCTTACCAACTACTTAAAACTCCCAGCTGTTAGCTCTTAAGGGGACAATACATCTTCTATTGCTTCACCCAAAAAGGATGTGAAAGCTCTTACCAAGAATACCTCAGTACCCCTTGTTATTGAAGCCCCCACAACCACCAGAACTAGGTCAAAGTTTAAGCAAGGTAGCTCACTGATCTTTTGTGTACTCTTAATTATTTTTCTCAATCTGACCTTGTTCTTTCACAACCCAATCTTCTAGTCAAACCCTTAGCGATCAATCCATCGACCTTACAGTTAAGGCGGATCCCCAGGCCGAGGAAATCCAGAGCCAACCTTAGCCAATAGTTGAGACTTCACAACCTCTTCCACCTAAGGTAACCTTCAAAGTCCATTCTGTTCATTTTCCCTAATGGGTACCCTAACATTATCTTCCATTTCAGCCCAAGAGAAAGAAAACTACCGCTAAGGGTTCATTGAAAGGTACCAAGCTCATCTCAGATCCATCCCTAGATCTCGCATCAGATTCTGCTGACGAACCTCTTGTCAAGAGAGGTAAAAGAAAGTCAGGCTCCATTCCACAGGTACCTCATTTTCTTTGCTTACTTGGCTTATTGATTTCACTTGACTTGTCCTTCTCATTATTGCTTCTGTAGGTCGATCCTAAGGATGTGCTCCAACATCAGTCTCCCCCCGACGCAGGGTAAGTCAACCCCTCTCCTGAAGGTTTGGAGAAGAATGGCCTATTAGCTAAGAACACCGATCCCCTGGCCCAACCAGCAACTTTTACTTTCTGTAACATGGCCGAGTCCCTCACTCCCGTCAAGGAAGTATGTATTTAATCGCGAGTTCTCTTGATGTTTTTCCTTGTTCTTTAATTCCATTACTCATTTTCGCTCCTTTTCAGAGGCAAGTCCAATCCTTCCCTTCCTGGCCTGTCAGTGGTTCTTTTTTTGCTATGAAGAATTATTTCCAATCACTAGTTACCTCAATTTTGATGGACAACTCCTCTATCAATGCTCCCCTTCCCATTGAATCCACTCTTTCTGTGCAAACCTTCGTAGAAGCAAAGGAGGCTCTCAAGAAGATCTTCGACCAGGATCTTTCAGACCTGCCTTCTTTAGCTCTTGAGATTTCAGCCTTGCTAGCCACTATTAACCGACACAAGAACCTCTCCTTAGTTATGCAGGCCGTCATTGTGTCCCTGCATGTACAACTTCCTACAATGGTCGAATCCATTTCTGAAGCCATTTATGTTGTTTCCCTTTTTGAACAACAATCTGATGCTAAGAAGGAATTAGGAACTCAGATCCTGGAGATAGTGGTAGAATTTGAGAAGCTTCACCATCTAAATAAAGAGCTTGGAAAAGAAGAAGAACACCTACGAACGAAGCTTGCCCAGGTCAAGGCTGCTAGGGCTGATGTTTCTTCAAGAGCTAGTGCCTTGCTAGAAAAGACAGATCAACTAGCTCCCCAGCACATTGCCCTCAAGTCTCAAATCCCTGAGCTACAAAAAAGCAAGGTCATGGCCGAGCTTGTTTTGCAACAAAACAAACTCTTTTGGGAGAACATAAAACTTAAATTGAACGCTTTGTAATTTCTTTTGTTATATAAGTTGTTGGTGCTCTTGTATTTTGAACAATCAACCATGCTTCCTTTTGGCTTATTATTCAAGACTTTATCAAAGATAAATCTAAGTTTAACAAAAGAACACAAAAGAAAGGGAGAAGAAGAAAAAACAAAATAAAAAAATAAATAACAATTTGTTAATCTATACTATACTCAGGAATCTTTTCCTTATTATTCTTGAACTGATCGAACAATCTAATATCCGGCCAGTCTCTCAAATATCGTTGGCCGATATTCTATTAGATAGATTCTGTTGATCGGCCTAGGATGCACTTCCCCATCCAAGTCTTTTAACTTGTATGCTCATTTACTCACCACCTGATGAATCAAGTATGAACCATACCAATTTAGAGACCACTTACCATAAACTCGATCATGCTTTCCCATTGGTAAAATTACTTTCTATACTAAACGCCTTCAGCAAATGACTTTGGCCTCACCCTCTTGTTGTAGGCCTTCATTAATTTTTGTTTGTGAGCCCTGATATGGTCTAGAACATCCAGTCGTATATCGTCTAGATCTTCTAACTCAATTAACATAGCAGGATTGTAATCGGCTGGTTGTAAGTTCTGTTGCAATGTCACTCTGGTTTATCAAACATTTAGTTCCATAAGAAGAATAGTATCATGGCCATAGGTCAACAAGTAGGGAGTAACGCCTGTACTTGTTCTCTTTGAATTTCTGTAGGCCCAAAGGGCTTCTGACAATAACTCATACCACACCCTAGGTTTTTCCTCAATCATTCTCTCTATGATTCTAATAAGCACTTTGTTTGAAGTTTCTGCCTAGCCGTTACCTTAGGTGTAATAAGGCGTTGACGTCACCATCTTGACCTTCATTTTATCCCCATAGGCCAACACTTCCATTGCTCTGAACACGGTTCAATTGTAGGCCACAATTCACTCTGGGAGGCTGAAGCGATGGAAGATATGCTTCTTTATAAAATCAATCACTACCACTAGTCTATTAATCAATAATGTAGTAACCCTTGTGGATGGGTGTGAGTGGGTGGGTGTGAAGACAGACACTGGGCTGAGCTACCACACTGACAGGGTACAGGGTGCTCAATCCCACATCGCCTGGGTGTGGAAAAGGGGATGTGCTTATATTTAGTATGTTCTTTTCAAATGGTATGAGGCCTTTTGGGGTAAAACCCAAGAGTAAAATCGTGCGGGCTCAGGCCTAAAGCGGATAATATCATACCATGTGTTGGAGCAGGGTATTACAGTTGGTATCAGAGCCTGAACCCAACCGGAAGTGTGCCAACAAGGACGTCGGGCCTCGTAGGGGGGTGGATTATAGTAACCCTTGTGGACGGGTGTGAGTGGGCGGGTGCAAAGACAGACACTGGGCTGAGCTACCACACTGACAGGGTACAGGGTGCTCAATCCCACATCGCCTGGGTGTGGAAAAGGGGATGTGCTTATATGTAGTATGTTCTCTTCAAATGGTATGAGGCCTTTTGGGGTAAAATCCAAGAGCAAAACCATGCGGGCTCAGGCCCAAAGCGGACAATATCATACCATGTGTTGGAGCGGGGTATTACAAATAAGCCATAGCCTCTAACCATTTCATGAAGTAATCAGTGGCCATGATAATCCAATTGTGTCCTCCTGATGATGGTGGGTTGATTTTACCAATGAGATCTATGGCCCATCCTCTGAACGGCCAAGGTTTGACAATCATTTGCATCTCTTGGGCTGGGACTCTTTGAATCGGCCCATGCCTTTGACATGTATTACAGCCTTTGGCATATTCTATACAATCTTTCAAGATTCCTGGCCAATAATACTCATATCGTCTTACTAGCCAGCGTATTTTTACTCCTGCTTAATGGGCTCCACAAGTTCCTTTATGGACTTCTGCTAGAATCCTCAAGGATTCTATTTTACTGATACATTGGAGTAAAAGTCCATCTTCTGCACTTTTCTTGTACAGTTTTCCAGCTAATAACAAATACCTCATAGCCTATCTTTTGATTCTTCTATCTACTAGCCGATTTAGATCTTTTAGGAAATCGACCAAAGGATGCCTCCAGTCAACATCTTCTAAGGGGTCAACATCAATTGCAAATGTGTCAGCTATGGTTACATTTTGTACTTCAACTTAAGGGAGGATCCTTCGCAAAACCCTAACTAGCCTTTTGGCCAATCCTTCCAGGACCCTTACTCCTAAGGCGATTTGGGCTAGATCGTTTGCCACCTTGTTGAATTCTCTTGGTCGATATTCTAGTTTCATAGAGTCGAACTGCTCTACTAACTGAAGGGCCAAGGAATGAAACGGCCTCAACTGCCAGGCTAGGCATTGGAAATCTTCGAATATTTGGCTGATAACCAAGTTTGAATCACCTACTATGTGTACATCCTTGACTAACATTTCTAGTAGGATTTCTACGCTGATGATCATCACCTCATATTCTGCTTGGTTATTAGAGCACTTGAAGTCTATAATCATTATCCCAGCCTCAACGCTATCACTGGTACTAGATCCATCAAACATCAATGTCCAAGGTATCATAAATAGGGCAGCTACTTCTAGTTCATCAGACACATAGGGGTCGTTATTAGTTGAAGGATGGTCTGCTAGAAACTCGGCTAATGCCCTTCCTTTAACTAACTTCTGAAGGACATGAACAAGGCTGAATTCGATCAAAGCTAGAGACCATTTGCCTATTCGACCCATAATCAAAGGTTGTGACAACATGTGTCTAATGATATTGGTTTGACAAATTACGTAGACTGGCATTGGAAGCATGTATACTCTCAGCTTCATAGCAGAAAAATATAATGCCAAACACAATTTCTCAATCAAGGTATATCTATGTTCGACCAAGGAAAGGACTCTGCTTAAATAATAAATGGCTTTCTCATTGCCTACTTCATTATCCTGGGCCAACATACTTTCGATCGATTCCTTGGCCGTTGATAAATAAAGTTTCATTGGCCACTTTTTTCGTAGAGGCATAACTACGGGTGGATTGGCTAGGTACTCCTTTATTCTGTCGAACGCCTGCAGATGCTTTTCATTTCATAAGAAGTCTTCCTTAGCTTTTAGCCTTAACAGTGGCAAAAATGTGTGAATTTTCCTAGTGTAATTAGAAATAAATCACCGTAGAAAGTTTCTTGACCGATGAATCTCTGGAGTTATTTTTTGTTCTTAAGGGCCACGATATTCATGATTACTCTAGTTTTGTTCTTATCGACCTCTATTCCACATTGATGTACTAAAAAACCCAGGAAGTTCCCAGCAGACACTTCAAAAGCACACTTGATAGGGTTCATTTTTAGGTTATGGGCTTGCATTCTCACGAAAGTGGCCCTAAGATGTGCTAAATGCTGCTTTTTGGCTGACGACGTTATCACCACATCATTGACATAAACTTCTATGAATCGGCCAATTATGTCGTGGAATACGGCATTCATCGCCCTTTGGTACGTAGCCTCGGCATGTTTCAATCCAAAAGGCATGACCACCCATTCGAACGTCCCAATCAACCCTGGACATCTGAAAGCTGTTTTAGCTTTGTTTGCTTCCACTATATATATTTGATTATAACCAGTATAGCCATCCATGAAAAACATGATTTCATTTTTTTTGGCTAAATCTATCAACTGGTGGCCTAATTCAGGTTTCAAAAATTGACACATACCCTCAGCTTCTCGTTCTTCTTAATAACTGGTACCACATCAGAAATCCATTCCACATACCTAGTTGTTCGAATAAAGCCTGCCTTCAAAAGTCTTTCTATTTCTTCTTTGACTTTAGAAACTACTTCTTGGGATATTCTCCTTGGTGGCTGCATGTACGGTCTATAGCCCTCCTTGATGGGTAACTTGTGCTCTACCAATTCTCTTAATAACCCTGGCATTTCCTCATAGTTCCATGCGAAACAATCTTTGAACTCCTTTAGTAACTTGATCATCTCAGCCTGGTACCGAGGTTCCAAAAAAACACTAATGTATATAGGCCTAGGATCATCAGCCATTCCCAAATTTACTTCCAACAACGAATCCTAAACATCCGCCTTAAGGTCATCCAGTTAGTTGGGGTTGATTTTAAATCTGCTAACTGAATCCCATCCAGTTTTCCATCATTAATTTTGGCTACTTCAGCCATGTTGGTTAATAATTCATACTAGAATTATTTTGCGTTGGCGATTCTCTTTTCTACTAAATATGCTCTCAAGCGAGCACAGGTAGCCTTGAAGGCCTGTCACCTATCGACTTCTTTATTATGCTTGTCCGTCATCATTAACTGTTATTTTGACTTAGGATCAAGTTGATGGAGTTCCAGCATCGGCCGATGTGCTTCATGTAATAACTCCGTTACTTCTGAAGCTATAAATCCTCTTCTCGTCACCACTCCAATGGGTCGTCCCCTCTTACTTATCCCAATGAATTTGATCAAGGACAAGTCTCATTGTATAACGCAGCTTCGGCGGTGTATAATTTGGTAATGAAAGGCTTATCAGCCTCTATTATCCTGACCTCATCTTCATCCCATAAAATCAACATCTGATGTAATGATGATGAGATACACATATCGGGGTGAATCCAATCGCGGCCCAGTAATAAGTTATAGGCTGCGGTTGACTCAACAATAAAGAAAGCAGTGAACAAGGATCAGCCACCAATAGTAATATCTAAGGGGAGTATTCCTTTAGTATTAGTAGAACCCCCGTTGAACCCGTTGATACAGACGTCCGTCGGGATTACGTCTTCCATGTTTTTTCCTAGTGTTTTCATAGTCGTTAATGGAATAACATTGACTACTGATCCACTGTCAACCAGTACTCAGTTGACTGGCTGGCCTTCCACCCATGCTTTAACATATAACAGCCTCAATTGTTGAGTCATGGCCATTAGTGGTTTTTTAAATATCACCTTGTCAGCCGTGATGGCACTTTCTATGGTCACCTGTATTGTCACCATCTCCTGAGCGAACTTTTTTTCTGTCTACATTGAGCTTGGCAGGATCAGCCATGGCACATAGCTGGTTAGGTTTTACTTGAAAAATGACAAGCAAAACAAACGTCATACTACAGATTACCTTCTCTAGGAAATTTTAAAATCTGACTCGATACTTCGCCGAGTGCTTAGGATCCTGATCAGACTGATTCTCCCTTTAGGAAGACTCTTCATCAGCCAGGGAAGGGGACACACCTACAAGTATATCTACTGCAGCCTCTAAATTATTACCATCGACCCACTTCTCCTAGTTATCAACCTGCTTCCTCCTCATCTCAGCTTTTTTTTGTTGCATTCTTTATTTCTGAGCCCGGGTAAAGGTCCCATTAGGCATCACGTTCTTGGGGAATATGGGATGCATTACCCTTGTCCATCTATTATGGGTGACCATGGGTGGTTTCACCATTCTCGATGCTGGACGGATGTCTGCTTTCCTCACCCACACATTTGGCTGGCCTAACACCTCCTTTTTGAACCTTGGCGAATCATAATGGGTAGGCAGTAATCATTTGGGGACTTCTCTCCCTTTACGTAGAGTGACCTCCACTTTTGGCTGGATTCTCTAAAAAAAATATTGACATGCAATAGCCTGAGCAGCCCGATTGAGGAAACATTATCCTCTTATGCACACTTTTGCATGCAACCTGCCCCTCGAGTCTGACTTCTTTACTATTAAGAGCCTTACAATTTGGGCAGCATCCCTTTTCGATCAAAGCCAACTGGGTTTCTCGCAACCTTCTTTCCAATTCCTCAACTATTCTTTGACTTGAGGATTCTAGTAATGTGTCATTGTCAGTGTTCATCTATTAGCTTTCGGCTTTACTAGAGAAACTGATCATGTTGCTAGCGACAATTATAGGAAAAAGGTTACTGTCAACCCCCATTACTTCCATCTGTTTATCTAGGAACTTCATAATGCCTTCTGCACAATATTACGAAATATCATACAATCGTTAGTACTATGGGTCCAAGAATTATGGCATTTACAATATTTTTTTCCTTTCAACTCCACGACTGAAGGTATCTTGTGCCCTTTGGGCAAGATGATCTACTTATCTTCTACTAAGTGATCAAATATTTTATCAGTTATAGACAGGTCGAATAAGTAAACTTTGCCAACGTCCACTGTTTCCTTTTTTACAGGATAGGCCGATAACTTAGCTAGGTGGGAACCACTAGTTGCTGGTTTGACTCTGATTAAACTTTCACAAGTATATGGCTTCTTAATGTGGACCTCTGCTACATTTGCTATGAGATCCTCACTAATGTCTACCGAGAAAATCTAATAATTGGGATCTTTGTAATAAGTCCCCTTTGATGAGATTTTTCTCTCCTTTTCCTTATTTAGAATTGACTCATATCATGTAACCCTATCGGCTAACTCGAATATGTCATAGAATTTTATACCCTCGAACCTCTTTCTATATTCAATGTCTAGACCGTTTAGGGATAACTTTGCATATTTCGTCTCAGGGAGGATCACTCAACATTTCAGCCAAGCCTTCCTGAACTTGGTTATGAAATTTTTGACTATTTCCCTAAGCAATTGACTTAGCCTGGACAAATTAGCCAATGTAGCCTCAGGTTCTGGGCGATAAAACTGAGTATGAAATAGTTACTCCATCTGCTGCCAAGTTACTACAGAATTTGGCCGCAGATTAGAGTACCAAGTGAAAGCTATACCAGTTAATGAATTGGGAAACAACCTTAATTTCCATATTTGATTTGCACTAAACTCTCCACATTGAATTGTGAAGCGATCAATGTGATCAAGTGTTGACTGATTTCCCTCTCCACTAAAAATAACGAAATTGGGGATTTTATATCCGGTTGGGTAATTTAATAAATCATACTCCTTAGGGTAAGGTTTCCTAAATGTAGGTCAATTAGTTCTTCTTAACCTAAGGCTCAATAAATGTCCTCAAATCAATTTTTGAGAACATTCAAATTTGTTGGTTGTTTATGTTCCGGCCACCTAGGTAGCCGATTATATTCCACTTGCCCCCCGTGTGTAGGAGCGATCTGGGGGTCTTATCTTCTTCCCTATTAGGGATTAACCCAAAGGACGACTAGGCCTGTGGGATAATTTTAAGCATAAACCTGGTGTTGTTCAGGCAACCATCTATCCGTAATTTTGGCTGATGGCTGATTTTTGGCCTCTCGGGCTGAGAGCTATTAGACAGCAAGTTACTTTGCACAGAAGACTGAGGCAGGGGCAAGATTGGACCCTTTAGTTTCTGATTTGCCTGTTGAGCCTTTGAATGGTGAGGAGACTGAGGCATTGGAGTCTTGAATGGTTGATCAACCATTGGAGGTTGATTGCTGATAAGTGTTCAATTCTATGCATTTGAACCCTCTTTATTGCATCTGTTAGTTCCATTTTTATGATTACCGAGATATGTTTACGGTATTTTTGTGTTTTTGATGTATTGCAGGTCTTGTAGTAAATGGAGCAAAGTTTGAAGGTTTTTTGCAGCTGAAGAGAAAAGTCAGAAATGTAGCCAAAGGCATCTCGATCAATCGAGATGTTGATCTCAATCAATCAAGATCTCGATTGATCGAGATCCAATCTCGATTGATCGAGATTCTGCAGAAGTCACTTGCCCACTTGCTCACCTGCTCTCCCACTTGCAACAAAATCTCCCTTTTTGCACGACTTAGGGGGATTGTCTAACTTGAACAAGACCCTTGGGGACCTTCTTGATACAAGGGATATATATATTGATATATATATATATGGTGGGCCCCAAGGTTGAAAAAGGAAGCCTTAAAGCACCAAAAAACCACACATCTCACATATCTCTCAACACACATCAGATTATCTAAGGAGAGACCTTCGGGAGAGGAAGAGGAGAAGCTGAACCAGACCAAGAAGCTTCACTTTCTTCATCAATGGAAGAGTGCAAGGCAACCATGAGCAACTAACTCTTCTACTAGGGTGTTGGTTTCAACTCCTAGCCATGTAAACTTGTTCATCTTTGTAGCACTTGGGATTTGTAATTAAATGTTGATTATTTAGCATAGTGATCATGTAGACTAATACATTTCTTTTATATATTCATATGATTTTGGTTTTATTCTTGTCTTAGAGTATAATCTTCATGTGAATGCACAACATTTGCATATTCCACAAGAAGTGCAAATGATGGCTAGATAATGGTGTTTAAATGAATGTGTTATGTTTGTTTGTATAAATCATGCCAAGATAAGGTAGTTTGGATGCATGTAGGTTCACTTAGAGAGTAGGGTAATTAGATAGTTAGTTAGGTTGAAGAGCTATGCTTATTGAAGATGGATTATGATAGGTGGACGAACACATTGATCTTTTGATATGTCATTGAGGTCACAAGCCTAATGACATTGTTAGGCATTTAATTAATGAATCCCATGCTTGCTACACTTATGAACATGTGAATGGCTAGTGGTGGAAACCAACCCTAGTTCTCTCTCCCATCCTTTACTCTTTAATTTTATTGTCATTACATTCATGCAATAATTTATAAACAAAAATTTAAAAATCTGTTTTTAGGATTAAAGTAGAATTAATCTTTCTTTAAGACAATTGCGACTAGTCCTCGTGAGATCGATACCCTCTATATAGAACCGTATCTACAAAGATTCGTGCTCTTGCGAGTGGTTAAATTATATTTTGATAAAAAGGGCAAAATTAAGCTTACAATATAATTCGAGTTTAGCCACATCAAAATTTTGGCACCGTTGCCAGGGACTACGGTGTAATTGTCGCCTTTGGAAGATTAAATCTGGTTTAATTCTTAGGCTAGAAATTCTTTCATTCTTTTTTGTATATATCTTGTTCTTATTGCTCAAATTTCTTGATTTTAGGTATACCACATAGCGGGCATCTAAAAGGATTAACGTTGGAACCCTTTGTGAGTATAAAGTCTAAAATTAGTAGGTTTGTGTTCATTCATATTTTTTTTTGTATCTATTATTGTTTATTTTGCATGTTGAGGTGTGTTCTACTATTAATGCATGTTAGGTAGACGATCATTGTCACTTCCTTTGCTTCCTTGTAATATTGAAATTGAAAGAACACTTAGACAACGTAGAGGAACCTCTAGGGACCCTATATTGCCTAGGACTGAAAACATGGATCCAAATGAGAGACAACCTCCCGGTCTACCTCCTTTTAATCATGAACAGCCACCTCCACCTCCACCTCCTCAAGGAGAGTTGCTTATGGACTTTTACCTTCCGACTACATTTGAAGTACCTTCATGTATTCAATTTCCGGATGTAGCGGCAAATCAATTCGAAATAAAGTCCTCCACCATCAATCTTCTTAATAGCTTCCATGGTCTCCCTAATGAGGATCCATACCGGCACTTAGATTACTTCCTTTCTGTGTGTTCCACCATTCGTGTACCACACTTTACGGAGGATGATCTAAAGCTGCGTATGTTTCCCTTCTCCCTAAAAGATAAAGCTAGAAATTGGTTCAATTCCTTCGAACCTAACTCAATCCATTCTTGGGCGGAGATGCAAATAGAGTTCTTAAAAAAATACTTCCCAATGGGAAAGACGAGTGATATTTGGAGAGCCATCACCGGATTCACCCAAATTGACCAAGAACAATTTCATGAGACGTGGGAGAGGTTAAAAGATCTTCTTAAATCTTGTCCGCATCATGCTGTCCCAAAATGGCAGCTAGTGCAAAGTTTTTACGATGGGGTGAGTGAGCAACATAGACAAATGATAGACTCCACTTGTGGAGGTGGATACCTTTTGAAAAGCCCTGATGAGGCATGGAAACTTTTTCAAACCCTAAGCAATAATTCAGCTCAACGCTCCTCCATGAGAAAAGGGAAGGCCACCCAACCTTGTAGAGGAGTGCATGAAATTTCACGGGTAGATGAGGTTGCCATGCAAATAGAAGCCTTATCCCGGAAAATGGACCTAATCATGAAAAATGGGCTGCCTACTCCAAGCCAACCTGTTCAAAATCAGGAAGGATGTTCATTTTGCTATAGTACTTCACATTTCGTGCGAGATTGTCCTATTGCCGGGCAATCTCCCGATTATGCTCAAGAGCAAGCGAATGCCTTGTACTCTAAACAAATGAATGACCCATATTCAAACACGTACAATCCTGGTTATAAGAATCATCCAACTTTTTTATGAAAACCTCAAGAATCAAGTCCCTCTTTTCAAGGGCAGAATTCTTTCAATTCCCAATCTCAACAGCCTCATTATAGGCCGAATCCTCGACCTTACCATCAAAGATCCAATTACCAACAACCACCACCTCCTCCAAGAAGCCAAGGCTTTGAAGAAAGAGTGATAATCAATCTTGAGGCTAATACCCGTTTATTGCAAACTCACTCTCAATCAATCTCTAAGTTGGAAGCTAATGCTCAATCTATGGCTAGGTTAGAAGCTCAAATCGGGCAACTAGCTAATGCCTTAAATAGAAGGGAGGAAGGTAAGTTGCCGAGTCAACCGGTGGCTAATCCTAAGGGTGTTCATGTAATTGAAGATCCATCATCTTCATCTTGTAATTCTCCTCCGGAGCAAGTTCAATCAATCACCACCTTAAGGAGTGGTAAAGTCATCAATTCCAAAGTAGGGGAGGAAGAGAGAAAGGAATTCCAAGAGCAACCCAAAAATCCAAAAGAATCCCAATTAAATCCAAAATTGTTTCCGTTAAATCGAAATGTGCATAACATCCCATTAAATCCAAAAGGAAAGGCAAGTGAAGTTGTGTCGTCATCAATTCCAAATCTTGACACTTCTTTTGAACCTCCGGTTCCTTTTCCTCAAAGATTGAAGGAACCTTCTCATTTTGGGAAGCAAGGAGAGAAAATCCAAGACATGATGGAGATCTTCAAACAAGTAAAAATCAATCTCCCTCTCCTTGATGATATTCGACAAATTCCCTCCTATGCTAAATTCTTGAAGGAATAATGTTCCTAAGAAAGTCCTCCTAACTGAGCACATAAGCTCCATTTTCTAACACCAAGCCCCTCCTAAATTCAAAGATTCGGGTGCTCCGACCATTTCGTGCACCATCGGAAATCAATCTTTTGAAAAGGCACTTCTTGATTTAGGGGCTAGTGTCAATTTGCTTCCATTCTTAGTTTACCAACAACTAGGTTTGGGGGAACTCAAGAATACCACAGTTGTGTTGCAACTTGCCGACCGCTCGGTGAAGCAACCACATAGCATAATTGAGGATGTAATCATTCAAGTGGACAAATTCTATTTTCCGATGGACTTCATAGTCCTTGACACAGAACCGGTCCAAAATCCAAATCGACATATTCCTATCATTCTTGGCCACGGCAAACGCTTGCATTAATTGCCATACCGGAGTGATGGACATCTCTTTCGGGAATATGAAAGTTCGCTTGAACATCTTCAATGCTTCCCACCACACATCCAAAGACGAAAGTGAGTGCTTTTGTGTCGATGTAGTGGAAGAAATTGTCCAAGAAGCACTTCCTTCTATTCTTTCTAAGGATCCTCTAGAGGCATGCTTAAATCATTTCAACTATAATGATTTTGACATTGAGCAATCCATTTGGGAAGTCAACTCAATGCTCGACGTCAATACTGTCATGGATGTGCCTAATTGGAGAGTACCTAGAGAACCCTTTCCCCCGTTGGTTAATTCCGTCGCTCCCCATGGAGCAGTGGAATTGAAGGACTTGAGAGACGGCTCGTTGTTCAAAGTAAACGGGCAGCACTTAAAAGTATGCGTGGATGACCAAGTCACCACCGAATACGTGGATGTCGTCACTTTGACGGATCCCGTATATTTTGACTCGTGAGCCGATTCGGACGTCATGCCATAGACGTGTAAGGTGGTGAAGCCATGGTAGCTATCAGGCTTCCATGATGTCCCTTTTTAATCCAAAGTAGGTTTTGTATCTAAACAATTTTGTATCTAAGTCCCAAAAATCCAAGTCCATGAAGCATAACTTACGCTGGCTGTTTTTGAGCATCTCGATTGATCGAAGCTGAGATCTCGATCAATCGAGATTTCGATTGATCGAGATTTCAGTCTCGATTGATCGAAATATTGCAGAGAATTCATCAAACCCAAAGTCCCAAGAGGTAGTATTCTTCGATAGCACTTCGATAGGTCCTCGATCGATCGAAATTTCGATTGATCGAAGTGGGATTTCGATTGATCGAAGTAAATTCTCAATTAATCGAAGTAAAGTCTCGATCGATCGAAATAAATCTCGATTCATTGAATAAATCTCGATTGATCGAAGGAAAAATCTCGATTGAGCGACGCTGATCTCGATTGATCGAGGTGGGATTTCGATCAATCGAAATCTCGGTTGATCGAGATGCACATCTCGATCAATCGAGATGCACGCGATGCCTGCACGTGTGCCAGGTTTTTATTTAAACCGTTGGTCTTCCCTCTCATTTCCACATTTCTTCCTCAGACCATCCGACTTCCTTCTCTTCTCCGAGCGATCCAGAACTTCTCCAAGAGCCATCCCGTGCTTGATCTACCATCCCCGATCATCCACCGCCGTTCGACATAGTCCAAGATCGCCGCGAGCACACTCACGCCTTCTCTTCGCGGCTGCTAGTGGGTCTTCTTCTGTTTGTGCCGGGCATCATCTTCACCTTGAGGTAAGTGATGCATGGCTACATTTTGCGTACTTTCTCACTATTTTTGATATTTTTACGGCGTAATAAACATAGACAGTTGATGTTGGGTTGGATGGGTGCATTTGCGATATCCGTAATGAAATTTTACAAGTTTCAGGGGGGGGGGGTAGGAATGCATGTATGGGGGAAATATTGCATTCTCTTTGTTTCAAATGCTTAATGTATAGTTTGCAACCACGACCCATCATTTCGGTTGCATCCGCTCAAGCTGTCTTGTTGAGATCGAATTCTTTTCAATACTTGTGTCAGCACCATGGACTAGGACCTCATTTTTATTTTTTTCCTTTCTTTTCTCTCTTCTTTTAGTTTATTCTTAGTTTAGTATTCCTCTTCTTTTATCTTTTATTTACATAATTTTTGGAATAAAGTGCAGACTGCTCTGAGATCATGGCGAGGGTGAAGAATGCCCCCGGTTCTGTTCGAGACGTGCCCGGGCGAGCCTTCCGGTCTCGGAAGTTTCACCCGGAGTAGATTTTTGACTTGAGAGAGTTCGAGACGCATCCCGACAGTGCATGGACTGTCGCCGAGCTCAGGAGGCGTCCCCTCGACCGATTGTGTGTGCCTCCCACTGACGTGGCACACGAGCGCTTAGTGCAGGTCTTCTACGAGCGCATGACTTACTCCTGCACAGCGCCGGACACACTAGAGACGGTCGTGGGCACCACGACGATTATGATTACGCTGATCTAGATTGTGCAGATGCTCGGCATCCCTCACCAGCAGCTACCAGATATGGTTGACCAGGACGGTCGACCGCTTTACAGGGCCACCCTTCTAACAGACTCGACACTGTTCTCTATCGTGATGGACATGTGTGGTGGGGCGTTTACCACGCCCAGTCATAATTGCACATCCAAATCGATGTGCCCGAGCAGATTATGGTTCCTGGACACCGTTCTCATCAAGAACGCGTGTCCCCTGCAGCACGTGGCAGAGCGCAGAGGTGACCTCCTCCGTTACCTCTATGCTTTCCACATGGGCACGTGGTTTTCTGTCCCGTCGCTGGTATGGGGGCAGTTGTTTAAGGTTTGGGACGGCCTCATCAATAAGAGGATGCGGCGAGCAGCGAGTTGGCGGCTTCCCTTTCCTTTCCTGGTCGCAGCTTTTCTGAGCCGTGCCAGTATTCCGGTCAGTGGTACTGATGTTCAGTTGGCACCGCTCGCCCGCTTCACATCTACTCAGTGGGAGCGGGTGAGGTGACACTTAGAGCGACAGGACCACCAGGGTGATCCGCCAGACGATGTAGATATGGATGCCCCGGTGGAGATGGATGAGGGAGAGCCTGCAGGGGATGAGTCGGATGATGAGGAGATGGAGGAGGAGGAGATGGATATTGCTGCAGAGCGGCATGACATCCTAGCGACAGGCTACTCCTGCCTGGCGGCTGACGTAGAGCGGCTCCAGCAGGGTTTTGACCAGCATGTCCAGGTGACGCAGAGTCAGCTGGCAGGCATTCGGACGGACATTTCATCTCTGGCACAGGGTCAGAGGGCTATTTTAGATGAGTTCCATGCCTTCCGGCAGGATCTGCAGTTCCTGTTCGCAGGTTGAGCTTCCACCTCCACCTCTACTCCCACCAAGCCACCACCACCACCACCCGCCCTCGAGTAGCTGCTTTTATTTGTCCTTTATGCTTTACTTTCTATATTTTTCTTTCATTATGTTTGATAGGCCATGTTGGCCATGTTTTCTTTCATTTTTAGTTTTTTATGAGTATTCCAGATGCATGTACACTTTGTACTAAACTCATTTTCATATTCATGGAATACAGTTATCTTTCCTGTCTTATTTTTGCTTTCTATCAATATATCTGTTCTCTATACTTTGACTATGTATGTAGTACCACTTGCCTAATTGTTATATGCAATTCAGTTGATGATTTCCGTTTATTACCGCCTGGTTTAAATTCCCAATACTGTTGAGATTGCTTCAACGCAGTATGGCGGTAATAAAGAAAGGTAGTCCCTTTGCATGCTATACGTTAGCGTGCCTGGATAGTCAATATCTTATCGCATAGACCTCTTAGACAATTGGGAAACACCAGTTCAAACCCTTAGATATGCAGTGATCTTGACATTGTCCATTTGTGCATAATTATTTTTTTTATGCTCTTTTCATATACTTTTTGTTCCTTTTAATGCTCGTGGTATCTAGTTGGTGTTCTGTGCAGGTTTTTCTTATTTGCAGGATGACCGCTACTGTGGAATACCATTTTTGTCACATTCTGCAATCCCGGTAACTTCTTTCCTTGTTCTTCTTGTCCAAACATTGAGGACAATGTTGCATATAAGTTTGGGGGTGCGGTATGTTATACCACTTGCAGATGCATGCAATGTTCAGTCTTAGTATTGAGTGTCATTGTAGAGCAAGTTTCTTTTCTTGATATTTTTGCATGCTCGCTATGATGTCTTTCTTTTTAAAGGAAGTTCAGTCGAATAAATGTCCGTGGTAAATGCAGCAGGTAGTTAAGAACTTTAACATTGTAAATACCCGCACTTTTGCAAGCTATATAGTAGACTAGAACGGTCTACATTTTTGTCCAAATATGAGCACGTATAGTTCTTGCCCTAAATTTGTCCTTAACCGCACAAATTCGCACACATGCATTTTAAATTGTGGGGTATAAGTCTGATGGAGAATTTTGTAAATTTATGTTTTTATCTGAACAACTTAGAGAATAAGTTCTTCCGGTTGTTGTAAAAAAAAAAAAAACATTAAAATAAATGCAATAAGCCTTCTCACTCAATAAGCCAGATTTCTATGCCTCAAAGTAGGGAGTATTCGCGTATAAGTGTGCAAGGTTGAGCAATAATAAGCGGGTGGCTTGCTTAAGTTCATTGCCTTGTAAGCTCGGTTATTAAGTCCGAGGGGTGCTTCTTCACCTAATGCCCTAAAGCCAATTGGTTTGGGAGTCATTGGCCCAATGCCGCTACATGGGCTTACAAGAAAGCAAAAAGAGCTAAGCATTGCACGGTCATCCGCACATGAGCAATCATGAAATTTTGTGATAATGAACAACGGTGTTGAGCGTTTTCAATGAGTTTTTCTCTTAAAAACAGATTTGTTCGTTTTCTTCTCCAAATATGACAAAAACCACACGTTAGAATGCATGTTCACTTTTCAAAGAGGATTTTGGGGTCGGAATTGGTATGTTTACTCGGGCTGGCCATTATGTGGGGACCGTCGTTTATTTGTAGCTTGTGAAAGTTCATTTTTGCTAATGACCACATAGTTCTGTAATACTTGTTGCATTTGCCAAATGTGAAATGAACGGATGATCGCCCTTTATCTAGTTGATGACTGAGCATGATTAAACTTTTGTATAAGATAGTTAATTTTATTTTTGTAATATTGCATTGCTAAGGGACTAGCAATATGTAAGTTTGGGGGTGTGATAAGTGTTCAATTCTATGCATTTGAACCCTCTTTATTGCATATGTTAGTTTTGTTTTTATGATTACCGAGATATGTTTACGGTATTTTTGTGTTTTTGATGTATTGCGGGTCTTGTAGTAAATGGAGCAAAGTTTGAAGGTTTTTTGCAGCTGAAGAGAAAAGTCAGAAATGCAGCCAAAGGCATCTCGATCAATCGAGATGTTGATCTCGATCAATCAAGATCCAATCTCGATTGATCGAGATTCTGCAGAAGCCACTTGCCCACTTGCTCACCTGCTCTCCCACTTGCAACAAAATCTCCCTTTTTGCACGACTTAGGGGGATTGTCTGACTTGAACAAGACCCTTGGGGACCTTCTTGATACAAGGGATATATATATTGATATATATATATATGGTGGGCCCCAAGGTTGAAAAAGGAAACCTTAAAGCACCAAAAAACCACACATCTCACATATCTCTCAACACACATCAGATTATCTAAGGAGAGACCTTCGGGAGAGGAAGAGGAGAAGCTGAACCAGACCAAGAAGCTTCATTTTCTTCATCAATGGAAGAGTGCAAGGCAACCATGAGCAACTAACTCTTCTACTAGGGTGTTGGTTTCAACCCCTAGCCATGTAAACTTGTTCATCTTTGTAGCACTTGGGATTTGTAATTAAATGTTGATTATTTAGCCCAGTGATCATGTACACTAATACATTTCTTTTATATATTCATATGATTTTGGTTTTATTCTTGTCTTAGAGTATAATCTTCATGTGAATGCACAACATTTGCATATTCCACAAGAAGTGCAAATGATGGCTAGATAATGGTGTTTAAATGAATGTGTTGTGTTTGTTTGTATAAACCATGCCAAGATAAGGTAGTTTGGATGCATGTAGGTTCACTTAGAGAGTAGGGTAATTAGATAGTTAGTTAGGTTGAAGAGCTATGCTTATTGAATATGGACTATGATAGGTGGACGAACACATTGATCTTTTGATATGTCATTGAGGTCACAAGCCTAATGACATTGTTAGGCATTTAATTAATGAATCCCATGCTTGCTACACTTATGAACATGTGAATGGCTAGTGGTGGAAACCAACCCTAGTTCTCTCTCCCATCCTTTACTCTTTAATTTTATTGTCATTACATTCATGCAATAGTTTATAAACAAAAATTTAAAAATCTGTTTTTAGGATTAAAGTAGAATTAATCTTTCTTTAAGACAATTGCGACTAGTCCTCGTGGGATCGATACCCTCTATATAGAACCGTATCTACAAAGATTCGTGCTCTTGCGAGTGGTTAAATTATATTTTGATAAAAAGGGCAAAATTAAGCTTACAATATAATTCGAGTTTAGCCACATCAATTGCCTTGCTAATTCGTTCATTTGGTCATTAGTTTGGGTCATCTTTTAGTCCATGCGTTCTAAACAGGTGCTGACCTGGACATACATTTCATGCATGGCATCCATCAGAATTGCCAAATCTGATGGACTGGTGACAAGATCTCTTACAAGCTGAGGAACTTCTTCCTCCTGCTCGTCATCACCAGTGGCTGAGCTCCGTGTGGATCTAAGCTTAGGTGGCATCTTCTCAATTCTTTAGCACTTTCTGGGTCTCACTGGGCTTGCCAAAATATGTTCAGTTATAAATCGATCAGCCAAGTAGGCTGATTAATTGCGAGCATGCCAGAACTGTAGTGTCGGCTCAATGTAAATATCTCAGTCGAACACAACTATCCCCTTTGAAAGTCTTGTTGGATCAGACGATTGGCTAGGGAAAGAGAATATGAAACTCCCTATTGAGTTCTTTCATTGCCTCAATTAAGAGGACTTTTAACCATGCACAAAGAATTGCGAGACTGAATCATAGAAGGAGGAAGGTAGAAGGAGGGAGATAGAAAGGAGGGAGGTAGAAAGAGTGAGAAATAGACTGACAGATCGATTAGAGGAGGCTAAGAGCAAGAAAATTAAGAGAGAGGTAGATTGAGTAAGAAGTAAAGCAATATTCTAGGAGAATATTATAAGAGGGATAGATTACACGTAATGCAATTATTTTGTTATGGTTGTTGGGAATCCTTAATACAGAGTTTCATTCGTTTATTTATTGAAGAAACTGAGTACATCACTTGTACTTACAAGATAATTACGGAAATAAAATAACAAAGAAAACATTATTGGTGGTTCGTCAACCTCTTCATACAAGAGTCCATACCCAATTCAAAGTTATCCATGAAATCTCTCCCTTTCCTAATGCAGCAAAATTATTGGAGTCCTTTCTTCACAAGGAGTCCACCAGTACCTATACTCATCCTAGAATCCATGTTTAGCCCAGTCTTTTATTATTCACGAAACTCAAAGGTGTCCCCTTATCAGCCTGTCACAATATGGAGCCCAACCCATTTTAAACTCTTGTATCCATCTGATAAGATTAAATGATATTCATGTATGTCCATATATATGCACATGCACATGTATAGATATATCGTGCAAATAATCAGATAGATATGTGCATGTTATTTGTTAGGATAACCTTAGCTTATACTTCGGCCCCTTTGAGTTTTATTCTTCAGAAGCCTCATCATCGGCCTTATTACGACAGCTTTTATACTGGACTGCCAAGTGGTGCCAAGTTTTGGTGCCAACAATACTCTTACGGAGTTAGATTATTTTGATGAGAAACTCTCATTGATCTAATGGCCACCTCCATAGGCAAGACAACATCATGACCACAAGTCAAGAAAAATAGGGTGGTGTTTGTACTGGTCTCTGGAGAGGTCCTGAATACCCATAGAGCATCAATTAGCAACTTGTGCCATACTTTGGGATTTTTTATGATCATCTTCTTAATAATGTTCTTAATTACTTTGTTGGTGGCCTCAGCTTGACCATTCTTGTATCTAACTCATGGGCTAGAGTTTTAGTTGATTCGGGTGCATCACATTCCTTTATATCAACTGTATTTGCTTCTACATTGGGGTTAGATGTGTCAACCCTGGATAGAACCTTGTGCATTGATACACCAATTGGGGGTAGCGTGACCCTGAATATAGTGTGTCTGGCATGTGAGATAGAGATAGAAAATCAGCGGTTGGTGTTTGATTTTGTGCTCATAGAGATGACGAGTTTGATGTCATTCTCAGAATGGATTGGTTGTCTTCATTTAGAGCCAATATAGATTGCTACCGGGGAAGGGTCTCAGTGTGTACACCCGAAGGAGATTATTTTTTCTTCGTGGGAGAACGGAGTGGATTTCATTCTTCATCTCTTTATGGACTATGGGGTCAAGATGGTTATGACTTTTTCCTAGCTAGCTTTATGACTGAGGAAGAAGGAGGACACTTTGGGATCTTTCCCGAAATAGTTCGTGACTTTGAGGATGTATTTTTGAAGGAGTTGACAGAATTACCTCCTAGGCAAAAGGTGGAGTTATCCATTAACGTCATACCTGGTATGGCACCCATTTTGATGGCACCATATCATATGGCACCGGCATAATTGAAGGAGTTAAAGGAGCAATTAGAGGATCTAAGGGTGAAAGGTTTCCTACGTCCTAGCATATCACCTTGGGGAGCACCGGTCCTTTTTGCTAAAAAGAAGGATGGGTCACTAAGGTTGTGTATTGACTACTGAAAGCTAAATCGTGCAACGGTCAAAAATAAATATCATTTGCCAAGGATAGACGATTTGTTTGATCAACTTAAAAGAGCTAAGTGTTTCTCCAAGATTGACTTGAGGTCAGGGTACTATCAATTGATAGTCAAGAAAGAAGACGTTTCTAAAATGGCCTTCCGAACACGGTATGGCCATTATGAATTCCTTGTGATGCCTTTCGGTTTGACAAATGCTCCAGCAGCATTTATGGACTTAATGAACCAAGTGTTTAGTGCATTCTTTGACGACTATGTAGTAGTGTTTGTGGATGATATTCTTGTGTATTCTTCATCAAGGGGGGAATATGAGAATCATTTGAGGACAGTGTTAGAAATTCTAAGGAAAAACTGGTTGTATACCAAATATGAGAAGTGTGAGTTTTGGCTACCGGAAGTGAAGTTTCTTGGATATGTGGTTTCGGGAGGGGGAGTTTCCGTTGATCTTTCTAAGATAAAGACCGTCATGGATTGGAAATGTCATAAGAATGTGTTTGAAATTTGGAGTTTCTTGGAGTTAGCCGGCTATTATCAGAGATTTGTGGAGGATTTCTCATAGTTAGTGACACCTATGACGAGACTCACACGTAAGGGAGTTAAATTTGTATGGAATGAAGCTTGTGAGCTTGCTTTTTAGGAATTGAAGAAGAGATTGACTACCGCTCCAGTTTTAATAATCCCGGAACGTGGGTTGGGATATGTTATATATTGTAATACTTCACATAACAGATTGGTTTGTATGTTAATGCAAATGGGAAGATTGTTGCTTATGGGTCACGTCAATTAAAGACTCACAAGCAAAACTACCCTACTCATGACTTGGAATTAGCGGCGGTTATCTTTGCATTGAAGGGGTGGAGAAATTACTTGTACGGGGTAAAATTTGAAGTCTTTTTCGATCACAAGAGTCTAAAATATCTCTTCACACAAAAGGATTTGAACTCTAGACAATAGAGATGGGTAGAGTACATGGAGGATTATAATTTTGATCTTCAGTATCACCCAGGAAAAGTCAATGTCGTAGCAGATGCCTTAAGTAGAAAGTCTCATGGAATGTTGGCTAGCATTGCCATTCAAGAGTGAAAGATGATGGAAAACATAGTGGAGTTGGGTTTGTACTTCAGTAAGGATAGTGCATCAACTACTTTGTTTAGCCTTGTTGCTCAACCCACTTTGTAAATAAAGTAATTAAGGCCCAAGGGCAAGATAAGGAGATGAGAGCTATTCACACTTGAATTTTTGGTGGTGAGGTTGTGGAAGGTTGGTATTTACATAATGATGGAAGTTTATAGTTCAAAGGCAAAATGTATGTACCTATTCCATGTAGGGAGCGTATCCTTGGGGAATTCCATAGTTCTAGACTTGCAGTACATCTTAGTGGGATGAAAATGTATCATAACCTGAGATGATAGTATTGGTGGAAAGGAATGAAAAAGGACGTGGTTGAATTTGTGGCTTAGTGTCTTACATGCCAACGAGTGAAAGCTGAACATCAAAGACCGGCTGGTTTGTTTCAACCATTGCCAGTGGCAGAATGGAAATGGGAGCATATCACTATGGATTTTGTGATAGGACTTCCAAGGTCAGAGAGGGGACATGATGCCGTGTGGGTCATAGTCGACAGATTGACTAAGACGGCTCATTTTCTACCTATTTGAGTCACGGATGGTGCGGAGAAACTCAGTAAGTTATATGTGGAGCAGATTGTGAAGCTTCATAGAGTGCCAGTCTCTATTGTTTCGAACAGAGATCCTAGGTTTACTTCACGATTTTGGCAGGGTTTTCAATCAGCCCTTGACACGGAGTTACAATTCAGTACAGCTTTTCATCCTCAGACTGATGGTCAGTCGGAGCATACCATTCAGATATTGGAGGATATGTTAGGAGCTTGTATCTTAGATTTTGGAGGAAATTGAGAAGATCATTTGCCATTGGTGGAGTTTGCTTATAATAATAGCTACCAAGCTAGCATAGAAATGACACCTTTTTAGGCATTATATGGTAGACCGTGTAGATCACCAGTTTGTTTGACTGAGGTGGGGGAGACAGCTGCCTTAGGATCGGATATAATTCATGAGACAACGAAAAGATTAAGTTGATTCGTTAACGGTTGATTACGGCACAAAGTAAACAGAAAAGTTATGCCGATAGGAGGAGGAGACCTTTGTCATTTGAGGTGGGAGACCATGTGTTTCTTAAGGTTTCTCCACGTAAAGGATTGATGAGATTCGGTAAGAGTAACAAGTTATCACCAAGATTTATTAGACCCTTCAAAATATTGGAATGCGTTGGTGAAATAGCCTATCGGTTAGCTTTGCCACCACAATTGGAGGGAGTTCACAATGTCTTTCATGTTTCCATGTTGAAAAAATATGAGCTGAATCCATCACATATTTTGGGCTGGACAGACATTGAGGTTGAGGAAGATGTATCATATGAGAAGCGACCGGTGGAAATCCTAGACACTAGAGATCAAGTGTTGAGGGGCAAGACCATTTCGTTGGTCAAGGTTTTGTAGAGGCACCACGGATTAGAAGAGGCCACTTGGGAACAGGAACAAGAAGTTCTCTCCAAGTACTCAAATTTGTTTATTTTTTAAGGTATGTTTGATTTTGGGAATGAAATCTCCTAAGGTGGGGAGGTTATAAAGCCCTGAGTAATTATTTTTAATTTAGTTTTGTGTTAAATATGATTTAGCATGAAAATTCTCTTAAGCATGTGTAATTTAAGGTTATAAGATTTTTCACGTGTTTTGGTACGAGCGTGGAACCTGGGATGGGTCGGGTGACTCGAAAGGTCTGTTTAAGCTCTCTAAATAGAGGTTAGGTCATTGTGATATTATTTTTAAGGACTCAAGTGAAAAGAAGAGAGAAGATTATGTTAGTATGTAATTAAGAAAAAATATCTTGTAACAAGGAGCATTATTAAGAGGGTTGGGGACTTAGTTGTAAAAGTTGACTAGTCTTGCAAGCAAAGATAGATATATTATATGTATAGGCATTAAGTGGAGAAATCAGATTTTTTATTTGTCTTCTCCTTTCTCTCTCTACATCTCCCTCTTGCAAGCTCTCCCTTCTCTCTAGAATATCCCAAGCTTAGGCTTGGATTTGAAAGAAGTTTTAAACATCAATGTTGTTTACCTCGACATTCTCTACAATCTCTATGGATTGAAAAGTTGATTTGGAGCATTTTGATCCGGTGATAGATTTTGTAATCTATTTATTCTCTCTAGAATTTGAGGGTCTTCGGCTTAGATTCGAGCGATGTCGAAGAAGAGAAGTGTGTTTTACACGATAAGGGCTTTGCTTTGAATTGAATAAAATCGCAAGTAGACAACTTTGTGAAAGTTTGGGATAGATTGAGACTATAGCTATTGAGGTAGGGGGTGGGCGTTGTGTCTTCTAATTTCAAGTTTAATTTCATTTCTTGGCATAAAATAAATATTTTTCATGTGATATATGAGGTATAAATTTTCTAAGTTGATATTCTTGTTCTATATGGATGTACATATGTTTCTTTTGATTAAGAATGGTTAGTATATGCCTTATATTACTTGAATTGCTCATATATGCAAAATGTGGTATGTGATACATATATGGGATTTTTGGGAAAAAATTATGAAAACCTAATTTGGGGGTTAAGCTTATGTATAAGTTGATATGATTGTTGCATGACATGCTAGAATGAACATAGGCATGTATTGGGTGCAATGCATTAAAACGTGCGAATGTATGTGCAAGACGTGATACATCTTATGTGTTTATAGTGAATTCTCAGAAATGACTCATGGGAAGGAGAGGGGGAAAACATCCCCTTGGGGTTGAAAGACCTCAACCTTGCATAAGTTGGATGGTAACCGGATGGGTTAGTAGTTTGTAACAACCAAGGAATTGAGATATGGGACCTCGGCACATATCTTGAGGATGTGAGTGTGAGTGTGAGTTCAATTCCGAGAGTAATGTGACTTTGTATTGAGTTATATGAAATAATGTGACTTATATGATTTGTATAGAATTGGTTATAAATTTAGTTATGTCATATGTTATAGATATGATGAATTGTGCAAAAATGCTCGATTTGTAGTTATGTGGTATTCAAGTTACATTTGATGCATATGCCATGATTTGAATGAAAAATATGAGCTTTGACTAGAAATGCTAGGAAGCATGACACGTAGTCGTTGAAATATGTTTTGGTATTTATGCATTGAATATGAAATGTGGACTTGAATGGATTGCACAACATGTTAATCTTGAGCTGTTGAAATTTGCCCATTCCCTACACTAACACTTTCAGGACATGGCTAGAAGTGATTGAGGATGCACAACCATGAGTTGGATGTAGAGCTAGAAGATTTCATTTGGTCATTTTTGTTGTGATTACACATCCGAGATGTGGACTAGGTGCTTTTGGTTATGTGTCATGAGATTCCATGTTGGGAAAAGTTGTATATAAGTACTTATACCCTGAATGATGATTTTTGGACCAATATATATATATTTTAGGCATGTTTCTATTTGAATGGTGTTCTTTTTATGATTTGGTCTTGATAAATATATATATGCTATGATTGTTGTTAGATGATGAGTTTTCATATATTTGAAATGTATAGAAAGAGAATTGTATTAGCTTCAATTTGATAGGTTATGGACATTGTTTCGATTTAAATTGAGGAAGATATGCATGTTTTAGTGCAAGAGTTCGTAATTTGACCTATAATTGTTGATTTGAGCATAACCCGAGTTTTGGTTGAGAATTGTATATGATTCTAATTGGGTTGGAAATTAGACATGTTGAGGATGATCCATGCCAAATTTCAAGTCAAACGAACTTACGGATTGTGAGATATTCAAATTTGAAGTTGGGATGAAATTTTGGCTAAGTTAGGGTTATAGAATTTCGCCTAGGATTTAGGGCAATCAATCCCCCTCTTTTATGGCGATCGATCACCCCTGTAAAAGGCCAAAAACAGCCTCGGTCGACTTTGGGCGATCGATCCCCCTTTTACAACATGCACTATTCAAAGAGTGTTTTTGTCCAACTTCAAAGAGGCATATCTCCTTTGTTTCAACTCAGATTTTGATGATTCTTTTTTTAAAATTGTGTATTTTTAAACTTTCTTTACAATGGTTTTTTTTTATACATTGATTATAAACTCACAAGGAGTTATGTATTCATTTTTGTGGGATAGAACCAATTGAATGGTTATATGGTTGAGGCCATTGAGGCTAGGTGATGTTGACTTGTGCATAGGTAAATACAAGTGGGTGACTAGGCTTTTGTGATGAAGAAATATTAAAATGGTCCATTAGGGCTTAATGGACGGGTTCACACTCGGGATTCAGGTCGGTCCGAGGGAGTTCCGGCCGTTTTGGATTCGGGGGCGTGACAAATCACCATTCCCCTCTCACCTTTATCACCCTCCCCACTCACCATTATCCATCACCCCTCATCTTGCAACCCCACCTCCTCTACTGCTCCCTCCTCTAGTAGCCCCTCCATCTCCCCCACAGCAAACCTAGCGTGTGAGCTCACTGCATTTCAAAATTTAAATCCCTTGAATTCTGTAAAAAGCTAACCCATACCTGTCAAGTCAACCTTTTCCAACCATGATCACTTTTCTGACCCCCTTTCCACTATCTCAAATGGCCTTGCCACAGTTTCTATTCCAAGGTTCTCTAAACCAAATCCCTTGTCACCACCCACCCTCTTATCCCATCGGTCACTTTGCTTGGAAAACCCCCTTCCCCCATCCTCAGGACAGGCTCTCCTCTTGCTGTCAACCACATAACACCATGTGACATTCTTCCATTCCATACTAACCCTCATGAGAAGTTGACTAGTCCTACTTCAGAACCTCATTCTCTATCAAAACAAAATCCTATGTCCTTCCACTATCACAAGCCTTCTTCTTCAAACGAAACTATTCTAGTTAACCCTCCATTTGAAGTCTCTTCTAAAGGTTTTATTGAATGGAATGCCACCCTGGTTGGGCATTTTTTCAAAAATAAAATACCCTTCAAATTCATTCAATCAACTGCTCACAAATTATGGGATTCAAAAGGACTGAAGGAAGTCATTGCAAATTCTAAAGGGATTTTCCTTTTTAGATTCACCTGTAAAACTGCTACCTCTCTTATCCTTCAAGAAGGTCTTTGGACCTTTGGCAATAAGCAAATCAGCCTTTAACAATGGTCCCCAAATGTTCAACTTGATCAATATGCATGCTCCAGCATTCCCATTTGGGTGAAATTTTTTAATATCCCTTTTCGGTTCTGGACTTCCTCTGGTCTAAGCTACATTGCAAATGCCATTGGAAGACCTCTCTATGCTAATCATCCCACACAGAACTTGAAAAGAATTAACTTTGCAATATTTTGTGTTCAAATTGACCCCTCATGCTCCCTTTTAGACAGCTTCTTGCTCAAGACTGGTGATGTTTCAACCACCACAATCAATGTCCTTTACCCCTGGAAACCTCCTGTTTGTGCCCATTGTCAAACCTTCAACCACTCCACCAACAAATGCCCCATCTTCCTTCATACAACCAACTCTAACCCTACAGTAAATGTTGGACACTAGTAACTAGAAAATCAAGTTCTGGAGCCAAGCTTCCCTCTCCTCCTATTACCCAAGCTCTTCCATTCCCTATCATCAAATGTAATGGAAACCATATCCCCTCCCCTTCACCCCCTCCTCAGCTTACCTCCAACAAATCTCTCCTTCCCTTGTCCATTTCCCAACCAATTGAACTTATATTTAAACCCACTGTGAAACCTTCTGAACCATCAAAGTCTTTTCCAGAGCCCATCATTAATCATAAGCCCATTAAACTTGTTCTTGATTTTTCTTCCTACAAACTTCAAGCCAATCTTATCTCTCCCTCACCTTCCCAATTGATCTCCTCCACTACAATTTCATCCAGTTCTTTTAGGCCCCTTAAACTTAAAAACCAATTTGAGGTCCTCTCTGACTCTTGCTTATGCCCCAGAGATTTTCCTAATGAGTGTGTAGGAAGTGATGATGATGACCTTGAGGCTTACTCCCCAGCAATTTTCAATGAGGATGGTAATGAGGCTGCACATGAAGATGAGATCACTGAGAGTAGCTTTGAAGCTGATTCAACCTTTTCTTCCAGTGGTTTTCATTCCAGCTGCAAAAAGAAAAAAAAGGAAAGGAATCATAAGAAGCTCAAATACAAACCCAGTAAGACTTCTTCTCACCAACCAAAATTTACCCTGAAAGGGTTTAGAGGTTTGATCTGCCACCACAAATCCATTTCCAAATGACCATCTCTACATAGAACATTAGGGGTCTTCCCCTATCAAACAGGCTAAAATTAAATCCTTTTTTATTGAGCAAGACATTGGCATTCTTGCAAACTTAGAGACAAAGGTCCATCCTTCAAATATAGATTTAGTTTTCATGAACATTGTGGGTTTCAACTCTCCCCACTGGTCACTTCTTCACAACTATAACTCCTCTTTTATGGGAAGGATTTGGATCATCTTCAAGCCTTCCAAATACAGACTGTATGTTCTTGAATAATCAAGTCAAGTAATTCATTGTTTGGCTACTGAGCTATCAAGCCACTCCTGTTTCAATGTCTCCTTCATTTATGGGCTCAACACTAGAATTTGGAGACAATGTCTTTGTCAAAACATCTCAAATGATTCTACCTTTACCTCCCTCCAACCTTGGATTCTTTTAGGTAATTTCAACTCTATTTTGCACATAAATGAAAGGCATGGAGGTTCTCTTAGATGGATAGCTAATATGGAGGATTTCAAGGCTTGTATTACTACCAACTGCCTTGAAGACCTCAAGTATTCAGGTATTTTCTTCACTTGGTCCAATCAAAGTATTGGCTCTACAAACATCTCTAGGAAGCTTGATAGGGCTCTGATTAATAGCTTTTGGTCCTCCAAGTTCCTTAGCTTTGATTGTCTCTTTCTTCCTCAAGGTGTCTCTGACCATAGCCCCTCCATTGTTAAACTAGGTCCTCCAATTGTCGATAGAGCCATCCCTTTCAAATTCTTTAACTTTTGGACCTCAAACCCTTCCTTTCATGCCATCGTTACTCATGTTTGGAGCTCTTCTGTTATTGGAACCCCTATGTACTGTGTTGTTCAGAAGTTAAAAATGCTAAAGCACCCTCTTAGATCTTTGAATAAGAGAGAGTTCTACAATGTTTCCTCTAGAGTCAAAGACTGTAAAGCTGAGCTCCTTGATTGCCAAGCAAGTCTTGACTCTAATCCTGCTGATCCTAACCTCAGATCCCTTGAAAAACTCCTCCTCCAATCTTATACTCATTTTAAACTCTATGAAGAGCAGTTCTGGAAGCAAAAGTCTCGAATTAAATGGCTTTTCTCTGGCGATCACAACTCTTCCTTCTTTTTCAAAATGGTCAATAGTAGACAAAACTTTAACCAAAAAAATTCCATCAGCAACCCCTCTGGTACAACCACTTCTAACAAATCCAAAATCATCGAATCCTTCATCTCCCATTTCCAATCCCTTTTTGGTCAACCTGCACCTTATCCTGACATCCAAACCCTCTCCCAATTCATTACCAATACCATCCCAATCCAATTTCATCAATTCCAATTGACATTGAGATTAAGAAATGTCTTTTCTCCTTTGGCAATGCCAAATCACTGGCCCAGATGGTTATACATCCCATTTCTTCAAAAGCTCCTGGCATATCAATGGTTCTAATATCACAAAGGCTATCAAAGATTTTTTTGTCTCTGGCAAGCTTTTGAAGCAAATTAATTCCACTATCATTGCCCTTGTTCCAAAAATTAAAAATGTTTCCTCTATGAGTGACTTTAGGCCTATTGCATGCTGCAATAACCCTCTACAAATGTATCTCCAAGTTGATTACCTTGAAATTGAAGCCAATCCTCCCAGTTCTTATTAATGAATCTTAGTCTGCTTTCATTCAAAATAGGAGAATTTTTTACAACATTTTTCTGGCTCAAGAACTTCTTAAAGATTACCACAAGCACTCCTCACCTCCTAAACATGCCATTAAAGTTGATTTGAGGAAGGCTTTTGACACTGCAGGATGGTCCTTCCTACTGGATACTTTAAAATTAATGGGGTTTCCTCCCATTTTCATCCACTGGATTCAACTCTGCATCTCTTCTCCTTGCTTCTCTTTATCTATCAATGGAGAAATCCATGAATTTTTTAGGGGCTACAAGGGAATTAGGCAAGGGGACCCTCTGTCCCCTTCTTTGTTTGTCATTGCCATGGAAGTCCTCTCCTTGATCTTGAAAAATCCACCTCCAATAATCCTGAATTTGTTCACCATTGGAGATGTCAATCCCTTGACCTCACCCACCTCATCTTTGCTAATGACTTCTTCCTATTTGCTAAAGGTTTCCTCAATGTAGTTTCAATTCTGAGAGAGAGCATTGACAAATTTTATTCTCTTTCTGGATTATCTACAAACAACTTGAAAAGTAGTATCTTTTTCTCTAGTGTCTCTGAATCAACTCAACTATCCATTTTAAATCTATTGCAATTTAGCACAGGCACTCTGCCATGTACCTACCTTGGAGTTCCCCTTATCTCCAAAGCCCCAAGCTCCACTAATTGTTGCACATTGGTCGCCAAAATCACTGGAAGGATCTCACATTGGTCAAGCAAGTTTTTCTCCTTTGCAGGGAGACTTCAACTTTACAAATCAATTTTATGTAGTTTACAGCTCTATTGGATGAATATGTTCATCCTCCCAAAGTAGGTCATCTCCACCATCAACTCTCTACTAAGGAACTTTCTCTAGTCTTGCTCTTCCTTAACTAAAAAGAAGGCCAAAGTTGCCTGGACTCAAATTTGTCTCCCTAAACTCAGTGGTGGACATGGGTTCCTGTGCTCTCTACCCTTAATAGTACTGCTATGTGCAAGCACATATGGTTTCTCTTCTATAACCGAAATAGTCTCTAGTCCAAGTGGTTTCACTCCTCAATTCTAAAGGAAAAAAAATTTTGGGAGGCCATTTGCCCAAGCTACTATTCCTGGTCCATGAGGAAGCTTATGCAGTTGAGATCTCTTGCTTGGCCTCTCATCACTTCCAAAATTGGTAATGGATGTCATACATCTTTTTGGTTTGACTTATAGCTTCATTGTGGTCCCTTTATCTATAAAACTCAAAATGCTATCACTCTTAGCACAGCTTTAGGTAGGTATGCAATGGTTAGCTCTATAATTAGAGAGGACCAGTGGAGTATCCCTCGTTGTCTTCAAAGACTCATTCCAGACCACAGGAACATCAACCAACTGCCCACTATCAGCTCATCCCAACCTGACTGCTTCAGATGGATTAATCTCCCCCACTTTTCTCTTTCTCTCACAGTTGAGTCCATCTCTCCACTCTCCCCTCCCTTAGGCTGGTCCAAATTTTGTATGGTTCAAGCTTCATATCCCAAAGCATAGCTTTATTCTTTGGCTGGCTGCTCTCGAGAGACTCTCCACCATTGATAGACCCTGCATGGCCTATAAAATGATTCCAAATTGCTGTTGCCTATGTCTCTCTGCTCCAGAATCATACTCCCACCTCTTTTTTCAATGTTCCTTTTCCTCTTCAATCTGGAATCACTTTCAAAGAATGCTCAACATTAGTCTAATCTCGACAAACTGGCAGGACCTCCTTGTTATTGCATCTTCTGCCTGGACTCATCACACTTTGCATATCTCCCACAGCTGATCCTGGCAGCCACTATCTACTTCATCTGGAAGGAAAGGAATAATCGTGTATTTAAGGACAAGGTCTCCACTGCCCCAGCTATCATCAAATCTATTATTGAAACAATCAAACTCAGGCTTTATCCTTGCTCTTTCAGAAACAACAAAGCAGCTAGAGCATTAGCATCATTATGGCATCTTCCAAGCTCCTCCATTAGGCCATCGAGGAAACCTCCTGACACCTCTTGATATTGATATTCACTCCCATTACTCACAGTTGTCTATGATCATGCTCCTGATGCCTTCTGCTGCTTTGTCGCCATATTGCTGCTTTTGATTTCTTTTGTGCTGCTTTCTCCTCTTATATGCTTTGCTCAAACACTTGATATTCACTGTATTGTTCCCTTGGTTTGGCTCATTTGTTGTTGCTCTGTAACTTGTTTGCTTCTTTGAAGCCTCTTGTACATCTTCTTTTCCTTTTATATACACTGACATTTAACCCCAAAAAAAAAGAGTTTGGATGCCACTGTCATGACCACGAATCTATTTATGAGGTATCTAGCTAATGTTTTGAGCTTGGTAATGATCTAAACATCTCTATTGGATTGTCATAGGCAGATTTCTGAGCTTTTTCCACTGCTGCTAAGGTTATTCCAAAGTTTTATTTTTAAAATCTTAGAAACTCAAATTTGATTGAAGGACGGCTCAGTCAAATTTGAGGCCTTAGGCAAAAAAATAATAGTGGCCATTTAATATTTAAAATACTAATATCAAATAATAGTTAATAGTTTTTATTTAAAAATTATTATTATTAACTTTTTGATGTTATTAGTTAGATGACTTGAGATTATTAGTTGTAACAAATTTATCAAGAACTTTTTTTAAAAAAAATTGAATTTTTTTATCTATTTCATTCTTTTTTGTTTTTTAAGTTTTTCATTTTGTGATTCATATTTGCTATGGCCACAAACTAAATATACAATTCTATGATAAACAAATAATAAAAAAATTACAAAATAAATTAATTAAGTTAAAGAACAATACAACCTGATGTTATACAAATCTTTTCCAATGCTCCAACAAAATCTTCAACACGTTTACTCCAATTAATTTTTTTTAAAGAAACAACAATTAGGAGTTTAATTAAAAATAGTAGGAAATTAGGAAAAAAAAAAATGAAGCAAGAGTAGATGAAAATTTTTATCACTTTTCAATAATCATTTGTCCCATAAGATGAATAAAAACTTCTATTATCCTAAAATATTAATACACCCTAATTGGCTGAAAGAAGGAGATGAGAGAAAACTAGGAATAGGTGGAGAGTTTTACTAGTTTCCAATACCATTTATCTAATCAAAATAAGGTAGAATTAAATTATAAAAACGTACTTTAATACATCCTATTCGTTCAAGCCTAAATATAAGGGAATGAAATTTTTTAGACACCTAATAAATGAATTCTATTGACTGGGGCCTTAGGCGACCGCCTAAGTCGCCTAAGGCTCCAGCAGCCCTTGATATCAAGTACAATATGATGCTTCCAAATGTTCCTGTTGATCCTCTGTGTGCTCTACTGATCTGAACATATAAGTTTTAGCTATACACACTCAGTGTTGTGAGTTTTTCATGCTTATTTAGGCCATTTTAATTTCTGATATCCTAAACCAGTGTTTAGCTTAAAAAATGCTACTGTCATAGCTTTTTGGTACTGTATTATTGTGATTGTTCTAAAGAGGCCTTTGAATTAGTTTCAGCAAGTGTAATTCATCATTCTTCATTTGTTTAATCTTGCTACAAGCTGTATTAGAGGCAGTATTCATCTTGAATTTGAAACCTCAATTTCAGTAGAAAAAGCAGCAACAATCATCAGCACTTCAAATTCATGTCTACAATTCAAATCTTGTGATCTTAAGTGCATTTTTGTATTTCATATTATTCTTTTATGTTATCTTTTATTATGAGATTCCAAACCATGGGAGGTTCTGGACAAGGGGAGTTCTGAGTAACTGTGGTGAGTTTGGGTGTGTGCTTGTTCAAGCAAGGGGTTGTGAACAAGAGGTTGAGTCTGAGTGACTTGTAAATGAGTTAATTTGGTGAGTGCTGTGAGGGTGGGTGTGAGTGTTAAGAGTGTTGTAATCTCAACTCCTTCATAGTGGATGCTCGTCTGGCTTGACATCCAAAAATGATATTTCTCCAATTGGGGTTTTACCTCTATATATTCTTGTGTCATATATGTGGGTGCTTTTTTTGATATCATCTACTTAATTCCTACTTGTCAAGCTCAAAACACTTAGAAAACACACAATGCATGTTCAGTGTAAGTCCTTAAGTTGACTGGCACATTTTCTCAAACACTTGTGCAAAGTTAGGGTTTCAAGTGAACTTTCATCACACAGTTTTAAAATCTCTTACATCATTATTTTCTAAGTTATCAAATATATTTCACAAGCTTCACAAAATACTATAATTAGCCCTACAATCATCCAATCACTTTCAACAGCCTTCATTTGTTCATTAGAGCCTTATAGCTTTTGGAAAAGTATACAATTACTAATTCACCTCTCCCCTCTTGGTACTTCAAATTAACTCTTTCAGCCCATCCTTTAAATTTATTGTAGTGTAAGTTTTCTGTATCGGGAGGAGAAGGAGGACCATAGTGGGGACCAAGGGGGCTATGCCCACCTCTTCCCAAAAAAGAAAAAAAATTGAAAATATTTAATATATATGCATATAAAAACTTAATTCTAAAGTTATATAAAGAAAATTTGGCCCCCCAAATGAAACCTCCTACGTCCCGCCCTTAAAAAGAGGAAATACCACTAAGTCGCAAATTTTGATGGAAGCACTTTTTTTTTTTTTTAAACCAGTGATTTTTGCATGAAATACGAAAAAAACAGGTGCAGAGTACTTCAGGAACAAAAGTAGACGCTCATTGAATATTTTCATAATCGTTAAATGGAGAGGTTAGGAAATAAAACACGTAGTTTTCACCTCCAGCTGCGAGAAACAGTGCCAGATAAACTTGCTCTTATTAGTAAACCTAATGTTACTAGTAACAAGTGTTGGAACTTGGACTTGGATAACAATTTTCGAAAGGTGACAATAGTGATATTGATAGGCAGATGAGCGAGAGAGAAATTTTGTGCTTATATGGAAGTTTTATTTCACGTGGAGCCAAATCATTTGTCTATCTTACTAACAAATTCGAGAGGAGACATTTGTCGCTAAACTTTGGAGGTTGTCAATGGCAAATATTTAGTAGGTCTACCGTCAGTGTCACCAATCATCATCACCATTTGCCAGCTCTACAAAGTACAAACTAATAAACTATCACGTGACAGTGACCTGTGGTTAGACTTGCCGATTCTTTCTGTTTCAATCAAATCCACCAGCGTGATTTTATTTAATTATTTGATGAATATCCACCCACCGTCGTGGTTGGTAGTTGGAACAATAAAATTAATTTCCATTTTCCACCAACTTCTCTTGGCCAAAAAATAGGAACTGCCATTTTTTTTTCCTTTTCTTCATTTTTTATTCTTTTTGGAAGTTAAGAACTTAATCTAAGTGTTGTTTTTTTCTTTTTCTTTTTTTTTTTTTTTAACAAAATTATACTAATCTCTCCTTTTGTACAGTATTGTTATATGACTAATTTATCCAAAACTTCAATTTTTTTTGAAAAATTTACTAGTTAGTTTTTCCTTTTCACTCCAAAAACCAGCAAATTCTAAAAAAATTTACACAAAACAAAGAAGTTCTACTTTTGAAAAAAAAAAATTAAAATAAGTTCAGACTCCATCAATAATGATTTTTTTTCTACTATTTCTACCTTTAGTAGTTAATTATCAATACTGTCATTTTCTCACTGAAACACCAATTTTGCTCTCTACTTCCAATATTTATTTTGTAATTGATCCCATTTATAAAAATAGTAATTGTTACCAAAATTAATTATTCTAAAACATTTAACAAATTATTTGATTTTTCAATCATAAACTTGTTGTAGCATGTCAAAATACAAAGAATACTTTTCATGAATTACATTAGAAATAATAATAAATTATTTACATTATTTTTAGACTTTTTACTTAATATATTTTATAAAAAAAACAAAGCATCAAGAATCGAAAATAGATCTCTGTTGATGCACAATCTCGTCAAGATACAAATGAGAGAATATCCTTACAGGAAACAAGAGTGAGTAACCGGAAATGTACCGATGTGGTATCGATCATGTACACTCTGACAATCAAGTTAGAATAGGATCTATGAGAGCCTATTGAATGCAATTTTCTACCTACCTCAATCTTAGGGCTAGATAACCCTCATTTATAGAGTTTTTGTCCTGTGGAGTACGTAATCCTAACCTTCTCCAATGCGTAACTACCTTTAGGGATTTAGGTAACTTCCTCCTTAAACTTATCACATTGTTTGAGTTTCCGTGTTGTTAAGTCTTTATGAGACTCAAAGTCTCATATCAATTGTCCTCATTCCCAAGTTTGCATGTCAAACATAAGGAATGTTAAGTCAATTATACTTCTCTTCATTTCCAATCTAAAATAAACTGTTAAACTTGACAGTAGCCAATAAATGACAATTATATTCACCATTTCAATTTCTGAGGTTGTGAAAAATAAAATTTGATGTTGCCACTTTGCGGAGGTGGAGTTTCCCTTATTTTAAGTCCTTGTTGCATTTTAAGTCCTTCTAATGTCACTTATTTTAAATTTATGGAAGTCATTGATACAAGAGATTGGAAAAAAAATTCATAGTATACTTTTCAAGATGTACTAAAAAAATCGATTTTTATTCAAGTATGAAAAGATTGATATATAAAGATCTATGTTTAACTCTTATGCAGTGTTTGGTACGCAAGAATGGAATAGAATGGAATGCCCATTCCAATCATTCCTTTGTTTGGTTTGAATTTTAAGGTGAGAATGGTCATTCCCTTGGAATGAAAATTCATTCCCAATAATGAAAATCTATTCATCAATGTAGTTTACCCTAGCCCTGAGTGAGCAATTACAAGTCCCTTCAATTTATTGGATCCCTTTATTGAATTTATCACTCAAAACAGGAACACATGCAAATTATTTATTTACTTTTTATTCTATATGGTTGTGCAATGCCAAGGTTTATTAGGCTTTCGAATTGATCCATGTAGTGAGCTTTCAACCTGTGACTCCCAAACCAAATGGCTTTAGGGCATCAGGTTTCAAGATACCCCGATGGACCTAATAACTCGAATCAAAACGGCCACAAACCATAGACTAACCAATAACGCAATGCCCAGGTTTCTTAGGCTTTCGAATTAGTCCATGTAGTGAGCTTTTAGCCTGTGACTCCCAAACCAAATAGCTTTAGGGCACCAGGTTTCAAGATACCCCGAAGGACCTAATAACTTGAACCAAAACGGCCACAAACCACAGGATTTTTTTTTTTTACAAGTGTAGCATGTTTAAAATGTTTATTCTCAAGGGATACCAACTTATATTCAGCTCACATAATTGATACTCAAAGCCAAGTACAAATCCCACTAACTCTACTAGTGTGCATGTGAATTGTGAAAAGAACTAGAGTCAACCACTCCAATTCATATCAATGCAAATAACGACTTAAACTACTGCATTCAAACCATAGTTTCTAGAAATTTTACACATACTCTACAATTGCAAGTCAAGAACCTACTTAAAGTATTAAACTCTTGATTGGTGTTAAAACATCTAAACTGACAACAAAACAACCTAAAATAAATAAATAAATAAATAAACAAACAAAAGTGTTCTTCCTTACCCCCAAACTTGAATCACACATTGTCCTCAATGTGTAACAAAAACATTAAGCATATCGTAAGTGATAGAACAATATTACCGTGGAGGTAGAATTGTCAAAATTTGACAAAGCATTCACATAAATAAGGGTTGGTCATCCCCCCAAACTTGGATGCAAGAACCTGTCATAAAAAATACAACTACACACCACGCATATTAAAAGGAAAAAAAATAATAAAATAAATAAAAAGAATGCAACAAAATGAAAAACAAACACAAATAAAAATTAAAACGAAGAAAAATCAACTCAAACAAAAGCAAAAATAAATGGAAAAAAAACACACACTTTCTAACTATTACTTTTGATGGAAGGTTCACCCTATACCACATCTCTTGAGGAGATCTAAGAGTGTCCCCCCTATTTTGTCCTCACTTTCTTGTGTCGGAATCCAAACAATTTTTAGGCACCTCTTATCTATATCAATGTGAGGTTTTAAGAAAAATGAATCAATCGAATAAAATTCGACCGATTCAGGAAAACATGACCCTTAAACTTGTTCTTGACTAATTTTATCATTCATATCTAATTTGTCACTACTCAAATTAAAAACAAAGATAAAAGGTGGACTCTCATTAGGACTTAAGTGATCACACTTAAGTTCTGCATGTAAAGTTTCAGAGTCCAGTATGAGTAATGGTTCCACAAAGGGGGCATAGTCTAACTCAATTGGTTGTATTGATTCGATATTGGCCTTCCATGTTTGTGTGTCCATAAGAGGAACTGAATCCAATAAGGCATTCACCTCTTTACATGCAAAATCAATATCAAAATCATAACCAAAATGAGCTAAACATGCTTTCAAAGGGTCTTCAAACCCAACCAACATGTTTTCAAATAAAAGAGATAAAAAAAATTAAAATAAAATTAAAAATTTACCGATAACAATAAGTACAAAAATAACACAAGTGCATGAATTAAAATACAGAAACTTACAAAAGGTCCAAAAATTTCAACTTATTTCCACCTGTGTAGCAGCTCTTATATCTATATTCAAACACTCAAAACACCTAAAATAAATTAAAAACATAATATATACAAGTTCTAAATTATAACTAAACTAGACTTAATCTTTAAACTTAACAACCCAATCATGACCACAGTCCCCGGCAACGGCGCCATTTTGTTCGTTGTGCAAAACGCAATAAAATATTATGTAAAAGTGTCGTTATTGTTTTACACTTCGATAAAAGTTAATTTTATAAAAACCTACAAATACTCTACTAAAATTAGTAAAGTGGTGAGTAGGGGTTGAACCCACAGAGACTGCGTTGGTTTCGTTGTTAAGCTATCAAGAACTTATCTAATTTAATTCAAAATAATTTTTTTTGTTTGTTTTAAATTAAGGTGCTGAAATTAAATGACATAAAATAAAAACATAAATAAATGATAGATAAAATTCAAGAGAGAGAAGTCTAGGGTCTTGACTTCACCACTAACATCATACCATTGTCGATTGAAATTACTTTGGGGGGAAATTCTACAATATGCATAAATAAGATTCATGTAACGATGAACATACAATTAAGGTCTAAGCAATAACCCATCTTCGATTGGCACGAATCGTCTACCTAAACTAGGGTGTAGCATGACTCATTTTTCCTAGGCATGGCCTATCAAAGTCCTTGTCTCATACACACATGTTCACAATGAAATCTTCAAGAGGATATATACAAACACTCACTAAGCTACAACCCATCTTCGGTTGGCACGAAAAATCTACCTAAACTAGGGTGTAGCATGACTCGTCTTCCCTAAGCATGGACTATCAAAGTTATATGTTCATACATGCAATGAAAACTTGTTGTAAAATTATCATTCATTAAATCTCTCATAGGAATGATTTGAGTTCAATCAAGATAAAATATCATCTAAGACAAGACAACATTAAATCAAGAATGATTATAAACATTTAAACACAACCATAAATGCACATTTATGCAATTGTTACTTATTACACAAATGATACAAAATAGTCCTCAAAATTATACAACGATATACATAAAAAGAACAATCCCCAAATATAATTCAATCAACAATGATACTTAGCTAGGGCTTCGTTAAACCCCTAGGAAGAAGTTAGCTCCTCATGGCAGTTATTGAAGCCTCCCTTTTCTTTTTGTCAATCGTCACGAATCGCCTCTGTCTTCTCTCTTTGCTCTCAAAGTTTTCTCCCTTTTTGCCATTTTACTTTGTGAAACAAAACCCACGGGACACCTGGCCTCCCCAAAGTGGCAAGTGCGCATAAAAAAATGGCACTTGCACCTCACAAATTGGCATTTGCGCCCAAAAAGTGGCAGCTGCGCAGATAAGGCAGAAGTTACTGAAAACGTCCGTTTTAGAAAATTTTCATGAAATATGAAACTTTACAAAATTGAATTTTCTTCAACCAACGCTAAGTTTGGGTCATTTTGACAATCGTGTACAGAGTTATGGTTTGAATACCAAAATGGGTCCAAAACTTTTTAGGCCTGAATTGGCCCAATCTTCAATGTGAATAGGCCTGTGCTCCTTTTCTTCATTACATTCACTTCCAGCCCATTTCTTCAGTCCATTTAGTTTGGATCTTCAATATAAACATATCTCTCATGTGTCAAGCTTCAGCTTCTTACTAAATGAGCACCATCTGTAGCCCGATTGCGCCATTATTAATCAAAATTTCCCTTAATCACTTGAAATCATGAAAGCATTAAAATTATTAATAAAAACATGAAATAAATATTACTAAGTCACTAATTCATATAATTTTAGAGGCATTGAATGTGCAACATTCACTGCTTATCAATATGTTTCGCTGCTTTTGTGATGCATCGCAAATTACAATGCATCGAAACCAACATTATGATGTATTGTAATATGTGGTTGGCCGCCCTCGCACTTGACCGCCTTCGCTCGGGTCTGCCCTCGATAGAGTATTTTCGGACCAAGGCGAGTGGCCTGATATGGATTTTTCCCGCTTGCAATTGAAAGGGGATGAGAACGAGGGCTCTGACTGATGTACTTCTTTTCATCATTTTTTTTATTTATATATCGCTTTCTACTGTAGCATTTTTTTTCTGTAGTTTATGCTTATGATCTTGTAACGCCTTTCATGGATAAATAACTATTATCTTTGCAAAAGGCTTTCATAGAATCTTTTCGTGGAGTCTTTCACTGTTGGATAACTCCCCTTTGCCGGCCATGCTCTGGGATTAATTCATGCGCCTCCTTTTTGTAAAAGGCCCTCCTTAGAGGTGTACCCCCATAGGGTTCTTTATACAATGTTCTCGGGATTAACTCATCCCGCCTTTTTCATCAAAGGCCCTCCCTGGAGGTGTATACCAGTAGGGTTGTGCCCACGTAGGGTTCTTTATACAATGTTCTCGGGATTAACTCATCCTGCCTTTTTCATCAAAGGCCCTCCTTAGAGGTGTATACCCGTAGGGTTGTGCCCATGTAGGGTTCTTTATACAATGTTCTCGGGATTAACTCATCCCGCCTTTTTCATCAAAGGCCCTCCTTGGAGGTGTGTCCCCGTAGGGTTGTGCCTACGTAAGGTCATTTTAACAATGTTCTCGGAATTAATTCATCCCACCTTTTTCATCAAAGGCCCTCCTTAGAGGTGTACCCACGTAGGGTTCTTTATACAATGTTCTCGGGATTAACTCATCCCGCCTTTTTCATGAAAGGCCCTCCTTGGAGGTGTACCCCCGTAAGGTTTTGCCCGCGTAGGGTAGTATTTTTCTCGGGATTAATCCATCCCGCATCTTTCATCAAAGGCCCTCCTTGGAGGTGTATCCCCGTATGGTTGTGCCCACGTAGGGCCACTTACCTTTTGTTTTAGTTATAACAACATATTTTGAAAAAAGGACTGCTATTGATATTTCAGTAACAAAAAAGAGAATTATTCAAGCAAGAACTTTGAAACTATCATCATAAGGCTCGATATTAAACTGAGTTTCAGCTGAAATTATTGAAGTAAATGCAACTTTTAAAAGAAAGTCTTACTAGTGGCACTTCCTAGATGCTCAGCATTCCAAGGATGGGCCAACTGTCTCCCTTCTAACGTCTCTAATCAATATGCCCCCTGTCTCCTCCAAGTCTACTGGAGATAACTCTGATTTCCCCCAATAAATGATTTTTTCGAGTGTTGTCATCTTTACCATCCCCATCCCATGGGCGGTTCTGTGTTCCCCTTTCATCTCCAACTACATATCTTTGTAGTTGGCCCCTTCGAATTAGACTTTCAATCTGCCTTTTCAAGTCTATGCACTCATCTGTATCGTGGCCATGGTCGCGATGGAACCTACAATACTTGTCGCGGGACCTCTTGGATGGATTGGTTCTTAGTTTTGGGGGCCATTCAATAGCCGGGTCTTCTTGGATGTAGAAGAGGATTTGGTTTATTGACGTGTTTAAGGGGGTAAATGTGTTGAATCCCTTATCACGACGTGATGCTTTATCGGTCTGCTCTCGTGACATTCTGCTATACTTGGGGTCTCTATCTTCCTCACTAGATTGTCCCCCCCTTTTCCTATCTGCCTTTCTCGCATCAAGGGCATCCTCTGCGTTCATATACTTTTGAGCTTTCACGAGTAGTTCAGACATACTTTCTGGAGGGTGCTTGGAAATTGAGTACAAGAACTTTGAAGGCAATAGGCCCCCCATAAATGCGGTAACTGCCACCTTATCGTCCAGAGCATTGACCTGCAACATCTCCCTGTTAAACCGGTTAATGAAGTCTCGCAATGACTCTCCTTTAGTCTGTCTTATGTTCAGGAGATAGGTGGCGGGCTTTCTATGCCCTTGGGCGGCAATAAAATTGCCTATGAACAATTGACTCAGTTCTTTGAAGGAACGTACAGATGCTGGCTTTAAGTTGTTAAACCATGACCGAGCAGATTTCTTCAATGTAGTAGGAAAAGCTCTACATAGGATTTCATCTGGTATTCCTTGGAGGTGCATCAGAGCCTTATAAGTCTCCAGATGATCTAGCGGGTCCTGGGTCCCATCAAAGCCTTCAAAGGTAGGCATCTTGAACTTGTTGGGTAAAGGACAGGTCATTACCTCATTAGAGAAAGGGAGATTGGTTTGCTGAACCAGATCTTCTACTATAGCATGACCTTTCCCTTTTATGGCATGAGCCATGCTTTCTATTTTGGCTCTGAGATCCTGCATCTCCAAGTCATAATAGGCAGCCTCTCTTGGGTGCCCTGAGTCTCCGAAGGTACGGGGTCTCTCCAGCGGTATTAGATGAGTCGGATTTGTTTTTTCTCGGTCGCTTCTCACGTGACTTTGGGCCACATCTTCTGCTAGTACCCCACTACCCCGCACGGCACCATCCCTATCTGGATCAACTGGCATAAGATGGCTCTGCGATGGCACTGGCTCCACAGGAGGAAGGCGCTGCAGGATTGTCGCATTTTGCTGGAGTAACTGGGCCAAACTTTGGTTCAAGTGCTGGACCTGATATTCCAATGCTGCAACTCGCTCCTGGTCAATTGGGACTCCGGGGCGTGCCCCGGGAAAGTCTCCTTGGCCAGGAGGCTGCATGCCCCCCTCTCCTGTTATCGGGATATTATGATTGGAGCGACCCAGGGATGCGGCAGGAGGGTCTTGCCCCGCGAGGGGGTCCTCCCCAGCAGGAGGGTCTTGTATGGCGGCGGTCTCTAGCCCAGATCGCAGGTGCATCATGCTTCTTTTTACGCTTTTTAGGTAAGATGAGAGTATAGTTCGTGGGTTTGTTTCCCACAGACGGCGCCAACTGATGAAGCCAAATCCGCCGCGAACTGGTCAAGGGGCAACCTGTAAAAGAGACAAGAGAGGAGTAATCGAAAGGGCACCGGCGTGGTGCCGGCCGACTACGCTCCGACGATCAAGTCAGGAATCGAAAGAGCTTTAAAAGCTGTAAAGAAACTCAGAGGGTATTAATTGCGTACCTGGTATATGGATCGTTTCTGTATTTATAGCGGTCATGTGGAACTGTGTCCTAGTAGGAGACTGGCTCCTGGAGATAGAGGAGTCCTGATTAAAGTAGATTCCTTATCCACGTCACCTTGAACTCAACCTCCACGTTGTACGTTTCATAATTGGAGTCAAATACTCTATCAAAAAATATTTAAAATATATGCATATAAAACTTAAGGCGAAAGTGCAATAAACCCCCCTTTAATTTCAAAATGGTGCACAATACCCTCCTCTCATTTTTTTGGGTACATTAAACACCCTCCCACTTATAATTTGGTGCAGTTTGCTCGTATTTGGCACAATTTGGGTTAAGAATTGATGTAAAATGACAAAAATACCCTCATAGATAAAAAAATAGAAATTAAAATTAAAAAGAAAAAGAAAATAAGTGATTAATTTACCAAAAAAAACTATCAAAAAAAAGAAAATAACACAACTTTAATTTTCCGAAATACCGAAACAAATTATCAAAAAATATCAAAAGAAATAAAACTTTAATTTACAGAAAAAAAATTTACCGAGAAAAAAAATTGGTGAATTAAAGTTTTTTTTTGGGTAAATTTTTTCGACAAATTAAAGTTATATTTTATTTTCCTTTTTTGGTATTTTTTTTGTATTTTTTGATATATTAATCACTTTTTTTCTTTTTCTTTTTAATTTTTATTTCTATTTTTTTTATCTATAAGGATATTTCTGTCATTTTACATCAATTCTTAATCCAAAAAGTGACAAATAGGGGCAAATTGTACCAAATTATAAGTTGGAAGGTGTTTAATGCACCCAAAAAAAGAAAATGGGGGTATTATGCACCATTTTAAAATTAGAGGGAGGTTTATTGCACTTTGGCCAAAACTTAATTCTAAAGTTATATAAAGAAAATTTGGCCTCCCAAATAAAACCTCCTAGGTCCGCCCTTGAAGAGGAAATACCACTAAGTCACAAATTTTGGTGGAAGCACTTTTTTTTTTTCTTTAAACGAGTGATTTTTGCATGAAATACGAAAAAAACAGGTGCAGAGTACTTCAGGAACAAAAGTAGACGCTCATTGAATATTTTCATAATCGTTAAATGGAGAGGTTAGGAAATAAAACACGTAGTTTTCACCTCCAGCTGCGAGAAACAGTGCCAGATAAACTTGCTCTTATTAGTAAACCTAATGTTACTAGTAACTAGTGTTGGAACTTGGACTTGGACAACGATTTTCGTAAGGTGACAATAGTGATATTGATAGGCAGATGAGCGAAAGAGAAATTTTGTGCTCATATGGAAGTTTTATTTCACGTGGAGCCAAATCATTTGTCTATCTTACTAACAAATTCGAGAGGAGACACTTGTCGCTAAACTTTAGAGGTTGTCAATGGCAAATATTTAGTAGGTCTACAGTCAGTGTCACCAATCATCATCACCATTTGCCAGCTCTACAAAGTACAAACTAATAAACTATCACGTGACAGTGACCTGTGGTTAGACTTGCCGATTCTTTCTGTTTCAATCAAATCCACCATCGTGACTTTATTTATGTATTTGATGAATATCCACCCACCGTCGTGGTTGGTGGTTGGCATATACAATAAAATTAATTTCCATTTTCCACCGACTTCTCTTGGCCAAAAAAATAGAAACTGCCATTTTTTTTTCCTTTTCTTCATTTTTTATTCTTTTTGGAAGTTAAGAACTTAATCTAAGTGTTGTTTTTTTCTTTTTCTTTTTTTTTTTTTAACAAAATTATACTAATCTCTCCTTTTGTACAGTATTGTTATATGACTAATTTATCCAAAACTTCAATTTTTTTTGAAAAAATTACTAGTTAGTTTTTCCTTTTCACTCCAAAAACCAGCAAATTCTAAAAAAATTTACACAAAACAAAAAAGTTCTACTTTTGAAAAAAAAATTAAAATAAGTTCAGACTCCATCAATAATTATTTTTTTTCTACTATTTCCACCTTTATTAGTTAATTATCAATAATGTCATTTTCTCAGTGAAACACCAATTTTGCTCTCTACTTCCAATATTTATTTTGTAATTGATCCCATTTATAAAAATAGTAATTGTTACCAAAATTAATTATCCTAAAACATTTAACAAATTATTTGATTTTTCAATCATAAACTTGTTATGCATGTCAAAATACAAAGAATACTTTTCATGAATTACATTAGAAATAATAATAAATTATTTACATTATTTTTAGACTTTTTACTTAATATATTTTATAAAAAAACAAAGCATCAAGAATCAAAAATAGATCTCTGTTGATGCACAATCTCGTCAAGATACAAATGAGAGAATATCCTTACAGGAAACAAGAGTGGGTAACCGAAAATGTACCGATGTGGTATCGATCATGTACACTCTGACAATCAAGTTAGAATAGGATCTATGAGAGCCTATTGAATGCAATTTTCTACCTACCTCAATCTTAGGGCTGGATAACCCTCATTTATAGAGTTTTTGTCCTGTGCAGTATGTAATCCTAACCTTCTCCAATGCGTAACTACCTTTAGGGATTTAGGTAACTTCCTCCTTAAACTTATCACATCGTTTGAGTTTTCATGTTGTTAAGTCTTTATGAGACTCAAAGTCTCATATCAATTGTCCTCATTCCCGAGTTTGCATGTCAAACATAAGGAATGTTAAGTCGATTATACTTCTCTTCATTTCCAATCTAAAATAAACTATTAAACTTGACAGTAGCCAATAAATGACAATTATATTCACCATTTCAATTTCTGAGGTTGTGAAAAATAAAATTTGATGTTGCCACTTTGCGGAGGTGGAGTTTCCCTTATTTCAAGTCCTTGTTGCATTTTAAGTCCTTCTAATGTCACTTATTTTAAATTTATGGAAGTCATTGATACAAGAGAGTGGAAAAAAATTTCATAGTATACTTTTCAAGATGTACTAAAAAAGTCAATTTTTATTCAAGTATGAAAAGATTGATATATAGAGATCTATGTTTAACTCTTATGCAGTGTTTGGTACGCAGCAATGGAATGGAATGGAATGCCCATTCCAATCATTCCTTTGTTTGGTTTGAATTTTAAGGTGAGAATGGTCATTCCCTTGGAATGAAAATTCATTCCCAATCATAAAAATCTATTCCATAGTTAAACCTCTGGAATGGGCATTCCATTCCTAGTAAAAATTTAAAAAAAAATCATATGACCAAAAAACCCTTCACCTTCATCACCACCACCACCACCACACCGGCTCTACCACCACCACCACCACCACTACCACCGGCTCTACCACCATCACCACCACCGCCTCCACCACCTCCACCCCCACATTGCCACCTTCCTACTCCACCACACCACCACCCCCACCGCCACCCCCAACCATAACACTACCACCACCTCCACATCGTCGCCACCACCCCTACCGCACCACCACCACATCGCCACCTTCCTCCACCACCACCCCAACCACACCACTCCACCACCTCCACATCGTCACCTTCCTCCACCGCCACCACCTCCAAATCACCATCTTTCTTCACCACCTGCACCACCGCCACATTGCCACCTTCCTCCACCGCCACCCCCACCACCTCCACATTGCCACCTTCCTCCACCACCTCCACCACCTCCACATCACCACCTTTCTCTACTGCCACTACCTCCACATCACAACCTTCCTTCACCACCTCCACCACTACACCTCGCCACCACCTCCACATCACCACCTTCCTTCACCACCACATATTTGGTGGTTTAATTTATTTGTCACTAGGAGTGGTATTTCAAAGAATTTAATTTAAAATTTATTTCATTCCCACCTCATTTCATATTTGCAACTGATAGGCATAGAATGTTCTGCATTCTAGTCTCTTAATTTGCATATTTTATTCTTTTAGTGGTATATTATTTGTAATTTTACTCTATTTTAGTGTTTTCTGTATTTTCAGGTCCTTAATGATAATTTCAATCAAATCATGATATATGGGCTTTCAAAGATGACATTCAAGAGGGTTAGAGGAAGCCTACATTAATGGGACCAATTCAACTCCATATTTTAACCCAAAATAACCCAAGGAAGAGGCTTGAGATAATTATAACCGCTTAAGGAGTTTACGGGTTAAAGTCCAATGCTGTACCAAATATAATTTTAATCTCATTTTTGTAAATTTCTCATAACTGTTATTTTAGGTGATGAAAACGGCCCAATTCACATAAAGGTTGAATGAAATTTGATTCTGAATCTTTTTATATTTTACAAAAATTCTGTGAATCAGACTTATAAGGCATCAAACATTGGGCTGAAAGTCAGTAGGAAAATTCACCTGATTTGGGGACACTTCATATTCTCTTGGCCATTAAAAGTGACAAATTGGGGTTGCATTGAGGACTTTTTTAGTAGCTTTGAAGAGCTTTTTGAGTGGTGAAATATTAGAGAACAAGGCGTAGCACTACTTCCATGGAGATGATGTCTTCTTCCTCAACCGTTGAAGCATTCTCTTCTACCATGAGCGGCTAGTTCATCTACTAGGGTTTTGATGTAGCCCTAACTAAACATTAATGGTTTGATTATTCTAATTATAGGGGATTTTTATATTCATGCATAAATTGTGTAATTTAGAGGATTCTATTATGAAAGAATTGAGCATTGAAGTTTTTATATTCAGTTTCAATGATTTCTTATCTTGTCTTAGTTATTTAGTTATTGTGATTGAACCTAATCCCTCTTGTTTTCTGTGATTATGAGAGTGATTACTACACAATAGTATTCATTGACTATATAATTAAAGTTTTAATGGATTATGCCTAAAGAAGATGGATCATACTGCACCCTAGAGTAAAGTAGATAGGCAGATGGTGCATGCCAATCGAATATAGTCCATAACTTAACTTTAATTATATGTTATCCCCTTGATGATTAAAAGTGAGTTTATAGCCACTGATACCACTTATGCATGATATAATTCTCCATAGTTAGTTCAATTGACCATTGATTGTGAAGTTAGTGGTGAAGTCAATAACCTTAGATTAATCTCATCTCTCTCCACTCTATAGTTTCTCTTTCTTTCAATTTACTTGTTTTAATTAGTTAATTTAGTATAAAAATCAGTAAATTCTTTCCTTTAAATTAATTAGAATTAGTCCTATAAATTCAACACAATCAGAAAACAATATATGTGGTTCGACACCCTTTCAATAACACTATCCTACACGAATTTTTTGTATTGCGAAGTGGTAATTTTTAATTGATACATTTAGCCACGATCAATTTTTGGCGCCATTGTCGGGGACTATCTATTTGATTGTTTGGATTTTTAGAATTAGTTCTAGTTGGATTTTTAGTTTAGAAATTTTTTATATATTTGTTTTAATTTTCTTTTTGTTTTCTTTTCAGGTATTTCAGTCACCATATTCTCAATCGTTGTTCATTGGCTGATCCTTTGATACCTCTTGATCCTGAGATTGAGCGTACTCTCAGACAGCAAAAGAGTATTTATGTTGACCTTATTGTGCAAGAGGAAGAAATTATTGACGACATAACTAGTGTGCAAAATAATGATAATAACAATAATATTGTGCCTAATGCTGTTGGGGAAAGAGCGAGATTTCTCAAAGACTACTATGTCCCAGAGATAAATAATTCGCCAGCCGAATTGCAACTGTTAGATGTCACAACTCAGAACTACGAGATCAAGTCAAACATCATTCAGATGCTACCATCTTATTTTGGGCCGACTCAAGAAGATCCTTATAAGCACCTAGATGACTTCATAGAAGTGTGTTCAATTACTAAAATTCACAACTTCTCTAAGGATGCCTTCAGGATGCGACTTTTTCCCTTCTCTCTAAAAGACAAGGCCAAGTATTGGTTCAATTTTCTACCAACGGGCTCTATCACTATATGGACTCAAATGCAACATGAGTTCTTGAAGAAGTATTTTTCGATAGGGAACACCAATCAATTCAGACGTGCTATCACTGGTTTCTCCTAATCTGAGGAGGAATAATTCTATGAGACATAGGAGAGGTTCAAGGACCTTCTTAGGAAGTGTCCTCATCATCAAGTTCCTAAGTGACAGCTTGTGCAATGTTTTCATGAAGGGCTGACAGAAGCCAACAGACAGATGGTAGATGCATCTTGTGGAAGTACTTTGATGTTGAATAGTGAAGACGAGGCATGGACTTTGTTTGAAAATCTGAGTGAGAATTCTTTACAACATGTGTCTTCAACTCATTTAAGAAGACCATTCAACATAATGAGGATAGATGGTATCTTTGAGGTTGGTGCTACAGATACTATGTCTACCAATATTGACATGATTACACAAAAAGTGGAACAGATTATGGTAACTAGTCAAACTCCTTCTCCTTCTGCAAATTCTTCATTGCTAGGCCCTTGTGACTTTTGCTCTAGTCCTATGCATCATGTGAATAATTTTCCTTCAGTTGGGTAATTTTTTGACCTTCAATAAGAGCAAGTACAAGCTATATTCTCTGGACTAATGAATCCTCCACATGGTAACACGTACAATCCAATATAGTGATTCGTGTGTGAGTGTGACTCAAAAAGTATATCAATTAAAATTTTCCACACTTCGCAATAGAACGAATTCCTTGCAGAATAGGGCTATCGAAAGGGGTATCGTACCTCAGGGATTATGGTCTGATGAGTTGGAATACGGAATTAATTCTAATTAAATTGAAGAAAAGAATTTTGATTTTTAAACTAAACTAATTAAAAAGATAAAATAAAATAAATCAAAGTAAACAGATAGTGAAGATAATATGAGAGAAATCTAGGGTGTTTGACTTCACCACTAACTCCACAATCAATGGTCAATTGAATCAACTATAGGGGAATTACATCATGCATAAGTGGTGTCGGTGGCTACAAGCTCACCTTCATCCGTCAAAAAGATAACATATGATTAAGGCTAAGCCATGGACTATCTTCGATTGGCATGGTCCATCTGCCTAACTACTCTAATCTAGGGTGCAGTATGGTTCATCTTCTCTAGGCATAATCCATCAAAGCTCTTAACAATATATTCAGTGATTACCATTATGTAATAATCGCTCTCATGATCACAGAAAATAAGAGAGATTGAGTTCAATAACAACTAAATATCTAAGACAAGATAAGAAATCATTGAGACTGAATTTACAAGACTTTTATTGCTCAATTCTATAATAAGAATCCTCTGAATTACACAATCTATGCATGTATATAAAGGTCCCCAATAATTCAAACAATCAAACCATTGATGCTTTGTTAGGGCTACATCAAAACCCTAGTGGATGAACTAGCCGCTCATGGTAGAAGGAGAAGCTTCAACTGTTGAGGAAGAAGGCATCATCTTCACGAATTATGCGTCTAACTTCGTTCTCCAATGGCTCTGTAAATATGATTTGGTTCTCTTCTCAGCCCTCTCAAACTCTCCAATCTTTCTGTAATCTCTCCCCAATTCAGCCTCTAAGTCTTCACTTTATTCCCCAAGAGAATACACCAAAGTCCTAATCTAATTAGGAATAAATTAGGGTTTCCCGCAGCACTAATCAGGTGGGTTTTTTCTGCTGACTTCGGCCCAACTTTTGACCCACTAGAAGTCTGATTTACGGAATTTTCGTGAAATACAAAAGTGTGTAGAATCAAATTTCGTTCAACCCTTTGCAAAAATTATATCGATTTGAGGCTCAAAAATAAGACTTCTGGTCCATTTTTCAAAATGGGATTAAGACTGTATTATGCGCAGATTTGGGCTTTAGGCCCAAAACCTTCTTAAGTAGCTGTAATTCTCTTGGACCTCTTTCTTGGGCTGAATTGAGTTAAAATAAATGGTTGAATGATTCTCCTTGATATAGGCTTCATCTAACCATCTTGAATGTCTTCTTTAAAAGCCCAAAAGCTTGGTTTTAACTGAAATAATCATTAAGGCCCTGAAAATACAAAAAACACTAAAACGAAGTAAAATAACAAAATAATCTATCACTAAGAGAATAAAATACATAAGTTAAGAGGCTAGAATGCGTAACATTCAACGCCTATCACATAGAAGAATCATCCTAGTTTTTTATATAGCAATCAAGGGGCAGCAGTGCAACCCACTTATCAGCCTAGGTACTATGTGCCTTCATAGCCATATGAAGCTCAAGTTCCTATGCCACCAAAGAATTCAGCTCTTGAAGACAAGATGATGCTTGCCCAAGCAAAACTTGACAAGCTTGATTCTATTGTTGAAACAGTCCAAGCTACTGCTCAACTGGTACATTCTCACTCTCAGTCAATTACCAAACTGGAATCTCAATTTGGATAACTTGCCAATCCATTGAGTAAAAGAGAAAAGGGGAAGCTACCAACTTAACCAGTTGCTAATCCTAGAGGGATGGATGTTTTTTCAAGCAACCCACATCATGAGCAGGTTCAATCCATCACCACTTTGAGAAGTGGAAAAATAATTGACAACAAGGTGGGGGGAAAAGAAGAATAATGAAGAAGAGGTGCTCAAAAGTCCAAGTGCTGAAATTTCATATGAGCCCAAGGCTCCTTTCCCACAACGTTTTCAATAAGCATCCAAGTTGAAAAAGCAAGGGGACAATTTGCATGACATGATGGAGGTATTTTGATAAGTGAAGATCAATTACCACTCCTTGTGCCATCAAACAGATTCCTCTTTATGATAAATTCCTGAAGGGCTTGTGCACTTAAAAGAGGTGATCCAAGAGTCATATGCCAAAGAAGGTGATGCTGCTGCTGCCATAATAATTCAGCATTGCACTCCTCCCAAATAGAAAGATCCTGGAGCTCCAATTATCTCATGCATCATTGGGGAGCACCATGTCGATAAAGCTTTCTTGATTTGGGTGCAAGTGTGAACTTTTTTTCCTATTCAGTCTATCTACAATTAAGCTTAGGAGAGTTGAAGCCTACCACAGTAGTGTTACAATTTACAGATAGATCAACTAAGCAACCCCGTGGGATTGTTGAAGATTACCTTTTCCATCAAATTATTGGAACTTTGCTGGCATTTTTAAGCTATCAATTCTTTCAGTGTAGGGTTTTGAGTACATGAGAGTGATTTGAGTGACCCTGCCATACTGTGCTCAGATTGTGTTTGTTATTATATCTTGTAATTGTTGGATAGATAATGAAGCGACTAGTGAAGCACAATTAGTTTCGCCAACCACATGTCTTAACGCAGATGTGTGATGATGATCTTTTGATTGAGAACCTTGCAGGGTTAAATTTGAAGTATTCATTGGCAGTTGTGTTGATTCGTCAGGATTTTGGATTTCAAGCTTACTCATTTGTATGACGATCTATAAGTCCTTCTCATCAAAAATTTTTGTGAGGTTTTTGATTGTGCTCGCCATCATTGCATATTGGTCTTCCACCGAGGTTGTTCCAGTCATCATAGTTGTGACAACATTCGAATAGGAAAGTCCTTGAGGGCCAACATTCTTTGAAGTGACCGATTGTTCTGAAATCTCAAATAACGACTTTGAGAGCGAACCAATGCTAGAGTTGGTGTCAGAGATGAAGTGGGGTGAATGTGATGGTGCCAAATTTTCTAAAACAACGTTAGAATTTTTTGCCCCCTATGGATTAATGGTGCTAACATGTTTACTTTTCACATCCATTTGTAGAGACTGTGACCAATTTTGGCCGATTTTACATTTTTTTGCATTATAATTGTCATAAATGTATTTTGAGTGGTGTTTAACATGTTATGAGTGTGGGAAACATGTTTGGGAAGTGTTTTTAAAGTTTTGGGAAGTTTTCGGGAGATTTGGGGAAGTTTGACTTTTTGGTCAAATCAGGGCCCAGGATGCGACTTAAGTAGGCCCGGGAATCCGAAAAATTCTTGAAAATATTTATTTTTAAGAATGGCTGAGATGAAATGTTTAGAGAGTAGAGGAAGTGATTTTGAGACCGTAGGAGTTTTTGGAATCGAAAAAGGAGTCCGGGAAGGTACGTTAAGTGGCCGGGGGCATTTTAGTCTTTTTGCGAGCCCTAGATATTTTAAATATCAGTGGCTGAGAGTCCCAGCCATATCTCACGCCTCTTTCTCTCTCTAAAGTTCTCCATCTTCAAAGCTCTCCCTTCTCTCTACATTTCGGACCCGTTCGGCTTGGATTCAAGACTTGCCGAAGGAGGGAGATACGTAGGGGACGGCTAGGGCTTCCATTTGAACTGAACAAAGTGGTGATTCGGCAAGGTAGACTCTGCTGGAAAATTGGTGAAGTGCTTGGAAGGCCTTCATTTTCGAGGTAAGGGTTCTTCTTCTCTTCTAATTGTCAATTCTAGGGTTTCGGGTGAAGAAGAGAGGTGTAGGTTGTGTTTCACATGCTTTAGGATGGTGAGAGGTGTGAAAAGTTGTGTTTTCTTCTTCTCTAGAGTCCTATCTTTTCACAATTGTGTATATTGTGTTGGTGGTAGCATGTGGGTTTGAAGTATGTGAGTGTAAGAAATTGATACATAGGTATTATGTGCTCAATTTGGTGTATATGTCGAAAAATGTGTACCAAGTGTCATATATGTGATTATATGTGAAAATGTAGTTGTTGAATGCATGTTTAGTTCTATGTGCTAAAATTATGCATTGAATGTAGCATGAGTAAAATATGCTAATTTTGAAGTTGTAGGCATATGAGATGAGATATGCATGTGTTATACATATATGTGCTATATGTGGTGTGTGGTGATGGAAAATATGCTTGTTACTTCTTTTTAGTATCAATGAGCATGAGTTGAGCATGAAAATAAAATATCATGTGTTTATGCATTCATATTGCATATGTGAAAAATTGCAGGAAAAATGACGCAAATGAGGTGCACGGGGCTTCGGAGTGGTCCAACTGTGTGGTGAAATGTGGTAAAATTATCCACAATGTATGGCCCTCGGAGAGAACCCGCCATACTAAGGCTTAATGCCTAGGATCGGAGTATGTCCAGTACTAATGACCCCTCGGAGTTGTCCCGGTCATAGGATGATTATCGGAGAATGTCCATGATTTGTGAGCCTCGGAGTTGCCCCCTCACTCTATGGCAATCCCATATATTGCTATGGTAGAATGACCTTTCAGAGTTGTCCCGGTCATTGGATGGTTATCGGAGGTGTCCAAGGTTACATGATCCTCGGAGCGGGCCAATCATATAGGGTATCGGATGAGGACCGAGAGAGAGAGCATTTACTTTCTTAATGCTTGTATGTTTGAACATGTTATACATGATCCGTGATATGTGCAATCCTCTTTAATTGCAATTATTGATGTATTTGTGAGATTGTAGATGTGGCATGTAGTGTATTCATATGCATTCCATGTAAGTCGTGTCGGGTCGGCACTTAGAAGGGTTGGGGAACCTTTACTGAGCCGCAGTGGTGCTCACCCCTTTATTATAAACTCTTTTTACAGATAAAGCGCCGATGACGGACGGGACGTGAGTGTCCAAGTGGAACACTAGTGGTGGTTTTGCTATCTTTTGAGTTTTGAGCATTTTTGTGGCTATCCATGCCGGCTTGTGGCACGTGACTTATGTTTTGAGTTGTGGTTGTACTTTGGACATATGTACTTTTGATGTATGTATTGGATTATAAACTTGTTGGGTGTGAAAAGACAACGGTTTAATTTATGTAATGCCCATGGCGGCAGTTGATTCATTTGATGATGTTTCCCTTATGAATGAATGGTGTTTGTGAAAGGAAATGATTCATTTTAGTGTATGGATTCAATTATGGATGTGCTCTTGAGAGTGAAATTGATGTTGGAACCTTTCATTTATGTTGTTATTCATGTTTGAGGGGTTCTAGGATGATAGAATGTTGATTGGGTTTCAATTGAATCATGTATAAGGCTGTTGGAAGTCCTAGGAGGTGCATTTCGATCAATCGAGATTTAATCTCGATCAATCGAGATGCCTATTTCGATCAATCGAAGTCCCCATTTCGATTGATCGAAACGGTGATGATTTATGGTGATTTTTAGAGTCCAGAAAAGAGGAATTTCGATCAATCAAGACCCCCATCTCGATCAATCGAGATATTACAGGTCTGGGGTCCCGAGAGGGTGAAAATCTCGCTTGAATTTTGATTAATCGAGATTTAATCGAGATTAATCGAGATTACTATTCACAGCTTTTTCCAAAATTTTATTTCGACGTAATTTCTTCGTTCTAGATTGGAATTGAGCGTGATTTTTTTTGAACTTGAGTATTTTTGGATTATCTATCCAATGGTGTAAGAATCAGTTCCAGATTCCAAACACAGAAATTTTTGAGGCTCAAAAGTGAGTGATTCTTAAAAGTGTGAGCATGTAAATGTTCACTAAGGTGTGTGATTTGATGTAGGGCCCATGGGGATTAGTTAAGGTGGATTTGGGTGCATTCACATGTAAGAATTGAGTTAAGCTTCCGCGGTGAATGAGGGTAATGAGGGCCTATTGGGCTAAATGGACGGTTTAACCTCCGGTTCTCCGGGAGTTAGGAATCGGGGCGTTATAACATGGTATCAAACCTTGATACTAATGCATTGAGTGTAATTGAGATTGTTCATGGGGTTAAGTGAACGGGTTCACACTCAGGATTCGGGGTCGGTCCGGGGGAGTCCCGGTGATCTGGATTTTGGGGCGTGACACATTGGTTTAGCAAGATTGGTTTTCACCAAATCTTGCTAATTCTTAAGCGAAGAAATTACTTTGGCCTTGCTATGTGTCATAGGACCTGTTGAGGAGCTACTAGCACTTGAGGTTTTCTTGTTTACAGTCAGAACCTTGGGAGGAGCCATAGATTCTGACGAATGGAGTTTAGAATGTATAATGTAGTAGATAGAGATGAGAGACAGAGATGGTCCCACCGGGCGTGCCAGAAATTTGTACACACAAATTTTGAGTTTGGAAATAAGATCAAAACACGTGGACAAATATATCAAATTTATTAATTTCAAGAAAGATGGGTTACAAATCTCTGTAAATCTTTAGAAAAGAAAGACAAATTCCTCTGATTCAATCTCCTTTGTGATCTGGATTCAAGGACTGCTGGATCTTGATCTTAAATTAGATTGAAACTTTGGTGAAGAATGGCACGTGGATGATGTGTTTGTTGTTCTTCTCTTTTAGGGTTTAGATGCTTTGGAGTTTTGGATTTTGAGTGAAAAATTCTTTAGAGTTTCAGCTTTCTCTGAGAGTCTTCTTCTTGGTGATCTGGATGCAAGGGCTACCGAAGCTTAACCTTGAATTGGATTGAAACTTTGGTGAAGAACGGCACGTGGATGATGTGCCTGTTGTTCTTTTCCTTTAGGATTTAGATGCTTTGGAGATTTGAATTTTGAGTGAAGAATCTTGTAGAGTTTTAGGTTTTTCTAAGAGTCTTCTAGTTTTCTTTCTCCGAATTCAAGGGCTACTGGAGCTTGATCTTAAATCGGGTGGTTGAGAATGCTCTTCAAGTGTTTGTTGTTGAAGAAAATTGATGAGAATTTCTGATCGAGGGCTGAAGAAGTTTAATCTTGAACAATCCTGTTAATGATTCTTTGAATTTGTTGAATTGTGGAGGAAGAGTGACACGACTTTGAATGTACTTGTTGTTATTGTTCTTCAAAGTTATGAGGGTTGAATGAACATATGTCTTCAGAGCTTCAAGTGTTGATTAAAGGCAGAGTCTGGCAGAGCTTCAGTATTCTGTCAGAGTCTCCCCCATTTCTCCCCAACCCCGGACCTTTATTTATAGGTTCACCGGAGGGGTAGATTTGTAACTTTCTTTTTTTCTGATAATTATTCTATAATTATCTTTTATGATAATTATCCAATATGTACATAATAATTATCTTTGATGATAATTATATATATATATATATATATATATATAATTATCCATTTGACCCATTTTCAAGTGGGCTTGGACTTCTTAGACAATTTGGATCAGCCCATGACCCATTTATTTGTGTTGGGTCTGGACTTTGAATTATCTGACTCATTGGGCTATATTCCAAAGTGGGTCAAATTGAAGGTAAGCCCAAATTATATTTTGGGTCCATCATGTAATTTTTTAGTATTTACAGCTATGCTTGATGTAATGGCCATAAAAGATAAGCCACCTTGGAGGATTCTAATTAAGCCACTTCCCTTTCTTTCTAGCACTCCTCCGGTGCCATCATTGGAGTCTCTTCCACAGTTAGAATAGAAATATCTTTCTTCAAGGCTGAGATATATATTTTTAGAAGCCAATGAGACCCTTCTGGTTACTTCGAGTTTGGCAAATAGAAGTGAGGATCGTATAAGGGGGCGATGTTAAATCTCTTCGAGCAATATAGCATCGGATGAACCTTGAATTGAAGCCAGAACGTCGCCTACGGACGTTAACTGTGGGGTATTTTGTATTTTTGTCCTTTGAGTTATTTTATTTTCTTTCTTGCATTTTTTTTCTTTTATGTTTTCTTCATTTTTTCATTTAAGATTAGTTGCGTTTTAATGTGTTTTCTTTGAGTTTTTATAGTATTGTTGCTTCTGGGGGAATGTCGGGAGGTGGACAAGTGTATTTGGCTCTAAAATAAGTGAAAAAGTGCACTCTCAGTCGACCTTGGGCAATAGACCCTCCAAATGTATGCCTTTCAGTCAACTTTGGGCGATAGACAACCTAAGTCGCACCAGGAGGGGTGATCGATCGCCCATTTGAGGGGGGGTTGATCGCCCCTAGCTTCAGCTACAATGTGGAGACATCAAGTTGGGCGATCGATCGCCCAGGCCTTGGGAGATCAATCGCCTAGCCCACATGGCCCAGCTACTCAAATTTTTGACTTTAAAAGGCCTCTTAATGCCCTACATGTTCACACTCGCGAAAACATCCTTTGGTGCCTTCTTTTTGCCTCTCCTACATCAAAATACATTCCAATCTTCTACTTCAATTATCATATTACTATAGATAATCAAGAATCGTCAACAATATCATCACTTCCAACTTAATTTCTCCATTATCACTGAAGCCTCAAATTTTCCATACTTTTTTTCTTTACAAGAGGTGTGCTATATTTGTGAAATTGGATTGATTTCTTTTAGGGCTTTTGTACTACAAATTTGGGAGAGAACATTGTGTGTTGATTGTGGAGTAATTGCTCAATTTTGAGTTGGCAAGGCATGCCCACGGAGGCGAGGATATGGTGGCACCACCACCACTAGTGGAGGAGCACGAGGAAGTTGAGGAGGAGGTTGTTCCTACAGAGGCTAGAGGCCTGACATATGGCCACTTAGAGGAGCAGATTGTGGGATTGACGACATAGTTCAGGGCTTTTTGGATAGAGGTGTCGGCTCAGTTTAGAGATGTCCGCCAGGACCAGAGATCGATCATGTCGATGATGCGCGCTTTAATGCGACACTTTGGCTTGGACCCAGATGTTCTGCCATCGTCATCCCATTGATTTTAAGGAAGTAACTATCTTTTGTATTTTTAGTTTTATTTTGGTTTTCTTTTCTTTGTTTTATTTTCTATTCTATATTCAATTTCAAAAAAAAATATTTCCTATTTTTCTTTTTCTTTTTCATGCTTATTTTCACCCATATTTATTTCACTTGGTCGTTAGAGTATGGTGGTTGGTTTTGACAGGTTGTCGCATCCAAGTTTGGGGGAGTGCATGCATTGCCTTCATGCTATTGGTTAGCTATTTTCTTGCCCTTACTCCAGGTTCATGGTAACATTGTTCTAACCCTCATCTCTGTTTTTAATTTATGTATATTGAGGACAATGTACCTTTTAAGTTTGGGGGTAAAGTGGTGCCTTTTATGTGCTTTATTGCAATGGGAGAGAATTTGATGAAATCTTTCTTAGTTTTAGGACTTTTTTGTTAATTTGTTTTCATAGTTTATTTATTTATTTATTTTCTTTTGTTTTATTTTTAATTAGGATGTTTTTACATAAATCAAGGGTTTAATACTTTATGTAGGTGCTTGACTTGCAATTATTAGGTATGTTTTGAATTTCTAAAGACTGTGGTTTGAATTTGGTGGTTTTAATCATTGTTTGCATTAACATGCCTTGGGGTGATTGGTTTTAGTTTCCTCCCATGCATAGACACACTAGCATAATCTTATAGGGTATAAACTTAAGCTCTGAGTTGTTGGGTTACATTTGCTTGATAGTAATTGGTATCCCTGAGATTGAATACCGATAATTTGTTTTACTAGACTTTAATGAAAAAAAAGAAAAAAAAAAGAATATTTGATGAATAGCAAATCAATTTAATCATTTTCATGAAGTACGTAATCGGGCCTCTTGCCTCAGTAAGCATTGAGTTTTCATGCCAAAAGTGAAGAGTGAGAAGACATGAGCATTGGTTGTCTTAGTTTGTAGCCTAGCTTATTTGAGTTATTAGGTTCTTTGGGGTGTCTTGACACCTAATGCCCTAAAGCCATCTGATTTGTGAGTCACTGACTGAAAGCTTATTACATGGATCTTCTAGAGAGCTTAATGGACCAAGACATTGCACAACCAATAAATCAATAAATGAAAAAAAGAGAAAAGAAAAGTCATGTATTCATGTTTTCGAAGTATTAGTTCAATAAGGGGAGCTAATGAGTTGAAGGGGTATGTGACTTAGTATATTCGGAGCTAGGTTATGCCACTAGGGGTTCAAAGGCTTGTTGCATATGCTAAATGTAATCATTTCTCCCACGAAAGAGGAGTTGGGTAGTTTAGTTAATTTACTTTATTGTAATTTATTTTGTTCTATTGCTAAGGACTAACAATATGTAAGTTTAGGGGTATGATAAGCGTAGAATGTTACGCAATTTAGCCTCTTAATTTGCATATTTTATTCACTTAGTAGTAGATTATTTATGATTTTACTCTATTTTAGTGTTTTATGTATTTTCAAGTCCTTAATAATAATTTCAATCAAATCATGATTTTTGGGTTTTCGGAGATGACATTCAAAAGGGTTAGAGGAAGCCTACATCAATGGGACCAATTCAACTCCATATTTCAACCCAAAACAATCCAAGAAAGAGGCCCAAGAGAATTATAACTACTTAAGGAGATTACGGGCTGAAGTCCAATTCTACGCCAAAATACAGTTTTAATCTTATTTTGGTAAATTGCTCATAACACTTATTTTTTATTGTGAAAACGGCCCAATTCCCATTTAGGTTGAACGAAATTTGATTCTAGATCCTTTTGTATTTCACAAAAATTTCATAAATCAAACTTCTAAGGCATCAAACGTAAGGCCGAAATTCAGTAGGAAAATCCACCAGATTAGGGCCTCCAGGAAAATTCTAATTGTCTCATAATTAGGTTGAGACACTTTATATTCTCTTAGCTATTAAAAGTGACGAATTGGGGTTGTATAGAGGACCTTTGTAGTAGTTTTGAAGAGTTTTTTGAGTGGAGAAATATTGGAGAACAAGGTGTAGCACTATTTCTATGGAGATGATGTCTTCTTCCTCAACCGTTGAAGCATTCTCTTTTGCCATGAGCGGCTAGTTCATCCACTAGGGTTTTGATGTAACCCTAACTAAGCATCAATGGTTTGATTGTTCTAATTATTAGAGATTTTTATGTTCATGCATAGATTGTATAATTTAGAGGATTCTATTATGAAAGAATTGAGCAATAAAGTCTTTATATTCAGTTTCAATGATTTCTTATCTTGTCTTAGATATTTAGTTGTTGTGATTGAACCCAATCCCTCTTATTTTCTGTGATTCTGAGAGTGATTATTACACAATAGTATTTATTGATTGTATAGTTAAAATTTTAATGGATTATGCCTAGAGAAGATGGACCATACTGCATCCTAGAGTAGAGTAGATAGGCAGATGGTGCATACCAATCAAAGATAGTCCATGACTTAGCTTTAATTACATGTTATCTCCTTAACAGTTGAAAGTGAGCTTGTAGCCACTGATACCACTTATGCATGAACCATTGATTGTGAAGTTAGTGGTGAAGTCAATAACCTTAGATTGATCTCATCTCTCTCCACTCTATAGTTTCTCTTACTTTCAATTTACTTGATTTAATTAGTTAATTTAGTATAAAAATTAGCAAACTCTTTCCTTTAATTTAATTAGAATTAGTCCTATAAATTCAACACAATCAGAAAAAAGTGTATGTGGTTCGACACCCTTTCAATAACATTATCCTACACGAATTCGTTATATTGCGAAGTGGTAATTTTTAAGTGATACACTTAGTCACAATCATTAACCAAATAGTAGAAGAATGAGAATGGTCATTCCATTTCATTCCCATTCTCATTCTATTCCCAGCTTCATTCCATTCCATTCACACGTACCAAATGCAGCATTAAGGTTTGTTTCTCTTTTCTTTTTATGTTTCTTTTTTTTTTTTAGAGAGAAATATGAAATAAATTTTTTTAAAATACTAAAATTTATGTATTTTTTATTTATAAATGTATTGCATAAAAAAGAGCTTGTTGTATTTTTACATGTTAAGAAAAATTTATTAATGATTGTGAAATTTAAATAATTTGTTAAATATTTTATGTAGAGAGCGGGACCAATTTTGGTTGGTTTTCATTTTATTCATCATTATTGCCATAAATGCATTTTAAATGTTGTCTAACATGTTTTCAGTGTGGGAAAAATGTTTGGTGACATGTTTAGAGGTTTCGAGAAGTTTTGGGAGCGTTTGGGTAAGTTTGAGAATTTTGGGTCAACGGGGCCTTGGAAGCGAGTTAGGTGGGCTCGAGAATCCAAATTTTTAAAAAAAAATATTAATTTTTGGTTTTAAATCAAATAAAATATTTAAAGAGTTAAGGAAGTGATTTCAGAGCCATAGGAGATTTCCAAATCGAAAACGGAGGTCGAGAGGATACGTTAAGTGACCCAGGGGCATTTTAGTCATTCATGCCCTAGAGACTATAAATATCTGAATTGATGAGATTCTCTCATATCTCTGATAGCAATACAATCGACCAAACACTCTCACTGTCTCTCTCCCACTTCATCTCTCTTCCTTCTCACTTCATTTCAGAGGCCTTCGACTTGAATTTGGGAGCTGCCAGTGAAGGACCACTCGTAGCACGGGTCAAGGTCTTTGGTTAAGATTGAACAATATTTGATTTTAGCAAGATAAGACTCAGTGGAATTCTTAGAGATTGCTTGGAAAGTCTTCAAATTAGAGGTAGGGGTGTTTCTTCCCTCTTAGACATCAATACTATTGTTTTGGATGGTTTGGAGAGGTGTAGGTTGAGTTAGCATGTATGGGAATAATGAGAGGGGTTGTGGTATGTTGATTTCCCTCTTTTATTTTTATTCTTACATACTAGTTTGATGTATTGAGTGATGTACGTGTTGTTGTGAATATATACATACGATGTTTATAAGATGAGGACATTTTTGACTATGTGAGATATTGTGTGCATGTGTGATTAACATGCATAAATTGAGACATATATGTGCTTCTTTGAGTATTGTGTAGAGGAATATATGTTAGACTTATTATGGCCAGAACATGCATTGGAAAAGAATGAAAAATGTATGCTACATGTTATATAGGTTTAAAATGCATATATGAGTAATTGTGGGAGAATTGTGTATATAGACCATGCATGGGGTTTCGGAGTTGTCCAACCATGTCACAAGAGTGGTATAATTATCTATTAGAGTATGACCATCGGAATTGCCCTGTCATACCAAGGCTAAAGTCTAGAACTCGGAGATTGTACAAAATCTTTTGAGCTTCAAAGTTGTCCACTCACAATCAGTAGGCCAACATATTACCAATGTTGTATAATCCTTCGGAGTTGTCCAAATCATACGGGTATTATCGGAGGTGTCCAAGGCCACATGATCATCGGAGTTAACCAATCATATTTATATATTGGATTATAGCTGAGAAGGTGTATATATATCTTGTTAGTTATGTATTTAAATTGCTAAGCTTGATATATGGATTAAATGCATGCTACTTGACTTGCATTTGTGATGATTGACATGAGAGCATTGAATGTGCCATGTAGTGTAGCAACATACATATCATGTAAGTCGGTGTCATGTCAATGCCTAGGTGGGTTGGGGCATTCCTACTGAACTCATTAATTTGCTCACCCTTTCCCTTCCCCCCCCCCCCCCCCAAAAAAAAAAAAAAAAAAAAAAACTTTTCTAGATGAGGCACCGATAACGGATAGGACTTGAGCATCCAAGTAGAGCTCCTTGTAGCCTTTTGACTTTATTTTTGGACATTGTGGATATGGCTATCCATGCCGATTTGTGGCATGTTATTTACGTTGTAGTTGCAGTCATAACTAAATTACTAGTATTTTGGACCTTTTATATGTATTTCATATGACTATAAACTTGAGAAATCATGATCTATGATATGTACATTTTGGAATTTTTTTTAATGGAATATGTGATTAGATCCAATATATGTAATGTATGTTTTAGAGCATTACAATTGTGTGGAAGTGTTGTATGGATGATTCTAAGAACTTTGGAAGTATTTTGATGGGAATGGGGTAGATGGTGATCACTTGAGAGAAAATGGTGGAATTATAGGTCGAGTGATTACGATGTATCATAATCCCCATTACAGTGCATCAAAATTCCATTTGATGTATCGTAAAAGGGTGAGGAATTGGGGATTGAAAACAGAACTTTTCTCAAGATATTATGTAACATTGGCAATACATCATACATTATAATGTATCAAAATAACATTACAATGTATCGTAATTGGGTTGAGAATTTTGAGCTGGAAAAATAGAACTTTTTTTCCATATGTTTTGCTGCTTCTGTGATGCATCGTAAATTACAATGCATCGAAACCAACATTACGATGTATTGTAATGTGTGGTTAGGTTGAACATTGAGATGGGCTTGGATGAGTAAGGGATGTTTAGTATCGGGCCCATTGAGATTGGTTGAGATTGTATTGTACGTATATATAAGCTTCTGCGGTAATACTGAGGGATAGATGGTTCATTAAGGCTTAATGAACGGGTTCACCTTCAGTTCTCCAAGAGTCAAAAATTGAGGCGTGACAACTTGGTATTAGAACGTTAAGTTTGAATACCTGAGGACAAAGGGTGAAATTTCATTGTGTGTTTATTTGATGTTAAGGATTGAAACATAAGGATTTAGACTTTAAGTTTATAAATTTCTTATATGTAAAATGATCACTTGCTTACGTCTTTATAACATGCTAATTGGGGATTTGATTGGCATGGTGTCGTGTGAGCATAGTGAGAGTTATATGTGTGTATATATATATGATTGGTATTGAATTTTCTTGTTATATGTATAGCAAGATGGCACCAAGAAGAGCGCGAGGTAGAGATGCTAATGCTCCACATGAGCCAATAGATGGAGCACTGTTCATGCAAGACATGGTAGATACTATGAAACAAATCGCAAGAGAAGCTCAAGAAGAGGAAGTTCAAGTGCAACCTAGGGTTGGCTTGAGCTGGAAAATTGTTAAAATGAAGGAATATGTGAAGTTTAAACTGCCTACATTTACGGGTGGACGGGGATCCATTAGCGGCAGAAGGTTAGATAGACCAAACCTATAAGCTCTTGGTTACTCTAGCAATCGATGAGGACTTAAGGGTTGGAGTGGTGGCGCTTCATTTATAAGGAGAAATGAATCAGTGGTGGCAATTCATCGAGAATACCCACAACACCGAGACTATTGAATGGGAAATTTTCAAAAGGCTCTTCTTTGACAAGTTTTTCCCGACTTTGGTGAAAGACCAGATAAGGCAAGAGTTTATGAACCTTGTTTAAGGGGACTTGGATATTATGGGGTATGAGACCAAGTTCACATCCTTGGCTTTCTTTTCACCAGAGATGGTGAATGACGATGAATTAAGAATGAAAAAGTTTGTGAATGGGTTTAAGCCCTCTATCAAAAAGAGGGTGTCAACCCTAGGCTTGAAAGTCTATGATAAGGTGGTTAACCGAGCATTGGTGGTGGAGGAAGACGATAGAGATACCTAAAGGATATAGGACTCTAAGAATCAAATGAAGGGTGTCGGGGCATCCTTAGGGAATCAAAGAAGGAAAAGGCATAGAGAGGATGTATCACTTTCTCAAGGGCAACAGTAAACTAGCCCAGTGCCTTCATTGACTTTGCCTATCGGATCTTCACGGTCCATGGTAATGTGCTACCATTGCTAGCAGTTTGGCCATTACAGATATGAGTGCCCTTAGAGGCAAGTAGTGGCGCTAGTGCCAGTAGTATCAGTAGGGGAGAAGAGATGCTTCCATTGCCATCAACCCGGACATGTTAAGGCTAACTACCTTTAGAGGCAGAGTAAAAGTGGTTCAGGGTCTTAGCAAAGGTCCGTATAGGCTACCACAGTTTAGTCTGGCTTTAGGAAGTTGCCACTGCCTCAGCCAGCTCAGTGAGTACATGGTTCTCGAGCAACAAAAGGTTCTACGCCTGCTTCTAATTAGTAGACAGTACTAGCCAGTAGGGTTAACAGATAAAGGGTCATGATTTTACCATTGCTCAGATAGATGAGGTACCAGGACCGTCTATGGTCAGAGGTATTTTTCTGGTTTCTAGATCATACAATAGGGTGTTGATAGATTCAAGTGCATATCATTCATTCATATTTGCTGCATTTGCTTGTGCTTTGGGGCTAATGGTGTCATCACTAGAGTCACCATTTTCCATTGATGTGCGCATTGGGGGTAGAGTTACCCTAGGTAGAGTGTGCCGGTCTTGCGAGATCAAGGTTGTGGGACGTCGGCTAGTGTTCAACTTTCTACTACTAGATATGACCACTTTTAATCTTATTCTAGCTATGGATTGGTTGTCTACGTTTAGAGCCAAGATTGATTGTCTCCGTAGGAAAGTGACAATGTGCATACCTAAGGGTGATTGCTTCTATTTATTAGGAGAGCATGATGATTTCTACATACCATCATTGCTTAGTTTTGATACTCGAAACGAGATTAGGTGTTTCCTAGCTAGCTTGTTAGTCGAGGATGATAAGGTTATGATTCATGGAGGGTTCCCACCTGTAATGTGTGATTTCCTTGATGTGTTTCCAAGGGACTTGATAGAGTTACCTCTGATGAGGGATGTTGTGTTTAGCACAAATCTTACTCCCAGTACTGCGCCTATCTCTATGGCACCATACCGTATGGCTCCGGTAGAATTGAAAGAGTTAAAGGATCAGTTGCAAGAGTTATTAAATAAGGGGTTTGTACGACCTAGTACATCACCTTGGGGAACTCCGGTACTATTTGCTAAAAAGAAAGATGGATCTTTGTGGTTGTGCATAGACTACTGAAAGTTGAACCAAGTAACAATTAAGAGAATGTATAGCCAAGGATAAACGACTTGTTTGATCAGCTCAAGGGTTCAACATGCTTTTCAAAGATCGACTTAAGGTCGGGGTATTACCAGCTGAGGGTAAGGGAAAAGGACATTCTGAAGACTGCTTTTTGAACTAGATATGGACGCTATGAGTTTTTAGTGATACCATTTGGTTTGACGAATACACTAGCGACGTTCATTGGCTTAATGAACTGAGTCTTCAATTGTACTTGGATAGATTTGTGGTGGTATTCATGGATGATATTCTCGTGTATTCTTCTTTTATGGAGGAGCATGAGATTCACTTGAGAACAGTACTACAGATTTTGAGGGAGCACTATTTGTATGCCAAATATAAAAAATGTGAATTTTGGTTAACGAATGTGAAGTTCCTAAGACACGCGGTGTCAGAATGAGTTTATGTTGACCCTTCTAAGATTAAAGCGTTGATGAATTGGGAAAGGCCAAATAATGTATTCAAAATATATAACTTCTTGGGATTAGCAAAATATTATCGACATTTCGTGAAGGACTTTTTGAAGTTAGTGGTGCCGATGACTAAACTTACTCGTAAAGGAGTTAAGTTTGTGTGGAATGATGCTTGCGAGCATTCTTTTATGGAGTTGAAGAGTAGATTGACTGGTGCTCCGATATTGATTATCCCTGAATGTGATTTAGGTTATGTGATCTACTGTGACATTTCACGGGATGGATTGGAATGTGTACTAATGCAAACCAAGAAAGTTTTTGCATATGGTTCCTAGTAGTTGAAGACATATGAGCAAAATTACCCAACTTATGACTTGGAGTTAGCGGCCATAATTTTTTCTTTGAAGATGTGGAGGCATTATTTGTACAGAAAAAAGTTTAAAGTTTTCTCCGATCATAAGTGCTTGAAGTACCTTTTCACACAAAGGGACTTGAACATGAGGCAAAGGAGATGGGTGGAGTATATGGACGATTACAATTTTGATCTTCAATATCACCTGGGGAAAGCTAATGTGGTTGCCGATGTTTTGAGCAAAAAATCACATGGTACTTTGGCAAGCATTGACATCCTAGAGTGGAAAATGATGGAAGAGATCTCAGAAATGGGATTATACTTTAGTGAGGGTGGTGAACCAGTAGTATTGTTTACACTCATTGCACAACCTACTTTAGTGAGTAGAGTGGTTGAGGAACAAAGAAATGATAGAGAGCATTCACACTCGGATTCTGGGTAGCGAAGTGGTAGAAAATTAGAATGTACATTCTAATGGTGGCATGAGGTTTAAAGGAAAAATGGTAGTACCATTGGCTTGTAGGGATGAGGTTCTTAGAGAGTTTCATAGCTCTAGGCTTGCAGTGCATTCTGGTGGTACCAAAATGCACCATAACTTACGCTGACAGTATTGGTGGAAGAGTATGAAAAAGGACGTTGCACAAATTGTGGCAAAGTGTCTCATTTGTCAACAAGAGAAGGTCGAGCATTAAAGACCAATGGATTTATTACAGCCATTACCGATGGTTATGTGGAAATGGGAGCACATCACTATAGGGTTATCAAGGTCAAGGAAGAGTCACCATGCAGTTTGGGTCATTGTGGATATGTTGACCAAGGTGGCTTATTTCTTCCCTATACGAGTGACAGATAACGTAGATACTCTTACTCAGCTATGTATTGATCAGATTCTAAGATTGCATAGAGTGTTAATTTCCATTATATCCAATAGAGATCCAAGGTTTACGTTACAGTTTTGGCAGAGTTTTTAGACTACACTTCATACAAACCTACATTTCAGTATGACTTTTCATCCTCAGATAAATGGTCAGTCATAGCGTACTATACAGATTTTGGAGGATATGCTTCGGGCATGTGTGCTTGATTTCCGTAGTAGTTGGGAGGATCACCTTCTATTGGTGGAGTTTACATACAATAATAGCTATCAAGGTAGCATTAAGATGGCTCCATTCGGGGCTTTGTATGGTAGACCTTGTAGGTCACCTATTTGTTGGATAGAGGTTGAAAAGACTATTGCCTTAGGTCTGGATATAGTCCGAGAAACTACAGAGAAGATAAAGGTAATAAGGCAATGGTTGCTTACGGCTCAAAGTCGTCATAAGAACTATACTAATAGAAGGCAGTGGCTTTTGGCATTTGAGGTGGGGGACCATATCTTTCTAAAGGTCTTGCCACGATGAGGTTTGATGAGATTTGAGCATAACGGGAAGCTACCGCCATAGTTTATTGGTCCATTCGAGATATTGGATCTTATAGGGGAGATTGCTTATCGCTTGGAATTACCACCACAAATGTCAAGTGTGCACAATACTTTCCACATTTTGATATTGAGGAAGTATGAGCCGAATCCTTCACATATGCTAGATTGGACAGATCTTGAGGTGGAGGAGGACATGTCTTATAAGGAGAGGCTGATACAAGTTTTGGATACTAGAGAGCAAGTGTTTCGGGGCAAAATCATTCATTTGGTTAAAGTGCTTTGGAGACATCGTGGAGTCGAGGAGGCTACGTGGGAGCGAAAATAAGAAGTTCGCTCAAAGTACCCTGAGTTATTCACTACTTGAGGTATGTTCTAATTTCGAGGATAAAATTCCTTAAAGGTGGGGGAGGTTGTAGAGACCGAGACCAATTTTGGCCGATTTTCATTTTATTCATCATTATTGTCATAAATGCATTTTAATGATGTCTAACATGTTTTGAGTGTGAAAAACATGTTTGGGAAGGTTCTGGAAACTTTTGAAAGCATTTGGGTAAGTTTGAGAATTTTGGGTCAGTGGGGCCCGAGAAGCGGGTCGGTGGGCTTGGGAATTTGAAATTTTTTTGAAAAATATTTATTTTTGGTTTTAAACCAAATTAAATGTTTAAAGAGTTAAGGAAGTGATTTCAAGGCCATAGGAGATTTTGAAATCGAAAACAGAAGTCGGGAGGGTACGTTAAGTGGCCCGGGGGCATTTTAGTCATTTCGCACCCTAAAGACTTTTAATATTAGAATTGATGAGATTCTCTCATATCTCTCCCACAAGTCAAGAGCTTTGGTTTGGACCGAACAATCTGAAATTCTTGGAGATTGCTAAGAAAGCCTTTAAATTTGAGGTAGGGATGTTTCTTCCCTCTTAAACATCAATTCTAGGATTTTAGTGGGTTTGGAGAGGTGTAGGTTGAGTTAGCATGTATGAGAGTGATGGGAGGGGTTGTGGTATGTTAATTTCCCCCTTTTATTTTGATTCTTGCATTATAGTTTGGTGCATTGAGTGATATACGTGATGTTGTGAATATATATATGTGATGTGTATAAGATGAGGACATGTTTGTGATTGTTTGGGTAGCCCATGAACATGTTTGTCCAAGTTTTAATGTCAAAAAGGATCCGTAGGGGCATTTGTGTCCTTTTTCTTTAAATATACTTTGCTGGATTTAATTTCATAATTTAATTTCAATTGTCTTGTTTTATTATGTATTTTCACTAACCATTAGTGGAGGGGTATATTAGGAAAGTAAAATTTCTAGAGTTTCCTATCAATTCAAAAAGGTGACACTTTATCAAAAAAATCAAAAAGAAAAATATGATATAAATATATATATCATTCTTGGTTGGTAATGAACCTAGAGGGGGAGGGGGTGAATAAGTTCTTTAATTTTTCTTCCTAATATTGCAAGTTTGGCTGGAACATGCAATCAAACAATTTGATGGACACACAGATTTATAAAGGAAACCCCAAGGTGGGGAAAAACCTCTTCGAATTAAGCTCCATTATGTCTGAAAGGGTAGTACAGTAATTCTCTCACTCACCCAACTCACAACATAGTTCGCTCCAGCTCTCACCCAGTTCACAACCTCTCTAGGCCTGAACCACTCTCACCAAATCTCACAACAGTTTTTTCGTTCTTAATCCCAACTTAGGCTTCCCAAAGCCCAAGCTATCTCACCTCAATCTCACCACAATCATTCACACTCCCCCTGTCCAAAGTATCCCTATACTTGGACTATACATAGTGATAGTGGAGTCAGTTCGATGTCTTGAGCAGCGGCAACGTCTTCAAGCTTTGTGACTTGGTCTTCAAAAACTATCTTCAAATATGATATTGGTCTTCAATGGTCAATCTTCAACTCTGATAGTTAGTCTTCAAGGTCTAGTACGACAATGACATAGTCACTTGTCTTCTTGACAAATCACGACACTTGAATTTCTTCAATGATAGGCTTTCACTCTGTACACCCTTGAGTGCAGCTGTAATGGTCTTGTATAAGTCTGCTCCTTCAAGGAATCCCGTCCTCAGCTGCTTAGATTTTCATTCGACTTGGTGTAATTCTTTTTGACAGTCGTCCTGGTATTTCACTGTTTTTGTACCTGTTCTTAATATAAACACAACTGCAACTAGAGTAGAAATTAGTAGCATAGGCAGTTTAAAAGATAGACAGGAAATTCAGCATCTAGAACAGTAATTGATCAGAATTCTAGACAGCAATAAATCAGGATTTTGGATAGCAATTAATTTGCAATTTTAAGTCAACAATATATAATTCCAAGTTAGCATTGTGAATTCCAAATCAGCACAGTATAGTCTTAACCATCAGCATAGTGTAATGTCATAAATCAGCATAGATATATTTTCAGCACACAAGAATTCAGCATATAATAATTTCAGCAATTTAAGAATTCAGCATATAATAATTTCAACACAGTAATATAAATCGGCAATATTCAGCAACAATTTGGCAGCAATATTCGACATCATTGAGTTCACAAATCAGCAACTTTAATAATTCAAATCAGCATGTTTGAGTACAAAAAAAATAGCATTATTAATCATCTCAAATCAGTACTATGTAGTTCACCAAACAGCAATATATATTCAACATAATCAGCACTTTTGAACAGCAATAAGCAGCAATTTTGGACAACACTGAACAACAATTTCGAACAGCAATATACAGCAATTTTGGCAACAAAAATCAGCTTATTCAGCCCAAAAACTTAGCAATATGAACAACATTTTTAGCATAAAAAAATCAACATATTTAGCCCAAAAACTCAGCAATATGAATAGCATTTTTAGCATAAAAAATTTCAGCAAATGAACAGCTTTTACAGCATCTTTAACTCAGCAATTTTAGCAACAAAAATCAGCATTCAGAATTTCAAGACAATAATAATCAGCAAGCAACTTCAAACAAGTATTTTGAATTCAGAAAGTTTATTTCTAGCAAACAACTTCAATCAACCAAAATCAAATTAAGAAAATATTTCCAGCAACCCAACTTCAATCAACAAGATCAAGTTCAAGCATCAAAGATATGTGGAATGAAAGAATTGAAGTTTAAGGAAAGGTTATACCAAAATTTTAGTGATTCTGCTTCGTGTGATTTAGGAAGAACCGATGGATCTGGATTTCGTGCTCTTGAATAAATGAGGCTTTATACACATGGTCTGAAGATGTAGATCAGTAGCCACGAAATACTAGTGAAGCTCATGTACGGTTTGTAATCTTGAAACTGCTATTTGGAGACACGAAGCTGCTGATTTGAAACCCCAAAGATGTCGTTTGCCATCCTTGAAGCTGCTAGTTTGAATTCACATAGCTGTAGGCAGCCATGAAAAGCGACGGGTACACTTAGAAAAGAAAAGAGCTTCACTAGTTGGGTAGCCATGGGAGGTCACATAACCCCTTTTCTTCTTTCTCTCTCTATTTCTTTCTCTCCCTCTCTTTTCCCCTTTGTATTTCCAGCCACACCCTTTCATCTTACATACACCTTCTATTTATATCATGTATAAAGCAACCCACATGTCCACTCCTCAAAACCCTAGCATCAAATAGATATATCAATATATCTCACACTATCAGCCAAGAATGGTATACATCATGTGCTTCTCTCTTGCTTTTCTAATCAGCATTGGCCCACAAAATTTTCCTTTTCTTTTAAAACAGCATCACCTAACCCTTTATGTTAATACACACTAAACTCTCCGCCACCTCATATTATGAACAAATTACAAGCCAAAGCATATGTCCCTGCAATTTCGTTAATGCAAATACATAGAGAGATATAATAGCGCAAGACAATCAATTAAATAAAATAACTACGTGAAATGACACAAATGCCCCTCTAGATTCTTTTGACATTAAAACTTGGGCAAACATGTTCATGCGCTTTTCGGACCATCAGTTGGTATACTATGGAGCAAAAATCAAAAAGAAAAGAGGAAAGTTAGAGTGAGAGAGAATGTAGCGATAGAGAGAGAGAGAGAGAGAGAGCTACACATAGTTCTTGAAATAATATCCATGGTTACCGATTGAGTGATAAGTGTATGTGTGTGAGATGTGAGTGAGAAAGAGATATTGAGAGTGTTAGAGAGCAGCTAAGAATTGAAAAAGAGTAAAGTAAGAGAGTGAAGACAAGCAAGAGAAAGAAGGGAGCTACGATGGAGTTTATCCTAATCATGAAGCTGTGATTCCTTTAATCATCAACTCAAAGATGGTGTGGACAAAAGATTATAGCAGCTGGGTGAGCTAAGAGAGAAAAATACTCCATGGCTAACCATGAGCCTCTTTTTCGTTCATGGCTACAGTTCTTCGCATCTTGAGGTTTTTGTTCTTCAAATCATGAGTTTCTGATCTTCATCCTCAAATGTTCAAATCGTAAGTTTCCATTCTTCATCAACTACTACTGATGTGCTTTATCGTATTCATATAGTATCTCTGTGAGTATGAATTCATTGCTTCATCTGTATGTTTCTCTGAATATGTTTGATTATGTTCCTGATGCTGAAAATCTTTTTGTTACTCATAATATATTTGATACTATTTTTTATGCTAAAAAACTATTTTGTTAAAAATATGCTTTGCTGGAAATTTGTTGTTGCTGAAAATATTTTTGAGTTATTCCTTTGCTAAAGTTTTGTTCTTACACTAAAAATCTGGTTGATCTTGTTTCATTGATGAAAATCTATTGCTGAGATTATTTGTTCCAAGCTTTTAAAATTTGTTGCTGAGTTTTTTTCAAGTTCTGATTTGCTGTATTTATATCTGAAGTATTCATGTTAGTTCTGCTTATTCTTCATCATCATTCGGGTAATGAGTTTCAACATTTGTGAATCATCTTAAATGTATACTTTCTTATACTCAAATATATAATCTGTTAATTTGGAATTGATATATGTTGATTTGGAATTGGTTCTTCTAATTTAGAATTGAATTTGTTTATTTTGAATTGATATATGTTGATTTGGAATTAGTTCTGCTAATTTGGAATTGAATATGTTAATTTGGAATTGATATATGTTGATTTGGAATTGATTTTGTTGATTTGGATTTGAGTCTGCTAATTTAGAATTGCTGTTTTGTTAGTTTGGAATTGCTGATTTGTTGCTCTAGAATTGCTGTTTATTTGTTTAAACTGCTTGTGCTACTAATTTCTACTCCAGTTGCACTTATTTTTAAATCATAAGAACAGGTTCAAAATCCAAGAATTGTCAGAATAGTTGCTCATGGAGAAAATCAAGCTGAAGAAGAGTTTTCAAGACGCTAAGAATAAGACTCAGGGAAAGAGCGGACTTCTACAAATTTTGTACAACTACACTTTAAGGGTGTACTTATTGAAGCCTATCATTGCAAGAGTTCGAGTGTCATTAACTGCCAAGAAGATCAAGTGCCTTATTATTTGTCAAGATCAACCTTAAAGACCGACTATCAAAGCTTGAAGAGTTGCTGCTCATTACCTCGAACTGACTCCACTATCACTATGTATAGTCCAAGTATTAGGATACTTTGGATAGGGTGAGTGTGAGTAATTGTAGTGAGATTTGGTGAGAGATAGCTTGGGCTTTGGGAAGCCTGGGCTGGGTTGACAGCAGAAAAGCTGTTGTGAGATTTAGTGAGAGTGGTTCAGGACTAGGGAGGCTGTGAACTAGGTTGAGTGCTGGAATGACTATGTTGTGAGTTGGGTGAGTGAGAGAGTGATTGAGAGAATTACTATACTACCCTTTCAGACATAGTGGAGCTCAGTTCAAAGAGATTTTTTCCCCTGGAATTTTCCTCTATAAATTCGTGTGTCCATTAATTGTGTGATTGCATGTGCCAGCCAAACCTACAATATTAGGAAGAAAAATTAAAGAACCTATTCATCCCCTCCCCCTCTAGGTTCATTAGTTTGACTATGTGAGATATTGTGTGCATGTGTGATTTATAAGCATGAATTGAGACATATATATGCTTATATGAGTATTGTGTTGAGGAATACATGCTAGACTTATTATGGCAAGAATGGGCATCAGAAGAGAATGAAAAATGTAAGCTACATGTTATATAGCATGTCACGAGAGTAGTATAATTATCCATTAGAGTATGACCTTCGGAGTTGCCCCGTCATAACAAGGCTAAAGCCTAGAACTCCGAGATTGTCCATAATCTTATAAGTGTCAGAATTGTCCACTCACAATCGGCAAGCCAACATATTGCCAATGTTATATAATCCTTTGGAGTTGTCCAAATCATACAAGTATTATCAGAAGTGTCCAAGGCCATATGATCATCGAAGTTGACCAATCATGTTTACGTATTGGATTCTGACCGAGAAAGTGTATATATATCTTATTGTTTATGTATTTAAATTGTTAAGCATGATATATGGATTGAATGCATGCTACTTGACTTGCATTTGTGATGATTGACATAAGAGCATTGAATGTGCCATGTAGTGTAGTGGCATACATATCATGTAGGTCGGTGTTGGGTCAATGCTTAGGTGGGTTAGGGCAATCCTACTAAGCTCGTTGATTTGCTCACCCCTTCCACCCCCCTCCAAACCTTTTACAGATAAGGCACCAATGATGGACAGGACTTGAACATCCAAGTGAAGCTCCTTGTAGCCTTTTGACTTTGTTTTTGGACATTGTGGATTTGGCTATCCATGCTGACTTGTGGCATGTTATTTATGTTGTAGTTGTAATCATAACTGAATTACTAGTATTTTGGACCTTTTATATGTAATTCATATGATGACTATAAACTTTAAAAATCATGATCTATGATATGTACATTTTGGAGTTTTGTTCAATGGAATATGTGATATAGATCCAATATATGTAATGTATGTTTTAGAGCATTACAATTGTGTGGAAGTGTTGTATGGATGATTCTAAAAACTTAGGAAGTATTTTGATGGGAATGGGGTAGATGGTGATCACTTGAGAGAAATGGTGGAATTATAGGTCGAGTGATTATGATGCATCGTAGTGGGATCGTAATCTCCATTACGATGCATCGTAACTCAGTGATGTATCATAATTCCATTGGTGATGTATCGTAAAATGGTGAGGAATTGAAGATTAAAAACAGAACTTTTTGCAAGATATTATGCAACATTGGCGATACATCGTACATTATAATGTATCGAAATAGACATTACGATGTATTGTAATTGGGTTGAGAATTTTGAGCTGGAAAAATAAAACTTTTCACAATATGTTTCGTAGCTTCTGTGATGCATCATAAATTATGATGCTTCAAAACCAACATTATGATGCATCGTAATGTATTGTTGGGTTTAACATTGGGATGGGTTTGGATGAGTAAGGGATGTTTAGTATTGGGACCATTGGGATTGGTTGAGATTGTAATATACATATATATGTACATGTATGTGATAGAAGCTCCACAGTAATATAGAGGGATAGATGGTTCATTAGGGTTTAATGGAATGGTTCACCTTCGGTTCTGCGGGAGTCAGAAATTGAAGCTTGACATTTTAGGGGTACTAGTTTTTCTAACAATTACAATTTTTTTCTTCTAAATTAGACCATTTATAAAATGGGCGTGCTGTGCAAAACACCCTTATAGTATGCATATAGTTCGTATAACATCCCTCATGTTTTAAAATCACCCCTCATGTACTATTAATTTTAGTGTGAATAGATGCTTTCTGTTAGACTCCCGTTAATGGAGGTATGAATTTACTAAAATACCCATGTTATGAAAAAAAGAGAAAAAAAACTTAGAGTGAAATGATTTAAAAGGACACGACCTATACGACGCCATGTTCAATTTCACACGAAATATCTTCTAAAACCTAATTTCTATCACTCGCTCTCCCTATCTCTACAGTTTGTCTGAACTCCATAATTTTACTCTCTATCTCTATATTAACTCTTGACTTGATCCTTCTCTCTCTCGTTCATTCGTAATCATCAAACAAAGACATCGATCATCTATAGCTCTCTAATAAGTGCATAATTCTTACACAATAAACCTCCAAGATTATATTTGTTAGTATTTTATTTTATTTTATTTTATTTAATAAATATGTTTTTGGGTCAGAAAGCTTATTCATAGGGGAACAAATTTATATATCCCCAAGAAGTCCTAATTCCGACATTTAAGGGGTGAAAATCGCATGTCAAAGTAGTCACAATATTCTGCACGAACATTACACCATCTATGGTAATTTGACCATATCTCTTGACTCGGACATCAGAATTAAGAAAACTCACGGTTGTGAAATTTGACTTGAAACCCAAGATATTTGTATTTCATGGATCATAATTATTCAAGGTCAAAATTGGATTGCAATAAAGAGGAATATTTTGACAGATTTTCTTCTCAAAATTTTCCTATTTTATTTGAGTTTATTATGTCTTTTATATTTTTGTTATTTTCGACTACTATGCGTAACTAAACCCCTTAACTAAGGTTGAGGATGAAACCTCCATTAATGAAGTGAAGTTATTTTGTTCTTTAATTGATTCCCATGTGCGTGATTTAAATGCTTATGATTTTCGCTCCTTGTGGTTAATTATTTTATAGTTCTTTCACAATTTATATCATGTATATGTAGAAATTAGAAAGTATTATAATTAATCAAAGCTTGGGTTTGTATTTTTTAAAAGTGAAAATCTTTGATCTTATATCTTTCATTAAATTGGATACAAAAAATTCTTCGAATCTTATATTATTTAAGCAAAGAAAAATCTACCTTTTAATATATCTGTATAGTGCTTTATACTTAAATCTTGAGTAAGCAATAGATTGTGTAAAGATCGAGTCCAATTTTGACCGATTTTCTTTTTATTCATCATTTTTGTCATAAATGGATTTTAATGATGTTGTATATGTTTTGAATGTTTTGTTATAAATGGATTTTTAATGATGTTGTATATGTTTAATAGATTATGTGTTTTGGGAACTTGTTTTGAGGTTCGGTGAAGTTTTGGGACTATTTAGAAAACATTGAGATTTTCGGGTTGGCGGAGCCTGGAACGCAGGTCAAGTGGGCCCGAGAATCCGAAAATTTTCTGAAAAAAAATTATTTTTGGTTTTAGAATAAATGGAATGTTATAAGAGTTAAGGAAGTAATTTCAGAGCCATATCCGCTTTCAAGATCGAAAATGGAGCCCGGGAAGTACCTTAAGTGACTAGAGGGGCAATATGGTCATTTCGCACCTAGGGCACCTTTTAATTCTCTTAGTGCAAAATTCTAGACATAATGAGATAAAGAGACAAGCAGCCATTGAAGCTTCTCTCAAGATTTTCTTCTTCATCATCTTGTTCCTTCATTTTGAGAGCCTTAGAGAGAGATTTGGGGTTTACTCCAAGAGAAAAAGTTATTTTCCTCTCTTTCCTCTTCAAGTTGGTAGGTTCAAAGTCTTGTGTTGAAGACTTTTAAAAGTCGGGTGAGTTGAAGTTGAGATTTGGGCCTTGTCGAAGAAGGAAAGATTACTCTCCTTACTCCAATCTACAATCCTATGGAAAGAAAGTTTGATTTTGTGAAGTTTGGGACTTGAGGATTTATAAGGTTTGGCTAGAAAAGCTTCAATCTTGAGGTAGGGGTGTTATCTCTGTTCTAACATCAATTTCCTAGGTTTCTTTGTGGTTTATAGTTGTGTTAGCATGTTTTAGAGAAGTAGAAAATTGTATCTTTGAGTTCCCTTCTTGTATATGCATGCTAAATTGTGTCCTTCATATGATATATATGATGCATGTGGGTATATTGGTGTTGTACATGTTAAATTTGAGCTTATGTGTTCTTCATATAAAATATATAATGTGTGTGATATACATATGTGTTATATTTGAGAAATGATTGTTTTTATCACGCCCTGATTTTTGAGTCCAAGAAACTGAAGGTGAACCCGTCCCTTAAGCCCTAGTGAACCCTCTTAACTCTGAAATTACCTCAAAAGCTTAACTATGCATACACACTTATGTAGGCGTATGCTCAACACCGTTCATCATAATGGGCCCCACATTAATCTATATATCCATACATGTTCACTCCTATTCATGAAATCATGAATTTCCATTCCAGCCCAGTTTCGGTCGGCTGACACTACCCTCTAGTCGGCTGAAACTTAGGCTCAGCTGACCTCCACCTAACCAATTCTATCAGTCGGATGGAGGGTAGCTTTGGTTAGCCAAAAAGATGTTTTCAGCTGACTGAAGCCTTTCTCCAACCATCTGAAACAGGTCCTCAATTTACAATGTTCGGGATCTCACACTTTCGGTCGGCTGCTATAGAGAACTAGGCGATCGAAAGTGCCTAGAACTCTAAAAACCTGTACAATTCCAATCTAGATGCATCCCATCACTCCACCAACTCATACGCAAGCCTAGACATGAATAAAACTTGATGAAACTTATACAATCATCATTCATTAAGGCCACAACTCATACACCTCATAAATGTGATTCAAAAATCTACATTTATGCCAATTCTTCTCAAGGAATTACCATCATTCTCCATTCACATCCAACCACATTCTAAGCCCTTAAAATCATCTACACAACATTATAACATAAATAGAGATTGTAACCTCATAAATCCATCCATTCTAAATCTATACAATTGGTCCAAAATAAATAATCCATTAACATGGCCTTCCAAGTTTATAGTCATCATAAGAATTATATGCATATAGTTCAAAAGTGCAAATAATTTAACTATGACTACAACAACACAAATCAACATGCCACAAGCCGGCATGGATAGCCATATATAAAATATCCAAAAATAGGATCAAAAGCTACAAGGAGCTCCACTCGAATGTTCAAGTCTCGTCCATCATTGACACCTTATCTATAAGAAGGTTTGGATTAGAGGGGTGAGTATACAATTATACCCAGTAGAAATTCCCCAACTGACCTAGGCATCGACCAGACACCGACCTACATGATATGTATGTCGCTACACTACATGGCACATTCAATATCTCATGTTAATCACCACAATGCAAGTCAAGTAGCGTGCATTTATTCCATATACCAATGCTTAACAATTTAAACACATAAGCAACTAGATACATTTACATTCGCTCAATTATAATTTCATATGTGAACATGATTGGTTAACTCTGACAATCATGTGACAATGGATACCTCCGACGATACCCATATGATTTGGACAACTCCGAAGGATCATACAACCTTGGCAATAGGTTGGTTTGCCAAATGTAAGTGGGTAACTCCGATGCTCAAGAGGTTTATGGACATACTCCGAGTTCTAGGCCTTAACCTTGGTATGATGGGACCACTTCAAAGGTCATACCTTGGTGGATAATTATACCACCCTCATGACATAGTTGGACAACTCCGAAACCCCATGCATGGTTCACTTACATAATTTTTCGATAATTACCTACATATGCATTTAAAACATATATAACACATAGCATGTAATTTCCATGCTTTCCCAATTCACATTCTTGCTATAATTGTATCTAGCATGTATTCTCACTACACAAATAACACATAGCCACATATATGTTCGACTCTTGAGTATAAATCATATATGCACACAACATATATCACATAGTTAGATATGCTTTCAATTTATACACCTTACATGTATACATTCAACACATTTCATATATCACAATATATATCATTCTAGCATGTAGGAACTATAAAAGAAGGAGGAAATCACAACACCATAACCCATACCACCACTCTCATACATACCAACTAAACCTATACCTCTCCAAATAACCCAAAACCTTAGAATTGACAACTAAGAGAGAAAGAACACCCCTAACTCAAATTTGGAAGCTTTTCAAGCAATCTCCAAGAATTCCACCAAGGTGTACCTTGCCAAAATTAAAGATTTTTTGGTTTAAACTGAAACCCTTAACCCATACTACGAGTTGTCCTTCACCAGCAACTCTTGAATCCAAGTTGAAGGCCTCCAAAATGAAGAGAGAAGGAAGAGGGATGAAGTGGGAGAGAAGAGAAATAGATAGACGTGAGCTTGTTCAAGAGAAAATGAGTGATTCTTTGCACATTTAGTGTAGAGACCAAGACCAATTTTGGCAGGCTTGCATTTTTTTTGTCATAATTATCATAAATGCATTTTTGATAATGTTTAGCATGTTTTAAGTGTGGGAAACATGTTTGGAAGTTGTTTAGAGGTTTTGGGAATATTTGGAGAAATTTGACTTTTAGGGTCAACGGGGCCCGGGATGCGGCCCGGGGTGGGCCTGGGAATCTAGAATTTTTTTTGAAAAATAATTAATTTTGAATTTGGACTTAACAAAATTTTTAATGAGTTAAGACAGTGATTTTGAGGTCATAGAAGTTATTGGAATCGAAAACGGAGGTCGAAAAGGTACGTCAAGTGACTTAAGAGAAAATAGTCATTTTGCATAGGTGAGGTGTCAATATACTATATGTATATGGCTGGGATAGATTGTATAGAGATAAAAATATTCTATTGAAGAACTCTTAAGCTCTCCTTCTCCAACCTTTTTCCTTCGATTTGAGTACCTTTTAGTGAGATTTGGAGCTTGCTCCAAGAGAGAAAGTTATTCCCCTCACATTCCTCTTCACTTTGGTGGTTTCAAAGTTCTCATTTGAAAAGTACCAAAATTTGAGGGTTGTTAGAATTGGGATTCGGGCTTCGTCCAAGAAGAAAAGTGTGTTCTCTTTGTCCCTATCTACGATTCTACAGAGAGAGATTGCAATTTGGGCAAACTTGGAGTTTGGTGATTTTTGGAGATTTCTTGGAAAGCTTCCAAATTTGAGGTAGGGGTGTTCTTTCACTCTTAGTCGTTGATTGTAAGGTATTAGTGAGATTGGGATTGTGTGAAATTCTGCTAGCATGGTGGTGGGAGTTGGGTGAATTTCCTTTTCCTTTTTACATTGTATAACTATACATGCTAGAATTGTGCATTATATGATATGTGATGAATTATGATATTATATACACATTGTATATGAAGTGAAAGCATATTTATTTGATGTATTGTATGCATATGTGGATAGTATGCATGGTTTGAAGAATATATGTGGTTATATGTTGGTTATGGAAATGTATGAGAATTGAATGTATGCTAGATGTATATATGGCATGAACGTATATTATAAAAGCATGAAAAGTATGCTAAGTTAATAATTATATGCATATGTGAATGATATGCATGTTTTAGGACATATATGTGACTATATGTAGAGTGTGATGATGAAATGTATGCTAGAGTTTATTGTAACAAGAATGTGCATTAAAGAGCATGATAAATATATGCTATGTGAGGTGTATATGTCTTATGAGCATGTATACATGTATATCGGAGTGTTGTCCAAGTATGACGTACATGAAATTTGGAGGTGACCAACTATGTGTTTGAATTGGTAAGCATACTCCCAATGGGATGATCGTCGGAGATGCCTAATCATACCCTAAGTGTAGTGATCGTTGGAGTTGCCCAATCACTAGTACAAGGCTTATATAATGCTATGAATGTATGATCATTGGAGTTACCCTATCATATGAGTGTCGTCAGAGTTGGCCAACACTTTGGTGTAGACGGAGTGGCCTAACACTACATGACCTTCAGAGTTGACCAATCATGCCTAAGTATCGGATTATGACCGAATAATATATAAATATCTTGAGTGCTAATATGTTTTAACTGTTAAGCATGTGGTATGTTTCGAATGCGTATTTGTTAAATTGTATTGTGAAGTGTTCAACATTAGGACATTGATATATGTCATGTAGTGTAGTGATATAATGGTTGCATATCATGTAGGTCGGTGTCGGGTTGATTCCTAGGTTGGTTGGGATATTCTTACTGAATCGCTGAGTTGCTCACCCCTTTTTCTCCAAACTTTTTACAGACAAGGCGCCTATGACGGACAGAAATTGAGCATCCAGGTGGAGCTCCGTGTGGCTTTTTGGCTTATTTTTAGATATTGCATATGGCTATCTATGTAGGCTTGTGGCATGTAACTTTGTTATAGTTACATTAGAACAATGTATAACATGTTTTTACATTTGAATTTTGTTTATGTAAAAACAATGAGGAGGACTTGAAAACAATGAATTTGTAATTGGAGTTGAACTCCTTGTGCTTTTGGACTTATTTGTGAAAGTCATATGATGTTCATGGAATGGATGATTGGTACATCTTTGTTGGTATGGGCCATTCGGGCCATCCAGGGGCCGCCACGAAAGTCCACGTGGCAATGAGCCCACCTTGACTTTTCCTCCATTTCGAGGTCCCTCAGCAATTCCACGTGGTAGGGCCCATTTGGACTTTTCTTACTTTTTTCGAACTCCCTCAGCAAATCCACGTAGCAAGGGGTCCACCTCTGATTTCCCCTCTTAATCGAGCCCCACCATGGACAGAGCATTTCCATCGAGCTCCTTCTCAAAAAGTGGGTTCTAATCGAGCTCCTCCGAAGGAAAGTCTCCATTGAGCGCTTCCTCGGATAGAGGATTTCAATCGAGCTCCTTCCCTCATTATGTAGGGTACGCCTCTGAGGTGTGATCGCCTTTCTTTGGTGAGTCCTTCCCTACTGATGACGCTTCGCGGAGGTCCTCTCTACGGATCAACCTCTGTTTTGTAAGGAGGCATTCCTCTCTACGGATAAAACCTTGCGAGAAGTTCCTCTCTACGGATAAACCTCAAACGAGTCTCCTTTCTTTTATTTGGATAAGTCTCGGATGGTGATGAGTTCCTCTCTATGGATAAACATCACGGGAAATCCTCTCTACAGATCAATTTCCCTAAAGCGAGGAGGCACTCCTCTTTACGGATAACACCTCGCGGAGGTCCTCTCTACGGATCAACCTCCATTTTTACGAGGAGTTCCTTTCTACGGATAAATCTCTTTTTACGAGGAGTTCCTCCCTACGGATAAACCTCATGGCACTCCGCGCTCCTATGGGGGGTAAGAGCTTAGATCACTGCCTTATGGGAACCAAGGGCTTGGGTTCGGAGGCTGGAGTCCAAGGTACGCTAAATCCGTGATGGACCTCATTTCTAGCTAGAATGAGGACCTTGCATCATGGATTGGCCTGTCACATAGGAAAGAAGATAAACAGGTGAGGTGAGCGAATCTCCTTTTCTAACAAGTATAATCTCAGCCCTTGCTCCACAGATATTTATCACCGCAAAACCTCGACCATTGGTGAGAAAAGACATTTTTGCCTATAAATAATGTGAGAAATATAGAGAACTGGGATCGGGACGAAAGGACATAACAAAAAGAACCTTTTCCCCAAACAATTCCCAATACACTCCAAATTTCCTCTTTCTCCTACTGAATTCCTCCCCTCTTCTTACAATCCACCTAGAACAGTGGGCTCCTTTGTGACAGCTTGGACTCCCACCGGGACCCGCTCTCTAGCAACCATCATCGTGGAAAGTTTGACTTCAGTTTTAACAGAACCTACTACAAACATTTGGCGACTCCACTGGGGAAGCAATCTTTGCCACTATGAGTCTGCAAAACCAGCCAGCGAACCAAGCACAGCTCATTGACCGTGAGGTCTCTTCGGAATAAAGCGCGAGCAACGTACCACTTGTGCCGGATCATAGAGCTTGCTCTGCGTCTCAGGCTCGTTCTGCATCGCGATCATCTCAAGGAGGAAGTACCGAGCTATCCCATCGTATGGATCAGCTCGAACAAAATTAAGCCCAGATTATGATTGCGCTTCATAGCATGGCGGCCAATAGGCAAAGGGTTGATGGCGAGCGAGAAGCAGTCACGCCGGCACAAGCATTCGCCTATGTGGATTCTCTGAGGCGTTTAAGAATCGTGATGCTCAAATCATCATTTCCTGGCTCTCAAAGAGCCCTGGCTTCGCATTGCATCCCAGTACGACGAGCATTGTTTACTACTCCCCTAGACGCGGAGCATCCGTACGAACAGACCCGCAGGGTGACATGCCCCGCCGCCAGGGTCGAGCCAGACCCCCTAACGGCCCCCTATGCCACGGTAGCAGAGGTTCGAGCCCTTCTAAGTGCTGAACGGAATAATCAAGTCTTGGATATAGAGGCCGAGCCACCGTATTCCCGAGCTGTAGCTGCAGTCCCTTATCCTGAAGGCTATTTGCAACCCAAATTTTTAAAATTTGATGGAAGAAAAGGAAATCCGCGTGAGCACATGGTAAGATTCATCGAATCTTTGGGGAGACACGCCCACGATCATAATCTTCGACTGCGGAGTTCTCTAAAACTCTAATGGATAGAGCTTACAAGTGGTATGTTAATTTAGAGTCGGGCTCTATCATCACTTGGGGACAGCTCATTGCACGCTTCCACGCCAAGTTCTTCCAGGCAGAGGAAAAGATTACTACGCTCTCTTTGATAAAGGAGGTCCAGGGGCAACAAGAGGCCCTGTCCGATTATGTCCGACGCTTCCATAATCAAGTGATGGAATGTTCTGAAAATACCAATGAAGAAGAATTGGCTAAAATTTGCATCCAGGGGATGCAAAGAGATTACCGAATTCATTTGGTAAATCTCAAATTGCATTCGTTCGTTGAACTGATCACTGTAGCAAGAAATTTGGCAAAAGATGTGACTGCTACTGCCGGGAACTTGATAGCAGAGGAGAATCGAGGGAGACGAAGACTCGTGGTGTTAGTCGCCGATGAGCGTAACACCAAAAGAGTGACGAGGGGACGGGCGCCTCGACATCCAGATTCTTTGTCACCGCCTTTCCCTTGCCCCCCAAGCAGGTAGTGGCAATTGTTAACCAATGGATAGCTGATGGGTTAATTACACTACCCGATGTGGAAACTCTACCCATGCCCGAGCAGGAGCGCCACCCGCGCTTCTGCATGTATCATCGCCACTGTCGCCACCCGACGTACGATTGTTGGGCCTTGAGAAACATGTTTCAGCAGCGGATTGCAAGAAAAGAGTTAACCTTGGACCCGCCCAATGTCAGGAGTAACCCATATCCTACTCATGAGCAGAATGTAGCGGCGATGCTGGTATCACACGAAGAAGATGAAGGACTTGACCCCCAGGCGTTGGCTGTAGCACTGGTGGATGAGGAGTATAGCCGAGCCTTTAATTTATTAGAAGAGCCGCGCATCAGGATGGTTCTGGACCAGCTCGAATTATCACCTCTCGCGCAGAGAGAAGTTGCGAGGGTCCTCATGCGGGTTATGGGCAAGCTAGTCCGAGAAATACCCTCGGTATGTGAGGTGCTTGAACTGCTTGAAACAGAAGGGGCAATTACATTCACAGAGTCAAACAAACAAGTCCAAGTACCACGCAATCGGCCGTTGTACGTCCCTGCTGTTCTTAACGGGGTTTAGTTGAAGAGAGCTTTCATGGATATTGGGTCGTCTTTGAACATGATGCCTCTATCCATTTTTGAAAGAGTTGGTTTGCGAAAAGATTGCTTAGTAGAAAAATCCATTGAAATTATGGGATTTACAAGCAGCTCGTTGAAAATCGAGGGCTACGTGGTGGCCCAACTCAAGATCGGCAAATTCTCAGCCCTTACCAAATTTTATGTTATAGATGCAGAGACCTCGTACCATCTTTTGATTGGGCGAGGATGGATGCACGAGTTTGGGGTGGTCCCGTCGTCATATCATCAGTGTATGAAAGGGACTCTAAAAGGGAAAAGTGTTACAGTCCCGTGCTCGGACCAACCCTTTTTGGCTGGTGAGGTACACATGGCCGAAGCCAAATTCTTTTAAGAGCTCGATGAAGATGCTAGTATACCCACGAAATTTTGCGCTACTCCGCTACCCAAGTTGAAGGATTTGTAGCCCGAGCCAGAGCGAAGCGCAAAGAAGCTGAAGCCGTACCTTGACAGGTTCGAACCCCAAAAGGCTAAGGCAAAGCCCGCGGTACCCCCACGTAAAATGACATACACAGTCAAACGTTACTTCCTCCCGGATGGGAGAGTGGCATATCGTTCATGACGGTGCAAGGGGTCCGAGTTCCTCCCCGGAATATCTGATCCCTTCAAGGCCGATAAAAGCTGGGTGACATAAGAGCTTTATGACGCGTCAGAGCTCGAGGAAGTTGATCTGGCTGATGATGGAGTCCCGCGGATTACATATGTGTGTAAACATTTGAAGAAAAAAATGCAAGACTTGCTGGTACTGTTACTCAAAAAGTATAGAGATGTTTTTGCCTGGATATATGAAGAAATGCCAGGATTAGACCCTCGGTTGGTCTCTCATCACCTCAATATTCAGCACGGCGCCACACCAATTAAACAATCTTCGAGGAGTTTCAGGCCAGAGTTAGAGCTTCAAATCAAGGAGGAGGTGCAGAAGCTCCTGGCTGCAGGATTTATCAAGCCCATTTTATATCCTACTTGGCTCGCTAACATTGTACCCGTGAAGAAAAAGAATGGTAAAATTTTGGTGTGTGTAGACTTTCGAGATTTGAATGCCGCATACCCGAAAGATGATTTTCCATTACCAAATATTGACACTATGATAGACTCCACGGCGGGTCTTAAGATGTTTTCATTTATGGACGGGTACAGCGGGTACAACCAAATTAGAATGGCCAAGGAAGATGCGAAGAAGACAGCATTTCGAACCCTGTTGGGCAACTTCTATTTTACAGTAATGCCATTTGGTTTGAAGAATGCAGGTGCAACCTACCAGCGAGCTATGACAGCTATCTTCCATGATATGCTTCATCAAAGTGTGGAAGATTATATTGACGACTTGGTAGTCAAATCACACCATCGAGAGGCACACCTCGCCGATTTGGAGCGCGTCTTCTGCCGATGTCGAGGTTACAATTTGTGAATGAACCCTTTTAAATGTGCTTTTGGAGTTAGCGCGGGAAAGTTCTTAGGATTCGTTGTGCATGAGAGGGGAATTGACGTTGATCGTACGAAAGCAAGGTCTATTATAGATATGCCTCATCCTCAGACCTTAAAGCAGCTAAAGAGCTTTATCGAAAAAGTTTCCTATCTTCGGCGTTTTATTCCCGCCTTGGCAGAAATGTCTCATTCGTTCGGTTCGCTAACAAAGGGAAAAGGAGCCTTCCGCTGGCTCCCTGAGCACGAAAGGGCATTCGAGCGAGTAAAGGTCGCTATCTCTTCACCGATTACTATGATTGCTCCTAAGGCAGGGGTTGCTTTGAAGTTTTACTTGACCTCCACTTCGAGATCGGTCGGTGCATTGTTAGCCCAAGAATCTGGGGGTCAAGAATGCCCAGTTTACTACATTAGTAGAATTATAAAGGATGCGGAGACAAGGTTCTCCCCCATTGAAAGACATTGTTTATCTCTCATTTTCGTGGCCAGAAAGCTTCGGCATTACTTTTTGTCGCATATGGTCGAGCTCATGACAAAATGCAATCCTTTGAGATACATGTTGTCCCGGCCTATCCTGTCAGGTCGCATGGTGCAATGGCTTCTCTTGCTGGCTGAGTTTGAAATCAAATGCCTCACTCCTAAGGCCATATTGAGCAAGGCTCTGGCGGACCTCATTGCTCAATTTCCTTCGGGGGAGCTTGGGCCACTGGATGATGATCTGCCAAGCGAGGAGCTGAATTGTTCATGCTTGGCTAAAGTTGAGGAGGATTGGACTTTAGCCTTCGATGGGTCCTCGACCTCCAGAGGAGGAGGAGCCGGAGTGGTCCTCACGTCTGAGGCCGGCGAAAAGAAAAGTTTTTCATATAAACTCGACTTTGCGTGCACAAACAATGAAGCAGAATATAAAGTTTTCATCCTTGGTCTCTTGGCTGCGCGAGAACTCGGTATCAAAAGGTTACGAGTCAAAGGGGACTCAAAATTGGTGATAAAATAAACCAACGGGGAGTACGCTGTGCGAGAGCCATCTTTGGTGGCTTATAGAGGCATACTTCAAAAATTGAGCCGGAGTTTTGAAGAGCTATTAGTAGAGTACGCGCCTCATTCTAATAATCGTCATGCTGACGTATTGGCAACTTTGGCATCCAAGATAGAAATTCTGAACGAGGTCATTTCGGAACAAATTCAAAAGAAGACCTCTCCATGTCGAAGTAGCGAGGAAAGGGACCTCGAGGAGTCCAATTGGCGAGCTCCTATCGAGGCACAGCTCAGAGGTAGCCCATCAGGGATCCCTCTTACAGCCCTCAAAGACTTCCTGATTTATTAGGGGGTCCATTACTATCGAGCTCCGGGAAGGCTCCTCATGAAATGCATTGGTAAGGTAGAGGGTCGTTCTATCTTGGACTTGGTTCATGAGCAATCTTGTGGGGCAGTGGAAATAAGTCTTTATAGACGGCTTTAGAGATGGGGCTATTATTGGCCATCAATGGCCAAAGAGGCCAAGGCTAAGCAAGAGACTTGCTTAGATTGTGCAGAGGCGCGAGACAAGCTTGAATGTTTCGTAACTTCAGAGGACCAGGATTTGCGAGCTCCGTTCTTTGTCTTCTTTCAAACAGGGATGCTGCCTCTCGATTGTATCGATGTTTTAAAGATAAAAAGAAGAGTTAAATGATTCGAGTTGATTGAGGGTCAACTCTTTAAAAGAGGATTTGGCGAAAGACTCCTTCGATGCCTTGGAAAGATTGATGCCCAGCACGTCATGGAAGAGTTGCATGATGCAGAGCATCAAGGAGGTGTGAAGCTCTATACGCATCTCATAAGGCTGGGATATTACTGGCCCACCATGGAGAGGGATTGCAAGGAGCATACCAAGCGTTGTCGATCGTGTCAAATTCATGATCATCGAATCCACGCTCCTGCTACAGAGCTTCATCCGATTATTACCCCGTGGCCCTTTCATACTTGGGGTATGGATTTGATTGGACCAATCTCGCCCAAGTCAAAAGGGAATATGTGGATCCTCACTACAATTGAAATGTATACAAAGTGGGTAAAAGTGATACCTTTAAAGAAAGTGACAGGCCCAGCTATCGCGAACTTTATAAAGGAGCACATTATTTGCCGTTTCGAGATTTTGAAGGTTATTTTGAGCGATAATGGGACATCTTTCGTCAATAGTCAAGTTAGGCATTTGGTGGACCAATATGACATCCTTTATCATAGATCTACCCCGTACTATCCCTAGGGAAATGGACAGGCTGAGGCTACTAACAAGATCCTGCTTCGAATCCTCAGCCAGACTCTAGAGGATTTCCAACACAAATGGGCCGACCATCTCATTCTTGCCTTATGGGCCTATCGGAGTTTGTCTAAACGATCTACACTTGCTTCACCGTTCTCACTTGTATATGGGATCGAGGCTCTATTACCAGCCGAGCTTGTTGTCCCCTCGGCGAGTCTCGCTGAGCGAAGTCAATTGGAGCGTGAAGTAGAGCTCGAAGTTTTGGATGAACGTAGAGAGCGAGCTAGTGAGCATACGAAGGTATATCAAGCAAAGGTAGCTCGGGCCTACAACGCCTTGGTAAGACCTCGAAATTTTTGAGAAGGTGATCTAGTTTTAAAAGCCGCCCCACATGTAATGCGAGGCCTCACAGCTCCAAAGTTTACACCTAAATGGGAAGGACCTTATGAAGTTAAGCAATCGTTCAAGGCTGGATATTACAAAATAGGCGAGCTAGGAGCTGAAATGGTAACAACCATGTTAAATGTCAAGTGGCTTAAGGCGTATTTTAGTTAGAATGATAATAAGGTTGCCTTAGCGTGATCTATGTAATGCATTAGTTCCTTTTTGAATTTTGAGTTTTAAAAGAGATAAGTTGTGTAAACTTTTGGATCTTCCAATGATAGTGCAACGTTTGTGCTTCGAGCTCATGAGTTGAATGAGGAATGTTGCATGAATAAATTCGTGTACTGAAAGCAATATGTACATGCATAAATAGCAAAAGGAAATATTTCTGTATTGCAAATCAAAGGTTTGTGTACAAAAGAGCATGCATTGCTCGAAAACAAAGGAAAATGTGTACAAAAGAAAAAAAACTAGATGTACATCAGACTAAGGAAGGTCTGTAGGAGACATCTCGGCAGGCCCCATTCGGGCCATCACAGCATCAATGTCGAGCTTCAACTGCTGGATGTCAGCTTGGTCTTTTTCGATCTCAGCTTTGTAAGCTCTTTCAACTTCACCTCTTTAACCTGAAGAAGGGCTTCTTTGTCGCTAAGTTGATCACACAGGCCACGAAGGTGCCTCAGTTCAACCTCTCTTTGCTCGTACCTCCTCACCCTTTCGAGCCCCTATTTCAGCCATTATATTTTTACTTGAGCCCGTTCAAGAACCCGAATGATACCATCAAAGCTTGAGGCATCGAGGTGTTTGGTCGAAGTCTGTCGAAGAAGTAAGACTCCTCGGCATAACTTGTTGTATACAAAGACTAAAAATTCTACATCGAAGTCTAAGTCTTTGAAGGTTTCCAAGTGGTCGACCTTCACTTGAGCAAGGAGTAGAGCGCGAGAAGGCGTGACGAGGGCACCCCCCATGGTTCTAAAGAGCTTTCAGCACTTGGCAGATTTCCAGAAAGATTGCCTTCAGGTAAGGGAATGGTAGTAGGGGTTGAGGCCGAAGTCATTTCAGGTGCAGGAGGGGATCTGGGCTCTGAGCTGGCCCCAGCCGGGCGAGGGCCTACATTCCGCCCCATCTTGGGATTCACCAACCCTCCAAGAGGTCGAGGAGTGGCGATGGTGCCAAAGGTCTAGGGAGCAGAAAAAGTTAATTGCCTAGAAGGTCTGAGAAGCACGAGACGCCTTTGAGGAATGGCTGGTGTAGAAAAAATTATGGCGTTGGTGCTCAGAGGAGCTACGGGGGAAGTTAGCGGGCTCGCTAAGGGATCACAAGTGGAAGGCTCCACAGTGGCCCTTGGGAAAGAAGGCAGAACCTCAACACTGGGGCTTTCCCCCACCTGGTCGCCCATTCTATCCTCAGAGTTTGATTCCAGGGATTGGAAGGAACCCTCTGCATCCTCCCCAGCAGCTCGACCATGACTAGGGGGCTCCTCGATAGCCTGACTTTGAGGAAGAGGCTCGATGACTTCATCCTCGCCATTCCCAGCTCGAGTTAAGGCCTCCCAGAATGCTAATAATTCTCTGACGAGGCCCTCAAAGGGGACATCTTTGTCCACTAAAGATAATCAAGGAATGAAATTATTTTAGTGAAACAAGGTAATACATTTTGTGAAAAAAGGGGATGTCATATCTTCTCACCTGCGCCTATACTCAGTGGCGAGAGGCTATCCTCACTATCAGTTTCATCTCGAAGAGATGTTTGTACGTGAATAAGCTCATTTCCCCGCCCATGCCTGGGAAGGCTGAGAAGTGCTTCAGTGCTCGTGAGGGGGGCGAGCTCATCTAGTAACCCTCTCAGGTTTTGTTCTATAGAGTTGGGCAATGTCCCCACCGAATCCAAGTTATCCTGAGGAACTCCAAGGCCACCAGTAGGGGGGCGCTCGAAATCGGCAGTGCTTGAACCCCTGAAATAGCCTTTGGCAGAGGAGGAGGAGGAGGAGGAGGAGAGTCTAAAGGATTTGCTGAAGTGGTGACTGTTTGAACAACCTAAAACAATAGTTAAATTTTTTAGTGATATTTGAAACCGTGATCAAGGAAATGATTTTTGTGTTTAGGTGACTTGAGTCTTTACCTTTGCTCTTTTCGAAGAATCGCAGGCACAAAAGAGGACACATTAGTCTCAGCTCTGCGCTTACCCTGTCCAGCACCTCGAGAAGCTGTGGGAACTTTTGGTGGCACCGTACCTCAGAGTGTTACCACGCCAGAAAGGGCAACAGTGCTTGTAAGAGGTTCAAATGGAGTATGATTCAAGGCCAGAAGTCCAGGAGTAGTGCACAAGAACCCCCGAGAAGGTGGGTCATCCCTATGGCAAAAGATGGAGTTCTTTTGCAGAGAAGGGACAGGGTGGCGAGGAACTCCACTTATAACGAAGGCATGAAATCTGTCAAGTACACCTCGCCAATACGCCTTCGAGCCCTTCACCCATTATCCTTTTCGTGTGCTCGAGGGCACCATGAGCTCTGTTCTATTCAAGACTAGAAGCTCAACTTGGTCTTCCAAGAAGCGAGCTAAGGCTGAAAGAAGTTTTGGACCTCGAGCTCATCATGACCCCTAGGAATGGTTTGGTCATAGCCAAACTGACGAGCCACTTTGTTAGGGCGGTAAATTTTACTGATGATGGTGGTAGGAGAGGCAAAGCCAGGAAGGTACCCTGGGGTGATAAATGCCAAGTTAGTAAGGGCCTCGTTGGAATAGAGGTCATCTCATTTGAAAACCTAGCCCACGGTCAAGCTATAAAATAGAGGAGGGGGCCCCATGAAGGATCGAGCTCTGAAATGTTATTCCTTATCGATAAACTGGGCAAATTTCTTGCGAGGGGCTGCCACCCTATTCCACCTAGCCGAGCGGTGTCCGCCACTCCCAGGATTCATACGAGGAGCGTAAGTAGGGAAATGTTCGTACATGAACATCTATAGAAAAGTGGTCGAGCCAAACCAAGCTACATGGAGTCGACCCATGCATTGCTCGTAATAGGCATGGAAGTTGTCTAAGGCATGATATAGAGTGTCCAAGAAGAGAGGGGCTAAGGGAATATGCACCCCTTGGGCTAGTTTGACTGCAAGGGGTACCAGGTCTGGGCTCGGAGTGTCCTTAGGAGGTCTCGAAAAGATAGAACGAGACAGCCAAGACAAGATGTAGGCTGCCAAACGAAGAGGACTCTCGCTTTGAGGGCCTGCTATCCACTTGCTTGTGTCATTATGGGAGAAGTCCCTGTAGAAATGGCGAAGGAGGGAGACCCAGGTACATTTCCCCCCAGTTTCAGGAGGGGACTCATGAACCACTTCATTTTTCTTGTTAAAACAAGTTACCAACTTAGAGGCAGCTTGAATTTCTGCTTGAAGAGTTACCACCCGCCGCTCCTCGACCTCAAAGAGCGCCCATGTAGAGGGGTCAGTTGTACCAAAGATATTAAGTCTCATTAGAACGTTGACATCCTCGAGCATAGGGGTGAACTCGCCCCAGGAAGTGATAAAAGTATGAGAATGGATGCTCCATCTCAAGAGGAGCACTTGGAGCCCTGTAATATCTTAATTTATAGTGAGGCTTCGAGTACTCTGGATGGCCTCGAGGATCCCCGCATCATTCAGGCGCATCGTATAAGCAGGGACAGAGAAAATAAAGTTTGTCCATTCTTCCCATCCAATACAGGCAGTGGTGGGGATGGGAAGGTAAAGAAAAGAAAAAGAAAAGAATAAGGAAAATCTCCTCCCTCAATTCTGAAGCGAAGGATAGAATCAAAGGGGAGTCGAGGGCCCTCCATGATGGAAGGCCTCGAGCCCATAGCCATTGGTTCCCCTACCAGTTTGTCTATGCTCAATAAGTCCTGAGTCTGATCCTAGAAAATGTCATTAGGACCGAAGAAGGGAGCTGTCCTCCATTCCTCGAGAGGAGGTACTTCCGAATGATCAGTTGAACCAACTTTTGACATTCTGAGTAGGAGTTATTCGAGATAAGAGATTGCTGAAGAATAATTGAGAGTTCGAAGTTTGCTCTGGAGAAATTGGAAATTCAAGGCAAGATAGAAAACGTGAAGAAATGAGAATTTTCTAAGTCCCCCATTTATAGTAGGGAGAATTCTGATCGACAAGACACCGAAGCGACACAAGGCTCCAAAATCCAAGGCACCGAATCATCGCAAAGCGTAGAAAATGAAGCATCAGGGCATCGCCTAAACTGATGTCAGTCATTAATGGTGATTTGAAGGGTTAGCAACTTTACAATTTTTGAGGAAGCTGAAGGGACACCTCGAGATAGCTACGCGGGGTACCTTTGCAGAAAGGAATTCAAGCTTGTACTCTGAGTTGTGTACGAGGACCTACACGTAGGACCTCGCACAAGGGGGCTAATTGTTGGTATGGGCCATTCGGACCATCCAGGGGCCACCACGAATGTCCACGTGGCATTGAGCCCACCTTGACTTTTCCTCCATTTCGAGCTCCCTCAGCAATTCCACGTGGTAGGGCCCATTTGGACTTTTCTTACTTTTTTCGAGCTCCCTCAGCAAATCCACGTAGCAAGGGGTCCACCTCTAATTTCCCCTCTTAATCGAGCCCACCATGGACAGAGCATTTCCATCGAGCTCCTTCTCAAAAAGTGGGTTCTAATCGAGCTCCTCCGAAGGAAAGTCTCCATCAAGCGCTTCCTCGGATAGAGGATTTCAATCGAGCTCCTTCCCTCATTATGTAGGGTACACCTCCGAGGTGTGATTGCCTTTCTTTGGCGAGTCCTTCCCTACTGATGACGCTTCACGGAGGTCCTCTCTACGGATCAATCTCTGTTTTGCAAGAAGGCATTCCTCTCTACGGATAAAACCTTGCGAGAAGTTCCTCTCTACGGATAAACCTCAAACGAGTCTCCTTCCTTTCATTTGGATAAGTCTCAGATGGTGATGAGCTCCTTTCTACAGATAAACATCACGGGAAATCCTCTATACGGATCAATTTTCCTAAAGCGTGGAGGCACTCCTCTTTACGGATAAAATCTCGCGGAGGTCCTCTCTACGGATCAACCTCTATTTGTACAAGGAGTTCCTCTCTACGGATAAACCTCTTTTTACGAGGAGTTCCTCCCTACGGATAAACCTCGTGGCACTTCGCGCTCCTATGGGGGGTAAGAGCTCGGATCATTGCCTTATGGGAACCAAGGACTTGGGTTCGGAGGCTGGAGTCCAAGGTACGCTAAATTCGTGATGGATCTCATTTCTAGCTAGAATGAGGACCTTGCATCATTGATTGGCCTGTCACATAGGAAAGAAGATAACCAGGTGAGATGAGCGAATCCCTTTTTCTAACAAGTATAATCTCAGTCCTTGCTCCACAGATATTTACCACAGATATTTATCACCGTAAAACCTCGACCATTGGTGAGAAAAGACATTTTTGCTTATAAATAATGAAAGAAATATAGAGAACCGGGATCGGGACGAAAGGACAGGACAAAAAGAACCTTTTCCCCAAATAATTCCCAATACACTCCAGATTTCCTCTTTTTCCTACTGAATTCCTCCCCTCTTCTTACAATCCACCTAGAACAGTGGGCTCCTTTGTGACAGCTTGGACTTCCACCGGGACCCGCTCTTTGGCAACCATCATCGTGAAAAGTTTGACTTCAGTTTTAACAGAACCTACTACAAACAATCTTGATATAAATTCTTGAGGATTGTGAGATCATTGCACTTTATTTATAATAAAAAGCTTTTATTTAGGTTGAAATATCATTTGAATGATGTTAGGATGTATGGAAATGAATATGGGTTAAAAGTATGGATACAAGTGAATGATGTATGAAAATAGGGTTCCCAAGTGAAAGCAGTCAACTGCTCCTCTAGGTAAGTCGACTATTTTGGGGAGAACCATTTTAAGCTTTCTGAAGCGGCAAAACAGTCGACTTTTCCATCACGAACAAGCTGAAACTAATGTTTGACAATGATGGAAAGGTTTTGAGTATTGATAAAACTCAACTTTCAACAAGCTCAAACTTGACTTTTAGCAAGCTCAAACTTGACATGAAATTCATTGACTAAATGTGAATATTGAGTATAAAAGATATTTACAATTGGAGATCACCTTAATATTACATAAGACTTTTTATGATTTAAACATATAAGTTCAAATCCTTATTACTCTAATTCCTAGAGATCATTCCAAATGATATGATTGAAATACATGGTCCTAATTATGACTTAATAATTGAGTTATTCCAAAGCTTATGAAAGCTTGAACTAACTCAACCTTGCTATAAATAAAGTTCATGGCCTATTGCTTATACTCTAAGGACTTATGAATGATATGAATTATATGCATTGGTCCTAGAGCTTTCATGTGAGCACATCAAAGTAACTTTACCATAAATACAAGTACTCACCCAAGACTAGCCTACCCAAGTCTTTTGATCTTCAAATCTTTAAGCTTTTGGGTTCCTTCATCATGTGGCTTCACTTCAACTTCGCCATTGATCTTGATTATTGATTTTTGAGTTCTATGATCATGTGACTTCATATATTTTCTTGTAAGTCCCTTTGAAGTCCAAAACATTTAAGATAATTGAGATAATTTGATACCTTGTAAAATGCACACTCAAGTAAACTTATTAGATCTACACTACAATAAATTGTTATCATCAAAATCACCCAAGTAACCTTTGGTTGAAACCTTGAAGTCAACAGTTTAGATAGAATTAAAGGGGGAATGGACTTGGGTTAGTTTTATTTTTAAAAGAGAGAATAATATTATAAATTGGGTTGGGTTGGGTTAAGTTGTTGGGCTTACGCTTAATAAGTAAGTTAAAATAATTAAATATCTAATGGGCTAAAGCCTAAATATATATCATATATTTACATAACTATATATAAAGCCCAAATATATATCATATTTATATGTACATAGATACAAGCTTAAAACGAACACTCAAATGAACGTAATAATTTTGTTTAGGCATGATTATGTTTGAGATTAGTTCATTTAATAAGCGAACATAATAATTTTGTTTGAGCTCGGTTCGTTTAGTAAATAAATGAACACGAACTAAGCACAACTTGAGCTGAACACGAATTGCTTGTCGAAAGCTAGAGTCGTTTGCAACACTAGGTGCTGAGTTAGTACTCGATAAAATATACATAAAAGTAATTTTGTATTTAATATTTGTGTACCTGGTTCATTGACCGACTCCTCTTGTATATAAAGACTTTTTGGCCGTTGTCATGTAATGCAATAATTAAACTCTTCATCATAATCCATAGAGGCAATGACTATCTCTGTCTAAACTAATTAATTTACCTCTCAGAATTATGAGAAAATATATAATACCCTGGGGATACTCATGACATGGTATTTTCAGAAAGTATAAGCACTTAATTTCTCCTTAATTGCACATAAATTAGTAATTTTTAAAGGAGATGGAGGGTTTATATTTATCGTGGATGTCACATCATCAATATTCCATCAATATTGTATAATTTCTCAAACTCTCATCTTTTAGGGTAAGAGATATCATCTAAATACAGCTGTGGGTGGTGGTAAAGAAAATGGAAATGTAAAATTGAGTCCAAGTAAATTTTTTTTGAGAGTTCATGAACCAAAAGCTCTACCTCTTTGGAAAGAATATTGAACCAAAAGCACTACCTCTTTGGAAAGAATATTTATATACGCAAGTGAAAAAGACACAAGTTTAATTGGTTATCATAAATAATCTATTAAAGAATTAAATTCATCGAAAAGGACAAGAGAGTCAACAGAGTAAGTGAACTTTAACAAAGAGAGTTGTGCGCCGTCCACTTCCGTTATTTGTAATGTAAATGAGTTTGTTGGACCTCGTTTACAAACACTGTTCTCACATCTCTGTATGCTTCTTCTGTTCACACCATTTCTGTAGATTCTCTCACTTCCAATCATGGAGAATCGCTGCAGGAATGATCATCGACCAGAGGTATTCCTTTTTCCCTCTTCACTTTCTCTCTGTATATCTATCTCTCTGTGTACTCTCTCTTGAACTTTTTAGGCCTTTTATTAGGGATTGTGTACTCCATTTCTCTCTCTGTATGTGTGTTTGTGTGTGTGTATATATATTTCTCTTCGATGATGATTTAAAGAGAAATTGCAGAGAAGTTGGGCTGAAATTTGTTGTTTCGCTTGCACGTGCCTGCAGCTCTTCTGGCCAAGGGTGCTCATGCGCAAGTGGCTCAATATCAGTGCCAGGGACTCCGATTACAGTGCCGACCCCTTCGACGACGACGACTGCGACACCGATGAAGGTCAGAACAAAAACATGGATATATATATATATATATATATATATGTATGTTTGTGTGTGTATGTGTATGTATATGTGTATGTGTATGAATTTAAGTGGTTTTTAGTAATTATGTGATGGTGTGGGATGAATATGTTTCTCTTTTGGGCTTTATCTTCATTTTTTAAGACTTTTCCAGAGTTTGTCTGTGGTATCTGCAGAATTTTATCCGTGGTCAAGAGAATCGCGATTTAAGGGTAATAAAGGCTATGAAGCTCGGATTGATCCTAATGGTAATGTCTACTGCTGTATAGTTTAAGTTTCGCCTTTTAACTCCATGAGATCAATTACTTGCTTTCATGAATTTTTTTTTTCATGCTTTCTCTGGGCAACTAAAACTATGAATACTCTATTTTTTTTTTGGGTTTTGGCGATTGTCTCGCCATAAATTTTGAAAATCATGATGCATTTTTGGAGCTTGGTCTTGGCAAATTTAATTCTATAATGTCATTTTTATGGTCCCAAATTTGTAGTTGTAGTTTCTGTTTTCTCGTCATTTGTGTAAACACGCAGGTTCGGTTGAATAGATAATGGATCAAAACCAACTTATTAAAAATAAATGACAAAAGTTGGGCATATTTGCATGGGCTTTACTTTCTTTATTTGATCATAGAAATCTACAACTTTTGGACATCGACTTTTTGAATTGTTCTGAGAAATCTTAAGGTGATTGTTGGAAACTACAAAAAATGTAGAAACACACTTAAATTGGGCAATGTGTTCATGGAGATTTTCTTTTACAAATACATTGTGTGATTGTCAATTTTTTCAATGATGCTCATTACTCCATTTTACAACAGATTTCTTTCCAAATGATATGAACTTGAAATTGAATATGTCAATGAAAGTTCCAGAATGACCCGTAGGTGAAAGTCATCATGCAGTATTTTCCCTCTTCCTGTTAATTTGGTCTTTCTTTTACCATTTATGGAAATAGTGATATGCTGCTTAGTCTCAAAGGTAAAATGCTTTTCTGATTCTAACTTCCCTCTTTTAGGTTCATCTATAATTGAATTTTGTTAGGAGAACCTCTAATATATTTTGCATTATTCAATTCGTGTGTGTGTGTGTGTGTGTGTGTGTGTGTGTGTGTGTGTGTGTGTCTATATATATTCACGGTTTGCATGTTTTGGGCTTCAGACGCTCTTCCCAGGAGAAGAAGACGAAAGTCAGAGACATTTAGGGCACAATATATTAACGAAAAAGAACTCAGGTTTGATGGCCCTCCTGTAAGAACCACTTCTGTGTGAGGTTGTGTTAGCCATGCCTTTACCTTTGTCTGCTGTCTTTTCTGTTCATAGAATATGTGTTGGAACATGGAATGTTGGAGGTGAACTTCCACAGGATGATCTAGATATTGAAGGTTGGCTAGATATTAGTGAGCCTGCTGACATGTATGTGATTGGGTAAGTTCTTGACAATGAAATTCCCTTTGGTGTTTGCCCTTTCTTTAATGGGAGCATCTTATTCATGGAAATCACTTGGTAATCTCAAAATGGTGTTCTTATATTTATTTATTTAGCTCCAATCTATTTTGTAAATAATTACTTTCAAATTGTTAGCTATACATTGTAACTAACAGAATATAATGGGTTCGTTTTTGTTTTTAGCTAGATATGTTTAAGTGTCTGTTGACTCTATATTCGTACATCAGTGAGTTCATTTAAGAATTAATGCATGTGCTCTTTATTTACAGTTTTCAGGAGATTATACCATTAAATGCGGGAAATATATTTGGTGCTGAAGATAGCCGTCCAGTTCCAAAATGGGAAAATATCATTCGTGAAACCCTTAATAAAATTCAACCTAAGACGAGGTTTAAATGTTATAGTGATCCCCCTTCTCCATCGAGGTACAAGCCATCTGATGATGCCCCTGTTATAGAAGATGAAATACAACTCGAAACTGATAGTGATGGTGAGGAAGAAATCCATCCATTGAATGAACAAGCCAATGGATTCGATGAAGCCTGTAATGGACCAGTCACAGGCGAAAACGTGTTTATGAATTCTGAAGCTTTACTCTCTGGTGATCATACCAATTTAGGCTTGCCAGTTGAACAGGATTTACAGAGGCAATTTTCTTCTCCAAAGAGGCTGGACAGGTTGAATTGCCTGCGAACAGAAGATTGTACAGGAAATGCAGAAGAATCAGTTTCTCACAATAGCAAATTAACCAAGATGCTTAGTGGGACAGAAAGGATTGGTTTGAGCTGGCCAGAGCAACCACTGGATCTACTGGCTCAGCGTCAGCGTGTATTAGACAGACCTAATTCCTTCAGATCTTTTAAAGCTTCCAAATCTTTCAGACCATATAATTCTTTCAAGTCATCAATTAATGGTGATAATGGACTGCAATCAGAGGCAGCTTTACTCGCAGAACTTGACCTTGAATCTGTTATGTACCGGAAAAGAAGACCCCCATTTGTAAGGATAGTAAGCAAGCAAATGGTTGGAATTTTCCTCACTATATGGGTTCGTAGAAGCTTGCGTAGGCATATCCAGAACTTAAAGGTGTCTACTGTTGGTGTTGGTGTAATGGGCTACATAGGTAACAAGGTTTGTTTCTTTTCCTAATGTTTACTTGCATTTTCGTGAACGTGGCTCACAATTATCAGTTTTAGTAGTCACTGATTCAAATTATTTTATTTTTAAAATTTTCTCATTTTCTGTTCTATATTTTGGGGTTATTACAAGGTAATATTATATGGCTGGGAACTGAACAAATTCATGTAGTACATCTTGCCACTTATGCCATTTTGTCAACACCAGCACAAGAAGCACATTTTTTTTTACCAGAAAAGAAAAAACTAATGCTAGATCTTTCTGAATAAGTTTAATTAGGATAAACAAATAACTAAGTGGCTAGTCAAACTGTTTCTTCCATCTAGTTCCCCAATTTGCAATTGCTTTCACAAGGGTTATGGATGCTGTAGTGCATAAACTAAAGATTTAACTTATGTTGTATCATTAAAATTGGAATGGAGTAAAGATACCATTAATTCATCAAAACAAGGTTCAGATCTCTCTTTCTTTTGCCTAATCTGTATTCGTCTTTTTTATGCATTTTCAGTTGTGAGGAGCTCATTAACAACATGTGAATGCTCTCTTTAGACAGTGTCCTAAACAAAGTTTGATATATTTTTGAAGGAGGATCAATCTTTAAATAGATAAGAGAGTCATAGATGTTTAGATATTTGTTTTTGTGGTATGTTGTAAATATTCACTCACATATGTGAATTGTAATGCTGTGTAAAGGGTCATGCCTAGCTTATTCATCAAGGTTTCATTGAAATAGAACACTTCTGCTCACAACTCTGTGATTCCGTTCCCTAGAATGTATAATGTTTTCCCCCTCGATGCCTATTACAAAAATCATCTGCCCCTTCAATTGGGGTCCACAAAAATCACAACCTTTAGGTGATTAAGACGGTCACCTAAATTTCTGTATTGATAAAGGTCCATGAAGAAGGTCCCACATGCACGTAGATAATGTTAAGTAGGTTTCTCACAAACTTCCATTGAAAATTTCCCATATTTAATATACACTCTTGCCTATAAAAATAGATTGAACTTAAAGCATACACACTCTCTAATTCTTAGATTGAATTGAGCTATAACTTCTTCTCTTTTCCACACATTTTCTTATTAATTTAAAATTCTTGTCAATTGTTATTCTCTTTTCTTTTTCCCTTTTCTGTAGACTGTTTTCTGCTGGTTAATTAGTAACCAATTTTTACAATATAGACTTTAATTAATATCTTTATATTAATGAATTAAATATGGAAATCGCCTCCTTTAAAGATCTAACGTTAGGTCTCAGTTTTTATTGATCCTACCCTGTACTTCTGACTTAGTTTTATTTTGACAAGTAAAGTATTCATTGAAAGACACTCAAAAGGGGAACTGAACAATACGCAGTCCTCATGCAATCCATTGATTGTGTGATCTATTAGATGGGTCCTGTTGAGTTAATTGTGAAGATAGATGTACCTTATGGAGAATTAATTGAAGGACCAACTCATTTCAGGGATTTTTTTTTTCTTACAAAATGTAAATTTTTGTTGACATTTAATTGTTTGAGTTAGGACAGGGATCTGTATGTCTATCTCAGATATATGCCCTAAATCTTTTTCGAAGGTGAGAAAATTATATGATTAATAATATTTTTGCTGTAAATTGTCAAGAGGAGTGGCATATATTGTTCTCAGGAGGAATGTCATATATCTAAGTGCTTCCTTGAACTGTCAGGGTGTAGGTTTCTTTTGCCAATGTGGTTGAGCATTAAATCTATTAACTATCAATTTTGATTTATATTTTCACATCCAATTGCGGTTGGAAATTTGTGCTATTAATTCTTGGTCCTGAATGAACTGTTGTCATGAAAGTCCCGACAAAGTTAGAAATGGGGTGTTGTGTTTGGGACGCGTCCCCCATTTGGGCGCCTTTCTATGAAATTTTTACTTATAAAAAAAAAGAGTTAGAAATGGGTATATATAAATGTACTGTACATTAACTGAAAATTTGATTATTAGCAATCATATGAAAAGTTCAAAGTTGCTTACAAGCATCAAACAGGGATAATTTATATCCAGGTAACTTAGCTTTAGGTTTGGTAGCAACCTTGATGCCTTTTAATCACGTTTGAAAGTTAAAACTAATGGAGGGCATATCACTACTTGAGAGAGAGAGGAGAGAGAAGAGAATATGTCAGGACTTGGCCCACCCTGCGTAGATATTGTTTGTTTTGCAAACTCTCCATGCTCACGATTTTCAAAACGCGTTTACATAGTTAGGAGACATCCACACATATAAGTGTTGACAACTTCTCCCCTCCAGGCAATGTGGGACATCACAGAAGAGGGGAACGGCACAAGAACAATTTCCATGTCTCTTGAATATGATAGAGGGGATATAGATAGAGAGATTAACAGCAGGAGGGGGGGGGGGGGGGGTGTATGAGGGGGCACAAGCCCTTCACAACAGTCATCCATATTATTCTTTTTCAATGCCTAACTCCTTTCTCTCTTAAGATGGGCCCTGAGAAACCCTAATATCACATAACTATCTTCTAGAATTAACATTATCCAACACGGTAATAATTTAAGACCTAAATTTTATTGTTAAATATCCTAAACAGATCTAAATGTGAGAAAATACAATAATATTCTTAGGGAAGACTCTTACTAAAATTCTAACTAGTAAGATGTATGTGCAATTGCCTTATATATGACTCTTTTCTAGGAAGTTTTCAATGACATATTTGTATGGTGGAGTGGAGAGAATCAGAGATTAAAGAGCTATGATACTGGTGCTACCTGTGTCACATGGTTTGGTATGATAAAATATGCGTGAAACATTAGTATCGGAGCCTGAGGTTCTGATAGAGAGTCGCGCAAGTTTTACGGATCTACACCTGGTGTGTGGGGGGTGTTGAATAGGTTCTGTAGAACAAATTAATTTCTTTTATATATATCTGGTTTTAGGGAGATTAGCGGTGCATGCAAACATATAAAAATAAAGCAGTAAAGCAATATAAATGGACACCTACACTAGTTTTTTAGGTGGAAAAATCCTCAACTAAGAGTAAAAAAACTACGGGACTTGGTCCAAGAAAGAGATACACCCGAGGTTACAGTTTCGTATCATTGAACCCCTAGTTATCTCTAGACACAATAGAACACGAAATCTTCAGTCCGAAGTTCTTTAGATCATCTTTCCGATCTGTCTACAACATTCGCTCCTCATGAATAAGCTTCTTCTCTAGTGATTGGTCTCAGCTACTAGTCATCCAATTGTCAATATGGTGTATATTGCTATCCATGTTGAATAAGCTTGATCAGTGCGGAAACGGATGTATCAACACATAACAACAACTCATCAATATACTAATGCATATGATGAAGGTTGAAAACAAAGATGCACTCAGCTCACAAGAAATCTCTCATAGATTTGTATAAATGATGTGTTTAAAGAGATGAACCACTTGTAATTTCTAAATAATCTCTCTGCATCTCTCCTGGTATTTTGAGATGACAAGTATTTATAAGCAACCAAGAGTTGTGTTTCAATTAGAATTAAAAACAGAGTTACTTATCAAAAAAAGAAGAATTAAAAACAGAGTTTAAGTCCTTTTAGAACACTGCAACATCGAACCTATCGATTGATCGGTACAACTCCAGTGAGTCTCGATTGAGAATCCTGTAGTTCAAATTCTTATGAAAAATTGTAGTACGCATTTCATATTTGAAAACACATGAATATTCATGCATCTTTGGAATCAAAGAAAGTTTTAAAAACTTTTGAAATTAGGATGCCATGTATATGCAATGCATGTACCTAATTTGGTAAGTGTGCATCATAGTGTGAATTTTCCGTTATACCCTCACCGTAGAATATTACCAATTTGTCCTTTGTTGTAGCTTTATCTTCAACCAGGATACAATTTACACTTAACTCACTTTTAACAAATTTCTAACTAACTAGAAATTAAACAAAAAGTACAATGAACATGTTTTGCTCTACAAAATTAGCCAACAAAGTCCTATCGATCTAATATGATATTCTGCTTGTTGATAGAATATATTAAAATAATTTATTTACAATGACTTTACTTGCTTTATTTTGGCTTCATTCTGGAATTACATTAAGCACTTCATGTATCTTGCTATAATTCATTAAATATATTGACTATCCGTCAATCTTCCAGGGATCAATATCTGCCAGCATGTCAGTATATCAAACCCTCTTTTGTTTTATATGTACTCACCTAACATCAGGTGAAAAAGACGGAGATGCACTTAAAAGAAATGCTGATGTGCATGAAATACACAGAAGGACTCGTTTTAATTCACTTTCCAGCATTGGACTTCCCCAAAACATCCATGACCATGAGTGAGTTCTGGGCATCTACTGTGAACATTGATAATTGGTTTTTTATGGATTTATCCACTTCTAGCATTTGGGGATGCTATCTCTCTTCTCTCTCTTTCTCTCTCACACACAAACACACACACTTACTCCCTTGCCATTTTTTAAACTTATATGCATAAGTGGAGCTTTTGTTATTTGCTTGGAGGTTCATATTTTAAATTCTTAAGTGGGGTAAATACATTGTCAAATTTTTTTCATGAAGTCAATAACTTTGATGTTGTTTCTGATACTTGGCTGGCTCATTTCTTTTTCACTGGATCTCCTATGTTGTAGCGGCAGTTACATTGTTCTGAATCTATATATCTTTTATGGAGCCCTTCCTTTAGATGATTTCACACAGGCGATTACACATGCCTTTACAAAGATGATACTTTTGCAACCGCAGGTTTGAGCAATATTTTAAAAATGTTGTATTTGCATCATTATCTACTCATAAATGAGAGCTGGTAGTTTTAGAATGTTTTTAGTAAGCAATATGAAGCCCAAAAAAAAAAAAAAAAGTGAGGAAAAAACGAAATCCTTGATTGCTCTGCATAGTTTTCCTTGAAAGTTTAAATCAGGTAGGCTGGAGTCATCAGTGACTTGTGCAGTTATGCCTTGTGATAATCAAAAGCATCAACTATGGACCCCTCATTTTGCATCAAGTATAGCATATTTTATACATAAAGATTAAGAAAATCTGTTAACGGCATAGAAAAATGGCAACAAATTTTTTTTTTTGATGAGTAAGATTGTATTAGAAGGCGATCAAAAGGTACCTCACCCGAAAAAACTACAGAAGGACCAAATAGGGCCCTACCCACTCTAAGTTATCCAGAAAATCAACTATCTCTCCAAATCGGTTTATAATTTCTCCCATTCACCCAATAAAAAAGAGAACTAAGAATAGAGTATTTTAGCCCCCAATAGGAGACACCTCATCATTGAAGGATCTCCTATTCCTCTCTCTCCAAAACACCACCAAACACACAAGGGCGCCACCCTCCAAAAAACACGGGCTTGGGGGCCCACTATACATCCTCTCCAAGCCTCCACCATAGCTCTAGCAGAGCTAGGCATAACCCACTGAACTCCAAAAATCCCCAAAAGCAAGCTCCAACAATCCCGAGCCACTGAACAATGGAGTAAAAGATGATCTACTGACTCCTCGTCTCTCTTGCACATGCAACACCAGATAGCAATGACATGGCGTCTTTTAGCAATGACATGGCGTCTTCTCCTCAAATGTCAATCATCAGAATCTTTCCAAGGACAGCCGTCCATCCAAAAAAAAGCCACTTTAGGGGGGGCCTTCGTACGCCAAACAGCCTTCCAAGGAAAGGCTGGGCCCGTAGTCTCAGAGAAACTCCTATAGAAGGAACATAAGAAATATAGAAAAGAAGAAATATGTAAAGGCTTGAATGAGTTCCTTAACCCATTCACTACTCTGATATTTGTATATGAAAAGAGCACATGTTAAATATTATAGGAAACGAAAACAAATAAAGTCATAACTAATGTTATCCTTTCTTTTCCTTTCTCTCCTGTTTAACCAAACAAATGTTAGATAATTTGCTAGTCCAAATTTGCAGCACTTGAAATTTTGATTAGACAAATACTTGTAGAAACAAAGGACAATAAATTAATGGATTTTTAACAAGCATTCTATACCAATTCTTAATATGGAGTGAAGCTTCAAAGATTCTTTTATGTTTTTGAACTTTATCTTTTAGTGTGTTATGCATGATATATGATGATAGCTAGCTATTAGTTGCAATATTGTGTTGGAAAAGGTTGATTACCAAATTTATCAAGAATGGATATTCGTTGTTGACGCTTTTCTTATACATGTCTTTACACTTTGAAGCATGAGTGTAGGGGATTTAGATAACCTTGTGTCTGGATATGTTCAAAACTATGCAAGCACGTGCACATATAGGTTTGAGGGAATCTTTCAATAAAATGTGAGAACAGGATAGCATGAGCTGCAAATGTCGACACACACCTTGGTTTTGGTGTCACTTCGTGCATAAAACATCCTAAACTTTTTATACATGGGAATTTGGTGAGAATCTTTTGAAGGTGGAGTTATTCCTTAGACTTGACCTCTATTTCGACAATTGGCAAGAACAGTATTTCTAGAAAAAATTGATCCTCACAAACTGTCAGAACTTATTTTCTTTCTTTCTTTTTTTTTTCCCCCTGAATGTGGAAAATTTTGTTATACAAATAAACAATAGAGTACATCAAGGCTGAGAGCAACAACTCTCAAAACAATACAAAGATGAGTGGACTGTTTCCTAGAACCCCAGAAAAAGGGAACCAAGAAACACAACTAAAAGATAGCGTCTCAATCAGCAATGTTCAAGCCCAAGCATTGAAGAGTCTCCAAACAGGTAGATGCAGCCAAATCAATAGCAGTTCTATGCCTATCATCATGACATATCCTGTTCCTTTCACGCCAAATACACCACAGAATAGAATTGAAAAATGCTCACTATTTTCAGCTTCAATCTGGATGTAGTGTGATAATTAAGAAACCAGCCAATAACCTGTTGAAAATAATTAAGTTGTAAAACGCCATGCCAAATGTCAAACAGTTGCAAACCATGTCTAAATGTCTTTTGCCGGTGCACAATTCCAAAACAAATGATCCAAGGCTGTGTTCAGCTGTGTGGAATTGGAGCGTGTGGAATTGGAGCGTTTGGAATTGGAATGGATGGAATTGGAGAAAATTTTGTTAATGATCAACAGAATTTTATTAAATTTTTTTTCTTCAATTCCAAGGCTCCAATTCCAATTCCAATGCTCCAATTCCACGCAGCCTAACACACCCTAAATTATCATCTCAACCATAACAATGACAAACAGCTGCAAGAGTGAGTCCTCTTCTTTGCAAATTCACCAAAGAAGAAATAGCATCATGCATGATCAAAACTGCAGTAATAATAGCCCTTTGCCTGCATTGACACCACACCAGATGAAACCAATCAACTCTATCTTTGATTCTCCATGCGTCCTACAGACATTCCAAGCACTTTTAAAAGAGAAGTGACCATGTATTAACTTGTGTGGCACCCATCTATTTATGTATTTATTTCTTCAATCTGAAAGCATTCTACTATATGAAATGCTTTCTATTGACATTCTATCGACATTCTATCCTCACATTTGTAGTGGCAGTTGGATTTAGTTGGAATCCTTAATGGTTCTATATACCAGAAAATTTCTATAATTATACTAGCTGTGGATGGGTTTGAAGAATTATTTCCATGTGTGCTGCAGTTGTCCCATTTGAGTATTTCATTAAAATTTTTAAATAAATAATTGAACTTTAATCAATTTCGATTCTCTTTTGCAAGTTGTTTAAGAATTTCATTGTCCCTCCTCCAAAAATTAAATTACAAACCATTTTTTTTATTTTGTAGGAGAATAATCTGGCTTGGTGATTTGAATTACCGTATCAATTTGTCATATGAGAGAACTCGAGAGCTAATCTCCAAAAAGGATTGGTGCAAGTTGGTTGAGAGTGATCAGGTTAGTTAGAAATTCATTTTATTTTTCCTCGTATGTTTGAATGATTAAACAATTATTCATATTTAGTATAAGTTTTGGTTTAAACTTATGGTTCGATTCGAGTCGCAATTGTGGCCGTCGATGCAGATGCTGATGTGACAGAATTGGGCCTATCTCGATGTAATGTAATGGAATCGGTTATTGTGAACCTAAATTTTTTTGACCTCGCACGGAAGGCTCAAAATGCACCGGTACACAACTTTTATAATACAATTCAATAAAAATGGATTCTTAGTGAATTTTAATGATTTATATTGAAATTTTGAAGACCATTTAACACAATTAATGACCTAGTCATGAATTCTAAGTCGCTATCATTTTAAAAGGGCTTAGTAATTATACTTTACTGGAAATTAATGAATAAAAATAAATTCAATTATGGAATAAATGAAAAATCATACCATAATAACATGTGAGAATTAAAAACCAAAAAATAAAATTGAAAATTAAAATAAATTAGAACAAGATATATGATTTTGTCTACATATGAAATAAAGTAGACATATAAAATAAATTTGTTTATTTTGTGTATGTTAGTATGTATATATATTGTAATTAGTATATCTTCTAGGGGCATATTAGTCTTTTCACTGTAGTATCTAAATGATGTGTATATTTACAAGTTAGAAAAGAATGAGAAAGTAAGAATATAAGATTCTCTCTTAGTTCATTTTCTTCTCAAATCTTAATTCCTATACTACAATTTCAACATGGTATCAGAGCAAGATTCTGATCAATAATATAAATGATCATCATCGTACAAAGAAGTAAAGCATGTCATTGCCATAGGTGGCTGTTGTCGTGGTGGTGTTTATTGTCATCGTCGTCGTTATTGTTGGTGACGATTGTTATCATTGCCGTCATCGAGTAGGTGGTGTTGGGTGTAATATGTCGTTGCTGTTTGTCAAGGCGTTGTCGTCGTGTAGTGGTTGCTGCGTGGTGGCTGACGTCGTCGTGTGGTGGTCGATGTCGTCTTGGTGGCCATCGTTTGGTTGTGTTAGTCGTCTACATTAAATGAGATTCTGCTTCAGCTAGGGTTCCCAAACGGCAAACATATTACAACAAAGAGGTGGGCAAAGTTCAACCTAGAATTTATCCACCTAGTTCGACCCGATCATTGCATACTTGGTTTGAGCCAACTGGAGCGACCTAGTTTGTTCCAGTTGCTGAATCAAATCAATTTGATCCGACTGGATCAATCCTTTAAACTGATCTAAATAATCTGGATGGACCTGTTAGTTGAGATATATGTCTAGAACATGGGATTTGACTTACCATATTAACTGACATATGATTAGCCTAGAATAATGGGATTTACCTTTATTTACATATATATTTAGGCATAGAATATGTTATGATTTTATTTGTTTTCCTTTTTTGTAATATTTAACATATGCTCTTTTCATATATAAATATCAGAGTTGTGAATGGGTTAAGACACTCATTCAAGCCTTTATATATTTCTTCTTTATTTTATCTTTTCTGTATTTCTTGGTATCAGAGTCGACGCTTTTTCTCGTGAAGTGGATGGCCTATATCTGTTGGATGCTCCTTTGTCACCTCACACACATTCAGTTTCCTTTTTTAGTTCTGTATAATCTAATAAGGCCCAACTTATATACTAACACTTGCGCTTAGGACATATTTCTTTCGGTTGTTTAAAACATTTGTTTCCTTGTTTATTTACTAATGTGTCAGTCTCAGATTTATCCTGTGAGACGTGTCACCTAGCTAAACATATTCATTCCAATTATCCTGTTAGTAGTCATAAAACCGCTTTAACATCTTTTGATCTTGTTCATTCAGATGTGTCGCCTTCCCCAGTTATTTCTGGTTTTGGATTTCGATATTTTGTGTTGTTTATTGATGATCATAGCTGTGTTACATGGGTCTATCTCATGAAAACCAAGAATGAGGTGCACACTATTTTTAATTTTTTTGTAGCAATGGTTCAAACACATTATGGTCATACCATTAAAAAATTCAGATCTGATCACGGTATGGAGTGCACTTATAGGGAGGTACAACGGTTATGTATAGAATTTAGGATTGAGCATAAGATGTCCAATGTTTAAACCCCTCAACAGAATGGTCGTTCTGAGATAAAGAATCGCCACATCCTTGACTTAGCCAGAGCCATTTGCATTGGCATGAATGTTCCCCAGTCGTTTTGGGAAGATGCAGTTCTTATAGCTGTTTACATCATTAATAGGACCCCTTCTAGGGTTCTTAACTTTGTAGCCGCACTCTCAATCTTATAGCCCAATCAATCTCTTTTTTTGATTCCCCTAAGGGTCTTTGGGTATGCGTGCTTTGTTCAATAGTTAGGGCAGACTCATACAAAGCTTGACCCTAAAGCCTTAAAGTGTGTTTTTCTGGGCTATTCTCAAACTCAGAAAGGTTACAGGTGTTACCATCCTCCTAGTCGTCGGTGGTTTATATCCATGGATGTCTCTTTCTTTGAACATACACCATACTTTAGTGGTTTATTTGGATCTCAGAGTGAGTGGTTCCCATTGAACACGGTTGATGATCACCTCCTTCCGTCTTCAACTCCTCTATCGTTTCTTGTTTCCTCTTATACTATTCCTCGTGATACCCCTCCAGCAAGGGAAATTGTTCCTTTTTCATAGGTCTACAAGTCTACAGTCGCAGATAAGAGGCTGAAGCTTCTAATCCCACTATCGACTACCCTGTCCCTTCAGCACCAGCTTCGCCTTCTCAAGCTGTTGTTTTGCTTGATGATCGTCCCATAGCTCTTCGAAAGGGTAAACGTTCTTGTACTTACCTTATTTCAAATTTTGTTTTTGATTGTGCTCTCTCACCCTCCTATTGGAGTTTTATTGTTTCTGTTGCCTCGATTCCTCTTCCTTTTAATGTTGTAGATGCACTAGCACACCCTCAGTGGCGTGACGCTATAACTGAACAACTAGCACTTGAGAAAACTTAGATTTGGGACATGGTTCCGCCTCCTGTTGGTCGAGAGGCTGTAGGCTGTTGTTGGGTGTTTGCAATCAAGCATAATCCAGATGGGTCAGTTGCTTGCTATAAGGCTCGATTGGTTGCCAAGGATTATGCTTAGACACGTGGCATAGATTATCAGGAGACTTTTTCCCCTGTTGCCAAGATGAACACTATTCGCATATTATTTTCCGTTGCTGCGATTCGGTCTTGGTCTCTATTTCAATTGGATTTCAAGAATTCCTTTCTTAATGGTGACTTGCAGGAGGAGGTGTATATGGTTCCCCCTCCAGGCTTTTGCTCTCCTGCTCTCCTGATCATTCCGGGATGGTCTGTCATCTTTGCTGCTCCCTGTATCGCCTCAAGTAATCCCCTCGAGCTTGGTCTGATCGCTTTGGCATTGCCATGCTCTAGTTTGGTTTCCATCATAGTGCAGTAGATCATACCTTGTTCTTACGCCATTCATGTGGCAAGACAATTGCTCTCATTGTGTATGTGGATGATATTGTTCTTACCGGAGATAACAGTGTCGGGAGTGCTGTGGTGAAGAGCTATCCTGGTCGTCAGTTTGAGATTAAGGATCTTGGTCCCCTTCGGTACTTCTTGGGCATTGAGGTGGCTCGCTCCAAGGCTAGCATTTTCATCTCTCAACGCAAGTACGTTCTTGACTTGCTTTCTGCTTCTGGTCAGCTTGGTGCTCGTCCTGTTGATACTTTGATTGAGTAGAATCATCGGTTGACTGATTTTGAGGGAGAGTTACTGATAGATGTTGGTCAGTATCATGATTATCATCGGCTTGTTGGGAAGCTCATCAACCTATCCATGACTCGACTGGACATTGCTTTTGTTATGAGTGTTGTGAGTCAATTCATTAACTCTCCTCGCACCCCTCACCTTGATGCAGCTATTCGGATCCTTCGCCACCTGAAAGGTTGTCCGGGTTGTGGTATTTTGTTTGCCAATCATGGTCACTTACGTGTTGAGGCCTGGACATATGTTGATTATGTCGAATCAATTTCAGATAGGAGGTCGACTTCTGGCTACTGCACTATTATTGGTGGCAACTTGGTTACTTGGCGCAGTAAGAGGTAGGATGTTGTCTCTCAATCGAGTACAGAGGCAGAGTATTGGACTATGGCTCATAGAGTGTGTGAATTGCTATGGATGAAAACGTTAATAACAAACTTGTGCCTTCTAGTGTCTCTTCCATTCTCACTTTACTGTAACAAAAAGTCTACCATTAGCATTGCGGCAAATCCCGTTTAGCATGTTAGGACTAAGCATACGGAGGTTGGCCTGAAATACCCCTTACAAATTTTACGCATGAGGTGGCCAGTCTCACACGTTAACATAAAAGAGATACTTACAACTAATAGCATACAAGCATAGAATACAAGGATAAAAGAAAAAAAAAGTTTAAATGCTGAAAGGAAAGTCTAACTAAAATAATAAATACCGTTAAATAAATATAATACTCGTCTGAACGATACAACTTAGAAGTCCTGTAACTCAAGGATCCCATAACCAAAAATTATAAAAGTAAATACTATTCTAGAAAAGATCTAAGTCCCTACTCTAAAGTCTGGTAAGGAATAGATTACTGCCACGCTCTAGGAACTCCATGTACTAACCTCGAGGTGGAAACTGCTTGAGACCTGAAATATCAACAAAGTGGGTTTGGCCTGAAATACCCCTTACAAATTTTACGCATGAGGTGGCCAGTCTCACATGTTAACATAAGGGATACTTACAACTAATAGCATACAAGCATAAGAATACAAGGATAAAAGAAAAAGAATTTTAAATGCTGAAAGGAAAGTCTAACTGAAATAATAAATACCGTTAAACAAATATAATATTAGTCTGAACAATACAACTTAGAAGTTCCATAACTTAAAGACCCCATAACCAAAAATCTCAAAAATAAATACTGTATTAGAAAAGATCTAAGTCCTTACTTTGAAGTCTGGTAAGGAATAGATGATTGCCACGCTCTAGGAACTCCACGTGCTAACCTCGAGGTGGAAATTGCTTGGGACCTGAAATATCAACAAAGTGGGTTAAACCAACGAGCAAGTTCCCTCTACTACCACCCAATCAGAGAACTGGTAAACATACATCCTATACGAGGACAATAAAATACATAAATATACAGACATATCCTTTTTCATTTAACCTATGGTCCCAAAATTAGAACGATCCTATACCCTGTACTGACCCATATGTTATCACAAAATATAGAACACGTTTTCCTAAGTATAATCCAATGACAATCCATACATGCCCGATCACTTATTAAGTACATACCCTACTAGTATTTGGCAATCTTGACTTGCCTCCCTTATCTACATATTATATACCTTATTAAGTAATTGGCAATCCTCACATGCCCCGCCTTTACATAAATATATGAAATATCTTATTATGTAATTGATAATCATCACATGCCTCCTTTGTAAACCTATTAAATACCTTATTAGGTATTATCCTCACATGCTTCCCTTATAAATCTATCAAATACCTTTTTAGGTATTGACAATCCTCACATGCTTCTCATAATCCATAAAAAACTTACTTAAGCATATTATTTAACTTAATGGAAATCCAATCACTATAAGATATAATACATAAACAATTACACTAAATCCAACATGCCACGAACAATTATGATTGCATATAAAACAATTTAAGAAAGAAGCAAATAACAATTAAAAGGAAAACACATAATCAAGCCAACAATTTAACTTAAACATCTAGGGTATCTAAACCTATCTCTAAACTAGGTTTCCTTGCGTAAACCGTCTTAAAAGACTTAATTTATTTTTTTGGAATTTTCTAGAATTTAGAAATATTTCCAAAACAAAAGAAAATAAAATTCTAACTTTTGAGGTATACTTTTGTACTAATTTTACAACAAGGGAAACTTATTTCGTCTTGAAATTTAAAAACCCATGTGTATTCTGTGCCTAAAAGATTGATTTAAATTTTTGGGAATTTTTGAAATTTAAAAAGTAATTTAAAATTTTTTTTCCTATTTTTTTCAAATTTAAAATGATTTTAAAAAAATAAAAAATATCAAAAATTCTGGACTGGGCCCAGTGGGTGGGCTCGGCGAGTGGTGCTCGTGGGCGAGGCGCGTGCGCTGGGCCTTCTTCCCCAGCGCGCTGCCGCGCCCTTTCCGGCGGCGTTCCGGCTACTTCCCGGTCACCGTTCGCCTCAAATTTTATATTGATCTTCTCCTCTCGATGTAAGCTACCTATTGGTGTGAAAAGCCCCATCAATAATGGCCTGAATCAAAAACCCCCAATACACAAGTTTTAGGGTTCTTCAACAAAATTTCAAAACTAAACCCAAATTTCTTCATGATCTGATTCCAAATGTTCAAAGGTCATTTACCCAAGCAAGAACAAATTAACAACCTTTACCAACCACAGATTCGTGCTCATACGTATATACACATACAACATATATATATATACGCATATATCTATATATATATATATCCCTACGCATATATTCATTTACTATAAGCATTCACACAATTTTCAACAGAAAAAAAAACAGATTTTCATACCTAATTACATACTCACAGATACAATCAAACGACACAAAACTTAGACCATGTGAAGAACAATAATCTCTTTCTCATTTCATATTCATAGAAAATACAACAATATATATACAACTATACAACTAAATAAGGAAACTAATTATACAATAGGTAACCCTAGGAATTAGTGGGTCAACTAACTAGAATAAGTAAATTACAGAAATTAGGGACCAAATCTGGGAGCTGCCTAATTTATAGAGAATCCCTAATTTATAGAAAAAATCTCGCTTAATTGTGAGATTAGTCAACTTTCCCTCTTAAGAGGGAATCTCTTGAGTTTTCTCCAATCAGTCCAAAAATTTCAACACTATGTAAACAAGTTCAAAGGGGAAAAAGTGTTCAAACTTAGCTTTTGATGAGCAAGAACTCATCCCAATGAATCACTCCTTCTCTCCCTCCTCTCTTGCGTCTACGTTCTTTCGGTCTCTGTGCGTGAAAGCGATAGAAACCCTAACCCTTTTCTTTTATTTAATTTTCTTTCTAGAAAACTAAAAAATAAAAATTCCTAAATAATTAAATTAATAAATATAAAATATTTAGCCCACCTATATATAAATATATATAGTCTAACCCAACAGTCTAGCCCAACCCGATAGAAATTAAAAATGAAAAAAAAAAACATACAGCCCAAAAAAAAACCTACATATTTTTATTTAAAAGAAAAACTACATTTAAAACAAATATTTCACACACAATTAAAATAAATCAACACTCATCAACAATTCAAACATCCACGTCAAACAAATAAAAGCAGGCATTGACAAAATTAACTAAAACATTTAAATAATTAAAACCCAATTAAATAATAAAAATCCAATTTCAATATCCTCAAATTACGAGATATTACATGGCCGACACTTTATTCGAGAGGAGATCATCTCTGGTTAGATTTGGACTCCGTTTGTCACTACCTCATTCTTAGAAACGGAGTCAGCAAGACCGTGTTTGAGCATGCATTGTCCAAGTTGGGCGTCTTAGATATCCACGCACCAATCATGGGATTTGACTTATTATATTAGCCGAGATATGATTAGCCTAGAATAATGGGATTTACCTTTATTTACGCATATATTTAGGCATAGAATTTGCTATGATTTTATTTGTTTTCCTTTCCTATAATATCTAACATGTGCTCTTTTCATATATAAATATCAGAGCTGTGAATGGGTTAAGACACTCATTCAAGCCTTTACATATTTCTTCTTTTCTGTATTTCTTCTTGGTATCAGAGACAACACCTTTTCTCTTGAGGACCCGACTGGAATGATCCAATTACCAGGTTAGCTTCAGTCAAGTTTTCTGGTCGTTTTCTTTCTTTCTCTGGTCTTCTTTCTTTTCTGGCCAGTCCAGTGTTTTTGGTCATTTTTCCTCTTCCGGCCAGTTAGCTCTGTTCAAGTTTTCTGGATTTTTTCTTTTCTCTCTTTCTCTGGTCATCTTTCTTTTCCGGCCAGTTTAGTGTTTTTGGCCATTCTTCCTCTTCTGGCCAGTAAACTCAGTTCAGTGTTCAAGTTTGTTTTCCATTCAATTTCTGGACAATCCAGTTTCTGACCAGTCCAGGTTCCGGTCAGTTTGTTTCCCGGCAATTTTGTTTCTACTAGCCAGTCAATTTCTCGCAAATCAGTTTTCAGCAAACTAGTTTTCGGCCAGTTCAATTTCTGGTCAATTTCTTCCTTCTGTTCTGTTCTCTTCATCTACTATGGAAGCTACTGATGTGTATAGGTGCGAGCCAATTCGTGTTCATATGAGGGGATGACAAGATGAAGGTAGAGGACCAAGGAGATGAACTTACTGTGGACGGATCAATTACACTATCTATCGTTGTTGGGATCTTTATGAAAAGTAGTCTATTTATGCAAATAAGGTTTCCTATAAGGAGGATGTTCACATTTCACATGCCAAATCTGATATGATCATTATCCCACGCATTAAGTATGATTAGCTTCAATCCCCACATCAGGTGTCATCATCATCTTCCATGGTCATCTCTGCTTACTAAATCCCTCTAGTGTTTTGTTACATTTTATCCCACTTACTGTGTTTTTCAAGATCTTAAGACAAAGAATAAGATTGGTACGTGGCATGAAGCCAATCGCTTATACTATTTTTGGTTTTGATCGTCATCCTACAGTGTGCCATTTTTCTCTATCTTCGTTTCAGTGGCATTGTCGTCTTAGCCACTCATCGCTTCTAGTTTTGCAGTGTCAAGTCCCAAGTCTTAGTCGTATGTCGTCTCTGTCATTTGAAGCTTGTTAACTTAGCATGCATCATCGTGGTCCTTCAAATCTAGGATTGATAATTGTGTGTTTAGTCCCTTTCAGTTGATTCATTCATATGTATGGCGTCCAATAAAGCATACTTCCATTAATGGGTTTCTTTATTTTGTAACTTTTGTGGATGATTATTCTTGTATGACTTGGTTGTTCTTAATGAAAGATCGATCTCAATTATTTCAATCTTTCAAACATTTCATAAGGAAGTGAAAACCCAATGTGGATGTTCAATTCGTGTCTCGTGTTCTAATAATGCCAAAGAATGTCTCAGTTCCTTTCAATACATATCATTGTGATAAAGGCATTATTCATCAAACATCATATGTTTCCACCCCACAACAAAATGGTGTGGTTGAAGGTGGGATTCGTCACCTATTGGAAGTGACTCGTGCCCTCTTATTTCATTTGCATGTCGTGAAACATTAGTACTTACTACATGTTATCTCATTAACCATTTGCCATCTTCTGTGTTGAATGGGAAATCCCCTCGCTGTGTTTTGCTTTTTTGATTCTCCCTCATTTTCTCTTACTTCTAGAGTCGTTGGGTGTGTCTGTTATGTCCAAAATCTTGGACCTGGCTTTGATAAACTTGATCCTCGTGTCACAAAGTGTGTTTTTCTCGATCCCAAAAGGGTTACCGTTGTTACAATCCTATCCTGCATGATGTCTCCTTTTGTGAGTCTATTCCATATTTTTTCAGATAAATGTTCTCTTCTTGATCTTATTCCTGAGACGTCCCCACTCTGTTCTGCTTCTATTGTTATCGAACAACTCTAGTATACAGAAACCTATTTCTCCATTACAGGTTTATACTCGAAGACTGAAGATGTCTACTGCCTTATCTTGTTAGCCTTCTTCCGGGTCTTTGGATCCAACACCATTCGTTGCATCTGACTCTTTTCCTATTGCCCTTCATAATATACTCGGTCTTTTGTCACTAATCATCCCATTGCTAACTATGTTTCCTATAAATCCTTATCACCATCCTTCTCATGTTTTTTCACAAAGTTGTCTGCCACCCTTGTTCCTAAGAACGTGCAGGATGCTCTATCTAATTTGAGTTAGCAGAAAGTACTAGAAGATGAAACGGATGCCTTACATAGTAATGGAACGTGGGATCTTGTTCAATGCTTCCTACTACTAAGCCTATTGGTTGTAATTGTGTAAATGTTATGTTGTGGCCCGAATTTTGTCTCGGCTTGAGTTGCGTTGTGACCCAAAAAATAGGCTTTGTGTGGCCCAAAGCCACGGGGTCCAGGGCAGTGTCCTTGGAAAAAATTTTATGACCCGTTTTTCGCTTATTGGTTTTGGACCCTGATTAGGACTCTCTTGTAGCCCAATATATAGGGGCATCTAGGGTTTGGAGTAGGATTAAGAGAGAGAACACTGTAAACAATAGAAAGAGAGTGAGAGAGCGAGAGCTAGGGTTTGGGGTTGAAACTTGTAATCTCTTGATTTTTGCACAGTGAAAACTTTTGCCGGATCTTCGCCGTGGATGCATGCACATCGCCGAACCACGTAAATACTTGTGTTCTGTGTGATGCTTGTTTCGTTTTCTGTCATGATTGTGCTTGGTTTGTGGCTGTCTGTCATAACAGTATATATTGTCAAAAATCTTCCCGATGGTTCTATTGAGCGATTAAAGGCTCAACTTTTTGCTGATGGTTATACACAGACCTACGGAGTTGATTATGATGAGACATTTTCCCCTGTTGCCAAGATTTCTTCAATTCGGGTTCTACTTTTCTTGTTGCTAATCCTAACTGGCCCTTGTTTCAGTTTGTCCTGTGATAACCATGCACCTCTTCACATTTCCTCCAATCCTGTATTTCATGAGAGGACCAAAGATATCGAAGTTGACTGTCACTTTATTTGCGATAAGATATTGAGTGAAAACATCTCTATGTCGTTTATGAAGTCTGAAGATCAACTTGTTGATATGTGTTCGCTAAGGCTTTGAGCCATAATCGGTTGAAGGTTATCTGTTCCAAGCTGGGATTATATGATATCTACTCTCTAGCTCGAGGGGGAGTGTTAGAATGTATATATTGTAATTAGTATCTCATCTAGGGGCATATTAGTCTTTTCATTGCATTATCTAAATAATGTGTATATTTACAAGTTAGAAAAGAAATGAGAAAGTAAGAACACATAGATTCTCTCTCAATTCAATTTCTTCTCAAATCCTAATTCCTATACTTCAATTTCAACAGTCTACAATAATGACTAATTGAAGAGTTTTTTCTTGATTAAATAAATAACCGGCCGTTTCTTTTGTGAATTTGAGACTCGTTAATGGCAGGGCCATTTTCTGTTGCGAATTGGCTGGTTTGCGCAAACTGTGTTTGAACTTTACAAGTGTACATCTCTATACATCCCATATTCTTATTCTACAATCTAGTTTTCTGGACTTACTGTAAAATAGAAAGACCCACTTCACTACCTTTTTAGAAACTGAAGTGCTGGATAAGTATTGTAGTTGTGAAATATACTGAATTGTCTATATGGATTTGTGTTGGTGAAATGTTGCTTGCTTGTGTGCATTTTTCGTGGCTGTGCTTTTGTTTCTGTTTAATGAGCTTGGTGGGGATATATCCTGTACTATGGCTTGTAACCATCATTGAGCCTGATTGGTGGTATTACATTACCCAAATCAGGTGCCAAACGCTCCTAGTGATCACCATTGAACCTCATTTTTTTGTAATTTTTTAATTTAAAACAGATTATCTATAATACAAAATAGTAATGCATTCATGTGGAAATATAATCAAACGCGCATGATAATGCAATCCTAATATCAATAACATGATACATTGTGATGCTTCTGAATAATAAATATTTTCTATCTTGATAACAATGATATGCTTTAAGTTAATTTTTGTAACAGAGTAATTTTTCAGTTTTTATTCATGTACTCATCACTGTTGATTTTAATTATACAGGTAATATCTACTTATGCGTACAATTCTTGAAGTGTGGGCTTAGAGTCTATACTTCATTGTAGAATGTTTTAATTTGGGTTTGTACTTCATTGTAGAATAATTTAATTACGGGTTTATGTATTATTGGCCTTTGGATGATGATATCCTGTGAAGTATTATTTTCTGTACATTTTGAGCATAATCTACTTGGTGTATTTTCGTTGTTCTATTCTCATGAGCAGTAATTTCACCCCATTTGATCTTTCAATCAATTTGTGAACCCCATTATATCTTAGAAAATAAAAAGAAGAACCCCACTATTTATGTTTTGATCCTAAACTAACTCTGCAGTTACTCTTTAGAAGATTTTGCAAGTGAAACTGAAGTGGCCGTATTCTTTTGTCTACTGCGATACATATGATGTTGGCTACTTTTTTGTATTACTGAGCATAATACTTCTGGAGTATTGGTATACTTGTGTGTTATAGTTTTCATAGGATTTGTGCAATAGGTCAACTTCATCAGATCTCAGACAGTACTTTGTTGATTGTTATGGTATGAAATTCCTAGATTTGGCATATGAAATCCAAAGGAGCTGACCGTCTAGCCATTACCTAGGTTATTGTGTCTTCCTAGGTGGTATGTTTGACAGTTTTTTGATATGCATATAGATAGGTTAATGTATTTTAAATTATTGGGTGTTTGCACTGCACTTCATTATATTAAAAAGAAAGAGGAAATAAAATGCATTACAATGTGAGAAAAGTAAAGCAGTTTAAGCACACGACTTACTTTTAGGAATTTTTATATTTACAAAATGTTTAATTTAAATTAACGCAAATAGTGAATGTATTTTGCCTACTGTAAAAGCTCCAGGTCAATGAGTTTGTGTACTCATCTTAATTTGTCATTACACATAGTTGTATCCTATGCATATTTATTGTTCTGCATGACTGATTCTTTCATCCGCTTCTTTATGTATTTTTGTAATTGAGAAAAGGAATTTGTTGGTTTTTGACATTGAACACATCCTCTATTCCCTCGAGTCCTTGACATGTTTTTTACATCTATAATCTATCAGAACATTGAGAATTATGATATTTGATAAATTATTACTTGTAAAGTAATTTCAATAGCATAAAATCAACTGTCTAATACTTAATAATTATGCAAAACTCTAATTTATTTATCATTAGAATTACTAATTGAATCCTGAAATGTGGCAAGTTAAGAATTTTTAAACTTTCATACACATGCAAAGTAAGCAATGAATATATTTCTAACAATATTTTCAACACTTTCTGAGATGATGTACAGTTTTATTTCCACTAATTCTACTCTAAGACCAAAGGAAACCTTTGAAAATTTTAAATTAACTTATTGATTTAAAAGTCAGTGAGATGTTCAAATCTGTGTGTATTTGATTATGGGAAATTTCATAGGCCCAGATGTGAGATAAGTTAGCACATTCATTAAATTTTCTTCTTTATGAGTGTGAATTTCTATATACATTTCCATTCTTTTAAGTAATAATATCATTACTTTATTTCCAAAAAAATATTATTTTTTAGCTGTTAGAGTTATAAATTATTCACCATGGAACTAGAACGCTTTCTAAAAGAATTGTTAAGTTCTTGAATACTAATTATTAGAGGATTAGTTTCATCTGGATGGATGGAAGTCCATTGAGGCGGTTCCATCTTTGACTTAGGCCCAATAAGGTTGGAGAGAAATGGAAGGAAAAGAAAAGAAAGGTAATGAAGGGAAATGATATATTGTGTTTGATATATTTTTAAAGGAAAAAAAGGAAATGGAGGGATACAAATTAGGCATGATGAGTAAGTTTTGTTATTCTCCCAAAAATGGAAGTGGAAGGAAAGGGTTACAAAGTTTAATGAAACTTTTCTAATACCGGTTTTGCCCTTATTTTTATAAAAGACAAAATCAAAATACCATACGAGTCCAAGGGCATGTTTTCTATTCTCTTTAACACTCTCTTTGTTTTCTCACATTGTCACTTTGACTTGAATGATGTTTACAATCTTTATACCATCAAGCCTTTTTCCCAACTTGTCAAGCCTTTTTCCCAACTTGTCTTACCACTCTTACCTATATATTTGTCCTTGAAATATGAAATGGTATAGTGGTAAATTCATTAAAATAGTTTCCTTTCCTTTCTTTCCCCAAACAGGATTAAGTGCTAAGACTATTATTTCCTTTCTTTTCCCTCATTAATCAAATGAGAGGTTAGCATTATCCTTTCCTTTCTTTTCTTTTCTCTCATACCTAATGTTATCCTTTCTTTTCCTTTCCCTCCTATTATACCAATCATAGTCTTACGTTTTGACTTAAATGGTATTTGGCTAACAATTTGGTTTCTGAATTAAATGGTATTTGATGAGAAGTTAACTTGAAGTTTGGTTGCTAAATATGTTGACATCTTCCTGTATTGGCAGCTTATACGAGAGCTTAAAAAAGCTCGGGCATTTGATGGATGGTGTGAAGGTACTTTAGATTTTCCACCAACTTATAAATATGAGTTAAATTCAGAGAAGTACTATGGTGAGGATCCAAAGGCTGGGAGGCGAACTCCGGCATGGTATGCATCTACAAACTCTCGGTTTATCTATATCTGCTCATGCTATGTTCTTTTGGTTGCCTCTACATCGAAGCATTTTTTCTTCTGTTTGTGGCTGGTTTTTGTTTTCTGTTTGAATGATCTCTCATTCCCTCCGTGGCAAATTATACCCGCTCACTTGGTTTTGTTTCTCTTTTGTACTTGTTTATATTCATTAGTTGTTTATCTGTTTTTGCAGTAATATTTGCATGTTCCTTTGGTTGTTCACTTGTCTTTTACACCAACATATTATTATGCATGCTAGTTTTTCTCGGTGTTAATCATTCTATTTGCACTGATTCATTATTTGGGTAAATTTCTTTATGTGGTTGGATACTTTTTTGCCTTCTTTTTTTCCTGTTACGTCAATAGGGCTTATGTTGGTATACTTCATGAACCAAAACTAGAGTCATTTTTTTTTTGTTTTTTAATTTTAGTTAGAATTTTAAAAAGTACTGTTTTGCTTGGTTGTGGTTGAAGATGGAATTTGCTACACTTAGGGGCAAATGTGTAATCGTCTACACCATAGGTATAAAGGAAAATTAACATTTTATGCACTCACCAAATTTAGGGCTCATGCATTTTGTATATTAGGGTTTTTAGATTTCATGATTTGATTTACTGTTTTGCTTGGTTGTGGTTGAAGATGGAATTTGCTACACTTAGGGGCAAATGTGTAATCGTCTACACCATAGGTATAAAGGAAAATTGACATTTTATGCACTCACCAAATTTAGGGCTCATGCATTTTGTATATTAGGGTTTTTAGATTTCATGATTTGATTTAGAAAATTCTAATTGATTTTCGTACAACGAGTTTTTGAAACTACCATGTTTGAAAATTTTCTAGGTATAGATCTGCAGCAAACTTCGATATATCGAGGTATCCATCGAGCAATGCACAAAAGCAATTTCCTTTCCTGCTTAAAACTCTGAAAAACCCTATTCTTCTACAAGACCTTTTTGCCTATAAATACACTATTAAAGGGCAAACTCTGTACACACAACATACTTCGAGAATACATAGAGAAATATATCTTTATGAGTTTTTTAGTGCATATTTTTCTTTTAGCATTCATCATTTGATTAGTTGGTAAGTGTTATTTAAGTGTGTTGACAACATCGCTGTGGACTTGATTCAAGATAGTTCAACACCAACATCTATTCAATCAAACCAAGACTGAATTGGATGATTGGTGATTGAAAATCAAATCACTAGTTGCAAAAGCGGATCTTGGATCTGTTGACGAGTGGACTATGTGCCTGGAGACTTGAGTAGAGAGTTTGGTGGATTAGTCTGTGTCAAGAAGCAACCGGGTGTTCTTGGGTTAGGGAATTGTTAACCTAGTTGTAATACTTCTTTCTCATAGTGTATTTGGTTTGCCTAGACTAGGTCCCATGGTCTTTTGGGTTTTCCACTTGATAAATCTTGGTGTCCGATTTCATACTTTTTACTCCTTTGATTTATTACTGTTTGATTAGTATGATAATTAGCATGATGGATTGAATAAGATTTAATTCTCAAATCTAATTTGAATTTAAAATTCTATTAATTTTAGTTAAGATTCAAGAAGTAGTTAAAGTTTGTTAAAGTTTTAAGCTAAACCGTCTTAAGGAAGGTAATCTATATCTAGACATATTTTGTTTGAAGGGTCTGCAACACCCACCCCCCCCCCCCCAGGTCTTGATCATGGACCTTGGACCTTGGTCAACTCTATATTAGAGCTTAGAGTGCCGGTCCTTACCCAATCAATTGGTATCAGAGCTGGTTGCTTAATTTATTGAGTAGATTGTGAAAGGTCTTAAGGAAGGTAATCTAAATCTAGATATATTTTGTTTGAAGGGTCTGGAAAGCCTGCACGAGAGCTTTTCTTAAATCTATGGATGAAAAAGTTTGGTTAACTATAGAGAATGGCTGGACACATCCTACTAGGAATGAAGTTCCAAAGCCAAGTATGGATTGGACCAAAGAAGAACTTGCTGAGGCTGGAGCCTTAATTGTTGTGACACCCCCTAATTTCCATGCATAAGTTGGCTAGGCTTATACACGAACATAGGAGGCGTCATCACCTGATAATATACAAGCACAAAATACAAGATGCAATAAAGAAGGAATTAAATAGCAGAAATGAAACTAATAAATAGTAAATCTCATCTCTATTATCTTCATAAAATTAATCCATAAATAAATCCCAAATATATCATAATCCTCATTTATTATAACTCTGGAATCCCGTAAATTAAGGACCCCTAAATCCACAATTGAAATAAAACCATAATCCAACAACTAGAATACAAAATAAAGATTAAGTCCCTACATTGAAATATCTGGAATAGAAGATAGACTCGTGAAACTAAAAAGTACCACGACCTCAGCCCCGTGGCTGGATATGTTTGGGACCTGAAAGTTTGTTAACAAAAGGTGGGTTAACCCCACGAGCAAGAACTCTCTACTACAACCCAACAGAGTACCAATAAATTCATTATCTCAAAACAAATATAAATCCCATAACACATTAATTATTGAGAGGTGATCTATATTTTAAGAAAATCACAGGATAATAAGCAATTCAACCATGTCTGCGAACAAACCACGTACCCGACAACTCAACCATGCCATAGCAAATCAACCATGCCAATTGGTACTTGTGAGACTACGTTAATAGTCAGCCCCCTAGTGGTTCCATAACATCCCACATTCACAATATGATAATTATCAAAATATAATCCTTTCAACAAAACATAGTGTTGACGGTTCCCTAAAAACTAGGAGTTAGTTTAGACTTATTCAAATGTTTGTTTTTTAATTTAAAATACTCCTAACTCTTAGGAATATATGTGTGTACAGCTAGGAGGTTGTTTCAACTGACTTAGGTTATTTATACTTCATGTATTGTACCTATTTGAGATATGAAAGTAGAAAATATTCCTTCATCTTGCGTTCATGGTATCAGAGCCATCCCTTACTGGGACAGTTTAAATTTCTTCCTGTGTTGATCTGATTCTAGTAAACAACACAATTTTTTTTAGCTTTTGCTATTTTTCTTTCCTTCGTGTCTATTTGTTATTTTATGGACACGGTAGAAGATAGTCAATGGATCCTAGAAAAAATCCCAAACAGCAGGATCTGATTCTGGTGACAGATCCATCATTCAAATCACTACTCAGCTTCATAGATTGGATATTTGACGGGTGAAAAAGCAGCTCCTGATAAAAAGGATCCAACTTATGCAGCATCATCAGAGGGCGTGGAAAGATTAGATATTTGATTTGTGCAAAAACATCTCCTGATAAAAAGGACCTAGCTTATGCAGTATGGGATGCTGAGAATAACATGATCATCTCGTGGCGGGTTAATTCTATGGAGTTAGACATTGGTCAGAACCATATGTTCTTACCCACTGCCAAAGTCGTGTGAGACTCAGTGTCGGCAATCTTTTCAGATTTGGGTAACTCAGTCCAAGTCTATTAGGTTAAGACAAATTAGAGACACTAAACGAGGAGAGATGACTATGATCAAGTTTTATGGCAAGAGCTTGACTAGTATTATGACTTAGAATGGCCCTGTCGAATAGATTCTGCACAGTATAAAAAAACTGTGGAAAAGGATAGGGTATTCGAGTTTTTGGCTGGTTTGAATGTTGACCTTGATGATGTTCGTGGTAGGATTCTAGGGAAGGAGCCTCTACCAACAGTTTGCGAGGTGTTTTCAGAGGTCCGAAGGGAGGAAAACAGGAAATCAGTGATGTTGGGTTCTGTAGCAAGGCCTGCAGCAGTTTCTGAAACATCGGCTCTACACGTTGCTGCTATCGAACATTCTGCTCTAGAAGTTGGTGTAGCTGCTCTAGGCTGGAAGAAAAACATTGATGATAAGGGGAGATGGTGTGACTATTTTAATAAACCTAGGCACACAAGAGAGACTTGTTGAAAACTCCATGGGAAACCATCTAACCGTAAGGGACAAAGGTCATCTAAAAATACCCGAGGAATGCAATCACTGACCGAGATTGATAGTAATGAGTCTTCTTTGTTTAGCAAGGAATAATTTGAACTCCTGAAAAAAATGTTCAACAAATTCCCTTCCAATCCTTCTTGCACTCTAGCACATCAAGGTATTATTCCCAAAGCTTTAAGTTCCATTTGTTGTCCAGGATCTTGGATGATTGATTCAGGTGCATCTGATCATATGACTATTCAATTCAATCTTTTTTCATCATATAAACGTTGTTCTGGAAATTTAAAGATTAGAATTGCAGATGGTACTTTCTCTTCAGTTGCAGGAAAAAGGTTCAATCTCTTAATCTGAGGGTCTTGTTCTTGAGTATGTTCTTCATGTCCCAAATCTCACTTGTAATCTCTTGTCTGTCAGTAAAATCACATAGGATTCTAACTGTAGTGTGCTATTTTCACCTTCCTCTTGTAAATTTCACGATACACACTCGGGGAAGATGATTGGCCAGCTAAGGAAGTGGATGGACTTTATTACTTCAACCAAGATTCCTCAGAGAGAGAACAATCTCAAACTGCAAGTAGTAGTTCTATTTCTTCCATTGAAAATCCTATTATGTTATGGCATTTTAGACTTGGTCATCCAAGTTTATCTTATTTGAAACATTTGTTTCCTACCTTCTTTAAGAATAACAATTCAATGTTTTTTCAATGTGAAAGTTGTCAATTGACTAAACATAATTGTTCACCTTTTCCTGTGCAACCCTACAAAAATCTAAACCTTTCACTCCTATTCACAGTGATATTTGGGGTCCCTCGAAAATTTCAAATGTGTCAGGATCTAATAGGTACAACACTTTTATTGATGATCATACTAGAATATGTTAGGTTTACTTGATGAAAGAGAAATTTGAAACTGAGAGGATATTTAAGAATTTCTATAACTTGGTTCAAACACAATTTCAAACTCAAATTCAAATTTTGAGAACTGATAATGGGAGAGAATATTTCAATTCTGTTCTTGGTTATTTTTTAAGAGAAAAGGGTATTGTTCATCAATCATTTTGTGTAGATACTCCTCAACAAAATGGAGTAGCCGAACGTAAAAATAGACATCTTTTAGAAGTGGCTAGGGCTATTATGTTTACAATGGGTGTACCTAAGTATTTGTGGGGTGAAGCAATTCTTATTGCAACTTATCTGATAAACCGTATGCCATCTAGAGTTTTAAAATTTCAAACTCTTTTAGAGTGTTTCTCAAAAACTTTTCTTGAAAATAAGCTTGTGAATTCACTTCCTTTGAAATTTTTTGGGTGCACAGCCTTTGTTCATGTCTATAAACAATTTTGGTCAAAATTGGATCCTAGATCTATTAAATGTGTTTTCTTGGGTTATTCTTCTACTTAGAAAGGGTATAAGTGTTATGACCCAGCTTCAAAAAGGTTTTTTATTAGTATGGATGTCACTTTCTTTGAAAATAAATCTTTTTTTGACAAAAATTCTCCTTAGGGGGAGATCTTTGGTGATAATGAGATTTTTGGGACTTTTGTCTCGGATTCTACTTCCTCTCTACCCGTTATTTCACATGAATCTCTTGTTGACAACTTGCAACCAAATGTTGAAACATCCTTACCTTTAATCAATCCTTTTATGCCTTTAACTCAATCTCCTTTAGGGGAGATGTAGAACATACTTGCCCTGAGAAGCTTGTTTACTCTAGGAGGAAGACAGGTCAAAAGAAGTTTAGTCCAGCTATTGCAGTACATCAACCATCTGACCCGTGTGCAGGTAACCTGGAAAATACAAGTATGTCAGCTCCTGAATCTCTTCCTCCTACTTCAACACCTGCTGATAGTATTTCTAGTCCTACATTGAATGTTCCTATAGCTGTTAGAAATGGTATTAGGATCTATACTAAACATCCTATAGCAAAACATGTTTCTTATCATAGACTATCATCCTCTATGAGGGTTTTTACTACTAATCTATCTAGTGTTTCCATTCCAAAAGATATTCAGGAAGCTTTGCATGTTCCAGAATGGAAGAATGCTGTCTTGGAGGAAATGGAGGCGCTTGAAAAGAATAGAACTTGGCAGATTGTGGATAGACCAAGGGATTCCAAACCTGTGGGGGTGTAAATGGGTATTTACTGTGAAGTACAATCTAGATGGGTCTATTGATAGATATAAGGCAAGGTTAGTTGCTAAGGGGTTTACACAAACCTATATGATTGACTACCAGGAGTCCTTTGCTCTAGTTGCTAAATTAAATACAATAAGGGTTCTTTTGTCACTTGTAGCCAATTTAGATTGGCCTCTACAACAACTGGACATGAAGAATGCCTTGTTGAATGGTGAGTTGAGAGAGGCAGTTTATATGGTTCTACCTCCATATTTGAGAAGAAGCTTGGGAGCAACAAAGTCTGTAAGCTGGAGAAATCACTTTATGGGTTGAAACAGTTACCAAGAGCTTGGTTTGATCGTTTTTCAAAGGCTGTTAAGAGCTGTGGTTTTGGACAAAGTCAGGCAGACCACACAATGTTCTATCGACACTCAAATGAAGGTAAGGTTGCAATCTTGATAGTCTATGTTGATGATATTATTCTCATGGGCAATGATCTAGTAGAGCTAGAAAAGTTGAAGAGGTTCCTGGCCAAGAAATTCGAGATTAAACAACTTGAGTCTTTGAGGTATTTCTTGGGGATGGAGTTTGCTAGATCACGAGAAGAATTTTTGTTTCACAGAGGAAGTATACGTTGGATTTACTTGAAGAAACAGGATTGCTAGGTTGCAAGTCAATCGAGACTCCCATTGATCCAACGTGTAAATTGGGTCTCTTAGAGGAGGGTCAAAGTGTTGATTTAGAGAGACACTAAAAATTGGTAGGAAAATTTATTTACTTGTCACATACTCGACTTGAGCTTACTCAGTAAGTGTGATTAGCCAATTTATGCATTCTCCACAAAACGAGCATCTTGATGCAATTTTTCGTGTGTTGAAGTATTTGAAGGGAAGTCTAGGGAAAGGATTGATGTTTAGGAAGAACGATAGACTTCATGTTGAGGCTTACACCAATGTAGATTGGGCTGGAAATGTCATTGATAGAAGGTCAACATCAGGTTATTGTTCTTTTGTGGGAGGTAATTTGGTCACTTGGAGAAGCAAGAAACAATCATTTGTTGCAAGGAGTACTGCATAGGCAGAGTTTAGAGCAGCAACCCATGGAATATGTGAGTTACTTTGGCTCAAGAAGCTACTCCAAGACTTAAGAGTACTGTGTGAAGCACCAATGAGATTGTACTGTGATAACAAGGCAACCATTAGCATAGTCCATAATCCAGTTCAACACGACAGAACAAAACATGTTGAGGTTGATCGTCACTTTATTAAGGAGAAACTTGAGAGTGGTTTGATTTGCATGCCATATGTGCCCTCTAAGGATAAGTTGGTAGATGTTCTAACAAAGGGGCTTCACAAAGGACAATTTAATGATTTGATTTGCAAGCTGGGAATGACAAACATTTTTGATCCAGCTTGAGGGGGAGTGTTGACGGTTCCCTAAAAACTAGGAGTTAGTTTAGACTTATTCAAATGTTTGTTGCTTATTCAAATGTTTGTTTTTTAATTTTTAAAATACTCCCAACTCTTAGGAATATGTGTGTACAGCTAGGAGGTTGTACTAGCTTGTTTCAACTGACTATACTTCATGTATTGTATCCATTTGAGATATGAATGTAGAAAATATTCCTTCATCTTGCGTTCACATAGAGATACCCTTTCATTTAAAATTTTTGAGAAAACCCTATGCCTTACGCAAACCATTCTAAGGTCAAGCCTGGGGTCCAAGGCTGGGGCAGCGCCCCAGAGCCAGAAAACACCCTAAAATTTCTATGTCAGAATTGCCACGTTTTGGGAAAATTTATGTGATAGTACACTACGCAGTTTGCATACTTTTCCTATCAATTTCAGAGGTTCCAGAAACATTTACTTATATAAACATACAATGATCACATAGAGATAGATTCATGCATGCGAATACAATTCCAGAAACCTATCCAACTAGTATATGCAACTTAGTTTATGTCATGTAAACACCAATACAAATATATAACAGACCAAAACGTATAGCAGATAGAACATGGGACGCATTAGTATATACATCACAGTAGATTATCATACCAGAAACGTATAAAATCTCTAACTATTTTATACCAACACACGAAAACCCTAAATACCCATAGAATACGTATCAGAGGTGATACGTTTATGGGTCCAAAGGGGAAGAGAAGAGAAAGAATTTTATGAATTTCTGGGCAGTATCTCGTATCCTTCAGCGCCCTCTCCGGAATCAATCCTCTGCGAACCTGAACGTGCAAGGCTAGGGTTAGGGTTTGTGCGTCTGCTCTCTCTCTCTGTATCTCTCTATATTTCACGTGAACGTAATATTCTTCTAGGGCATATATACGTTTAATATATTATATGTATATAGCAGGTTATATTACATATACAACTTGGGCCTTATTAAAATAAGCCCAACCTAGAAATAAAGCCCCACTAATAAAACAACCTAGCAATATATATATATATATATACAGCCCATAAACGTAAATAAAACAAGCCTGAAACGTAAATAAAATAGTGGGGTATTACAATTACCCTCTTTGCTACTATCATCCTCTTTGCTCTTTTCAAATCCACCGTTTGTCATAGAGGATGAAAAAAAGACGGTGGATTCGAAAAAAGTAACATCGACACTCACAAAGTATCGACGAGGCTCGGGACTGTAACAACGATATCCCTTTTGAGTGTCGGAGTAGCTAAGAAAAACACATTTATGAGCACGAGGAGACAATTTGTTACGACCAGGATTCAAAACATGAACATGAACAAAAGCTACACAACCAAAAACACGAGTGAGCTGAAATGGAGAGATACTATGATATAGAAGAGAAAAAGGAGTCTGGTTATCCAAAATAGCAGACGGCATACGGTTGACGATATAACAAGCAGTAATAACTGTATCAGCCCAACAATGTTGGGTCTGTCATATTGAATATCAAGGTACTGGCAATATCCAACAGATGGTGGTGCTTTCGTTCAGCAATACCATTCTGTTGAGAAGTATGGGCACAACTAGTCTGATGAATAATACCATGATCAACACAAAATGAATTCATGATTGACTGTGTATATTCCGAGGGATTATGAAAGTGAAATTTTTTAATGCGTTTACTAAATAGAGTAAAGATTTTATGATAAAATTTTATAACAATACGAGGTAATTCAAGATGTTCTTTCATAAAAAATAATCATGTCATTCGAGAGTAATCGTCAACAAAGATAACAAAATAAAGAAATCCATTCAAACTAACAATTCTAGAAGGACCCTAGATATCCGTATAAATTAACATCAAAAGATTCAGTCTGACGACTATGACTATGACTCGGAAAGAAATTACAGTGATGCTTTCCCAACTAACAAGCCTCACATTCTAAAACATACAGGACTCAACCCGGGAATAGTTAATCTCAACTTTGCCAATGATGGGTGACCCAAACGAAAATGCCACTGAAGAGGAGAGACTGTAGCACTCAAAGCAGATGACATGACCGAAGAAGGTTTATTAGAATATAGATAATATAGTCCGTTTTTCTCAGGCCCTGGACCATTATCTTCTTCATCCGAATGTCCTGAAACACACAAGAAGTAGGAGAAAAAGTTATAGAATAATGCAAGGCTTTTGTCAATTGACTTACAAAAAGCAAATGAAAATGAAAATTAGGGACATATAGATTGGACGATAAGGACAATGAATTAGTAGGTGAAGGAGACCTTTCCCAAGAATAGACCTAGAGGAACTATCAGCTCGAACAATGTGATGGTTAATAGGTTTTAAAGCAGAGAAAAGAGATGATTTACCAGACATATGTGAGCTTCGGAGCCAATGACCCAAGAAGGAGAGGATTGAGCCACACATGCAATATTATCTTAATTGGCTAAGGTAGTATAGTGGATGGAAGAGCAGTTTGTAGTTTCTGAATCAACTCGCTAAGCTGAGTAATGAGTGCATCTCGAGAACTAGAATCAGAGGCCACATGTCCACGAGTTGTACTAGGCTGCAGTGGCTGTGGAATAATATCAGTGGCCTGATGTACATAATCTGGCTTCCCATATTTCACATTTTCACCTAACAATAAAGTTCAATATGATTGGTATCCCCACAATGATTGCACTTCCTACCACCACGTCCACTAGAACGATCACCACCACAGAAACCACCACGAAAGCCACGACCACAAAAACCACCACTAGAATTGCCACAGCCTCCGCTACTAGATACTAAGGCAGACGACTTAGAAGAAGTCACAATGGAGTTTTGCCCTGAGGAGAATCTCAATAATCGAGAATATGCATTAGCAGTAGTGGGTAATTTCTCGCTAGCAAGAATTTGATTCTTAAAGCCACAAAGATCAGAGTTCAAACCGCACAACAATGAAGCAATGATAAACTCTTCCCACTGATGCTTCCATTGTTCTAAATCAGTGGTAAACGGTCGATACTGCAGTAATTGATCTCACAAATTTTTAAGCATGTTATAATACTCGAACAATGGTTTCCTAGACTACCTAGAAGCAAAAATCTTCTTATACAACTCTAAACCGAAGAAACATTACTCTGCTGTGAAAAAGATTCTACAAGAGACTCCCAAATCTTAGAGAAATCACAAAAGGCAACTGTAGAGGTAATATTGGATTTCATTCTATGCCACAACCATCCCATAACAGTGGAATCCTCACAAATCCAATCCTCATGTTTCTTCGAGTGTTTCAGGAAGGTTGTCAGATACATACTTAATTTTCTTTTGCCCACGAAGAAAAACTTGTACAGAGCATGTGCCCAAGCAAGGTAATTAAGGCCATTCAATTTTTATGAGGTAATTAACCTAGGCATATCATCATTCTTGATGGGTTGTGGTTGATTATCAGCCATTGATATGTTTCAGATGCAATAAACAACCAAGAATTAACAATTAAAAATATTTTCCAGTCCAAATACAGTATATAAGATGAAGCTTGCAAATAGAAGGCTTACGATCATGTGTGTTGGAACTTTGTGCTTTATCTGTTGGAGAGGATGGGCTTTGGGGAGAGGTGGAGGAGATGGATCGAGTTTTGTATCTCTACTGTGAGGTTTTTAGTACTTGTGAATGGGGCTCTTGGATTCTTTAGCAGCTCGAGAGGCTTGCGGCAGGGGGACCCCCTATCTCCCTTCCTCTTCTTTGTAGTGATGGAGGCTCTTAGCTATTTGATGAGGAGGGCAGTGGAGTTGGGGTATATTAGAGGCTTCGGATAAAGGAGAGAGCAGATGCATCAGATGGAGGTATCACATTTATTGTTTGCGGATGACACTATTGTGTTTTATGATGCAGATGCAATCCAGTTAAGATATTTTAGGAGCGTGTTGGTTTGTTTTCAGGTTGTATCAGGTCTGAAAGTGAACTTAGGGAAGAGTGTGATTGTTCTAGTGGGGGAGGTGGCTGATTTACCTCCTCTGGCGGGGGTATATTGGGTTGTGGGGTGGGGGAGTTTCCTCTCTTTTATTTGGGTTTGCCTTTGGGGGGTGACATTGAGAAGCGTTGTTACCTGGGATTCAGTTATTGAAAGGTTTGAGAAGAGGCTGGTTGGGTGGAAGAAACAATACTTGTTGAAGGGAGGCCACCTGACATTGATAAAGAGCACGGTATCGAGCATGCCCACTTATCTTGTCGTTTGGGATCAGGTTTGTAGGCCGATTCAGGTAGGGGGGTTGGGGATCAGGAGAATCACTCCCTTTAATAAAGCGTTGTTGGGCAAGTGGTTGTGGAGATTTGGGGTAGTGAGGGACAGTCTTTGGAGGAGAGTTGTATGTTTGAAGTTTGGGGAGGAGAGGGGTGGGTGGTGTTCTTTAGAGGTGAGGGATCTAGCTGAATTGGGGGTTTGGAAATTCATCCAGAAGGATTGGGATGAATTCTATAAACACATTCGTTTTAGAGCGAGAGTTGGTAGGAGTATTAGGTTTTTAGAGGATCTTTGGTTGTGGGGATCGATCTTTTGCTAATACCTTTCCGAGGCTCTTCAGGATTGTGACAAATAGATGTTCCATGATTGTTGACTGCCATCGCCTTGATGGTGGAAGACTGTCCTGGGATGTGCAGTTCATGAGGCCTTTTCAAAATGTAAAACTATGTTTGGGAGCTAGAGGACATCATTGAGTTCTTGGCAGTTCTCTATCACCAGCATATTGCAGGCACAAGGCGTGATGAGTGGGTTTGGTCTCCCTCTTCTTAAGGGAGATTCAGGGTGCGGTCCTTTTATTGGAAATTGGCAATTGTGCAGATGCATTCTTTTCCTTTGAAGGCAGTGTGGTGAACGAAGGCTCTGTTGAAGGTGGCCTTTTTTGTTTGGACAGCAGTTTGGGGACATATTCTAATGGTTGACAATTTGAGGAGGAGGGGCCATATTCTTGTGAACCGTTGTCCTATGTGCAAGGAGGATGAAGAGTCAGTGGATCATCTTATTCTCCATTGCCCAGTGGTCCGTGATTGTTGGGATCTGTTCCTTGGGTTGTTCAAGGTGCAGTGGTCCGTGGCTGTTGGTCCGTGCCTTTATGTATGATTGTAGAGAGAGAGAGAATTTGTCTACTGAAAGAGTTTAAGGGGTAATAAGATTATTTCAAACGCGTTAAAGGGCATTTTGGTTAGCTCGCTCAATTTTTACGACGGAGCAAACAGAAATTTGATGGAGGGGGGTCATTTTTACCACGTGCCAAAGTTCAGGGGAGTATGATGTAACATTTTTGTGAACTTTTCGCCAAGTGAAATTTGAGTGAACCTAAGGGCCTCTGTATTTTACCATTTGTTTTTATCATTCACCATCTGCGTTAGTTGGGTCTTAGTTAAGTGTGTTGATGACGTCGTTGCGGACCTGATTCAAGCTAGTTCAACACCAAAATTTATCTAATCAAACCAAGAATGAATTGAACTATTGGTCATTATCAAATCACTAGTTGGAGTGGATTGTGGATTTGTTGACAAGCGAACTGTGTGCTTGGAGACTTGAGTGGAGAGTTTGGTGGATCAGATTGTGTCAAGAGGTAATTGTGTTCCTGGGTTAGGGTACTGTTAACCTGGTTGTTGTACATCTTTGTCATGGTGGATTTGGTTTGCCTGGAATAGGTTCCATTTTTTTCCTGTTTGAACATTCAACATAAAAAAATCTTAGTATCATGTTTCATGCTTTTTACTACTTTAATCAGTGGCGGAGCCAGGAATTTAGTCTAGAGGGGGCAACCATTAACAATAATATGATAAGAAATTTTGAAATAAAATAATAAATAGCAAATGAGTGGTCTTTTTTGAATTTTGATTCTTAAAAATTTTGCGAGATCCGATGAAGGAGAAAAGACATGGGTCTTTTCTGAATGTTGAAAATTTTATTGGGCAAATGAAATGAGGATTCTTTTTGAATTTTGGATTTTTTCTTAAGGTCTTTTGTGAATTTTTTAGGAGTTTAATAAGGGCACTTTTATAATTATCAAAAATTGTGTATGATAATACAAATAATAGAATATTTAACAGTGAAGGAGGGGTCTTTTTTGAATTTCAAAAATTTTGTTAGGCAAATGAGTTAGAAAATGAGGGGATTTTTTGTATTTTGAAAGTTTTTTTTTTAAAGGTTTTTGTGAATATTTTAGGAGTTGAGTGGGGGCATTTTTATAGTTATAAAAAAATTTTGTATACAAAATACCAATAACAAAAAATTCCTGTGGGGATAATTGCCCCCATTGGCCTCAACGTGGCTCCGCCATTGACTTTAATGTATCATTGTTTGATTGATATGATAACTAGTATGATGGATTGAATAAGATTTAATGTTCAGTTTTAATTTGAATTTAAATTCAAATTCTTCTAATTTTAGTTAAGATTCACCCCCTCTAGGTCTAGATTATGGACCTTGCGCAACTCTATACCAGAGCCCAGGGTGCTAGTCCTTACCCCATCACTTCGAATTATTTTTTGTTTGATTTCCTTTCTCCTTCATCAATATCTTTTGATCTTTTCTTTGTTATTCATGGATATAAGAAATTGATATTTTCTGGGGTGTGTATCTTCTCTGTCAATTACATGGTATATAAACATGATCAGCAATTTTAGAGAGTACTATAATGTTTATGGAACTTTAAATTTTACTCCTGCAGTACTTTATGTTCTATTGTCTCAAAGCTGCGTTGTACATCTTTATTTATATATAGATACATGGTATTGCTGTGCACACCAACAATTTAGCATGTGCTATTTTTTTAATGACCAAACAAATGTCATTTTTTTTAAAAGAACAAAGGTACATAAATAATATATGGGATGACATGCATCCTGCTGTTGTTTATTGAATAAACAAGATGGACACAATTTATTTGAGCTAATATTGTAGCATCCTAGATGGACACAATTTGTTTGAGCTAATGTTGTAGCATCCTTTTATTGTTTACTGTTTATTGAATAGGAAAAAAGATGCAAATCTTTTTGGCAAATATTATAGTATCCTTTAAGCCCAAATAGCAAAACATTGACCATTTCTTTCGGGGGCATCCTTAATCATAAAGCATTATAACATCATGACTGACAGTCATTAGATGCTACTGTTTAAGGTGATTTACCTGGGGAAAAGAGAAGACGAGAAAAGAAAATAATGGAAGGAAGACTAACAGTCATTACTGTGTATGCATACTTACATACACAGTAACTTGTTTATATACAGTGAGTTAGGAGGTTGGTATACATTTATTTATCTTAGACCCCTCAATAGCTTTATTACAGGCCCAATCATGGATGGTTGCTGCATTTCAAGCTGATTAGGTATTATTGTTCCATACATGTAGCTTTCCATATTTATGATATATTATAATTAGGATGCAACTCCCTGCCCCACCAAATAAAAATTTAAGTTCATGGAATAAATGGCTACTAATGTCTGTTCCAAACTTCCAATGTGATATTTGGCATGCATGCTTTTCAAGGAAGTTGATCAGTGGTTAAATAGTTACCAATTAAAATTTACCACTTCGCAATAGGATGAATCCTTTTAGGATAGGGCTATTGAAAGGGTTGTCGAACCTCAAGGACTTGCATTACGTAGATTGGTTATGTTGCTTTGTTCTCAAATTAATTCCAATTGAATTAAAGAGATTGTTTAATTTTCGAATTCTAAACTAATTAAAACGAAATAAAAACTGAATGTAAACTAAGTAAATTGAGATTAATCGAGAGAGAAGAAATATAGGGAATTTGACTTCACTACTAACTTCTCAACAGTGATCAATTGCACTTAATTCGGGGACATTAATCTACATACTTTTGAATTTTGTGGCTACAAGGTCACAACAAAACGATTAAGAAAATTCATCCAAATTGGATTAAGCATAATTCATCTTTAGTTAGCATGGATTATCGACCTAACTACTTCTAAGCTAAACTAGACTAATTTGTAGTATAATCCATCTTCCCTTGGCATGAATTATCAAAACTCTAATTTAGAATGATCCATAAATCCTAATTGCATTATTTCCCTCTTTATAATCACAAAAAACAAAGATGGAATTAAGATCAACCTAAATGCAACTTAATCTAAGACAAGACTAAATTCCATTAAGATTAAATTTGAATCATTAAAACCCAAGACAATAGTACAATTATTGTATGTTTGTTCTTATCATGCAATCCATACATAGATAAAATCATCCCCAAAGTAAATTACAATCAAACCATTGAAGAAAAGAGTTAGAGTTACATCAATTTCCTAGAAGGAGATTTAGCTGCTCATGCTTGGAATCGGAGACTTGATCAATGATGAAAACACCATCTTCATGCCCCTTTTTCTCTGAATAATAGCTCCAAAATCGCCCCCCGTGATCCTCTCTCAAGCTGCCCAGAATTATCCCTCCATTAGGGTTCCAAAATCCTATTTAGAACAGGAGTTGGAGATTTCTCGGGTCCAAAGGCGATCAACCGCCTTGGATAAGGTGCTCGAGCGCCTTACTCAAAAACTGGGCTCTGCAGCTGGACTTAGATTGGGCCTAAGGCAGTCAGACCCAATGCCAATTACACTCAAACGCACTTGTTTTTGGGCTGCTTTTTGGTCCAATTGCCACTGGGTCTTCAATATGGACTTGTCCAATGGATCATGCGTCAACTCTCTTCTATGGAAGCATCATCAATGGCTCAATTGTGATGATTTTAATGAAAATTATGCTTTAGCACCTGAAAATCAATTAAACTCAAAACTGATATTAAAAATACTAAACAAGTATTACTAAGGAACTATTATATGCAATTATAAGGGTTTGAACGTGGAACATTCAGCGCTCATCAAGGCTTGGTTTGGTGAAATATGGATTCACAAAATGTTATTCAGGGTGTCTAATAAAATGTTTTATGTTAAGTTCATTGAGATCCTCTCTCTCTCTCTCTCTCACTCTCTCTCTTATATGTAAGTATTTATATAGAAAGAGAGAGAGGGAGAGACACTAGGGAGATGTACTCATAAAAAAGTCTGTCTTAAAGAAATTTGAAGAGAAAATGTCAACATGGTTGCCCAACACCAAACGTAAAATATAACAAATTAAGATTAGGAAAATCCGGATCTATTTAATCCTAAGTGTTCCATTTCCATTTGTGTCTATGTTGATCATAAATTTTATTTCAGTTATGGTTTGATAATGAGTTGCTTCTGTAAACTTTCTTTGATGCATATTTTCTTAGGTGTGACCGCATTCTTTCATTTGGGAAGGGAATGAGGCTACTGAGTTATAGAAGGACTGAGCTAAGGCTTTCTGATCATCGACCTGTGACTGCCTCATATATTGTAGTGGTTGAGGAGTTCTGTTCAAGGAAGCTCCAACGTGCCCTCACGTTCACTGATGCAGAAATGGAAGATGAGGAAGTTGTAGCAGATTAGGGAATTGATGTTGGAATCAGCCATTTAAGATTAGGAGAGGTGATTACTCTCTGTGTATATTTAAACTGCAAGAATAGGTCTTTTTTTTCTTCTTTTTTTCCCTTTTCCTGGGTAATTAAATATCTGACAAGTAGCCTCTATAGGCTACTTGGTGCACTAGTAAAATGCGGGCTGTAAAACGTGAGAATGTGGGTTCGAATCCTGAGAGTGCAAGTAATGTCAAAAGTTAGGTCTGTATCCAGTCCAACCCTCTGCACACCTTTTTTTATAATTAATGCCTGATCAAGATCATAAGAATGCAGTGATAATATAGGACAAGTGCCTCTAACACTCAGTTTTGATATTAAACTGCTCTAGAAATTCGGAACAATGATTTGGAAGTAATGTTCTTTGCACAAGTTCTGATTGCGTACATTGAATGATTGAATTACTCAAAAGTGTTTAGGTTTTACTAGGTTTCAGGATCTCTCTCTGAATGCAATTTTTCTTCACTGATGCAGGATGTGCCTGATTGGGGGCGATAATAGAGGTTAGGGTGCAAGATGAGGCTCTCCCATGAGTCCACGACTCATTAAACTGATATTGCTGTTATACCTTATAATTATTCTTTTGTTTTAACTGTTCAGTAATTGAGGTCGAGAATTGTGTTACTTTGTAAATGTCTTGGCTCTATATGTGTTTTTTTTCACAATTATTTTTTTCCACTTGTAGCTTTCCAGAGAAAATCAGTTTCTAAGGTATTTGGGTTCCAGCTGATATGTATATTAATTTTTTCAATATTTGTCATGAAATAATTATCTTCCATTTTTTGTTGGTGACTCTCACTATTGCACTGGAAGTACATGTTATGTAGTCAATACAATGCATGTTTGTATATGTAATTCTAATTTTCTACTGAAATTGAGAATCTATATCTGTTTTGCTGAAGAATGGAATTTAGTGGCATTATCTGTAATTATAATTTTGTATCAACATTCATTTTCAGAGCTCATGGCCCAGCAGCTGCTAGTCTGATTTATGCTCTTGATATTATAAGTTCTGCTTGGAAGTAAGTTGCTTGTTTTTTTTCCATTTCCTAGTGCAGCTGAAACACCTAAACATGGCTTCTTGTTGGTGTTACTACAGTAAACTAGAAGTGATTTGTCTAATTGCCCAGGTTTACAAATTTGTCAAGGTTAGTAGTGTTAGTGTCACCTTCACAACTATAATGGTTTAAGCCATGGTTTTACCCCTTGACGAGTTTTTAACTATACATTTTTCAAGAGGTGCATATGATTTGTTAGTGAAATCTGCCTTATAATGTTTGGAAATAGCCTATCCATGTGGAAGTAAGGCTGCGTACATATGACCTTTCCTAAACTCTGTAGTGATGGGAGCCACGTGTACCGGGATATATCTACCTTATAAAACTAAATTACTTTGTGTATATTGTGTTTTTGGGGATTCTGTGAACGGAAGGAGATAGAATCTACTAATTACTTTTTGCAATGAAAAGCTTACTTCTTAATGTTGGTCCCCCTCAACTTTAGTTGTGAGAGGTGTGAGTTGAATGCATGATCTTTGTAGACACTCCATTTTGGCTTCTACTTACTAATACGCACCAATCCAAAAAATTTCTTAGTAAAGGATGAAACTAATGTTTCACCTCCTACATTGTCGCATAAAATTGAGTTTGGAACAGAATTCTGAACACTCGATTATTGAACCCTTAAGAGGAAGGGTAAAGTCATCAAAACGGTCCAATAGTCTATAACACACTTGGGGACCAAGCAATTGTGCAAAACCCCTGGGAAAGGCAGTAAACGTGTATGTGTAGAAAAACCTAGGGGGTTGTTGCAACCTAGGCATAGGGAATCCTCCCATCATCCTCCAGACAGTCAAAAGTAGAAAAAAAAGCTATTTCCATGTTCTTTTAAAAGTGTTAAAATATTTTAATATATTTTATATTTAATCTTTTTCATATCAAATTATGATTTCTATGATTGAAGACTTACGAAGCATAGGATAACTTGGTCCTAATTCATTTATCTCTTTTCCTTCTTCTATATATATATATGATCTCATTGTATATTGTAACCATATTATTCACTAATATAATTTAGAGATATTTTTTTCTTTCTCTCTTATTTTAACATGGTATCAGAGTTAGGGTTTTCAAAATTCTCATTTTCTTTTGCTTAATTGTTCTCATCATCTAAAGAGAACTATTTTCTATTTGGTGTTGAAAATCTATATTTTGGAATTTTGTTTGATCTTTTGAACATATCAGAACAAAGCCCTCAACCAGACGATCAAGTCACCGTCAAATTCAACTCGAAAGAAGCCTTTATGTGCCCTTATGCGCCGCCCGAATCTTCTGGGTTTTTTTTTCAGCGACATGCGCTGCCACGCATCGTCATGCACTGCCACATGCCCTTATGCGCCACACGTGCGCCAAGTCATAGCTGACTCAACTTTAAGTGCCACATCATCATCCCCGGAGCATGGTTTGCCAAGTTCAGTTATACTATTTCTTGCCTTGGCTCTTCTACCAGTACATATGATTCAGCTTTATTTATCCGGCGTACTGCAAATGGTATTATTTTTCTCTTGCTTTATATTGATGATCTGATCATCACCAGCGATGATACTCAAGAGTATTCAGGAACTTAAATAGTTTCTTAATAATCAGTTTGAAATCAAAGATCTTGGACCTCTCAATTATTTTTTTGGCCTAGAAATTACTAGTTACTAATGGCTACTACCTTACTTAAGCAAAGTATTGTTCCGATCTTCTTTCCAAAGCTGGCATCACAAATAATAAGATTATTGATACTCCACTTGAGCCTGATGTGAGACTCACTCCACATGATGGTGAACTTCTTCGTGATGGTACTCTGTATCGTCAGTTGGTTGGTAATGTAAAGACCGTGACCAATTTTGGCCAGCTTTGCATTTTTCGCATTATAATTACCATAAATGCATTTTGAGTGGTATTTAACATGTTTTGAGTGTGTGGGAAGTGTTTTAAGGGCTTTGGTGAGTTTTCGAAAGATTTAGAAAAGTTTGACTTTTTGGTCAAATTGGGATTCGGGATGATGTTTAAGTGGGCCCGAAAATCTAAAAAAATTTTGAAAATATTTATTTTTGGGAATGGTTTAGTTGAAATTTTTAGATAATAGAGGAAGTGATTTCGAGGCCGCAGGAGTTTTTAAAATCGAAAATGGAGTCCGGGAAGTTACGTTAAGTGGCTCGGGGGCGTTTTGGATATTTCGCGCGCCTAAATGCCATTTAAAACATGTGGCTGAGAGAGAGTCATCCATTCGCATGATTTTATCTCTCTCCTTTTTCCCTCTTCTCCTCTCTTCATTCTCTCTAGATTTCGGAAGTCTTTGGTTGTGATTCGAGTTTCACTAAAGAAGGGAGATACGTAGGGGACGACTAGGGCTTCTGTTTGAACCGAACATCTTCTTGGTTTGGCAAGGTAGACGTCACTAGAAATTCAGTCAAGTGCTTGGAAGGCTTTCAATTTTGAGGTAGGGGTTTCTCTTCTCCTTTAATTGTCGATTCTAGGGTTTTGGGAGAAACAATGAAAACTAGAGATGTGTATTGCATGTTTTAGAGTGGTAAGAGGGGTGGGATGTGGTTGCTTTCTACTTCTCTTTAGTCTTTTATGTGCAATGGGTTTGTATATGGTAGTATGCATGATATGAGGGATGAATGAGTGAGAGGAATTAACATGTTCTCTTATATGCTAGGTTTTAGTGCACTTAAGTGAAAATGTGTTATATAAACATAATTGCATTATGTGATGTTTTGTGAGTAAATGCATGCTATCTTTATATAGAAAATGTGTGCATTGGTGAAACATGACTAAAATGTGCTTAAGAAAATTTTGTGAGCATATATGAATTGTATGCTAGGTGTTACATGTATAGGTAATCATACGTGTGGCTTTATGGAGGTGAGATGTATGTTATGTGCTTTATAACTAGCTTATACATTATGAAGCATGAATTTTATATGCTTGATCATTGTTATGCTCGAAATGAATGTATAGGATTGTTGTGAGGAGAACGGGAAATAATGGTTGAATAACTTGTTCACTTAGAGCAAACAAATGCTCGGTGACGGTCATGAAACAGTCTAATCACCTTAGAGTATGTGATTACTCGGTGAAAATTTTTGAAATGGTCTAATCACCTTGGAGTATGTGATTACTCGATGACGTATTGTGAAACTATCTAATCACTTTGGAGTATATGATTACTCGATGATGAATTTTGAAACGGTCTAATATCCTTGGAGTATGTGATTAGTCGGTGACGTATTTCAAAATTATCTAATCACCTTGGAGTATGTGATTACTCGATGATGAATTCCGAAACCATCTAATCACCTTGGAGTATGTGATTACTCGGTGACGTATTCCGAAACTATCTAATCACCTTGGAGTATGTGATTATTCGATGATGAATTTCGAAACCATTTAACCACCTTGGAGTATGTGATTACTTGTTGGTGGTGTTGAAATTGTGTTGGAAGTGTCTCAGGTCACATGGCTGGTCAAGAACCATGTTAAGGTATCGGGTTGAGTCCGAGAGGGAGACAAGTGTAAGATATTGCTTTCATTTTAAATTGTGAAGCATGATATGTGTTTAATGCAATCTTATATATCCGTTATTTGTGAACGATCATAATACATGTTTGGTGATACGTGAAATGTAGTGACATACATTCATGTAGGTCGTGTCGAGTCGGCACTTCGGTGAGATGGGGTATCTCTACTGAGCCGCCGTGGTGCTCACCCCATTCTCCTAAATTCTTTTTACAGATAAGGCGCCGATGACGGATGGAATTTGAGTGTCCAAGCGGAACTCTAGTAACATTTTGCTACCTTTTGGATATTGTATATATTGTGGCTATCCGTGCCGGCTTGTGGCACATATTGTGGCTATCTAGTTGTAGTCATGGTAGAATTTGTAGCATTGGAACCTTAAGCATGAATTCTTTTAATGATTATAAACTTAGAACTCTTATGAATAATATGTACCTTTTGAGCAAATGTATGTTTTTGAGATGTATGAGATTACAAGACCATTTTTCTCTTGAGTTATGACTTCATGTATGAAAATTTTGAGTAAATGGAGAATGGAATGTATGTATGCATTAGTTAATGAATGAAAATGGCGAGAATGATGGTTTTGAGACATGATTTTGAGAGACGTCTTGAATTTTGGTTTATGAATGATGCCAATAGCTTTAGCATGTTAATTGGATGTTGTATGAATGAATTAGGCGGTTGAACAGACTTATAATGCAAAAAAAAATGACCATTTGCATAGTGGTAGGATTTTTTGCAAATCAGCCCTGACATTTCAATGCATCGAAATGACAAGTACAATGCATCGAAAAACCTACAGGATTTTGGAATGTCAAAAGTCCCGAGAGTGGTTTCTAGTTGATGCTTATTCGATGCATCAAACTTTCGATGCATTAAAATCATCATTTTGATGCATCGAAATCACTATTCACAGCATGCTCTGAAATTTGCCCAAACTTCAATTGGGTATAACTTATTCATTTTTTTAAAATTAAGTATTTTTGGATTCTCTATCCAATGGTGTAGGTCTCAGTTTCAGGTTCCAATCACACGAAGTGTTGAGTCCTAGAAACAAGGGATTCATGAGTGTGAATAAATGAATTTTCCACTAAGGTGATATGGTTGATGCAGGGTCCACTGAGGTTAGATAAGGTGTAGTCGTGCACATCTATGTGCAAGAATATAGTTAAGTTTCCACGACATTTGAAGGTAAAGATGATCCATTTGGGCTTAATGGACAGAAGTTACCCTCGGTTCTTCAAGAGTCGAAAATCAGGACGTGACATCGTGGTATCAAAGCCTGATATCAAGGTGAGATTAGCGTCGGAATAGTTAAAGTGGTTGAGTGTAGAGACCGTGCCCAATTTTGGCCGGTTTTGTATTTTTCGCATTTTAATTGCCATAAATGCATTTTGAATGATGTTTAGCATGTTTTGAGTGTGGGAAACATGTTTGAGAAGTGTTTTTAAGGTTTTGGGAAGTTTTCGGGAGAATTGGAGAAGTTTGACTTTTTGGTCAAATCGGGGCCCGGGGTGTGACTTAAGTGGGCCCGGGAATCCGAAAAATTCTCAAAAATATTTATTTTTGAGAATGGCTGAGATAAAATATTTAGAGAGTAGAGGAAGTGATTTCGAGACCGTAGGAGTTTTCAGAATCGAAAAAGGAATCCCGGAGGGTACGTTAAGTGGCCGGGGGCATTTTAGTCTTTTTGTGAGCCCTAGATATTTTAAATATCAGTGGCGGAGAGTCCCAGCCATATCTCACGCCTCTTTCTCTCTTTAAAGCTCTCCATCTTCATAGCTCTCCCTTCTCTCTACATTTTAGACCCGTTCGGCTTGGATTCAAGACTCGCCGAAGGAGGGAGATACGTAGGGGACGGCTAGGGCTTCCATTTGAACCGAACAAAGTGGTGATTCGGTAAGGTAGACTCCGCTGAAAAATTGGTGAAGTGCTTGGAAGGCCTTCATTTTTGAGGTAGGGGTTCTTCTTCTCTTCTAATTGTCGATTCTAGGTTTTCGGGTGAAGAAGAGAGGTGTAGGTTGTGTTTCACATGCTTTAGGATGGTGAGAGGTGTGGAAAGTTGTGTTTTCTTCTTCTCTAGAGTCTTATCTTTTCACAATTGTGTATATTGTGTTGGTGGTAGCATGTGGTTTTGAAGTATGTGAGTATAAGAAATTGATACATAGGCATTATGTGCTCAATTTGATGTATATGTGGGAAAATATGTACCAAGTGTCATATATGTGATTATATGTGGAAATGTGGTTGTTGAATGCATGTTAGTTCTATATACTAAAATTATGCATTGAGTGTAGCATGAGTAAAATATGCTAATTTTGAAGTTGTAGGCATATGAGATGATATATGCATGTGTCATACATATATGTGCTATATGTGGTATGTGGTGATGGAAAATATGCTTGTTACTTCTTTTTAGTATCAATGAGCATGATTTGAGCATGAAAATAAAATATCATGTGTTTATGCATTCATATTGCATATGTGGGAAGTTGCGGAAAAAATGACGCAAATGAGGTGCACGGGGCTTCGGAGTGGTCCAACCGTGTTGTGAGATGTGGTAAAATTATCCACTACGTATGGCCCTCGGAGTGGACCCGCCATACCAAGGCTTAATGCCTAGGATCGGAGTATGTCCAATACTAATGACCTTTTGGAGTTGTCCCGGTCATAGGATGATTATCGGAGGATGTCCATGATTTGTGAGCCTCGGAGTTGCCCCTTCACTCTATGGCAATCATATATATTGCTATGGTAGAATGACCTTTCGGAGTTGTCCCAGTCATTGGATGGTTATCGGAGGTGTCCAAGGTTACATGATCCTCGGAGCGGACCAATCATGTGGGGTATCGGATGAGGACCGAGAGAGAGAGCATTTATTTTTCTTAATGCTTGTATGTTTGAACATGTTGTACATGAATCGTGAAATATGCAATCCTCTTTAATTGTATTTGTTGATGTGTTGTGAGATTGTGGACGTGGCATGTAGTGTATTCATATGCATTCCATGTAGGTCGTGTTGGGTCGGTACTTAGAAGGGTTGGGAAACCTTTACTGAGCCGCAGTGGTGCTCACCCCTTTATTATAAACTCTTTTTACAGATAAAGTGCCGATGACGGATGGGACGTGAGTGTCCAAGTGGAACACTAGTGGTGGTTTTTCTATCTTTTGAGTTTTGAGCATTTTTGTGGCTATCCATGCCGGCTTGTGGCATGTGACTTCCTTTTAGTTATGGTTGTGCTTTGGACGAATGAAATTTGGATGTATGTATGGGATTTTAAACTTGTTGGGTGTGGAGAGACAACGGTTTAATATATGTAATGCCCATGGCGGCACTTAATTCATTTTGATGATGCTTCTATTTTGAATGGGTTGTGTTCGTGAAAGAAATGGTTCATTTTGGCGTATGAATTCAATTATGAATGTGATCTTGATTGTGAGATTGATGTTAGAACCTTCCATTTATGTTGTTAATCTTGTTTGAGGGATTCTAGGATGATAGAATGTTGATTGGGTTCCAAATGGATCATGTATAGGGCTGTTGGAAGTCCCAAGAGGTGCATTTCGATCAATCGAGATGCCTATTTCGATCAATCGAAGTCCCCATTTCGATTGATCGAAAGGGTGATGATTTATGGTAATTTTTAGAGTCCAGAAAAGAGGAATTTCGATCAATCGAGACCCCCATCTCGATCAATCGAGATATTGCAGGTCTGGGGTCCCGAGAGGGTGAAGATCTCGCTTGAATTTCGATTAATCGAGATTTCATCTCGATCAATCGAGATTGCTATTCACAGCTTTTTCCAAAACTTCATTTCGACGTAATTTCTTCGTTCTAGATCGGAATTGAGTGTGATTTTTTTTGAACTTGAGTACTTTTGAATTCTCTATCCAATGGTATAAGCCTTAGTTCCAAATTCCAAACAAAGAAAGTTTTGAGGCTCGAAAGTGAGTGATTCTTAAAAGTGTGGGCAAACAAATGTTCACTAAGGTGTGTGATTTAATGTAGGGCCCATGGGGATTAGTTAAGGTGGATTTGGGTGCATTCATATGCAAGAATTAAGTTAAGCTTCCGCGGTGAATGAGGGTAATGAGGGTCCATTGGGACTAATGGACGGGTTAACCTCCGGTTCTTCGAGAGTTGGAAATCGGGGCGTTATAGCATGGTATCAAACCTTGATACTAATGCATTGAGTGTAATTGAGATTGTTCACGGGGTTAAGTGAACGGGTTCACACTCGGGATTCGGGGTCGGTCCGGGGGAGTCCCGGCGGTCCGGATTTCGGGGCGTGACATTGAGTGAACGAGTTCACACTCAGAATTCGGGGTTGGCCCGAGGGAGTCCCGATAGTTCAAATTTTGGATTGTGACAGAACCCTTTGATGTATAAAAGATTATACAAGCAACAAAATTTTTTTTGTCATGAACACGAATATGATTGCATGGAATATAAGAGATTCAGAGATCAAATACCTAACGTGGATAATTTTCCAACTCCCTAGTCTTCTACAGTTGATGAAACAATCGATCTCCTCTAGTTTACTGCCCCGTAAGAATGACCGCTATGACCCTTGAGGTTGATTCTCTAAAAACCTAGTTCTTGTGGGAGAACCCTATGTTTTGTGAATTGATTTCTACGTAAAACGTACTCTGTACCTTCTGATTTGGGAGAAAACATGTCATATTTATAAGAGAGTCTCTCCTAAGTCAAGTCTTCCTTTCTATATATGCAAGATATGATAAATCATATCTTTATATAAAAGAAAATTATATACATACTCCATATCTTATATTTTCCTACAGAAAATAAGATATATATATATATATATATATATATATATTTCAGGATATTAAAATATCCAATATATATTTATATATAATTTCACTTGTGCCCTTAGCATGTAATTAAATTACAAACGCTCCTAGCACATTATAATAATTCACATTTAACAACCCAATTAGTTTTAAATCGACCCAGCGGGCTAGAAGTGATGATCTTATTTAAGGGCCCAAACTCTTATTGGCTTCAATGGATTATAATTGGTCCGGTCATCCTATGACCCTTAATTACAATAATCCATTAAGCACAACTTAACTCCACTATATAAGTGTGGTTACACTCCAACTCAAGAATAGTGAAACCATGTGTTGTATTTAAACCTTGTGTTGCCTCAACACACAACACCCGTGTTAATTATATAAAATTTTCCATCTATGCACAATTGAAGATGGACGTATAAGTGCCTTCAATCCAAATCAACAATTGAATATTTATTAAGTCACTTGATTAATTTATGTTCAATCAGTAAGCCTTTAATAAAACTTATGCACTTTGTCAAAGTGCATACCCATTTTATTAAAGCCGAACCAAGCACTTGGATTTACCATTGATTAAATCTTGGAAGCATGTTCCAAAGTACATGATCAACCAACACCCAACATATTTGGATTTTAGACCCTGGGGTCCGCCGCATATATCAAAGTGCTAACTAACCATGCCTAGGGTTCATTATTCCCTCATATTTGAGGATAACATTTGCTATAACACTGACAAGTAGTAATTGCAATGACGGCTTTACAATCACTTTGATAATGACTTGTTGGCAATCCTGTTATATTCTTTATCAATAGGGAGTCTACCTACTATTGTTGAATGAACAAAACACTTTATGATAACACAATATAAGTGACTTGTGCTCTTGACTTTGGTAACCATATCATCCACATACTAAGTCATTGCGTAGTTAGTGGACATTACAATTCAGATCTTGAATTGAATCAATACATAGTATCATAAGAATTTTGGAAAAACTTTGAAAAATATTATTTTTGGCTATGGACCAAACGAAATATTTAGAGTGTTAAGGAATTGATTTCAAGACCATCGGAGTTTTTGAAATTGAAAACGAAGGTCCGTAGGGTACATTAAGTGGCCCGGAGGAAAATCAGTCATTTTTCACCCTTAGGAGTGAGATAAATATCCTGAGGTATGGGATATTTCATATTTATAGATCTCATTCTCTCTCTAGCTCACCCACTTCATCTCTCTCCCTTTTCTCTAGATTTGGGAGTGGTTAAGGTGTGATATGGAAGTTCCCGAAGAAGGGAAGTGCGTAGAGGACATCAAGGGTGTTACCCAACATTTGTCCCTAGAGGGGGGGTGAATAGGGACAATATGCAAACGATGAAACTTTTTCAATTGAGCTCATTTTGACAAAAGTAGGCTTGTTTGGACTTTTGTCAAATACTTGAGAAACTTATGTATTCAACAAGTAGGATTGAGAATGTTCTACCTATCATACACTTAAATGATCAAGTGGATATAACAAATGAAGTGTTCATAAAAGTGCAACGTATCATGCTTGTAGTGTGTGAAAATGTTGATTGTGTGTTTAATCAAAACCATGATATGCAATTTGATTGGCAAAAAGGTGATCAAATAAATACTCAATCAATTTACAATACAATTAATTCCACAACTCAACCAATATACTCCAAGCATACATCCCATCCTCCTTATATGAAGCATTCAAACAACATTCATTAAATAAACAATTATAAAGCAAATGCTAGTAAAATAAATGAGTAAACCTATCAAATGGTACTTGAGTAATTATCTATGAATATAATGTAAATAGTAAAACTCACATAGACAATTAATCAAGCACTTAGAGTGCTACTCATTCATTCATAAAATGGTACATTGGATAAGGAATGAAATGAGCTAAATGAGTATATGTCTACCAATGATAAAATGGAATTAAAGCTCATAAAGACATTTTATCAAACACATGGTGTGCAACTTATTTGGAGATGAATAATCAAATGAGTACTCTATCAATCAACATACTCCAAACATTCATCCCATCCTCCTCATATGAATTAAAGCATATAAACTAATAGCACTCATATATAAAGCATAATGAAATTAAATATATAAAATGCTATTAAGTAGAGGAGTTAAGAGTTAGAGAAATGCAAACCAAACAACACCACGATATTTACATGGTTCGGCAACTTCGGCTTACGTCCATGCCTCAAGAGCTCATCTTGAGGTTTCCACTATGAATCTTCCCTTAAGGGTGGAAAGCAAACCTCTACAATTGCCAAATCCAACACTTGGTCTTCTTTACTCTGGTGAACACTTCACCAAGACTTCATTGCCAAACGCACAACTTGGACTTCCTTTCACTTTTGACGGATCAAGTGAGAACCTTTACAAGCTTCCATGAAGCAATCCTTTTTTGCCAAGAGCACCTCTTGGACTTCCTCTCAAATAGGATGAATAGGAGTTTGAGTACAATAGAAAATATCCCTCAATGGATAGATACACAAATGATAACTCACATACCTAGAGTTATAATTGATAAATCAATATGAAAGCTCAACTCTAGAATGATGAATGAAATACCACAAATGAATTGATCATTGGAAGAATTTGGTTAAGTGTGGTGACTATCTCTATAGAATATGAATTCTAAGCTTAAGGATAGAGTCAACCAACAATGGATGATCAACTATGGGTGTAGTGGTCTCTCACACATGAAACATACACATACAAGGTGTATTTATAGCCCCAATCTGAAATATAGCCATTTTATAGTCGTTGGAAGGTTGTTGGAAGCATTAAATACACCAAACTAGCTGTTGGATTTAGATCCAGCAACTTTTAGTCGTCTGAAAAAGTGCTCTAGAAATATCAAAGTATACTGTCATTTTCAGTCGCCTGAAAGTGCATTTTCAACAAGCTAAAACTCAACTTTCAACAAGCTTAAACTTGACTTTCAGCAAGCTCAAACTTTCAGTAAGCTCAAACTTGACTTTCAGCAAGCTCAAACTCAACTTTCAGCAAGCTCAAACTTTTCAGCATGCTCAAACTTTCAGCAGGCTCAAACTTTACTTTCAGCAAGCTCAAACTTTTAGCAGGCTCAAACTTGATTTTGAAGTTCATTGACTGAATGTGAATATTGAGTATTTAAAAATATATCCAATTGGAGATTATCTCAATATTATATAAGGCTTTTTATGATTTAAACATATAAGTTCAAAGCCTTATTGTTCTAAATCCTAGAGACCATTCCAAATGATATGATTGAAATACAGGATCCTAGTTATGACTTAATAATTGAGTCCTTCCAAAGCTTATGAAAGCTTGAACTAACTCAACCTTAGAAAATACCTCATGATGCTATAAATGAAGTTCATAGCCTATTGCTTATATTATAAGGACTTATGAATGATATGAATTATATGCATTGGTCCTAGAGCTTTCATGTGAGTACACCAAAGTAACTTTACAATAAATACAAGCACTCACCCAAGACTAGCCTACCCAAGACTTTTGATATTCAAATCTTTAAGCTCTTGGGTTCCTTTATCACGTGGCTTCACTTCAACTTCGCCATTGATCTTCATTATTGATCTTTGAGTTCTATGATCATATGGCTTCATATATCTTCTTGTAAGTCCCTTTGAAGTCTAAAGCCTTTAAGATACTTAAGATAATTTGATACCTTGTAAATTGCGCACTCAAGTAAACTTATTAGATCTACATTATAATAGATTATTATAATCAAAATCACCCAAATAACCTTTGGTTGAAACCTTGAGGTCAACAAAGGGCATCGGTTTGAACCAATCAAAGTCTCCATTTCATGAAGTTGAAAAGACTGCAATTTTCAAAGCATTTTATATAAGCTTGAGATTTGAGGTAGGGGTGTGAAATTCTTCCTTACTTTAATTCTATAGGTCCCTTAATTGTGACATGAAAGATAGCTTATGATTTCTTGAGTTTAAGATTTTGTATATATGTATATATATGTGAAAATGTGATTTATGCATATGCATATGTCTAACATGCTAGTTAGGACTTTTATATATTGCATATATGAAATTGAGACTATGAATGTTTTTTGTTGAAATTGTGTTCATTTGATGGAAATGTGAAAATTTGAGTTTTGACATAGAATGGTGCATGAAAAATATGATTATTCTTGAAAATGCATAAGCATGATAATTTTTATGAGATAAGTGGAATGACATTGTGATAAGCTTGAGTTGAGGAAGAAAATGCATTGATTTGATGAAATGCATTGCATTGTGTGAGATATGTGCATTTATGTGATAACATGCACTATGTGAAAAGCGTGATTTTTGGGGAATGACAACATTGAGAATTAAGATAAGGGCAATGATCCCTAAGTGAATGACCCAACACTTGGCCAAGAGGATGGCGCATCCATCGAAATAGTAAATTGAGAAGTGTAAACAGAGTTTGGGTGCAAAAGAGACCCTTACTATTGGTGTGATAAGCTAGTCCCCATTGAATTAATTTTTGAATTTATGTGGCGTGAGTTTATATGTGAACTATGATTTGTTCAACTTGGTATGTATATATATATATTAAAATTTGAAGCATAACGCATGATTTATAAAATGTGATTATTTGTGGGTAAAAAGTATGGTTAATTGTCATATAGACATATAGTGATTTCATATGCATCCATGCATTGCTGCCTGAATTAGAGTAGATTTGGGTAGATCATTTCTACTGAGCCGCTATGGTGCTCACCTCCTATTTACAAACTCTTTTCAGATAAGGCACCAATAGAGGATGAGGTATGATTAGCTTGATGGACTTTTGGAATTCTTTGGATTTTTGGACTTTTGATATGTAGACAGATGTCCATGCCAGCTTGTGGCATGTGAACTAAGTAGAAATAATTGTATTTACATTTGATTTATGTTGGTACACTTTAGTTCAAATGCAATGATCATATATGGACTATATGTGACTTTTGGAGTTGAATGGAAAGGTATTGGTTTTGATTCCATTATGTATAGTCCTTAGATATGAATGTTTGAGATGTGATTGATCATGAGTATGATTTAATGCTTGTGAATGATGTAGGTTCATTTCTTACATGATTTCAAAGTGATATGAATAGATTTTGATGATAAGAAGGACTTAAAATGCCAAGAATGGCCAATTGCATAACTACAGGATTTTTTGCAAGTGCATTTGTCAGAGCACTTCAATGCATTGAAATGCCCACTTAGATGCGTCGATCCATCAATGCATCGAAATGGCAGAAATGATGCATAAAAAAACCTACAAGATTTTAGAAAACCAAATTCTCGAGAGTGGTTTTTGGTTGATACTTCTACGATACTTGTGAGATGCATCGTAATCATCATTTTGATGCATCAAAATGCATGACTGGCAAAAATGTTAAAATGCCTTAGGATGGACACGGGGCATTATGTTATGACCCCAATGGGACTTGTCGAGACTGTAATGCATGTACGTGCACACGATTTAAGCTTCCACAATGAGATTAATGATTAGATAGAAAATTGGTGGTTTGGATGATGTGACAACCCAGTCACCCTTGGTTTTCGGAGAACAAAAATCGGAGCGTGACAACATGGTATTAGAGCGTGGTACCATAGTGAGAGGGGACAATCGAGTGAGTGATAACACTGTTCACCCTCGGACTGCAGGATCACTAGAGATCGGGGTGTGACAGTGTCTCTAATAAATCAAATGAAACACGTCCCAATATCTTATTATCATGTGCATCCCATTTCCTATCCACAATCAAAGTCTAAGTGCCATTGGCACTCCCCACTAGATGGTACAAACCTCCACTCTCTTCTCCTTGCATTAATACCATGCAGCCCTTGGTGATTTTCATGACTCCCCTTGTAATGGAGCCGATGGAGTCCACCCAGCTCAAGGAAATTAGATTACACCGTAACTTTGGTACTTAAGTAACATCCCCCAAAGTGTGTTCCACCCCATCAAATATTTTAAACTTTACCATTCCCACGCCTTCAAGGGCACCCATGTCACCATTAGGCAATATCAAAGAACTACCATCAAGTTCTTTAAATGAATCAAAATATTCTTTCACGGAGAAAATATGGTTCGATAAACCTGAATCTAAAAACCACTCACGTTGAGTAAGAGTGTCACCTTTGGAAATTGTGAGATTATCCCCAAGGTTATTATCATAAGCATATATGGTATGTCCATTCTCAGTGTCGCCATCATATTTCCTCTTTTCAAGTGAATAGTTCTTCCTAATATGGACCCACTAACGACATCTATGAACTCCTTACTCTTTTCTCCATCCCTTGATCTAGACCTGCTATTATCACTAGATCCCTGGTTGGTCTACCTTCCCCGATTCTACCAACAAGCAAACATAGCCGAACTTGAACTCTCATCAATGCGAGATTTCTTTTGTCATTGGACAAGAGAGTCGACTCAACTTCCTCCATTTTCAACGTATCATTGCCATATAAGACAGTAGTCACTATGTTCTCATAAGAATCTAGAAGTAAAATAAGAAGCAATAAGACTTTGTCTTCTTCTTCAATTTCCACATTGACCTTTTCAAGTTGGTGAACAATTCTAAGAAATTCATTTATGTGCTCCAAGAGGTTTCCACCTTCCTTCATCTTTAGCTTGTATAATCCTGCTTTAGATTAAGTTTAATTGTAAGACTTTTCAGTAGATAGAGCTTCTCTAGCTTCTCCCATAATTTCAGCGTCCAATCCTTTCCATTAAATTTATCAATGATTTTATCCCCAATATAGAGTCGAATAGTGCTAACACACTGTGACTCTATATCATGTCAATTATCCACTGATAAATCTGGCTTTCTATCATCGCGCTAGCCCTTGTTGAACTAGGATATCCTTCACCCTCCTTTGCCATAAGATGAAGTACCCTTACCATCAAATCTTTCTACCTTGTACTGTGTGACAATATTACCATCCATAATTGTCCCAAGTGCCCTAGATGAACAACACCAGGGTTATGAAGAAAAATCTGGCCAAGATTTTTATCAAACAGATAGTGTGCACCTTAAAGCTCTGATGCCAATTTGATAAAAAAAATTTGTCCAATCACGTCCCATCAAATATTATGATGTGAAGATAAGTAAACAAGCACAAAGCAATTTGAAAGAACACACCAAGAATTATACGTGGTTCGGCTAAACAAACTTACATCCATGGAAAGCCCGATTTCACTATATAGATTGTAATAGTGCAAGTTAGATTGTATCAAGAGTACGCTCAACTCTCAACCCTTAACCCTTATATACCCAATCTAACTCAAAAGGAAATCACTAATTCTAAATAATAATTCTCTCTCTAAGTGTCCTCTCCAAAAAATGAAAGTGTCCTCTCAATTTCAAAGAGAGTATTTTCTCTTTTCTACTCATGAGTCTCAACCTATAACATAGGCAACTATTTATAGAGCCCAAAATCCAATTCCTTGGTGGTTAAGGATTACAATTCCTTATAGCCCAAGAATTGCCTAACAAGAACTTTCTTTCCTTGAGACCAAGACTTGCCTGCTAAGAAATTACGAAATAAGATACAACTCTATAATTGAAACATAATCATAATAGGAATTTGAGCTAACCCAACACAAAAGGCTATTCATTTTACGATCCTAAGGAGTAGATAGTGTTCGTTAGGATGAATTTTATTTTTGTCAAGCAAGATAATATAATGACTCACCAACCTCGAAATAGAGTTGCTTCAGAGGAGATGATAGATACACCAATCAATCCATGAGTGTATATGACACTTGTGTATGATGAGACACCAGATATCATAGTTCCAGAACTTCTTGTTATACCAGAACTCGATGTAATGGGAGGGTTATCAAACCACCTGATAGGTTAACACTCTTGGTGCTGTCTTATGGAGTGATCTCATAACAGCAAGATCCATCAAACTATAAAGAAGCTACGAATGATTGACTCACGACATTGGCTTAATGTTATGAAAGCTAAAATGGTGTCTATATACTCGAATCAGGTTTGGGAGCTAGTAGAACTACCTACAAACATTAAACCTATTAAATTCAAGTGGGTCTATAAGTGAAAAATATGATCGAATGGGAGGGTTGAAACCTTCAAAGAGAGGCTTGTTGCAACTGAGTTTACCCAAAAAGAGGTATCGATTACGAGGAGACCTTTATGTTGGTAGCCATACTAAGATTGATTCATATTCTCCTATCCATTACAGCTCATCTCAATTTTGAGATTTGGTAAATGGATGTCAAGACAGCCCTTCTGAATGGCCATCTTAAGGAAGACATTTATATGATGCAACCAAATGGGTTCATAGCAAAGAGCCAGGAGCATATGGTATGCAAATTACATAAGTCTATTTATGGACTCAAGTAAGCATTTTGTAGTTGGAACATTTGGTTTGATCATGCAATCAAATCATTTGGATTCGATTAAAATTTGGATGAGCCTTGTGTATACAAAAAGATTGAAGGAAACGTGGTGGTGTTTTTAGTTTTATATGTTGATGAAATACTATTCATTGGGAATGATGTAGGAATGTTATCAACAGTAAAAATTTGGTTATCCAATCAGTTTGATATGAAGGACTTGCGAGAAGCCAGTTACATTCTAGGGTATTCATAATTATAAGAAAAGTTTCTTACCTTTTAGACATGGAATTGCTCTTTCTAAAGAGTAATCTCCTACGACACTTGAGGAGAAAGAGCACACAAAGGTAATTAATTATGCTTCAGTAGTAGGAAGCCACATAGATGCTATGCTTTGTACTTGACCAAATATTTTTTTTTGTAGTTGGCATGGTCAATAGATATCAATCCAACCCTAGACAAGAGTATTGGATAGTGGTGAAGTAAATCCTCAAATATTTGAGGAGAACCAGAGATTATATGTTGATCTATGGGGGTGATGATTTACTTCTAGTGGGGTACACAAATTCTAACTTTCAATCAGATAGGGATTCTAGGAGGTCTACCTCTAGCTATGTGTTCACCTTTGTTAGAGGAGTCATTAATTGGAGTAGTATGAAGCAATCTTATAACGCATACTCCACCATGGAAGCCGAGTACGTAGCAGCTAAAAAGGTAATTTGGCTTAAAAAATTCCTCTTAGAGCTTGGAGTGGTACCACTAGCATAGTCTCCTATTATTATATATTGTGATAATAGTGAGGCAGTTGCTCAGTCCAAGGATCCAAGGAACCACAAGAAGGGAAAGCATATTGAGTGCAAGTATAATCTCATTAAAGAGATTGTTCAACGTGAGGATATTATTGTCACTAAGATTGCATCTGTGAATCACCTAGTAGATCCTTTTACTAAGACTTTACCTACTTGGGCTTTTGAGTCTTGTTACACCCGCGAACTTCACCATCAGATGGTTCCCCCCTTTCATGAATAAAGAGAGGTCGCCAGTTATCGTTCCATGAATCGCGACGAGGTTGGCACATGCTGGAATTTGTGAAGGGGCCAAAAAAAAAGATGTGCTCTTGGAGTCATCACCTAACATTGAGTTTTACTGTGCTAGGTCACCTGAGATGTAAATGTATGTGCGGGCCCAATTGAATGTTGAATGACTACCATGTGATCTAGGAGGATGAGTGCACAGTATGAGACAAGGTCTCAACAAAATCTTTCACAATATTTTGTGGGCCAGTCTAACTGTGGGATGCTACCACTAGCACCAATGGCCTTGTGGATTCCCATGCCTACGAAATCCTCTCAACTACCAAGGAATTGTTATCATTGTCGCCAGCCTGGACACGTTAGGTGTGATTGTCCTCAGAGGCAAGTAGTGGCACTAATGCCAGTGGTATCAGTAGAGAACCGGGCATGCTACAATTGCTAGTAGCTTGGCCATTATTGATGTGGTCGGAACTAAATTATATTGTAAGCTTAATTTTACCCTTTTTATCAAAATATAATTTAACCACTCGCAAGAGCACGAATCTTTGTAGATAAGGTTCTATATAGAGGGTATCGATCCCACGAGGACTAGTCGCAATTGTCTTAAAGGAAGATTAATTACACTTTAATTCTAAAAACAGGTTTTTGAATTTGTGTTTATAAACTATTGCATGAATGAAATGACAAGAAAAGTAAAAAGTTGGGAGAGAGAACTAGGGTTGGTTTCCACCACTAGCCGTTCACATGTTCATAAGTGTAGCAAGCATGTGATTCATTACTTAAATGCCTAACAATGTCATTAGGCTTGTGACCTCAATGACATATCAAAAGATCAATGTGTGTGCTAACCTGTCATAATCCATCTTCAACAAGCATAACTCTTCAACCTAACTAACTACCTAATTACTCTACTCTCTAAGTGAACACTACATGCATCCAAACTACCTTGTCTTGGCATGGTCTATACAAACTAACATCACACATTCATTTAAACACCATTATCTAGCCATCATTTGCACTTCTTGTGGAATATGCAAATGTTGTGCATTCAAGTGACAAAATCTACTCTAAGACAAGAATAAATTCCATACCAAATGAATATATATAAGAGATGTATTTGTGTACATAATCACTAGGCTAAATAATCAACATTTAATTACAAATCCCAAGAGCTACAAAGATGAACAAGTTTACATGGCTAGGGGTTGAAACCAACACCCTAGTAGAAGAGTTAGTTGCTCATGGTTGCCTTGCACCCTTCCATTGATGAAGAAAGTGAAACTTCTTGGTCTGGTTCAGCTTCTCCTCTTCCTCTCCCGAAGGTCTCTCCTCAAGTATTCTGATGTGTGTTGAGAGATATGTGAGATATGAGAGATATGGCCCTTTTTGTGTGCTTTTTGGCTTCCTTTTCAACCTTGGGCCCCACCATATATATATATATATCACTATATATATCTATTGCATTAATAAGGCCCCCAAGAGTCTTGTTCAAGTCAGACAATCCCCCTAAGTCGTGCAAAAAGGGGGATTTTGTTGCAAGTGGGAGAGCAGGTGAGCAAGTGGCCAAGTGGATTCTGCAGAATCTCGATTGATCGAGATTGAATCTCGATTGATCGAGATTTCGATCAATCGAAATGAGATCTCGATCAATCGAGATTTCGATTAATCGAGATCAACATCTCGATTGATCGAGATGCCTTTGACTGCATTTTCTGATTTCTTCCCTTGACTGCAGAAAGCTTCAAACTTTGCTCCATTTACTCCAATACCTGCAAAACATCAAAAACACAAAAATACCGTAAACATATCTCGGTAGACGCAAAAACGGAACTAACATATGCACTAAAGAGGGTTCAAATGCATAGAATTGAACACTTATCAATTATCATAGTGAGTGCCCCCAGAGGCACATGATCCCACCAGTGCCAGTAGTACCGATAGGGGATAGGGCATGCTACTATTATAAGCAACCTAAACATATCAAGGCTAACTGCCCACAAAGGCAAAATGCAAGGAAAGGGACAGGATCTTAGCGACAGCTTGGTGACGAGGTATGTTTATGAGTTGTAGTCCGAGGATTAGGTTATTGGTTGTTTAGATACAACATGTATCATATCATGCATTATATCTGTTTATATGATTTAGCATATTGTATGTTATGTGCTATGTAGAATATGTTATATATGTGACTGAGCATTACATTTTAGTGTTTTCTTGTGCGTCACATGATTAGTAGTGACATGTAGTCACCACTTAGGAATCTCAAATTTTGAGATTTAGTGAACCTAGGTGGAGGTTTGGAATTGAGTTAATTAGGATGCTGAGATTGATATGATTATTGCTTACACTTTTAATTACATGCTAACTATAGATTGAATTGGTATTATATGTGTAAGCATGTTGGGGGCTGTATACAGGTACAAGTGTATAATATTGAATTCTCTTGTTGTGCATATAGTAAAATGCCACTAAGAAGGGAGCGAGATAGAAGCGCCGATACTCCACAGGATCCATTAGATGAAACACAGTTCATGCGTGACATAGTAAACACCATGAGGCAGATAGGAAGAGAAAATCAGGAAGAGAAAGTTCAGACACAACCTAGGTTGTCTTAAGTAGACAGATGGTTGCAATGAAAGAATACGTGAAGTTTAAACCACCTACTTTTGAGGGTGGATGTGATCCACCAGCGGCGGAGAGTTGGTTTGATCAAACCTACAAGCTTATGGCTGCTTTCGCCATTGATGAGGACCTAAGGGAGGGAGTGGCAACGCTTCATTTACAAGGAGAAGCCAATCGGTGGTGGCAATTCATTGGAAATACCCACAACACCGAGACTATGGAGTAGAACACCTTTAAGAGGTTATTCTTTGATAAGTTCTTTTTGGCTTCATAAAAGACTGGATGAGGCAAGATTTTATAGACCTAGTCCAAGGGGACATGGATGTTATAGAGTACGAGACCAAGTTTACATCCTTGGCTCGTTCTGCACCAGAAATAGTGAATGAATGGGAATTGAAGGTAAAGAAGTTTGTGAAGGGATTGAAGCCCTCTATTAGGAAAAGAGTGTTAGTTCTAGGTTTGAAAACCTATAACAAAGTAGTTGATAGAGCTCTAGTGGTAGAAGAAGATAATAGAGATACCCAAAGGATATGGGACTCTAAGAATCAGGCTAAGAGTACTGGAATATTTTCGGGTAGCTAGGTAAGGAAGAAATAGAGAGGTGGTACCTCATTTTCTCAGGGGCAATAGAGGATTAGCTCGACACTATCAGCGTCCTTGCCCACGGGATCTTCACAATCAAAAGTGGTGTGTCACCACTATTAGCAGCTGGGTCACTATAGGTCTGAGTGTCCCAGCATACAGTTGGCACCAGTGGTGGAACAGATTTGTTATCACAGCCACCAGACTGGTCATATCAAAGCAGAGTATCCTTGGAGATAGAGTGTACAGAGTGGAACAAGATCTCAACAGTTTACCACTCAGCTTCTGGTAGGTCAGCCTAGTTTTAGGGCATCATCGCCACTGCAGCTTGCTCAGGGTTCACAAGCAGGGAGGAGGATCAATCCTAATGTGTCAGACCTATAGTCCAGGTATCAGAGGACTAGTCCATAGGAGCTCTGAGGTATGATCATGGTTTCTAGATTATGAGTTAGAGTATTGATCCATTTGAGCATCATGTGATAAATTATGAGTTGTATATTGCATCTATTACGGCATGTTCAGTTTTATATGCTAGACAAAGTAGGTGATGTGCTAGGTAATTAGCGTGATTTATGTGACTATACGAATGTATAAGTGTTCACATTATGAATCATATGATATATGTAGGCACGTTAATATTGCCTAAAGATTCTAGTTTTGGGGATTTGATGAGATAGGCCAAAGAATTGAGTTTGAGTGAACTCACAGTAATTGAGAAGTAGGAATGGTGGTAAACTCTAGTTGTGAAAGTCTAGAACCTTGAGAAAGGTTTAATGTAGTGTTTTCCATATAGGAAAAATTGGAAACTGATTGTGGTCACGGGTTTGAGGGAACTAAAGTTGGGAGGACAAGTATGGCATATTGCTGGGGTTGGACTAATGAGGGAAAATGGCCCGGCCGGACATTTTTATTTGATTAGTGTTTCTCTTACAATATGTTACATCCAAATAGTTATGGAATTGACTCATTAGGTATTGACGAGTAAGGAAATGAGATTTGAATGGTTTAGAGCATGAAAGATTTTACTCATAAAGGGGAATATGACTAAAAAAGGTCTATATGATAAATTACCGAGGTGTACGGTTGCAGATAAGTAAGAAAATGCTTATCAAATGATTCACGATGATAAAAGTAGATTAGTTTTAAGTTACTCTTGATATAGGAACGTAGTACTTGTTAGAGTACTTGAGGAAACAGTTTAAGGTTCTCGAGAAGTGACATATTTCAAAATGGTTGTCAAGAGAAAATGTCCTTAAGTCACAGTTTTGCCTATTGACATATCTATTGCGCTGGTTATTGTCAATATTGACGCATCCATTGGAGTAATGGGTGTCTTGAAGACACAGTTTTGTCTATTGACACGTCAGTGAGGATGATGTTATTATAAGGACACAATTTTGTCTGTTGACACATCAGATGAGGGATATGGCCCTAAGAGATCAAAGTTTTGATCATTGTATAGGATTCGACTTAGTTTTGGAGCATGATTAGTTTTGACGTCATGAGAGAATGATGGTGATAACACCGTTAGTTTTATGTTAATCATTGACCAAAGGACAGGTGTGATGTGTAGGCAGTAAGATTTCTGCTGAACCATACCTCATGGTACTGGTAAAATGGATAGGATCCAAGGATCTATAGAGTTATTGGCCCTAGGCCAGGTACAAGAAATGTGGGTTAGATTTGTACACGTAACGTGATCTAATGAAGAGATTATTAAACTTGAGACTCAAGGTAAATGAGTTGGTGGATAGGAGTATGCACCCATACTTTCACTGTCATGAAAGTGGGTTGATTTTAGTTTTAACCCTTCCTGAACTTGGCTTAGGAAGTGATAATTGACGTGAGGGTTTACAGTGTAATGTTTACACCACATTTTTGGTGATATCTGGATACATATATATATAGGTGAGGGTGATAGTAGCTAAGGTGTTTCATAGACTCTGAGTGAAGTTGTGTATGAGGATGACCCAGAACCTCATTGGTTAAGGAACGAAATCGAGCCTTAAGGATCGACAAATCGAAAGCTTTTACCGAAAGTAAAAGGGAGATAAGAGGGGTCAATAAAGGTTTGTGATGAAGTTTGGAGACTTGGAGTATGTTCCTAATTTCGAGAACGAAATTTCTTGAAGGTGGGGAAGTTGTAGGGACTGTGATTAATTTTGGTCATTTTTTCAATTTTACATCATTTTCGCTTTAGACGCGTTTTGAATGATGTAATGGACATTCTGATAGTGAAAAATATGTTTGAAAATATGTTATGAAGTTTTTTGAAGTATTCAAAAGATTTAGAGAAGTTTGACTTTTTTGTCAAACCGGACCCCAAGATGTAGTCCGGTTGGGCCCGGAAATCCAAAAAATTTTGAAAAAATAATTATTTTCGAGATTGACTTAGATAAAATGTTTAATGAGATAAGGAAGTGATTTTGAGATCATAGGAGTTTTCAAATTTGAAAATAGAGCCGGGAAGGTACGTTAAGTGGCCCGAGGGGCATTTTAGTCTTTTTGCAATTTTAGGGATTTTGTAGAGACCGTGCCCAATTTTGGCCCCTTTTTTGAATTTTATATCATTTATTTCTTTTAGTACATTTTAAATGATGTTTAATATGTTTTGAATGCGGGAAACATGTTTAGAAGATTGGAATATGATTTTGGAAAGTTTTGGAAACTTTTGAAAAAGTTTAACTTTTTGTTTAACAGGGGTCCTGAGATGAGGTTAAGTGAGTCTAGGAATTTCAGAAAAATTTCAAGAAATTTTATTTTTTGGCTATAAACTAAACGAAATGTTTAGAGTGTCATGGAAGTGATTTCAAGGCCAATAGAGTTTTCGGGAATTAATTCGGAGGTCGGGAGGGTATGTTAAGTGGTCCGGGGACAAAATGGTCTTTTCGTACCCCTAGGAGTGAAATAAATATCCCAAGGTCTGGGATATTTCATATTTACAGATCTCACTCTCTCTCTCTAAAAGTCAACACTTCATCTCTCTCCCTTCTCTCTAGAATTTGGAAGGCTTAATGTGTGATTTGGAGGTAACCGAAGAAGAAAAGTGTGCAGAGGACATCAAGGGCTTCAGTTTGAATCGATCAAAGTCCATGTTTCGTAAAGTTAGGATGGCTAGGATTTCTTAAAGTGGGATTCAAAGCCTAAGATTTGAGGTAGGGGTGTTAGACTCGTCTTTACTTTGATCTTATAGGTCACTTTTATGTGACAAGAAAGATAGATTCGATTTCTTGAGCCTATGGTTATGTATATGTGTATATATATGTATACCAATGTGATTTATAAATGTATAGATGTCTAACATGATAGTTAGGACTTATATTTATTGTGTATGTACAAATGAGACTATGAATGCTTTTGATGAAAATGTGTTCATCTGGTGAAAACATAAAAATATGAGTTCTTATAGACTTGTGCATGAAAGATATGATTTTTCTTATAACATGCATAAGCACAATGATTTTTATGATATGAGTGTGATGACATTATGACAATCTTGAGGTGAAAGGAAAATGCATTCATTGTGTGAAATAAGTGCATTGATGTGATTATGTGCACTATATGAAAGCGAATTTTTGGAGCGTGACAACATTGAGAATTAAGATGATGGAATGGTCCCTAGGGTGGAAGACCCAAAACTTGGCCAAGAGGAGGCCCTCCCTTCGGGTTAGCAACCCGATAAAGTGTAAGCAGAGTTTGGGTACCGAAGAGACCCTTACTATGGATGTGGTGTGATAAGCTAATCCCCATTGAATTGATTTTTGAATTTATGTGGCGTGAGTTATATATATAAATTGAGACTTGCTCAATTTGATATATATATATGTGTGTGTGTGTGTGTGTGTGTAAATGCATTGAGATGTGAAGTATCACGCATGATTTGAAAAACGTGTTTGTTTATGGGTAATGAGCATGTATACTTGTCATATAGATATGTAGCGATTTCATATGCACTCATGCATAGCTGACGAGTTAGAGTGGGGATGGGTGGATCATTTCTACTGAGGTGTGAAAGGATAAAAATCACCCCCCTATATATAAATTCTTTTCAGATAAGGCACCAATGGAAGATGAGGCATGATTGGCTAGGTGGACTCTTGAAGTTCTTTTGAGTTTTGACATTTTGATATGTATATTGATGTCCATACCGGCTTGTGGCATGTGGACTAGATGGAAAGCATTGTATTTATGTTTTAAGTGTGTTGATATATTTTAGTTCATACGTAATGACTATATATTGATTATATGTGACTTTTGGTGTATGAATGGAAGAATATAGTTTTGACTTCCATTATGTATTATATTGTGGGAATGGAATGAATGATGGAATTTTAAGTTCTTATGTATGATATTGAGAGAATGAATGTTAGAGACTAGATTTGTGCATTCTTACCATGCTATGATCATTATAGATCAATTATGGTTGTTTTGATTTCAAGGATAAAGTGGCTTTGAAGCAAACTTGAGAGGTTCATGGACTTTGCTTCTTTGAGACCCAAATCTATTGACTTTGTGTAGTTTTGATCATGTTTTAAGTTTGATTATGATTTGGTATGATGGTGTAGTGATTTATGCTTGAAAAATTAGGTTTTGAGGCATTTTTTGACTTTCGGTCGAGTGCCCTCTGCATCGGTCGACCGAAAGTGAGAGATCCAGAGAGTTGGAACATCTGGGAACCTATTTTGGGTGATTGAAGAGGGTTTCAGTCGACTGAAAGTGCAGTTTCGGTCGACTAAAACTACTCATTAGTCGACCAAAGGAATCCGGGAGCTGCTTAGGTGTTCCTGCTTGACTTCGCAACTTTGAAGGGGCATAACTTCTTCGTTTTAACTTCGATTTGAGTGATTCATTTTTGAAATTGAGTTTTTTTTATTCTCTATCCAATGGTATAGGTTTTAGATTCATATTCCATTCATAAAGGGTCGTATGTCCGAAAAGCTGCAAGCCACCTCTAGCTGGCTATGCAAGTGAGGCATGGTTTAGGCCCGTAGCAGTTGGTTGAGATTGAGATATGTATATACATGTGTAGGGATAGATTTAAGCTTCCACATTTGTATAGAATTGTTGTGAGGTGATGATGTGATAACACCGTTCACCCTCGGGTTCTAAGAGAACCGAAAATCGGGGTGTGACAGATTTAAAGGGGAAACTTAGCTGAGATATTTCAATTCTCACATATCATGCTCAGCTGCTCTTTCTTTCTCTTCTTTCCCCCTCTACCTTCTCTCTAACTTTTGAAGGCTTGACGCTTGGATTTGGGATTTGTCGAAGAAGGGAGATACGTAGGGGACGACTAGGGCTTCAGTTTGAACCGAACAAAGTTGCAATTCGGCAAGGTAGACATTGTTATAAATTTCAAGAAGTGCTTGTACAACCTTCAAACTTGAGGTAGGGGTTCTCCTTCTCATTTATATGTCAATTCTAGAGTTTTGGGTGAAGCGATGAGAGCTAAGGGGGTGTGTATTGCATGATTTAGAGTGGTAAGAGGGGTGTGATATGTTGGGTTTCTACTTCTCTTAAATCTTTAGTGAGTAATAAATATGTATATGGTAGTATACATGTTATAAGGGGTGTAAATGTGAGAAATTATCATGTATGCTTATATGCTAGGTTTTGTGCACTTATGTGAAAATGGGATATATTGGACATGTATGTGTTATGTGTTACTATGTGAGTTAAATGCATGCTATCTTTATATAAAAAATGTGTGCCTTGGTGAAGTATGACTAAAATGTGCTTAAGTGAGTTTACGAGCATATGTAAGTTGTATGCTAGGTATTACATATATAGGTAAATATATGTGTGGCTTGTGGAGGTGAATTGCATGCTAAGTATTTTCATAACTAGCTTATGCATCGTGAAGCATGAATATTGAATACTTAATTCATTGTTATATGTTCGAAATGCATATAGGGGGCCGTTGTGAAAAAATTAGGAGAAGGGTGGTTAGAATACCTAGAGTAGGTCAATACTCGGTTATAGGATTGAAGTGGTCAAATCACCTTGGAGTAAGTAAATACTCAGTGATGACTCCGAAATGACCTAATCACCTTGGAGTAGGTAAATACTCGGTGACGATGGTCTAATTACCTTGGAGTAAGTAAATACTCGGTGATAAATTCTAGAAAGGGGCCAAGTCACCTTGGAGTAGGTAAATACTCGGTGACAGTGGTCTAATCACCTTGGAGTAGGTAAATATTCAGTGATAAATTCTAAAAGGGGGCCAAGTCACCTTGGAGTAGGTAAATACTCGGTGACGGTGGCTTAATCACCTTGGAGTAGGTAAATACTCAAGGACGGTGTTAAATTTCTGGGGGTGGGGGGGGGGGGGGAGGGAGAGTCCCAGGTCACATGGTTGGTAAAAAGCATGTTAGGGTGTCGGATTAAGTCCGTGAGAGAGACAAGGATATAACTTTGCTTAAATTATAATTATGAAGCATGATATGTGTTAATGCATTCTTACATATGCGTTGCTTGTGGACAAACATGTTATATGTTTGATGATACGTGTAATGTAGAGACATGCATTCATGTAGGTCGGTGTCGAGTCGACACTTAGGTGGATTGGGTTATCTCTAGTGAGCCACTATGGTGCTCACCCTTTTTTTCTCAAAATTCTTTTACAAATAAAGTGTCGATGACGGATAGGACTGGAGTGTCCAAGTGGAGCTCTCGTAGCATTTTAATATATTTTAGATATTGTATATATGGTGGCTATCCATGCCGGCCTGTGGCATGAGACTTCATTTTGAGTTGTAGTTATGTTTTGGATAAATGTAACTTGGTTGTATACTTGGACTATAATCTTATCATCTATGAAAAGAATATGAATTTGCTTATGTAATGCTTGTTGGGAGCATTTGGTTTCATTTGATGGACTAATGTAGCGATGGATGTTTTCAATATGAATTGAAATATGTTTATGATGGAGAATGATTCATATTGGTGTATGATTTGATTATGAGTATGATTTAGAACTTGTGAATGATGTATATTCCTTTCTTGTATGATTTAGAGGTTGTAAGAATGGATTATGTTAGTAGAAAGGACTTAGAATGCCAAAAATGGCTAATTGCATAGTTACAAGAGTTTTTGCAGGTGCATTAGTCCGAACATTTTGATGCATCGAACTTTCGATGCATCAAAATGACAAGTACGATGCATCGAAAAACCTACAGGATGTTTAGAATTCAAAAGTCCCAAGAGTGGTTTTTGGTCTATGCTTGTTCGATGCATTGAAATCACCACTTCGATATATCGAAATCATTATTCACAACATGCTTCGAAATTTGCCCAAACTTCAATCGAGCATAACTTCTTTGTTTTAAATTGGAATTGAGTGTGATTTTTTTTTTTTAAAATTGGGTATTTTTGGATCCGCTATCCAATAGTATATGTTTTAGTTTCAGGTTCCAATGACATGAAGTGTTGAGTCTTGAAAATGAGTGATTCATGAGTGTGAATAAAATGTAATTTTCACTAATGTGATATGATTTGATGTATGGCCCATTGTGGTTGGATAAGGTGGAGTTGTGCATGTCTATATGCAAGAATAGAGTTAAGCTCTCACAGTATTTGAGGGTAAAGATGATCCATTGGGCATAATGGATGGAAAGTCACCTCTGGTTCTTCTGGGAGTCAGGAGACCGAGGCGTGATAGTGGTGGTGCTTTGATGATGGTGGTGGTCCCGATAGTGGTGTGGTGGTGGTGGTGGCGTTGCTGGTGTTATGGGTTGGGGATGGTCGTGGCAGTGGTGCTCTGATGATGGTGGTGGTCCCAATGGTTGTGGTTTGAGGTGGTGGCGCCGCTGGTGGTTGTGGGATGGGGATGGTGGCGGCGGTGGTGCTCTAGTTGTGGTGGTTGTGTTCCCAGTGAAACTACCTAAAATTGTAAATGGACTATAATAGCCTTTAAAATAAGATAGTTATAACTAATATATCATTAACATATTTGTCTATTGAAAATTGGGGAACAATGTTATCCTCCTCCCAAAAGAGAAGATGTTAGTTTTACCATATATATATATATATATATATATATATATATATATATATATATATATGTTTGTGTTTATGAAGGTTAGGCAACAATATCTTGCTGGTCCAATAGTATGAAGTAGCCTAGAAAATAAAGCCTATCAATTGCAACATTCAAAACTAGCAAACAGCGAAATGGTTCTCTAAGACTCCGTTTGATATATGAAAATAACAAGAAAGGAAAATAAATGAAGTTTTTTTTTAAAAAAAAAAACATTAGGAGTTTGGATAGTTAGAAAATGAAAATTTTGAGCAACAATTATTTTTCATATCCACTTAACTTTCACATATAAATCTTCTAAAAAATATATAAGAAAATATTTATTTCTCAATAAAGTTCTATGAATTTAAAACAATGTTCTTTCTTATCTTGTAAATTTCATGCATTCCAAACCATGAAATGGTAATTTGTAACTTTAAAAAAAAATCATACTAACCAATGCATGTTAAAAAATTTATTTTTACCAGACCAGGGAAGTGAAGTCATCTACACACGTGTATGTACACATGTGTGTATAAAATAATAATAATAATAATAATAATAATATAATATACTTTCTTCACCAAATAGTTCAATTGCATGCTGCTCCATTTAAGTTCGATCCCTGCCAAGGGCGTAGACATGATTAGATTCCGGGGGTGCATTGTACTTAATAAAAAAAAAAAAACATTAAACTAACAAAACAAAAATAAATAAGAAAACAAATAAGATTGAATAACTTGTTTTTCATTGGTTTAATTTGTCTCAATCAATTTAACAATACATGATAGTCTTAATAGAATATTCAACATGATAAAATAATTTTTTTTTCAACTAATATCAACTAACAGTGTAATATAAAAAATAGTGTATTAATCAAGATTCAAATAGAATGTCATTATTTGCAAAATTTATAATAAAAAAAAATTTAAAAATATAAAATACAAACGTTGAGCTCATAAAATACATTAATAAATTTAAATAAGTAGAAAAGAAAAAAAAAGAATAAGAAGAGAAAAAATGTTACAACATCATGAGTGCAAAAAGAAAAATTTAAGGAAAAAAAACACAAAAAAAAAAAAAAGAAAAAGAAAAGAAAAATGCGAGAATTTTAAAGGGAGGTAACAGTTTTTTAAAAGAGAATCAAAAGAATTTGAAGAGTAAACAGAAAAGAATGAAAAAATTAAGAAATATTTTTATATATTGAAAATTTTAAAAAGACAATTAATATTTATATATATATATATATATATAATGAAAGTTGAAGAATTCTGACAATTGAAACTTTTCACGTAGAATAGTCAAATTTCACCGATCGTCCAACATCCTCTTTGATATTCTCATTGTATTTATATGATCTAATACAAAATTGACAAAGTCAATTTTTTCAGTTGCCACGTGTAACGTCTATGATTCATTCCATGGACCATTCCATACTAGATCATTCCTAGGCCACATGTAACTTTGTTAGTGGCCCACAAACTGAAGTTTATTTCACTTTGCTTGATTGCTGTTGTACGAAACACATTCTCCTCTCATTGACAAGTGTCAACTCCCTATTCATTTTGAGAATAAAAATATATTGTGACAAATTCCACGTGTTACTTTCTAATCAAACCATAGGCTATAAAATATTATGTATTAATCGTATGTATACGGTAAATAAACGTTAGTTTTATTTAGTGTTATTGTAAAATACTAAGAACACAATCCTGACCTGCCACCGAGGGATGTACAATACATGATGAAGCAGTAAGAGAATAAGTCTTTCTTACTTTGGAGATTTATTTATATATATTCTCCATTTGAGTACGTACAATACCTGAAGCAGTAAAAGAACCAAGTCCTTCTTACTTTGGAGATTTATTTATATATATTCTTTTCAAGGCAACACAACACAACCTCTTAGGGTCAGTTTGGTAGAAAAAATATAGAAGGAAAAGAAAAGAAAAGAAAAGAAAAGAAAGGAAAGGATTTGCAAGGTTATAGTTTTGTGTGTTTGGTATCAAATTTTTAAAGGAAAGAAAGGAAATGGAAGGATTTGGAGAGATAAATTAAGGGTGAATAGTAACTTTTGTTATCCTTTCAAAAATGGAAAGAAATTGAAGGAAAGGAAAGGAAAAACTACATTTTTTAATAAAACTTTGTTAATACCAATTTGGCTCTTATTTTGATAAAAACTAAAATTTATTCTTTTAAATATAAAAAGGTATAATGGTAAAAATTTTAAATTGTTTCCTTTCCTTTCTTTTCCCAAACATGTTAACTATTATTTCCTTTCTTTTCCTTTACTAATCAACCAAACACGATAAAAGCTTAATACTATCATTTCTTTTCGTTTCTTTTCTTTTCTCTCATTACTAATGTTGTCCTTTTTTTTCTTTTCTATTCTACCAAACATAGCCTTAAGAAAAAAACACTTGTTTGCAGTTCCACCACTTCCAAGATTTATAAATGTTATCTGTCAAGAAACTGGTCATCCAAGTCTTAAGTGCACGCTTAAGATAATTATATAACTAACATTACGCTGACAATACAACCACCTAGCACTAAGAATAAACATTTCCACTATTTAACCTTAACTATTCATAATAAAGAAGAAAACATAGATTATGTTAATTATGCAATCAAGGTAGGATCAGCTATTTTTTATCGGACATAATGTGGCAGCTAAGAAACAACGCATGCACAACAAAGAAAGCGTTAGCCAAAATGCGAATGTTGAAATGAATGTATGACAGGACAAGAAAAAGATAGAGTTAGAAATAAACACATTCAGTAAATTATTCAAGTAACAACCATCGAAGATGAAACGAGATAAATTGACCAAGGCGGTTTGAAAATCTGCAAAGAAGACCACTAGTAAGGAAGTGTGACAGGATCCACATTACATTCAACGGAATGTGAGGAGAAGAAGAGAGAAAAAATTGATCATACGTAGAGTTCATTAGGAAAGATATGGTAACACGTGATTTGACGGAGGCTATGTTCCAGGCATGTTCTCTATCATATCCTACACATTTCTGGTACATAATTTGGTCACTTAGATGAGGCCCGAGGCATTGCATCTTCCATATAGATAGTTTTAGTTCCATGTCAATAAAGTATGCCAAGTAGTTCAACTTCTGAAACTCGACTCCAATGCAAGAAGCAACCACGTCTAAATCAGCTTCTAGTGCAAGCAAGATTAAGAACATAAGACTTCTAGCTTGAGCAAAACTAGGAGTCAAAATGAAAAACAAGTTTAAATCAATTGCCTCAGATTATATAGGAGGTGTTCATAAAAACAGAAAGAGATTTTTAGGTCAGTAGGATTTATGGTGACAAATTTTCTAGATAGTCTGCACTTTTGCTTATTTGTTAGCATAGTTTAGAAGTTGTCAAATGTTAATTAGTGTTGATTATCTTTCAAGTTGAAGATGGAATATATGTTGCAAGAAAGGGTAATTTGGTAATCTTCATCAACTAAGGGTAAAAAGATAATTTGACACAATGATACACTCTCACCAACTAAACTGTACATGCATTGCACATCTAATACATATTTTTTTAGAGAAATCCTTGTGAGGTTTTTGTGTGCGCATCTTTCTTTTACATTCATCACATGCATTAGCTTTGGTAAGTGTGTAAGTGTTGAAACTACAGCTAAGTACTCTCAAATATATATTCTACACATCAGTTCAATCCATAACCAGATTGACAACCGGACAACTAGAGAGCACATTCATGAGGAGCAGTTGTTGTAGATGAGCGAGTATATGGCCAAGAAACTTTCAGGAGAAAGTTTGGCATCAAATGTGTCTAGAGGTAACTAGGGGTTTGAGGGTTACCAAACTGTAACCTAGGTACTTGATAGTGGATTTGGTTTACCGGGACTAGATCTCGTTGTTTTTTTCGTTCTTATGGTTTTTCACATAAAAACCGGGTTTCCATTGTTTACAACTATATTGCTTTAAATTTATGTGGATTCCATGATTTTTACTTTATGCTAATTTAATTTTCTGTTAATCCAGTTTCATATTGAAATTTGGTTAAAATAAATAAATTGTTCTACAAGACCTATTCACCCCCTGAGGTCTAGATCAGTGGACCTTGCGCAACTATATATCAGAGCCTCATGTTCCGATTCATATCACTTTCTGAGATAGATGAAGAGGATTGAGCTTTTTGAGAGCACCGCACTGGAATTGAATGGAGGATTACAATGGTGAACAGAAAAACCTAGCTCTATTTTCATTTGAAAGGGGAATGGATGTCTTATTGAGAGTGATTATGGAAGAACCTTTTCATAGAGGAGAGCAATAGGCTGGTTTGAAGAGCAAGCTTGAAATAAATGTAGAGCTCATTCATTCAAAGCAGAAAAAGTGTTCTCTGGGTAGCTGCTGAGAGGGCATATGACACAATGAAGCTTTGTGACTCTGCCATTTTTGACGACATTGATTGTCTGACAAGAAGGTGACAGCCACTTACCATAATATATAGTTTCAGTGTACTGTAACCATATCTTAAGAAAAGTATCTAATTTCAAACATTTTTTATTATGTCATGGTTATTATTGCATGACCAAGATAAGGGCTAGTCAATAGACAACATGGTAAAATATTAAGCATAGTTGGAACAGGAATGTTGAAAAGGATGGGTGGAAAAACAACAAAGAGAATGAATGATGAGAAGACAGATCGTGCCAATTATGTAAAATTAATTCATCTAAGAACCTGTGCACAAGCACTAAAAAGAAAACAGCTTAAGCTATGGAAGCCGTAGAGTATTATTCACCAAAAAGCACATTGAAATGCAAAGACGGTGAAACGGCAACACATTAGAAGTAGGAAATAAACTAGAAGGCTATGATTTAAACTAATCTAATAAGATGATCTAAAAGTAATAAAAATCTAGTGCACAATTTGAGAGAATATTCAAAAAGCCTTGGACAATTCACTAACCTACCAATCAAAGAATTACTCAAACCTGTAATTATCATTATTTAGTTTCACTGCACTCTTGAACCACCTTAAGCAGCCCAATAGACAAATTTATTTGGAAGTCCATCATTCACGTGCACAAACCCACTAATGATTTATTTTAGGAGGTGGTTGTATCGTAAGGCTTTCAATCCAGATTATTTGAAGCTAGAACTTACTTTTACTAGTATCTAAAAGATGATGCCTCTGAATTACCCACATGATACAAAGCCCAACAAGTTATGCTATCTTATCAACTTGGAGAGATTTTTTCTTTTTTTTTTTTTTTTTTTTGGGAAAAGTAAGATTGTATTAGAAAGCATCCAATTAGGGAACTCAGCATGCAAAACAATATAAGAGCCAAATAGGGCCTCTAACCCCTTAATATGTCCAAAAAATCAATTATCTCCCCCATAGATTTACAATTTCTTCCATAAATTCAAATGAAAAAAAAAAAACTAATAATAGAAAATTTCAGTGCTCCAATAGAAGTCTCCTCATCATCGAAGTATTTCCTATTCTGTTCCCTCTACAAGCACCACCAAACACACAAGGGTGCCACCCTCCAAATCATAGGCTTGGGAATCCACTATAAAACCTCTCCAAACCTCAATAATAACTATTGAAGTTCGAGGCATAACCCACTTGATCCCAAACAAAGCCAAAATCATGCTCTAACTGTCACTAGCCATGGGGCAATGCAACAGGAGATGGTCTACTGTCTCTTCATCCCTCTTGCACATGCAGCTCCAATTGAAAACTATCTATCTCCTCCTCCTCAAATGTTCAGAGTCAGAATCCTCTCCAGATTTGTCATCAAAGCAAAAAAGACACTCAGAGGGAGGGGCCTTCATGCACCACACAACCTTTCCCAGGAAAGCAAGTCCTGGGAAATTCGAGAGGTCTCTATAGAAAGAGAGCACATCAAACCTCCCCTAAGAAGAAAGAATCCACATTTGGGAGTCAGACACTCCACCGTCCACCTCTTGGCGATAAAGAATCTCCAAGAACCCAATGGTGTCCTCCACCTCCCAATCCTGGAAATGCCTTGTAAAGCGAACATCTAAAGTCATCCTCCCTCTATCAAGCTGATAAGAGTCGGCCACTAAGGCATGCTTATCCACAACAATCTGAAAAAGTCTGGAGAAGGTGCATGGCAACGAACGATCACCACACCAGATGTCCTTCCAAAAGTGAATGCCCTTACCATCCCTGACCTTGAATTTGATATGTTTTAAAAATTCATCCCACCCCCTCCGGATGAACTTCCAAATATCGATCCCTCTTGGAATCCTCACCTCAAGAGATCAGCAACCACCCCTCTAAAGCCTTTGCCTCTCCCCTCCAAATCTCCAAAACCACTTCCTTAAGAGAGCCTTGTTGAAAGGCACCAAACTCCTAATCCCCATGCCAATGTAACATGAGGTGGTCTATCGTCTCTTCATCCCTCTTGCACATGCAACACAAGTTGACAATAATCTGTCTCCTCCTCCTCAGTTTGTCTCGAGTCAGAATTCTCCCCAAAACTGTTGTCCAAGCAAAAAAATATCACCTTTAGTGGGGCCTTTGTGCGCTATACGACCTTCTACGGGAAAGCAAGTCCCGGGAATTCAAGAGGTCTCTATAGAAAGAGAGCACATCAAACCTCCCTTGAGAAGAAAGAATCCACACGGGGAGTCAAACACTCCACCATCCACCTCCTGGCAATAAAGAATCTCCAAGAACCCAATGGCATCCTCAACATCCCAATTCTGGAAATGCCTTGAAAAGCGAACATTCCAAGTCATCCTCCCGCTATCAAGCAAATAAGAGTCGACCACCAAAGCATGTCTATCCACAGAAATCCAAAGAAGTCTAGGAAGGTGCATAGCAATGAACGGTCACCACACCAGTTGTCCTCCCAAAAGTGAATGCCCCTACTATCCCTAACCTTGAATCTGATATGTTTTAAAAATTCATTTCACCCCTTCTGGATGAACTTCCAAACATTGACCCCTCCTAGAATCCTCACCTCAAGAGAACACCAATCACTCCTCTCCTCCCCAAATCTGCTAGAAATAACCCTTCTGTAGAGCCTTTGCACCCCAAATCTCCACAACTAATTCCCTAAGAGAGCCTTGTTAAAAAGTGCCAGACTCCTAATGCCCAGACCACCGGACTGAATCGGCTTGCAAATCTGCTTCTAGTGAACAAGATGGTATTTAAACTCCTCCCCTATACCATTCCAAAGGAAGTTTCGCTGAAGCCTCTCTATCCTCCCAGCCATCGAAGAAGGAATTTGAAAAAGAGATAGGAAGTAGGACGGCTTGATAGCGTGCTCTTCATCAGGATGACCATCCCACCTTTCAAAAGATATTGCTTCTTCCACCTTTCAAGCTTCCTCTCATACCTCTCGACCACCAGGTCCCACCCACCCACTCCCCAAATACGAAATGGGAAAAGAGCCAACTCCACGGCCAAGAATATCTGCTAAGGAAGAAATCTCTGTATCCTCCCCTAACACTAGCACACTCTTTCCCACATTGATTTTTAGAATTGAAACCAATCAAAACACACCTCATATATCTCATTTGAGATAAGTCTACATAATAAAAAAAATAAGAGTATCATCTACAAACAACAGGTGGGAGATCTCCAACTGACTAGACTGATATCCACCCACTTTGAAACCTCTGATAAAGCCCAACAATTGTGCTACCCTCCTCATCAACCTACTGTGAGCCTCTATTGCAATGATAAATATGAAGGGAGAAAGCAGGTTCCCTGCCTCAAACCTTGTGAGCTGCTGAAAAAAACTAGTCAGAGACCAATCACGAGAACCGAGAACCTCACCGAGAAAATGCAAAACTCAATCCACTTCCTCCACCTCTTCCCAAATTCCATCCTTTCTAACAAGTAAAGCAAAGAAGCTCTAACTCACATGATCATACATTTTCTCAATGTCGAGCTTGCAAAGAACCTCTGGAATCCTACTACTCAATATGGAGTCCACACACTTGCGAATGCTAGCAATAAGGGTTGAATCTAAAATCTACCAGCCGTCAACAAAAGCATTTTGGGAATCTGAGATGATACCATCTAAAACATCCCTCAATCTTGAGGCAAAGACTTTAGTTATAAGCTTGTAAATACAACCCACCAATCTACTAAAGTCCCTCACATCAGACGCTCTCCCTTTCTTGGGGATGAGGTCAATAAAGGAAGCATTCATGCATTTCTCGAAGCAATCATGGGAGTGAAAAGCATGAAAAGTGCCCATCACCGTTACAACTCTTCAGCGCCAATAGCACTTCTTCGCCAAAAGACCTCTCCATCCCGTCTCTATCCACCTCTGAAATAGATTCAAAGAATAGTCCCCCAAGTTGGGGCCTCCAGCTAGCACTCTATATGTACAGTCTTTGATAGAAAGAGGCAACCCCTCTACACACCTCCCATAACACCTCCCCATCCACTCCAATCCTCCCAATGAGTTTGCCCCTCCGGTGAGCATTGGCAAGCCTGTGAAAAATCTCATGTTCCTATCACCTTCCTTGAGCCAAGAGGCCTAAGATTTCTGACATCACAAAATCTCCTCTGAAATAGCTATAGCCGCCTGACACTACTCCCTCCTACGTCTCGAAAAAACAAGCCATATATATATATAGGTATCGAATAAACAAGTCATTATTGACAACTATAATTTGTATGCTCATAGATGAGTTTAAGGGGGCAAAAAAACCTAAATTGATTAGAGGAACATTCAAGAAATTTCATGCAATGAAGTTCATGAATTCAATTGAAATTGATAATCAGCGTACCAAGTATTTGTATCCCATTGAACACAATTGCAATTAGATAGTACAACAATTTCCAAAAAGAGCGACACAAAAAATCATATATCTAAAACCCAGTACTAAACCATTATTCGTTATTATCTCTATTGCACTACCATAAATTGATAATTAATCCTCAACCATAACAGTTACATCATTAAGATAAAAAAGGAAAAGAAAAGAAAACCCAAATCAATTACGACAAAACCCAAAAGAACAAACCTCGTTAATCATTCAATTGTTCGACTTCAGCCTTCAACTGCTCAATCTTGAGACCCATAGACCTCTGTATAGCGGCCCTTTCGCTCTCCGGCAACTTAGATAACAGTCCCTCAAACATGTCCAAAACTTCTTTGACAGCGGTCCGAGCGCATTCAGCTTCTTCGTCGAAATACACGGTTTCTTTGGATTCCAAGGCCATCTCTATCTCCTCCCTTGCCTCTGCAAACTTGAGATTGATTTCGTCGACCTCTTTACTCGTATCAACACTGTAATTTCTCCTATTTGGGCAGAATAGGGTCGTTGGGTTTGAGCTGTTCGGATGAAGAAAATGATAGATTTTCTTGGGTTTTGGAGGTGGAACGGAATCTGAAACACATTGGTTTGAGATTGTTGCGAGTGATTTGAAAGAAATTGATGATCCGGGTATTGCAGATCTCTGAAAATGGTATCTAGTAAGCAATTTACAGAGAGACATTAGTGAACGTTGATGCATTTTCGGAGCAACAACGATAGAGAACAGAGAGCAAACTAACCGAAAAAAAGAACAGTGAGCAAAAAATTGAAAACCCTCAATAGTCAATGTGGCTAAACGGTAATGCAGTGGAGCTTAATCTAAGACGGGTTTTGAAACGTGTATGATTATAATGGTTGGTGGTCCAAGAATTTGGTCTAGTGGGCAGAGTTTGGGCCTAGATATGGTAGGCCCATATACAAGAAATTGGGTCTGGAGAGTAATTCAACTTACCTATTACACGCATGTTTGGATTGGCGTATGGAAAGGGATTTTTAGCTTTTCAAACTCAAAAGTTATTTTAGAGAATGTTTGAATTAGTAAGACTGAAGAGTTTTAGAATTCAAAAAGAGCTTTTAAAGAAAGCTAGTGGATACCAACTTCCTCATTTAGCTTCTATTTCTCTTTTTCTTCTGTGTAAAAATCGAAATAAAAGCTCTGCTAAACAGACGTACGTAAATAAACAAAATAAAGGCTCAATGTTAAGGCTTAATTGAAGGTCACCAAAACCACTAACAGTTTTAACTGTTATAAAGGACCAAAGTCAAATCTCAATCCAAACCTTAACAAATCCTCCAAATCCAACAACCCCACTTATAGATAGAGTTATATAAATACTTTCCTACACATATGAAGCCTTCATCAGATATCTGATGGCTCGCGCACTTCTCTTGATACACTGGAACACAACCACAACTCAAGCAGGATTGGCTGCAGTGGCCTTTCTCTTTTGTGGCTTTGCACTGTTCATGTGCGCTTCTCATTCGCGCAAATGGCGTCAATGGAAGGCTTGCTATGGCTGCCACAATCACGATCCTGTCATAAAACTCAACTCCAACGGAATGATTCATGGAATCCAATTCAACAACGGTGAAAGGAGTGGTGAAGTCTCGGTTTGGCAGAAGAACATACTGATGGGTGGGAAGTGTCAGCTCCCAGATTTTTCTGGCGTCATTATCTATGATTCTGCTGGTAACGTCGTTGCACCTGCCAAAACTACTCGTGCGTGTCCAGTGGAAATGATCACTAACGCAGAGTTTAGAAATCAAAATTAAGTGCCAATTGCTGCTTTAGAGTGTCTATGAGCTCTTGCTCCTTGTAAATTTGGCTTGGAAATCCCTTTTCAAGATAATAATAATAACGTGACATTCTTCCAAGGATCACTTTGCCAAGCTCATTGATATGAAAAGGATGTATTCTGAACCTAAGGCTCAGTGTTTTTGGATTGTTAGTTCTGCCTTGAGTGTGTTGTACTAATAATTGGCTGAAAATTGAAATCAACCTCCAAAAAAAAAAGTTGGGGGAGAGATGAAATAAGGTGCAATTTCTTAATAAAACTCAAACTAACCACTCCATCTATAATAATACCAAAAGTTAAAGCTTGACGTCCCCAACACAAGACACTGGCATTGTTAAGAAAGCTGCAGGCACTTCTTTTATCCCTAATTCACTTGTATAGCCATGTATTTTCACCAGCAATGGGGGCAAGACAATTGCATAATTTAACAGCCAGAACAAAAGCCAATGATCCACAAAAATGAATTTAAGGTAAATGAATTTAACAATACATTCAAGTGCACACTTTAGAAGGCATTTAATTCAAATATGATCCACACGCCATGACTGCAGTCAACCTACCCTCAATGACTCTTTGGACGAAGAATTCCGCCCCCTAAACCCAACAACATTTAGTTTTGAAGATGTAGATTTCACACCAGATTTTCTGCTTTCTGGCTGTTTTCTCACACCAGATTTTCTGCTTTCTGGCTGTTTTTTCACACCAGACATCGTTCTTTTTGGGTTACTAGCACCTGAAGATTTTAATGACTTAGACATCTTAACTGCCTTCTTCATGGATTTGGATGGAACAGACACTTTTCCATACTTCAATCCTGAGACTTTTTTCGCAGATAAAACCTTTCCATGGACACTAGAAGATTTCACTGATGCAGCTTTAGTCTTGTTTCTCTGATTTGAAACTTTTACCAGCCCCTTCTGCCCGTTTATCCGGGACCTGCCAATTTCCCTCTTGACGTTATCTGCGGTTAGAGATTCCAAGCTCTCATTCTTCATTATGGCATCCTCAATTCGGGAGGCTAAAATCAGGTCCCTCTTTGTGACCAAACTTGTTACTTTTCCTATTAAGAAAAAGGGTTTCTTGATTGAGCAACTGAAAAAAATAAAAAAGTAAAAAAGAACCGCCAACCTCAAATGACAGGGATTTCCTCCACTTGAAATCATATAAAGAGTTGTTATTTATAATTCATCCTGACATATAAATGCTCAAGAATGAATGCAATAGAATTTATTACATACATAATATATAGAAGTTTCTCAATGATGCACCTGTTAAAAGAGGATGAGTTGTTTGCTTAGAAGGTAATCGACAAACAGGCCAACCAAAGCTTACGTGGGATGAAGTAATTAAAAATGATTTCAAAAAATTAAATATTAGAGAAGACATGGTGTATAATAGAAAAGAATGGAAAAGATAATTCATGTGCCCAACCCCATCCGTATGGGATAAAGGCAAGGATGATTATAATGATACTATAGATGCTTCAACCAAATTTATGTGCAATATTTCATTCCCTTTGAGCTCAAACTATCAAGTTGATTAATTGAATCCACAGAACCATTGTGTTTACATGAGCCCTATGCTCACTTCTATTTCTTATTAATATTGGAAAAATAGAGAATTAGATCCATACCTTTTGCACCCATGCGAGCAGTTCTTCCAGTTCGATGGAGGTAGTCAATCTAAAAAGTTGAAAAAAGAACAGGGATTTTAAACTTCCAAATGTAGAAAAAGGAAATTGAAATGCAAAATAATGAGAATGCTAAACAAAGCAGTAACCGAAGGTGCTTACAGAGTTCAAGGGAAAATCAAACATAATAACGTGATCTACATCCATGTCCAGTCCCCGAGCAGCCAAGTCCGTGCAGACCAATGTGGGACAATCTCCATCTTCACTCTTAAACTTATTGAGGTTTTCAACCCTATTTTAAGACAAAATAGTCATACTGAAGACAGGAGATAACAACGCTAGTAATTTCAAATACCTTACAAGTTTACTTGATAGATAACAACAACATTTTTTGTTATTATCACTATTAAGAGAGAGAAAAGAGGGGAAGCCCGTTACAGTTTTTTACTTCAGAATATAAAAAACTTAATGCCTTTGTTATAGTAGAGCTTTACACACGGAACAATTGAAAAATTAATAGGCATGTAGATCAAGAGGACATCTAATAAGATATAAATTTCCACATCCTAAAAGAATCACTCTTTTGATATATATATACATACATATATATATATATATATATATATATATATATATTTGTTCTCGTTTTTCTTGTTCTGTAGGGAGGAAGAGAGGGCATTTTTAAGGCTGTTTGGTAGTATATATGCTCATATTTTGACTCGCAATGATGCATGGTGATTCATTTTTCACCTAAAACTAAAAAAATCTACCAGGTATATAGATGCTTTTCCAATTTTCATGCAAGCACGCAGGCACAGAGACATATTGCTGATAATTCTTGTCTCACCTTTGTTCTGCTGGCACCTCTCCATGGTAATTTACAGTAGATATTTGATTTTCACTAAGAAAGTGATCCACAGCACGACTAGAATTCAATGTGTTACAGAACACCATCACTCTGTTTCCCTTTGTTAAACTTGGCTCGAGAACCTGCATTGACATCATCATATCACCCACTGAGATTTTTACCCTTTTGGTAGAATACCTTATTTCAGAACTAACACCAACTCAATTGTATCACATGATTCAGTGTTCAATTTTGCAGATAAACTCAAATAGTTCTACTTAAAATGTTTAACTAAACTCAATGGGGGAATGGAACCATTTGGGTCACAAAACATACAAGCTGTCATGGCCTCCAAGCAACCAGATTAGACAGCAGAAGCTACCATGAATTTTAAACATGAATGAATTTGCAAGAATAAGTACAGGTGAAGCTGATGGAGAATAATGTGGGACAAGGTGGATAAAGAAGATATTATCACCAATTTCCATTAGAAGATATTGCAAACTTGAACAAAATGGTGACTGGTGAGAAAGGATTCATATTAGAAGTTCCAACATACGTAGTTGGAACTAAGCTATTTGGTGTCAAGTTGATGTCACTTATTTAGGAAAAAGGAAAAGTTGATGCCACTTGAACAGCTGATGTACAAATTGTATGGATTGATAGCAAGATTTCATTTTTCTTTTGATAAATTTGACATGGAAAGATCAGCAAACATAATGCATGTTTGGCAGTTAGCATTAATGAGTAACTAAGAAGCACCGATACGTATACAAGACACACAGATACGACACGACACAACAAATCGTAAAAAATTAGGATACGGACATAGCGGGGACACGGCAAGCAATAAATATATCTCTTTATATATATGATCCTAAATTTTAAGCATAATATTATATTTCATCAACCTAACAATGAAAAATTCACAAATCATAATAATTAATGAGCTTTAAAAATAATTAGTTTATCATTTAAAGAACTACATAATTGAATCTAATCCATAACAATAATAATAGTTGTTTTTAAAACAAACAAAAAAAACTTGAAATATTATATGTTATGACAGCCATATTTTTTTAAAATGTTTCAAAGAAGTCATTATATTTACACTTTAAACTATCTTTCTTTTCAAGACTTTCTGAAAACTCCCTAACGATATGATACGTGTGTCGGACACATGTCCATAGTGTGTCTATGCCTGTGTCTGTGGTGTGTACAAAAAAATATATATATCAAGACACATATTTTGGTGTGTCCGACACAGATTCTTCGACCTTTTAGGCATGTCCGTGCTTCCTAGATGAGTAATGAACATATGGACTCAATTGTCACCAATCACCCTCAATTAACGTGAAGATGTTATTTTTCCATTTAGCTCCAATGATTTGAACAAAGAAATCCATACTCTTGCATGCATTATGATATATATATATATATATATATATATTTCACAAAAAAAAACAATAATTGCAATAAAGAAAATTCCTTGAACCTTCGCACTTGGCCAACACATTGCTAGGATGCAGATATCCTAGAACCACTTCCAAAACAATTTAGGTCCTTGTGCGCTAACATCAAATGTTTTCCAATTTAGTTCCACAGTTATTGAGTTTAGCCATTGAAGTATCAAAACTTAGGTACCATAGTATTATGAATAAGATAAACAAGTATCAATCAAGATAAACCGAATTCGTCAAGAGTATTATAGCAACATGAAATATATTTTGGATCCTTCTACTGCACTCCAGGCACATGTCTGTGTTTGGCAAGCTATATAGGAACATACTTCAATACTACTACTTCCACCAATATCATTCCCACTGCCATCAACAACCACTATAGAAGTTGGTAACTAATACAGAATAATTGAATGTCCAAAGAAAAAACAGACCTGTAGCAGTGACTCCAGCTTGTTTTCAGAACCCGAAAGTTTGATAAAATCATGACGAGCAGAAGCAATCTTCTTATGCAGTGTTGAAGTGCACAGATGTTCAATTCCATGAAACTCCTCATCAACCAACTTTTGAACTGCCTGCAAAATTTCACATAGGTTAGTTATCCAACATCCTCGAAGACTAAAACCTGTAGAGAAGCATATCCATTAGATAACAGGATAAAAGGATATTGCATCGCCAGAATTCACCAAACAAAATTGAAACACCATGATATGGCTCCAAAATTAGGGCTCGTTTGGCATCCACTTTTGTTTTGTGTTTTCTGCTGCGGAATGAGAAAAAGTAGATACGGTTGAAAACATGTTTGGTAAAGTTGTTGCAGTTTTGTATAAGTTGGTAAAACTTCAAAAAAGAGGCAGAAAAATGGAATACATAAAATCTCGCTTCCAAGTCTTTCCGAAGCAAGGCACTATAACACATGTGTATAGATAAATATATTTACATGCATAACATTCACACATATCTACATGTATACACATATATATATTTACATGAATAACATATGCCCATATCTACATGTATAAAAAGGGCAAAACCCAGTGCACAAGGCTCTCGCCACTTCGAGGCCAGGGGAGAGTCAGATGTACGCAGCCTTATCTCCTCATGTGAAGAGGTTGTTTTCTTGTTTCAAACCCGTGACCTCCAGATCACAATGGAGCAACCTTACCATTGCGTCAAGGCCCGCCCTCACATATCTACATGTATATATAGATATATACACACATACAAACATATATTTGTGTATTATATTCACACACTAGATATTGATAGTTACTGTTATAAAAAAATATTGATAGTTAGGATAGGAACTCGAGGCTCTGATAGAGGGTCAACTAAGGCCCGTGGTCTAGACCTAGACGAGGGTGAATAGGTCTTGTAGAATGGAATTCCGAATTTAACTAGTTTTTGAATTTAAACTAAACTAACATACATTTAAATTCAATTCATAGCAGAAAAGTAAAAATCATTCAATCCATAGCAAGTAACAAATAAATAAAGCAATAGACATAAAGGTGATTCCGTATAATACCCCAAAGGGCGAAAACCACAGGACCTAGTTTAAGCAAACTAAATCCACTATGAGAAATAAAGGTTTAAACTAGATTACAGTTCCCAAATTCCAAGAAATTTGGAATTACCTACTTGAGACAAACCGATGCCAAATTTTCCAATAGAAGTCTCCAGGCCATCTGTCTGTTAGTCAACAGAATTCACTCCTCGCAAATCTGCTTCTCCACCAATTATTTGGTCTCAGCCACTAGTCTTCCAGTTCAATCTCAGTTTAATAGATTGAGGATAGTTTTGAACTCATCAATCGAAGTACGCAGCAGTGACACCATTGAGGAATACTTACCAAAACTCACAATTGAGGAACACTTACCAAAACTAAGTATGATGAGATAAATAATGATGCAACTCTAGAACTCACAATAATGCTCTCTCAATATGTATTCTATCTTATATATGAGTTGTATTGCATTTTTCCCTAGATAGTATATTTATACGCAAAATAGAAGTATGAGGATAAGGTTTGTAGTGTTTTATACCAAATAGAAACTGCTTACCGCATGGATCAATCGATCGAAAAACACCTTGTTTGATTGATGTTATTCTAGTGAACCTCGATTGATCACAGTTCTATATTTAATATTTTGGAAAAATTCATATTAGGAAATTTCTGAAAATAGTTTTGTGCATATTTTAAAAGATTTTAAAAAATGAAATAAGATCAAATCATGTAGACTTATGAAACCCTAATAATGAATGCATAAGCCCTAGATTGACCCCGTCCAGTTTCCTTGGCAGGGATGGATTCGATTCTATATTTCCACGGTGAGGTTCTCAGTAGTGGTGAACGAGGCCCCGTTCAGTTTCTGTGGCAGCTCGAGAGGTTTGAGGTAGGGAGACCCTCTATCCTCCTTCCTTTTTATTATTGTGATGGAGGCTTTCAGTAGATTGATGAGGAGAGTGGTGGAGTTGGGGGTTATTTCAGAGGTTTTAAGGTTGGTAGGGATCCTGCTAGTCAGTTGGAGGTTTCCCACCTTCTCTATGCGGATGATACCATTGTGTTTTGTGATGCAAAGGTGAGCCAGCTGAGGCATCTTAGTGGGGTACTGGTGTGCTTCCAGGCAGGCAGTCTCGAGTCTTGGCACATAGATTCCCATGGCTCTTCAAGATTGCTATCATCGGCTTGATAACGGAAGGACAACTTGGGATGTGCAGTTTCGAAGAGAGTTTCAGGATTAGGAGCTCACGGAGATAGTTGATCTCTTAGCTCTCCTTTACAGTTTACAGGTTGAGGGGGAGGGAGCGGATGAGATGATTTAGAAGCACTCCTCGAGGGCAGTTTTGAGCATGTGATCTTTTTATTAGAGTTCACTTGCGATTCCAACGCCTTCTTTCCCTTGGAAGGCTATTTGGAAATCAAAAGCCCCCTTAAAGGTGGCTTTCTTTGCATGGACATATTCTTTTTGGAGGATCTTGCCTTTAGACAAGCTCAGAAGAAGGAGACATGTTGTGGTTAATTGGTGTTGTATGTGCAAGAATTCAGAGGAGTCGGTGAACCATCTTCTTTTGCACTGTCCAGTTGCAAGAGATGTTTGGGCTATGTTTTTGGTGGTCTTTGGCATGTTTTGGGTATCTCCGGGTTCCATAGTTGACACTATTGAGGCTTGGAGAGGGTGTATAGTGGAGAGCCGAGTCAGAGATGCTTGGAGGGCCACTCCCTTTTGTATTTGGTGGGGGTTGTGGTGTGAGAGAAATAAGAGATTCTTTGAGGTAGAGGAAATTCCTATTTGGTCTCTCAAATATAACATTACGATTTGGCCCTTTTGGCTTTTGATGTTTGTTCTTGGGCGCGCTCCCTTTTTGAGCTTTTTAATGAATTCTTACTTGTCAAAAAAAAAAAAAAGGTGGAATAAGGGCTGCTAAATGTTGTTTGTTTTGGGACTTGATTCAGAATAAAGAAAGAATCTGGATTCCTTGGCTAAAAAAGTTCTACATCAAGTCTGGATCCATTTGCTCTTGTGCAGTTAAACAAAACCAATCTATGTTTTGCAAACATCTTGTTGAAGTCAGAGAATTCGTGGCTGAAAATGTTCAGTTTCAGATTGGTAACAGCCAGACATTGAAATTGTTCATGGACCCTTGGTGGATTGGAAAATCCTTACTTCAAGCTCTTGGTCACAGGATTATCAGATAACTTGATCTTACAAAGGAAGCTTCTATTATGCTGATTTTGTTGAGGTTGAAATCTGAAAATCTTGAATTGTTGAATAAGAGAAAAGCTACGGAACTTGAAATTGAATTATACAAATCTAAGATTGTTGATTCAACAATTGTGCTGAACAAAATCAAGAAAGAACGTGATGTACTTCAAAGCAAGATGTAATCTCTTGGAAACAACACAATCTAGGAAGATGAGAAATGAATTTAGAGCTAGATTGGAAAAACTGGAATCATTTCTAAATAGTAACCATGATAAGGTTGGACAACTAGAGACTCACACTAGGATTGAAAATTGTGAAAAACATACAATTGTCATTATTGCTTGGAAAAAGGTCATATCCAACTGCTTAAAACGCTTAAATGACACTAATCACTCAACTTTGTTAAATAAGACTCGAGGATCTAAAACAAAATCTTAAAAGTAAAACTATCACTATGTAATGTTTGAATAAAGAAACCAGACATAGATAGCTTAGTTTATTCACACGACACTTACAGCAAATGATTCTAAATTTTGGTACTTTGATAGTGAATGTTCTAGGCATATGATTGGTAATAAATCTTTCTTTTCATCTTTGACAGATTGCAATGGTGGTCTGATTAATTTGGTGATGGAAAATTAGCTCACATTGTAGGCCGTGAAACTGTGACTATTCCCAATGTACTTCAACTAGAAGATGTTTGTTATGTAGAAGGGCTAAAAGCTAATTTAATTAGTATAAGTCAGCTATGTTATAAACAACAAAAAGTCTATTCACATAAGATGAATGTGTAGTAATAGATAAATATGGGAATGATTCATTAAAAGGTACATGTTCCATAGGCTAGGAAACACAGATACTTCTACAAGAGTAACGTGCCCGTATCAGATACTTGTCGGATACCGATACTCCTCGGATAATAGTGGATACGTGTCCGATACTTCCGAAATGTATCCATAATTTTAAAATATATTTTTTATCTCTAACATCCGATACTTCTCAAATACTTCGACCATGTATCCGATACTTCTCAGATACTTCGGAACACATTTCTAACAAATTTTAAACATTAAAATATAGTTTTTCCAACAATAATATCATAGTATAATTGTTAACAAAATGTTAAATTTATTTAAAATGGAAGTGTTGAGATATACATCATAATTTAGTACAAAATTTATCCATGCAAATTATGCAATATGATTCTTAACTCTTATTTTATTTGTTAATCATAAATTTTTATAAAGAAATGTTAATAACTCTATTTTTTGTATATATAAAAAATGTAATTTGTTATTTTTATAATGTCGTATCCTGCCGTACCTGTATTCTTTTTTTTTAGATTTGTCGTATCGTCGTGCCCGTATCATATATATTAGTCGAGATAGATGCCTAAAATCATGTGATTTGACTTACCATATTAACCGAGATATGATTAGTCTAGAATCATGGGATTTGACCTTATTTATGCATATATTTAAGCATATAATCGGCAATGTTTTTAGTTAGTTTCATTTCTTGTAATATTTAAGATGTACTCTTTTCATCTATCAATACAAAATTTGTGAATGGGTGATTGACACACTCATTCAAGCATTTACATATTTCTTTTCTATTTCTTCTATTATGTATTTCTTCTTGGTATCAAAGCCAGAATTGCAAAACAGGGTTTCACACAGTAGTGATTTCGTCTCTACCACCGGCTACGGTGGCAGAGAACGTCGGTATTGGTGACATCGATAGGAAGTCTTAGGCTCCTACAAAGAAGGATGCCCCTAAGGAGGGTGAAGGTGTAGAGACCGGGTCTAATTTTGATCGATTTTCATTTTATTCATCATTTTTGTCATAAATGCATTTTTAATAATGTTTAGCGTGTTTTAAATGTGGGAGATGTGTTTAGGAACTTGTCTAGAGGTTCTAGGAAGAATTGGGAGCGTCTAGCAAAAGTTGAGAATTTTGGGTCGGTGGAGCCTGAGACGCGGGTCGAGTGGGCCCGGGAATCCGAAAATCTTCCGAAAAATATTTATTTTTGGTTTTAGACCAAATGAAATGTGTAAAGAGTTAAGGAAGTGATTTTGGAGCCATAGGCGCTTTCGAAATCGAAAACAGAGGTCGGGAGGGTACGTTAATGGCCCGAGGGCCTTTTGGTCATTTCACACCCTAGATATTATAAATATCTAAGGCTGAGAATCCCAACCACAATATCATCCGCCCAGCTCTCTCTTCCTTCTCTCTTCGTTTCGGAGGCCGTAAGCTTGGATTCGAAAGGTGCCGGTGAAGAAAAACTTGTTCTACGCGGCAAAGGCTTCGGTTTAAACTAAACAAACTTGGATTTCGGCAAGATAGGACTTGGAGGAATTCTTGGAAATTGCTAGAAAAGCCTTCAAATTCGAGGTAGGGGTGTTTCTTCTCTCTTATTCTTCAATTCTAGGGTTTTGGTGAGTTTGGAGAGGTGTTGGTTGAGTTAGCATATGTGGGAGTATGCTAGGGTTGAGTGATTGTGTCTTTCCCTCTCATTACGTGTTTATACATGCTAGTAAGGTTCATATTATGATATATGTGATGTAGTGAATGTATACATGTAATATGCATGAAATGAAAGAATATCTAGCTATGTTGTGATTTTTATGCATGTGTGAATTATGTGCATAATGGAGAGCATATATTGTTGGTCATGGAAGCATATGAAGATTGAATGCATGCTAGATTTAAAAATAGCAATAATGTGCATTGAAGAGCATGAAAAATACATGCTATGTGATATATGTAGATGTGCCTAATGAGCACGTATGTGTAAGCGAAGTGTTGTCCAAAGTGTATCGTACATAGAAGTCGGAGAGGCCCAACCATGTATTTGGAGTGGTGAAAGTAACCACATAGTGTGACATTCAGATATGCCCAATCATACTACCACATAACCTTCTGACTGGGACCAATCATGGGTTATTATCTCGTGATCGACGGAACGTGACCATTCATGTGAGGATGTGAAATTAAAATGGCAAGACCAATATATTGCCAAGAATGTATGATAGTCGGAGTTGCCCAATCATACGAGTGTCGTCGGAGTTGACCAACACTACATGATCGTCAGAGATAACCAATTATGTCTACGTATCGAATTATGATAAAAAAAAATGTAAAAATCTTGTTGTTTATGTGTTTAAACTGTTAAGCATGATGTGTTGATTTAATGCATTCTATTTAAATTGCATTTGTGTTGATTTGACATGAGAGCATTGTGTATGCCATGTAGTGTAGCGATATGTATATCATGTAGGTCAGTGTCGGGTCGATGCCTAGGTGGGTTAGGACATCCCTACTAAGCTCGTTGATTTGCTCACCCCTTTCCCCCTAAACCTTTTTACAGATAAGGCACCAGTGACGGACAGAACTTGAATAATTAAATGGAGCTAATAGTAGCATTTTGATGTTCATTTTGGATGTCGTTTATATGGCTATCCATGCCAGGTTGTGGCATATCGACTTTATTGTAGTTGTAATTGAACTATGGATATGTAACTTGTTCTTCCATTTGGACCCTTTTATATATGAACAATGAGGATGACTATTGGATTTGTAATATATATACATGTTTTGAGGAAAATGTATGATGTTTTAGCATTTCAATTATGTTGAAATGTGGCATGGATGATTCTAAAGGCTTAGAATGTGTTTGGATGTGAATGGAGAATGATTGTGATCACTTGAGAAAAGTGCTAGGATTGCAGGTCGAGTGATTATGATACATCGTAATCTCCATTACGATGCATCGAAATCTGGCGATGCATCGAAGTAACAAATACGATGTATCGTAATTATGTTGGAGAATGGGGTTGAAAAATAGAACTTTTCGCAGGATTTTACAAAACATCTGCAATGCATCGAAACTAGCATTACGATGTATCGTAATGCATGGCTGGGTTGGACATTTAAGGTGTGTTTGGATAAGTAAGGGAGGTTAAGTGTGGGGCCCAATGGGAATAGTTGATGTTGAATTGTACATATATATATATATATATATATATATATATATATATATATGTATGTAGGTGATTAAGCTTCCGCGGTGATTTTAATGGTTAAGACGTTTCATTAGGGCTTAATAGACGGGTTCACCTTCGGGATTCGGGCCTGGAGACGGAGTCTCCGGTGACTCGAAAATCGATGCGTGACAGAAGGTATTGTGGAGAAAACAACGAAGGGCAGCCATGTATTGCAGAAGCTTGAAAATGAGGGTGTCCAACCATATGTAAGCTGGTAGTGCACCTAAAAAAAATTCTATATTTACACTCAAAAATGGTCCGAGGAGACATCGTTATGGTCTGAGAAGAGTCAGGAGACAATGTTATGGTCTGAGAAGACATCATTCTGGTTTGAGGAGACATCAATATGATCTGAGAAGACATTATCATGGTCTGAGCAAACATCGTTATGGTCTGAGGAGACTTTTTTTTTAGTGTTCGAGGATCCATTGTCCAAGTTGGGCGTCTCAGATATCCACGCACCAACTTGAGGGGGAGTGTTAGCCGAGATATATGCCTAAAATCATATGATTTGACTTACCATATTAACCAAGATATGATTAGTCTAGAATTATGGGATTTGACCTTATTTATGCATATATTTAAGCATAGAATCTGTTTTTAGTTAGTTTCATTTCTTGTAATATTTAGCATGTACTCTTTTCATCTATAAATACCAAAGTTGTGAATAGGTGATTAACACACTCATTCAAGCCTTTACATATTTCTTTCTATTTCTTCTATTCTGTATTTCTTCTGTATCATACCCGTGTCTCGTATCCGTATCTGTATCCATGCTTCCTAGTCCATAGGTAATTGTTATGTAATACAACTGGAACCTACACTGATATGTAATAGTGCACAAATTGATACCATAACACTGTGTCATAGAAGACTTGTTCATGTAAATTATAAGGATTTAATTAAAATTTCTAAACATGAATTAGTATGAGGATTGCCTAAGTTTAGTAGACCACCCATCAGAATTTGTGGTACATGTCAAAAAGGAAAACAAACTAAGGTATCCCAAAAAAAACTCCGGCCAATTAATACTACTCACATGGATCTTATGGGTCTGATGCCTATAAAAGTAGAAGTGGCAAAGAACATATTTTGGTAATGGTAGATGATTATGCAAGGTATACTTGGGTTGCATTTTTAGCTAAAAAATCTGATACCTTTTACCAATTTAAAATAATTTTGTCAAAGAATCCAGAATTGAAAGAATAGAAAGATAAATAAGATTTGAAGTGATAGAGAAGGAAAATGTTTTGGTGATTGTGTCTCATGCTATCAAGAACTTGGAATTAAACATGAATTTTCTGTTGCATGTATACCTCAACAAAATGGGGTAGAGGAAAGAAAAAAATAGGGTAATACAAGAGATGGGTAGTTGCATGTATACCTCAACAAAATGGGGTAGAGGAAAGAAAAAATAGGGTAATACAACAGATGGGTAGATCAATGTTAAATTCCACAACCCTTGCACCACACTTTTGGGCTGAGGCTCTAAATACTGCTTGTCACACCCTAAATAGAGTTTATTTGAGGCCAAACACTGATAAGATACCTTATGAGTTATGGTTTGATAAGAATCCTAATCTCAAGTATCTTAGAACATTTGGGAATCCATGCTACATTTTGCGAGAAAACTTGGGTATATTTGATTCTCATAGTGATGATGGATACTTTTTAGGTTATTCTTCAAATAGTAGGGCTTATCGTGTTCACAATTGTAGGCTTGACAAAGTTATGGAAAATGCCAAAATAGATGATGAAGTCATTTCAAAATCATTAGATAATGATGATGAAATCATTGAGGATAAAGCGAATAAAGAATCTAATAGTGGTGACATTAAAGTAACTCCTTCAAATAATGAACCGTTGTATAGCCACAATCCGTCATGAAAACCCACAAAGATCATCCAACTGATGTTGTAATTGGTGATTGAAAGAACGGAGTTAAAACTAGAAGACAATTACAAAGTCAAATAAGCAACTTGTGTTATCTTTCACAAGAAGAACCTAAAAATGTGGATGAAGCTTTAACTAATAGTGACTGGATAAATGCAATGCAAGAAGAGTTGCAGCAATTTATAAGAAATGATGTGTGGACATTAGTTCCTATGCCCAAAGATATAAATGTAATTGGAACTAAGTGAATCTTTAAAAATAAACTTGATGAAAATGGCATACTATTTTGGAATAAAGCTAGACTGGTTGCACAGGGATATACTGAAATAGAAGGAATTGATTTCGATAAGACATTTGCACCTATAGCACATTTGAAGTCTATTAGAATACTACTTCCCAATGATTTTTTTTTTTTTTTTGAAGTTCAAGTTATATCAAATGGATGTAAAAAGTGCATTCTTAAATGGTATATTACATGAAAAGGAATATGTTGAAGATCTAAAAGGCTTCATCTAGGAAGCACGAACACACCTAAAAGGTCGAAGAATCCGTGTCGAACACGTATCGGACACCGACACGCGTCGGACACGTATCGGACACCAACACGCGTCGGACACGCCAAAATACGTGTCCTAATTTTTTTATTTTTGGACACGTCACGGACACGGCATAGACACGCCATGGACACGTGTCCGACACGCATGTCATATCATTAGGTAGTTTTCAGAAAGTTCTAAAAAGAAAGATAGTTTAAAATGGAAATGTGATGACTTCTTTGAATTTTTTTAATAAAATATGGTAGTCATAACATATAATATTTCAATTTTTTTTTTTAGAAAACAACTATTATCATTATTATTGAGTAGATTCAATTGTGTAGTTCTTTAAACGATAACCTAATTGTTTTTATAGCTCATTAATTATTACGATTTGTGATTTTTTCATTGTTAGGTTGATCTCATATATATAAAAGGATATATTTAATAGTTGCGTGTCCCCGCCGTGTTCGTATCCTAGTTTTTTGGGATCTGTCGTGTCGCTGTGTCCGTGTCGTGTCGTATCCGTGTCCCGTATCCGTATCCGTGCTTCTTAGGGCTTCATAGACCCTAAACATCTTGAGCATGTATATAGGCTTAAGAAAGCATTATATAGACTTCAGCAAGCTCATAGAGCTTGGTATGAGAAACTCACTACATATTTGCTTGATAAGAAATTATCAAGAGACAGAGCTAATAAAACTTTATTTATTAAGAAATTTGATGATGACCTCATTATTAGGCAAATATATGTAGATGACATTGTTTTTGGATCCACATTGGATGAAAAAGCTCATGAATTTGCTGAACAAATGAGATAATCTTTTGAAGTGAGCATGGTTGGTGAACTCACTTTCTTCCTTGGTTTACAAATTAAACAGTTTGATAATGGTATTTTTATATCACAAACTAAATAAGCTAAAGATTTAGTGGAAAAATTTGGGTTACAATCAACCAGAAAGGTTAGCACTCCTATGAGTGTTAATACAAAGTTAAGTAAAGACCCTAATGGTAAAAGTGTTAATCCTTCTTTGTATAAGAGCATGATAAAGAGTTTACTTTATTTGACTGTTAGTAGACCAGATATTGCTTTTAGTGTCGACATTTGTGACATAGGTTTTACATCTCTTTCTCTATAGTAGATTATTCCTGGCCTTGTGAGGTTCCGTTGTTTTGTTACTCTCGTCTGAGGGTTTTCCACGTATATCAGTTGTCTCTTTTAGTTCTCTCCTTACCTTACTTTGTTTATTTATTGCTCATATTATATTTGTGAATTGGAATTGCAAATTCTTATTTTCACAAGTATAAAAGGTAATGATTAATTGGTAAAGACTAAAGTGCAATTGAATTAAAAGAGTTAAAAGTATCCATAAAGTTTCACAATACCTATTCAATCCCCCCTCCTCTAGGTCTGATTGATCAGGACGATTCTGTGTGTTTTATATTCGATTGTTACTGTACTGTCTCAGAATTACTTTTTAATTGATATTCGGAAATACTGATTATACCATCAATTAGCTTGAGAGCCATATCAATTGAAAGCACCACATACGAGGCTCCAGAATTTGTAAGTATACGTCTAATGCTAGGGGTAGTTTATGTATTTGTGATAAAGCCTGATAGTAAATGAGATGAAAAGGGAATCTAAAGATAATGGTGAAATCACAGATTTGAGAGAGAACCCTGTAAATTGTTGTGGGAGAATTAGTCCCACCCATGCAAGTCTGAATAAGAACCTATTAAGTAACAAAATCAGTTACGTACAGGAACGCATCCTTATATGTGATTCATATTACCCAAGTTCACCTCAAACAAGTAAATTAACTTTAATTATCAAAGTTCCTAAAAGGAGCAAAATGCCAATCACGTTCTACACTAATTGGATAAATGGATACCACATGGAAATGAAATTCATAAATCCTAACTTCCATAGCATTTGAACAAACAAGGAAATTGCAAAAAATCAAATAAGTGCCAAAAGAACCAACCAAAGGTTTATTGTTTAGAATTTAAACAAAAATATGGATGCTATCATTTTGGATGCAAACTAATATCATTTTAAATGCTATTGATAACAAAATTGGTTCATCTCAAATTTTATGATACAAGAGAAAAAAAAATTAAAAAGAAAAATGCGCTCTAACCCATTTTCATGAGTGATTAAAATGCTGTAAATGAAGGAACAGCATATCATAAACCTACTTAGATGATAGTAAGTCAGCATACCTTTGTCATGGTTGCAGCCACCAATACAGTTTGAAATCCTTGACCATCAGGTTTCGATGCGCGATTTTTTAATGGACCAAGAAACTTGCGAATATCAGGACCAAAGCCATGATCAAACATGGTGTCAGCCTCGTCCAAGACCTAATAAAAGAATGCAGACATCATTAAGTGTACCAGAGAACATGTATTCAAACAAGTTTCAAGCATTGACATATATATCCAAGATAATCACCAAGTATCTGACGTCACCGTAAACAATGTTCCCCTCCTCAATATGCTGAAGAACCCTGCCAGGGGTCCCCACTACCATGTCAACTGGGGTGTTCAAGGAATCCTCTTGGGGTCTTAGACGGCTACCACCACATACCATGGTAGATCTGAATCGTGCATGATGGCTGATGGACTTTGACACGCGAAACACCTGCAAAACCCATCCATTTTTATCTGTTAAGGAAAAGTTATTGGGGATGACAGAGCTCCTAAAGTTAAAGAATGTCTAGAAATACCTGCTCAGATAGCTCTCTTGTGGGGCATAAAATAACAGCCCTGGGACGCCTGGGCTTCATCAACATACCGGACAATGCCTCATCACGTCTCAGCAGCTACAAAATCAACAGATCACTTACTTTGATTGTGAACACTGTTTCAGTGTCTACATAATAGATCTGCAATAATGCTTTTCTGATAATAAGTAATATCATAACCAAATAGTGTTGTAAAGTACCTTGAGGCTTAGTCTGGTATACAGATTTAATGAGGGAAGCAAAATGTGAGAAAAAAAGAAAAAGGTTACAATTTCACTCATATTTTCCCTCCTGCTTAAATAAAACTAAAAATTCCTCAAGAGTAGTTCGGAAGGAATCTGAAAAAAGAAAAAGAGAACTGAAAAGTTAAATGTAATATATATATATATATAAATCCCTTATTTCTCCTCATATATTATTTTCTCCCTGTTTTCCATGATAAGTAAGCAGGAAAAATTAGTTTCCTTAAATTACTATGCATTGTTTTTACTTTCCCTCATTAAATACGGAACCAAAAAGAGCCTAAATATCTTAGCTAACTGGACATATTTCAAAATAGAAGTCAAATCCCTTTATCTCCAACGGGATGGGGTGGCATTAGTTAACTAAATACAAGCAGACAACCCAACACCATTGCAGTTTCAGAACATATCTGGATGGGTTTGTGTAGCTGAAAAACTTATATCACATGATACGACACTTCATTATATGTATGTTCTGATTAGGAACAAGTGCAACTACCCTCCATCCCTCTACTCCTTAGTGCATAGACTAAATTTATCAATAGGAAGGCTTTGATGCATTTCTTTCACACTAAGTTAATTGTGGGTATTGTTACACTTTCCTGTCTTGCTTTCAGTCTGAATGTTTATGTAATTATGAATCCATGTATATGTATATGTATATGTATGTATAGCACCCTCTAAATTCAATTTAAATTCAGAAGGCGTGAAATAGTTAAGTACTTTAGGTATAGTCATTGTATCTAACAACCAAATTGATGGAATAAAAATGAATGCAGTTAATGAAATTTACCTGAACAAGAGGCAACATGTAGGCAAGAGTCTTGCCAGACCCAGTGTGAGAACGCAACGCCACACTCTTGCCTCCAAGCACAGCAGGTATCCCAATACTCTGAATCTCAGTCGGGACAGAAATACCCATCTCTTCTAAAGCCCCCATCACCTCCTCAGTCAACCCTAACTCCTCAAAACTCGAAGCCAATGCCCCACTTTTCTTCTTCTTCTTATTGGACCCATCATCGTTTTGGCTCTCGCGACCCAACATTTGTGATTGTGGTGGTCTGGTTTGTGGGGTTTTTGCAGAGTCCTTGACGTGTCTGATTCTCAGTCTTTCGAGGAGAATTGAGTGTCTTATGGGTTCTAATGCTTCGTCGGTGGAGATGGTGGTATTGGCAGCTGAGGTTGTGGAGCATATGGGCCTAAACCCTATAAAAACCCTCTGTGGTGATGGTAGTGCTGGTGGGGATGAGAGTTTGGGGAGTGATAAACGCTTCGCGTGAGAGAGGAGAGAGAAAGAGAAGCGGTGTGGGGAGGAGAGAGAGAGGCTTAGAAGTGTTCTTCCTGTTCCTCCACCTCCCATTTTTGGGCTCTTTTTCTTGCAGTCTCTATGTTGTATTTTGGTTTTCTTGCAGCGCTGTTGGGACGTGATGATATACGTTTAGATAATCTTTGAGCTTTTTAGTTTTGACCTTTCCGAAAGTATATTTAGGCTAAACCTCTCCTCTAGGAAGCACAGGAGAAGAAGTTTGGAGTAAATACACGGGTGATTTTGGCACGGTAGATATTTACCTGAGTTTATGGTAAACGTATTTAAAACACGAAAACAGATATGACACGACACAAAAATAAAATTATTTGAAATTCTAAAAAACAAAATAGTACGGCGAGGGTAAAGTTATAAAATAATAATATAATATATTAATATATATTCATTATTCAATGCAAGAAAAAAGACTATGTTATAAAAATATTTCAATTCTTGATCAAGTCATTAAGAACCAAACAAACATAGAAACAAAAATAGGCAAATGGATTAAAATAAATTAAAGAACCATATAATGCTTCAATTTTTGTAATTTTTTCGTCATCTACATATATTTAGTTCAGATTATACATCATAAGTTAGTCGCATATAATTTCTTTTAAAACCTTTGAATATACATCACTCCTAAAAAAGTATTCAACATATATTCGAGGAGTGTCTGACATTGTGTCCGAGTGTCCGATACCCCTTAGTGAAGTGAAGTGTTCTTGCTTCCTAGTCTCCCATCAAAGATGGCTCATTGAGAAAAGCAATAATCTTTTAAATCAATAATAACTGAAAATCCCACTACATACCGATATATATATATATATATATATATATTGCCCTATATATTATTACCACGTCTTGAAATTGGAATTCAAGTTTAAAGATATTGATTTCACATTTATATAATAAACTCGCATTCCACATTCTTTCCATTAAAAAAGAAATGACAATAATTAGTTTTAAAAATCATTCCATATGTAGGCAATTTTGCAATATTTGAGATGAATTCAAACACAATTTGATTCATGAAATAGTAAACAAACAAAAAAAAGAAGAAAATATATCTCATATATTTTTTATTGCACACATATAACAATTTTCAAAAGTATACAATTTCTAAGCACCTACTATTTTTTAACTTATATTTTAATCACATAGATGTTTAATCTCCTTCAAAACTTTTACCACACTAATAAAGCAACTTATATTTACAAAAATATGTTGCTCCATGTATGATTGCTATGTAATTGCATTGGAAAAGGATAAAGATCATGAAAATAAATTGAGTGAGACATATTTTAGAAAATTTTCTAGAGGATGTTTGGAAATGCTGTCGGATTCCATTTTCTAATTCCTGAATAATGGAATCTAGAAACTTGTTGTGTTGCCATATCTATCAAAAGCAGAATCCGTTTGATAATGTCATATGTGGTTAAAATTTTGAAAGCTTAAATCTGAAAATATGTTTGGTAATCCAAAGTTATATTTCAAAAAAAAATTAGTAGTGTCTTTGTATTATTATATATAATTAAAATTTATTATAATTTACAATTAATGTTATTTGCTAATATTTAGATACAATTTGAAGAAATAAATTATGTTTTTTTTTAACATCACTTGTTGAAAAATTAATAAATTTGGCAAATGTTTTTAAAAGAATGTGGCAAAGTTTTGTTTGAAATTTAGTAAACCACAAATCATGTTATTCTCATAAACCAACCAGCACACTTTACATCATCATAACCACGTCACAATCTATGTACTAATTTATAAGTCCACACAATAAAGTGTCTTAAACACCAAAATCTTCATTTATAACATTCAATTAAATTTTACATCCAAATTTGTCAAATATTAATACAATACATGTACACTTGGCTGATTGGCCCAAAAAAACAAAAGTCACCCTGCAATGTCCAATGTGGTAACCACGCCCCAAACTTAAACTGATACACAACAAGCCAAGTGATGAACACATGAAACACAAAAACTACCAATGAAACCTAGTTCACTGCCAATGAAACCTTCCTTCGAGCCTTAGAATCCTGTCCATTTAGAAGTTTAGAAGAGAGGCTGAGATTTATGATTTACATCAAACTACTTTAATAAACACCAAAATCTAAGGTACTAACAAGTTCAAGAAAAGTGTACAGAGCAGCTCATTGGACTAGCTACATGTTTGCCTTATGTGGAAGACTGGGAGGTGATGCAAAAGCACCAACACTAGACCGTTGCAGTGATCTCAAGCAAGTCCTCAAGAGTAACAAGAAGTGCCTATGTGAGATTATTAAAGATAAAAATGATCCAGAACTAGGCCTCAATATCAATGTTACTCTTACTCTAGGCCTTCCTTCTGATTGCTAAGCACCTGCCAATGTACAAGTGTCATGATATATTACATCAATAAAAAGAACATTCTATGTCAAATTGAATTTCTATACCACGCTAACAAAAAAAATGCATCCCAATATCGTTCTGAGTGCAAAAAACATGAATGCAACAAAAACATAAATGCATATACAGTAAGAATGACTAAATTTTAATGTTAAACAAAAACATCCCATCTTAATTACAATATCATTAATCCTTTGTGAGTTCCTTAGGCCTCCATTTCAATCAGAAAAAAACTAATTTGTGGTAGAACACTTCATGTAGGTCCTATATAACTTTCTCTGATATTTTTTTTAGAACAATATATTTTTCCATTAACAATAGAACTCAGGAAAATAAATTGGCAGAAAGTACTTCCAGTTTAGACAGTAACACTCAATTTATCTTGAAAGACTACTTAATCATGAAATTATACTAGCTTTAAAGAAAATAACCTCTTCCCACACTGAATTCAATATTATTTTCTGATTTATTTTAGAAAAAATTTTTGTCTAAACAAACGACTTCTAAGCTAATGGTCAAATTCCATTAATTTCCACAAGGCAATTGAATTCTCTGTGTGTATAACATAAATAACAACAAATTTTTCATCAAAGCAATCTGTACAAGAAGGTTCTACTTTGTAGAATTCAATCACCAAAACTATCTATTTTCACAAAACCAATTATGAAATTATTACTATTTTTTTCTTTTTAAAAAAAATGAAAGCTCTAATCTTTAATACCTGTTTAGGATCTCCTTGAAGATTGACAACGGCAAAGTACTGGTCCTCTATGGCCTCTTTCCTCCCTCTCTTACAATACATAAAATAACCATCCATCTCAAGCTCCACTGTGTCCCTCAGCCCCTCCTCAGGCGTCGACGGTGTCAGCGAACAACCACCTAAGCTACACGAAGGATTTGGAATATCGAGTTGCATCGGTCTCTTCCTCTTCTGTAGTATCAATGAAGACAAATAAGAAGAGGAAGAAGACAACAACGACTCACTGTTTGTAGAAGAAGCTCTAGCAAGTCCACTAGATGGTTGTTTCTAGAGGTGGAGCAGCTTGAGAAGCAATGATGGAGATGATGAGGAAGACGATTGTGCTAGGGTTATGTTTTCGGGGGATGAAAAAGAGATGGAGGATTTACAAAAGAGAGAATTTTGTTTTAGGCTTACTCACAAAGAATTTCGATATGGAACCTTAGTTGCTACTGCGGCGGAGAGGATTTCATTTCAGGCTTACGCACAAAAGTTTTATATTATAAACGATTTCTCTTTGTCTGTATAATTTAAGTGTACAATGCCCATAAACATAGAATCTCATTTTAGAAACCTTAAAATCGAGCAACCTGAGATGGAGGCTGCTCTAGAAATGGAACCAGAAGCAGCGGAAGAAAAGGGCACTCTAGCCCAGACAAATGTGTCTCCCTCAAATAATCATATCGGTTCCAAGGGCCTGGGTCATCCAACCAACCCTATCCCTATTAAACATAGGCAGCATGGACTAAAACGAGGAGTGTTGAGATTGTATGTTCTTTATAGCACCAATTGGAATATAATGACATTAGTTTATTAATAAATTTGTTTCTTATCAAAGACATTGTTTATATATTATGAATGTTGTGTATTGATTCGATGCAAGACCCGAATTGTAGTGTCCATTGATTACACAATGACTTGATACTTGCATGGTATGATTTCCAAAGTCGGGAACACAAGTCACTTATATTGCGTTATCATAAAGTGTTTTGTTCGTTCAACAATAGTGGGTGGACTCCCTATTAATAAAGAACATAATTGGATTGCCGACAAGTCATTTTCTAAGTAATGGTAAGGACGTCATTGCAATTACTACTTGTCACTATTATGGAGAATATTATCCTCAAGTATGAGGGAGTGATGAACCCTAGGTATAGTTGGTTAGCACTTTGATATATGCGGTGGGCCCCAGGGTCAAATTCAAATATGTTGGGTGTTTGTTGATAATGTGATTTGGAACATGCTCCCAAGATTTACATCTATGCTAGCTAATTTATTATGACTTGATTAGTTTAATCAATGATAAATCCAAACGCTTGGTTAAACTTTAAGAAAATGGGTGTGCACATTGGCAAAGTGCATAAGTTTTATTAAAGATTTTTTTATTAAACAAAAATTAGTAAAATGGCTTAATAAATATTCAATTGTTGATTTGAATTGATTGGCACTTATACGTCCATATCCCATTGTGCGTAGATGGATAATTTCGTATAATTAACACGAGTTATAAGAACCGTGACCATTTTTTGTCGATTTTCTTTTATTTTTATTTATTGTCATATTAATGATTTAAATGATTGTATATATGTTCTATGTGTGAAATACATGTTTGGATACTTGTATAAGCCTCCAGGGAAGTTTTAGCAGCGTTTGACAAAAGTTAACTTTTGCAAGTGGGTGGGCCCAGGGTGTGGGTCCCATGGGCCCAAAAAATTCAAAAGTGTCAGAATGACACCAAATTTGGAGAGTCACTTAAATAAAATATTTAACATGCTACGGAGTCAATTTCAAGTCAATTGAAGTTACCGAATTGAAAACGGAACCTGGAAAGCTTTAGTGAAAAACTAGTGGCATTTTTGAAAATAGATGAGCTAGGTCTATAAATAGCAAAGTAGAGATTTCATCAATTCATTCTCTCATTATCCAGAAGCCGTGAGAGAGCAATATAGATACACATATATATCTATATCTTCTTATTCCATTCTCCATTTAATTTGAGAAGCTTAGGGTGGGAATTAGAAGACATCGAAAAAGAAAAAATTGGTCTATGCATTAATGGCTCGAGTTTAATCCATTCAGAATCGAATTCGGAGAAATTTGATTTTGGTGAGAAATTTGGGAGAATTATTTGGAAGCTCTTCCAAATTGAGGTAGGGTGCCTAACCTATAGAATCTAGAATTTTTGTAAGTATATTGGTTGTCTATGGCAACCAATTAGTTATGTGGGTATAATTAGATGTATTTTAATATTAAAACATGCTAAATTATGTTATTTAATGAATTCTCTATTATCAATTGTAATGATTACATGTTTATAATTGCCTTAGTTGATTATGAAGCATGTTGGAGTTGAAATGTGAAAGAATTATGTGTATTCATGTGTATATGTGAATGTGACACTTATGTGTTTGATAAAATGTCTTGAAAACATGTTTAAATGTGAAGCATGTTTAATTGTCTATATTGGTGTTATAGAATGTGAAAAATGTGAAACATGTTCAACATGAATGCATGTGAGACTTATTTGGGAATTGTGCAAGCATGATAATTAAATGTTATTTTACTTTGAATTGTATGTGCACGTTTAACATGAGCATTTGGAATCCATCTTCATTTATTGAAAAATATATGGTGAGGGTGGTGAGTACAATTGGATAGAAATTCCTACATGGAAGAGGATATTCCCTAAAATGAAGTCCTACGATGAGGTGGATCGGTAAAGGAGCCTCGGTTAGGTGGGATTGGGTGATCCGTAAAATTGGAGCCTAATAGATGTGTGGAGAGGATGAGGGAGTTATGCATATCATATTGCATTGTACATTGCTTACGATATGGTTGTGATATACGGATATTTGCGTAACATGATTAAATGCAAATGTATGTCTATGTGGTATTCACGAAACTTGCAAAATTATGTTTTAGACATTCCTACTGAGCGTGTGGTTGCATATCCCATGTGTTTTAACTCTTTTCAGGAAATGACAAAGAAGTGATGGAGTCTCCCTAACTGTGAGTTAGCGTGAAACATACCTAGTCTTCTTTTATAGACATTTATTGCTTTATTTAAATACATGTCCAGATTGTGAACTATATGTATGTGATGAACATGTATAAGATCCTTATTGTTGTGGAGAAGAAGTTACATTTATGCGTCATATTTCATACATTTAAATTATGATGTTGAGCATGGGGGATCAAATATATGATTTAGAGTTGTGTATGGTAATATAACATTCCTTTGATGATTGCAATGTTGTATTATTGATTCTAGGTTGTTAGAATGAGATTTGAGCACAAAATGAACAAAGTGTGAGGTTGCAGGATCTCTGCAAAAAGTTATTTCGATTGTGCGAAATGCCATTTTCGCATAATCGAAATGCCTTCAATTGTGCGAACTTGTAGCGAACTATTTCGATGGAACTTAGGCCTAATTATAGGGGGGTCTCAATAGTACTTCGCATGTACTTCGTTTGAGCGAGGTTTTTAATTGTGCGAAACTGAAATTTCGATTGTGCGAAATTACAATTTCAATTATACAAAAACTTATAGTCCACACCATGTTGGATATGTAGTGTATGGATTAATATGGTGCTCATTAGGAAGAATGGTGATGCATATACGCTTGCATAATTGCGTATGTAAAGTTAAGTTTTCGCGATATTTGAAAGATTAAGAGAGTTCATTAGGGTTAATGGACGGGTTCATCTTCGACTTTCGGTAGTCGGAAGTCTGGACGTAACAGGTTGGTATCAAATCACGATATTATGATGAGATTGTTGTTAAGATAGTTCATGTAGTCTAATGAACGGGTTCACTCTCGGGATTCAGGCTTGGATCGAGGAAGTCCCGGTGGTCCGAATTTTGGGACGTGATAGCTTGGTATCAGAGTTTTAGGTTGGAATACCTAGGGATGACAGGTAATGGTTAGATCACTTATAGATTTGAAGGTTGAACCATCTTTTGAATTGAAAATGATTGATGATAACCATTCCAAAATTTGGTTAGAACACTAGGTAGAATACTGTTACGATTGGAACCTTTGAGTTGAAAACCTAAAAACACGTGTAGACAAGACATAATTGATTAGAGAACTTATATGCATGTGAAATATGCTTACATGACAGTGTTGTCACGTCTTAATTCTCGAGTCCCGAGAACCGAGGTGTGAATCCATAAGATCACCCTCACGATATAACCACCACTTGATCATACAATCTCAATTTTCTATTATTTTCAAGAAAATTGTGCATCACCAATTTGAATAAATTAGATCCTGATATGTCATTCATACTTTAAATTCAAAATGGACACTTATGGACATGTGTCCCCCGATCATTCATATCTTAAATTTAAAATGGACACTTTTGGGCACGTGTCCCCCCATCATTCACATCTATAATTTCATAAAACAATTGAAATATAACTCAGTCCCTAAATGTCCGTCTCAAATACATACATCAAATGTACAAATGGGAGAAGCTACCTAACATAAAAGTCCAATACATTTATTCCAAATGTAAAACATCAATCCAATGTTTTAGATATACATTAAATTCTAAGGAATCTAGTCGCTACCTCAGCAACCAATACTATCAATCCTTAGCTGACTCTGAATCATCTACAATACCTACAAAATCTAGGGGGGTGTGAGCTCAAAAGCTCAACAAGGTAAGTCGAACCATACTATCACTGCTGCAGCAGGTCGATCTTCACATATTCTCAAAATTATATATACATTTAAATATATCACAATATTTAAAACCATGCTCCTCCTAGCATGTATGAACCAATAATGCATATGGCTACTTTAGCATATATGAACATACTAAATCTACTTCATATAATTTATGAAAAATCATTCACAGCATGCTCACAAGCAATAAAAGTCCAACGTCAATATGTATAAGGAACATATAAATACATATCTCGAAGCATTAATATGAATAATGCAAATCAACTACCATATTCCTTACTTTCCAAGTAGCAAATCTGTAATGTAATATAGATGCATTTGAACTGTAAAACATGCTTAACAGATAAACACATAAGCATGAGATGCATTCTCTTTCTCTCAGTTCTCACCCGATACCCCACATGATTTGGACCACTCTGACAGATCATCTGACCTAGGACACCTCCTATAACAAGTGCATAACATTGGACGTACTCCGACAGTGTCACGCCTCATAGGCAATGTTTTGGTTTGCCTTATGGTGATTGGACAACTTCGACAGTCACCACTGTGGACATACTCCAATAACAAGTGCAAGATATGAACATGATCGCACTTCCGTGGCAATATTTTAGGTTTGCCTTACGGGGAGTGGGCATACTCCGACAGTTCACCGAAAATGGATAAAAATTCGACAAGTGCATGATTTGGGCTTACTCTGATAGATCATGCTTCCGTACTTCTTCCCGTGTCCTCACAATTTCACTCAAAATGTATTTAGAACATATAAAAACCCAGCATTTTAATTTATGCTTACCTCAATGCACTAGCTAGTTTTAAAAGTACGTAGCCTGCATTTCTCCCTCCATAACCCACACATAATCACGTATGTGTCATTTCCCTCCCGTATATGTAATATGGATGCATATATACATAACATAATATTTTCATGCATTAACCCATGCTTATTAATACTAAAAAGAAGCATTTAGCATGCTTCTCATCAGATTCCAACACATACTGTGCATACATATTCTAAACCCATATAATACCTCAGATATGCCAACAACCTCAACTTAACACGTTTTTATCATGCTATAACCAATGCATACATTTGATGTATATAAAGCTAGCATGCATGTCATATTCACATTTCCATATATAAACATATATACGTCACATCCTACATATAATCACATATGCATGTATATTAGCATAGATATAATCATACTATCACCCCAAACATACATTTACTACAAGCAACCTACACACACTCCAACAACCATATATAATCACACATACGTGTATCCTACCACCCATCTATGTAATAAAAATATATATAACACTTAGCATGTTTCATGCTTTTCAAATACCCTTCAATGTCATAATCAATTTAGCATGCATTTCTACTACTGCACCAGATATATAATTACATATACTCAACTCATGCATAAAAATTACCTATGCATGCAAGGCAACACCTAACTAAATATACATATAAATTTAGCCTACTTTACATTGCACAATCTACACATATGCATATAACAATGCAAATAAGCATTTAAATTTAACAATGCTTTCATTCTCCAAACCCACATATACATATTCTCACACCCCATGTATACACAATATCCACCTTTATATATATATATATATATATATATATATATATATATATATATATATGCACATATATATATAAACACCACATATGATCAAATTAAGAACATATGTAAAATTAGTCAATATAATTAAAATGTACATAGGAGATAGAGGCAAGAATCAACTTGCCTTAGGTCCCACTTTTATTGTGCCCGCGCCTGCAAAACTGCCTCCTCCTATGTCAGGTCCAGTCCCGTGCCATAGCCCACACAGTCCATACACTCTCTATAGTAGACCCATGAAGCAAACCCTAGTTGGTTCATCATTCTCAATAATTTCAACCCTTGGGCCAATTTAGATTCTATGCCCAAACCATATACCAAATCCAATTCATTGCTTATGGATTTGGCCTAATTTAATTTCAATTATTAAATCCGTTTAAATAGGCAGCCCAACCCATCATCAAGCCCATTCCAAGCTGAAACCATTCCAACCCACTTTTAAATCAATTGGAAGCCAAACCCAAATCCTCAGGCCCAAATTTATTTCAGCCATCACCGATTCAAATCCAACCCATTACATTTACTTGGCCCAAATTACTAAACCCCTTATCCATCCAAACATCGAGACCATCATCAAGCCTAATTTATTGTAAGTTCAATTAACTTGACCCAAATTGAATTAACTTGGCCCAGCCCACAAACTAAACCATACACTAGCAACCCAAATTTTGCCATGTACACCACCACCATCACCATCAAGCAACCACCAACCTGGCTGCCACCAAGACCAGCCGACACAGCCAACCGGACCACTATTTCCATGGCCAAACAGACCCTCTATAACCACGGCCAAATACCACACCACCTTTGGAAAACCTCCATTGAAGCTCCTCACATCACCACAGCTAGTAATTAATGCCTCACTGCCCAGTCGAACAGTCCACACCAGCCATACAACCACTACGCCACACCCATGGACACACCAAGGCCACCGAGACCACCTAACAGGCCATTCCCGACCACCACCACAGAACCCAGTCGTGGAAAAACCCAATCGAGTCCCCACCGTCGGTTACCACCATCTTTAACTCACCTTTTTCAAACCCAACAACTATCGCCGAAAACCACCATCTATGGAACCACCATATAACACCTCTCTCACTCACTACCGAAACACCAACCAACAATCCGAAGACCCATAACCATCACCATGTTCAGCCAGCAAAGTGAAGACCTAGCATTTTCAGCCAAGAAAACCACCCATTGTGTCACGCCCCGGAATCCGAACAGCCGGGACTTCCCCGGACCGGACCCGAATTCGAGTGTGAACCCATTCACTCAACCCCGTGAACAACCTTAACCACACTCATGCACTAGTATCTAACTTTGATACCAGTCTGTAATGCCCCGATTCCCTGACTCCCGGAAGACCGAAGGTTAACCCGTCCATTAAACCTAATAAACCCTCAATTACCGTGGAAGCTTAACTCTGTGCACATAGATGTGCATGAATCTACCTTATCCAACCCTCATGGGCCCTACATCAAATCTTAACACCTTAGTGGAGATTTTATTTATCCACACTTTCATAAATCACTCACTCTCAGGACTTAACACTTTGTGTGTTTTGAATCAAAAGCTGAAACTTATTCCATTGGATAAAGGATCCAAAAAAACTCAATTTCAAAAAAAGAATCACTTGATTTGGGTTTGAAATGACCAAGTTATGTCTATTCCAATATTTTAAAAATCTGCATTAGTCGACTTATCAGTCGACTTATAGGGCATCAGTTGACTCATGAAGTGCATTAGTCGACTAATTTGCTGCTCTAGAAAGCTTTAAAATACACTGTCAATGTTAGTCAACTTATAGAAAGGAGTAAGTCGACTAATTCAGCTTGGAACCCCATTTTTCACCTTTTTGACCAAAATTCACCCCAAAACTCATATCTAAACCTTTCCAACACCTAAAACTCATCCAATAGCATTCAAATAATTTAGAAATGTTATATCACCATACCCATTTATCAAATCATACATTGGAATCACAAAGGTCTCACATTCCATATTCTTTCTCATCAATATTACACATATCCTTACATATGTCCACAAACTCTCATAACCCAACCTCATCTCTATACATACAAGATTCAAATGAATAAACCATTCTTGATTCCTAAAAAAAATCATTCCCATACAACCATACACATAAGAAATCAAATGGTCCTTTGAGCATATATTCATCAAGTATCAAATGATGGAAGTCATTATACATGTATTTCTCAAAAATCTCCTTCCTACAAGTGTGGCATTTACATTTGGAGTTCATAAACAAAAGAAGATACAAATGTAAAAGCAACACTACAATTATGGTCAACATACCACAAGCCGGCATGGACATTTATCTACATCCCAAAATATCAAAAATCCAAAAAGAGAACCCAACAAGGTTCATTGAGCTAATCATGCTTCGTCCTCCATCGGCGCCTTATCTGAAAAAGTTTATATAAATAGGGGGTGAGCAACACTGCGACTCAGTAGGAATGATCCACCCAACCCCACTCTAACTCAGGTGGCCATGCATGGATGCATATGAAATCACTACATGTCTACATGACAAGTATACATGCTTTTAACCCATAAACAATCACGTTTTTCAAATCGTGTGTGATACTTCACATCTCAATGCATTCGCATACATATATGTATATATATCTAATTGAGCAAGCCACTGTATATATATATATATATAACTCACGCCACATAAATCCGAAAATCACTTCAATGGGGACTAGCTTATCACACCATCCATAGTAAGGGTCTCTTCGGCACCCAAACTCTGCTTACGCTTTATCGGGTTGCTAACCCGAAGGGAGCGCCTCCTCTTGGCCAAGTTTTGGGTCTTTCACCCTAGGGACCATTCCCTCACCTTAATTCTCAATGTTGTACCGCCCCAAAAACTCATTTTTCATATAGTGCACATAATCACATCAATGCACTTATTCCACACCATGAATGCATTTTTGTCAAATCAATGCATTTTTCTTTCACCTCAAGATTGTCACAATGTCATCACACTCATATCATGAAAATCATCATGCTTATGCATTTCACAAGAAAAACCATATCTTTCATGTACAAGTCTATAAAAACTCATATTTTTCATGTTTTCACCAAATGAACACATTTTTCATCAAGAACATTCATAGTCTCATTTGCACATACATAACATACATAAACCCTAACTAACATGTTAGACCTATCCATGTGCATAAATCACATTTTCATACATATATACATATACACAAGATCCTAAACTCAAGAAATCCCAATCTATCTTTCATGTCACAAATATGTGACCTATAGAATCAAAGTAAAGATGAGTCTAGCACTCCTACCTCAAATCCTATGCTTTGAACCCAACTTTGAGAAATCCCAGCTTTCTCAACTTCACAAAATGGAGACTTTGATCGGTTCAAACCGATGCCCTTGATGTCCCCTACACACTTTCCTTTTTCGGGATCTTCCAAATCACACTTCAAGTGACCTAGAATATAGAGAAAAAGGGAGAGAGATGAAGTGGGAGATGTAGAGAGAGAGAGAGATCTATAAAATGAAATATCTCAGACCCTTTTTGATATTTATCTCAACCCTAGGGGTGCGAAATGACCATTTTACCCCTAGCCACTTAACGTACCTTCCCGACCTCGAAATTAATTCCCGAAAACTCCGTTGGACTCGAAATCACTTCCTTAACACTCTAAACATTTCATTTAGTTCATAACCAAAAAATAAATTTCTCAAATTTTCCGGACACACTTAACCTCATCCCGGGGTTCCCATTGACCAAAAAGTCAAACTTTTCCAAAAGTTGCCAAAACTTTCCGAAACCACATTCTCACCTTCTAAACATGTTCCCTGAATTTAAAACATGTTAAATATCATTTAAAATGCGTTTAAAGTAATAAATGACAAAAATTGAAAAAAACGGGCCAAAATTAGGCACGATCTCTACACACTGCCGCTGTGAACCACGCTGATTCTTACCCTCAAGCTTAACCCAAGCCAAAGACTACTCCACCACGATCAGCAACAATCATGAGCAAACCCAACCGTGCCCGACCACAACCACGCCGAAACAGCCACCGCCGAACAAAGCCACAAGCTGCCGAAACCAATTCCCCTTTCTCTCTCTCAGTTCCTCTCTCTCTCTCTAGAACCCTTCTCGGTTTCTCTCCCTTCTCTCTCTTTTTCTTTTTCTTCTTTTCTTTCTTCTCTTTCTTTTTCTCTTTTTCTTTCTTCTCTTTCTTTTTCTCTTTGAGCCAACCACTCACTTGGTCCTCTTCTTATCTTTTCATTTAAATCTTCTTAACTTCGCACCACATGTTTTGTCCTCCAAATTAGGTCCACATATATAAAATATACCATGTATATACATAACACCACCTAATACATGTATTCACATGTATTTTCTCATACATATACATATAAATATATATATATATATATGTCTATTTTTTTTCACAATTACATATAAACTCACTATATATATATATATATATATATGTACTCCCTTCACTTATATATATAATCATATATATATAAATGTTTACGTCCTCAATCTATATATATATAATTCCATTTATATATATATATAGATTCACACCCTTCCAAAATTAATTAATTCAGAAAAAGAAAACCCGTCCAAAAATCATTCGAAACCGGTCAAAATAATCCGGGTCATTACAAGTATGCTAAGCACTTATGTGATAACATGTGTTATATGTTATGTGTTGACTTAACAACATGTTTATGTGATTAAAGGTGTGTTGAAAAGCATGTTTATGTGTTACATGTGTAAATGATAACATATGATTATGTAGCATAATAGTTTGATTGTGTTGAGTACACATCATGAGATAACTCATTGTTGTTGACCTATATCTTAACTATATGGAGTTATGCCACCTAGATGTTGTGGAGGGACAGTTGGGAGTGGGGTTCTTGAGGGAGATCACTCAGTCATCGAGATGACCGTGACCCTTAGAGATTTTGTGAGAATGGCTATTATTAAGGCATAACAATCGGTAGTGTAACCGGGAGAGAGTGAGATTGAGAGGCGTTTCAAGTTCATCACTCGATTTAAGAAGTTGATGCCTCCTAGTTTTGATGGGAGCTTGGATCTGTTGGTAACGGACAATTGGCTTGAGCAAGTAGAGAAACATCTAAAAATGATGTCTACTCCCGATGATAGGATGAAAGTGATTCTTGTTACCTATTTGTTCTCAGGATGTTCTGAACTATGGTCGAAGTCGGTGAGTGGCCGACATGATGTTGAGACCATTAGATGGGAAGAGTTTAAGACTCTTTTTCTTGATCACTAATTTCCAAGGCCGAAGAAAAGGGTACTAAGGAAAGAATTTGATGAGCTCATTCATAACTTCATGACTGTAACTGAATATAAGAACAAGTTCATCTCTCTATCACGCTTTGCAGCAAAAGTGGCGAGAGATGAGGAAAAGAAGACTTGAAGATTTGTGGATGGCCTTCATCATTCTATTAGGCCAATTCTTATGATTTTAGGCTTAAAGGTCTACAACGAGGCAGTGAATAAGGCACTAATAGTAGAGGCAGAGGCTAAGGATAGGTTGGAAAGGGAGGAGTTCAGAAAATAGGATAAGGAGAAAGGTGTTTCTTTTGAGAGTCAGTAAAGGAATAAGCAAAAAAGTGGTCCTTCACAATTGATAGGATCAGTAGGGCAACAGACGATGCATTCTATGCCTACGACTTCTGTGTCAGTAGGAACGACTAAGTCAAAGGTGTTGTGTCACCACTGTCAGCAGTCGAGTCACTACAAGTCTGAGTGTTCTAATACACATTTAACGCCAGCAATTAAGTAGATTTGTTACTGCTGTCATCAGACGAGTCATAAGAAGTTGGATTGTCTTTGGGGGCAGAGTGGGACAGAGTCTCACAACCGCACCAAATAGTTTTTGGCGAGTCAGTTTGATTATATGGCAATGCTGTCACCCCCACTAGTGCAGTCTGCTCAAGTTTTGTGAGCAAGTAGGACAAGTATTCCTAGTGGTTTAAGACATCAGTCCGGGTATCGGATGACTGGTCCATAGTGATTAAGGTATTGAGTTTATGAATTCTAACACTGATTTATGCAAGTATATTAATTTGCATATCGTGAGTTTGTGTTACAAGATTAATAAAGCATGACAAGTTTTATATGCTATGAATAATATGCTATTAATTTGAGCATAGTTGATGTAACATGCTTTGTATTTAAAGTATCTTAATATACATTGCATGCTTAATTTTTAGTATCCTAGTTTTGAGGATTTGATGAGCCAAACATAAATTTGAATATGGGTTGATTCATGAGGTTTGAGATATATAAGTTATACTAGACTCAAGTTGTGTGAACCTATGGCTAGTGGGAAAGGTTTAAGATACTTCGATGTTTTCCATATTGAGATTTTGGAAATGATTTAGAGTTGGATATATTAGTTTTTGTAGACATTTAGGGACTTAATATATGTGGTCCATTGGTTTTATGCTGGAATAGGCAATTGGGACCAAGGATATGAGGGACAAAAAAGGCATGTTGCCGAGGTTGGGTTAGCGGGGAGAAATTGTCTGGCTAGACATTTTTCTTCAATTAGTACTTCTCTTACAACATGTATCAATTTTTTATCTCTCTTCTTCTCACATTACCTTGAATGTAATGTGGACCATGCCACTCTTCCTTACTAGTGGTCTTCTTTGTAGATTTCCAAACCGCCTTGGTCAATTTTTCTCGTTTCATCTCTGATGGTGAGTTCAGGTGGTTGTTAAGTTGACTTGTGATTATTGACAAGTAAAGATTGAAACATTGAGATTTTGAGTGTAGATGGTTTCCACTCATGAGGTCGAGGAAATAGTTTTTGTCCTCAGGAGATTGCAAGGGTTAATTGGGTTTCATGGTAGTGGGTGATGTCATTGGGACACATATTTTTCTATAGACGCACACACTAGAGTTGGGTTTGTCAGTTAGACACAGCTTTGTCTATTGATATTTTTCACAGATTGGAAAGAGGTCAATTAGACACAGTTTTGTCTATGGACACACGTAGTGGTAATTTTAGACACAGTTTTGTCTATTATTACACTCGTGGTGGTGAGCGTTGTCATTGGAACATAGTTTTTTTCTACTAACACTCACCAAAAATGGAGCATTGTCATTTGGAGATAATTTTGTCTACTGACACACGCATGGGAGTTGAGTTTGTCATATTAAACACAGTTTTGTCTACTGATATACTTGATGGACCAAAATTGTCATCTAGATACAGCTTTGTCTATTGACATATATGGGAGTCAAGGTTTTTATGTTAGACAAAGTTTTGTCTACTAACGTACTTGGTAGACCAGAAAGGAGGTCAATTAGACACAATTTTATCTATTGACATACGTAGTGGTGATTCTAGACATAGTTTTGTCTATTGTCACACTCGTGGCGGTGAACGTTGTCATTTGGACAAAATTTTATCTACTGACACTCATTGAGGATGGAATGTTGTCATTTGGACACAGTTTATCTATTGACACGCGCATGGAAGTTGTGTTTGTCATACCAAACACAATTTTGTCTACTGACATACTCGGCAAACTAGAAAGGAGTCATTCAGACACAGTTTTCACTATTGACACATGTTGGATAAGTTATCTCTAGGTACATGATTCGTTGATAAGTCTATCAATTAAATTACCACACTTCACAATAGAACGAATTCCTTGCAGAATAGGGCTATCAAAAGGGGTGTCGATCCTCTGGGACTGTGGTCTGACTACGTTGAATTATTAGGATTAATTCTAATTAAATTTAAAAGAAATAAGTTGCTGATTTTTATATCTAAATTAACTAATAAAGCAATTGAACAAAAATAAGAAAAACTATTAAGTGTAGAAATATAAGATAAATCTAGGGTTATTGATTTCACCACTAATTTCACAATCAATGGTCAATTGAACTAACTACGGGGAATTATACCATGCATAAGTGGTGTTAGTGGATACAAGCTCACCTCCATCCATCAAGAAGATAACATATGATTAAGGCTAAGTCATGGACTATCTTCGATTGGCATAGGGTGCAGTATAATCCATCTTCTCTAGGCATAATCCATCAAACATTTTAATGATATATTCAATGACTACCATTGTGTAATAATCACTCTCATAGTCACAAAAAACAAGAGGGACAATTTCAATAACAACAATCATGTATCTAAGACAAGATAAGAAATCATTGAAATTTAATTTATAAGACTTTTATTGCTTAATTCTAAAATAAGAATCCCTAAATCACACAATCTATCCATGAATACAAAAATCTTCAATAATTAGAATAATCAAACCATTGATGCTTAGTTAGGGCTACATCAAAACCCTAGTGGATGAACTAGCCGCTCATGGTAGAAGAAGAAGGTTCAACGGTTGAGGAAGAAGACATCATCTCCATGGAAGTATTGCTACGCCTTGTTCTCCAATAATTCTCCATTCCAAAAGCTCTTTAAAACTGCTGCCCAGCCTCCCCAATACAGCCCCAATTCGTCACTTTTAATAGCCAAGAAAATATGAAGAGTCCCCACCTAATTAGGAGACAATTAGGGTTTCCCGCAGGCCCTAATCAGGTGAATTTCTCTGCTAATTTTCGGCTAAATGTTTGACCTAGTAGAAGTCCAATTCATGAAATTTACGTGAAATACAAAAGTGTCTATAATCAAATTTTGTTTAACCTAAATGAGGAATTGAGTCAATTTGACGCTTGGAAATAAGAGTTACGGGCTATTTTTCAAAATGAGATTAAAAATGTATTACGCGTAAAATTGGATTTCAGCCCAAAATACCTTATAGCAGTTATAATTCTCTTAGGCCTCTTCCTTGGGCTATTTTGAGTTAAGATATGGAGTTGAATGGATCCACTTGATGTAGGATTCATATAACCTTCTTGCATGTCATCTTTAAAAGCCCAAAATCATGATTTTAACTGAAATAATCATTAAGGCCTTGAAAATACAAAAAACACAAAAATGAAGTAAAATCACAAAATAATCTATCACTAAGAGAATAAAATATGCAAATTAAGAGGCTAGAATACGCAACATTCAATACCGAACACACCCCCAAACTTACATATTGCTAGCCCTTAGTAATAGAATAAAATAAAAATAGAACAAAGAAAACTAACTAAACACTAACTAAACTACCTAACTCCACTTTCGTGGGAGAAACGATTGCATTTAGCATATGCAACAAGCCTTTAAACCCCTAAGTTTCCCCTAGTGAACTAGTTATAGTCTCGTGAGGGTTTCCAGAAATGTTACCCACAAACATTCAAAATTCTTTTTAAACATTAATCAAGAAGAAGATTACAATATATTGTTACAAACTTACATTCAAGAATAATTTCTGATGGTCCAGAAAGCCCATGAGCATGTTTGTCCGAGTTTTAATGTCAAAAGGATCTGTAGGGGCATTAGTGTCATTTCTCATAATTTTGTGAATTAATTAATTATTCTGCTTTATTATGCTCTTTCATGTTATGCACTAACGAAATTGCAGGGACACGTTAGTGAATTTTTTTAAAGAATGACGATTTGGAAATTAATGAAAAAAATGATGATATGCTAGCTGATGAGGGCAGCATATTTGTGGTGTGTTGGTTTTGTAATTAACAAAATTTCTCAAAAGTTAAGATAAGTGTTAACTCATCCTTTTGGCTGATTATTGTTATCTTATATATAATATATTTGTATAAGTAAAAGATGAGGTGGCATTCATATATTATGCTAGGGCTTTATAGAAGTATCAAGGAGGCTGGCATATATACATTGATATGATACAAGGTTTTTGAAAAAGAAGAAGAAAAGAGAGAAACAGGCGGTGCAGAGAAAGAAAAAGAGAGCAAATGGAAACAAAAAAAAAGATGATGTATATATGCATCTTCTCGATGCTACAGTAGTGAGATGGAATGACAAAGTGTTTTTGCAAAGTTTAGTGAGAGAAATACAGAGAAAATCAAGAGAGTGAGCTACGAAAAGGACGAGAGCTAGAATCTTGATCTCTGTTAGCTTGCTGATTGTTCAATCAACTCTTCAAAAATTAATTTCATCTCTGATTCACTAGTGTGTCTCTTTTCATCGAGTTCATAGCTGTCGATCAAAAATTCTGGGGTTCATCTGATATTTATCCTTCTCGATTTATTTATGGCTCATCATCTATGGTTCATTTGAGGCTCATTAACTTTGGTATACTCCTCTTCACTACATATACATATGTATGCACTTCGTTTGTGAGCTTATGATGGCATTACTTTTGTTTAAAATTTGGGTTTGTTATGCATCCTTGCTGAAGTGGAAACTTGCTGAGTTTGCTTTGAATATTTTTTTTGTTGAATCCAAAAATAGATGGAATCTGGAATTATAAACTGCTGATTTGGAATTCGTTTGACTAATTAGGAATTGATTCTGATGCTGTGGAATTATAAACTGCTGATTTGGAATTTGTTTTGCCAATCTGGAAATTGCTATTTTGAAAGAGCTGATATGCTGTTTTAGTGTGCTAAAATTGCTGATTTAAAGTAACTAATATGCTAATCTAGTGTGCTGATTGTGCTATCTTAAAGTAGCTCAAAAGCTGATTTATATTGAACATAGATGCTGTTTTTTGGTGACAATTAATGCTGTCTTAGTGCGTACATAAAGTTGATTTTGGAATTTAAATATGCTGAATTAGTGAGCTGTTTGTGCTGATTTAAATTGCTGATATGCTATTCTAAAAATGCTACTTTTGAGATTTAAATAGTACCTATGCTATCTATCTTTTAAACTACTTGAGCTACTAATTTATACTCCAGTTGTAGTTGTGTATACTTTAAGAACAGGTACGAAGACAGAAATTCTTGGACCATTGTCAAAAGTAAAATTCCAAGCAAATGGTTATTCAAGAAGCTGAGAAGGAGATTAATTGAAAGAGTGTACTATACCAGTCTATTGCAACTACACCTTCGAAGGTGTACTTATTGAAGACTATTTTTGAAGAAGCTCAAGTGTCATAATCTACTAAAGAAGATCAAGGATTGTAATCATTATCAAGATAAACTTTGAAGACCAATATTAGATTTGAAGATTGATTTTGAAGACCAACATACAAAGCTTGAAGACTTTGTCGCTGCTCATGACATCGAACTGACTCCACTATCACTATGTATAGTCCAAGTATTGGGATGCTTTGGACAGAGGGAACGTGAGTGATTGTGGTGAGATTGAGGTGAGATAGCTTGGGCTTTGGGAAGCCTTAGTTAGGATTGAGAGCAGAAAAGCTGTTGTGAGATTTGGTGAGAATGGTTCAGGCCTAGGGAGGCTGTGAACTGGGTGAGTGCTGGAGCGAACTATGTTGTGAGTTAGGTGAGTAAGAGAGTGATTGAGAGAATTACTATACTACCCTCTCAGTTTGAAGAGGTTTTTTCCCCACCTTGGGGTTTCCTCTATAAATCTGTGTCCTAATTATGTGATTGCATGTGCCAGCTAAACTTGCAATATTAAGAAGAAAAATAAAAAAACCTATTCACCCCCTCCCCCTCTAGGTTCATCAATTTCAAACTCTTAGATTCCATAATTCAAAGCAATGTCCCCACACATAATTCACATCCGCATGTCTCAAAATAACCTACTCTAACTCCCTTGTGAAAAGTGAACTAGCAACCATCTCATGTAGCTTAACCCAGCTCTGAATATATTAAGTCACATACCCCTTCAACTCACTAATTCCCCTTATTGAAATCATACTTCCAAGCATGAATACATGACTTTTTCCATTTTTTTCCATTGCTTTATTGGTTGTGCAATGTGTTGGTCTATTAAGCTTTCTGAAAGATCCATGTAACAAGCTTTCAGTTAGTGACTCCCAAACCAGATGGCTTTAGGGCACTAGGCGTTAAGACACCCCGAAGAACCTAATAACTCGAATCAATCAGGCTACAAATCAAGACAACTAATGCTCATCTTTTCTCACCCTTTCACTTTTGACGCGAACACTCTATGCTTCCTGAGGCATGGAGGCTCGGTTACTCATGAAAAGGATCAAATTGACTTGCTATTCATCACATATTCTTTTTTTCTTTTTCTTTTATTTCATTAAAGTTAATTAAAACACATCATCGGTACTCATTCTCAAGAGATGCTAATTAATATCAAGCATATGTAACATAATAACTCAGAGCCAAAATTTATACCCCACAAGATTAAGCTAGTGTGTTTATGCATGTGAGGAAACTAAAACCAATTACCCCAAGGCATGTCAATGCAAACCATGATTAAAATTACTAAATTCAAACCACAGTTTCTAAAAATTCAAAACATACCCAAAAATTACAATTTAAGCACCTATATAAAGTATTAATCCCTTGAATAATGTAAGAACATCCTATCTAAAAACAAAACAAAAGAAAAATAATAAAAAATTATAATAATAAAATAAACAAAAAGTCCTAAAACAAGAAGAATTTCATAAAAATTCTCCCCCATCTGCAATAAAGCACATCAAAGGCATCGCCTCACCCCCAAACTTAAACTGTACATTGTCCACAATGTACATCCAATTAGAAGCATAAAGAAGGGTTAGAACGATGTTACCATGAACATGGAGTAGTGACAAAAAAATAAAGCAAACCAGTAGAATGAAGACAATGCAAGCACTCCCCTAAACTTGGATATGATAACCTATAAAACAAACCACTATACCCCACTGACCAAGCGAAATAACATAGGTGAAAATAAGAATGAAAAGGAAAAAGAAAAAAAAAACAAATTTTTTTTTTGAAAGTGAAGATAAAAAAAAAGCACTACAGAAAAGTAAAATAAAGAAAAGAAAAATAAAACAAAACTATAAATACAAAAGATAGTTAGTCCCGCAGAATCAAGGGAAAAACGATGGCAATAGAGCATCAAAATCAACCAAATAATCCACAATCAATGCGCAATGTCCCCCCCCCCCAAACTTGTAGCACAAAACCGCTCAAAGAAATCACCCCACTTCTACAATTAATTCACACCTCTTGTGAAGAAGGAAATATAGAAAAGTTGAAACTTTAATGATGATGGAGAAAAACAAGTTGGAATGGATGATGATGGTGATAAATGATGATGATCAAGTAGTATGATAGCAACAAAAGTGAAGATTTTGGAGTGTATATTGATGTAGGAGGGGCAATAAGAGGCACTAAAGTATGTATGTCCAAGTAGGAGCAATTAGGGTAAGAGAGAGGTCATTTTAAAGTCAAAAATTTGAGCAGCTGGGCAATGTGGGTTGGGGTGATCGATCCCCCTTGGGATGGGCGATCGATCGCCCAGCTACTTATGGGGTGTTCTTTAAAAATTCAAGGGGCAATCAATCCCCCTTCAAAGGGGTGATTGATCCCCTCTACTAGAGCTCATTGGGCGTCAATCACCCAAGGTCGACCGAGAGAGGGATTTCTGAGGTATCTATCACCCAAGGTTGACTGAGACCTCTCTTTTTCACTTGTTTTGAGTCCGAATACCCCTGTCCACCTCCCGGCATCCCCCAGAAGCAACTAAGATATCAAAAACTAAAAAGAAACACATTAAAATGTAACTAATAGTGAAAGAAAAATAAAAGAAAGAAAAATACAAGAAATGAAATATACAAAATACAAAATATCCTACAGTTACCATCCGTAGGCGACGTTCATTGACTTCAATTCAAGGTTCACCCAATGCCACATCTCTTGAGGAGATTTAACATCATCCCCCTATATGATCCTCACTTGCTTGTGCCAAACTCAAAGTAACCAGAAAGGTCTCATTGGCTTCTAAAAACACATCTCTCAGCCTTGAATTCAATTCAAACCATGGAAGAGACTCTAATGATAGCATCAGAGGAGTGCTAGAAAGTGAAGGAAGTGGCTCAATCAGAATTCTCCAAGTTCGTTTATCTTTCATGGCCACTACATCAAGCATAGAATTCACCTCCTTAATGGACTTCTCAATATCTTGAGATAGAGCAAACGGAGTAATTTCTTCCACACAATCATCAATGTCATCCATGAAGAAACAATCCCTCTCATCTGGAGGATGTTGAATGGCATTAAAAGTATTCAATTTCACCTTAGGCTCATGAGAAATTTTAGCATTAGGACTCTTTGTCACCTCTTCTTCATCATGCTTCTTCTCCCCCACCTTGTTATCAATTATTTCTCCACTTTTAAACGTGGTGATGGCTTGAACCTGCTCATGGTGTGAGTTGCTTGAAAAAGAAATATTGTCGATGACATGAACCCCTCTTGGGTTGGTGACTATTTAGCTAGGTAGTTTTCCCTCCTCTCTTCTACTCAAGGCGTTGGCAAGTTGTCCAAACTGAGATTCCAATTTGGCAATTGACTAAGAGTGAGAATGAACCAGTTGAGCAGTGGATTAAACTACTTCAGCAATATAGTCAAGCTTCTCAAGTTTTACTAGGACAATCATCATCTTATCCTTAAGAGCTGAATACATTAGTGACATAGGAACTTGTGCTTGATATGGTTGTGGAAGCACATAGTTCTAAGGCTGAAAAGTGGGCTAATTTTTTGAAGATGGATTAGGAACTTGACCAGCCGCCATGAGTTGCACCACTCTATGTGCCACAGTATCTACAATGGTAGACATAACATCTGTAGAACCAATCTCAAAAATATCATCTGTCCTCCTTGTATTGGATGGTCTACTCGAACGAGATGAAGACACATGTTGTAAAGAATTGTCACTAAGGTTCTCGAACAAATTCTATACTTCATCTTCGCTTTTTAACATGAAAGTACCCCCACATAATGCATCCACCATCTGTCTGTTACATTCTGTCAGCCCCTCATAGAAACACTGCACTAACTGCCACTTTGGAACTTGGTGATGAGGAAACTTCCTAAGAAGAACCTTGAATCTCTCCCATATCTTATAGAATTGTTCCCATTCATTCTGAGAGAAACCAGTGATAGCTCATTTAAATTGATTGGTCCTCCCTATCAAAAAATATTTCTTCAAGAACTCACTTTGCATTTGAGTCCATGTAGTGATAGAGCTCACCGATAGAGATCTGAACTAATACTTGGTTTGCTCTTTTAGAGAGAATGGAAAAAGTCGCATCCGGAAAGCATCTTCAGAGAAGTTGTGAATTTTTGTTAATGAGAAAACTTCTATAAATTCATTCAAGTGCTTGTACGGATCCTCATGAGTCAGCCGAAAATAGGATGGCAACATCTGAATGATATTGGGTTGATCTCATAGTTTTGTGCTGTGACATCAGGCAGTTGAAAACCAACTAGCGAATTGTATGTCTCTAGGACATAGTAGTCTTTGAGTAAGCGCGCCCTCTCCACAACAGTATTAGACACAATATTGTTTTCCTCATTATTATCACGCACACCAGCCATGAAATCAATAATCTCTTCCTCTTACTCAATGATATGTTGATTGAAGTCCCTAAAAAGAAAACAAAAATAAAATAATACAAATTAGTAGCAAATATAAAAATTCTAAAATAAAATAAAACAAATTAGTATCTGAAAAGAAAACAAAAATAAAATAAATTAAAAACAAAATAAAAAAATTCCTAAACTAAAAATCCAATTAAAACTAATTCTAAAAATCCAAACAATTAAATAGACAACCCCCGGCAACGGCACCAAAAATTGATTCGTTAGTAAGTGTATCAATTAAATTACCACACTTCGTAATATAATGAATTCCTTGCAGAATAGGGCTATTGAAAGGGGTGTCGATCCTCTGGGACTATGGTCTGACTGCGTTGAATTGTTAGAATTAATTCTAATTAAATTTAAGAGAAATAAGTTGCTAATTTTTATATCTAAATTAACTAATGAAGCAATTGAACAAAAGCAAGAAAAACTATTGAGTGTAGAAAATATAAGATAAATCTAGAGTTATTGATTTAACCACTAACTTCATAATCAATGACCAATTGAACTAACTACGGGGAATTATACCATGCATAAGTGATGTTGGTGGCTACAAGCTCATCTTCATCCGTCAAGAAGATAACATATGATTAAGGCTAAGTTATGGACTATCTTCGATTGGCATGAGCCATCTGCCTAACTACTCTACTCTAGGGTGCAGTATGATCTATCTTCTCTAAGCATAATCAATCAAAGATTTTAATGATATATTCAATGATTATCATTGTGTAATAATCACTCTCATAATCACAGAAAATAAGAGGGACGAGTTCAATAACAACAATCAAGTATCTAAGACAATATAAGAAATCATTGAAACTGAATTTATAAGACTTTTATTGCTTAATTATAAAATAAGAATCCTCTAAATCACACAATCTATCCATGAATACAAAAATCTCCAATAATTAGAATAATCAAACCATTGATACTTAGTTAGGGCTACATCAAAACCCTAGTGGATGAACTAGCCGCTCATGGTAGAAGAAGAACCTTCAATGGTTGAGGAAGAAGACATCATCTCTATGGAAGTATTGTTACGCCTTGTTCTCCAATGATTCTCCATTCCAAAAGCTCTTCAAAGCTGCTGCCCAGCCTCCCCAATACAACCCCAATTCATCACTTTTAATAGCCAAGAAAATATGAAGAGTCCCCACCTAATTAGGAGACAATTAGGGTTTCCCGCAGGCCCTAATCAGGTGAATTTCTCTACTGACTTTCAGCCAAACGTTTGACCCTGTAGAAGTCCGATTCACGAAATTTATGTGAAATACAAAAGTGTCCAGAATCGAATTTCGATCAATCTAATTAGGGAATTGAGTCAATTTGACTCATGGGAATAAGAGTTACAGGCCATTTTCTAAAATGAGATTAAAACTGTATTACGCGCAGAATTGGATTTCAGCCCAAAATACCCTTTAGCAGTTATAATTCTCTTGGGCCTCTTCCTTGGGCTATTTTGAGTTAAGATATGGAGTTAAATGGATTCACTTGATGTAGGATTCTTATAACCCTCTTGTATGTCATCTTTAAAAGCCCAAAATTATAGTTTTAACTGAAACAATCATTAAGGCTCTGAAAATACTAAAAATATAAAACGATGCTACTACTTGGGGGTGTTGTATGGCAGGTTATGTAGGTTTCTGGTTTATTGGGATAAGGTTGGCGAGATGATAGTCTTAGGGCTCGGATCGATGAAAGAATTATGTCGCTAAAAGAGGCATACGGTATTCTTTGAGGTGGGAGACCTCGAAAAAGATTGGTGTGGACCGTTGGCAATTTTAGTGTGTTGGCAAGATGGTTTGGCTGTGCTGCATAATTAGAGCAATTCATGAAGTTCCATGTTGAGGAAATACGAACCTAATCCATTTCACATCTTGAGTTGGATAGACGTTGAGGTTGATGAGGATGTCACCTATGAGGAGAGACTAATTCAAATTCTTGACACTTGAGAGCAAGTTTTGAAGGGTAAGACTATTCCATTGGTCAAGGTCTTGTGGCATCATTACAATGTTGAGGAGGCTACCTAGGAGCAAGAGCAAGAAGTTCATTTTAAGTATTTGGACTTGTTTCCTTTAGGTATAGCCTAATTTCAGAGACAAAATCTTTTGAAGTTGGGTAGGTTGTAAGAATTGTGACCATTTTGGTCGATTTTCTTTTATTTTCATTTAGTGTCATATTAATATTTTAAATGACTATATATGTGTTCTAAGTGTTAAATACATGTTCGGACACTTGTATTAGTGTTCGAGAAAGTTTTGGGAGAGTTTAAAAAAAGTTGACTTTTTCGGGTCTGGTGGGCCCAAAGCGTGGGTCCCATGGGCCTGAAAAATTTAAAAGTGTCATAATGACACTAAATTTGGAAAGTAGCTTAAATAAAATATTTAACGCGCTACGGAATCAATTTTGAGTTAATCGGAGTTACTGAAATTGAAAATGGAATCCGAAAAGATTTAGTGAAAAACTAGTGGCATTTTTGAAAATAGATGAGCTAGGTCTATAAATAGCAAAGTAGAGATTTCATAAATTCATTCTCTCATTCTCTAGCAGTTATGAGAGAGCAATATAGATACATATATATCTTTACCTCTTATTCTTCCATTGTCCATTGTATTTGAGAAGCTTAGGCCGGGAATTAGAAGACGCCGGAGAAGAAAGAATTGGTCTACATATAGAGGGCTCAAGTTTGATTCATTTAGAATTAAATTCAGAAAAAGTTTATTTCAATGAGAAATTTGGGGGAATTATTTGGAAGTTCTTCCAAATTGTGGTAGGGATGCCTAACCCATAGAATCCGGGGTTTTTGTAAGTATATTTTTAGCCATAGACCAATTGGTTATGTGGGTATATATGTTTTGTGGACATAATCACTTGGGGATTGAATTGTTATACTTTGAACGTATGATGCATGTTTTGGAACACTAAGGATGTTTAGTATCTTATAAAGAATGTATGTGTGTTGAGGAATGAGAGTTTTACATAGAATTGTTTAAGTAGGATTTTCAGTCGAATGGATGCGATTAATCAAAGACTTCTCTTTGATTAATCGAAAAGCTTCGATTAATCAAAGACCACTCTTTGATTAATCAAAAATAATGATGATTTGGACCTCAAAAACCCATGTGTTACGATTGAATCTCTGATAAACCAACGATTAATCAAAATTTTGATTAATCAAAAGTCTAGTAATCAAAATACCTAGTTCGATTAATCGAAGAGTATATTTTGATTAATCAAAATTTGTGGTCTGTAACTTGACTTCTGCATAAGTGGCCATGTGTGGGGCCTTTGTGAGTGATTGATGTTGGGTCATACGTAGGTAAACGTATGTATGTAATTAAGCTTCTATATTGATTTAAAGGTTGAGGTAATTTATTCTGGGCTCAGAGACAGACTCTAGGGACTCAGAGACAGACCCTCGCTCTTAATCGGGTGTTGGAAATTGGGGCGTGACAACTTGGTATCAAAGCTTAACCGAGTTTGAATACCTAGGAACAATGGGAAAAGGGTTGAACAACGTTTGATTTGAGAGGATTTGATGATTTTCAAAATTTTGAACTTGAGGTTGTGATGATAAATTTAAAGTTAAGTACATATTACATACAAATGCCTATGTGCTTATTTGTTTAGTATGAGATGCTATTTATAAAGTGACTTAGCATAATGTTGTGTATGCATGAGGAGAATTGGATAATGATATTCATGCTTGGATTTTTAAAGTGTCTTCTTGTTATCAATATAGCTAAATGCTACCTCGTAGAGCTCGTGGAGGAGCACTGGAAACAGCTCCCATAAATGGAGAGTAATTTATGCGTGACATGGTTGCGACCATGCGACAAATAGCAAGGAAGACACAAGCTAAGCTAAGAGCAGTGCCTCGTTGTCGAATGATGATGGATTTAGGACATGTTAAAGAGCATAGTCCACCACTATATGTAGGACGATCTGATCCTATAGTGGCAGAAAACTGATTGGATGAAATTGTTAAGCTCCTTACTACACTAAAGGTAGAGAAGGATCTAAGAGTAAAAATGGCAACCTATTCTCTCACAGGTGAGGCCAACCGTTAGTGGAAGTTTATCAATAACTACCATGACATTGAGATGATGGATTGTGACATGTTCCAAGTTCTTTTTTTTAAGAAGTACTTCCCGGTAACGGTGAAGGATAATTTGAGGAGGAATTCTACAACTTGATTCAAGGTAACATGACGGTGATGAAATACGAGACCAAATTCACATCATTGGCTTGGTTGGTTCAAGAGATGATCTTAACGGAAGAACTTAAGGTAAAAAAGTTTGTGAGCGGCCTCTAAACATTTATAAGGGATCGAGTTACAGTCTTGGGTTTGATGAACTACACAGTGGTAGTAGAGAGAGCACTGATAGCTGAGGAGCTCAGCAATGATAATAAGAGAGTAAGAGAAGCAAAGAACCAAATAAGGAGCATGGGGTCCCTTACGAACAATCGTGCTAGGAATAAGCAAAAAGATGGTGGGTCATTCTCACAAGGGCAACAACAAGCCCAATCGACACCATCAGTGACAATACCCACTGGATCTTCACTATCTAAAGTAGTGTGCTTTGACTGTCAGAAACCCAGACATTTTATGTCTAAATGTACTTAGAAGCAAGCTATTTCTGTGGCATACAAGAAGTGCTACTATTGTTAGTAAATGGGGCACATCAGTTGTAATTGTCCTCTCAAGAAGGGTACTAGGAATGGGGTGGGTTCACAATAGTGTTCTACGCAGTCTACTACTCCACAGTCAGATTTTAGGGCATTGCCACCACCACAAGTAGTGCCATCTCTATAGAGTTCATGGGCACTGGCTAGAGGAGTCACGTCTAGTGTTCCTAGTTAGTAGTCGGGACATTAGGGTACAGGGCAGTAGGGCCAGAGAGCACAGGGCTGTGCCTTCACTCTTGTTCCAACAGGGACCTCAACGGGACCATCAGTGGTCTGAGGTATATTCCTAGTTTATAGCTCATGGGTTAGGGTTTTAGTGGACTTGGGTGCATCACATTCATTCATTTCATGTGCATTTGCTTGTGCTTTGGGGTTAGAGGTGTCATTCTTGGACTCGATTTTATCCATTGATACACCAGTTGGTGGAAGAGTGACCTTGGGTAGTGTTTGTCGATCTTGTCAGATTGAGATTTCTGGACATCAGTTTGTATTTAATTTCATTCTCTTTGACATGTATAACTTTGATGTGATATTGGGTATGGACTGGTTGCCTACCCACAAAGCTACCATCGATTGTTATCGGGGAAGAGTAACCTTGTGCACAATGGAGGGTGTTAGTATTTGCTTTGTGGTAGAGTGAGATGACTTTTACTTGTCTTCGCATAGTCCTAATGATCGAAAAAGACGTGATATTTCTTGGCAAGCTTACTAGTTGATGATGAGGATGTTACGCATAGAGAGTTTCCTCATGTAGTATGTGAGTTTTTAGACGTATTTTTGGGTGACTTGACAGAGTTGACTCTGAAATGGGAAGTGGAGTTTGTGATAGAACTTGCTCCAGGTACTGTGCTCATTCCTATGGCACCATACCGAATGACACTAGCTAAGTTGAAAGAGCTAAATGATCAATTACAAGAGTTACTAGACAAGGGATTTGTACATCCTAGTACTTTGCATTGGGAAACTCTGGTTCTTTTTGCTAAGAAGGATAGGTCTTTGAGGCTCTGTATTGACTATCGAAAGTTGAATCTGGTAACGATCAAGAATAAGTATCTTTTGCCAAGGATAAATGATTTGTTCGATCAACTTAAGGGTTTAAATATTTTTCAAAGATTGACTTGAGATCGAGTTACTACCAGTTGGGGGTTAGAGAGGCAGACATTCAGAAAATTTCTTTTCGCACACGATATGGACACTATGAGTTTTTGGTTATGCCGTTTGTTTTGACGAATGCATCGGTAGCATTCATGGATTTGACGAACCGTGTGTTCAATGTGTAATTAGACAAGTTTGTGGTAATGTTCGTTGATGACTGATAGGCGTTGAATGTTACGCATTCTAGCCTCTTAATTTGCATATTTTATTCTCTTAGTGATAGATTAATTGTGATTTTATTTTGTTAACCCAAGGAAGAGGACCAAGAGAATTATAACTACTTAAGGAGATTATGGGCCGAAGCCCAATTCTGCGCGTAACACAGTTTTAATCCCATTTTAGAAAATTGCTTGTAACTCTTATTTCCAAGTGTCAAAATGGCCCAATTCTTAAATTAATTCAATTCTGGACGTTTTTGTATTTCACGAAAATTTCGTGAATTGGACTTATAGGGTGTCAAACGATGGACCAAAGTTCAGTAGGAAAATCCACCTTATTAGGGCATGCGAAAAAACCCTAATTGTCTCCTAATTAGGTGGGGGTACTTCGTATTCTCTTGGCTATTAAAAGTGATAAATTGGGGCTATTTGAGGAGGCTTGGCAGCAACTTTGAAGAGCTTTTAGAGTGGAGAATCATTGGAGAACGAGGTGTAACACTATTTCTATGGAGATGGCGTCTTCTTCCTTAACAGTTGAAGTGTCTTTTTCTACTATGAGCGGCTAGTTCATCCATTAGGGTTTTGATGTAGCCCTAACTAAACATCAATGGTTTGATTGTTTTAATTATTGAGAATTTTTGTATTCATGCATAGATTATGTAATTTAGAGGATTCTTCTTATAAAATTGAACAATAAAAGTCTTATATATTCAATTTCATTGATTTCTTATCTTGTCTTAGATACTTAATTGTTGTGATTGAACTTAATCCCTCTTGTTTTATGTGATTATGAGAGTGAATATTACACAATGGTAATTGTTGAATATATCATTAAAAGTTTTGATGGATTATGCCTAGAGAAGATGAACCATATTGCACCCTAGAGTAGAGTAGTTAGGCAGATGGCCCATGCCAATCGAAGATAGTCTATGACTTAGCTTTAATCATATGTTATCCTCTTGATGGTTGGAGTTGAGCTTATAGCCACTGACACCACTTATGCATGGTATAATTACCCATAGTTAGTTCAATTGGCCATTGATTATAAAGTTAATTGTGAAATCAATAACCCTAGATTTATCTCATATTATCTTCACTCCTTAGTTTCTCTTACATTTATTTAATTGCTTTCATTAGTTAACTTAGAATAAAAATCAGTAACTATTTCTCTAAAATTTAACTAGAATTGATTCTGTATATCCAACACAGTCAGACTACAGTCCCTGAGTTTCGACACCCCTATTTTGCATAGAATTCGTCCTATTGTGAAGTGGTATATTTTAATTGATACACTTAGCCACGATCAATTTTTGGCGCCGTTGCCTGGGAATGTCTATTTTGATTGTTTGGATTTTTAGAATTAGTTCTTGTTGGGTTTTTAGTTTAGGATTTTTTTTATATTTTGCTTTTAATTTTATTTTTGTTTTCTTTTCAGGTACTTCAATCACCGTACCATTGAGCAAGAGGAAGAGATTATGATGCCATGGCTGGTGTGTATTCTAATAATGAGGACAATGATATTGCCTAATGCTGTAGGGGAGAGGGCGAGATTGCTCAGAGATTATTATGTCCCAGAGACATACAATTCGCTAGCTGGATTTCAACTGCCAGATGTCACAGCACAGAATTATGAGATCAAGTCCAGTATTATTTAGATGTTTCCATCTTATTTTGGGCTGACTCATGAGGATCCTTACAAGCACCTGGATGACTTCATAGATGTGTGCTCAACGAGCAAAATTCATAACTTCCCTGAAGACGCTTTCAGAATGCGACTCTTTACATTCTCTCTGAAAGACAAGGCCAAGTATTGGTTCAGATCTCTACCGATGGGCTCTATCACTACATGGACTCAAATGCAACATGAGTTCTTGAAGAAATATTTTTTGATAGGGAAGACCAATCAATTTAGACATGCTATCACTAGTTTCTCTCAACATATGGGAAAATTTTTTTATGATACATGGGAGTGATTTAATTACCTTCTTAGGAAGTGTCCTCATCATCAAGTTCCAAAGTGGTAGTTAGTGTAGTGTTTCTATGAGGGGCTGACAGAAGCCAACGGACAGATGGTGGATGCATCATATGGGGGCACTTTCATGTTCAAAGTGAAGATGAAACATAGACTTTGTTCAAGAACCTCAGTGACAATTCTTTATAACATGTGTCATCATCACACATTTAAGCATACTGTCCAATTCTAATACAAGGAAGGCTGATGGTATTTTTGAGATTGGTTCTGCAGATGCTATGTCTACCATTGTGGATGCTGTGGCACAGAGAGTGGTGCAACTCATGGTAGCAATTTAGCCCACTTTTCAGCCTCAGAATTATTTGCCTTCTCAACCATACCAAGCTTAGGTTCCTACTTCACCAAAGAATTCAGCTCTTGAAGATAAGATGACGCTTGCCCTAGCAAAACTTGAGAAGCTTGATTCTATTGTTGAAATAGTTCAAGTTATTGCTCAATTAGTTCATTCTCACTCTAAGTTAATTGCCAAACTGGTATCTCAGTTTGGACAACTTGCTAATGCATTGAGTAGAAGAGGGGAGAGGAAACTACCAAGCCAGACAGTCACCAACCTAAGAGGGGTTCATGTCCTCAACAATATTTCTTCTTTGAGCAACCCACATTAAGAGCAGGTTAAGCCATCACCACTTTGAGGAGTAGAAAAATAATTAACAACAAGGTGGGGGAGAAGAAGCATGATGAAGAAGAGGTTACAAAGAGTCCTAGTGCTGAAATTTCCTATGAGCCTAAGGTGAAATTGAATCTTTTTAATGTCATTCAGCATCCTCCAGATGAGAGTGATTGTTTCTTCATGGATGTCTTTGATGATTATGTGGAAGAAGTTGATCCGGTTGCTCTATCTCAAGATGTTGAGAAGTCCTTTGCAGGGGTGAATGCTATACTTGATGTAGTGGCCATGGAAGATAAGACACCTTGGAGAATTCCAATTGAGCCATTGCATCCTCTTTCTAGCACTCCTCTGGTGCCATCATTGAAGTCTCTTTCACAGTTAGCATTGAAACATCTTCCTTCAAGGCTGAGATATGTATTTTTAGAAGCCAATGAGACCCTTCTAGTTACTTTGAATTCGGTACAAGGAAGTGCGGATCGTATAAGGGGGGCGGTGTTAAATCTCTTCAAGCAATGTGGCATTGGGTGAACCTTGAATTGAAGTCGATGAACGTCACCTATGGACGTTAACTGTGGGGTATTTTGTATTTTTGTTCTTTGATTTCACTTATTTTTTTTCTGGCATTTTTCTTTGATATTTTTCTTCACTTTTCTTTCAATATTAGTTGCATTTGGGGATGCCAGGAGGTGGATAGGGGTATTTGCCCTCAAAATAAGTGAAAAAGAGGGGTCTCGATTGACCTTGGGTGATAGACCCCTCAAAAATTCTCTTCTCGATCGACCTTGGGCGATAGACGCCCAAGGAGCAGCAGTAGGGGCGATCAATCACCCCTCCCAAGGGGGATCGATCGCCCCATTATTTTTGAAGATGGTCTTTATAGCAGCATGGGTGATCGATCGCCCATGCCTAGAGGGATCGGTTGCCCAGCCCACATTGCCCAGCTACTCGAAATTTTGACTTTAAAAGGGCCTCTCTCTTGCCCTACTTGTTCCCACTCGGAAATTCAAGCTTTGATTCCTCTTGTTGCCCCTCCTACATCAATTTACACTCTAAAATCTTCCACTTTTATTGCCATACTCCTACTTGATCATCATCATTCATCACCATCATCATCAATTCCAACTTGTTCTTTTCCATTATCATTAAAATTTCAACTTTCCCATATTTCCTTCTTCACAAGAGGTGTTCAATAATTGTGGAATTGGGGTGCTTGCTTTGAGGGAGTCCCTTCGCTTTGTGGTTTTTCTTTTTTTCTTTTTTCATGGCAAGAAAAAAAAAAGAATTTTTTTTCTGTTTTTATTTGTTTCATTTTTTTTTCTCCAATATTATTTCACTTGGTCGTTGGAGTATAGTGGTTTGTTTTGACAAGTTATTAAATCTAAGTTTGGGGGAGTGCTTGCATTACCTTTTTGCTACGGGTTTGCTCTTTTCTTACCATTACTCCGGGTTCATGGTAATATTATTCTCACCGTTCTCTGTTTCTAATTGATATACATTGAGGACAATGTACAGTTTAAGTTTGGGGGTAGGATAATACCTTTTTATGTTCTTTATTGCAATGAGGGGAAATTTGATGAAAATATTTCAAATCTTTCTTATTTTTAGGACTTTTTGTTTATTTTATTTTTATAGTTTATTTTTTTTATTTTGTTTTTAGTTAGGATGTTTTTACATTATTCAAGGGTTTAATACTTTATGTAGGTGCTTGATTTGCAATTCTTGAGTATGTGTTAAATTTATGGATACCGTGATTTGAATCTAGTGGTTTTAATCATTGTTTACATTGATATGGTTTGAAGTGATTGGTTTTAGTTTCCTCACATGCACAGATACACTAGCATAATTTTGTGGGGTATAACTTTGGCTCTGAGTTATTGGGTTACATATGTCTTCAGTATGCACTTGGCCTTCTATGTAAGGATTCAACCTTTTGTGAACTTAAAAAGGGTCTCATCATTAGGGTCCTTGAGTTCTACCTCTCCATGGGGAGAAAGGGAAGTCACAACGATGGACCATCCCACCTTGAGTGGAGGGAAAGAGGCGAGGTTGTGGTCTTAGATACAATACGTTTGTCATGAAATGTCTTTGTTTTTGCTTTGTAGATTTTGATACTTTTGTACACATCATTACGTAACTCCTCAAACTCATTGAGTTGAAGCTTCCGGTTAGAGCTGACCATTTTTATATTAAAATTGAATTGTTTAATGACCCAAAATGTCTTATGCTCTAATTCTATCGAAAGATGACAAGCTTTTTCAAAGACAAGTCGGTATGGCGACTTGTCAACGAGAGTCTTATAAGTGGTTCGGTACGCCCACAACGCATTATTTAGTCTATGAGACCAATCTTTTCTATCCGAGCAAACCATTTTCTGAAGGATATGCTTGATTTCCCTGTTAGATACTTTAACTTGGCCACTTGTTTGGGGATGGTAGGGTTTGACAACTTCGTGAGTAATGAAATACTTGAAGAGTAAGGTTTTGAGAAACCTATTGCAAAAATATTTACCTAGGTCACTAATATATGTTTGTAACAATTTATTCATTTAAAGGAGGATATGTAGAGCCAATTAGTGGCAATTCACGGTGCCATAAAAAACTTTTTTTTAGATAGTTTTAGAAGCAGTGGTCCCTTCTCCCTTCCTTTGAAGGCAGCAATGTTAACATGAAATGCATATCTTTTTCACGAGTGAGTACAATGCCCAGGTGCTGCACAGAGTGTCTAGGGTAGAGGTAAAAGTAAAACTCCAAACCCGTGACACTACTACTTCATATCAAATTAAAATTACAAGACGATTTAAATTAAAAAAAGAAAAAGCAACTCTTCTGCTTAATTATAATAAAGAATCAGAAGAAAACTACTATATAAGTCCAAAGAAATCCCAATAAAATCCAAAACTTAAGTCAAATGACAGACAGAGTCTCCTAGTAACCCAAGTCTTCAATATCCCTCAACACACTCACTGTCAGAAGCCTAAAAGAAATCTCAGTAATCAATTTCCCAGTAAAACCCGAGTGAAACAGATCCTATTAAGTTAGCAAAATTCGTATATAGAATGAAACCACCCCACAAATAATCACGGCTCATCAAGCCCTATAAAAAGATGGGCTCGCTCGCAGATGCACAAATCAAAAAATGTATTTACCAACTAAAATTGGGCTCACTTCATTCATTTAGGGACAGCGAACCAATCTGATCACCAACATCAGATCCTGATGCTGATAAACGAAGGACATCCATAGCCTCGGCAACTTTCTTCTTCAAAGCATCTGGAGACTCAATGAGATGGAGTACCTCTGTTTGGTCCATCTCCAGCAGCATGCCAGTAACTTTTCCTGCCTGATCATGTTCAAGACGCTCCACAAGAGGAAATAGTTGTTCCCCCAGCATCTGTCATTTTCACACAATATAAAATCAATAATTCTAAATTAGGAGTCATCAGTTCATAATAATTGTCAACTGTGAACTTATTAAAGCATCAGCAATATAACTTGACCAGTAAATGCTCATTTCGTGTGCAAAAAAAAAAAAAAAAACTGAATCATAGTGATAGAGACGAGAAAAGAAAATAACGTACCATATGCTGAGTCTCTGGAGTAGCAGAAGCCAAAGCAGAAGCAAGTGTTGACATTGACACTGGGCCAGACCGCTGGACATCCAATGGAGTTGCTGGCATCCCCGAAACATCAACAGGCAATGGCATCATTGGACCCACAAGACCCTGAGGAAGCATAGATGGGTCCATACCATTTCGAGCATTGGCCACATATCTTAAGCCTTGGTTTGAGTTGCGATGCATCAACTAGAGTTGAAAAAAAAGAACAACAGAAGAATCACAATTAAAAGGTCACAAGAAATATAATTGCCTATAAGACAACCAACCTGGTGATTTTAAGTTCCTTTTTCACAAACAACCTTCTCTTGTGGCAAAAAAGCAAAAAATAAGACTTAGAGATATATAAAAAATGAAGCTACCAAGGTGGTAAATAAAGCTAAAGAAAATGCATTAAATGGTTTATATGAAAAATTAGATAGAAGATGTATTTACAAGTTGAAAAAAAGTAGCGATATGGATCAAATTAGATACATCAAGGATACAGATAAAACAAATTAGGATAATGATTAGTAGAGTGAAAAGTTATCACCGAATATGTAGTGAACAGGGTGTCCATTCATTGGATAGTGAAAGTGTGGGTCCCACTTACACTATTTAAGGATTAGAGTGATTCACTTTCTCAATTCGGTGATAACTTTCACTATGCCTATCATTACTCAAGAAATTATTAGTTAAAGAGACTAACATATTAGATATATAAAAAGAATAATTTCAACCACTATTAAATGGGAAATATTCTAAAAACAGATATTACAATATAGAAATGATAAATAACATCAATAAATAAAATGGATTTGACTAAAATGCTAATGTGGACACAGAAAACCATGTTTTACAATTTCTCATGCCCAAACGGCCCTTTTTAGTGAAATAACCTTCACAAAAAGTAGTACATAAATACACAACATTTTGTACCTCTGTGCACAAAAGTTGTACCTACATGCACATAAACTTTTTTTTTGAAGGTCCAATAACATTCGTGTACGGTGAATATTGCATATGGTCATGCAAATGTTATATTACCATTAGAACTTTGAAAAAAATAGTTAACTAGTTGTTTACGTTCAGGAACCACTTTTGTGCACAAAGGTACAATGTTTTGTGCATTTATGTACTACTTTTTTTGCACGTCATTTCACTAGAAAGGGCAGTTTGGGCATGAGAAATTGCAAAATATGATTTTTCCTTGTCCACATCGGCATTTTAGTCAAATTCATTTTTTCAAAACTTCATGACGTTGACTCCCATGAAATGGTAAATAGCACTCCAAAAGTCCATGTATTTATAATAATCCCTAATAATAAAGTGGTAGGACTTGATTATATAGTATATACCAATAGAGGTTTGGAAAACTTTAGGAAGAGTAGGATCTGAATGGCTAACAAATTTATTCAATAAAACTAAAAGAAGGAAAAATGCCTAATAAATGAAGAAAAAAAATACCAATGTACAAAATAAAGTGATATAGAAAAGTGGTAATCCAATTGGTTTTGAGGCACTATGAATTTATGTGGCCAATCCCATTCCTATGATATAAAGGCAAGAATGATGATGAAGATGAACCTTGTCTTTATCTATCCACCTCCATTAAAGAATATGAAAGCAGGATACAATAATGAATTTAATATAGAAATAATAAATAACATCAATAATAGTGAAACAGAGGATCCACTTAATAAAAGTTTGTAGAACTTGATGAAAAGTAGGAGTTGAATGGCTAACAAATTTATTATTCAATAAAACTAAAAGAATGAAAAATGCCCAATAAATGAAGAAAACAACTGCAATACCAATTTACAAAAATAAAGGTGATATAAATATTGTGGCAATCCAATTGGTTTTGAGACACTATGACTTCACGTGGCTGACCCTATTCATATGAGTTATTCATATGAGATAAAGGAAAGGATGATGAGGATGATGAGCTTTGTCTTTATCTATCCACCTCCATTAAAGAATATGATAGCAGGATACAACTCTCAAAGAGCTTATCTCCTTGGTAATGATTCCACAGCCAAAGGGGTGGGATTTAGGGGAGGGTGGACGATGAAAGAAGTCTCCAATATTGAAAAGCAGGTTGTTTAGAGAAGCCATACCAAAGAGAAGTATGGAAATGGAATATTTATCATTAAATAATACAAGACAAGCATCAGTAGACTGAAGCTTGCTAGTAAAGCTGTGTACTGGTATCAATTTACTGTCAAATAAATAAGTGATCATATAATGAACCCTGATTGTGATAACATTTTCTTGTTTAGTCCATTAAAAACATCAATCATCAACGTCTCACCATAAATTGCGTGTGTGTGTGTGTGTATAATATGCATATAGTACACTAGTATCGAATGCTAAAACAAGGTGAGATGGGGGAGAAAGAAGAAAAAAATTGCTTACTGCCACTAACAAAAAAAATGCACCTGCTGTTGCTGCATCTGTTGAGAGTTTCCACCTCTTCTTATGCCCAACCGATGCCCTGGTTGTCCTTGCCTCTGAAGTTGGTATGGCATAATGAAGTTTGGAGCAACACCCGGGCGAATTCCAGGCAAGAGTTGCTGCTGGAAGCCATACCCAGCAGGCTGAGGGGATAGGAGGGCAGGAGTACCTTGGCCAAAATATAGTTGTTGAGGAGCAAGCCTAGGAGCCCCATGGTGGAATCCATGCATTCCTGTGGGCAAAGGTGCCATTCCACCAGGTGCTCGTATTTGAGCAAAATGTGCCTAGAAAAAAAAAATGGAAACCGTCATGGTGAATTATGCTTGACACCAAAAGAATGATGAAAGTAATTATCCCATCCAAGCAATGAAAAGATGATAACAATGGGAAATATAAAATTCAAGAAAGGAAAAAAAAAGTATTAGAGCAAAAGGAGCATACACAACTAAAATTGTTAACAATTATTTAATTAATCATGGATATGATTATAGAACAAGATAATTTAAAACCAACTATTACTTTTTGGTTTTCAAAAAGTTATCTTTAGTATCCCTTTTGTGCATTTATTGCTTTATTCCATCACATACATCATTTATAGGCACATATGAATTAAACAACCTAAAATGTATAGAAGCCTAATACAACTAAAATTTGTTATGAAAATGGAGTTTTAAATAGGCACATCCAATAAATCATTTGTTCAATACCTCCAAAAATAAAAATCTATGTATACAGTTTAAAAAAACAAGACTAGCTATCCCTACAAGAAATTTTCAACTCATACACTAATTATTTAATAAAAATCTATGTAAAAACAAATTTATGTTTATCAATTTAACTAAAAAATGCAATCTTATATTTAATATTGCTAATTGACAACATGTAAAAAAAATGTGTAAGGGTAAGAAAATTTTCGTCATATAAATTAGTAACGGCCATTATTCCGTACAGTGGTAAAAGCTCATGTTGACCAGCGTGATATAAAGAGTTCTGATCTAAGGACAACAATTTTGTTCATATAATGAGAAGGTTAAATTTGCATACACTCTACTCCCAGCACCCTTATCAACATTTGTTTAAAGAATATTGATTACAGGGGCACATATCATATTTTTAGAAAATAAGCTAAAAAGATATTCTATTTAAGAACTTCAATCAACAATGCCATCATTGAATACTGGCGCAGAACTAGAGCTTGAAGATCTCGTGTGTATCTCTAGGTAGAGAGTTCAGGCATTTGTTAAACCAGTAAATGCCATTTTTTTCAAAGTCAAGGAAACAAATATATCGCTGTCATAGTTAAAGCACCAGCTCCATCTGAGTTACAGCTCCATCTTGTATCTAAAAAAGTAAGCTAAAAAGATATTCTGGTTAGGAAATTCAATCAATGATGCCATAACTGTGCAGAATTAAAGTTTGAAGATCTCATATGTATCTCTTACTCTCTATCCAGAGTTCAGGCATTTGTTACACCAGTAAATGCCATTTTTTTCAAAATCAAGGAAATAAATATGCCTGTCAGAATTAAAGCACCAGCTCCATCTGAATTTGTCATTCTTGATCCTATGTTTTAACTACACCTCATAATTGCAGAAAACTATTGAATCACAACCTATTCTTTTTTAAATGGTAAACTTTTTAATCACTAAATACAGAGAAAAAAAGTGCAATATAATAAATCTTTATACTAGATCACATTATATATGTGCTTAAAATATTTGAATTCATCCAACAAAACATAATTCTCATCAAGCATCAGCCGGACACCTTGTTCCCATACATCTATAACCAATATCAGAAATTCATGAGCTATATAATTAAGAATTTATTTCTCAAAATCATTCTGAACGTCATGGCCATAAACATGAATGGCTATGTTACTTGGACTCGCCGGTGCCAGCGAGAGTGTCCGTGTCAACACGACACAAACACAGGATATGTATGAGTCGGTCTCTTCATCTTCTCTACTGGACAGGCCTGATGACAAAAACACACAAAAGTATGTGTGGGCTGATGCTTGTGAAGGATTAGGATTTTTTCCCATGTTTTATTTGTTAAATCGGCTGCCATTCACGGTGGTAGGAAGCTCTCTCATTCAAAAATGGTGGTCTGGTTCAAAATTAAGGTTTTGAGATGTAGAAGATGACTTTCGTTTACGCTCTATGCATGCCTAAATTTTTGTACCTCCTGAGTGTGTTCTTCACGCATAGCTATAATATATATCTTTTTGCCTAACCCTGAGTCCGCAAATGTTATAAACTTATTATAATATATGTGGGTTACAGGATTACAGCTGTAACCCGCAATTCATATATATATATATATATTTAACAAGAGTGTGTAAGAAAGCTAAGTTAGGAGCTAGCTGCAAGTGTTAATGAACCAATGGTTAACATATATTTTTGGTAAAACCATCGAGCTGTACCACACTTTGACTTTACTAACTGTACCACACTTTCAAAATTTTCAACTTACAAATTACTTATAATCTTAGCTATAAGTAATCTATCTAACTGGCATTTCAAAAACAAAGTTAGTTACTTTTTTACAAATCTCTTTTTCTGACTTTGACACAGATTTACTTACCCTTTTTTTTTCACATCTTTCTCTGGGGTGGAAAAAAAATCAAAAACAAAGTTAAATATAATCATTTTGACTTTGGCATTTCAAGTTTTGAGAAAATGGTTTTGTATGCCGTGTCCAAGTAACCGTGCCTGATGTTTGGACACTTTTAATTCGTGTCCCCGTGTCCTATAATTTGATAGATAGATGGATCTGACCTCTAGACACACCTGTGTCTGACACCCATACCCGAGTCTAAGTAACATAGATGAATGGTAAATGAGCAATAAAGAAAATGACCTGCAGTTGAGCCCTCCTTTCTTCTTTGCGCTGGGCCACAGCAACATACAATGGTTTCCGCCCAATCATCTTCCCATTCATTTCAGTCAACTGAACAAAGATTTAATAACAATCAACATTTCACACATGCATGTGAAACATATATTGTGTTTTAGAAAGGGAGAAGAATGAGATCTGCTGAGTTATTGAAACAAAGGAAAGGAGGCAACTTACTCCTCTTGTAGCTTCCTCTGGGGTAGAAAAGGCCACAAAACCAGAGCCCTTGCTCACCCCTTGTGGATCAAGCATGACCTGAACAAATTGTAGCAAGAATATAAACTAATAGCAACCTAGTTACAAGTGTGTATATATATATATATATATGAAAACAACTATGCTCTATGGACTAATTATGAATAACTTTTAAACAAACTATACCTTGCAAGATGTTATAGTCCCAAACTCAGAGAATAGCTCCTTCAGTTTGTCATCATTTATGGTCTCATCAAGATTTTTAAGATATAAATTAGCACCTTGTAATTTTTCCAATCTACTGTTTCTTTCCTGTTCAAATTTTGCTTTCAATTCTGCCTCCCTTTCTGCTTTCCTTTGAGCCCTTCCTACATACAAAACCTTGTCATCATTTAAAGAGGTCCCATTCAAGTTCTCAACAGCAACATTAGCAGCATCTGGGTTCTGAAAGTTTACAAAACCAAAACATCTGGACTTCCCACTTGCATCCCTCATAACAACTGCACTGGTAATGGACCCATACTTGCCAAATATTTTCTTAAGGTCCTCATCAGTAGTAGTTTCAGAAATATTTTTCACATAAACATTAGTAAACTTTGGAGATCCATTTTCTCGATTCCTTTCTTGGTGACGGACAAAAAGGCCAACATAAACTTGTTTATCATTTATCAACATGCCATTTAACCGATTGATTGCATTCTGTGCAGCTTCCTCCTGGTCAAACTGCACAAAACCATACCCCTTCGGTTGTCCATTGCTATCAATGGCTACCTTGCAAGAAAGCACAGTCCCAAAGGCAGCAAAAGTGTCATGTAATGCCTTGTTGTCTATGGATGTGTCCAAGTTCTTTATGAATACATTAGCATATCCGCTTTTCCGTATACTAGGATCTCTATGAGAAAACATAATCCTGATAGGTTTCCCATTTATAGGTGTGAAATTCAAAAGCTCCATGGCATTAGCAGCTGAAATTTAAAAATCAAAAACAGGCTCAGGTAACTGCAAATAACAAACTAAAACAGTCACAAAAGTAATTCTTTCAGTCACTTCATATAAACAGAGATGATTTAAGTTCCAACAATTACAAAATTAACAGACATCAATCTTCAAAAAGATTTAAATGCAATCATTATACACAAAATTTGTCAAAATAAATTCCCCAAGCACTGCAATGGAGCAGCTCTTCCATGTGCCACAAATTGAAAGCACCAGCCTTTACTGAAAGTAACATGCAACAAAAGATACACTTTTTACAAAACCCACAAATGTTAAAAAGACATGTGACACCTTAACACTGGTCTAGTAAGTTAAGCCAAAGCCTACAGACTCAAAAATTAGCACCCTTTAATAAAGGGCAGAACAGAACAATGCAAATGTTTTTTACTTTTGTAACGGATTGTCAAAACTCAAATCAAACACATTCGTTAAAAAAACAAAAATCAATTAAGATACAATCATACAAAATAGTAACTAAATATCTAAAAAGAAAAACTTAGAAAAAAAAACAGACAAGACTTCCAATAAACAATATTTATATCATGTTCTTTCCGACAAGAAGAATATAATCATAGTAACTAAATCATCCACAAAAAAACAACATAAGCACTCTTTTTTTGGGGGAGGTAACAGAAGCACTCTTGAAATGCAAGAAATCGAAAGAGGAACACAACTGTTGCGAGTAAAAGTTAAATTGCTTGACACATGGACACGAAAAATAAAGAATATTCCTGATCAACCTATTACATTACAACAAACGGATACACAAACACACACACACACACATATATATACACACACACACACACATTTATATGAGAAACTGAAAACCATAGGAACGCTATCACAAAAAACTGAAAAACATTATAAAAAAAGATCAAATAGATAAACAATTGGATGAAGAGATAAGGCAATGTCGAACCATCTTGAGCGTTGCTGTAATTGACGTAAGCGTATCCGAGCGAGGCTCGTCTGGTCTGATCCCTACAAACCCTAACCGAAACGACTTGGGCGACATGGTTGAACAGATCGTAGAGCTGTCCTTCATTCACGGTGGCGTCCAGATCGCCCACATAAAGCGACGCATTGCCGAACCCTCCAGCCGCCGTCTGCGGTGGTGTCACCGCCGCCACCTGAGGTTGCTGCCCCGATGGTGGCGAAGTCGCAGTCGCCGTCGCCATTTTAGTCTTCGGTGATCAAAACTACAAAAAATAAGAAAATCTACGAATCAAAGAAAAATCGAAGCAGATGCTAGGGTTACGGTTTGTATATGACGATTGACGATGAATGTTAAATTTATTTATTTATTTATTATTGTTTATAATTTTTTTGATAAATAGTTTTTGAGGTTTTCTGGAAATCAGAGCGTAGAGGGAAAGCCGAAACGGAAGAGAGAGTGAGCAACAGGCGTGCCTATATATGTATGTGTGTGTGAGAGAGAGTAACTGTTCCGAACCGGTCCCTTAGTAAGTACGTAAGCAGCGATTGGACCAGTGCACGAGTGGTACAATAACGTGGCATTCTTTAATAATATTATTGTGTCTTCCACGATAACGTGCTCTTTTACGCTTTTTAGTCCCCACAGTGAGGAGAGAAGCCTATGTAAGAAAAGTAATATAGATAGACTATGCCCGTTTGATCATCATTTATGTGTTAAAAGTATTATGGCTTAAGTGTTTATATAAATAGTATTTATGATACGATTTTGTTTATCTATAAATATGAGTATTATTTGATAACGAAAAAACGTTTGCTTATTTTAAAAATTATAAACAGAAAAATATGTTCGCTAACCTTAAATTATTTTTTTTAAAAAAAAAAAATCAACATAATAGACAGTCTAAAATGTCAAGTTCATGCTACAACAAATCTATACAACAATAACAGAGCAAGAAATAAATAAATAATATTGGGTTACATAGATATCTACATACTGTAAATTATACTATAAAACTAAAATGACCCACAACTCAGAAGACCCTAACAAGTAGGGGGTGCACACAATTTGGTTCCTTACGGTTATTGGGAGAATCAGAACCAAAACTGTTCCCAATGGTTCCTTAATTTTGAAATCAGAAAAAATGAGTTCGGTTCAATTCGGTTATTATAGGAGTTGTATTTAACTTTATAATAGTTATAATAACTTCATTGTTTAAAATTTTTTACATTACAAAAGGTTATTATAACTATTATATATATATAACGGTTCCAGTTTCGGTTCCAAAGCTTAGAACTGGAATCGTAGTAAACGGTTTCTAAAATTTAGAACCGGAACCTGAACCGTAGTGAACGGTTCGATTCAGCTAAAGTTATTTATAGTTTTACCGGTTCTTTATACACCCCTACCAACAAAACAAAATATATATAACTATGAAAAAGTTAAAAGTTTTCTAATTTGTATGGAGTGAGAAGAATGATTTAGAGGGTATACTCTTTTTCTTGAACTTCTTATACTACTACTTTTTTTTTCGCTTTTTTTATTTCTATTTTCCTTTCAACACTGAAAATGAATGAATGATATGAGTACAAAATACCATTTTTGTTTCTTTGACAAGGAGATGGTTAAGACTTCTTTATTTTTTTCCCTCAAATAAGATTTTTTTTTTTATCATGGGTGCCCCTAAGTAACTATTTTTTATTATCAAGTATATTAGTAATTATTCATATTGTACCCAATATTTTTTTCTCAAGGCAATTAATGCTCTGTCCACACTTGATAATTCTAATATTTTTATCGTTGTATCAAACAATAGCCTTTTATAATTTTTTTTCTTTTCATTTTCTCACTTTAGTTTCAATTTTTAATTAAAATAATATAATCATCATTTTAGATAAAAAAAAGAAAAAAAAGTTTTTTTTTTAATAAACATAAACAATAAACATCATTTTGATGTTTAGGATTTAAAGGCTTAGCTACAGTGTTGTTTTAAAAACGTTTTGACAATTTATAAACAAAACAAAAATTATCAAACATATTTATCCTAAAAATTTGCTTTTATAAACAATAAACACTAAACATAAACAGTTACCAAACAGACCCTATATATTGCTTAGGGTGGTGTTTAGTAAATGTTTTTGCTACATTTTTTTTTGTTTTCCCAAGAACACTATAGCAAAAGTGTTTGATAGTGTGTTTGGTAACTTCTGCTTCGTTACAACAGTGCACTTGTTCTTTTGAATTTTTGGGCCCAAACCTACACAAAAATAGTGTTTTTGGTTGTTTCAGTCATGTAGCTCGGGTACTGTAGTGGAGCATAATAAAACACTATAGCAGACTTGTCATGTCGCAAAATACAAGTCACTAAAATTTTCATTCTGAACCCGAATTCTGAGAGTAAACCCATTCATTTAACCGCGTGAACTATCTTGATAACGATAGTGCCTCGATATCAAGTTCCGATATCAAGCTTTCATGCCCTGATTTTCAACACTCGAAAAGGCATGAGAAACGGGGGTGATTGAGTTAAACATCCACATTACTCATTAACAATCTCACCTTGATACTATAAGATAAATGGGTGTGGATAACACGTTATCCCCCATTAAGTGGTTCATCCACTATATACTCTTATATGAAGTCTATTTCTAATTATGCGATGCATAATATCTATAAAAGGGAAGAAGGAAGAAGAAAAAATACAACAATTGATATATAGAATTCTCTCATTTTTTTTCTCTGGTATTTTTCCTTTTGAGTTCTCTCTTTATCTGAATCTCTCTTTGGTAACCATCAACCAATAGGATTTGGATTGTGGAATATACATAGAGAACTCTAGTAGCTACTCTATTGACGAGGATCACGTTGTCGTAAGGACAGCTCGTAACACAAGCAACTGGTTTGTTTGCTTCCATTATTTTGATCTACAAGAGGTAACCGAATATTTTAATTATATAAGATTGATTCTCTGACATTAGTATCAGAGCCATTATTCTTATTGTTCGCTTAATATTTCATAAGCATGCTTAGAATAAATTTTGCAAATTTATCATATAAAAGTATGCTTAAAATTTATGAAAATTTATTTCTCATGAAATTGATATTGTATGAGACTAATTTTTCATTATGTTGTAGCCTATATGCAAATATATAGATCCGAAATATTTTATGCAAAAACTCCATGTATTTTATTTTTTAAAAATAAAATAAAGATGATATGGCAGAAACTTGCTAGGCCTTTTTCTAATTCATCTTTGAGTTTTGGTGCATGAAAATTATGAAAATATTCTTGTTTCATAATCTTTCCGTGCATATATTATTTGCAATTTTTTGATATACGGTTTGTGAGATATTCATCCGAGAAGTTTTGGGTTGAAAATAGGTGTTAAATGAAAAATATAGCAGCTTTTTTTCATGTTTTACTTTCACCGAGAGAGAGTGTATTTCATCCCCATAGTTCGGAACAGTTAGACGACCACAGTGGTGATCTCGAAAGCACGAAAAGACATTAGGAAGGTGGCGTGTGGGGCCCACGTGCCGCCTGGTGCAGTGACGCACTGGAAAAAAAATGCAAATTCTGTCACCCACTCATGCCTGGTGGCGCGTGGGGGCTCGTTAGACCTCTGTAGGGACTCGTTTGGGATGCCGTTTTTTCTAGTATCTTTGGAATTTAATTTTACAAATTGCCATAAATTTTGCAAAATTTTTTCTAAAACAGATTTTTTGTTTGCAAATTTATTTGATAAAAAGTACAAAATTTCAAAGGAAAAAGACTCAATCGCACGCATGAAGGCGCATAAGGAACTGTCTAGTAATCCAATTTGTGGTGTTTATGGTCCTAGAGCTTTATCCTAATATTTTTTGGACATTTGTAATTATTGACATGCTATATTCGTAGTAATTGCATTGAGTTATATATATGGAATATTTTTTTTATTTTAATATTGCTTATTGAATTGATGATAATAATTGATCCTTTATATGTGAGACTCGATTCCTAGTCCCACTACAGTGAGTATGGTAAATTCCATCAATCAAAGACCATTTATTTTTCGTAATATTATGGATTTATGATGATACAAGATTGAATGAGATTATTATATTGATATTCTAGTATATGTGTCTAAGTTTTAGTGTTATAACAAGGCCTAATTTTAGATATATAAGTTTTTGGTGCGACATCTTCATGAATGATATTGTTATTTATTGGATATATAATACTGCTAAAATAATACAATGTCTAGGGAAGTTCAGGAGATTGAGTTTTAAGTGGGACCAATGTCACCCCTTTAGTCTTTTTTACAACTTACCTAGTTGTATTTTTTAGCAAGTATCAGTCTCTGAGAATTCCAACAAGTTTTATGAAGATGTAATTATGCACAATATTTATATATTTAAAATTGTCTTGGCACGAGGTACTAGAATGCCAATTGAGATCAAGTGGAGCTTAGATGTATGTATGATTATTTATTGTGTGGATAAATTAGATATGTTCTAATTCAAAATTATTTTGCTCGAAATCAATTGCAACTATTTTTTATTTTTGTCAATACAATCGGGTGATGATCATGAGCATGTCAAAATTTTTGATCTTGATGGTTCGGAAAACCCTTGAGCATGTTTGCCAAAGTTTTAATGTCAAAAGGATCTTAAGGGCATTAGTGTCATTTTATTTTGAATGATAAATTTCGGATCTTCTATTCATGATTTATTTAATTATTCCATTATTTTATGTGTACTAACCTAATTGCAGGGACATGTTGAATATTTAATTTGAAAGAATATTTTGAGAATTGTTTCTTGAACAACAAAGTATAGGGACAATTTGGTGATTCTAATCATCAAAATTTCATGTCCCCTCAAATAAATAATGAATATAGGAAAAGTGATATAAATACATCACTTTCTGCCCATATAGTTGAGATGAGCACGAAATAAGAAAAGGGGGTGGCGCAGAGTTCCAAGGGTGTAAGGTGAGAGGGTGAAGTGGATTTATGATTATATATTCATAAGTGCACAATGTAAGGGAAAAGAGAAAAGAAATATACCTATTCTCGGCTGATATAGACAGACTTATATATATATATATATGAATATATAGGTATATGGTGAGAATACAGGGATAGACACTGTGAGAAAGGATATAGAAAAAGAGGGCAAGAATCAGACATCACTTTCGGCTCTTTACAGGTGCAACAAAAGGGAAGAGGGATCTCATGACTGCTGATTCATTGATCGCCTGAATATCTTCACCGGCATCACAAACGGTCTGAAGTACCTTCTGTGACATCACCGATGGTTTTTCTAAACGGCTTCGTCTTCAAACCATTTAGCCGTGAAGGAGATCGGAGCTGATCTAGCTGTGAAACCAAAGTTCGATCGAACCTATCATCGTCAAGGACATCATCACGCCTGAATCTCCTTCGTCGGTATAAACAAACTGGGTTCCTCTCTGATGCCAAACCACACCCTATTTCGTTCTCATCCTCGCTGATTCGCTACTGTGAAGCTTTTCGTCGGCATCTTCAGTTTCGTGTTTCATCATTGTCGATTCTGAACTGAACCTCAGATTCATCGTGTTTTGATCTATAGATTCATCCCTTGAAGAGCTCATGTTTTGATCTGCAGATTTGTTCCTTGAATGGTTCTTGTTCTGATTTGTGAATCGCTTCTTGAAGAGCTCATGTTCTGTATTGCTGGATTTTTTTTTCTTTGATAAACTCATGATCTGATTTGTGAGGAAGGTTGCAGATACAAAGGAAGCTTCACAAGGTCATTCATGAAGGTTAAGTTATTATTCTCTTGATCATTGGGCATGATGAGTATGTGTTTTCAGAATCTATAGGTGCTAAATCATGGTATCTAAAAGCTGTTTTGTTGGTTTTAATGTGTTCTTGAATTGATAAATTTTATGTTATTGCTGAATCTGAAGCTTGTTCATTCTATTTGTGTGCAATTGCTGAAACTTAAATTTCTGGAATGAGTTTGTTTGCTGGAAATCCATTTTTGCTAAAACTTAAATTTCTAGAATTAGTTTGCGTGCTGGAAATCTATTTTACTGAAACATATATTTCTGGAATCAATTTGCTTGCTGGAAATTCAATTTGCTGAAATCATTTTTTTTTCTCTGAAAGTGGGTGCAAAATTCTAAATACATGTGTCTTGTTTCTAAATGAATTGCTAAAATTGAAAATTGATTTGAGAACTTTGAGATTGCTATTCATATATTCTGAATCTTCTAATTGCTGTTGAAAACCTACATTGCTGATCTTTGAATCTGGAAGTCGATCTTGCTGAACTAGTCCTTCTAATGATCCATCTGATGATTCAGAATTGATATATATATTGATTTGGATTTGAAATTACTGGTTTGTCTATTTGGAACTGAATTTGCTGAAATGGAATTGAGCATGCAGAATTGGAATTTGATTTGCTTAATTGGAATTCAAAATTGCTGAATTGGAATTTGATTTGCTGAATTGGAATTCAAAATTGCTGAATTGGAATTGCGTATTGTAGATTTGGAATTGCTGTGTTGTTGACATGAAATTGCTGATTTGATATTCTAGAATGGCTATTTTCTAGATTCTGATAGTGCTTATGCTGTCTAACTTTTAAACTACTTGAGCTACTAATTTCTACAGTAGTTGCAGCTGTGTTCATTTTTAAGAACAGGTACAAAGATAGAGAAATTCCAGGACGAGTATCAGAAGAAAATTTCAAGCTAAATGGAAGTCTAAGAAGCTGAGGATGAGATTCCTTGAAAGAGCGGACTTCTACAAGATTGTTGCAGTTACACTCTAGGATGTACTAGTCGAAGCCTATCATTGAAGAAATTCAAGTGTCACAATCTGCCAAGAAGATAAGTGACTGTGTCATTGTCATACCAGACCTTAAAGACTAACTTTTAGAGTTTGAAGAGTTGAAAATCATCCTTTGAAGAGCAATATATAAAGCTTGAAGATCATTACCGCTGCTCAAGACATCGAATTGACTCCACTATCACTATGTATAGTCCAAGTATTGTGATACTTTGGACAGGGGGAGTGTGAGTGATTGTGGTGAGATTGAGGTGAGATAGCTTGGGTTTTGGAAAACCTAAGTTGAGATTGAGAGCGAAAAAATTGTTGTGAGATTTGGTGAGAGTGGTTCCGGCCTAGGGAGGCTGTGAACTGGGTGAGTGCTGGAGTGAACTATATTGTGAGTTGAGTGAGTGAGAGAATGATTGAGAGAATTACTGTACTACTCTTTCAGACATAATGGAGCTCAGTTCGAAGAGGTTTTCTCCCCACCTTGGAGTTTCCTCTATAAATCTGTGTGTCCATCAAATTGTATGATTGCATGTCTCAGCCAAACTTGCAATATTAGGAAGAAAAATCTAAGAACCTATTCACCTCTCCTTTTCTAGGTTCATCAATTGGTATCAGAGCACTAGTCTGCATTTCTTGGTTTAACCACCGACAGTAAAGATCCTAAGTATGGCTCAAAATAGTTCTACTCACAAGGCTCCTGTTTTTGATGGCACAAATTTTGACACTTGGAGGATTAAAATGGTGGCCTTCTTATTATCTCTCTCTTATGACGTTTGGCATGCTACATTGGAAGGAGTTGTCATTTTTGATCCTGCAAACCTCTCAGCAGCCGACAAGTTGGCAAAATCAGTTGATGGAAGGGCTAGAAATGCCTTATACAAGGCATTACAGAAGCAAGAATTCACAAGAGTCAAGAATTGCAAAAGTGCAAAGAAAATTTGGGACTCATTGGTAACTGCTCACAAAGGAAGCAACACTATCAAAGAAAACAAAATTCAACTTCATCAAGTTAAGTTTGACGGTATCAAGATGGATGAGAAAGAAACTGTGGCTGATTATTTCTTCAGAATTAAGGAAGTTGTCAATGACATGAGAGCCTTTGGTGAAGGCATCGAAGAAAAAGTGGTGTGCAAAAAGATACTGCGCACCATGACTGAACGGTTCAATCCCAAAGTTACTATACTAGAAGACAAAGATATCTCCAGAATGTCCATAGATGAGCTAAAATCATCTCTCACTCCCTATGAAATGAGAATTGGACCTCCCTCGGTGTCAATGAAAGAATCAGCTCTGAAAGCTTAAAAAGCTGAAGTTTCAAGCAAGTAAGGATGAAATTCAGAAGAGTCTGAAGATGAAATAAGATATGTTGCGAGAAAATTCAGAAAGTTCAAGTTGAGAAAGAAGTCCAAGCAACTACAAGGCCAAAATTGTTTTGGATGTGGAAGACAAGGACATTACATTGCGAATTGTCCTAATGCTCCCAAAACAAAGAAGCACAAGTATTATGATGTCCCATGTTCAAAGGAAAGAGCAATAAAAAGGCTCTTTACACTGGTGGGGTTTCAAGTTCAGAGGAGGAGCAACAAGATCTATCTAATGAGAGTGATGAAAAAGTTTATCTATTTATGGTAGCTCAAGGATCAGAAACTGATCAGTCAGAATCTAAAGATGAAGAGGATTCCGAGATTGATGAAGTTCTTGTAGAATGTGAAAGATTGGCCCAAAAGTGCAGCGCTCAGAAGAAGCAGTTGAAAATGGTCAATCTTGAATTGCAGAAGTCAAAGGAGCTACTCATCAATTATATAAGGGTAAAATTACCCACCCTATGTATTATTTCTCTAATTGTTTGCTACCTTGCCAAAAATAGGTCACAAGAAGCTAGTTGGAGTACAAAGATGTGCAAACTTGAACTTAACACATTTTTAGAAGAGAGATTTCAAAGGATGAATGAAATTTGGGAACAATCCACTAAGCAATTGGGCAAGACAAGTATTAGCTTTAATGATGACAAAGCCACTCAGGTACAATCAAACAAAACTCATTCAGTTTTTGTCAAAGCTAAAAATGGTGGTATCTACACTTCATATCCTTACATAGATGTTACTACTAGACCTAAATATGAGTTATTGTTTAATGCTTATCATCAATCTAGGGCTAAGAATGTCTCTAGGATCAATGCATGCCCCAAATATGTGAAATTAAAACCCATGTATATTAGGAAGACTGATGTTCACTTGCACCATGCATCTAAATCATCAAAAGGTTTTGTGAAGACTAAAATGATGTGTATTTCAAAGAATTTGAATTCTGTAAGCATGCTTGTGTATACTTCTTTAAAAATTTTTAATGCTAATACCAAGTGGTATATTGATAGTGAGTGTTCTAGGCACATGACAGGAGACGAGACCAAATTTAAGTATTTAGAAAAATATGATGGTGGCTCTGTCATTTTTGGTAATAATAAGAAAGGAAAAATAGTTGGAAGAGGCACAATACTTAAAACCAAAGAAATGCCTAAGTTAGAGAATGTGTTCTATGTAGAAGGTCTTAAATACAATTTGCTTAGTGTCAGTCAACTTTGTGACAATGGTAATCTAGTTCTATTTGATAAAGATGATTGCAAGGCCTAAGGAGGCTGTGAACTGAGTGATTGAGAGAATTACTATACTACCCTTTCAGACATAGTGGAGCTCAGTTTGAAGAGGGTTTTTTTCACCTTAGGGTTTTCCTCTATAAATTTGTGTGTCCATAATTGTGTGAATTGCATGTGTCATCCAAACTTGCAATATTAGGAAGAAAAATCGAAAAACCTATTCACCCCCTCCCCTTCTAGGTTCATCAATTAGTATCAGAGCACAAGTCTACATTTCTTGGTTTAACCACCTACATCAAAGATCCTAAGTATAGCTGAAGACAGTTCTACTCACAAGGCTCCTATTTTTGACGGCACTAGCTTTGACACTTGGATGATTAAAATGGAGGCATTCTTACTATCCATCTCCTATGATGTTTGGCATGCTACATTAGAAGGGGTTGTCATCCTTGATCATGTAAAACTCTCAGCAGCTATCAGGATTACCAAATCAGTCGATGGGAAGGCTAGAAATGATTTATACAAAGCATTGCAAAAATAAGAATTTACAAGAGTGAAAAATTGCTAAACTGCTAAGAAAATTTGGGATTCTCTAGTAATTACACATAAAGGAAGCAACAACATCAAGGAAAATAAGATTCAACTTCATCATGTCAAGTTCGATGGTCTTAAGATGTACAAAAGAGAAAATGTAGCAGATTACTTCTTTAGAGTCAAAGAGATTGTAAATGACATGAGGGCCTTGGGTGAATATATTGAAGACAAAGTGGTGTGTATACTGCGCACTATGACTGATAGGTTAAATCCCAAAGTCGCCATTCTAGAAGACAAAGACATCTCTAAACTCAGCATTAATGAGTTAAGTCATCTCTCACAGCTTCTGAGATGAGAATTGGACCTCTTACTCAAACACGAAGGGAGTCAGCTCTAAAAGCAAAAGAAATGGAGGTTCCAACTGAAAAGGAATCAAATTATGATTACTATGAAGATGGAATGGCTTACATAGCAAGAAAGTTCAAAAAATTCAACATAATTAGAAAAACAAAGCAATAGTAAGGACAAGGTTGTTTTGGGTGTGAAAAACAAAGTCACTACATAACTAATTATCTAACTCCTCACAAGAAACAAAAACACAAGAAGTTCGGTGCTCCACAATACAAAGGGAAGGGCAAGAAAAAGGCGTTCTACACGGGTTGAGATTCAAGCACAGAAGAATAACAAGAATCATCTGATGAGAATGATAAAGAGGCATGCTTATTTATGGCCTTACAAGAATCAAATGTGGCAAGTTCAACTTCTGAAAGTGAAGAAGAACTCGATGTTGCTGAAGTCATGGCAGAATGTGAAAGGTTGGCACAGAAGTGTAGTGAACAAAAGAAGCAATTGAAGAGGGTCAACTTTGAGCTACAAAAGACAAAAGAGTTGCTTATGAAGCACTTAAGGGTAAAATTGTCTACCTTATATGCCATTTCATTTACTTTGTGCTACCTAACGAAATACAGGAGTCAAGAACCAAATTGGGGCACCAAAAGGTGTAAACTAGAACTGAGTGCATTTCTTGAGGAGAGATCTCAAAAAATGCATGAGATTTGAGAAAAGTCTACAAAGTAATTGGACAAAATAGGTATTGGCTTTGACGACAAAGCCACTCAAGTGATATCAAACAAAACCCACTCAACCTTTGTTAGAGCTATAAATGGTAATATATATGCATCATATCCTGTTGTTGATATAACTAATAGACCAAAATATGAAATTCTATATAATGCTTATCATCAATCTAGGATTAAGAATGTTTCTGCTAGAATTGTATGTCCTAATTATGTGAAGCTAAAACCCATGTATGTTAGGAAGACAGACCTACACTTGCACAGATCATCTGTAACTTCAAAAGGTTTGATTAAAACTAAAATAATGTGGATTCCTAAGAAATTGAACTTCGTAAGCATGCTTGTCTACACTGCTTTGAAAGCTTGTAATGTCAATACCATGTGGTATGTTGATAATGGTTGCTCTAGACACATGATAGGAGATAAGATTAAATTTGCTAACATTGAAAATTTTGATGGTGGTTCAGTTATTTTTGGAGATAATAAGAAAGGCAAAATAGTTGGAAAAGGCGCAATACCTGAAACCAAAGAAATGCCTACGCTAAGTGATGTGCTCTATGTAGTGGGGTTAAAGCATAACTTGTTCAGCGTGAGTCAATTATGTGACACTGGTAGCTTAGTAAATTTTGACAAAGAAAACTGTAATGTTATTGATAAATAATTCGATAAAACTCTTTTTGCTGCATGTAGAGCTCCAGAAAATGTCTACACTATTCATAAAGACTCTTCAAGCATTGTTTGTAATTTCACTAACATTAAAAATTCAACACTTTGGCATAAAAGGTTAGGACATGTGCATTCCAAGAACATAAAAAATCTTATCAAGCATAAGTCTGTTAGAGGTCTTCCAAATTTGTTTCCAAATGAAAATCAAGTATGCAATGCCTGCCAACAAGGTAAGCAAACAAAAATCTCTTTTAAAACAAAGGAAGTGAATACCTCTCAACCACTTGATATTGTGCATAAGGATTTGTGTGGACCCATGAGGACCATAAGTATTGGTGGTAGCAAGTACTTCATGCTTGTCATTGATGATTATAGTAGGATGACTCGGATTAATTTTCTAAAAGAAAAATTTGAAGTTATAATTCATTTCAAAAAGTTTGTTAACCTTGTTGAAAATGAGAAAAATTGCAAGGTTAAGAGACTTAGATCTGATTTTGGAACTGAGTTCATCATGAAAGAATTCAGTGATTACTGTGATTCAAAGGGAATCAATAAAGAATTCTCAGCAGTCAGAACACCTCAACAAAATGGGATAGTTGAAAGAAGAAACAGAATAGTTCAAGAAATGGGCAGAATACTTCTGTTTAAGAAGAATCTATCCAAGGGTTTTTGGGCAGAAGTAGTAAACACAGCAATCTACATTATCAACAGAGCTCTTGTGAGATCAAATTCGAATAAAGACACCTTTTGACTTGTGGTTTGGGAGGCCTGTAACTGTGCATTACTTCAAAATATTTGGAAGTAAATATTTCATCTACAACAACCACGATAATCTGAGAAAGTTTGACTCAAGAGCTAATGAAGGCATCTTTTTGGGATATTCTACAAAGAGTAAAGCCTACAGATGTTTCAATATGCAAACCAAGAAAATGGTGGAATCCATTCATATGAAGATTGATGTAGAAGGCACCACTCTAAAGGAAGATTCCAAAGAAGATATTCCTTTTAAAGTTGAAAAGGAAAATGAGAAACCTAGCTCATCCACTACTGTTGAAGAAGAAAGAAGAGAACCTCGATATCTGAATCTACAAAAAAAAGTCCCATAAGAAAATATTCTGGACAACAATGAAGAAATGACTCTCACAAGAGCTAAGGAAAAGGCATTACCACTTGTAGTTGAGGATGAACATAGTCACTTTGCTATGTTATCCTCCATTAAACCAAAGAACTACTCCGAAGCAATAGATGACCTTGATTGGATAACTGTGATGCAAGAAGCATTACGTCAAATTGAGAAGAGTGATACCTGGATCCTCATGCCTAAGCCAAACAATAATAATCTTATTGGCTCCAAGTAGATCTATCGGAACAAGATGAATGAGAAAGGTACAATCATTAGAAATAAAGCTCGATTAGTCTATAAAGGATTTGCTCAAATCATCGAATTGGACTATGATGAGACTTTTGCTCTAGTTGCTCGATTGGAGTCCATCCGAATGCTTATCTCCTTTGCATGCTATAAGAGAGTAATGGTCTATCAGATGGATGTCAAGTCTACTTTTTTAAATGGTGATCTATCAGAAGAAGTATACGTTGAGCAACCTGAATGATTTTTCAATACAAAGCATCCTCAACATGTTCTCAAGCTCAGAAAAGTGCTCTATGGACTCAAGCAAGCTCCAAGAGCATGGTATGACAAACTCCACACTCTATGTGAGGCATTCCAACCCAAAATTTTTAATTTTGCAAATCTATGTGGATGATATCATATTTTGTGGTTCACACTCGAGTCAAACCACAATATTTGCTACACTTATGCAATCTAAGTTTGAGATGTCCATGTTAGGAACTTTGAAATACTTCTTAGGACTTCATATCATCCAACATGCTAAAGGTATATTCATATCTCAAGAGAAATATGCAAAAGAAATTCTGAAAAAATTTAACATGGATGACTCTAAACTAATGTCTACTCCCATGTGTGTCCAAAGAGTGTACCACTAACCCTATTGATAATACACTTTACCGGTCCATGATAGGAAGTCTTCTATACCTTACTGCATCAAGGTCTGACATCATGTTTGCTGTTGGTTTAATAGCTCGATTTCAGAGTGATCCTCGAGTCTCACATTTGAAAGTTATCAAAAGGATCCTTAGATATATTAAAGGCACCACTAAAATCAGATTACATTATACCCCATCTTCAATGTCATTTCTTGTGGCCTTCTCTGATACCGATTGGGGCGGTTCACAAATTGATAGAAAAAGTACCTTAGGATGTTGTTATATGTTTGCAAATAATGTGGTTTCATGGCTTAGCAAAAAACAAGCTTCTGTTTCTCTTTCCACCTCATAAGCTGAATACATTTATCTGCACAAGCTTGCTCTCAAGCATTGTGGATGAGAACCACACTCACAGATCTAGGCATTGAATTCTCCACTCCCACTACCATTTTCTGTCATAATCAAAGTCCAATTGCCATTAGTAAGAATCACACTTTACATAATAGAAGCAAACACATAGACATCAAGTATCATTTCCTGAGGGACAATGTTCAAAAAGGAAATATACTAATCGAGTATATCAATACTGAGGCACAATTAGCCGATATTATGACCAAACCCTTACCTCCGACCAGGTTCGAGACTCTTCGCACTGCCTTAGGTCTCACCCTTCCTCCCCACTAGCTCCCTATTTTCCTACCCTTTTGACTTTCATTGTCAAAAAGGGGGAGAAAGAAGTTAGGGTAATTAGGTAGGTTTTTGACATTAAAAGGCAAAAGGGAGAGATTGATGGTCCGGGAAGCCCATGAGCATGTTTGCCCGAGTTTTAATGTCAAAAGGATCTGTAGGTGCATTAGTGTCATTTCATATATATTTATGAATTTATTAATTGTCATATTTTTTTTTAATGATCTTCCATGTTATGCATTAACGAAATTGTAAGGGCAATTCTGTTTTTTTATTTCAAAGAAGGTCAAATTAGGTGCAGGGACATTTTGGGAAAATATTGTATTAGGATTTCCATCATTTCAAAAAGTTTTTTTTATATATATAAAAATATGTGGCTTAGATGGAAGGAGATATAATCCAGCAGCTAAGTTAAGAAAGGTGTTGGAAAAATTTCGGGTGATATAAATGGAAAAGATCAGTTGATACATACACAACCAAAAATAAAGAACTGAGAGCATGAAAGACGATTGGTAAAGTAAGAGAGAGAGAGATAGAGAGAGAGAGAGAGAGATAGAGAGGATGCAGCTGTGTAGAGGTGTGGTTCTTGGTGCTGTAGTGTGTCGAACATAAGGATGAGGTCTATGAGTGAGCATTTGCAGTGAGAGTGAGAACGAAAGAGCTGAAGAAGAGCTTTCGACGCATAAGGGATGGAATATAGATTAGGTGGGTTAGTGAGATAGGAGCACTGAAAGAGGGATAGAGTGAAGAAAGAAATTATGAGAGTGAGGTTGTGTGCATATGAGCTCGGTGCTGTAACAGAGTGAAGTTCTGAACTTTCTTTTCTCTGAACTGAACCATCTCATCTTCGATATGAACATATTAGAAAGCTCACGCTGATTTTTTGGAGTCCTTTTGAAATACCCCCCAAAAAATTTCGCGCATGAGGTGGCCAGTCTTATACACAAAACCTGAGGAATGTTAACAACTGATAGCAACAAGCATAGAGGCAAAAGACAAAAATAAAATAACTATTAAAAGTTGAACAGAAATTTCATTGAATTGAAATAATTGATAAATAAATAATTATATTCTGGTAATATAATTTGGAAGTCCCGTAACCCAAGGACCCCTTAACCAGAAAGAATAAAAGTTTAAGACTTAAATTGAAAACCAATAACCAAACCTCTAAATGAGTTCATAATTTGACTCTTGAATAAAAAGTAAATTCCTACCCTGCGACTGATGAGAGTAGATGTCTGTCACAACCAACCCTAGTACTCTATCCTCGCGGGAGAAACTGCCTGGGACCTGAAATATCAACAAAGTGGGTTAAACCCACGAGCAAGTTCTATCTACTACATCCCAATACACATACCCTCAGTGTGAGGAACACAAGAGATAAATATAGATGCACCCATTCAGAATATTCTTTATTTAGTTCATGCTTTCAAAGCAAAACGCATCTTATACCTTATCACAACAACCCTTATTATTTAAAACGAACACTTTCTTTAAGTTAAAGAAATCAAGAAACATATGCAAGCATATAATCAATCTATGCAATCATGATATGCCAGATATAATGTATGGATACCTTATTAGGTATGGGCGATCCTGACACGCCGGGCAATCCTTACATGACAAATAAAAATGTATGGATACCTTATTAGGTATGGGCGATCCTGACACGCCGGGCAATCCTTACATGCCAAAATAAAATGCATAGATACCTTATTAGGTATGGGCGATCCTGACACGCCGGGCAATCCTTACATGCCAAAATAAAATGCATAGATACATTCCAATATGAAATATAAAATAACAAGGTGCATTATGATTTAAATTTGCACAAACCGTTATTTCAAATCATCCAACATGAAATTATCATCATAAGACAAATCATTCACAAGTAGACTATAATCAAGTATTTGATGGGCATTTATATCCTTAAAAAAAATTACATTCAAGTAAATCAAATAACTCAAACATCCATTATAGAAGCAATTTTCCAACTCAACCTCCAATGCACTCAAATATATGAGGGAGTCTAAACCTAACTTTTATCTAGGTTTCTGGGCATATTCTATTGCCCTATTAAATCATGCTGGAATTTTTGAGAATTTTAAAAATATTTTTCTAGCAAAAAGAAAATAACCATAATTCGAGGCATACTTTCACAACCAACACAATCACAAGGGAGACTCATTTTCACATGAAATTTAAAACCCAGGTGCATTTTAATCCTATAAAGTTACTTAAATTTTTCTAGAATTTTCTGAAATTTTAAAACATTTTCTAAAAATAAAAGAAGGTGAAAATCCAACTTTTAGACACTTTAAAAATAAATTGAACAACAAGGAAAGATTATTTTGAGTTGAAAATTTAAACCCAAGTATATTTAACCTCCAGAGAATTACAGTAAAAATTTCAGAATTTTTGAAAATTTCTAAGTATTTTTCTAAAATTAAAGAAGCTAAAAAAAATAGTTTTTAGACACTTTAAAAATTAATTTAAAGAGAATGGTAAATCATTTGGATATGAAATTTAAACCCCAAGCTCCCAGGAAGTTGACATAAAATTTTTGGAATTTTTAGAATTATAAAAGTATATTTAAAAAATGATTTTTCCAATTTTCAAAATTTTTCAAAAATTTTAAAAATACAAAAGAAATATCAAAACTATTCGGAATGGGCCCATATTGGACCCAGAGGTGGGCCCCCGCGAGTGGGGCCCAAAAACAGTTTTTCGATCACCGGTCTGTGCCGGCGCCGGCGACACGCGCCCCCACGGGCCGGCTGCGCGCGTGAGGAACATGCGCCGACTGGGCTGTCTTCCCCAGCGCGCATGGCAGCGCGCTGGGGGATTTTTTGACGCTGATTCCGGCTTCGTCCTACCTCCGTTCAACCTGATTTTTGTACCCTTCTTCTCCTCTTGATCCCCTCTACCCATTGGTACAAAAAGCCCCATAAAAAATTGTCCGAATCAAAAACCCCTAATTCACAAGTTCTAGGGTTCTTCGCAAAATTTAAAAATTTCAACTCAAATTTCTCACGATCTATTTTATTAAAGATCAAGGGTTGTTTTGTAGACAATCACAACAGAGAATGCTTACGAATAAACATCTTTTCTCATTTTAAATTCATGCATAAACAGATTCCTATACAATTTACACATACATGAAATATATATGCATATATTCTTACATATATATATCTATACTCCTATATACAATTTAGCATAATAAATTTTTTACGAAATTTATCCATAAGAAGCAACAAAACAAAATACAATTATAAACAGATTTTCAATATAAACCAAATTCTCAAACTTAGACTATGCATATGGATTTAAAGGGGAAGAGAAGAATCAAACTTGCCTTTTTGACGAAACAACTTGTTCACCCGATCGTCACTCCCTTCTCTCTTTCGTTTACTCCCCCAGTTCTGTGCATAAAGCAACGGCAAAAATCCTAATTTTTTCTTTTTCCTTTTTGTCTTAATTATTATTCTATTATTGATTTTTTTAAAACTAAATAAAATTAAAATAATAATAATACTAGCAATAATAATATAATTATAACCCTGGCCCAACATTTTAAAACTAATCTTAGCCCAATCATTCCAGCCCAAATTCCTCCCTAGCCCAAACCAAAACATTTAAATAAAATAACACACAATCAATAACAATTCACATAAAATAATAAAAAAAATAAACAGAGAAATTTACATGAAATGATTTGAATCTATAAAACCTAAGCAATCCACATAAAATGATAAGATGCATATATAAAAGAAAAGCAACTCACCTAAAATGATAATTTATTGAAAAAAAAATATTTCACATGAATTAATAAAATAAAGTAATAATATAAAGAAATTCAATTTCTTTAAAATAATAGAAATCTAAATATTTTTTTTTTTGGGTATTACACCTTTCTATTCGATCAACTCATTGTTGTCCGAGAAATTGAAGTTTCAGCTGCCAAGTTGGATGTATAACTTCCATGAAGTCATCCTCAACCCATTTTAGCTGCTGCTCGAGTATTTCTTCATTATTTGTGAGTGCTATTTGAGTTTTTATAAAGCAGATTCAAGTATAAATTGATTTCACTACACATAAGTGTGAGTTGCGCGGTGCGGAAGCGGTTGCGAAAAGTATTTTAGAACCTAGAGGGGGGGGGGTGAATAGGATCACTTGCTCATTTGCTTAATTTTTAATTAATTCAATTTTAAGTCTAATTAACCAAACAATTAAATCAAACAAATAAATAAAGTGCAAGTAAAGAAAAGAATGCTCCAAATATACGTGGAAACCCTAGACGGGAAAAACCACAGAGGGAGGAGGCACGCCTCAAGCAACCAATTCACTAGGATGAAGCAAAGTACAATAGACTCTGTTTCAGTCTCACACCCCTCTTCACTCTGTCAAGGATCTGATACGGAACACCTCAGGCTTATGATTGCGACAACACATCCAACTGCTGCAGACTTTCGGCTAACGTCACCACCCTTACAGAAAGGTTGCTGGAACAACCAAAATACTCAGCAAGTATTTTGTTCCCGTCGTAGTGCAATCTGGTCAGCTTTCTTCCTCAGCAAGCAAGCAAGCGAAGAACCATCAATCCAATGTTCTGATCAGCAAATAGATTTGATGCAGTGTCTGAGCAGCTAATTAGAAGTAGAACACCATCCTAAATATCACTCGTGAAGTATGGATGTGTGTTCTTAAAAATATATAGCCCTAATTATATTGTATATACTTTCTCTCTCTAAAAATATTAATTTTTCAGGGCGTACTTGTAGAGAAAATATAGATACATATATATAGGCAAGGAAGTTCTAATTCTACTTGGAAAAGGAGTTGAATATCAAAATAGAACTCTCCTAGAAGTTTCAAACCCAATAAGAATTAGAATTTTTGTCAAAATTTGTTTCCTATTTGGAATAGGCTAAGTTGGACCGGTGCCAAATAAATAGGACCGGTGGGACATTTTGAAAACCTACAAAAACTAAACTGCCGAGAAAAGTTGGATCGGTCCTAAATATTGGGGACTTGTCCTACTTTGAAAAATCCTAATATTTTCATGAAAATCCTAGTTTTTCAAAATAGGCTCGGAACTAAAAAGTGCAGAGTATCCTCACCATACTTACCTATACTATATGGTGTTCTTAACTGATTTGTCGGCTTCTATACACTTGAGTGTTAGCTCGAAGTTGTCGATGATCGGTTACATAAAATAACATGAAAATTACAACTCGATCATTCAAGTTTTGATCACCGAAATATGCCAATTACAAATTTATATCTCACAATCTCCCCCTTTGGCAATTTCGTGACAAAATCACCTAAACAATTATAACCTAACCCATTGGAAAAATTAGATTACAATATTTGCCCAAAAATACATAGAAATAAAAAGTTGACATTAGAAGCTTCACATGTGTGTTCAAGATGGTTAGAATCAAACTTGTTGTACCTACACATCCCTTAAACAACATAACCTGTGAAAAACTTAATAAAGAAATATAATCAGAACTCTGTAATACTCAAATCTGTAATGCTCCCCCTTAATCTCTCAAGCAAAAAATCTGATATAAATATATCTCCCCCTTTGTCAAAGAATCTCATGATGTCATCTCTCTCTTTTTGGAACAAATTGACAAAGTAATACCCAAGAGATTTATATAAACAGATAAATCATGAAGCACATAGAGAGATGAAGACAATAATGAACCAAAAATAATCATCATCACTGATCAAATAAATATCCAAAACATATCAGTTGATGGAATAAACAAAAATAAATAATCTAGACATCGAAGATAAGACGTCAATAACTATCTAGAACAAAAGATAACAAGACCTAAAGTCTAAGTCTAGTCAGCCTCATCAGTAGACTCATCAGAAACAGCAGGGTCAAGCTTGTCTATCCTAGCATGTAAGTAATCGAACCCTTGTTGAATGAACCTGAGAACTTGGTTCATCTGATTGGCTGTTACGGGTGTCTCAGTCGCAGGAAGTTGGAAAACTCCACGACCCCCAGACACAGTCTGTCCCGCTCCTTGACTGAGCTCATAGGCCAATCTGTCCTTTTCCTTCTTATTTACCGAGTGAGTAATTGATGTGGCATCAATCATCCCTTTCGGTTTCTCAATATCAGCTCTCTTTAGAATACGGACCCTAGCATCCCTGAAAATAACCATCACTATTTGTGGAAAAGGTAATGCTAATGAAGACCTAGAATGTCGAGTGGCTAAGATCAGGTACGCATGATTGTTGCGGGAAGATTGATTGGATCTCCTCGAACAATGTGATAGAGAATCTCAGCTCGACTCTTAATCAAATTACCCTTGTGGTCATGAGGATCTAAATTGTATGATACTATCAAGTTTAATGCCGAGACCTCATCGGTAAGGTAGAGTAAAGGCAACCTAGCTATTAGCTGTGGGGTTTTGAGTATGCACAACTCTCTAATCATATCATCCATGCTCGGTCTGTTTGGATCCTCAACTTGATATGGCAATACAATGCCATCTTCATTCTCTGCAATACCTAACACATTGGCAATTTTGTCCTTGGTGACCTCAACACGAATCCCATAACATTTAGTCACAAACATTAGGTCTTCTATGCTTGATGTAATCATATTGCCATAAAAATATCTGATCATGTCAGGCTTTACAATTTCTCTAAGATCACAAAGAGACTCCCAACCATTGTCTTCAAAGTATTGCACAAAATCCATCTCCCATTTGCGCTTGATTATAGCAAGATTGACTTGCCTTTCAATCCTCATAGCCCAACACCCTATGACATTCACAAAATTATTGAAATTGAACTCATCTTGAAACATGTCTAAGGTGAATATAATTTGATTCTCATCACTGGTAGATGCCTCAGTACGTCCCCTCTTTTATGTCATAAGAACCACAATGAACGGGATCAAAAATAACGACAAAAGTTTCATTGAGTAAATTATCGAACACTTGGTGTGCAATTGTTTAAACCTCAAATTTCAAAGCTATTTGTTTGCAAAATATCAATATCACCCAAATCACCAACCAATAAACCACAAACACCACAATCCTCCATAAGTTTAATCACAATCTCCAATAATCACAAATCAAGAGACAAATAGATGAATAGAATATATTGTGAGTTTGAGAGTTTTTTAGAGATTTTTGAGAGTTAGAGATTAAGTGAGAGTGGGTGAGGTGCGAATGAGTGAGTGAGTGACTTAAGACACCACAGCGCGCGCGGATTTTCAAAAATATGGGCTTTCGCTAAGTGTGACCGGTGCTCAATTATAGGGACCGGTGCTCAATTTGTGAATTTTAAAAAATTACACTTTAGACCTCTAATTCACCAAAAACACATCTTTTCAATCTTGATTTGACAATTAAGCACATAAAGAGTAAAAAATAAAATCAAAATAAACCTATTTTTGGATTTTTGAAAAATTTTCATAAAAAAAATAAATAAATTAAACATGAATAATCTCATGAGAATAATCAAAGCACAGTTTTCAGAGAATAACATGAGTTCTAAAATTTTTGAAAAATTTTAAACATTTATAAATGCAGAATTTTAAAACCCATATTTTATCCATAAAATTCATTCTCAACTTCATGATCATGACACAACTTTCAACGCACAAATATTTATAAAAATTTAGAAATTCATCTAATAAATCTATGTGTGTGTGTGTGTAATCCAACTTTATCAAAAATTAATCAAATTCCTTTGATCCATCTTTTAAAACATATTGGATAATAAGCAAATATAACTACACATGATCAAATATTTTTTTTATTGAATTTCATCATCATTTTTTTTATATTATTTCTAAGACGGTGGCTTTCACTCTTACGGGCAACCAGCTATTTTTCTCAAAACAACTCTTTAATTTTTTAAGATATCTCATTGGAGATTTACATTGTACTGGAAGCTACGAACACATCCCGAAGGTAGTCTTTTCCTTTTATCTTAGATATTCAGCAAATTTCTTTTTCTTTTCATGCTGAATAAAAACATAAATTTTTTAATTTTTTTTCATTGATTATTTAAGCTTTCAATGCTACTCATACAATATACTCGAGTCAACTTCACATTAGTTTTCAATCAATTCTCTCAGAGTTGGACTAGTGCACAAATTTTGTATGGACTCAGAAGATTTACCTCTAAAAGAAATAAATACAGCATATTGGTTATCGATGTCAAAATCATAAAATCACGCACTTCATTCATTGACAAACTAAGTGTCCCAATTATGCATTCACAAATCAAAGTGAAATTAAAAAGAATGCACATTATTTCTCAGAAAAACATGATTCTCATAATCTCATATGATTATCACTAAAAATAAACAAAACCTATCCTAACCTAAAAGATATGGTCCAATGGAAAACAAATAATGAATATAAGTTTAGTCCATGACCATCAAAGTCCTAAATGACTCAGTTAGGGGGTTTTGCACCCAAAGACCTATTAGGAACAAATCCCATAGTATCAACAGGCACAAACTTCTCCAAATCTTCCTTGTTCATCCAGATAGTTTTAACATGCAATTTATCATGAAAGATTTGTGGAGAAATAAAAACATTCTTCTTCTTGTTTGAATTCTTTTTAGCTCGAGAATTTTTGGGTTTGTTCTAATAATGTGGCTTTTTACCATGAACTCTATTCTTAGCAAAAGAATTTTGCACATTAAAATCAGAATTAGAATGTCTTCTCTTTTAATAGCAATAGTGTTGACTATGTCCATTCTTACCACAAAAAGAACAATAAAGCACATTGGACACAACATTAGCATGCACAGACTCAACTTGAGACTTAGGTTTGGGTTCAGACACAATCAAATTCTTGGGTTTAACAAAAATAGTTTTTCCCTTAGATGATGACCCAGCAAAACCTAATTCGGTCCTATCTCCTACAGGCTTACCAACACTAATCATGCTATCAAGCTTAATCTGTCCAGAAGTAAAAACAATTAATTTCTCTTGTGATTTTTTCAATTCAGGCTCAAGAAAATTATTTCTCGCAACAAGAGAATCTATAGCAAAAATAGCTTGACTTACCTCACTTTCAAGAAACTTGACTTTGCCTTGAAGATTCAGAATTTCTGTTTTACTTTCTTCAATCAACTTCACTTGATCTTCATTATTTTTCTTTAAAGTCTCTTTCTCAGATTTTTCTTGCTTCAGCTTTTCAGATTTTTTATTATAAGCTTCCAGCAATTTGTCGAAGAGTTCTGGCAGCTTGCTTTGATATGGCTCTACATCAGACTGCTCAACTTCTGAATCATCAGACCCTACTTGACTGAGAGTAGTGTATATCTCTGTTTCATCTATATCAGAAGAAGAATCATTAGCAGTATCACCATTCAATAAAGCAACAAAAGTAAGAGAATCATTCTCAACAGAAATAATAGCTTTCATAACTTTCTGGTTTGAAATTTGCTTTCCACTAATGCTATTTCTCTTAGGACTTGGACATTGATTAGATGTATGACCTTTTCCACCACATGTCCAACAAGTAACCTCAATTTTCTTAGAGTCATCTTCTTTCTCTTTCCTTTCCTTACCTTTGGATGATGAGCTTTGATTCTGAAATTTAGAAGGATTTTCTTTTCTCAATTTTTTACCTTTTTCATATTCAAGAATCTTTCTAAATTTCCTAGCAAGGAGTGCAACATCATTATCTGAATCATATTCAAACCTTCCAATTTTTTCAACTTTAGATTTTGAAGAATTTGAACTATTTGACAAACTTGAAGACCTTGAAGTCTTTGAGGTTTTTAAAGCCAAATTTTTTGATTTCTGAAGCTTTGGATATTTCATCTCAAAAGTTTGAATTGATCCAACTAACTCAGCCACCTCCATTGAATATACATCTCTGCTCTCATCTAAGGCTTCCAACTTAGCTTGGAACCTATCAGGCAATGATCTCATGATTTTTTTAATAATCTGAAAAGAAGAAATTTTCTCACCAAGGTTAGCACTACTTTGAACAATATCATTAAGTCTAGAATAAAAAAAAAAATTATCTCATCTTCATCCATTCTAATTGTTTCAAATTTAGTAGCAAACATTTGTAACTTAGATCTCCTTACCTTGGCGGTACCCTCATGAGTTACCTGTAAAATATCCTATACTCCTTTCGAAGTGGAACATACAGAAATTCTAGCAAATTCAGAAGGAATAACAGAATTAAATATAGCATATAAACCCTTGTTGTTATTATTGGCTTCTTCATGTTCAGCATTAGACCATGTTGCTTTATCCTTCTCTACAGTCACAACAGCATCACCATCACTAGTGGTAGTAGTAGGAATTTTATAGCCATTCTCTATAGCCATCCAAACTCTCTCTCCTTGAGATTTTAAAAAGGCTTTCATATGAGACTTCCAGAAAGTATAATTTGAACCATCAAACAAAGGAGTTCACTGAATCGATCCACCCTCTTTCATACTAGATTCCATGATAATTTTTGAAAACAAAAATAATTTTTGATTTTAAAAATATTTCGCAAGGAACTACTTACAAATTAGAAAACACTGCTTTGATACCAATTGTGAGTTGCGCAGTGCGGAAGCGGTTGCGAAAAGTATTTTAGAACCTAGAGGGGGGGGGGGGTGAATAGGATCACTTGCTCGTTTGCTTAATTTTTAATTAATTCAATTTTAAGTCTAATTAATCAAACAATTAAAGCAAGCAAATAAATAAAGTGCAAGTAAAGAAAAGAATGCACCAGATATACGTGGAAACCCAAGATGGGAAAAACCACGGAGGGAGGCGGCACGCCTCAGGAAACCAATTCACTATGATGAAGCAAAGTACAACAGACTCTGTCTCAGTCTCACACCCCTCTTCACTCTGTCAAGGATCTGATGCGGAACACCTCAGACTTATGATTGCAACAACACATCCAACTGCTGCAGACTTTTGGCTAACGTCACCACCCTTACAGAAAGGTTGCTGGAACAACCAAAATACTCAGCAAGTATTTTGTTCCCGTCGTAGTGCAATCTGGTCACCTTTTTTCCTCAGCAAGCAAGCAAGCGAAGAACCATCAATCCAATGTTCTGATCAGTAAATAGATTTGATGCAGTCTCTGAGCAGCTAATCAAAAGTAGAACACCATCCTAAATATCACTCGTGAAGTATGAATGTGTGTTCTTAAAAATATATAGCCCTAATTATATTGTATATACTTTCTCTCTCTAAAAATATTAATTTTTCAGGGCGTACTTGTAGAGAAAATATAGATACATATATATAGGCAAGGAAGTTCTAATTCTACTTGGAAAAGGAGTTGAATATCAAAATAGAACTCTCCTAGAAGTTTCAAACCCAATAGGAATCAGAATTTTTGTCAAAATTTATTTCCTATTTAGAACAGGCTAAGTTGGACCGATGACAAATATATAGGACCGGTGGGACATTTTAAAAACCTACAGAAACTAAACTGCCGAGAAAAGTTGGACTGGTCCTAAATATTAGGGACCGGTCGTACTTTGAAAAACCCTAATATTTTCATGACAAACCTAATTTTTCAAAATAGGCTCAAAACTAAAAAGTGCAGAGTGTCCTCACCATACTTACCTGTACTATATGGTGTTCTTAACTGATTTGTCAGCTTCCATGCACTTGAGTGTCAGCTCGAAGTTGTCGATGATTGGTTTTATAAAATAACATAAAAATTACAACTCGATTATTCAAGTTTTGATCATCGAAATATGCCAATTACAAATTTATATCTCACAATAAGTACATGCACATGATTTCATTTACATATATATGTACTCTGTGTCCTGAATCAGTTTCCTAAAAAATCTATTTAGCCGAAGCTTCCAATTGTTGAGATTTATTATTCTATGTTATGAGGATTTAAAATTTGATGTCCACAAATTTCTGTTATGATGTTGTGTGTTGTTCCTAAATTTTTGAGACTATTGACTTGTTCCTAATCTCTGTGATTATATTGAGTTGTTCCAAGTTTATGAGAAAATGCTTGAGCTATTTTTTATTTCTTAAATTCCATAACTCTGCATTTTGAGGATCTAAAATCTTGTTGTATTATGGCTAGAAATATGTAGTTTCAGAAATCACAAATTACTGCCATAATCTCCTATTTGTTGAACTTTGAACTTCTACTTATTGACCTATGATTTACTATGTTAAATTCTGAGTTGATGAGTATGCACATTAATACAGTTGGAATTGGTATAGGCTGATATGGAATTCATTATGCTGAGTTTCAGATTGCTATTTTGGATTTCATTTTGCTGATTTGGAATTCCAATTGTTGTTTTGGATTTTATTTTGCTAATTTGGAATTCATTTTTGCTGAATTGGAATTTCTTTTTACTGAATTGGAATTCATTTTGCTGATTTGGAGTTGCTGTTGTGCTTGACATGGAATTTCTGATTTGTTGTTCTTAAATTGATGTTTTCTAGATTTACATAGTACCTATGCTAGTTATATCTTGAACTGCTTGTTCTACTAATTTATACTCCAGTTGCAGTTGTGACTACTTAAAAAACAAGTACGGAGACATAGAAATTTTGGACCATTGTTAGAAGCAAATTCCAAGCTGAATGGAGTTTCCCAGTATCTGGGAACGGAAGTTATTAAAAGAGTGCTACTACTTCAAGTCCGTTGCAGCTACACTCAAGGGTGTATATATCGAAGCCAATCAATTGAAGAAGCTCAAGTGTCATAATCTGCCAAAGAAGATCAAGGATTGTAATCATTATCAAGATAAACTTTCAAGACCAGTATTAGATTTGAAGCTGATTTTGAAGACCAACAAACAAAGCTTGAAGATCTTTGTCGCTGTTCTAAACATCGAATTGACTCTACTATCACTATGTATAGTCCATGTATTGGGATACTTTGGATAGGGGGAGTGTGAGTGATTGTGGTGAGATTGAGGTGAGATAGCTTGGGCTTTGGGAAGCCTAAGTTGGGATTGAGAGCGAAAAAGTTATTGTGAGATTTGGTGAGAGAGGTTCAGGCCTAGGGAGGCTATGAATTGGGTGAGTGCTGGAGTGAACTATGTTGTGAGTTGGGTGGGTGAGAGAGTGATTGAGAGAATTACTGTACTACCCTTTCAGACATAGTGGAGCTCAGTTCAAAGAGGGTTTTTTCCCACCTTAGGGTTTTCCTCAATATATCTGTGTCCATAATTGTGTGAATTTGCATGTGCCATCCAAACTTGCAATATTAGGAAGAAAAATAGAAGAACCTATTCACCCCCTCCCCTTCTAGGTTCATCAAACTTTTTCATACTCAACCCAGCCCAGGCTTTCCAAAGCCCAAGCTATCTCTCACCAATCTCACCACAATCACTCACACTCCCCTTGTCTAAAGTGTCCCAATACTTGGACTATACATAGTCATAGTGGAGTCAGTTCGATGTAATGAGCAGCAACTCTTAAGGCTTTGATTATAGGTCTTTAAAATCAATCTATAAATCTTCAAGCTTTGATAGTTAGCCTTCAAGGTCCAGCATGATAAAAACACGGCCATTTGACTTCTTAGTAGATAATGACACTTGAACTCATGCAGTGATGGGCTTCAATAAGTACGCCCTTGAGTGTAGCTATATAGAATTTGTAGAAGCCCGCTCTTTCAATGAATCTTTGTTGGTCCGTAAGCCCATGAGTATGTTTTCTCGTGTTTAAATGTCAAAAGGATTTGTAGGGGTTTTAGTGTCATTTTGCAGCAAATGCATGTACTAGCTTTCATTTTATCATTTAATTAATTGCATTGCTCTATTATATTCCTTTATATATTTTGCACTAACTTAGTTGCAGGGGTAATTTGGTAAAAGTCTAAAAGAATGGCGTTTTGGGATTCACTCTCAGACAACAAAGTGTAGGGGTAATTTTGTAAATAAGTGGAGCTAGGGTTTCTCATAGATTCACAAATATCTTGTTGGTTTTATTTTTAAAAAAAAGGATGGCAAGATATATATATATATATATATATATATATATGTCTCTATTCTTGGTTGGTGTGTGGGCAAGGTGATAAAAACAAAAAAAAAATTTAAAGAACAATTGATGGTTCGGCTAGGTCACTTTTATATGTGACATATTTTTAGAAGATATGTAATGGGTAGTGATTAGGTCAAAGAAAAAAAAAAGTGAGCCCTATAAATTGTCTTCTTTCGCTACTGGGTGAGAGGGTCGAAATGCACATATACAACTTTACTCTTTCTCAGCACAAAAAAGGCAAGTGAGCATACATGAGAAGCGAGAAAGAGAGAGAGGGGGAAAGCAAGAAGAAGCGTACAGGAGGTTCTTCCATGGCAGTAGTTGAGTCCTTCAACGTTTTCTTCTATTTGTGTGAATCTGTGTGTGGCTATATGTGATCAATGAGAGTGAAGGAGATACAGCGATTTTCGTGCTCTCTTCTACATCCACAAGCTTCGTCGCCGATCTGAAATGGGTCATCGCTATTTGTTCCTCATATGTTCTTTCTCTGTTCTTTGCATAAATGAGTTTTTTGTTCACCAAACCGAATCATCACTGTGAGTATAGTTTTCATATATCATAAGCTATAAATTGATATTTTCATGGAAATTGGGTTTGAGTTTTCGCATATTGAGTTTATGATCTTTGCATCTTGAGGTTGTGTTCTTTGAAACTTAAGGGTCTGATGTTTAATACATGATATCTCAAAATCTAATTTTATATATGCGGGAAATTGCTAAAATTTTAATGCTGAAATTATTCAGATTTTAATGCTGAAATTGTTGAGTTTTTAATGCTGAAATTGTTGAGATTTTAATGCTGAAATTGCTGAGTTTTTAATGTTGAATTAGGTTAATTTTAATGTTGAATTTGCTAATTTTAATACTGTTTGAGCTGGTTTATAATGCAGTTTTTGGGATTCAATTTGCTAAATTACTAAGCTATGTTGAGCTATTTTACATTGCTGATTTTGCTGTACTAAAATGCTAAATTGTGTTTTGCTTAATTTTGTTCATGCTCTCCACATTTTAAACTACTTGTGCTACTAAAGTCTACTCTAGTTGCAGCCTTGTCCATTTTAAGAACAGGTACAAAGACAAAGAAATAGAAGGACAGTTGTCTAAAGTGAAGTCCAAGCAGAATGGGGGTTCAAGAAGCTGAAAGCAGGATTCACTGAAAGAGTGTCCTTTAGAAGTCCGTTACAGCTAACCTATAAATTGATATTTTCATGGAGATTAGGTTTGAGTCTTCGCATCTTAAGTTTATGATCTTTGCATCTTGAGGTTGTGTTCTTTGAAACTGGAGGGTCTGATGTTTAATACATGATATCTCAAAATCTGATTTTACATATGCGGGAAATTGCTAAAATTTTAATGTTGAAATTAGCTAAATTTTAATGCTGAATTGCTGAGATTTTAATGCTGAAATTGCTGAGTTTTTAATGCTGAATTAGCTAAATTTACTAATTTTAATGTTGATTGAGCTGGTTTATAATGCTATTTTTGGGATTCAATTTGCTGAATTACGAAGCTATGTTGAGCTATTTTACATTGCCAATTTTGCAATACTAAAATGCTAAATTGTGCTTTGCTTAATTCTGTTCATGCTCTCCACATTTTAAACTGCTTATGTAACTAAAGTCTACTCTAGTTGCAAGCTTGTAAATTTTAAGAACAAGTATAAAGACAAAGAAATACAAGGACAGTTGTCTAAAGTGAAGCCCAAGCAGAATGGGTGTTCAAGAAGCAGAAAGCAGGATTCACAGAAAGAGTGTCTTCTACAAGTCCGTTGCAACTACACCTTCGAAGGTGTACTTATTGAAGACTATTTTTGAAGAGTTCTAGAGCCGTTATTTGCCAAAGAAGATTGAGAGTCTTAATCATTATGAATATCAACTTTGAAGATCTAATCAGAGCTTGAAGATTTGAAGATTGACCTTTAAAGACCAATATACAAAGCTTGAAGACTTTGCCGCCACTCAAGACATCAAACTAACTCCACTATCACTATGTATAGTCCAAGTATTGGGATACTTTAGACAGGGGGAGTGTGAGTGATTGTGGTGAGATTGAGGTGAGATAACTTGGGCTTTAGGAAGCCTAAGTTGGGATTGAGAGAGAAAAAGAAGTTGTAAGATTTGGTGAGAGTGGTTCAAGCCTAGGGAGGCTGTGAACTAGGTGAGTGTTGGAGTGAACTACATTGTGAGTTGGGTGAGTGAGAGAGTGATTGAGAGAATTACTCTACTACCCTTTTAGACATAGTGGAGCTCAGTTCGAAGAGATTTTTTCCCACCTTGGGTTTCCTCTATAAATCTATGTGTCCATCAAATTGTGTGATTGCATGTGCTAGCCAAACTTGCAATATTAGAAAGAAAAATTGAAGAACCTATTCACCCCTTCCCCCTCTAAGTTCATCAATCGGTATCAGAGCACAAGTCTGCATTTCTTGGTTTAACCACCTGCAGCAAAGATCCTAAGTATGGTAGAAGACAATTCGACTCACAAGTATCCTATTTTTGACGGCACCAGTTTTGACACTTGGAGGATTAAGATGGAGGCTTTCTTACTTTCCATCTCCTATGATGTTTGGCATGCTACATTAGAAGGGGTTGTCATCTTTGATCATACAAACCCCTCAGCAGCTGACAAGATTGCCAAATCAGTCGATGGGAAGGCTCGAAATGCTTTATACAAAGCGTTGCAAAAACAAGAATTTACAAGAGTCAAGAATTGCAAAACTGTAAAGAAAATTTGGGATTCTCTAGTAACTGCACATGAAAGAAGCAACACCATCGAGGAAAATAAGATTCAACTTCATTAAGTCAAGTTCGATGGTCTCAAGATGTACGAAAGAGAAAATGTGACAGATTACTTTTTTTAGAGTCAAAGAGATTGTAAATGATATGAGGGCTTTGGGTGAATAGATTAAAGATAAAGTGGTGTGTAGAAAGATACTGTGCACTATGACTGATGGGTTCAATCCCAAAGTCACTAGTCTAGAAGACAAAGATATCTCCGGACTCAGAATTGATGAGCTGGAGTCATCACTCACAGCTTATGAGATGAGAATTGGACCTCCTACTCAAACACGGAGGCAGTCAGCACTAAAAGCTAAAGAAGTGGAGGTTCCAATTGAAAGGGAATCAACTTCTAATGACTCTGAAGATGAAATGGTGTACATAGCAACAAAGTTCAAAAAATGCAACAACAAGGACAAGGCTATTTTGGGTGTGGAAAGCAAGGTCACTATATAGCTAATTGTCCAACTGCTCCCAAGAAACAAAAACACAAGAAGTTTAGTGCTCTGTAGTACAAAGGAAAAGGAAAGAAAAATGCCTTTTACACTGGTTGGGATTCAAGCTCAGAAGAAGAACAACAAGAATCATCTGATGAGAAGGATGAAGAGGCGTGCCTGTTTATGGCCTTACAAGAATTAGATGTGGCAAGTTCAAGTTTTGAAAGTGAAGAAGAACCCGATGTTGATGAAGTCTTTGCTGAATGTGAAAGGTTGGCACAGAAGTGTAGTGAACAAAAGAAGCAATTGAAGAAAGTAAACTCAGTGCTACAGAAATCAAAAGAATTTCTTATCAAGCACTTAAGGGTAAAATTATCTACCTTATGTGCTATTTCATTTACTTTGTGCTATCTAATGAAATAAATGACTCAAGAATCAAATTGGAGCACGAAAAGGTGCAAACTAGAACTGAGTTCGTTTCTTGAGGAGAGATCTCAAAAGATGCATGAGATTTGGGAAAAGTCTACCAAGCAATTAGGCAAAGCAGGTATTGGCTTTCACGACAAAGCTACTCAGGTGGTATCAAACAAAACCCATTCAACCTTTTTTAAAGCTATAAATGGTAATATATATGCATCATATCCTGTTGTTGATACAGCTAGTAGAACCAAATATGAAATTCTATATAATGTTTATCATCGATCTAGGATTAAGAATGCATCTGCTAGAATTGCATGTCCCAATTATGTGGAGTTAAAACCCTTGTATGTTAGAAAGACAGATCTACACTTGAATAGAGCCTTAGTGATTTCAAAAGGGTTGATTAAAACTAAAATGATGTGAATTCCTAAGAAATTAAACTTTGTAAGCATGCTTGTCTACATTGCCTTGAAAGCTTGTAATGTCAATACCAAGTGGTATGTTGATAGTGGTTGTTCTAGACACATGACAGGAGATAAGATCAAATTTGCTAACATTAAAAATTTTGATGGTGGTTCTATTATTTTTGGAGATAATAAGAAAGGCAGAATTGTAGGAAAAGGCACAATACCTGAAATCAAAGAAATGCCTATGCTAAGTGATGTGCTCTATGTAGTGGGGTTAAAGCAAAACTTGTTCAGTGTGAGTCAATTATGTGACACTGGTAGCTTAGTAAATTTTAACAAAGAAAACTGCAATGTTATTAATAAACAATCAGGTAAAACTCTTTTTACTACATGTAGAGATCTAGGAAATGTCTACACTATTTATGAAGACTCCTCACACACTGTTTGTAATTTCACTAACATGAAAAATTTAACACTTTGCCATAAAAGGTTAGGGCTTGTGCATTCATAGAACATAAAAAATCTAATCAAGCATAAGTCTGTTAGAGGTCTTCCAAATTTGTCTCTGAATGAAAATCAAGCATGCAATGCTTGCCAACAAGGTAAGTAGACAAAAATTTCTTTTAAAACAAAGGAAGTGAATACCTCTAAACCACTTGATATTGTGCATATGGATTTGTATGGACCCTTGAGGACCATAAGTATTGGTAGTAGCAAGTACTTTATGCTTGTCATTGATGATTATAGTAGAATGACTTGGATCTATTTTTGAAAAGAAAAATATGAAGCTATTATTCATTTCAAAAAGTTTGTTAACCTTGTTGAAAATGAGAAAAGTTACAGGGTTAAGAGACTTAGATCTAATTTTGGAACTGAGTTCATGATGAAAGAATTCAGTGATTATTGTGATTCAAAGGGAATCAAGAAAGAATTCTCAATCATTTGAACACCTCAACAACAATGAAGGAAGGGCTCTCACAAGAGCTAAGAAGAAAACATTACCACTTGTAGTTGAGGATGAGCATAGTCACTTTGCTATGTTATCTTCCATTGAACCCAAGAATTACTCCAAAGCAAAAGATGACCCTGATTGGATAACTGTGATACAAGAAGAACTACATCAACTTGAAAAGAATGATACCTGGATCCTCATGCCTAAGCCAAACAATAAGAATGTTATTGGCTCCAAGTGGATCTACTGGAACAAGATGAATGAAGAAGAGACAGTCATCAGAAACAAAGCTTGATTGGTCTGTAAAGGATTTTCTCAAATTTTCAGATTGGACTATGATGAGACTTCTGCTCCAGTTGCTCGACTAGAGTCCATCCGAATGATTCTCTCCTTTGCATGCTACAAGCCAGTAATGGTCTATCAAATGGATGTCAAGTCTACTTTTCTAAATGGTGATCTATCAGAAGAAGAATACATTGAGCAACCTGAAGGTTTTGTCGATGCAAAGCATCCTCAACATGTTCTCAAGCTCAAAAAAGCGCTCTATGGACTCAATCAAGCTCCAAGAGCATAGTATAATAAACCCCACTCCTTTCTTATTGAACAAGGCTTCCAAAGAGGAAAGGTCGATGACACACTCTATCTGAGGCATTCCAACTCAAACTTTTTAATTTTGTAAATCTATGTGGATGATATTATGTTTTGTGGTTCATACTCAAGTTAAACTACACAATTTGCTACACTCATGCATTCTAAGTTTGCGATATCCATGTTAGGCACTTTAAAATACTTCTTAAGACTTCAAATCATTCAGCATATTAAAGGTATTTTCATATCTCAAGAGAAGTATGAAAAAAAATTCTGAAAAAATTTAACATGGATGATTCTAAACCAATGTCTACTCCTATGTGTGTCACCACAAATTGTCCAAAGAGTATACCCTGTCCCCATTGATAATACACTTTACCGGTCCATGATAAGAAGCCTTCTATACCTTACTGCATTAAGACCTGATATTATGTTTGCTGTTGGCTTTGTTACAAGATTTTAGAGTGATCCTAGAGTCTCAAATTTGAAAGTTGTCAAAAGGATCCTTTGATATATTAAAGGCACCACTAGACTCGGATTACATTATACCTCCTCTTCAGTGTTGTCTTTTATGGCCTTCTAAGATGCCGATTGGGGCGATTCATAAATTGATTGAGAAAGCACCTCAGGATTTTGTTTTAAATGTTTGCAAATAATGTTGTTTCATGGCTTAGCAAGAAACAAGCTTCTGTGTCCCTCTCCACCTCAGATTCTGAATACATTTCAGCTGTACAATCTTGCTCTCAAGCATTGTGGATGCGAACCACACTCACAGATCTAGTGGTGAACTCAATTCCCAAGACTCTCTCTCTCCAATATCTATCATTTATTTATGTCATTTAATTTCAGCACCTTAATTTAGAAACAAAATAAATTTGTTTTGAATTAAATTAGACAAGGTCGTGATAACTTAACAACGAAATCAATGCAGTCTCTATGGGTTTGACCCCTACTCACCGCTTTACTAATTTTAGTTGAGTATTTGTAATTTTTTATAAATTCTCTCTTGTTGAAGTGTAAAACAACAACGACACTATTACATTTTATCGCGTTTTGCACATCGAACAAAATGGCGCCGTTGTCGGGTACTTACTTGAATGATTTTGGTGCCTAATCTTAAAGATTAGTTTTAATTTAATTGTTAAGTTAAGAGTTTTCTTTATTCTTTTTTGATCAATTTCATTTTTTTTTCGAGTACAGGTGCTTTTGGTTACGAACAATGAACGGAGGAGTGGAATTCATTGTAACTCTCTGTGAGCTTTTATATTCAAATTACTTTTGCTTGTTTATTCTAGTTAATACTTTGCTTTAATATGATATCATTCTTTATTTTTATTTTATTTTAACATATTTTCTTAATTTTTTATTTTTATTTATTTATTTATTATTATTATTATTATTTTTATTTAATTCTTAGTCCTTACTTGTGGTATATGTTGGGTCGTCGGTCCCTAGACACACCAATAGTCCTATGTAACCCTGAACTTGAAAAGAAACAAACCCTAATCACTGCAAACTTGCATTCATTCTACAAGAACAAGAGTAAATATGCAATAAAATAATCCATTCAAATTAAAACCAACAACACAACTATTGTTTATGTCTTGGTTATACAATCAATGCACAAATTAAATCATCCCTAAATTAATACACAATTTACAGTATTGAAAGACAGGTGATAAGTAATGAATATTGCATATTCAATATCCCTAAAATTTTATGAATTAGTGTCTTAGTAATATTTCTTTCATGTTTTTACTAATAATTTTAATCTTTTTATGATTTCAGGTGATTAAGGGTAATTATGATAAATAATGGTGAAATTAGGCTACAAATGGTGCTCATTTAGTTATCACTGAAGCTTGACCCATGAGAGATATGTTTATATTGAAGATCCAAACTAAATGGACTGAAGAAATGGGCTAAAAATGAATTTAAATGAAGAAAAGGAGTACGGGCCTATTCGCATTGAAGATTGGGCCAATTCAAGCCTAAAAAGTTTTGGACCTGTTTTGGTATTCAGACCATAACTCCGTACACGATTGTCAAAATGACCCAAACTCTTTCTAGCTTGAAGGAAATTCAATTCTGTACAATTTCATATTTCACAAATATTTCCTAAAACGAACGTTTTCAGCAACTTTCTGCCCTATTTGCGCAGTTGCCACTTTTTGGGCGCAAATGCCACTTTGTGAGGCGCAAGTGCCATTTTCTTATGTGCACTTGCCACTTTGGGGAGGCCAGGTTTCCCATTGGTTTTATTTCGCAAAGTAAAAATGATGAAAAGGAAGAAAAGTAGGGTATTCCAGAGGGGAGAAGCACAGAGAGATACAGAGGCGATTCGTGACGATACGTTCAAGCCTCGACCTCTGATCATGAGTGGCTAAACACCATTCCAAGGAAGTGATGTAACCTTAACATGTCTTTTAATGTTTTAAATTTTATATTAATTTAGGGATTATTTATTTTGTGCATTGACAGTATAACCAAGACATAAACAACAACTGTACTGTTTGTTTTAATTTGAATGTATTAGTTCAGTACATATTTACTCTTGTTCTTGTAGGATGAATGTAAATTTGCAGTGATTAGGGTTTAGCTCTTTTCAACTTCTATGATTTTATTGAGACAGGTTATACAATAGTTTTCATTGATCGTTTAATTTAGAGTTTTGATAATTCGTACTAAGCAAAAATGGGCTATTATATCATTAGTTAGTCGGATGTATAGGCCATGCTAAGCGAAGATGAGTTATGCTTAATTGTATGTTGAACGAATCATCTTGATAGAACTGAATTGGGCTTGTAGCCATTCTTTTCTGAATGCATAGATTAGACGTCCCAAATTAATACAATTGTCATTGTTAGAAGGTTAGTGGTGAAGTCAATTCCCAGGACTCTCTCTCTCTAGAATCTATCATTTAATTTCAGCACTTTAGTATAAAACAAACAAAACAAATTCTTTTTGAATTGAATTAGACAAGGTCTTGATAGCTTAACAACAAAATCAGCGCAGTTTCTGTGGGTTCGACCCTTACTCACCACTTTACTAATTTTAGTAGAGTATTTGTAGGATTTTGTAAATTCTCTTTTGTTGAGGTGTAAAACAACGATGACATTATTACATATTATTTTATCGCATTTTGCACAACGAACAAAATGGCGTTGTTGCCGGGGATTGTGATCATGATTGTGTTGTTAAACTGAAAGATTAAGTCTATTTAATTATAATTTAGGACTTGTATATATTCTATTTTTAATTTATTTTAGGTGTTTTGTGTGTTTGAATATAGGTACAGGAGCTACTACACAAGTGGAAAGAAGTAGGAATTTTAGGACTTTTTGTGAGTTTTTGTATTTTAATTCATGCACTTTTATTTAGGATTGTTAGTTTATTTTAATTTTGAAAAAAAAAATTGAAAACATGTTGGTTGAGTTTGAAGACTCTTTAGAAACATGTTTAAATTAAGTTGGTTGTGATATTAATAATTTTGCATATATGAAGAATGTGAATGAAAATTCAATGGATGTGTCTAATAAATTAGATATATTATCATAGAGATTGGACCAATTTATGGCCTTTAGTCGTGCTCCTACTCCTACTCACTCATCTATACCATATAAGTCATGTGCATGTTGCTTTAGTCCTTTTCATCATGTGATAAATTGTCCTTTTGCGGAAAAATATTATGATTTTTATCAAGAACACACACATGGAAATTTTTCTATACCGAGGGATGATCCATTTTCCCATACTTATTCTCTGGGATTTGAGGACAAAGTTTTGACTGTCCTTGGCAAACTTGATGAAAGAATTGGGAACCTTGAGGAAGAAACTAAAATGTTAAATTCAAATTCGCAATCTATAACTAGGCTAGAAGTTCAAATCGAGAAAATAACCAATGCTTTGAATTATGAAGATCAAGAGGAACTTCCAAGTCAGCCCATGACCAATATTGAACTCACACAACCAATTGAGTTAGACCATGCCCCCTTTGTGGAACCATTACTCACACTGGACTCCAAAACATTACATGAAGACTTAAGTGTGATCACTTAAGTCCTAATGAGAGTCCAACTTTTACCTTTGTTTTTGACTTGAGTAGTGACAAATTAGCTATCAATGAAAATATTAGTCAAGAACAAGTTAAATGGTCATGTTTTCCTGAATCAGTCGAATTTTATTCAATTGATTCATTTTTCTTAAAATCTCACATTGATATAGATAAGAGGTGCCTAAAAATTGTTTGAATTCTGGCACAAGAAAGTGAGGACAAAATAGGGGGGACACTTTTAGATCTCCTTAAGAGATATGGTATAGGGTGAACCTTCCATCAAAAGTAGTAGTTAGGAAGTGTGTTTTTCTTTTTATTTATTTATTTTTCTTTTGTTTGAGTTGATTTTTCTTTGTTTTAATTATTATTTGTGTTTGTCTTTTCATTTTGTTGCATTCTTTTTTATTTTATTTTTTATTATTTTTTCCTTTTAATATACGTGGCGTGTAGTTGTGTTTTTTATGATAGGTTCTTGCATCTAAGTTTGGGTATTCATGTGAATGCTTTGCCAAATTTTGACAATTCTACCACCAAGGTAATATTGTTCTATCATTTACCATATGCTTCATGTTTTTGTTCCACATTGAGGATAATGTGTGATTTAAGTTTGGGGGTAAGGAAGAACATTTTTGTTTGTTTGTTTTTTATTTTTTTTATTTTAGGTTGTTTTGTTTTAAGTTTAGATGTTTTAACATCAATCAAGAGTTTAATACTTTATGTAGGTTCTTGACTTGCAATTGTAGAGTATGTGTAAAATTCTAGAAACTATGGTTTGAATGTAGTGGTTTAAGTTGTTATTTGCATTGACATGACTTGGAGTGATTGACTCTAGTTCTTTTCACAATTCACATGTACATTAGCAGAGTTGGTGGGGTATGTACTTGGCTTTGAGTTTTCAGTTATGTGTACTGAATATAAGTTGGTATCCCTCGAGAATAAACATTTTAAGTATGCTACACTTGTAAATAAATAAATAAAAATTAACCTGTGGTTTGTGGCCGTTTTGGTTCAAGTCATTAGGTCCGTCGAGGTATCTTGAAACCTAGTGCCCTAAAGCCATTTGGTTTGGGAGTCACTGACTAAAAGCTTGCTACATGGATTAATTCGAAAGCCTAATAAACCTGGACATTGCGTTATTGGTTAGTCTATGGTTTGTGACCGTTTTGATTCGAGTTATTAGGTCCGTCGGGGTATCTTGAAACCTAGTACTCTAAAGCAATTTGGTTCAGGAGTCACAAGTTGAAAGCTCGCTACATGGATCAATTCGAAAGCCTAATAAACCTGGGCATTGCACAACCATATATATATATATAAAAGTAAAAATAAATAAATAAATAAGCAATTTGTATGTGTTCATATTTTGAGTGATCAATTCAATAAGGGGATCCAATAAATTGAAGGGACTTGTAATTGCTCACTCAGGGCCGTGTTAAACCACATTGAAGAATGCTAGTTCACTTTTCATGAGGGGGCTAGAGTTAGTTTCTTTGAGTTGTGATTGATGTAAATTTTGTGTGAGAACCATTGCATTGAATTATGGGATTTAGGCATTTGAAAGTATTCTTGAATGCAAGTCTTTTAACTGCATTTTGTAGTCTTCGTCTTGATTAATGTTTGAAACAAGAATTTTGGCATGTTTGTGGGTAATATCTCTGGAAACCCTCATGAGATTTCACTCATCCACTAGGGGTAACCTAGGGGTTTAAAAGGCTTGTTGCATATGCTAAATGCAATTGGATCTCCCACGAAAGAGGAAATAGTTTAGTTATTTTACTTCATTTTTAGTTTTGTATTGCTAAGAGACTAGCAATATGTAAGTTTGGGAGAGTGATAAGCAATGAATATTGCATAATCAATATCCCTAAAATTATATGAATTAGTGTTTTAGTAATATTTCTTTCATATTTTTATTAACAATTTTAATCTTTTCATGATTTCAGGTGATTAAAGGTAATTCTGATTAATAATGGTAAAATCGGGTTACAAATGGTGCTCATTTAGTTATTACTGAAGCTTGACCCATGAGAGATATGTTTATATTGAAGATCCCAATGAAATGGACTGAAGAAATGGGCTGGAAATGAATTTAAATGAAGAAAAGGAGCACGGGCCTATTTGCATTGAAGATTGGGCCAATTCAGGCCTAAAAAGTTCTGAACCCGTTTTGGTATTCAGACCATAACTCCATACACGATTGTCAAAATGACCCAAACTTCTTATAGATTGAAGGAAATTCAATTATGTACAATTTCATATTTCACTAAAATTTCCTAAAACGGACGTTTTCAGCAACTTTCTACCCTATTTGCAGAGCTGCCACTTTTTGGGCTCAAATGTCACTTTGTGTGGCGCAAGTGACATTTTCTTATATGCACTTACCACTTTGGGGAGGCCAGGTGTCCTGTTGGTTTTATTTCGCAAAGTAAAAACAATGAAAAGGAAAAAAACTAGGGTATTCTGGAGGGGAGAAACACAGAGAGATACAAAGGCGATTCGTGACGATACGGGCAAGAAGAAGACGATTTCATCAGCATTCAAGCCTGGATCTCCAATCATGAGTGGCTAAACATCATTCCGGGGAAGTGACGTAACCCTAACATGTCTTTCAATGTTTTAAATTGTATATTAATTTGGGAATTATTTATTTGTGCATTGATTGTATAACCAAGACATAAATAACAGTTGTGCTGTTAGTTTTAATTTAAATGTATTAATTCAGTGCATATTTACTCTTGTTCTTGTAGGATTAGTATAAATTTACCGTGATTAGTTCTTTTCAACTTCTGTGATTTTGTTAAAACATGTTATACAATAGTTTTCATTGATCGTTTAATTTAGAGTTTTGATAATTAGTACTAAGCGAAGATGGGCTATTATATCATTAGTTAGTCGGATGAATAGGCCATGCTAAGCGAAGATGAGTTATACTTAATTATATGTTGAACGAATCCTCTTGATAGAATTGAATTGGGCTTGTAGCCATTCTTTTCTGAATGCATAGATTAAACGTCCCAATTTAATACAATTGTCATTGTTAAAATGTTAGTGGTGAAGTCAATTCCCAGGACTCTTTCTCTCTAGAATCTATCATTTATTTATGTCATTTAATTTCAGCACTTTAGCATAAAACAAACAAAATAAATTCTTTTTGAATTAAATTAGACAAGGTCTTGATAGCTTAACAACAAAACCAACACAGTCTCTATGGGTTCGACCCCTACTCACCACTTTACTAATTTTGTTGAGGTGTAAAACAACAACGACATTATTACATATTATTTTAACGCATTTTGCACGACAGGTTAGGGTTACATCACTTCCTCGGAATAGTGTTTAACCGCTCATTATCGGAGGTCTAGGTTTTAACAATGATGAAATCGCCATCTTCTCGCATTCACTTTGCCCGTAATTATCACAAATCGCCTCTGTATCACTCTTTGTGTTTCTCTCCCTCTCAAATACCCTAGTTTTCTCTCTTTTTCCCTTTTTCCCTTTTTCCTTGCGAAGCCAGCACAAATGGGACATTTGGGCTCCCAAAGTAGCACCTACGCATTTGAAAGTAGCACTTTCGCAATTGAAAAAGGCAGTTGCGCAAATGGGGCAAAAAGGTGCTATAAACGTCCATGTTAGAAAATATTCCTGAAATATGAAAATGTCCAGAATTGAATTTTCTTCAACCATTGCGAAGTTTGGGCCGTTTTGACAGACGAGTATGGAGTTATGGTCTTAATACCAAAACGGGTCCAAAACTTTCAAGGCCTGAATTAGCCCAATCGTTAATATGAATAGGACCATGCTCCTTTTCTTCATTTAAATTCATTTTCAGTCCACATCTAAACCAATGTCTACTCCCATGTGTGTCACCACAAAATTGTCTAAAGAGTGTACCCTTGACCCCATTGATAATACACTTTACCAATCCATGATAGGAAGTTTTCTATACCTTATTGCATCAAGACCTGATATTATGTTTGTTGTTGGCTTTGTTGCAAGATTTCAGAGTGATCTTAGAGTCCCACATTTGAAAGTTGTCAAAAGGATCCTTCAATATATTAAAAGCACCACTAGACTCGGATTACATTATACCCCCTCTTTAGTGTTGTCTCTTATAGCCTTCTCCGATGCTGATTGGGGCGGTTCATAAATTGATTGAAAAAGCTCCTCAGGATGTTGTTATATGTTTGCAAATAATGTTGTTTCATGGCTTTGCAAGAAGCAAGCTTCTGTGTTTCTCTCCACCTCAAAAGCTGAATACATTTCAGCTGCACAAGCTTGCTCTCAAGAATTGTGGATGCGAACCACACTCACATATCTAGTGGTGAAGTCAATTCCCAAGGCTCTCTCTCTCTCTCTCTCCAGTATCTATCCTTTATTTATGTCATTTAATTTCAGCACCTTAATTTAAAAACAAAATAAATTCTTTTTTAATTAAATTAGACAAGGTCTTGATAGCTTAACAACGAAACTAATGCAGTCTCTGTGGGTTCGACCCCTATTCATCGCTTTACTAATTTTAGTTGAGTATTTGTAGGTTTTTATAAATTCTCTCTTGTCGAAGTGTAAAATAACAACGGCACTATTACATAATATTTTATTGCATTTTGTACATCGAACAAAATGGCACCGTTGCCGGGGACTTGCTTGGTGCCTAGTCTTAAAGATTAGTTTTAATTTAATTGTTAAGTTAGGAATTTTCTTTATTCTTTTTTGATCAATTTCAATTTTTTTTTTTGAGTACAGGTGCTTTTAGTTACGAACAATGAACGGAGGAGTGGAATTCATCGTAACTCTCTGTGAGCTTTTCATATTCAAATTACTTTTGCTTGTTTATTCTAGTTAGTACTTTTCTTTAATATGATATCATTATTTATTTTTATTTTATTTTATTTTATTTTAACATATTTTCTTATTTTTTTATTTTTATTTATTTATTATTTATTTTTATTTAATTCTTAGGCCTTACTTGTGGTATATGTTGGGTCGTCGGTCCCTACACACACCAATAGTCCCATATAACCCTAAACTTGGAAAGAACCAAACCCTTATAACTGCAAACTTGCATTCATTCTACAAGAACAAGAGTAAATATGCAATAAAATAATCCATTTAAATTAAAACCAACAGCACAGCTATTGTTTATGTCTTGGTTATACAATCAATGCATAAATTAAATCATCCCCAAAATTAATACACAATTTAGGGTATTGAAAGATAGGTTAGGGTTACATCACTTCCTCAGAATAGTGTTTAGCCGCTCATTATCGGAGGTCCAGGTTTGAACGATGATGAAATCGCCATCTTCTCGCATTTGCATCGCCTGTAATCATCACGAATCGCCTCTGTATTACTCTCTTTGTTTCTCTCCCTCTCAAATACCCTAGTTTTCTCTCTTTTTCCCTTTTCCTTGCGAAGCCAGCACAAAAGGGACATTTGGCCTCCTAAAGTAGCACTTGCGCATTTAACAGTGGTACTTGCGCAATTGAAAAAGGCAGCTGCGCAAATGGGGCAGAAAGGTGCTGTAAACGTCCATTTTTGAAAAATAAAAATGTCCAGAATTGAATTTCCTTCAACCATTGCAAAGTTTGGGCCGTTTTGACAGACGAGTATGGAGTTATGGTCTGAATACCAAAATGAGTCCAAAACTTTCTAGGCCTGAATTGGCCCAATCGTCAATATGAATAGGACCATGCTCCTTTTCTTCATTTAAATTCATTTTCAGCTCACTTCTTCAGTCCATTTAATTTGGATATTCAATATAAACATATCCCTTGGGTCAAGCTTCAACTTCTTACTAAAATAGCACCATCTGTAGCCCGATTATACCATTATTAATCAAAATTACCATTAATCACCTAAAATCATAAAAAGATTAAAATTATTAATAAAAATATTAAATAAATACTACTAAGACAGTAATTCATATAATTTTAGGGCATTGAATATGCAACATTCACTGCTTATCACCCTTGGTAACTACATTCAAGGTTGTTCATACTGAAGCCTATCACTGAAGAAATTCAAGTGTCATTATCTGCCAAAAGATCTAGTGGCCTTTTTATTATCAAGCTAGACTTTGAAGATTGACAATCAAAGTCCAGCTTTGGGAACTGACTCCACAGTCATCATTTGTAGTCCAAGTATAGGGATACTTTGGATAGAGGGAGTTTGAGTGATTGTGGTGAGCTTAGGGTGAGATAACTGGGCTTTGGGAAGCTTAGGTTTGGTGAGAGTAGAAATCTGTTATGAGGATTGGTGAGAGTGGTTTAGGCCTAGTACGGCTGTGAACTAGGGTGAGAGCTAGAGTGACTATGGGATGAGTTGGGTGAGTGAGAGAGTGATTGAAGAATTATTGTACTACCTTTCATACATAGTAGAGCTCAGTTCTGGCTTGACAGCCAAAAAGGATGTTTCCCCATATTGAGGTTTTATCTCTATAAACAATTGTGTCAAACTGTGTGATTGCATTCGGTAGCCAAACTTACAATATTAGGAAGAAAAATTGAAGAACTTATTCACCCCCTCCCCCTCTAGGTTTTTCAATTGGTATCAGAGTGCAAGTCTACATTTCTTGGTTTAACCACCTGTAGTAAAGATCCTAAGTATGGCTGAAGAGAGTTCTACTCACAAGGCTCCTATTTTTTATGGCACTAGTTTTGACACTTAGAGTATTAAAATGGAGGTTTTCTTATTATCCATCTCCTATGATGTTTGGCACGCTACATTGGAAGGGGTTGTTATTCTTGATCCTACAAATCCCTCAGCATCTGACAAGATTGCCAAATCAGTTGATGGGAAGGCTAGAAATGCCTTATACAAAGTGATAGAGTATTTGACTGCAATTGTGAAACGTATGATGTGGATGTTGAGAGTAAGGTGACGTGGACAAGAGGTATGCTTCGACCAGGACTTTCCTATCTCCAGATAAGTCTAGGAATTGAAGAGTCAGTCCTCTACTAGGACACGTTCCCATGTTACTGCTATAAATATAGAGATGGTCCATATACCAAGGTACGTAATTAATACCCTCTAAAGTGCCTTTCTAACTTTAACAAGCCTTTTTGATATCTGACTTGATCGTCCGACTACAGTTGGCCGGCACCACGCCGGTGTCCTTCCTACTGCCCTACTCTTGTCTTTTCACAAGTTGGCGTTTGACTAGTTCGGGGTGAATTTCTACTTCATCAGCTGGCGTCGTCTATGGGAAATGATCACAAATTTGATTGTTCTACACAATTATATACAAAGCATGATGCACCTACGATCTAGGCTAGAGATTATGGCTGAATAGGATCCTCCTGCCGGTCATAGTCCTCCAATCAAACAGGATCCTCCTACCAGTCACAATCCTCTAGTTAGACAGGATCCCCCTGTCGGTCACAATCCTCTAACCGGACAGGATCCTCGTGCTGGACACAATCTGCCCTTCATCCCAGACCTTTCTAATCACAACTTGCTGTTAGTAGGAGAAGTAGGCATGCAACCCCCTGGTCAAGGAGACTTCCCTGGGGCATGCCCCAAAATCCTAAATGACCAAGAGCGAGTCGTAACGTTGGAATACCAGGTTCAAAACTTGAATCAAAGTCTGGCCCAAGTACTTCAACAAAATGCGGCAATCCTACAACTCCTTCCCCCTGTGGCACCAATGCCATCACGGAGTCTCCTCAGGCCAGTTGATTTAGAAGGGGATAACACAAGGCAAGATAGTAGAGTTCTGGCAGATGATGCAGCCCAGAGCCAAGTGAGAAGCAATCGAGAAGGGACAAATCCAATTCACCTAGTCCCGCCAGAGAGAACTTGTGCCCAAAGGGATTTGAGATTTAGGACCCGTACTCATTGAGACTTAGGGCATCCAAGGAAGGCTACCTATTATGATATAGAGATACAGGACCTCAGAGCTAAGGTAGAGAGTATAGCCCACGCCATGAAGGGGAAAGGTCTTGCTATAGTGGAGGATCTGGTTCAGCAAACCAACCTCCCTTTCTCCACTGAGGTAATGAACTGTCCTTTGCCCAACAAGTTCAAGATGCTTGCCCTTGAAAGCTTTGATGGGACCAAGAACCCGCTAGATCATCTAGAGACTTACAAGGCTCTGATGGACCTCCAAGGAGTACCAGATGAAATTATGTGCGAAGCATTTCCTACCACATTGAAGGGTTCTGCCTAGTCATGGTTTAACAACCAGAGGCCGACATCTATACGTTCCTTCAAAGAACTGAGCCAATTGTTTCAGGCAATTTTATTACCGCCCGAAGGCACAAAAAGCCTGCCACCTATCGCCTGAACGTAAGACATACTAAGGGGGAGTCATTGCGAGACTACATTAACCAGTTTAATAGGGAGATATTACAGGTCGATGCTCTAGACAATAAGGTCACAGTTACTGCATTCATGGGGGGCTTGATGCCTTTAAAATTCTTATACTCAATTTCTAAGAAACACCCTCCAAAAAGCATGTATGAGCTACTCATGAAGGCCCAGAAGTTCATGAATGCAAAGGATGCCCTTGATGTGAGAAAGGTAAACAGGGAAAAGGGGGGACATTCCAGTGAGGAAGATAGAGACCCCAAGTATGGTAGGACATGACGGGAGTAGAGTGATAAAACATCACGTCGTGATAAGGGATTCAACACATTTACCCCCTTAAACACTTCAATAAGCCAAATCCTCATCTACATCTAATATAACCTGGCTGTGGCATGGCCCCCAAAGCTAATAACCAATCCCTCTAAGAGGTCCTGCGACAAGTATTGCAGGTTCTATCACAACCATGAGTATGATATAAGTGAGTGCATTGAAAGTCTGATTCGTAGGGGCCAACTGCGAAGATTTGTGGCCAGAGATGACAGGGGAACACGGAACAGCCCATGGGACGAGGACGGTAAAGATGATAACACTCGAAGAAATCCTCTTTTGGGAAAATCAGAGTTATCTTCGGTGGACTTGGAGGTGACAGATGGCCTTTAATGAAAAAGGCGGGATGAATTAATAAATAGAACATTGTCAAATAGCCCTACAAAGGCACAGCCCTACGGGGACATAGCCTTACGGGGACACACCTCAATAGAGGGACTTTAATGAAAAAGGTGGAATGAATTAATTCTGAGAATATTGTCAAACAACCCTATGGGGGCACAACCCTACGGGGACATACCTCTGTAGAGGGCCCTTAATGAAAAAGGCGAGATGAATTAATTCTGAGAACATTGTCAAGCAGCCCTATGGGGGCACAACCCTACGGGGACACACCTTATCACGCCCCAAAATCCAGACCGCCAGGACTCCCCCGGTCCGACTCTGAATTTTGAGTGTGAACTCATCTGTTAACCCCAACAAACCATTTCTTATCACTCATATACCGTGGAAGCTTACTTTTCAAATGTGCACGCATGTACGTGCACTACAAACCTTACAAACCCTAATGGGCCCCTCAAACATCCCCTTGTACCTCTCTACAAGAATTTAACATCATGCATTTTGATGGATAGAAATGATGATTTCGATGTATTAAAATTTTGATGCATCGACCATGTATCGAACATCTATCGACCAAAACACACTCTTGGGACTCTTGACATTCCAAAATCTTGTAGGTTTTTTGATGCATCATTTCGTTCAGTTCGATGCATCAAAATAGACATTTTGATGGATCAAAATGTCCAGATTGATGCACCTGTAGAAAATGTTGTAACCTCTCACGTTACTCATTTTGAGCTCAAATCACATTCCATCAATCTAGAACTTCTTAGACATCATTCATGACATAAATGGAAGGTACTAACATCAATCATATGTTCTAAATCATACTTATGATCAAATCATGCATCAAAGTGAACCATTCTCTTTCATAACTAAAACCCATTCATATTAAAAATATCCATCAAATGAACCAAGTCCAACACAAGTGTTACATAACCAAATCCAAAGTCTTTTTATATACAAGAAGCTTATAGTCCAAGCATACATCAAAGCTACATTTATCCAAAATATAATTACAACTCAAATGAAGTCTCATGCCACAAGCCGGCATGGATAGCCACAATATGTACGATATCCAAAATGAATCAAAATACTACGAGAGTTCCACTTAGACACTCAAATTCTATCTGTCATCGGTGCCTGATCTGTAAAAAGAGTTTAGAAAAAAGGGGTGAACACCACGGCGGCTCAGTAAAGATACCCCAACCCACCTAAGTGCCGAATCGACACAACCTACATGTATGCATGTCCCTACATTACACGTATCATTAAACACATATCATGTTCATTCACTAGCAATGCATATATAAGAATGCATTGACACATAGCATGCTTCATAGTAAATAATGTAAGCAATAATCGTACACTTGTCTCCCTCTCAAACTCGACCCAAAAACCTAACATGATTCTTGACAAACTATGTGACTTCAAACACTTTCCACACAACTTTAACACTGCCATCGAGTATTTACCTACTCCAAGGTGATTAGAACACCATCACCAAGAATTTACCTCCTCTAGGTGACTTGGCCCTTTTTGAATTCCTACCGAGTATTTACCTACTCCAAGGTGATTATTCCACTATCACCAAGAATTTACCTCCTCCAGGTGATTAGACCACTATTTGAATTCTCACCGAGTATTTACCTACTCTAAGGTGCTTAGACCACTTTTTCTCCATTTTCTCACAACGGCCCCATAAATGCATATGAATCAAACTTACATAGCATTTTAATTTCATGCTTTACTCATGCTCATTAATGCTATAAAGAAGCACATGGCATAAATTCCATCACAACATACCACATATGGTACATATATGTATAACACAGGATATAACATCACATATGCATACTACTTCAAAATTAGCATATCTTACTCATGCTTTATATAATGCCTACATCTAGTACGTAGAACCAACATGCATTCAACCTCCACATTTTCACATATATGATACATGAAACACATTTTACACATGTACCCCAAATTGAGCACATAACACTTATATATGCAATTTCTTCCACTCACACACTTTAACCCACATGTTACTACTAACACAAAGAAAATCAATTGTGCAAAGATAAGACTACAAAGGAGGAGAAAATCCAACTTTCCACCCCTCTCACCATCCTAAAGCATGTGAAACACAACATACACCTCTCCTCTTCACCCGAAACCCTAGAATCGATAATTAAATGAGAAGGAGAACCTACCTTAAAATTGAAGGCCTTCTGATAAGTGTTCAATACTATGCATTTGAACCCTCTTTATTGTATATGTTAGTCCCGTTATTACGTTTATCGAGGTACATTTACGGTATTTTTTTTTTGGATGTATTGCAGGTTTTGTACCAAAAGGAGCAATGTTTGAGGCTATTTGCAGTTGAAGAGCAGAATTCAGAAATGAAGCTAAGGCATCTCGATCAATCGAGATGTTGATCTCGATCAATCGAGATCTCGATTGATCGAGACATGCATTTTGATTAATCAAAATCTTGATCAATCGAGATTCCAATCTCGATCAATCGAGATTCTGCAGACCCACTTGTCCACTTGCTCACCTGCTCTCCCACTTGCAACAAAATCCACTTTTTTGCACAACTTGGATGGATTTTTTGACTTAAAGAAGACACATGGAGATATTATTGATTTAGTTGGTATATATATTGCTATATGTATATACACGGTGGGTTCCAAGGATGAAAAGTAGTCAAATATGCACAAAAGGAGCCATTTCTCACATATATCACATACCATACATTAGAGACTTTCGGGAGAGGAGAAGGAGAGGCTGAACCAGACCTTGAAGCTTCATTTCTCCATCAATGGAAGAGTGCAAGGTTGCCATAATCAACTAACTTCTCTACTAGGGTGTGGGTGAAACTCCTAGCCATGTAAACTTGTTCATTTTTGTAGCATTATTTGGGATTTATATTTAAATGTTGATTACTTAGTCTAGTGATGATGTACACTTATACATTTCTTATATATATATATTCATATGATGTTATTTTTATTCTTGTCTTAGAGTAGAATCCATCTTATGAATGCACAACACTTGCATCTTCTACAAAAAGTGTAAGTGATGGCTAAGCAATGGTGTTTAAATGGAATGTGTTGTTCTTGCTTGTATAAACCATGCCAAGATGAGGTAGTTTGGATGCATTTAGGTTCACTTAGAGAGTAGGGTAATTAGTTAGGTTGAAGAGCTATGCTTGTTGAAGATGGGTTATGATAGGTTTGCACACACATTGATCTTTTGATATTTTATTAAGGTCACAAGCCTAATGACATTGTTAGACATTTAATTTTATAAATCCCAAGCTTGCTACATCTATGAAAATGTGAATGGCTAGAGGTGGAAACCACCCCTAGTTCTCTCTCCCAACTTACAACTCTTTAAATTTAGTTTTTTTACATTTCATGCAATAGTTTTAAAACAAAAATCAAAACCTTATTTTTAGAATTAAAGTGGAATTAATCTCTCTTCAAGACAATTAACAACTAGTCCTCGTGGGATCGATACCCTCTATATAGAACCGTATCTACAAAGATTCGTGCTCTTGCGAGTGGTTAAATATATTTTGAAAAAGGGCAAAAATAAGCTTATAATTACAATCAAGTTTAGCCACATCACCTTCCAAGCACTTCATCAAATTTTCAGCCATGTTTATCTTGTCGAAACACGCATTTGTTCGGTTCAAATTGAAGCCCTAGTCGTCCCCTACGTATCTTCCTTCTTCAGTGAAACACAAATCACAACCGAAGGCTTCCAAAACTTATAGAGAAGAAAGAGGGAGAAAGAAGAGAGAGGGAGAGCAGATGGTGTGAGAAAGAGAGATATCAAATATCTCTACAGAATCTGACCTTTTAAGGTCCCTAGACGCAAAAAGACCAATGCTTACTACCAAAGAGCCCAATGCTTATTGCCAAAACCCAATATGCAGTGAGCTCCATTAAATTCAATCCAGCCCATAGATATGTAGATTGGCAGCCTAAATATCACCAATTTCCAACCTATTATTCCCATGAGTTAACTCACAACCGAATCATGGCCAGCCCAACAAAACCCATCCTACTATCAAAACCAAACAAAGCCCACCTCAATACACGCACAACCTGGCACATAGTGAACCAATTTCATCAACTAATAGTGGCATCATCATCACTAACCACCATTGTCATGCCCCGATTCCCGAGGCCCAGAAACCGAGGTGTGAACCCCGTGAGATCACCCTCACGCTCTAACCACCACTTGATCATACAACCTCAATTTTCTATCATTTTTACGAAAATTGGGCATGACCCATTCTAAATAATCAGCTCCTGACACGATAAACCTGCTTTACAATTTATATGGACACTTCTGGGCACGTGTCCCCCCAGCATTTATATCTAAACAATAAAAATGGACACTTCTGGGCCCGTGTCCCCCCAATATTTCTACAACATGCATAATACAATCATAAATATACATGCCTCAGTCCTTGAATATCCGTATTAAATACATACATCACATGAAAAAAAAATACAACTGAAGGAACTGAATCTACATAATCGCTTTATACATTTAATCCAAATGTAAAGCATCTATCTATCCACTATCCTGGACATACATTAGATTCTAAGAAAATCTAGACACTACCTCTGCAACCGGTGTTGTCAGTCCCCTAACTAACTCCAAAACCAGCAATACCTGTAAAACTTGGGAGGGGGTGAGCTCAAAGGCCCAACAAGGTATGTAGAACCATACTATCACCGCTGCAGCAGGTCAATCCTCACATATTCTCAAAAATATACATGCACTTAAATATATCACAATATTTAAGACCATGCTCTACCTAGCATGCATGAACCAACGATGTATATGGCTACTCTAGCACATATGAACATACAAAATCCACTACACATGATTTTAGAAATCATTTTCAACATGCTTGAAAACAGTAAACATCAGGCATCAATATGTATATAGAACATGTATGTCAACACATTTACATAAACGATGTAAATCAACAAACACATCTTCTACTCATCAAGTAGCTCATCCCAAATGCAATAAAGATGCATTTAAACAGAAAACATGCTTAACAGATAAACACATAAGCATAAGGTATTTTCACCTTCCACGGTCATAATCCGATACATAATACAAGCATCAAGGCTTGCACATACTCTCACTCTCGGCCCTCATCCGATACCCCACATGATTGGCCCGCTCCGAGGATCATGTGACCTAGGACAACTCCGATAACCATCCTATGACCTGGACCACTCCGAAAGGTCATTCTACCCTGGCAATGTATAGGATTGCCATTATGTGAGGAGATAGCTCCGAGGCTCACATTCATTGGACATACTCCAAATTTTCAGGCTTTAAGCCTTAGCATGGCGGGTCCACTCCGAGGGCCATGCGTGTTGGACATACTCCGATACAACCTGATGACCGGGACCACTCCGTGGGGTCATCAAACTCTGGACATACTCCGATGACAATCTATTGGGTTTGCCTAATTGTGAGGGGGCAACTCCGAAGCTCACAAATGTTGGACACACTCCAATTCTAGGCATAAAGCCTTTGTATGGCGGGTCCACTCCGAGGGCCATACGTAGTGGATAATTATACCACTTCTCGTGACACAGTTGGACCACTCCGAAGTCCCGTGCACCTCTTTTTGCATTAATTTTCCCGCAACCTCCCATATATGCAATGTGGATGCATACGTAACCAAGCATTCAATTTTATGCTATCCCAATGCACCAGCTAGTATATAGGTACATAGCATGCATTTCTTTCTACCTAAACCCACATATAACCACGTATGTGTCATTTCCCTCCTATACATGCAATATGGATGCATATTTACACAGTGTAATACTTTCATGCTTCAACCCATGCTTATGAACACTAAAAAGAAGTATCTAGCATGCCTTTTATCATATTCCAACACATATAGCACGTACATGTTCAAAACCCACATAATACCTCACATATGCAAAATATTCCAACTTTAGCACATTTTTATCATGCTATAACCAATGCATACATTCAATATATATATATAAAGCTAGCATGCATCCCGTGTCCACACTACCACATATAAACACATATATGTCACGTCCTGCATATAGTCACATATGCGTATATACTAGCATAAACATAATCATGCTCGCAGCCAATGCATGTATTCACTACAAATAATCAACATGCATTCCAAATCACAATATATAAACACATATATATTTCGTCACTCATATGTATCAAGAACATATAAAGCACTTAGCACATTTCATGCTTTTCAAATACTCGCCAAAAGTTAAATTCATACTTAGCATGCATTTCTACCGCTGCAACCATATATATAATCACCTATATATATATATACTGAACCTCATGCATAAAAGCCACATATGCATACAAGACAACATATAGCTAAACAGATATTATTTAGCATACTCTTCATAGACTTTAATCTATACATACATGCACATCACAATGCAAATAGGCGATAAATCTAACATGTTATCGCTTCCCAAACCCGCACATACATATATATACACACACACATATGTATATCCTCTCACATCCCATGTATGTACCACCTTCCCTATACACATATATATATAAGCGCCTACATATATATGTATATACACATACCACATATGATTAAATTGAGACATATGTAAATTACTCAACATACATAAAATATCTGTATGAGATAGAGGCAAGAATCAACTTGCCTTAGGTCCCGCTCTCCAATGGATCCGCGTCTGCGAAGCAGTCCATACCAAGCCCGGTCCAATCTCGTGCCCAAGTCACATGTGAACCCGTTCTCTTTCCTTCTCTTTTTGTTTCCATGCTTGGACCCTTTTTAGATATGGTAGTCCAATAATCCATCAACGCACCCTGGCTGAACCAAACTGTGACTCTATCAACACAAAGCCACCATTTCCAGCCCCTTTTCGGTACCACTATAAGCAGCCAAACCTTACCCCGAATCCCAATCACGAACTACACCCATTGAGTCCCAACCAAATCATAATCAAATGTGAGCCGAACAGCCCCTAACCGAGCCACCAAACTGAACTAATAACCAGCCACAACTCAAAACCCAATTCCGAAACTCCGCCGGAACCAACAACTACAAGGACCAAACCCACAGCCGGCCACAATCGAACCCAAGCCGAGACCAAACATCAACCGCAACCCCCATGGAAAACCCACCGGAAGTCGCCTATTTCCACCAACTTCCCTGGCTGTCCACCGCCGGAACACACCTGTTGAAGCCACATCAAAAGCTTCAAAAATCCAACTGGAACAAACCCAAAAAAAATTGGACCAACCACAGCCCAAACAAGCCGTATCAACCTTACCAGCGAAGAACCCATCTCCGGCACCACCACTGTCGGAATAACCCCAACCAAGCACCACCACTGTCGGGGTTCACCACCCTCGGCACAATCCACCGTGAAACCAGCCCCAGCCGCTGCCGGAGCTCACCAAAATAGACCCAACACGGTCTGAGCACCATTCCCAACCATCGAGAAGCTCGACCACCGAACCGAGCATCTAAACCACCATCGAACAACTGCCACCAACCGCCGTCGCCGGCCCACCGCCAGCGAACCCAGCCCACAAACCCCTGCCGCAAACAACCCCCTTCGCGAATGGCCCTCCATCGAACCGCGAACCCAAGGACCAAGGAACCGGGCTCCGCAACAGCCCACTGCCACCGGGCCGTGGCCACCGTGGACGGCGGCAGCCACTGTCGGCGTCGGAACCGTCGCCTCCCTCTCCCCGATCTCGGCTTCTCTCTCTCCTCTCAGTTTCTCTCTCCCCGATCTCCTCTCTTTCTTCTTTTCTTTCTTTCTTTTCTCTTCTTTTTCAGCTGACCACACTCTTGGTCCTCTTTTTGGTCCACACATATTACCTATATATTATATACATATATAATATACTACACCTTACACAAAATACATGTATTCAATGTATTTTCCCCACATCTATACCTACAATCATGTATAGGCACCCACACTTCCTCATAATTGCGTAAAAGCCCACCATATATTTATAATTAAATATAAATATAGGTACTACGTATATATATATATATATATATATACACATATACACACACCTTCCACTTGTATGGAAACATAAATATCCATACCCTTTCCGAAATTTTAATTAATCCAAAAAAATTTAGTCCGGTCCAAATTCACCCGGAACCGGTCAAAATAATTCCGGTCCTTACAACCATCCTCTCCATTGTCGTCACTAACCTCATACCATGACTGCCATTAAAACTGAGCTTCATGCAAGGAGACCCATTGCCCAAGCAAAGTCGAGAACCACCAGGCATGAACCCATCCTCCACCACCATAGGTTACCCAAATTGTCACAACCCACCACCTATCACTTACTGCCATGCCATTACTGCGGACCTCTACTTCATCCTATAAACAAAGCCAACCCAAACATTGAAATTGGCCAGCCTGTCGAGCCTCCATTGGAGCTCCCACTATGAACCACAAATAGCCACAACCCACATGAAGACCACTCTTCAACCGAGAAGCTTAACTATGAGCCACGCACAACCCATAAAACCAACCTTCGACTACACTAAGGAGGAGACGCACATGCCGAAATAGTCACTGCCACAGCCTTTCGGACTAGATATGGCCATTACGAGTTTCTAGTGATGCCATTTGGTTTGACGAACGTGCCAACAACGTTCATAGACTTGATGAACCGAATATTCAGAGTGTATTTGGATAGGTTTGTGGTGGTCCTCGTGGATGACATTCTTGTGTACTCTTCTTCTATGGAAGAGTATGAAATTCACTTGAGGACAGTATTGCAGATTTTGAGAGAGTACAGTTTGTATGCCAAATTAAAAAAATGCAAATTTTGGCTAATGGAAGTGAAGTTCCTAGGACATGTGGTGTCAGAAGAAGGAGTATTGGTAGACCCTTCTAAGATTGAAGTAGTAATGAATTGGGAGACGCCTAAGAACGTATTTGAGATACGTAGCTTCTTGGGATTGGTAGGATATTACCGGCGTTTCGTGAAAGGCTTTTCGAGGTTAGCGGCGCCGATGACCAAGCTTACTCGTAAGGGAGTTAAGTTTGAGTGGAACGAGGCTTGCAAGCATTCCTTTATGAAATTGAAGCGTAGATTGACTAGTGCTCCAATTTTGATTATTCTCGAGCGTGGCTTGGGTTATGTCATCTACTGTGACGCTTTACGGGATGGTTGGTGGCGATAATTTTTGCTTTAAAAACATGGAGGCATTATCTCTATGGAGAGAAGTTTGGGATTTTCTCCGATCATAAGAGTTTGAAGTACCTTTTCACACAAAAGCACTTGAATATGAGGCAGAGGAGATGGGTTGAATACATGTAAGACTATAACTTTTGTCACGCCCCGATTCCCGAGGCCCAGAAACCGAGGTGTGAACCCCGTGAGATCACCCTCACGACATAACCATCACCTGATCACACCATCTCAATTTCTTATTATTTTCACAAAAATTGGGCATGACCCATTCTAAATAATCAACTCTTGGCATGTTATACCTGCTTTACAATTCATATGGACACTTCTGGGCACGTGTCCCCCCAGCATTTATATCTAACAATAAAAATGGACACTTCTGGGCACGTGTCCCCCCAGCATTTCTACAACATGCATAATATAATCAAAAGAATACATGTCTCAGTCCTTGAATGTCCGTATTATATACATACAACACATGAATAATTACAACTGAAGGAACTGGATCGATATAAAACTCTCCATACATTTAATCCAAATGTAACACATCTGTCTATCCACTATCCTGGACATATATTAGATTCTAAGAAAATCTAATTACTACCTCTGTAACTGGTGCTATCAGTTTTCTCCAACTGACTCCAAAACCAGCAACACCTGCAAAACCTGGGAGGGGGTGAGCTCAAAGGCCCAACAAGGTATGTAGAACCATACTATCACCGCTGCAGCAGGTTGATCCTCACATATTCTCAAAAATATACATGCACTTAAATATATCACAATATTTAAGACCATGCTCTACCTAGCATGCATGAACCAATGATGTATATGGCTACTCTAGCACATATGAACATACAAAATCCACTATCCATGATTTTAGAAATCATTTTCAACATGCTTGAGGCAGTAAACATCAGGCATCAATATGTATATAGAACATATATGTCAACACATTTACATAAATGATGTAAATCATCTATCACATTCCCTACTCAACAAGTAGCCTATTGCAAATGCAGTATAGATGCATTTAAATAGAAAAATATGCTTAACAGATAAACACATAAGCATAAAGGTATTTTCACCTTCCACGGTCATAATCCGATATATAATACAAGCATCTAGGCTTGCATATACTCTCGCTCTCGGTCCTCATTCGATACCCCACATGATTGGCCTGCTCCGAGGATCATGTGACCTAGGACAACTCCGATAACCATCCTATGACCTGGACCACTTCGAAAGGTCATTCTACCCTGGCAATGTATAGGATTGCCATTATGTGAGGGGACAGCTCCGAGGCTCACATTCGTTGGACATACTCTGAATTCCAGGCATTAAGCCTGAGCATGGCGGGTCCACTCCGAGGGCCATACTTGTTGGACACACTCCGATGGTAATATATTGGTTTGCCGAATTGTGAGGGGGCAACTCCGAATCTCACAAATGTTGGACACACTCCGATTCTAGGCATAAAGCCTTTGTATGGCGGGTCCACTCCGAGGGCCATATGTAGTGGATAGCTATACCACTTCTCGTGACACGGTTGGACCACTCCGAAGTCCCGTGCACCTCTTTTTGCGTTAATTTTCCCGCAACCTCCCATATATGCAATGTGGATGCATACGTAATCCAGCATTTTATTTTTTTATGCTATCCCAATGCCCAGCTAGTATATAAATACATAGCATGCATTTCTTTCCACCTAAACCCACATATAACCACGTATGTGTCATTTCCCTCCTATACATGCAATACGAATGCACATATACACATCATAATACTTTCATGCTTCAACCCATGCTTATGAACACTAAAAAGAAGTATTTAGCATGCTTTTCATCACATTCCAACACATATAGCACATACATGTTCCAAGACTTGCATAACACCTCACATATGCAAAACACTTCAACTTCAGCACATTTTTATCATGCTATAACCAATGCATACATTTGATATATAAAGATAGTATGCATTTCACTCACATAAACCCATATATAATCACGTATATGTTAAATCATGCCTATACATTACATATGCACATGTACTAGCATAAATATAACCATGCTCACAGTCAATGCATGTATTTACTATAAGTAGCCAACATGCATTCCATCACAATATATATAAACACATATATATTCCGTCACCATATATGTATTAAGAACATATAGAACACCTAGCATATCATAATCATGCTTTGCAAATACCCGCCAAAAGTTAAATTCATACTTAGCATGCATTTCTACCACTGCCCCCATATATATAATCACACATATATATATAAACATCATGCATAAGAGCCACATATGCATACAAGACAACACATAGCTAAACGTGTATTATTTAGCATACTTTTCATAGACTTTAATATATACATACATGCATATCACAATGCAAATAGGTGATAAATCTAACATGTTATCGCTTCCCAAACCCACACATACATATATATATACACACGCATATATATATCCTCTGACATCCCATGTATGTACAACATCCACCTATACCCACATATATATAAACACCTATATATATATGTATATACACATACCACATATGATCAAATTAAGACATATGTAAGTTACTCAATGTAAATAAAATATACGTAAGAGATAGAGGCAAGAATCAACTTGCCTTAGGTCCCGCTTTTACTGTGCCCGTGCCTACAAAGTGGTCCATCTCCAAGTCCTGTCCAGTCCTGTGTCAAGGCCGACATGAACACCCATTTTCTTTTTGCTAGTTCCAATGCTTGGTCCAACCCACGTCTTGGTTCCAATCCAATCCGGCTCCATTTCAAATCTAAAGCCCAATTTAAACCAATCCAATTCAATGTCCAAGTCCAATTTAATGGCCACTCCAATTATAGCTTAGTGGTAGCTCATTTCAAGCCCATTCTCACGTGAATCCATAAGCAATTCACCAACAAGAACCCAAGCAGTCCACGCCACATGAACCACTATGTTACACCACCTCATTACAACCACGGGACACCATAGGCCCGCTATAACTGAACCCTCAACAAGCATCCACAAACCGGCCACCATGGCTGTCAAGCCCAATCTCAAACACCGTCAAACCGGCAGCAATTGAAGATCCAAAATTAAGCCCAACCGTGTGGCCCAAACTCAACTAAACCTCCCATGGCTGGCACGACAGTTCATCGCCGGAATAGTCAACTGAAAACCCCCAAGCACCATGGAAGAAACCCAACCGAACTCTAATCGCAACTGTCGGTCAGCCACCATCATCACCACTTCGGTGAAGATCCATAGTCGAACCCAAATCCACTATGAATAACCATCCTCAAGTCACACCAAACACAACCTATAGTAGCCGAGTACCCAAGCAGTCCCAAAAATTGGACCCAATCGACTCACTTCAACGAACCCAACGTTCCAAGCCAGTCAGTCCCACCGGCACCATCACGGCCAGCCACTGCTACCATGAACAGACCCAGCCATGCTCAGCCACAACCACGCCAGAACAGCCACTGTTGTGACCCTCGTTGTCCGATCCAACCGCTACAGTGGAGCCAAGCCGAACTCTGCCGAGTTCAGCCCAAAACTGAACCAACCACGGCCTCCTCCAGCCATCGCGATCGCCTTCAGCCACCGCCGGAGTACCCCCCTCGCGAACGGCTCAGTCGAACCGAGCCACCTCGCGCACCTCCTCCAACCCGTAGCATCTTTAGCCGCCAGCGCCGATCACCGGACTGTCCCCACCATGGGCAACCGCTAACAGCCCCACGATCGAGCCGCCGTCAGAGCACCGAAGCTCCTCCTCTCTCCCGATCTCGGCTTCTCGGTTCTCTCTCTCTCTCCCCGATTCCTCTTTCTTCTCCTTTTTCCTTTTCTTTTCTTTTTCTTTTTCTTTCCTTTTCTTCTTTTTCGGCTGATTCTTCTCTTATCTTCTTTTGGTCCACACATTTTTTTGTCCACTTATCCTCCTCCACATATATATATACATACATAACATCACACAATACATGTATTCACATGTATTTTCCCACACTTACTTATATAATTATAAAGATCCCTCTCTATTTATCCATAATCACATATGGACCCACCATATATTTATAATTAAATATAAATATAGGTACTATGTATATATATATTTAGATATATATATATACATATACATACACCTTCCACTTGTATGGAAATATATCCACACCCTTTCCGGAATTTTAATTAATCCGAAAAAAAATTTAATTCCGATCAAAATTCACCCGGAATCGGTCAAAATTATTCCGGTCCTTACAACCTCCCTTCCTTCAAGGAATTTTATCCTCGAAATTAACATAGTCATGGTCCTTCCAAAACCAATCCATACCGGACGTTATTCTCGCCAATAATCGTCACTTTCTCTTTCCACATACCCTAGGCGCTACACTTGCAACACCTAACTCAGAACTCTCAAGTCTTGCATAACAGTGCATCTCGACTGCACTAAAGCAGTATAACCACGGGATAGTCTAGCTAATGTGAGTGGACAACTCCGAGACAATCACAAGTTGCATAGATGATTCCGAATGATCAAACCTAGTGGATAATTAACCACTTCCGTGACATGGTTGGGCAACTCTGAACCCCATGTACGGTTCACTCACGAAATCCTCTGAAGCACTTGCTTCCTAGAGTCCACAGTCTCTACCTCAAGACCTATCCAGTCCATCTCTATCTCTAGTCTAAGGCAACACCTTCGACTAATCATACCAATCACTCACAGTGATACTTCCCTATAATCTGGGTTTATCAATACTCAAAGTCATTCTTGTAATATTCAACATGACTTTCAATTTCTGGCATACCATATTAATTCGATGCACATCACAAGTGCACTCACCAGCAAGGCACATGACAGTGCACTTGCCGATACAAACCACATAAGCAGTGTACTTACCGCAGCAAGCCACATAACTCTACCCAGTCTCATAGACCACAACCTACTGGAATCCAATGCCAAGTCCAGGATCTCACATCCCACTGGTTTCACAATCTCATTATTTAAGAGGAGAAACATTTACCCTTTTTCATCTTTCAGACCAAGGAGCCAGTTGACAATTAGAGAGAATTCCTTTCATATCAGCACTTCACTTTAGACAACCCTTACCAATGAAAGTTTGAGGTCACCTACAGTAGCTAAACAGCAGCCATACAGTGGCCGTAGCCCACTGCGTCTACACGTCCACTGCATCCACCTCTCCCCTTCACGGTAAGAAATTATCCTCACTTCAGATACCATATGTCAGGATCCTCGTCCACTATCAACCCATCCTTCTCCTAACATCATATCCACACTATGATCCAACTGCATCTATCATGCGCATATCACAGTACACCACTGAGGTCAAGGCACATAAGGAGTGCACTTGTCAAAACAAATCATCCAGTCCTGTCCATTTTTGTGGACTACATTCCATTGGCATTTAGCGCCAAAATTAGGATTTTTCATGCCCTTAACTTCACAATCTCATTTCTCAAGGAATGAATCTCACTCACTTGTCCATTAATCCCAACGGACGTTTTTGACTGCTCGAGTATTTATCCATTCCTTTCCAGCATCTCACTTGAGACTCCAAGATCCTGACTGCTTCGTCTAGGACCCCACAAATCTTTCCATGCATCACTATTGCACTAATCAGCATCTAGGCATTACGTTGCCTCGTCGATGCATTGTCAAAGTCATCACATGTCCGCTGACTCCAAGAATTAAATCAATTTTGAGTCCTCATCGTTGTGCAATGATTACAACGCAAATCTGAATCACCAAACTTTTGGTTTGGGAAACTACAAGGTAAATCACACCTTTCTCAGCAATTCTAGACTCATACTTTCAAAGTCTATCACTACATGCCTATTTCAACGTCATAGTCCACTTGGCTTCAAACCTCTACCCAGGTTTACCAATTCTCAAAACCAGAACTGCTAGGTGACTATATGTCACTACTAGCCATGCAACGCAAAATGAAACACTAAAGTGCAATGCTCAGTTACATGAATCAAGTATAACACATAGCATATAATACACAACATGCTAATCAAATAAACATATACCATGCATGATATGACATATGATGCATAAATCAATGCCCTAGCCCTCGGGCTAATACTAAGAAAATACCCCTAACCATACACGGTCCCAATACTTCCTCTGCCTGAGCAAGTGTGAAAACACCGCCCAGTCCCTCTAGTACACACACATACTAGAACACAAAATCTAGAGTGGTTCAAACCAACCTACTGTTATCCTCTGTACTCATTGGTAAACACCTACCAATCCATCCACCTCTATAGTCTAAGGTAGCAACCTTGACTATCAATACTAATTACTTTCAGTGACATATCCCTACTATAGGGAATCTTTTATCTGTCGTCATCCAGACGAAACACTCAACGTCCACAAGAGCTGGCGTATTGTAAGAGAAACGCTAATCCAAGAAAAATGTCTGATCAGGCCATTTTTCCCAGTTAGCCCAACTCCGGCAACATGCTTTCCTTGTATCCCATCTCAATTGCCAACCTCGGCAAAACACTTACCAATAACACATCATAAGTCCCTAAGTATTTCCAAGGACTTAAACACTCACAAACTTTCTTGCGGTATCTCTTCATTGCTCACTAATGAGACTTAATCACCAAGTCGAAGGTCTAAATTCAACCAACTCTGGGAGTTTTACCAATCAAAACCAGTTTCACACATCAACACTTTGATATTTCATTAGGATTGCTCAAACCGAGCAAGTCATTCCACTATCATCCGTAGGTAATCAAACCTATCATTTAGACAACCACAAACCATTGTTTATCTCCAAATTATGTGATTTGACCATCCGTCCTTAGGTATTCGAACCTATGACTTTGATACCCTAGGTTTTCAAACCTAATGCCTTAACAGTAATCCAGAAATTCTCAACCCTTACCCGTCGCCCCTAGGTATTCCAACCTAGTGCTTTCATAGCATTCTGGTATTAGGTACATAATCCAACCTTCTCAACCATACACATGATACGTCCATCACCCGTTATCCCTAGGTATTCTAACCTAGAGCTCTGATACCATGCTGTCACACCCTGATTCTCGAGGCCCAAAAATCGAGGTGTGAACCCCATTAGATCACCCTCACGACATAACCATCACCGATCACACCATCTCAATTTCCTATTATTTTCACAAAAATTGAGCATGACCCATTCTAAATAATCAACTCTTGGCATGTTATACCTACTTTACAATTCATATGGACACTTCTGGGCACGTGTCCCCCCAGCATTCATATCTAATAATAAAAATGGACACTTCTGGGCACGTGTCCCCCCAGCATTTCTACAACATGCATAATATAATCAAAAGAATACATGTCTTAGTCTTTGAATGTCCGTATTATATACATACAACACATGAATAATTACAACTGAAGGAACTGGATCGATATAAAACTCTCCACACATTTAATCCAAATGTAACACATTTGTCTATCCACTATCCCAGAACAGCCACTGTCGTGACCCCCGTTGTCCGATCCAACCACTACAGTGGAGCCAAGCCGAACTCTGCCGAGTTCAGCCCAAAACTGAACCAACCACGGCCTCCTCCAACCGTCGCGACCGCCTTCAGCCACCGCCGGAGTACCCCCCTTGTGAACGGCTCGGTCGAACTGATCCACCTCGCGCACCTCCTCCAACCCATAGCATCTTCAGCCGCCAGCGCCGATCACAGCCGCCAGCACCGATCACCAGACTATCCCCACCATGGGCAACCGCTAACAACCCCACGACCAAGCCACCGTCGGAGCACCGAAGCTCCTCCTCTCTCCCAATCTCGGCTTCTCGGTTCTCTCTCTCTCTCCCTGATTCCTCTTTCTTCTCCTTTTTCCTTTTCTTTTCTTTTTCTTTTTCTTTCCTTTTCTTCTTTTTTGGCTGATTCTTCTCTTATCTTCTTTTGGTCCACACATTTTTTTGTCCACTTATCCTCCTCCACATATATATATACATACATAACATCACACAATACATGTATTCACATGTATTTTCCCACACTTACTTATATAATTATAAAGATCCCTCTCTATTTATCCATAATCACATATGGACCCACCATATATTTATAGTTAAATATAAATATAGGTACTATGTATATATATATTTAGATATATATATATATACATATACATACACCTTCCACTTGTATGAAAATATATCCACACCCTTTCTGAAATTTTAATTAATTCGAAAAAAATTTAATTCCGATCAAAATTCACCCAGAATCGGTCAAAATTATTCCGGTCCTTACAACTTTGATCTTCAGTATCACCCGGGAAAGGCTAATGTGGTTGCCGATGCATTGAGCCGAAAGTTATATGGCACTCTAGCTGGTATTGCCATTCGAGAGTGGAAGATGATGGAAGATATCTCAAAAATGGGATTAAGCTTTGGTGAGACTGATGGACAAGCTACTTTGCTCACACTTATAGCACAACCGACCCTAGTGAGTAGGGTGGTTGAGGAGCAGAAACACAACAGTGAGTTAGAGAGCATTCGCACTCAAATTACAGGTGACAAAGCGGTTGAGGATTGGGTTGTCATTCAAACGGAGGTCTGAGGATCAAAGGTATAATGGTTATTCCATTGGCTTGTAGGGATGAGATTCTAAGAGAGTTTCATAGCGCTAGACTTGCAATACATCCCGCTGGTACAAAAAAGTACCACAACCTTCATAAATAGTATTGGTGGAAGGGCATAAAAAAGGACGTCGCACAGTTTGTGGTGAGGTGCCTCATTTGTCAACAAGTGAAGGCCAAGTATCAGAGGCTGACATGGTTATTACAGCCATTACCTATAGCTATGTGGAAGTGGGAGCACATCACTATGGACTTTGTGATGGGGCTACCTAGGACGAGGATGAGTCACAACGTAGTTTAGGTAATTGTGGATAGATTGACCAAGGTGGCTCATTTCCTTCCTATTTGAGTGACGGATGACGTGGATACTCTTAGTCGGTTATAAATTAATCAAATTTTGAGACTGCACTAAGTGCCAATTTCTATTGTATTCGATAGAGATCTGAGATTCACGTCACAATTTTGTCAGAGTTTTTAGGCTGCACTTGATATAGACCTCCATTTTAGTATGACTTTCCATCCTCAGATAAATGGTCAGTCAGAGCGTACCATTCAAATTTTGGAGGATATGCTTAGAGCATGTGCACTTGATTTTTGAGGCAGTTGGGTGGATCACCTTCCACTAGTGGAGTTTGCATACAATAATAGCTACCAAGCAACTATTGAGATGAATCCATTTGAGGCTTTGTATGGTAGACCTTATAGGTCACTAGTTTGTTAGATAGAGGTCAGTGAGACAATGGCTTTGGGGTTAGACATAGTGAGGGAGAGTACTGAGAAGATAAAGATCATACGACAGCGGTTGCTTACAGCTCAGAGTCATCAGAAAAGCTATGCCGATAGAATGCAGAGGCCTTTAGCATTTGAGGTGGAGGACCATGTCTTCTTGAAGGTCTCGCCACGATGGGGTTTGATGAGGTTTGGGCGTAGTGGGAAGTTAGCCCCACGATTTATCGATCCATTCGAGATATTGGATCATGTGGGTGAGGTTGCATATCGCTTGGCATTGCCTCAGCAGTTGTCAAGCGTGCACAATACTTTCCACATTTTGATGATGAGAAAGTATGAACCGGATCCTTCACATGTGTTAGATTGGACAGATCTTGAGGTGGAGGAAGATGTGTCTTACGAGGAGAGACCGGTATAGGTTTTGGATACTAGGGAGCAAGTGCTTTGGGGCAAGACCATTCCATTGGTTAAAGTTCTGTGGTAACATCACGGAGTCAAGGAGGCTACATGGAAGCGTGAACATGAAGTCCGCTCAAAGTACCCCGAGTTATTTTCTACATGAGGTATGTTTCTAATTTCGAGAATGAAATTCCTTTAAGGTGGGGAAGTTGTAATGACCCAAATTCTTTTTTGAATTAAGACTAAAGGTTAAGTAAATTTTTAAGCATGATTAGTCGCTTAATGACATGTTAGTGGACTTAAATGATCTTTTCTATGTTTTTGGTTACGGGTATGGGACCGAATGGGTTCGGATAACCCAGGATATAACCACAAACTCTAGAGAGTGGCGTGGGGGTATGGATAAAATTTTTAGGGCATCAATGAAGTTTTAGAAAATGAGGAAAGGCTAGTTTGCGAATAAGTGCAAATAGCCCATAACAAGGAGCAAATAAGGGAATGATGGATGGTTTAGTTACAAAAGGGGCAAATATATGTATTATGTAGATATATATATATAGAAAAAGAGAGAAAATATTAGATTTTTGGGGGCTCTTTCTCTCTCTCTCTTGGCCGGATCTCTCTCTCTCTCTACAAAGTTTCTCTTCACTCATTCTCTCTAAATTCTGAGGGCCTAGAAGCAAGATTTGAGGGTGGAGCCAAGAATTAAAGTTGATCCCCTCACTCTCCTCTTCATTTTGATCTGTGGAAATTTTCCATTGGAGGAGTTTGAAACTTGGTGAAATTTGGGTCTTCCACTTCTAAGCTTAGATTTTGAGGTAGGGGTTCTCATTCTCATTTACTTGTCGATTCTAAGGTTTTGGGTGAAGTGGTGAGAGTTAAGGATGTGTATTGCATATTTTGGAGATGTAAGAGGGGTGGGATGAGGTGTTTTCTTCTTCTCTTGAGTCTCTTGTATGCAATAGATATATATATCTCCTAGTATGCATGATGTGAGGGACAAATGCATGAAAATGTGGGAGAATGAGAGCATATATGCTTATGTGCTTAATGTGGTGTACATGTGTAATTATGTGCAAATGTGTGACATGTATGTGTTATGTGTTATCTTATGAGTTAAATGCATGCTATCTTTTTATAGAAAATGGATGCATTGGTGAAGCATGATTAAAATGTGCTTAAGTGGAGTTTATGTGAATATGTGTATAATATGCTAGGTTTCACATGTATAGGTAAATATATGTGTGGCTTTGTGGAGATGAAAATGCATGCTATGTATTACACTAATTAGCTCATGCATTGTGGAGTGTGAATGTTGAATACTTGATTATTATATGTTCGAAATGCATATATGGGCTGTTGTGACGGAACGGGAAAATGTGGTCAAGACTAGGTGTCGGTGAATTGAGTCAATTATGCTCAATGGCGGTGCTGACATGGACTAACCACCTTGAGCCACCCAATGATTCGGTGATGGTGCTGATACAGACTAATCACCTTGAGTCCAATTATGCTCAGTGGTGGTGTTGATATGGACTAACCACTTTGAGCCACCTAATACTCGGTGACAGTGCTGATATGGTCTAATCACCAATTGGCTAACCAAAATGTTACCCCAGAGGTATAACGTTGGTGGAGTAGGTCAAAGTCGTGAGACAGTGGTGGGAGGCACCCCAGGTCGCATGATTGGTCAAAAATCATATTAGGATATCGGGTTGAGTCCGAGAGAGTGATAAGGATGTGTTATTGCTTTCATTTTTAAATTATGAAATATGATATGTGTTAATGCATTTTTTTATATATATGCGTTGCTTGTGAATGAACATAGAATATGTTGGATGATACATGTAATATAGTGACATGCATTCATGTAGGCCGTGTCAAGTAGGCACTTAGGTCGGTTGGGGTATCTCTACTAAGCCGTAGTGATGCTCACCCCTTTATTCCAAACTCTTTTACAGATAAGGCACCAATGACAGATGGGACTTGAATGTCCAAGCGGGACTTTGGTAGCATTTTTGATATATTTTGGGATATTGTATAATTGGTTATCTGTGCTGGCTTGTGGCACGTTGATTATGAATTTGTTGTCATGGTTGAATTTTTTAGCATTTTTGGACCTTATGCATGAAATCCTTGTAATGACTATAAACTTGGAATCCATATGTATCGTGGTTTATTCTTGGACCAAACTTAATTTATGGAATGTAAAGTGATGATCTCGTTTTATGTTATAACTTTATTTATAGATTTTTCTCAATGCAAATGAGTTAAGAATGAAATGAAATGGATAGGCAGTTTGAAGGGATGGACTTAAATAGTGTTTTTGTATATCATGTTTGAAGCATAATTTAAATGGAAGGAATGATTTAAAATGCAAAAATTATGAAATTATGTTTTCATTCACATGTTGTAAATTGTGTGAATGTTTTGATGCCAATTGAGGCATTAGAGTAGCCATGGGGGGGACACGTGCCCAGAAGTTTTCATTTTGAATTCAAGGTGTGAATGGAATTTATATGTATAGAATGAGAATTGTATTAGCTTCAATTTGATAGGTCATGGGCCTTGTTTGGACATAAATTGAGAAAGATATGCATGTTTTAGTGCAAGAGTTGGTAATCTGACCTATACTCATTGATTTGAGTATAACCCGAGTTTTGGTTTGAAATTGTATATGATTCCAATTGGGTTAGATACTAGACATGTTGAGGATGATTCATGTCAAATTTCATGTCAAACGGACTTACGGATTGTGAGATATTCGAATTTGAAGTTAGGATGAAGTTTTGGCTAAATTAGTGTTGCAGAATTTCGCCTGGGATTAATGGCAATCAATCCCCCTCTTTTAAAATGATCGATCGCCCCTGTAAAAGGCCAAAACTAGCCTTGGTCAACATTGGGTGATCGATCCCCCTTTTCACAGCATGCACTATTCAAATAGTGTTTTTGTACAACTTCAAAGAGGCATATCTCCTTCGTTTCAACTCGGATTTTGATGATTCTTTTTTTGAAATTGTGTATTTTTAATCCCTATTTCCAATGGTTGTATTTTCAGATATTTATTATAAAATCACAAGTAGTTTCATATCCGTACTTGTGGGATAGAACCAATTTGAGGGGTTGTATGGTTGAGGCCCACTAGGACTAGTTGATGTTAAGTTGTATATGCATATATACAAGTTTATATATGTGATTAAGATTCCATGGTAATTATAGGTTAACATGTTCATTAGGGCTTAATGGACGTGTTCACCCTCAATTTCTGGAAGTTGAGAATCGGGGCGTGATAACATGATATCAAAGTTTGATGCTATCACATGAATGTGGTTAAGGTCATTCATGGGGTCCTTACAACCTCCCCACCTTCAAGGAATTTCGTCCTCATAATTAGCGTACTCAAGGTTTTCCAAAACCAATCCATACAGGATGTTATTCTTGCCAATAATCGTCACTTTCCCTTTCCGTATACCCTAGGCATTACACTTGCAACACCTAACTCATAACACTTTAGTATAACACAATCAGTGCGCCTCAACTGCTCTAATATAGTATAATGTGAGTGAACAACTCTGATGGTCATAAGTTGCTTAGACAATTCCATTCTGAATGATTATACAATCTCGGTAATGTGTTGGTTCTGTCGATTATGAGTGGGCAACTCTGACGCTCACAAGGTTATGAATAACTCTAATTTCTAGACTTTAGCCTCAATATGATGGGATAACTCTAATGATCATACCCTAGTGGAGAATCTTACCACTCCTGTGACCTTGTTCTGCAACTCCGAACCCCATGTATAGTTCACTTACTCAATCCTCCAAATCACTTGCTTCCTAGAGTCAACAATCTCTACCTCAAGACCTATCCAGTCCATATCTATCTTTAGTCTAAGGTAATATCCTCAACTAATCATATCAATCACTCATAGTGATACTTCCTATAATTGGGATCATCAATACTCAAAATCATTCAATCGTTGTTAAACATGGATTTCCAACTGGCATACCCTTCCGGCATAGTCTAAAATCATGTGTATCACAAAAACACAATCATATCAATCCAGTGCACATCACAAGTGCACTTACCAGCAAGGTACATGATAGTGTACTAGCCAATATAAACTACATAAATAGTATACTTGTTGCAACAAGCCCCATATCTCTGTCCAGTCTCATAGACTATCACCCAATGGAATCCAATGCCATGTTTAGGATCTTACATCCCATTGATTTTTTAACCTCATTACTCAAGAGAAGAATTATTTCTCTTTTCATCCTCCACTCCAAGGAACTAGTTGATAGTTAGAGAGAAGTTCTTTCATATTAGCACTTCACTTTAGACAACCCCTACTAATCAGAGTTTGAGGTTATCTACAATCACCTACAGTTACTGTAGAGATCGCGCCCAATTTTGGCCAAATTTTCAAATTTTCATCATTTATTGCTTTAAATGCGTTTTAAATAATGTTTAATGTATTTTGAATGCGGGGAACATGTTTGGAAGGTTGGAATATGATTTTAGAAACTTTTGAAAAAGTTTGACTTTTTGGTCAATGGGAGTTTCGGGATGAGGTTAAGTGGGTCCGGGAAATCTGAAATTTTTTATTTTTGATTATGAACTAAATGAAATGTTTAGAGTGTTCAGGATTTGATTTCGAGTCCAACGGAGTTTTTGAGAATTAATTCAGAGGTCGGGAAGGTACATTAAGTGACCTAAGGGCAAAATAGTCTTTTTGTGCCCCTAGGACTGATATAAATATCAATTAGGTCTGAGATATTTCTTATTTATAGATCTCCTTCTCTCTCTACCTCTCCCACTTCATCTCTCTCCCTTCTCCCTAGATTCTAGGTCACTTGAGGTGTGATTTGTAAGATCCCAAAGAAGGAAAATGTGTAGAAGGCGTTGAGGGCTTCGGTTTGAACCGAGCAAAGTCCATGTTTCATGAAGTTAAAAAATCTGGGATTTCTCAAAGTTAGATTCATAGCATAGGATTTGAGGTAGGGGTGCTAGACTCATCTTTCTTTTGATTCTATAGGTCACATATTTGTGACATAAAAGATAAGTTAAGATTTCTTGAGTTTAGGGCTTTGTGTATATGTGTATATATATATGTGTGTGTGTGTGTGATTTATGCATATGTATATGTCAAACATGCTAGTTAGGGCTCATATGTGTTAAATAATGTGATATCGAGACTATATATGCAAATTGTTGAAATTGTGTTCATTTGGTGAAAATGTATGAATCTAAGTTTTTATATAGAATGATGCATGAAAGATATGATTTTTTTAAAAAATGCATAAACATGATGATTTTCATGAGGTGAGTGAAATAACATTGTGACATGTTGATTTGAGGAAGAAAATACATTGATTTGACAAAATGCATTTCATTGTATGGGATATGTGCATTATGTGATAGCATGCACTATGTGACGAATTTTGGGACAAGAGTGTAAGAAATTAAGATAAGGGCATGGATTCCTAGGGTGAAAGACCCAAAACTTGACCAAGCGGGTGTCGCATCTGCCGGAATAGTGAATCGAGAAGCGTAATCAGAGTTTGGGTGCCAATGGGACCCTTACTATTGATTTGATTTGATTTGAGCGTCCCTTTGAATTAATTTCTGAATTTATGTGGTGTGAGTTATATATTTTAATTGTGACTTGTCCAATTTGATATATAAACATATATGCGTTGAAATGTGAAGCATCACGCATGATTTGGAAAAAAACATGATTGTTTATGGGTAAAAAATATTGATAACTGTTATGTAGAAATGTAATGATTTCATATGCATCTATGCATTACTGCCTGAGTTAGAATAGAGTTGTGTGGATCATTCTTGCTGAGCGAGAAAGGATAAGCTCACCCCCTATTTACAAAATTATTTTTTAGATAAGGCCCCAATGGAGGATGAAATATGAATAGCTCAATGGACCTTGTTGAGTTTCATTTCTGGACTTTTGACCTTTTGATATGTAGATAGATGTCCACGTTGACTTGTGGCATGTGGACTAGATTGAAAGTTTTGTATTTACATTTGATTCATGTTGGTGCACTTTAGTTTCAAATGTACTGTTTATATATAGATCATATATGATTTGTGGGTTTTGAATGGAAGAATGTTGGGTTGAATCCCATTGCATATGTTTATGGATAAGATCGAATGAAGTTTTGTTCTTATTAGGTTGAAATGTCTTTTAAATGATTGTTAGAATGTGGTTGGACTAGTTTTGTATTGTAGAGGTGGTTATATATGAGTCTTGGGGTAATATTTGGGCAAAAGAAAATGTAAAATGGGTTTCCAGGTTGAATTAGTCGATTGACTCCTTTCTATAAGTCGACTATCATTGATAGAGTGTTTTAGAGCTTTCTAGAGCAACAAAATAGTCGACTGATTCACTTCATAAGTCGACTGATTCATTTATAAGTCGACTGATGCAAATTTTCAAAATCTTGAAATAGTCATAACTTGGTCGTTTCAAACTCGAATCAAGTGATTCTTTTTTTGAAATTGATTCTTTTTAAACCCTCTTTCCAATGGTGTTGGTTTAAATTTCAAATTTTATTCTCATATAGGGTTGAGTTCCGAAACTTGGTAGTTATATGTATAGTCCCATTGTAAGGGGTATTGATGTGCATATGCCAAGGTAAAGATATAAGTCTGAAAGCTTCCGCATTGAGTTGATACTAGTGAGATAATTTTGTGAGGTGAGGATCAAGTCACCCTTGGTTTTTGGAGAATGAAAATTGGGGCGTGACAGTCACATACAACCAACCCGGTTATAATTCTAAACTGTGTCCATTGTGTTCACATCTTCCCCTTCATGGAAAGAAATCCTCCTCAGTTCAGATACTACATGTCAGGGTCCTTACCCACTATCAACTTATCCTTCTCTTAACATCATATCCACACTTATGATACCTCTTTAACTCAATTCACATAAACCAAATGTCTCATTTTCAGATGTATTATATCATCGCATGTCTATTACATCAAAAGGAAATACATCAACTCCAAGTCCTCATCCGACTATCTCAATAGCGCATCTTAGACACACCTTGTCTAGAATCTCAATATCACAATACCACCAATTGCTTTAGTCATAACTGACCTCTAATCCTCAATAGTCATGCAAGGATTACAACACTAATCTGAATCACTACCAAACTCTTGGTTTGGAAACTTCAAAGAAAATCATACATTTTCCCACAATCTCAAACTTACACTCTCAAAGTCTATCACAACATATCTACCTCGGCATCACAGTCTGCTCGAATTCAAACCTCTACCTAGGTTTACTAATTCTCAAAACCAGAATTCTTAGGTGGTGACTACATGTCACTACTACCAATGCGACGCATAATGAAACACTAAATGTAACGCTCCGATTCCCCAACTCCTAGGAAATCGGAGGTTAACCCGTCCATTAGTCCCAATGGACCCTTTTTACATCATGCCCCGATTTTTGAGGCTCAGAAACCGAGGTGTGACTCCATGAGATCACCTCACGCTATAACCACCACCTGAACATACAATCTCAATTTCTCATTATTTTCACAAAAATTGGGCATGACCCATTCTAATAAATCAGATCCTGATATGTTATTCCTGCTTTAAATTCAAATGGACACTTATGGGCACATGTCCCCCCCAGCATTCACATCTAAAAATCAAAATGGACATTTCTGGGCACGTGTCCCCCCAGCATTTCTACAACATACATGATACAATAAAAAACATATCTCAGTCCTTGCATGTCTGTCTCATATACAAACATCAAATGAATAAAATACAACTGGAGGAATTGAATCAACATAATCGCTCCATACATTTAAATTCAAATGTAATGCGTCTATCTATCCATTATCCTGGACAAACATTAAATTCTAAGGAATTCAATTACCACATCTGCATCCTGTACTATTGATCCCCTTAACTAACTCCACAATCAGCAACACTTGCAAAACCTGGAAGGGGGTGAGCTCAAAGGCCCAACAAGGTATGCAAAACCATACTATCACTGCTGTAGCAGGTCGATCCCCACGTATTCTCAAAAATATACACATTTAAATATATCACAATATTTAAATCATGCTCCACCTAGCATACATGAATCGACAATGCATATGGCAAATTTAGCACATATGAACATATAAGCCAACTACACATGATTTTGAAAATCATTTTCAACATGCTTGAAAGCAGTAAACATCAGGCATCAACATGTATACAGAACATATATGTCTAGGCATTTACATAAACAATGTAAATCAATTACCACGTCACCTACTCATCAAGTAGCAAATCTCAAATGCAATTAAAAATACATTTGATCTGTACAACATGTTTAGAAGCAATTAATACCTAACATATATCATGTTCATTCATAAGCAACGTATATATATAAGAATGCATTAAACACATAGCATGCTTCACAATAGATAATGCAAGCAAGTTCACACACTTGTCTCTCTCTTGGACTCAACCCGATACACTAACATGATTTTTGACCAAATCATGTAACCGAGACACTTCCCACACCCTTCCAACTCCGCCACCGAGTATTTACCTACTCTAAGGTGGGTAGACCATCGTCACCGAGTATTTACCTACTCTAAGATGACTTGGCCCCTTTTCTTTTTATGGGTTTTCACCGAGTATTTACCTACTCCAAGGTGAATGAACCACAATCACCGAGTACTTACCTACTACAAAGTAATTGGGCAACTTTTTGGAATCCCCACGGAGTAATTACCTACTCTAAGGTAATTAGATTCCGGTCACCGAGAATTTACCTCCTCCAAGGTGACTTAACCACTATCACCGTGACGGAGTATTGACCTACTCTGGGTGATTTGTCCACTTCATGACCTCATCCATAACCGAGTATTGACCTACTCTAGGTAATTTAACCACACTTCCCTGTTTCCTCATAACAGCATCATATATGTATTTCGAACATATAACAATCAAGCATTCAATATTCATGCCTCACAATGCATAAGCTAGTTAAAAGTACATAGCATGCATTTAATTCACATAAACCCACACGTAATCACGTACATGTCAATTCATGCATATAAATTACATATGCACATACACTAGCATAAATATCATCATGCTACACTCGAGAAATACATTTACTACAAGTAACTAGTATGCTTTTCATCCACAATATATATAACCATATATATATTCAAATCCATGCATAAAACCCACATATGCATACACAATAACACATAGCTAAACATAAATAATTTAGCATGTTTGACATGGCTCAATTTACACATATACATATCACAAGGTATTCAAGCATTTAAATCTAGCATACTTTCATCTCCCAAATATCTATATATACACACACCTATATAAATATATATTCTCTCACATCCTACGTATATGCACATATGTACCATAACCACATTTATATATATATATATATATGCACATATATATATATAAATACCACATATGAATAATTAAAGAACATATGTAAAATTAACGACGTAATTAAAATAGATATGTACGAGATAGAGGCAAGAATCAACTTGCCTTAAGTCCCTCTTTAATGAGCCCGCACTTGTAAAGCGACCTATTTCCATGCCCGGTCAAGTCCCGTGTCAAAGCCCACACAACAATCCTCTGAACCATTTCCTTTTTACTAATTCGATGCTTGGCCCAATTTAATTGATCTAAGATGGCAACCCATTCCAATCAATTCAACCCACAAACCAGTCACCATACGTTCTACAAACCTGAGCTAAAACAACCCATAACCAAGCCATCATCTTGCTGCCAAACAGAGTCCAAACATCAATTGCCGAGTTCACTTACAATCCAACCTAATCAACTCAAGACTCAACTTCAGCCCACTGTCCATGCCGACACCACAAGGCCACCATTCGGTCTACCACCACAGACCCATCTGAACTGCCACCACAGGCAGCCTAGAAAACCATCACAAACCCATCATCTCCGGCCAAGAAAACCACCAAAAAAAGCTGTACAATCAGCCGTGAGAACCCAGCTACACCACTGAAAAACCATCAGTAGCCAAGCCAAGAAAGACCTCAATCGCGAATAGACCCACCACCACCACTATGGTCTACTGAACCGGCCACTACCACCACCCGTGAGCCTCCAATCACGAAGCCGACGCCACTACCTCCAGTTGAGGAACTTCACCATGAGTAGCGAACAATCGAGAACGAGGGAAACAAAAAATTGAATCCCATCAACACTACGGTCGAACCCAGCCACGACCAACCCCAACACTACCGTGAACTGCCTCACAACCGCTGTCGGAGCATGGTCGAAGCACCACCGAGTTCTTCCTCTTCTCTCTCGGTGTCCCTCTCTCTCCTGATTTCTTTCTCTCTCTCTCTAAACTTCTCTCTCTTCCTTTTTCTTTCTTTCTCTTTCTCTCAGCCGACCCACATGGGTCTCATTTTATTTTGAATTATCTTCTTGCACTCATATGCACCACATGTTTTGTGCACCACTCACAGCCACATATATATAACACGTAATATATATATATATATTTATATCATATGGGCATCAATACACATATACACCTATACATAAATACATATATATATACCAATACATACACACAACTTTACATGCATATAAAAATACATTCACTAATAGATATATTTATAATTTAATATAAATATACCCACCATAACTATATATGTATATAAATATATATCCCCATACATATATATACATATATATATATATATATATAACTACATCCTCCATTTTCATATATATATAACTCCATTTATATATATATAACATCTTTTCAAATTTAATTTATTCGAAAAAAAATAAATCTGGTCAAAAATCACCCGAAATCGGTCAAAATTAATTGGGGTCGTTACACTAAAGCACATTGCTCAATTACATGAATCACATATTCCACACACCATATAACATACAACATGCTAAATCAAATAAACACATATCATGCATGATATGACATGTGATGCATCTAAACAAATAAAAATCCTAGCCCTTGGGCTAAAACTAGGAAAATACCTCTGACCACATACGGTCCTAGTACTTCCTCTGCTTGAGCAAACGTGTAAACACAGCTCAGTCCCCCTAGTATACTAACACATACTAGAACACATAATACCCAAAGTGGTTCAAAACCAACCTACTCTTATCCTCTGTACATATCGGTAAACACCTACCAATCTATCCACATCTATTGTCTAAGGTAGCACCCTTGACTAGTTATACTAATCGCTTACAGTGATACCTCCTTACTGTTGGGAATCATCCACATTCAAAATCATGCTATCACTAATCCTTTATCCATCATTATTCGGACGAAATAACTCAACACCCACAAGAGCCGACGTATTGTAAGAGAAGTACTAATCAAAGAAAAATGTCTGGCCAGACCATTTTTCTTAGCTAGCCCAACTCCAGCAATATGTCTTCCTTGTATCCTATCTCAGTCTCAATTGCCAAACTTGGCAAAACACTTATCAATCACATAACATAAGCCCCTAAATATCTATAAGGACTCAAACACTCGCAACTTTCTTTATGTTTTCCTTTCATTGTTCACTAAAAAGACTTAAACCAAGTCAAAAGTTTAAACTCGACCAACTTTGTGAGCATTGGAAAATGAAATTAGTTTCACACACCAACACTTTGATCTTTCATTCTGATTACTCAAATCGAGTTAATCATTCCACTATCGTTCATAGGTAATCAAACCTATTGTCTAGCCAACTACCAACCACTGCATATCTCCAAACCAACATGTGACTTCACCGTTTCCCTTCATCCTTAGGTATTCGAACCTATGACTTTGATACCCTAAGTTTACAAACCTAATGCTTTAATAGCAATCCAAAAATCATCAAATCCATAACCCTTACCCGTCGTCCCTAAGTATTTCAACCTAGTGCTCTGATACTATTCTATCATGCCCTAATTCCTGAGTCCTGGAAACTGAGGTATGACTAAGAGATTAAACACCCACAGTCAATCACAATCTAATCACCAATATCTTTACAATCCAAATTTTCTCCTATTTCCATGAAAAATTATACATCTCCAATTTAAATAAATCAAACTCTAAATGTCGGTCTCATATACATAAATCAGATATACAATTGGGAGAATCTATCCAACATATAATGTCTAATACATTTTATCCAAAAATAAATCGTCTATCCAATATCTTGGACATAAATCAAATTCTATTGAATTTAATCACTACCTTTGCAACCGGTACTATCAATTCTCAAACTGACTCTGTACCATCAACGATACCTGCAAAACCTAGGAGGGTGTGAGCTCAAAAGCTCAACAAGGTATAAAGAACACTATCACTGCTTCAATAAATCGATTCTCACATATTCTCAAAATATACACATTTAATTATATCACAATAATTAAAATCATGCTCCAACTAGCATACATGAATCAACAACTCATATGACAATTTTGGCACAAATAACAAATCAAAAATAGACATGATTTTTGAAATCATTTTGAGCATGCTCAAAAATAGTAAAAATCAACCATCAATATATATATAGAAACATATATATATATATATATATATATATATAGATAAGTATTTACATAAACAATGTAAATCAATTACCACGTCTCCTACTCAACAAGTAGCAAAACTCAAATACAATGCACATACATTTAATCCGTACAACATGCTTAACAGTCAAATAGATAAGCATAAAGATAAAACTCTCTCTCGACTGTAACCCAATACAGCAACATGATTTGGACCACTCTGACAGACCATGTAACCTAGGACACCTCTGACACATTCTTATGATGTGGACAACACTAACAGTGTCATACTCAATTGCCAATATTTTGGTTTGCCTTAAGGTGAGTGGATATGTAGAGACCGTGCCCAATTTTGGCCAATTTTTCAATTTTTAATCATTTATTGCTTTAAACGCGTTTTAAAAGATGTTTAACATGTTTTGAATGTGGGAAACATATTTAGAAGGTTAGATTACGGTTTTGAAAAGTTTTAAAAATTTTTAAAAAAGTTGGACTTTTTGGTCAGCGAGAGTCTCGGGATGAGGTTAAGTGGGTCCCAAAAATTTGAGAAATTTTATTTTTGACTATAGACTAAACAAAATGTTTAGAGTGTTAAGGAAGTGATTTCGATTTCAACAGAGTTTCTGAGAATTAATTCAGAGGTCGGGAAGGTACATTAAGTGGCCCGGGGGGCAAAATGGTCTTTTCACACCCCTATGAGTGTTATAAATATCAATTAGGTCTGGGATATTTCATATTTAAAGATCTCCTTCTCTTTCTACCTCTCCCACTTCATCTCTCTCCCTTCTCTCTAGATTTTAGATCACTTGAGGTGTGATTTGTAAGATCCCGAAGAAGGAAAGTGTGTAGAGGCTTTGAGGGCTTCGGTTTGAATTGAACAAAGTCTGCATTTTATGAAGTTGAGAAAGCTGGGATTTCTCAAAGTTGGATTCAAAGCTTAAGATTTGAGGTAGGGGTGCTAGACTCATCTTTACTTTGATTCTATAGGTCCTTTTCATTATGATGTGAAAGATAGGTTGAGATTTCTTAAATTGTTGCATATGTGATATTGAGACTATGTGTCCTAATTGTTGAAATTGTGTTCATTTGATGAAAATGTATAAATCTGAGTTTCTATATAGAATGATGCATGAAAGATATGATTTTCTTAAAAAATGCATAAACATGATGATTTTCATGAGGTGAGTGGAATAACATTGTGACATGTTTGATTTGAGGAAGAAAATGAACTGATTTGATAAAATGCATTTCATTGTGTGGGATATACGCATTGTGTTATAAAATGCACTATGTGATGAGTTTTGGGGCAGGAGTGTAAGAATTAAGATAAGGGCATGGATCCCTAGAGTGAAAGACCTAAAACTTGACCAAGTGGGTGTCGCATCCATCAGAATAGTGAACCGAGAAGCGTAAGTAGAGTTTAGGTGCTAATGGGACCCTTACTATTATTTTAATTTGAGCACCCCTTTGAATTGATTTCTGAACTTATGTAGTGTGAGTTTTACATTGAATTGTGACTTGATTAATTTGCTACATGTATGTATTCATTGGAATGTGAAGCATCACGCATGATTTATATAACGTGATTGTTTAAGGGTAAAAAGTATGGATATTTGTCATATAGATTGTAATGATTTCATATGCATCCATGCATGGCCCCTGAGTTAGAGTAGAGTTAGGTGGATCATTCCTACTGAGCAAGAGGGGATAAGCTTACCCCCCTATTTATATAAAATTTTTAGATAAGGCACCAATGGAGGATGAAGCATGAATAGCTCAATGGACCTTGTTGAGTTCCATTTTTGAAATTTTAACTTTTTGAGATGTAAATAGATGCCCATTCCGGTTTGTGACATATGGACTATATTAATGATGTTATATTTACATTTGATTTATGTTGATACACTTTAGTTTCAAATGTAATGACCATATATGGATCATATGTGATTTGTGGGTTTTGAATGGGAGAATGTTAGTTTTGAGTCTATTATGTATAAATTCTTGGATATGATTATGGAGATATAAATTTATACTTATAATGATGTTTGATGATGTCTTTATCATTTGTACATGTAGATGATGTTTAATGATTTTTAGGCTTTTTAGAGGAGTTTTGGAGCCTAAAAGTTGAGATTTTCGAGTCTTGGGCAGTAGGTTTTGATACTAAGGTCAATACATGTTCGATGCATCACAGCTTCGATGCATCTAACTCACCACTTCGATGCATCGAAGTTACTATTCACAGCATTCTCTGAAATCTACCAAAATTTCAATCGGTTATAACTTCTTCATTTTAAATCAAAATTGAGTGTGTTTTTTTTTTAAATCAAGTATTTTTGAATCCTCTATCCAATGGTGAGGGTTTCAGTTTCAAGTTCCAATCACACAAATATTTGAGTGCTAGAATTGAGGGGTTATATAAGTGTGGTTTGATGTGAGACTCTTTGAGGTTGGTTGTGTTTGAAGTTGAGTTAGCACATCCATGTGCAAGAAAGAGGCAAGCTTCCACTGTATTTGAGTGTAAAGAGAGAGTTCATTAGAGATTAATGGTTGGGTCACCCTTAATTTTCAGAGACCAAAAATTAGGGTGGAAAACTTGATAATAGTGAGAATAGTAAGGTGAATTGGTGAGTGACAATCCAGTCACCCTTGATTTCCAGAGAACGGAAATCGGGGCGTGACAGGATAACTTTGACAGTTCACCAAATGTGGACATACTTCCCTAACAAGTGCATGATTTGTACATAATGTTATGTTTCTGTTGCAATATCTTGGTTTGGTGAGTGGACAACTCCGACAGTTCACAAAATATGGACTTACTCTGCTAACAAGTGCATAATTTAGACATACTCTGACAGTGTCATTCTTCCATGGCAATATATTAGTTTGCCTCATGGTGAGTGGATAACTCTGATAGTTCACCAGATATGGATATAATCCGATCATAAGTGCATGATTTGGACATACACCGATAGTGTCATGCTTCCGTACCTTTCCCTGTTTCCTCAAAGTTTCACCCTACATGTATTTAGAACATATAATGTCTAGCATATCTTTTTATGCCCTTTCTAATGCACAAGCTAGTCATGTAAGTAACTAGCATGCATTTCCAACCACATCACCGACACATAATCACATACATATCAAATCATGCACATAAGTCATATATGCACGTACACTAGCATAAATAGGATCATGCCTTATTCAATGCATACACCTGTTACACGTACTTAGCATGCATTTCACACAACATTAATCCATATATAATCATGTATATGTCAAATCCTGCATATAAGTTGAATAAGCACATAAACTAGCATAAATATGATTATGCTTTCATCCAATGCACACATTTACTACAAGTACCTAGCATGCATTCTAATTACAATATATAACCACATATATATTTATTATCCCATATATGTAATAAGGACATATATAACACTTAGCATATCATACTCATGCTTTTCAAATGCTCATCAATGCTATAATCATATTTAGCATGCATTTCCACTACTTCATTAATATATAATCACATATATATTCAATCTATGCATAAAGCCACATATGCATAAGAGACAACACTTAGCCAAACATATATTATTTAGCATACTTTGCATGGATTCAATCTACACCATATACATATCACAATGTAAAACAAGCACTATTTTAAGTGTGTGTGTATATATATATATATATCTGACACATATGCACTTGCATACAATAATCACATATATATATATATAAATGCACATATATATAAATACCAGATATGTACAATTAAAAGAATATATGTAAATCAACAACGTAATTAAATACATAGGAGATAGAGGTAAGAATCAACTTGCCTTAGGTTCTGCTTTTAATGAGTCCGCACCCACAAAGCGGCCTAAATCCAAATTTGGTCCAGTCCCGTGTCATAGGCCACACAAATAATCCAACCGATTATCATCACTTACCACCATCCTCTCCATTGTCGGCACTAAGCTAATACAATGGCTGACATTAAAACTGAGCTACATGCAAGGAAACCCACCACCCAATCAAAGTCGAGAGCCACCAGGCATGAACCCATCCTCCACCACCATAGGTTGCCCAAACTGTCGCAACCCACCACCTTCTGCACAAGCCGCCAACTACACCAACTATCACTTACTGCCATGCCATCACTGTGGACCTCTACTTTAGCCTATAAACACGGCCAACCCACCATAAAACACCATTGAAATTGGCCAGCCTATCGAACCTCCATTAGAGCTCTTTATGTGAACCACAGATAGTCTCAACCCACATGAAGACCACCCTTCAACCGAGAAGCTCAACCATGAGCCATGTGGCCCATGCATAGTCCACAAAACTAACTTTCAGTTGCACTAAGGAGGAGACCCACATGCCGAAATAATCACTGCAATAGCCAAACCAAACTGCGAGCACCCAAACTGAACCCACAACTATGTGACCCAAGCTCAACTGAAGCTCCCATGGCCACCACTTCTGTCAGAGCATAGCTACGGGTAGCCAAAACTACCGATTATCGCCGTCAAAGCCCAGCTCACAACTGTCAGCTGAATAGAGAATTGCTTCGATCGACCAAAATAGTATTTTTAGTTAACCAGAGAGCATTCTGTCGGTCGTCCAAAATGCCAAACTGTTCAGCCATCTTCTCCGAGTACTTACTATTGAAGCAACACCTTGAGCAACCACCTCAACTCATGGCCACCACCTTTGGCAGCCGAACACCCTCAAGATCAAACCAAACTCACTATAGAGCACCAACTATAACCACCTCACCCACGCTGTGAAACCATCCCTTCGGCATGAACAAGATCACCAAACAACCACAATCGAACCCACCTGGAATAACCCACTAGCCACCATAGCTGTCATGCGAAGAAGACCCGCCATGCCAGAGCAGTCACCTCCTCTAACCATCACAACCACAACCAAGACCCCCTCTAACCTCAACAACCAAGAACCAAAACTTGCCAGCACCTCCACTGCCGGTGCCAAAACTAGCCTCCCTCTCTCTCTTAGCTTCACACTCTAACTTTCTCTCTCTAGAGCTCTCTCTTTATTTTCTCTCTTTCCTTCTTTCTTTTCTTTCTCTACCAACCCACTGGTCAGCTTCCATCTCATTCTCTTCTTTTACCCTATCTTCTTTTATTATGCACTACATATTCTCGCTACCAACCTTAACCACATAAATTACATACATAAATATATATATATATATATATATATATAATACAATATAAATATACACACCTCCATATATAGATAATTATATATATGTTCCTCCATTTATTTATAATTACATATAAACACACCCACCATATATATATATAGATATATCTCTATATATATATACATCCTCCATCTAAATATATATATACATCTTTCTGAAATTATATAATTCAAAAAAAATAGTCAAAAATAACCCGGTCATTACAGAAGGGCTCTAGAAGAAGACATTACCCTTTGTAGCTGAGGATGAGCATACTCACTTTGCTATGCTATCATCCATTAAAGAAAAGGTTGATCCTGATTGGATAAGAGTAATGAAGGAATAAATATAGCAAATTAAGATGAATGATACTTGGATTCGTGTGCCCAAGCCAATGAATAAGAATGTGATTGGCTCTAAGTGGATCTTCTGGAATAAGATGAATGAAAAAGGGACCATCAATAGAAACAAAGTTTGATTGGTCTATAAAGGATTTGCATAAATCACTGGATTAGACTATGATGAGACATTTGCTCCAGTTGCTCGATTAGAGTCAATCTGAATGCTTATCTCATTTGCATGCTACAAGAGAGTAATGGTCTTTCAAATGGATGTCAAGTCTGCTTTTCTAAATGGTGATATATTAAAGGAAGTATAAATTGAGCAACCTGGGGGATTTTTTGATTCAAAATATCCTCAACATGTTCTCAAGCTCAAAAAAGTGCTCTATGGACTAAAGTAAGCTCCGTAGGAATGGTATGACAAACTTCACTCATTTCTCATTGAACAAGGTTTCCAAAGGGGTAAAGTCGACAACACACTCTATGTAAGATATTCTGACTCAATTTTTTTAATTCTGCAAATTTATGTGGATGATATTATGTTTTGTGGTTCATACTCGAGTCAAACCACTGAATTTGCTGTACTTATGCAATATAAGTTTGAGATGTCCATATTAGGCACTTTGAAATACTTCTTAGGACTTCAAATCATTCAATATGCTAAAGGTATATTCATATCTTAAGAGAAATATGCAAAAGAAATTCTGAAAATTTTTTAACATGGATGATTCTAAACCAATGTCTACTCCCATGAGTGTCACAACAAAATTGTCCAAAGAGTGTACCACTGACCCCATTGATAATACACTTTATCGATCTGTGATAAGAAGCCTTCTATACCTTATTGCTTCAAGGCCTGACATTATATTTGCAGTTGGGTTAGTTGCTAAATTTTAGAGTGATCCTAGAGTCTCGCATTTGAAATATTAAAGGCACCACTAGACTAGCATTGCATTATACCCCTTATTCAATGTTGTCTCTTGTGGCCTTCTCAAATGCTAATTGGGGTGGTTAGCAAATTGATAGAAAAAGTACCTCATGCTGTTGTTCTATGATTGTAGACAATGTGATTTCATGGCTTAGCAAGAAGTTAGCTACTGTGTGTCTCTCCACCTTAAAAGCTGAATACATTTCATTGCATAAACTTGCCCTCAAGAATTGTGGATGAGAACCACACTCACAGATCTAGGCATTGAATTCTCTACTCCTACTACCATCTTCTATGATAATCAAAGTGTTATTACTATTAGTAAGAACGACACTTTACATATTTGAAGCAAACACATAGACATCAAGTATCACTTCCTGGGTGATAATGTGCAAAAAAACAATATTCTCATATAGTATATCAATACCAAGGCATAGTTAGCAAACATTATGACCAAACCCTTGCCACTAATACGGTTTGAGACACCCCGCAGTGCCTTAGGCCTCACCCTTCCTCCCTGCTAGCTCTCTATATTATCACCCTTTTGATTTTCATTATAAAAAATGGGGATAAAGTGATAATTTTGTAATGTTATACATTCTCGTGCCTTTACTTTTTTAATCCCATAGACACATATATTGTGTAGAGACCATGACCAATTTTAGCCGATTTTGCATTTTTCACGTCATAATTGCCATAAACGCATATTGAGTAATGTTTAACATATTTTGAGTGTGGGGAACATGTTTGAGAAGTGTTTTAAGGGTTTTGAAAGTTTTTAAAAGATTTGAAGAAGTTTGAATTTTTGGTCAAACTAGGGCCTGAGATGCGACTTAAGTGAGCCCAGGAATTCGAAATTTTTTTAAAAATATTTATTTTTGGTAATGGCTTCGATGGAATATTTAGAGAGTTGAGGAAGTGATTATGAGGCCGTAGAAGTTTTTAGAATCAAAAACAGAGGCCGGGAGGGGACATTAAGTGGCCTGGAGGCATTTTAGTCATTTCCTGCACCAAGATATTATATGTATCAGTGGCAGAGATATTCAGCCATGTCTCACACCTCTTTCTCTCTCTAAAAGTCTCCATCTTCATAGCTCTCCCTTCTATTTATATTTTGGATCCGTTCGGCTTGGATTCAAGACTCGCAGAAGGATGGAGATATGAAGGGGACGACTAGAGCTTCCATTTGAACAGAACATCTTCACAGTTCAGCAAGGTAGATGTCACTTAAATTTTGGTGAAGTGCTTGGAAAGCTTTCCCAATTATTTGTCAATTCTATGGTTTCGGGAGAAATGGTGAGAGCTAGGGTTATGTATTGCATATGTAGTATGCATGATGTAAGGAGTGAATGAGTGAGAGAAAACAAGCATATACATTTATATGCTAGGGTTTTGTACACTTTTGTGAGTTGTGGAAAATAAGCATATTTGAGTTATGTGACATTGGTGATTTAAATGTATGATATCTATGTATAGAAATTGTGTGCATGGGTGAAGCATGACAAATACATGCTTATGTAAATTTTGTGAGCATATACAATTTATGCTAGGGTTTTCAAATATGGGTGATTATATATAAGAATTGGTGAATATGAAATGCATGCTATATATCCTTATAACTATATTATGCATTGTGAAGCATGAATATATGTTCGAAATGCATATACAGGCCATTGTGAGGAAATGGGAAAAAGTGGCCAAGTTACCTAGAGTAGGTCAATACTCGGTGAGTGTGCTTGAGTGGCCAAACCACCTAGGGAAGGTAACTCCTCAGTAGTGGTGGGATAACCACCTAGAGGATGTAAATTATCGGTAATGGTAGGACAATCACCTTGGAGGATGAAAATTCTCGGTAATGGTGTTAAAGTTATGTGGGAAATGTCTCGGTCACATGGTTGGTCAAGAATCATATTAGCATATCGGGTTGAGTCTGAGAGAAAGAGACAAGTGTATGATTAGTACTTTCATTTTGAATTATGAAGCATGATATGTGTTTAATGCATTCCTATATATATGCATTATTGTGAACAAAAAATGATGTATGTTAAATGATACATGTAATGTAGTGACATGCATTCATGTAGGTCGTGTCGAGTTGGCACTTAGGTGGGTTGGGGTATCTCTACTAAGCTGCCATGGTGCTCACCCCTCTATTCTAAGCTCTTTAACAGAAAAGGCGTCGATGACGGATGAGACTTGAGTGTCCAAGTGGAACTCTAGTAACTTTTGATATATTTTGGAGATTTGTATATTTTTGTGGCTACTCATGCTGGCTTATGGCATGAGACCTTTCTTTTTGAGTTGTAGTTATATTTTGGATAAATGTAACTTTGTGGTATGCTTGGGTTATAAGCTTATTGCATATGAAAAGACAATGGACTTGTTTACGTAATGTTTGTTGGGAGCATTTAGTTTCATTTGATGAGCTAATAAAGTTGATGGATATTTTTCAATATGAATGATGTATGTTTATAAGGGATAATGGTTCGTTTTGATGTATGATTTTGTTCGGGATATGAATCCGGCTTAGAATGATGTTTCTAGCATTTGTTTATGTTATGGATGTTGTTTGATGATTTTTAGGTTTTTTAGAGAAGTTTTGGAACCTATAAGTTGGGAATTTGGACCATTAGACAAAAGGTTTCGATACTTGTTATGATACATGTTCTATGCATCGAAACTTCGATGGATCAAAGTTGCCACTTCGATCCATCAAAGTCACTATTCACAGCATGCTCCAAAATTTATCCAAACTTCAATCAGGCATAACTTCTTCGTTTTAAATTGGAATTGAGTGTAGTTTTTTTTTAAATTGAGTATTTTTGGATTCTCTATCCAATGGTGTAGGGTTTTGTTTTTTTATTCTAGTAACACGAAGTGTTGAGTCTTGAAAATGAATGAATCATGAGTGTGAATAAATGAAATTTTCACTAAGGTGATATGATTTGTTGTAGGGCCCATTGTGGTTAGATAAAGTGGAGTTGTGGACATATATGTACAAGAATAGAGTTAATATTTTGTAGTAATTGAGGGTAAAGATGATCCATTAGGCATAATGGACGGGTTAACCTCCGATTTCTCGGGAGTCGGGGGACCGGGGCATTACAGAATGGTATCAAAGATTGATACTATTGCATGAGTGTGGTTAAGGTCATTCATGGGGTTGAGTGAACGGGTTCAAACTTGGGATTTAGGTTAGTCCAAGGAAGTTCTGGCGGTCCAAATTCTGGGGCAAAACATATTATATAGTTTTTATGTGTTTTTATGTTTTTGATGATTTTAGGTTCAAAGTCCATTTTTGGCATAATTTGACTCCTTTATCAATTCAAGAATGCATTCCTATATCCGCCTATACTTCATTGAAGAGGTACATCAAGGAATAGTGACTAACGTGTCAAGACCGGAGTCAGAAAGTTAAAGAGTTGAAGGATTGCAGAGCTAGAAACTTCGATGGATTGAAATAACAGCTTCGATGCATCGAAGTACCCACTTTGATGCATAACAAATTCCTGCAAAAGATATTATTTTGAAGATATTTTCTCCACTTGGCCACTTGTCTAAATTCTTCTAGAAGGAGCCTTAGACAAAATTTTAGTGATCTTTTGAGCCTTAAGTCAGATAAATAGCTATAAAATATGTAATAGAAAAGTATATCACAATTCTTGTAATAGAGAGTAAATATAGAATTCTAGTGAGAGAAGGTGAAGTTCTAGAGAGGGAAAGCTTCAAAGAGGACTTTATAAGGCCTTAAAGGCCATTTTTAGCATGGATTTACCTCTGCCTATGGAGTGCTTCTAGCCCACCATGATCACCTAATCCTTCTCTAGGGTTTTGACAAACCCTAGTCTTGTAAATATATTCTAACTTTAGTGAATTGGGGTTTCTATGTAAATTTTGTGTATATGTACCTTGCTTTGAGTCTTATGAGTAATATAAGTTTACAAATTCCTTATGTTCATATGTGTGATTTATCTTTCTTATCTTAGAATACTTACTTTTGTCACATGATCTTCAAACATGTAACGACCCAGATTTATTTTAACCGGTTCCAGATTATTTTTGGACCGGGTTAAATTTTTTTTTGAATTAATTAAATTTTGAAAAAGGTGTGGATATAGAGATTTCTATATAAGTGGAAGGTGTATGTATATATATATATATATATAGTATCTATATTTATATTTAATTATAAATATATGGTGGGCATATATGCAATTATGAAGAAATGTGGGTGCATATACATGAATGTAGGTATATGTGGAAAAATACATGGGATACATGTATTATGTAGTATATATTATATTATATATATATATATATATATATAATGAGTGGACCTCATTTAATAGAGAAAAAGAAAGAAAAGAAAGAAAAGGAAAAAGAAAAGAAAAGGAAGAGAGAAGAGAGAGAAATGGGGGAGAGAGAGAACCGAGAGGAAGAAGAAGAAGAAGGTGGTTCTGGGTTGCTCCTGGTGGGGCCTCGCCTGGGTGACGATGAAAGCGGTACTCCGGCAATGGCTGGGGTGGCGGTTGAAGTGGGCCGATGGCAGGTGGTGTCGTTGATGGGTTTCTTCGGTGGTCACGTGGCGTTGAGACACGACTGGGTTGTGTTTGGGTTGGCTGAGGGTGGTCGTTGAGGTGGTGCTCCGGCGGTGACCGAAGGTGACTCACCGTTAGAGGGAGCGAGAGAGGCGGCAGCGACGGCTTGATTAGGGCTGTGTTTGGTCCAGTTTTTGGGTTATTCCAGGTGGGTTTTGAATAGTTGTTCGGTGAAGGAAATGAAGGCCAACGGTGGGTGGCGGTAGTGGCTGAGTGGTGATCGACGAGTGGCTGGGCTCATGGGTTTTCGTCGGCAGGGGACCGTGGCTGGTGGAGGCTCAGCTGATGGTGGGGTTTTCTTCTCGGGTTGCCCATGGTTTCAGAGCACATATTGGGGCTGGAGGGAATGTTTGGCAGTAGGAGGGTGGCCCGGTTAGGGGCTGTTTGGTTCACCATTGATCATGGTTTGGTAGGGCTTCCACGGCTGTAGTTCTTGGTTGGTTGAGTTTCGAGGTGAGGTGAGGCTGTGTATGGTGGTTCACAAGTTGCTCGATTTTGCGAAGGATGATAGCTGGATTCAGCAGTTTACTAGTTCAGTTTGGGCTGCTTGTAGTGGTCACGATTTGTGGTGGTTTGGGGCTAGAATGGTGGCTACCATGGTGTTGGTAGTTTGTGAATTATGGTACAGTTGATGTGGTATGATGTTTGTTTGGTTGGGCCTTATATAGTTTTGGGAATTTGATAGTCTAATGGGAATGGGCTGAAATAATGAATTGGAGTTGAATTGGACATGGGCTATAATTTAGCTTGAATTGATTCACTGTGATTGCTTGAGTTGGGTCATTGAATTGGGCTTAAGGAATTGGGTTGGTTTCCAATTATATGCAATTGGATCGAACTCAGGTTATGGTTTGGGTTCACAAAGTGAGTTGGACCAATCATGAAAATTAGAAGGAAGGAGAGCGGGTTCTCATGTGACTTAGACACGAGATTGGACCAGGCTCGGTATGGACTACTTTGCAGACGCGGATTCATTGGAGGGCGGGACTTAAGGCAAGTTGATTCTTGCCTCTATCTCCTACGTATATATTTTAATTACGTCATTAATTTTATATATATTCTCTTAATTGTTTATATGTGGTATTTATATATATATAGGTGCTTATATATATAAATGTAGTTATGGTATATATATGGGTATATATATATTTGGGATATGAAAGCATACTAGATTTAAATGCTTGTGTACATTGTGATATGTATATGCGTCGATTGAACCCATGTGATTTATGCTAAATAATATATGTTTAGCTAAATGTTATCTTGTATGCATAGGTAGATTTTATGTGTCACGCCCCGATTCTCGAGGCCCAGAAACTGAGGTGTGAACTCCGTGAGATCACCCCCACGACATAATCATCACCTGATCATACAACCTCAATTTTCTATTATTTTCATGAAAATTGGGCATGACCCATTCTAATAAATCAGATCCTGGCATGTTATACCTGCTTTAAAATTCATATGGACACTTCTGGGCACGTGTCCCCCTAGCATTTATATCTAACAATAAAAATGGACACTTCTGGGCACGTGTCCCCCCAGCATTTCTACAACATGCATAATATAATCAAACATACATGTCTCAGTCCTTGAATGTCCATATTATATACATACATCACATGGATAAAATACAACTGAAGGAACTGAATCAACATAAATGCTTCATACATTTAATCCAAATGTAATGCGTCTATCTATCCATTATCCTGGACATACATCAGATTCTAAGGAATCTAGACACTACCTCTGCAACCGGTGCTGGCAGTCCCCCAACTAACTCCGAAATTAGCAATATCTGCAAAACCTGGGAGGGGGTGAGCTTAAAGGCCCAACAAGGTATGTAGAACCATACTATCACCGCTGCAGCAGGTCGATCCTTACATATTCTCAAAAATATGCGTGCACTTAAATATATCGCAATATTTAAGACCATGATCCTCCTAGCATGCATGAACCAACAATGTATATGGCTACTCTAGCACATATGAACATCCAAAATTTTGAAAATCATTTAGAACATGCTCAAAAGCACTACACATCCAATATCAATATGTATACAGAACATATATGTCAAAACATTTACATAAACAACGTAAATCAACAACCACATCTTCTACTCATCAAGTAGCTCACCTCAAATGCAATATAGATGCATTTAAACAGAAAAAAATGCTTAACAGATAAACACATAAGCATAAAGGTATTTTCACCTTCCACGGTCATAATCCAATACATAATACAAGTATCAAGGCTTGCACATACTCTCACTCTTGGTCCTCATCCGATACCCCACATGATTGGCCCGCTCCGAGGATCATGTGACCTAGGACAACTCTGATAACCATCCTATGACCTGGACCACTCCGAAAGGTCATTCTACCCTGGCAATGTATAGGATTGCCATTATGTGAGGGGACAACTCCGAGGCTCACATTCGTTGGACATACTCCGATTCCAAGCATTAAGCTTGAGCATGGCGGGTCCACTCCGAGGTCCATACTTGTTGGACATACTCTGATACAACCTGATGACCGGGACCACTCCGAGGGGTCATCAAACTCTGGACATACTCTGATGGCAATATATTGGTTTTGCCTAATTGTGAGGGGGCAACTCCGAAGCTCACTAATGTTGGACACACTCCGATTCTAGGCATAAAGCCTTTGTATGGCGGATCCACTCCAAGGGCCATACGTAGTGGATAATTATACCACTTCTTATGACACGGTTGGACCACTCCGAAGTCCCGTGCACCTCTTTTTGTGTTAATTTTTCCGCAACCTCCCATATATGGAATGTGGATGCATACATAATCAAGTATTTTATTTTATGCTATCCCAATGCACCGACTAGTATATATGTACATAGCATGCATTTCTCTCTACATAAACCCACATATAACTACGTATGTGTCATTTCCCTCCTATATATTCAATATGAATGCACATATACATAGCATAATGCTTTCATGCTTCAACCCATGTTTATGAATACTAAAAGGAAGTATTTAGCATGCTTTCTATCACAATTCAACACATATAGCACATACATGTTCAAAACCCGCATAATGACTTACATATGCAAAATAATCCAACTTTAGCACATTTTTACCATGCTATAACCAATGCATACATTCAATATATATATAAAGCTAGCATGCATCTCATATCCACATTCCCACATATAAACACATATATGTCACATCATGCATATAGTCACATATGCATGCATACTAGCATAAATATAATCATGCTTCCACTCAAGACATGCATTTACTACAAGTAACTAGCATGCTCTTCATTCACAATATATAACCACATATATATTTCGTCACCATATATGTATTAAGAACATATAAAACACTTAGCACATTTCATGCTTTTCAAATGCTCGCCAAAGCCATATTCATATATATAACGTGCATTTCCACTACCACCACAAATATATAATTACATATATATTTAACACCATGCATAAAAGCCACATATACATACAATACAACACATAGCTAAACATGTATGATTAGCATGCTTCACATGGGCTCAATCTAGGCATATACCTATCACAATGTACACAAGCCTTTAAATCTAGCATGCTTTCATATCCCAACATATATATATATACCCATATATATATACCATAACCACATTTATATATATATATAAGCACCTATATATATATAAATATCATAAATGAGCAATTAAAGAATATATGTAAAATTAACAATGTATTTAAAATAGATACGTAGGAGGTAGAGGCAAGAATCAACTTGCCTTAAGTCCCGCTCTCCAATGAATCCGCGTCTGTAAGGCGGTCCATATCAAGCCTGGTCCAATAAACTAGCCCAGACCATAAATCCATCAACGCACCACGGCTGAAACAAGCTACCCTCCACCAAGCCCAAAACCGTGAGCCACCATCACCATACACAACCGAGCCTCACCCCGAGACTCAACCGAGAACCATAGCCCCAACATTGATGCTGAAGAGATTCGGCCAAGTATAATCCACACGCACAACCCAGCCAATGTCATCCATGGCTACTACCATGACTTCCCTGCGCCACCAAACTGAACTTAGAACCCACCGTAATAAAAACCCAATTCTAAAACTCAGCCGAAATTAACAACCACTACCTTCAGCACTTTCATCCCACCACCATGGCCGGAAAGGCCTTCCCTCAAGGCCACAAGTTCGAACACCATCAGCCGAGAAAAACCCAACATGAACCCACAGAAGCCACACCCAAACCAGCCAAGAACCCAACTCCGGCCACCACCATGGTCAGGCCAAGACACCATCCGAAGCCTCAACCATCCCAAAAACAAATGGAAACAAACCCATCTTTCACGGCCACCAAAAAAAGTCTCAAAATAATTGGACCCAATCGACTCACCTCAACGGACCCAACGATCCAAGCCAGTCAGTCCCATCGGTACCATCACGACCAGCCACTACTGTCGTGAACAGACCTAGCTATGCCCAGCCACAACCACGCCAGAATAGCCACTGTCGTGATCAAACTCAGCTTGAGCTGCCACTATCAAACTCGGCAAGGTAGGCCTAACACGGTTCGAGCATCAACCGAAGCCACATCGGAGAGTCCAACCGAGAGAAAGGGACAAGCTGTCACCAAATACGACTCAGCCCGTGATCGTCGGCCACCATGGTTGTCCGACAGCCAGCCGAGAACCACTGTCGGCACCATCGTCGTTCGGATCCTCAACCGAACCAGCGAACCCAACCCAAAAATCGGACCCAAATACCATGAAACCGGACTTCATAACAGCCCACTGCCGTCGGGTCGTGACCACCGTGAATGACGGTAGCCACTGTCGGCGTCGGAACCGTCGCCTCTCTCTCTACCAATGTCTCTCTCTTTCCTGATCTCTTTTTCTCTCTTCTTTTCCTTTTCTTTTTTTCTCTTTCTTTTTCTTTCTTCTTTTCTTCTCTCAGCCAGCCAACCCATGTGGGTCACTCTCCTTCTTATATTTTGAATCCTCTTAATTTGTATCACATGTTTCCTTATTCTCCCTCAGCCACATATGTATAATACATAAATATATATATATATATATTTATATCACATGGGCATCTAATACACATATACGTATGTACACATACCTTTACATGTATTTATAATTTAATATAAATACACCCACCATGACTATACATATATGTATCCCTATATATATAATTCTATATATATATATACATATATATATATATATCCACATCTTTTTGAATTTAATTTATTCAAAAAAAAATAATTCAGTCAAAATTCACCCAGAATCGGTCAAAATAATTCCGGTCCTTACATTATGCATGGTGTTAAATATATATATATATATGTGTGTGTGTGTGTGTGTGTGTGTGTGATTATATATATGGGAGCAGTGGTAGAAATGCATGCTAAATGAATATAACTTTTGGCGGGCAATTGCAAAACATGATTATGATATGCTAGGTGTTCTATATGTTCTTATTACATATATGGGTGACGTAATATATATGTGTTTATATATTGTGAGTGGAATGTATGTAGTTACTTGTGGTAAATGCATGCATTGAGTGAAGTATGATGATATTCGTGCTAGTATAGGTGCATATGTGATTTGTGTACATGATTTGACATATACGTGATTATATGTGGGCATATGTGAGTTTAATGCGTGCTATCTATACATAAAAATATGTGCATTGGTGAAGCATGATTAAAAATATGATTAAGTGAAGTTTGGGAGCATATGTGAGTTTATGTTAAGTTCTACATGTATAGGCAAATATACATGTGGCTTTGTAGAGAAGAAATGCATGTTATGTGCTTTTAACTAGCATACGCATTGTGAAGCATGAAAATTTGAGTGCTTGATTGTTATATGTTCGAAATGCATATATGGGGTCGTTGAGAGGAAACAGGGAGGTGTGGTTAAGTTACCTAGAGTAGGGCAATACTCGGTGTTTATTGGTCGGATCACTTGGAGGAGGTAAATTCTCGGTAGTGGTGGGGTAACCACCTGGAGGATGTAACTTCTCGGTAGTGGTGGAACAGTCACCTTGGAGTAGGTAAATACTCGGTGAGAATTAAAATTGTGGACTATAACCACCTAGAAGATGTGAACTTCTCGGTAGTGGTGGGACGTTAACCACCTGGAGGAGGTAAATCCTCGGTTGTGGTGGGATAATCACTTTGGAGGATGTAAATTCTCGGTGACGGTGTTGTACTTGTGTGGGAAGTATCTCAGTCACATAGTTGTTCAAGAAACATGTCAGGGTTCTGGGTTGAAACTGAGAGAGAGACAAGTATGTGAACTTGCTTGCATTATCTATTGTGAAGCATGCTATGTGTTTAACGCATTCTTATACATATGCATTGCTTGTGAATGAACATGATATATATTGGATGTTTGCTTCTAAGCATGTCGTATAGATTAAATGCACCTCAATTGCATTTGAGCTTTCCTTCTTGATGAGTAGGAGACGTGGAAATTGATTTACATTATTTATGTAAATGCTTAGACATATATGTTCTATATATATATTAATGCCTAATGTTTACTGCTTTCAAGCATTTTGAAAATGATTTTGAAAATCATGTGTAGTTGACTTATATGTACATATGTGCTAGATTTGTCATATACATTATTGGTTCATGTATACTAGGTGGAGCATGATTTAAATATTATGATATATTTAAATGTGTATGTTTTTGAGAATATGTGAGGATCGACTTGCTGCAATGGTAATTAGGGGTGCACATGGTACGGTTCCCCATGGTTCTTGGTGGAACTGGAACTGGAACCGTTACCAACGGTTCCTGATTTTCAGAACCGGAACCGAAATCGTTAAGGGTTGGAACTGTGAGGAACCGAACTACGGTTCTCAGTTCGGTTTCGGTTCCAGTTCCGAACCGCAGTTCCTTAGGATTTTTTTTTATTTTTTAATGAAGCTTGAAAATACAAAATATATATGTATATTCATTAAATAAATGTGAGACCTACAATCTAAAAATGGCACCCTATATATATATAATTATTATATTATATTATATATATATATACATTATATATAATAATTATATATAATGTATATATATTATGTATAATAATTATATTATATATATATATATACACATATGTAATAAAACGATTCCGATTCTGGTTCGGTTCCAAGGAACCGTTACCCCAACGGTTTCGGTTTCGGTACGGTTCTACTAGTCCTGGAACCGGAACCGTTGGTAACGGTTCCTAATTTTAGGAATCGAAACTAGAACCGTAGCCACGGTTTGGTACGGTTCTCCTTGGTTCCGGTTCCGGTTCCAGTTTTGACAATTCTTTGTGCGCCCCTAGCGGTGATAATATGGTTCTACATACCTTGTTGGGCCTTTGAGCTCATCCCCTCCCAAGTTTTGCAGGTATTGCTGATTACGAAGTCAGTTAGGGGGACTCATAGTACCAGTTGCAGAGGTAATGATTAGACTCTTTAGAATTTAATTTATGTCCAACATATTTGATGATGTTGTACGTTTGGATTAAATGTAGTTGGACATTGTATGTTGGATAATTTATCCCAGTAGTCCATTTCATATGATGTATGTATATAATACGAACATTCAAGGACTGAGACATGTATTTTTGATTGTATTATGCATGTTGTAGAAATGCTGGGGGGACACGTGCCCAGAAGTGTCCATTTTGATTGTTAGATATAAATGCTGGGGGACACGTGCCCAGAAGTGTCCATATGAATTTAAAGCAGGTATAACATGCCAGGATCTGATTTATTAGAATGGGTCATGCCCAATTTTTGTGAAAATAATAAGAAATTGAGGTTGTATGATCAGGTGATGGTTATGTCGTGAGGGTGATCTCACGGAGTTCACACCTCGGTTTTCAGGCCTCGGGAATTGGGGCTTGACAAAACATTTGTAGTTCCACAAGGAATACATGCAAGTGATGGCTTGGTGCTAGTTTTCATTTTAACATGCATAGCTAGATTTGCATAGTCCATGCTAAGAGATGGTAAATTAGCTACACTTAGTTAATTAGGTATTTAGATAAGTAGGTAGGTAGGGAATTTACATGTATTGAAGATAGACTATAGTATTTTAAGGTGTATGTATCCTCTTAACGGTAGCATTGTAGGCCACAAGCCAAATGCACTATTTAGTACACAATTGCATGAATTCCCCCAAGTTATTATAAGTTTGACATACTACTAGGCTAGTGGTGAAGTCTCAACCCTAGTCCGTTTCTCTTCTCTCAAACTCTGCATTTTAATTATCATTTATGCTTTTAAAGTAAAGTAAACAAACAACCCAAACACTTGGTTGTGATTTAAACAAGAACCAACCTTTGACTTTTAGCGCATTATTCCTACGTAGTCTCTGTGGGATCGACACCCTCAACTTAGAGCGATATGCTTCAAGGATTCATTCTATTGTGAGTGGTAAATATAAATATAAATTGCTGACACACAATAATTTTTGGCACCGTTACCGAGGACAATGGTTTAATGGCTAAAAGTAGAAGATTGAGTCTAGTTTAATTCTTAAATTAACTCATTCTTTACATTCTTTAATTGTAATTATTTTTGTTCTTAATTGTTAAGTGCTTTATTTTAGGTACGTATATAATCAAAGAGTCAGGACTTAAGCTTGAAGCCTTTGTGAGTATCCTCAACCTTGGAAGCCTCGTCACAAAGTCTATAGTGACATGATCCCACTTCCACATTGCCACTGGCAATGGCTATAATAACCCCGCTGGCCTATGATTCTTGGCCTTCACTTCTTGACAAGTGAGGCACCTCGCTACAAATTGAGCCATATCCTTTTTCATACCTTTTCACCAATACTATCAGCGTAGGTTATGATACATCTTGGTACCACCCGGATGTAATGCTAGCCTCGAGTTATGAAACTTATTCAGCACCTCGTCCCTATAGCTAAGCTTGCTAAACTACCACGTGACTTCCTACTTAGGGCATCCGCGACCACATTAGACTTTCCTAGATGATATTATAAGTCAAAATCATAGTCTTCCATGTACTCCATCCACCTCCATTACCTCATATTCAAATCCGTTTGTGAGGAAAGGTATTTGAGACTCTTGTAATCGGAGAACACTTCAAACTTCTCACCATATAAGTAATACTTCCAAACCTTGAGTGCAAAAATCACTGTCGCCAACTCCAAGTCATGTGTTGGATAGTTATGTTCATGAGTTTTCAATTGCCTTGAATCATACGATACCACTCTTTCGGTTTGTATTAACACAAAGCCCAAACTATAGAAACCGGTTCCAATTCTGACTAGTTTCCATTTTAAGCATCATTTTTGTCCTAATTGCATTTTAAATGATGTTTAACATGTTTTAATTATGGAAGACATGTTTGGGGAGTGGTATTAAGGTATTGGAAAGTTATAAGAATAATTGGAGGAGTTTGACTTTTTAGGACAATGGGGCCCTGGGACGAGTTCTGGTGGGCCTGAGAATGCAGGAATTTTTTGAAAAAATCTTATTTTTGGTTATAGACCAAACAGAATTTTTAGAAAGTCAAGGAAGCAATTTTGGAGCCATATCCACTTTCCAAATCAAAAACGGAGGTCAGGAGGGTACGTTAAGTGACTCAGGGGCATTTCGATCATTTCGCACCCCAATGAGGCATAAATATCTAGGAGGGGCTAAGATATTTCATTTTTACAGCTCCCTCTTTCTCTCTCTAACTCTCCCACTTCATCTCTCTCCCTGTCTCTACATTTTGGAGGTGCTAGGTTGTGATTTGGAAGTTCCCGAAGAAGGGTAAATTATTCCTCGGGCTAAGGGCTTCGGTTTGAACTGAACAAAAGTAACTTTTGGCAAGGTGAAAAGGGCTAAAAATTTGGAACTTAGCTTCCAAGCTTATAATTTGAGGTAGGGGTGTGAAATTCCTCTTTATTTTGATTCTCTCGGTCACATACTTGTGACATGAAATTTCATTTTGAGAATTTTGTGAAAACATGATCTTATTGCACATATATGGAATGTCTAACATGTTTTGGTTGAAATTTATGTATTGCATGTGTGTAGTTATTATCTATGAATGCAATATTACATTTTGGATTCATTTGAGGAGTTTTGTGAAATTTGATTTCAAATGTTGAAGTTATGCATGAAGAACATTTTCTTAAAAATGCATTGGTTGTGATTTCCATAAAATGGGTGATTTTCATTGTGACAAGCTTGAGGTGAAAGTGTGTGCTTAAACTTGCCATAGATTATGGATTTGGTGAGAATTGTGAAAATTATGAATTTTGTGCATTTATGTGATAAGTGTACATTATGTGAAAAGCGTATTTTTGGTGCATGTGTGAGAATTAATAATGGCCCTGAGCCCTAGGGTGCAAGACCCAAAACCTGGCATCCCAAGCGGATGTCACTTCCGTCGGGTTAGCAACTCGTAGAGTGTAAGCAGAGTTTGTGGTTTCAAAGACCCTTACTATGGAATTATGACAAGTAAAAGTCCTCAGTTCAATTGATTTCTGGATTATACGTGGTGTAAGTTTACTTGTGAGTTGTGACTTTATATAAATTGTCATATATTGAAATGGGAAGCATTACCCATGGTTTCTAAACCTGTATGTTTTAAGTATGAAAAGCATGGATACTTATCATGTAGTCATGTAGAGATTCATATGCATTTATGCAAGGCTGCTTGAGTTAAGGTAGAGTCGGGTGGATCATTCCTACTAGGCGTAGTTGTATGCTCACCCCCTCCCCCAAACTCTTTTCAGATAAAGCTCCCATGGAGGACGAGGCATAGAGCTCTAGAGCGAATTTTGAGCTTCTTTTTGGATTCCTTTTGGACATATAGATGTAGAAGTCCATGTCAGCTTGTGGCATGTCAACTATAGCTAGGAGTGTTGCATTTACATTTGGTTCACTGCTTGTTCACGAATTTCAAATGTAATTGCCACACTTGACACCTGTTAAACCTTTTGAGAGAGATATGTATAATGAACTCATAGATGTATAGCCTTTAGGATATGTATGTATAATCAATCCTTTTAGTCTTTTATGTATGGAAATATAGGATTGGCATTCAAAATGAGGATTATGTATTTTCTCAACCTTCCATGTATTATGAATTCCATTATATATGACCTTGTGGGAATCGAATGTATGATGGGTTTTTAAGCTTCCTTATGTATGAAATTGTGAGAATGAATGTTGGAGACTAGATTGTATTCTTTTATCATGCTATGCGCATTATAAATCATTTGTGGATGTTATTGTTTCAAAGATAATGTTTGTTTGGAGTGAAATTATGAAAATTATGGACTTTGCACCTATGAGCCTCAAATGTATGGATTTATATAGTTTTTGATCATGTTTAAAATTAAAAATGAGTGTATGATCATAGAGATTTTATATAGACTTATCAAAATCAAGTTTTGAGGCATTTTTAGACTTTCGATCGCCTAGTCTCTATAGCAGCCGACCGAAATTGAGAGATCGCAAATATTTGCAAATGGGGTACCTATTCTAGATAACTGAAGGAGGGTTTCAACTGACCGAAAACTCCCTTTTGGCCAGTTAAAGTTACCCTTCAGCCGACCTTTCAGAATTGGAAACCTGAAAGTCATCCGAACCGAGGTTTTAGTCGACCGAAGAGGTTCCAGCCGACCAAAACTTAGACAAAATTAGAACTGTTCAAACCTTAGAATATGAATGAGTATGATTAGATACATAGACCAATTTGGGTCCCATTAAGGTGAATAATAACGAGTATACCCATATGAAATGGCATACGTTTTGAAAACTTCTGCAATTGAATGGTTTTAAAGTGAGATTAGTGACGTGGATGATTAGCCTAATCACTCTTGGTTCTGGAAAGTGGAAATTGAGTACACCCCCGTTTCCCTCGCTTTTAACCGAGAGTCGAGAATTAGAGTGTGACACAAACCAAGTCGTGAAGTGTCACAATAGATTGTGTACCCCAGCCCACGTTCCAGAATGATTAAAATTAGAGTAGAAGTTAATCGACTCTTCAATTCCATGAAAGCATGCTCGCAAGCATCATTCCACACAAATTTCACTCCTTTTCGAGTAAACTTAGTTAATGGTACCGCCAACCTCGAAAAGTTATTTACAAATCTCTGATAGTACCCGACCAATACCAAGAAGCTACGTATTTCAAACACGCTCCTTGTTCTTTCCTAACTCATCATTGCCTCTATCTTGGATGGATCCACAAAAACTCCTCCTTTGGACACAACATGCCTGAAGAATTTTACCTCCGCTAGCCAAAACTCACACTTCTCGTATTTGGCATACAATTGGTTCTCTTTTAAAAGTTGTCATACTATCCTCAAGTGCCCCTCGTGATCCTCTTCCGAGGACGAGTACACTAGGATAACATCAACGAAGACAACTACGAACTTGTCCAAATACACATTGAAAACTCAATTCATCAAATCCATGAATGCTACCGGAACATTAGTCAAACCAAATGGCATCACCAAAAACTCGTAGTGTCCATATCATGTGTGAAAAGCAATCTTTTGAATGTCTACCTCCCTAACTCCCAACTAATAATAGCCCGATCTCAAGTCTATCTTTGAGAAATATTTGGAACCCTTTAGTTTATCGAACAATTCATATATCCTTGGCAAATGATACGTATTCTTGATCGTTGCCCGATTCAACTTCGGATAGTCAATACAAAGCTGCAATGACCCATACTTCTTCTTAGCAAAAAGAACCAGAGCTCCCTAAGGCAAAGTACTAAGACGTATAAATCCCTTGTCTAGTAGCTCTTATAATTGATCATTTAACTTTTTAACTTAGCCGGTGCCATTCGGTACGGTGCCATAGAAATGGGTGCGATACCTGGAGCAAGTTCTATAACAAACTCCACTTCCTGTTTCAGAGGCAACTCTGTCAAGTCCCCCGAAAATACATCCATAAACTCTCATACTACTTGACAAAGCTCTCTAAGTGTCACATCATCACCATCAACTAGTAAGCTTTCTAAGAAATACCCCAAGTCCTTTTTGATCACTAAGACTATGTAAAGAAGACAAATATAAATCGTCTCACTCTCCCACAAAGCAAACATTAACACCCTTTGGTGTGCATAGGGTCACTCTTCCCTGATAACAATCAATGTTGGCCTTGTAGGCTGATAAAACTGAGTCCAAGAATGACACTTCCAACCCCAAAGCACAAGCAATTGTATATAAAATGAATGAATATGATGCACCCGATTCCATTAAAACCCTAGTCCATAAGCTAGATACAAGGAATATACCTCGAACCACTAACTGTCCTGCCGAGGTCTCTGATGTTCAGACTATTGACTAGGAGCACTAGACGTGGCTCCTCTAGTCGATGCCCGCAAACTCTAAAGAGATGGCATTGTCTGTGGTGGTGGCAATGCCCTAAAGTCTGACTATGGAGTAGTAGGCTGTGTAGGATGCTGTTGTGAACCAACCTTACTCTAAGTACCCTTCTTTTGTGGACAATTCCAACTAATGTTCCCCATCTATTGACAATGGTAGCACTTCTTATCTGCCACTGTAGTTCTTTTCCTTGAGTGCACTCAGACCTATAGTGCTCAAGATTCTGACAATTAAAGCACACCACTCTAAACCGTGAAGATCCAGTGGGTATAGTCACAGATAGTGTCGATCAGGCTTGTTGTTGCCTTTATGAAAATGACCCACCATCTCTTTGCTTCTTCCTAGCACGATTGTCCAGAAGCGACCCCGTGCTCCTCACTTGGTTCCTTGCTTCCCTTTTCCCTTGATTGTCATTGTCGAGCTCCTCAGCTATCAATGCCCTCTCCACTACCACTGCATAGCTAGTCAAACCTAAGACTGTAACTCTATCCCTTATGAATGTTTGGAGACCTCTCACGAACTATTTGATCTGAAAATCTTTAGTTGGGATCATCTCTCACTCAAAATGAGCTAAGGATGTGAACTTGGTCTTGTATTCCATCACTGTCATCGAGCCTTGAGTTAACTCATAAAATTCCTACCTCTAATTGTCCTTCACCATCACCAGAAAGTACTTCTCAAATAAAAGCACTTGGAACATATCCTAATTCATCATCTCAATGTCATGGTAGCTCCCTATGAATTTCCACCAATGGTTGGGCTCACCCTTAAGATACTTGTCGCGCCCCAATTTCTGTTCTTCGAATACCAAAGGTGATCGGGCTTGTCACTCACTAAATCATCTCATCTATAACTAATGAACTCTTTATACTCTTAAATATTGCGAAAGCTTTACTCTATTCTTGCACATAGATGTTTACAACTCCACCATATCCAACCATAATGGGCCCTACACCAAATCATACACCATAGTGAGAATTCTATTTATCCACACTCTCATGAATCACTCACTTTCAGGACTCAACACTTGTGTGTTTGGAATCCAAAGCTGAGACTTATCCCATTGGATAGAGAATCCAAAAATACTCAATTTCAAAAACAAAACCACACTTAATTTTGACTTAAAATGAAGAAGTTATGCCCGATTGAAGTTTGGGACAATTTTCAGGATATGTTGTAAAAAGTGACTTCGATTCATTGAAGTGAAGAGTTCGATGCATCGAACCTTTGATGTATCGAAGTACTGAGTTTGATGCATCGAAGCTTCGATGCATCGAACAAGTATCGAACAAGTATTGTCCAAAAATAGCTCTCAGGACTTTTACATTCAAAAATCTCTGTAGGTTTTTCGATGCATCGAACTAGGGACTTCGATGCATTGAACTAGGGACTTTGATACATCAAATTGGATGCTTCGATGCATCGAACTGTCCAGAAGCTGAAACTTTGCAAATGGTCATTTTTGACCTTCTAGGCCATTTCTACCAACATAATTCATCCCAACAACCTCCAAATCATATAAGAAAGGAGTTTATATAATTCACAAGTTCTAAATCATGCTCATAATCAAATCATACACCAATATGAGTCATTCTCACTCATAAACACATTTTATTCAAAAATGAAACAATCCAACAACTATTTTAGACCATCAAATGAAACTAGATGCTATTAACACGCATTTCACCAAGTCCATTATTTTATCATATACAACGAGCCTAAAGTCCAAGCATACACACAGGTTACATTTGTCCAAAATATAACTACAAGTCAAAGAAAGGTCTCATGTCTACAAATGCGACACTTACATTAGGAGTTCATATACAAAAGGAGATACAAATGTAAAGGCAATGCTACAACCATAGTCAACATGCCACAAGCCGGCATGGACATTTATCTGCATCTCAAAAGATCAAAAATCTCAAAAAGGAACTCAACAAGGTCTATTGAGCTAATCATACTTCGTTCTCCATCGGTGCCTTATTTGAAAAAGTTTGTATAAAGGGGTGAGCACCACTGCAGCTCAGTAAAAATGATCCACCCATCCCCACTCCAACCCGTCAGCCATGCATGAATGCACATGAAATCACTACATGTCTACATGACAAGTATACATGCCTTTTTACCCATAAACAATCATGTTTTTCAAATCACGAGTGATGTTCCACATCTCAATGCATATACATATATTTATATACATATATATATCAAATTGGCAAGTCAAAATTCATATATATATATATATATAACTCACGCCATAAATTTTCAGAAATCAATTCAATGGGGACCACTTATCACACCACCTCCATAGTAAGGGTCTCTTCGACATCCAAACTCTGTTTACGCTTCTCAGTTTACTATTCTGACGGATGCGCCATCCGCTTGGCCAAGTCTTGGGTCTTTCACCCTAGGGGTCATCCCCTTATCTTAATTCTCAATATTGTCATACCCCAAAAACCTCGCTTTTCACATAGTGCACATAATCACATCAATGCACTCAACCAACACAATGCAATGCATTTTCCTTCTACTTCAAGATTGTCACAATGTCATCACACTCGCATCATGGAAATCATCATGCTTACGCATTTTAAAAGAAAAGTCTCATGCATAAATCTATAAACACCCACATTTTCATGGTTTCACTAAATGAACACATTTTTCTTCAAAAGCATTCATAGTCACATTTGCACATACACAACATATATAAGCCCTAACCAACATGTTAGGCATTTTTACATGCATAAAACACAGTGGTATACATATATACACAAATACATAACCTTAGGCTCAAGAAATCAAATCTATCTTTTATGTCACATAAAAGTGACCTATAAGATCAAAGTAAGAATGAGTCTACCACCCCTACCTCAAATCTTAGGCTTTGAATCCCTCTTTTGAAAATTTTAGCTACTCCAACTTTACAAAATGAAGGTTTTGATCGGTTCAAACTGATGCCCTTGACGCCCTCTACACACTTTCCTTCTTTGGGATCTTCCAAATCACACCTCAAGTGACCTATAATCTAGAGAGAAGGGAGAGAGATGAAGTGAGAGAGGTAGAGAGAGAGAGAGATCCATAAAATGAAATATCTCAGACCCTTTTTGATTTTTATCTCAACCCTAGGGACGCAAAATGACCATTTTACCCCCGGGCCACTTAATGTACCTTCCCGACCTCCATATTAATTCTCAAAAACTCTGTTGGTCTCGAAATCACTCCCTCAACACTCTAAACATTTCATTTAAGTCATTTCCTAAAGTAAATATTTTAAAGAATTTTTCAGATTTCCGGGCCCACTTAAGTCCCATCCCGGGCCCCAGTTTGACCAAAAAGTCAAACTTCTCCAAATCTTTTGAAAACCTACCAGAACCTTTAAAACACTTCCTAAACATGTTTTCCATATTCAAAACATGTTAAATATCATTTAAAATGCATTTAAAGTAATAAATGATGAAAATTTAAAAAATTGGCCAAATTTGGGCACGGTCTCTACAACCTCCCAACCTTATAGGAATCTCGTCCTTGAAATTAAAATGTACCTCAAGTGATGAACAACTCAGGATACTTTGAACGAACTTCTTCTTCTCGCTCCCATGTAGCCTCCTCCACCCCATGATACCTCCAAAGCACCTTAACCAATGAAATGATCTTGCCCCGAAGCACTTGCTCTCTAGTGTCCAAAATTTGAATCAATCTCTCCTCATATGGCTCGTCCTCCTCCACCTCAAGGTTTGCCCAATCAAGTACATGTGAAAGGTTCGGCTCATACTTCCTCAACATAGACACGTGGAAAGTATTGTGTACACTTGACAATTGTGGTGGCAATGCCAAGCGATAAGCAACTTCCTTTATCCGGTCCAAAATCTCAAATGGTCCTATAAATCATGGCGCTAGCTTGCCACTATGACGAAACCTCATCAATCCACTCTGTGGTGAGACCTTCAGAAAAATATGATCCCCCACCTCAAATGTCAATGGTTGCTGTCTCCTATCAATATAGCTTTTTTGATGACTCTGAGCCGTAAGCAATCTCTACCAAATTACCTTAATCTTTTCTGTAGTTTCCTGAACTAAATCTGGCCCCAAAGAAACTGTCTCTCCGACCTCAGTCCAACAAATAGGTGACCTACATGGTCTACCATACAAAGCCACAAGTGGAGTCATCTCAATGCTAGCCTGATAGCTATTATTGTATGCAAACTCCATAAAAAGAAGGTGATCCTCCCAACTACCCCAAAGATCAAGTACACACACTCGTATCATATCCTCCAAAACCAGTATAGTACGCTCAGACTAACCATCCGTCTGAGGATGAAAAGTCGTACTAAAATGAAGATCCATATCAAGTGCTGCCTGGAAACTCTGCCAAAACTGAGATCTAAATTGTGGGTCTCTATCTGAAATAATAAAAACTGGCACACCATGAATTCTAAGGATCTGGTCAATGTACATCCTATTGAGAGTATCCACATCATCGGTCACTCTAATGGGAATAAAGTGAGCTACTTTCGTGAACTGGTCAACGATAACCCAAACTGTGTCGTGACTCTTCCTCGACCTTGGAAGTCCCGTCACAAAGTCCACAGTGACATGCTCCCATTTCCACATAGCCACAGGCAATGGCTGCAACAACCCTGCTAGTCTTTGATGCTCGGCCTTCACCTATTAACAAGTGAAGCACCTCACCACAAACTGAGCTACATCCATTTTCACACCCTTCCATCAATACTGTCGGTGTAGGTTATGATACATCATGGTACCACCTGGATGTACTGCTAGTCTCAAGTTGTGAAACTCTTTTAGGATCTCATCCCAACAAACTAAGGAAACAAACATCTTCCCTCAAAATTTCATGCTTTCATCTGAATGAATTGTCTATCCTTCTACTACCTCGCCACATAAAATTCATGTACAAATAGCTTCAACCTCATTATCCTTCTTCTACTCTTCAATTACTCAACTCACTAAGGTTGGTTGAGCAATAAGAGTAAATAACATCGCCGGTCCATCATCCTCACAAAAATGTAATCCCTTTTCTGAGATATCTTCCATCATCTTCCATTCCCATATGGCTAAGTTTACTAAGCTACCATATGACTTTCTACTCAATGCATCCGATACCACATTGGCTTTTCCCCGGATGATATTGCAAGTCGAAGTCATAGTCTTCCATGTACTCCATCCACCTCCGTTGCCTCATATTCAAATCCTTTTGCGAGAAAAGGTATCTGAGATTTTTATGATCTGAGAATACTTTAAACTTCTCACCATACAAATAATATCTCCACATTTTAAGTACAAAGATCACCGCTTCCAATTCCAAGTCATGTGTCGGGTAATTCTGTTCATGTGTCTTCAACTACCTTGAACCATACGCCACTACTCATTTAGTTTGCATTAGTACAATCCCAAACCAAGTCGAAAAGTATCACAATAAATCGTATACCCTAACCCACGTTTTGGAATGATCAAAATTGGAGCTGAAGTCAACCGACTTTTCAATTCCAAGAATGCATGCTCGTAAGCATTATTCCACACAAACTTCACTCCCTTTCAGGTAAGCCTAGTCATTGGTGCTACTAACCTAAAAAAGTCCTTCACGAACCTCCTATAGTATCTGGCCAATCCCAAGAAACTATGTATCTCAAATATGCTCTTAGGTCTTTCCCAACTCATCACCGTTGTAATGACCCGAATTTATTTTGACCAGTTTCGGGTGAATTTTGGACCGGAATTAATTTTTTTCTAAATTAATTAATTCTGGAAGGACGAGAGAATACACATATATATATTATATAAATGGAATTTTATGTGTGTGTGTATGGAGAAAGTATGTTTATATTATGGGCTTTATGCAATTATGAAGAAATGTGGGTGCACATGCATGATTACAAGTATATGTGTAATGTATATACGTATAGGTGTATATGTGTTAGTGGATTCCCATGTGGTGTATTATGTATATATTATATATGTAAATAAAAGACATGTAGAGGAGAATGATTTGAAGACTTGTGGTGCACAAAAGATATGAGAAATAAAAGGGATAAGGAGGCTGATCACATGGTCGACTGGGAAAGAAAAGAAGAAGAAAGAAGAGAAGAAAGAAAGAAGAAATGAGAGAAAAAGAAGAGAGTTTCTAGAAAGAGAAAGAGAGAACTGCCGAGAGAGAGAAGGCTGGGTTTCATGGTGACTCTCGACTGGTACAGTGGCCACGTACAACGGTGCCAAAGGGGTTACTATGTGGGTTTTCCTGGTGGCTGGATCATGACCTCTCTCGTTGGTTCAGTTGATGGTGGGTTGAGCATGGGTGGAGCTCACGATTTGGACAGTGAATTTTGGAGCCGTTTTGGTATGGGAAGGTGACTGGAGAAGATGATTAGAGTGAGGTATGTGGTGCTCTTTCAGCCAGGCCTGTAGGTGGCGTTGCTCCAGTAGTGATTAGCGGCGGTTCGCGGCTCTAGAGAGGGAAAGGGAGGCTGACGGAGGTGTCCCTTTTATTCAGTGTTTCGGTCGATCGACAGAATGTTTTGGTCGGTCGATAGTTATGACTGGGTTCGGTTGAGGTGCTCGTAGTTGGGTTCGACTTTGAGGGCTGTTCCGGCTTGACATTGGCTGACTGTCATAGCTGATCGCATGGGTTTGTTTTTGGTTGGGCATGGCTGCTATAGCCGTGTGGAGTGGTACTTAGACCATGTTGGACCTATTTCGATGAACTCCGACAACGACTGAGGTTGGTTTCATGGTGGGTTACGGCTGGTGCATGGGGATACCGAAGGTGTGTGGTTCAGAATGGCGCCATTTGGTGCATGGTTGATGTAGCTAGTGGTTGGGTTTAAGGTTGGTTGTGCGTGATGGTGAACCACAGTGGTGTGGTGGCTGTTGGCTCGGCTAGGAGAGGCTCGGTTGTGTGGGTCTTCGACTACATGGAGGCAACCATGGTAGTTGGTGTTCCATAGATTGGGCCTCAAAATTTTGATTCAAAGAGGGCTTCCATTTGGCTGATTGTATCCATGGGGATGAGGGGTTATAACTTTGGGCTGCCCACTAGAATTGGGCAAAATTATTGGGCTACCAACTTACATATAAATGGGGCTTTGTGGAGTTGGATTTGGTTCCCAATGGATTTAAATTGGGGCAAGTATGGAAATTAAAAAGGGAATGAAGTGGCCCGGTGGATTGATCGTGTGGGCTTTGGCACAGGACTGGACTGAATAAGGAAATAGGCTGCCTGGCAGACGCGGATTCATTGGAGAGCGGGACTTAAAGCAAGTTGATTCTTGCCTCTATCTCCTACGTATATTTTACTTACGTTGGGTAATTTACATATGTTTTGAATTTGATCATATGTGGTATGTGTATATATATATACAGGTGCTTATATATATGTGTGTACAGGTGGATATTGTATATACGTGGGATGTGAGGGTATATATATGTGTGTATATATATATGTGTGTGGTTTTGGGGAGCGATGGCATGTTAAATTTAAATGCTTTCTTGCATTGTGATATGCATGTATGGTATAGATTAAAGTCTATGAAAAGTATGCTAAATAATACATGTTTAGCTATGTGTTGCCTTGAATGCATATGTGGCTTTTATGCATGGTGTTAATTATATATATGATTATATATTTGTGGTAGTAGTGGGAATGCATGCTATATATATGAATATGGTTTTGGCGAGCATTTGAAAAACATGATTATGATGTGCTAAGTGTTTTATATATCCTTAATACATATATGGTGACGGAATATATACGTGGTTATATATTGTGAATGAAAAGTATGCTAGTTACTTGTAGTAAATGTATGTCTTGAGTGGAAGCATGATTATATTTATGCTAGTATACATGCATATGTGACTATATGTAGGATGTGAAATACATATGTGTTTATATGTGGGAATGTGAATATGAGATGCATGCTATCTTTAGTTATATATATCGAATGTATGCATGGGTTATAACATGATAAAAATGTGCTAAGTTGAAGTTGTTAGCATATACGAGGTATTATGCGGGTTTTGAACATGTATGCGTTATATGTGTTGGAATGTGATGAGAAGTATGCTAAATACTTCTTTCTAGTATTCATAAGCATGGGTTGATGCATGAAAATATTATGCTATATATATATGCATCCATATTGCATATATGGGAGGAAAATGACACATACGTGGTTATATGTGGGTTTATGTAGAGAGAAATGCATGCTATATTTTCTTTTAACTAGCTTATGCATTGTGAGGCATGAACATTGAATGTTTGGTTGTTATATGTTCGAAATACATATATGGGGCCGTTGTGAGGAAACAAAAAAGTGTGTTTGAATCACCCAGAGTAGGTCATTACTCGGTCACGGTGTCGAAGTGGTCTCATCACCTGGTAGGATCGATGTTCTCGGTGGTGTATTTTGAAATGATCTCATCACCTGGTAGGACTGATGTTCTCGGTGGTGTATATTGAAGTACTCTCATCACTTGGTAGGACCGATGTTCTCAGTGGTGTACTCCAAAATTATCTCATCACTTAGTAGGACCGATGTTCTCAGTGGTGCATTCCAAAATTATCTCATCACCTGGTAGGACTGATGTTCTCGGTGATGTCAATTCCAAAATTGTGTGAAAAGTGTCTCGGTCACATGATTGGTTGAGAACCATGTCAGGGTATCGGGTTGAGTCCGAGAGAGAGACAAGTGTGTGAACTTGCTTACATTATCTATTGTGAAGCATGCTATGTGTTAAACGCATTCTTATATATGCGTTGCTTGTGACAGAACATGATATATGTTGGATATCTATTACTTTTGAGCATGTTATATAGTTTAAATGCATCTTCATTGCATTTGAGATTGCTACTTGTCGAGTAGGGGACGTGATGATTGATTTACATTATTTTATGTAAATAGACATATATGTTCTTTATACATATTGGTGCTGGATGTTTTCTGCTTTCAAGCATGTTGAAAATGATTTAAAAAAAAAATCCTGTGTAATTGGCTTTTATGTCTATATGTGCTAGAATTGCCATATGCATTGTTTGTTCATGCATGCTAGGAGGAGTATGGTCTTAAATATTGTGATATATTTAAGTGCATGTATATTTTTGGGAATATGTGAGGATCGACCTGCTGCAGCGGTGATAGTATGGTTTAACATACCTTGTTGGGCCTTTGAGCTCACCCCCTCCCAGGTTTTACAGGTATTGCTAATTGCAGAGTTAGTTAGGGGACTGACAGCACCGGTTGCAGAGGTAGTGTCTAGATTCCTTAGAATCTGATGTATGTCTAGGATGTTGGATAGATTTTCTTTACATTTGGATTAAATGTAACTGGACATTTATGTTGGGTAATTTATCCCAGTTGTACATTTCATTGGATGTATGTATATGAGACGGACATTCAGGGACTTAATATTATTTTTGATTGTATCATGTATGTTGTAGAAATGCTGGGGGGACACATGCCTAGAAGTGTCCATTTTGATTTTTAGATGTGAATGTTGGGGGGACACGTGCCCATAAGTGTCAATTTGAATTTAAAATAGGAATGACATCAGAATCTGATTTATTAGAATGGGTCATGCCCAATTTTTGTGAAAATAATAAGAAATTGAGATTGTATGATCAGGTGGTGGTTATATCGTGAGGGTGATCTCACGGAGTCGCACCTCGGTTTCTGGGAACTCGGGAATCGGGGCGTGACGTAAAAAGGGTCCATTGGGACTAATGGACGGGTTAACCTCTGGTTTCCCGAGAGTCAGGGAACCGGGGCATTACAACTGCCTTTACCTTGGATGGATCTATATAAACTCCTCCTTCGGATACAACATACCCAAGGAATTTCATCTCCGCTAGCCAAAAGTCACACTTCTTGTACTTGGCATACAATTGATGTTCTCTTAGAAGTTGTAATACGATCTTCAAGTGACCCTCGTGCTCCTCTTTCGAAGATGAGTACACTAGGATGTCATCAACAAATACCACTACAAACTTGTCCAAGTAGGCATTGAATACTCAATTCATTAAGTCCATGAATGCTGTCGGTGCATTCGTCAAATCAAACAGCATCACCAAAAACTCATAGTGTCTTTATCGTGTGCGAAAAGTGGTTTTCTGAATGTCCGCATCTTTAATTCCCAATTGGTAGTAACATGATCTCAAGTCTATCTTTGAGAAATATCTCAAACCCTTGAGTCGATCGAACAAGTCATCTATCCTTGGCAAATGATACTTATTCTTGATCATTGCCTGATTCAACTTCTGATAGTCAATGCAAAGCCGCAAAGACCCGTCCTTCTTCTTAGCAAAAAGAACCGGAGCTCCCCAAGGTGAAGTACTAGGACGTACAAATCCCTTGTCTAGTACCTCTTGTAATTGGTCCTTTAGCTCTTTTAACTCCACTGGTGCCATTTGGTATGGTGCCATTGAAATGGGTGAAGTACCTGGAGCAAGATCTATCACAAACTCCACTTTCCATTTCAGAGGCAATTGTGTTAAGTTCCCCAGAAATACATTTATAAACTCACACACTACACGAGAAAGCTCTCTAAGTGTCTCATCATCACCATCAACTAGTAGGCTCACAAAAAAATGTCCAAGCCCTCTCCGATCACTCGAACCATGCAAAGACGACAAGTAGAAGTCATCCCGTTCCCCCACAAAACATATACTAACACCAGAGAGTGTATACAAGGTCACTCTTCCCCTATAACAATCAATATTGGCTTTGTAGGTCGATAGCCAATCAATACCCAAAATCACATCAAAGACATATCGAGAAGGATGAAATCAAACACTAATCGATGTCCCGATATCTCGATCTCACAAGATCAGCATACTCTACTCAAAGTCACTCTACCACCAACTAGCGTATCAATGGATAGAACCGAGTCCAAAGATAACACCACCAACCCCAAAGCACATGCAAATGCACATGAAATGAATGAATGTGATGCACCCGAGTCCACTAAAACCCTAGCCCAAGAACTAGATACAAAAAATATACCTCGGACCACTAACGATCCTGTCAAGGTTTCTGCTGAGACAAGAGTAAAGGCACGACCCTGTGCCCTCTGGCCCTGCTATCCTGCACCCTGATATCCAAACTACTAACTAGGAGCACTAGATGTAGCTCCTCTAGCTAGTGCCCGTGAACTCTGAACTGAAGGCACCATCTGTGGTGATAGCAATGCCCTATAACCTAACTGTGAAGTAGCAAGCTGTGTAGGACGCTGCTGAGTACTAACTCCACCCTGTGTACCTTTTTTCTGTTGGCAATCCTAACTAATGTGCCCCATCTACTAACAATGAAAGCACCTCTTACCTGTCTCAACAGTGGCCTGTCCCTGTGTGCTCTTAGCCATTTTGTGTCCCGACTTCTGACAGTTGAAGCAAACCACTCTAGATTGGACAGATCTAGTAGGTATAGGCACAGATGCTATCGATTGGCTCTATTGTCCTTGTGAGAACGAGCCACCATCCCTTCACCTCTTTCTAGCATGATTGTTTGGTTCTTTGCTTCCCATATCCTTTGGTTGTCATTGCCGAGCTTATAGGCTACCAAAGTTTTATCCACCACCACAGCATAGTTGGTCAAGCCCAAAATTCCAACTCTATCTCGCAAATAGGGTCGGAGACCTCTTATGAATTGCTTGATCTTTAACTCTTCTGTTGTAATCATCTCTTTTGTAAATCGAGCCAAAGACATGAACTTTTTCTCGTACTCCAATACATTCATCGTACCCTGAGTTAAGTTGAAGAACTCTCTCCTCATACTGTCTTTCACCGTTACCAGGAATTATTTCTCAAGGAAAAGTACTTGAAACATATCCCAATCCATCGCCTCGATGTCTGGTAGTCTCCAATGAATTTCCACCAACGACTGGCCTCATCTATAAGATAATGAGTGGCCACTTTCACCCTTAAGTCCCCATCTATTTCAAGCATGGTAAGGAGCTTGACAATATGATCTAACCAATTCTCTACCACCAATGGATCGGATCCCCCCAAATAGGTTGGCGGATTGTGCTTCTTGAAATGCCCCAATGCCGTTATCATTCAGCTAGGAGGAGCTGCTCTTGGCGGAGCTTGTGTCTCCTCTTGAGTTTCCCTTTGAGCTTCCCTTGCAATTTGCCGCATGGTAGTGACCATGTCGCGTATAAATTGCCCTCCATCTGTGGGAGCTGCTGGTGGTACTTCCCCATGAGCTCTACGTGGTGGCATCCTTCTATATACATGACAAGAAGACACTTAGAACTTCAAGCATGAATGTATGTCCAATTCACTTCAAGCACAATCAAAATACCTATATACTTCAAGGTAGTATGTTATATCTAACAAATAGGCACATAAAAAAAATTCAAGTAATATACACCTAGCCTTAGCTCACACTCAAGACCTCAAGTCTAGGATCCTAATTTCGAAGTTATGATCCTATAAATCATCAGCTCCATTCAATTTGAAATGTAGTCCAACCATTTCCTGTCGTCCTAAGGTATTTTGACCTAGGGCCTTGATACCAAATTGTTAGTATCAGATACTTGATCTAACCCTCTCAAACTTACACGTGATATAACCATTCCCCATCGTCCCAAGATGTTCCAACCTATAGCTCTGATACCAAGTTGTCACGTCCCGATTTTCGTTCCCCAAAAACCAAGGGTGACCAGGCTTGTCACTAACTAAATCATCTCATCTATAACTAATGAACTCTTTATACTCTTAAATACTACAGAAGCTTTACTCTATTCTTGCACATAGATGTGTACAACTCCACCTTATCCAACCATAATTGGCCCTACACCAAATCATACACCTTAATGGAAATTCTATTTATCCACACTCTCATGAATCACTCACTTTCAGTACTTAACACTTTTTTGTTTACAATCCAAAGTTGAGACTTATCCCATTGGATAGAGAATCCATAAATACTCAATTTCAAAAGAAACTACACTCAATTTCAACTTAAAACGAAGAAGTTATGCCCGATTGAAGTTTTGGACAATTTTCAGGGTATGTTGTACAAAGTGACTTCGATCCATCGAAGTGAAGAGTTCAATGCATCGAACAAGTATCATCCAAAAATAGCTCTCGGGACTTTTACATTCAAAAATCTCTATAGGTTTTTCGATGCATCAAACTAGGGACTTCGATGCATCGAACTGGATGCTTCGATGCATCGAACTGCCCAGAAGCTAAAACTTTGCAAATGTTCAATTTTGACCTTCTATGTCACACCCCGTAACCCAGACTGTCGGGACTCCCCCGAACCGACCCCGAATCCCGAGTGTGAACCCGTTCACTCAACCCTGTGAACAATCTCAATTACACTCATGCATTAATATCAAGGTTTGATACCATGCTATAACGCCCCGATTTCTGACTATCGAAGAACCGGAGGTTAAACTATCTATCTAGCCCCATAGACCCTCATTACCCTCATTCACTAAGGAATCTTAACTCAATTCTTGCATATAAATGCATACAACTCCATCTTAACCAACCCCCATGGGCCCTATATCGAATCACACACCTTAGTGGAAATTTATTTGTCTGCACTTTTAAGAATCACTCACTTTCAAGCCTCAAAACTTATAGTATTTGGAATTTGAAACTAAGGCCTACACCATTGGATATAGAATCCAAAAATACTCAATTTTAAAAAAAACCACGCTCAGTTTCGATCTAAAATAAAGAAATTACGTCGAAATGAAGTTTTGGAAAATGCTATGAATAGTAATTTCGATTGATCGAAAATGGGATTTCGATTGATCGAAATAAATCTCAATTGTGCGAAGATTTCACTCTCTCGGGACCTCAGACCTGCAATATTTCAATTGATTGAAATGGGGGTTTCGATTGATCGAAATTCCTCCTGTCTGGACCCTAAAAATCATCACCCCTTCACTTGTTGACAAGTGAGGCACCTCACCACAAACCGTGCGACGTCCTTTTTCATGCCCTTCCACCAATACTGTCTTCGAAGGTTGTGGTACATCTTGGTACCACCGGGATGTACTACAAGTCTGGAGCTATGAAATTCCCTCAGAACCTCATCCCTACAAGCCAATGGAACAACCATTCTACCTCTAAACCTCAGACCTCCATCTAAATAGATAACCCAATCCTCCACTACTTCGCCACCCGTAATCCAAGTGTGAATGCTTTCTAACTCTGTAACATGCCTATGCTCCTCAACCACCCTACTCACTAGAGTTGATTGCGCTATGAGTGTGAACAAAGTGGCCTGTCCATCACTCTCACTAAAGCATAATCCCATTTCTGAGATGTCTTCCATCATCTTCCATTCACGAATGGCAATGCTAGCCAAAGTGCCATGTGATTTCCTACTCAATGTATTGGTAACCACATTAGCCTTCCCTGGGTGATACTGAAGATCAAAGTTGTAGTCTTCCATGTATTCAACCCATCTCCTCTATCTCATATTCAAGTCATTTTGTGTAAAAAGGTACTTCAAACTCTTATGATCGGAGAAAAGCTCAAACTTCTCTCTGTAGAGATAATGCCTCCACGTTTTCAAAGCAAAAATTACCACCGCCAACCCCAAGTCATAAGTCGGGTAATTTTGCTCGTGGATCTTCAACTGTTGGGAACCATATGCAACAACCTTCTCGGTCTATATCAACACACATCCCAAACCATCTCGTGAAGCGTCACAGTAGATGACATAACCCAAACCACGCTCGGAAATAATCAAGATCAGAGCACTAGTCAATCTACGCTTCAATTCTATAAAGGAATGCTCGCAAGTCTCGTTCCACTCAAACTTAACTCCTTTACGAGTAAGCTTGGTCATTGGCACTGCTAACTTCGAAAAGTCTTTCACGAAACGCTGGTAATATCCTACCAATCCCAAGAAGCTACGTATCTCAAATATGTTCTTAGGCCTCTCCCAATCCATTACCACTTCAATCTTAGAAGGGTCTACCGATATTCCTCCTTTCGACACCACGTGTCCTAGGAACTTTACCTCCGTTAGCCAAAATTCACATTTTTTGAACTTGGCATACAAACGGTGCTCTCTCAATGTCTATAACACTGTCCTCAAATGGATCTCATACTCTTCCATAGAAGAAGAATACATAAGAATGTCGTCCACAAAGACCACCACAAACATATCCAAGTACACCCTGAATATCTAGTTCATCAAATCCATGAACACTGCTGGTGCGTTCTTCAATCCAAATGGCATCACTAGAAACTCATAGTGGCCATATCTAGTCCAAAAAGCTATCTTCGGAACGTCCCCTTCCTTTACCCTCAACTGGTAATACCCCGATCTCAAGTCGATCTTCGAAAAATAAGTCGAACCCTTAAGTTGATCAAACAAGTCATCTATCCTTGGCAAAGGATACTTGTTCTTAATCGTTGCTTGGTTTAACTTACGGTAGTCTATGCATAACTGTAAAGATCCGTCCTTCTTTTTAGCAAATAGGACCGGAGCTCCCTAAGGCAATGTACTAGGTTGTACAAATCCCTTATCCAATAACTCTTGCAATTGATCTTTCAACTCTATCAATTCTACTGGTGCCATCCGGTACGGTGCCATAGAGATAGGCGCGGTACCAGGAGCAAGATCAATGCTAAACACAACATCTCTCATCGGAGGCAACTCTGTCAAGTTCTCCAGAAACACATCCACAAACACTTTAACCACCAGTGGAAATCCTCCACTAGTCACAATCCCATCCTCCTCAACTAATAAGCTAGCTAGGAAATATCCAACCCCGTCCCTCACACAGGAAACAAGCAGAGACGGAACGTAGAAATCATCCCGCTCTCCCACAAAATAAAAACAATCACTCTCAGGTGTGCACACTGTCACTCTCCTACAGAGACAATCAATCATGGCTCTAAATGTAGATAACCAGTCCATACCTAGAATGACATTGAAAGTGGTCATGTCTAGCAACACAAAGTCGAATACCAATCGACGCCCCGCAACCTCGATCTCGCAAGACTGACACACTCTATCCAGGGTAACCTTACCCCCAACCGGTGTATCGATGGACAATGGTGACTCCAGTGATGACACCCTTAGCCCTAAGGCACAAGCAAATGTAATAGATATGAATGAATGGGATGCACCTGAATCTATTAACACCCTAGCCCACGAGCTAGAAACCAGGAAAATACCTCTGACCACTGATGGTCCCGGTACATCCTCTGCTGGAGTAAGTGTGAACACACGACCCCGTGACTGTTGACTAGATTAGGCGTGGAACCTCTCGCTACCTGAGATCCTTGTACAAAATGCGTTGAATGATGTGGCGGTAATGTCCTGAAACCAGACTGTACCGTAGCTGTCTGCCCAGCCCTCTACTAAGTCCCCATACCACTCGGTGTACTTTGTCTCTGTGGATAGTTGGCCCTAACATGGCCGGGTTGTTTGCAATGAAAACATACCCGTTCCCCCACTGAAGCCACAGGCACTGATGCCACTATTTGCCTCTGAGGGCACTCAGAACGAAAATGGCCAAACTGCTGGCAATGATAGCACACAACTGTGGATCGTGCAGATCCAGTAGGTAAGGACAATGAAGGTACTGGGCGAGTCTGCTGCTGCCCCTATGAACCTGATCTGCCTTCCCTATTTCTTTTCCTCCTCTGACCACCCGAAGAGGTACCCGTACCCTTTGCTTGCTGTCTAGAGTCCCACAACCTCTGAGTGTCTCTGTTATCCTCCTCAGCCACCAAGGCTCTGTCAACCACTTCACTGTAGGTCCTCAAACCCAAGATGGACACCCTCTTTCTAATAAAGGTTTTTAGTCCTTTCACAAACTTTTTCACCTTTAGCTCCTCATTAGCTACCATCTGTGGGGCAAAGTGAGCCAAAGATGTAAATTTGGTCTCGTACCCCATCATATCCAAGTCCCCTTAGACTAAGTCTATGAACTCTTGCCTCATTCGGTCCTTCACCGAAGCCAGAAAGAACTTATCAAAAAACAACCCCTTAAAGGTCTCCTAGTCCATAGTCTCAGTGTTGTGGACATTCCCGATGAATTGCCACCACCGATCCATTTCTCCTTGTAAGTGAAGCGCTGCTACTCCCACTTTCAAATCCCCATCGATTGCAAGAGCAACCATGAGTTTGTGAGTTTGGTCAATCCAACTCTCAGCCACAAGTGGATCACGCGCGCCATCAAAAGTAGGTGGCTTAAATTTCACATATTCCTTCATTGCCACCATTTGGCGACTCAAGGCAACCCTAGGTAATGCCTGAACCTCCTCTTCTCTGGCTTCCCTAGCCATTCTTCTCATAGTATCAGCCATGTCATGCATAAATTGCGTTCCATCAGTTGGCTCCTGAGGAGCATCAGCGCCAATGTCTCGCGCTCTTCTTTGAGGCATTTCTTTCTATATGTACAACAAGAAAAATTTTAAGTCTAACAAATTTACACATCCTACACATATCCATCATGCTTACACATGCCAAGTCAATTTAGTCCACATAGGTATTTTATGAAAATGTAAGCATACACCATGTTCCACATAAGCAATTTACAACCACAAGTCAAAACCCTCATGTTCTGATTCTTAACCTCAAGTGATCACTAAATCAAGTCTCACCCTTCATCCCTAGGTATCCCAACCTAGAGCTTTGATACCATCCTGTCAGGCCCCGTAACCCAGACCGACCCTGAATCTCGAGTGTGAACCCGTTCACTCAACCCTGTGAACAATCTCAATTACACTCATGCATTAATATCAAGGTTTGATACCATGCTATAACGCCCCGATTTCTGACTCTCGAAGAACCGAAGGTTAAACTGTCTATCTAGCCCCATAGACCCTCATTACCCTCATTCACCGTGGAATCTTAACTCAATTCTTGCATATAAATGCATACAACTCCATCTTAACCAACCCCCATGGGCCCTATATCGAATCACACACCTTAGTGGAAATTTATTTGTCCGCACTTTCAAGAATCACTCACTTTCAAGCCTCAAAACTTACAGTATTTGGAATCTGAAACTGAGGCCTACACCATTGGATATAGAATCCAAAAATACTTAATTTCAAAAAAAATCGCACTCAATTCCAATCTAAAACAAAGAAATTACGTCAAAATGAAGTTTTGGAAAATGCTGTGAATAGTAATTTCGATTGATCGAAAATGGGATTTCGATTGATCGAAATAAATCTCGATTGCGCGAAGATTTCACCCTCTCGGGACCTCAGACCTGCAATATTTTGATTGATCGAAATGGGGGTTTCGATTGATCAAAATTCCTCCTGTCTGGACCCTAAAAATCATTATAAATCATCACTCCTTCGCCCGATCGAAATAGGGGTTTTGATTGTGCGAAATAGGCATTTCGCACGATTGAAATGCTCCCCACGGGACCTCCAACAACCCTATACATGGTTCATTTGGAGCCCAATCCACCTTCTATCATCCTAGAACTCCTCATACATGATCCATAACATAAATGAAAGGTTCCAACATCAATCTCACACTCAAGATCACATTCATAATTGAATTATACATCAAAATGAATCATTATCCTCCACAACCACAATTCATTCACAATGAAAACATTATCAAATGAACTAAGTGCCACCATGGCCATTACATAAACTAAACCATTGTCTTTCCACACCCAACAAGTTTATAATCTAATACATACATCAAAAGTACATATATCCAAAGTACAACCACAACTAAAAAGGAAGTCACATGCCACAAGCCGGCATAGATAGCCACAAAATGTCCAACATCCAAAAACTAGCATAAACACACTAGAGCTCCACTTGGACACTCAGGTCTCATCCGTCATCGGTGCCTTATCTGTAAAAGAGTTTATAATAAAGGGGTGAGTACCACTGCGGCTCAGTAGAGATACCCCAACCCTCCTAAGTGTCGACTCGACACTGACCTACATGGAATGGATACGAATGCACTACATGCCACGTCCACAATCTCACAAACTAATCAACAAATGCAATTAAAGAGGATTGCATATTTCATGAATCATGTACAACATGTTCAAACATAAAAGCATTAAAGGGAGTAAATGCTCTCTCTCTCGGTCCTCATCCGATACCCTACATGATTGGCCCGTTCCGAGGATCATGTAACCTTGGACACCTCCGATAACCATCCAATGACTGGGACAACTCCGAAAGGTCATTCTACCATAGCAATGTATAGGATTGCCATAGAGTGAGGGGACAACTCCGAGGCTCACAAATCTTGGACATTCTCCGAGAACCATCCTATGACCGGGACAACTCCGAGAGGTCATTAGTATTGGACATACTCCGATCCTAGGCATTAAGCCTTAGTATGGCAGGTCCACTCCAAGGGCCATACATAGTGGATAATTTTACCACATTTCACAATACGGTTGGACCACTCCGAAGCCCCGTGTACCTCATTTGCGTCATTTTTCCCGCAACTTCCCACATGTGCAATATGAATGCATAAACACATGACATTTTATTTTCATACTCAACTCATGCTCATTGATACTAAAAAGAAGTAACAAGCATATTTCCCATAACCACATACCACATATAGCACATATATGTATAACACATGCATATATCATCTCATATGCATACAACTTCAAAATTAGCATATTTTAATCATGTTACACTCAATGCATAATTTTAGCACATAGAACTAACATGCATTCAACAACCACATTCTCACATATAATCACATATATGACACTTGGTACACATTTTTCCACATATACACCAAATCGAGCACATAATGCCTATGTATCAATTTCTTACACTCACATACTTCAAACCCACATACTACCACCAACACAATGGACACAATTGTGAAAAGATAGGACTCTAGAGAAGGAGAAAACACAACTTCCACACCTCTCACCATCCTAAAGCATGTGAAACATAACCTACACCTCTCTTCTTCACCCGAAACCCTAGAATCGACAATTAGAAGAGAAGAAGAACCCCTACCTCAAAAATGAAGACCTCCCAAGCACTTCACCAAAATTTTAGCAATGTCTATCTTGTCGAACCACAACTTTGATCGGTTCAAAGGGAAGCCCTAGCCGTCCCCTACGTATCTCCCTCATTCGGCAAGCCTTGAATCCAAGCCGAACGGGTCCAAAATGTTGAGAGAAGGGAGAGCTATGAAGATGGAGGCTTTTAGAGAAATAAATAGGCATGAGATATGGCTGAATATCTCTGCCACTAATATTTAAAATATCTAGGGCTTGGAAAAAGACCAAAATGCCCCCGGCCACTTAACGTACCCTCCGTGCCTCCGTTTTCAATTCCGAAAAATCCTACAGTCTTGCAATCACTTCCTTAACTCTCTAAACATTTCATCTAAGCAATTCTCAAAAATAAATATTTTTGGGAATTTTCTGGATTACCGGGCCCACTTAAGTTGCATCCCGGGCCCTGGTTTGACCAAAAAGTCAAACTTCTTCAAATCTCCCGAAAACTTTCTAAAACCCTTAAAACACTTTTCAAACATGTTTTCCACACTCAAAACATGCTATTCACCACTCAAAATGCATTTATGACAATTATAGTGCAAAGATGCAAAACCGGCCAAAATTAGTCACGGTCTCTACATTCTAGGCCATTTCTACCAAAATAATTCATCCCAACAACCTCCAAATCATATAAGAAATGAGTTTATATAATTAACAAGTTCTAAATCATGCTCATAATCAAATCATACACCAATCTGAGTCATTCTCACTCATAAACACATTTTATCCAAAAATGAAACAATTCAATAACTATTTTAGTCCATCAAATGAAACTAGATACTATTAACAAGCATTTCATAACCAAGTCCATTGTTTTATCATATACAATGGGCCCATAGTCCAAGCATAAACACAAGTTACATTTGTCCAAAATATAACAACTCAAAGAAAGGTCTCATGTTTACAAATGAGGCACTTACATTAGGGGTTCATATACAAAAGGAGATACAAATGTAAAGGCAATACTACAACCATAGTCAACATGCCACAAGCCAGCATGGACATTTATATACATCTCAAAAGATCAAAAATCTCAAAAAGAAACTCAACAAAGTCCATTGAGCTAATCATGGTTCATCCTTCATCAGTGCCTTATCTAAACAAGTTTGTATAAAGGGGTGAGCACCATTGCAGCTCAGTAGAAATGATCCACCCATCCCCATTCCAACCCGTCAGCCATGCATGAATGCAAATGAAATCACTACATGTCTACATGACAAGTATACATGCCTTTTTACCCATAAACAATCACGTTTTTCAAATCATGAGTGATGTTCCACATCTCAATGCATATACATATATATATCAAATTGGCAAGTCACAATTCATATATATATATATATATATATATATATAGATAACTCACGACACAAATTTTTAGAAATCAATTCAATGGGGACCACTTATCACACCACCTCTATAGTAAGGGTCTCTTCAGCATCCAAACTCTGCTTACGCTTCTCGGTTTACTATTTCGATGGATGCACCATTCACTTGGCCAAGTCTTGGGTCTTTCACCTTAGGGGTCATCCCCTTATCTTAATTTTCAATATTGTCATGCCCCAAAAATCTCGCTTTTCACATAGTGCACATAATCACATCAATGCACTCAACCAACACAATGCAATGCATTTTATCAAATCAATGCATTTTCCTTCTACTTCAAGATTGTCACAATGTCATCACACTCACATCATGAAAATCATTATGCTTATGCATTTTACAAGAAAAGTCATATCTTTCATGCATAAATCTATAAACATCCACATTTTCATGGTTTCACCAAATGAACACATTTTTCTTCAAAAGCATTCATAGTCACATTTGCACATACACAACATATATTGTAACGCCCGATCCCCTGACTCCCAAAAAATTGGAGGTTAACCTGTCCATTAGTCCCAATGGACCCTTTTTACCCTTTCATTACCATGGAAGCCTAGTCACATACATACACATGTGTATATATATACACATATACAACTCAACATCAACTACTCCTAACGGGCCTCAACCATACAACCCTTCAAATTGGTTCTTTCCCACAACTATGGATATGAAACTCCTTGTAAGTTTCAAATCATGGCCTAAAATTAGAACCATTAAAAAGAGGGTTCAAAAAGAATCAATTTCAAAAAAAAAATTACTTGATTCGGGTTTGAAACAATCAAGTTATGCCTAATTCAAAATTCTGTCTTACCCTTCCAGAAATGCCCAAAAACATACAGTCGACTTTCTTTCCCTCCCAGAAGGTAAAAATTAATTAATTCCAAAAAATGATATTTCAAGAGTAGTAAAATAGTCTTCTATCCCAATAAGGAAAGTCGACTATCTTTCCCTCCCAAAAAGTGTAAAATGCTGATTTTCAGAAAAAGAGATTTCTAAAGCAGCAAGATAGTGTTCTGTCCCAAAAAGGAAAGTCGACTATCTTGCCTTCCCAGAAAGCTCTAAAAGTTACCGAAAAAAAAAGTTGACTTTCTTCACCTGGGAACCTCCTTTTAGTCTCTTTTGTCTCCAAACTAGCTCTAAACCCATACATAAACATATCCAAACATCCACAATTACAGTCTCATCATGCAAATCATACTTCAAGCATAATTATTGAAAAAAACACAATCAAATTCCTTCCCTTCAAACCACATATCCATTCCATTTCATTCCCAACTCATTTACTTGAGAAAAGTCCATACATAAAGTTATGACATAAGAATAGATCACAACTTTACATTCTATAAATTAAGTTTGGTCCAAGAATAAACCACAATACATATAGAGATTCCAAGTTTATAGTCATTACAAGGATTTTACGCATAGGATTCAAAAATACTAAAAAATCCAACCATGACTACAAATTCATAATCAATATGCCACAGGTCGGCACGGATAACCAAATATACAATATCCAAAATATATCAAAAATGCTACCAAAGTCCTGCTTGGACATTCAAGTCCCATCAATCATCGGTGCCTTATCTGTAAAAGAGTTTAGAATAAAGGGGTAAGCACCACTGCGGCTCAGTAGAGATACCCCAACCCACCTAAATGCCGACCCGACACAACCTACATGAATATATGTCACTACATTACATGTATCATCCAACATATACCATGTTCATTCACAAGTAATGCATATATATAAGAATGCATTAAATATAAATCATACTTCATAATTTAAAAATGAAAGCAATATCACCCACTTGTCCTTCTCTCACAGACTCAACCTGATACTCTAACACGATTTTTGACCAACCATGTGACCGAGATACTTCCCACACAATCTCAACACCGCCACTGAGTAAGTCATATAATCCAAGGTGATTAGGTGGCTTCAGGATTCCTCACCGAGTAATTCACATACTCTAAGGTGATTGGATAGTCTCTGAATATATTACCAAGTAAGTCACATACTCCAAGGTGATTAGATAGCTTCAGAATTCCTCCCTGAGTAAATCACATACTCTAATGTGATCAAATATCCCGGAATACATCACTGAGTAAGTCACATACTCCGAGGTGGTTAGATAGTTTCAAGATCAACTTCAAGCATTTATTACTCCAACTGAACAAGTTACTCTACCACTTTTTCCGCTTCCCTCACAACGGCCCTATATATGCACTTCAAGCATATAGAATTCTAGCATATAAGATTTATGTCTCATAATGCATAAGCTAGTTATAAAAATGCGTAGTATGCATTTCATTATCACCAATCCATACATATATTTTCCTATATATGCAAAGCCTAGCATAAGTCACATATGTTCTCAAAATCCACATGTACACATACTTGTCAAGCTTCACCAATGCATACATTTTCTACATAAAGAAGGCATGCATTTTACTCATACAACATCACATAACACAAATATGTCCATTTAACACATCTTCACATATGTGCACCAAAAACCTAGCATATAAGCATACATGCTAACATCTCTCACTCATTCACCCATTGTACTATGTATACTACCACATACATATCTATTGCACAATAGAGATTAAAGAGAGTAAAAAAATACCACCTCCCACCCCTCTTATCACTCTAAACCATGCAATACACACACTTAGCTCTCACCACTTCACCCAAACCCTAGAATCAACAAGTAAATGAGAAGGAGAACCCCTACCTCAAAATCCAAGCTTAGAAGTGGAAGACCCAAACTTCACCAAGCTTCAAACTCCACCAATGGTAACTTTCCACTGATCAAAACGAAGAGGAGAGTGAGGGGAACAACTTTTGTTCTTGACTTTACCCTCAAATCTCACTTCTTGGCCCTCAAAAGTTAGAGAGAATCAGAAGGAGAGAACTTGTAGAGAGAGAGAGAGAGCCAAATGTAGAGAGAGAGAGGAGCCTAAAAATCTAATTTTTCCTCTCTTTTTCCATCTATATATCTATATAATACATATATTTGCCCATTTGCAACTAAACCCTCCATCATTCCCTTATTTGCTCCTTATTATGAGCCTTTTGTGCTTATTCTCACACTAGCATTTCCTCATTTTTCAAAACTTTACTTATACCCTTAAACTTACATCCATACCCCTACGCCACTCTCTAGTGTCCGTAGTTACCTCCCGGGGCATCCGAATCCATTCTGATCCCACACCCGTAACCGAAAACATAGCAAGAATTATTTAAATCCACTAAACATGTTATTAAGCGACTAATCATGCTTAAAAGTCACCGACCCGTAATTATAATTCAAAAAAAAATTTGGGTCGTCACATATATAAGCCCTAACCAATATGTTAGACATTTTTACATGCATAAATCACAATGGTATACATATATACACATATACATAACCTTAGGCTCAAGAAATCAAATATATCTTTCATGTTACATAAAAGTGACCTATAAGATCAAAGTAAGAATGAGTCTACCACCCCTACCTTGAATCTTAGGGTTTGAATCCCTCTTTTGAAAAGTCCAGCTATCCCAACTTTATAAAATGAAGGTTTTGATCAGTTCAAACCGATGCCCTTGACGCCCTCTGCACACTTTCCTTCTTCGGGATCTTTCAAATCACACCTCAAGTGACCTATAATCTAGAGAGAAGGGAGAGAGATGAAGTGAGAGAGGTAGAAAGAGAGAGAGATCTATAAAATGAAATATCTCAAACCCTTTTTGATTTTTATCTCAACCCTAGGGGCACGAAATGACCATTTTACCCCCGGGCTACTTAATGTACCTTCCTGACCTCTGAATTAATTCTCAAAAACTCCGTTGGTCTTGAAATAAATTCCTTAACACTCTAAACATTTCATTTAAGCCATTCCCCAAAATAAATATTTTTGAGAATTTTCTGAATTCCCAAGCCCACTTAAGACGCATCTTGGGCCCTAGTTTGACCAAAAAGTCTAATTTCTTCAAATATTTCAAAAACTTACCAGAACCTTTAAAACACTTCCTAAACATGTTCCCCACATTCAAAACATGTTAAACATCATTTAAAATGTGTTTAAACCAATAAATGATGAAAAATTAAAAAATCAGCCAAATTTGGGCACAGTCTCTACAGTAATGGGCGGCCACTTTCACCCTTAGGTCCTCCTCTATCTCAAGCACAATAAGAAGTGTCACAATTTTGTCCAACCAATTTTCTGCCACCATAAGATCAGATCCTCCCGAGTATGTTGGTGGACTATGCTTCTTAACATGTCCTAATGCCATTATCATTTAGCTAGGAGTAGCTACTGATGTGATTTCAATTTTACTGAATCACTCGCAATAGAACGAGTCTCCGTAGGACAGGGCTATATAGAGGGTGTCGAACCTCAAGGACTTACAAGGTTGAATTATTATGTTACTTAGTCTTTAAATTAATTCTAAAATAATTGGAAGAAAAAAATTGTTGATGTTTGATCTTGAATTTAATTGAAAAAATTAAAGTTACTTGTAAAATTATTTTATGGAATTTGATCAGGAAGAGAAGGTCCTGGGAATTTGATCAGGAAGGGAAGGTCCTGGGAATTGACAATTGTACTAATTTGAGGTGTTTAATCTATGCATTCAGAAGAGAATGGCTACAAGCCCAATTCAATTCTATCAAGATAATTCGTTCAACATTCAATTAAGCATAACTCGTCTTCGCATAGCATGGCCTATATATCTTCCTAACTAATGATGTGGTAACCCATCTTTGCTTAGTATGAATTATCAAAAATCTAAATTGAACGATATGTGAAAACTATTGTATAACCTGTCTTAACAAAATCACAGAAGTTGAAAAGAACCAAATCCTAATCATTGCAAATTTGAATTCGTTCTACAAGAATAAGAATAAATGTGCAATGAATCAATACATTCAAATTGAAAGCAATAGCACAGCTATTGTTTATGTCTCGGTTATACAATCAATGCACAAATTAAATCATTCCCAAATTAATATACAACTTAAAACATTGAAAGACAGGTTAGGGTTACGTCACTTCCCCAAAATGATGTCTAGCCACTCATGATCGAATGTCCATGCTTGAATGATGATGAAATCACCATCTTCTTATCCGTATCGTCACAAATCGCCTCTGTATTTCTTTCTGTGTTTCTCTCCTTCCGAATACCCTAGTTTTCTTCCTTTTCATCATGTTTACTTTGCGAAACAAAACCAACGGGACACCTGGCCTCCCCAAAGTGGCAAGTGCGGATAAGAAAATGGCACTTGCGCCTTACAAAGTGGCATTTGCGCCCAAAAAGTGGTAGCTGTGCAAATAGGGTAGAAAGTTACTGAAACAGTCCATTTTAGAAAATTTTCGTGAAATATGAAATTGTACAGACTTGAATTTTCTTTAATATATGCGAAGTTTAGGTCATTTTGAAAATCATGTACAAAGTTATGGTCTGAATACCAAAACGGGTCCAGAACTTTTTAGGCCTGAATTGGCCCAATCTTCAATGCGAATAGGCTCGTGCTCCTTTTCTTCATTTAAATTCATTTCCAGCCCATTTCTTCAGTCCATTTAGTTTGGATCTTCAATATAAACATATCTCTCATGGGTCAAGCTTCAGTGATAACTAAATGAGCATCATTTGTAGCCTGATTTCATCATTATTAATCAGAATTACCCTTAATCACCTGAAATCATAAAAAGATTAAAATTATTAATAAAAACGTGAAAGAAATATTATTAAGACACTAATTCATATAATTTTAGGGATATTGAATTTACAATATTCATTACTTATCACACCCCCAAACTTACATATCGCTAATCTCTTAGCAATACAAAACTAAAAATGAAGTAAAACAACTAAACTATTTCGTCTTTCGTGGGAGATCCGATTTCATTTAGCATATGCAACAAGCCTTTTAAACCCCTAGGTTACCTCTAGTGGACGAGTGAAGTCTCATGAGGGTTTCCAGAGATGTTACCCACAAACATGCCAAAATTCCTGTTTTAAACAATAATCAAGACGAAGACTACAAAATGCAGTTAAAAGACTTGCATTCAATAATACTTTCAAATCCCTAAATCCCATAATTCAAAGCAATGGTTTTCACTCAAAATTTACATCAATCACAACTCAAAGAAACTAACTCTAGGCCCCTCATGAAAAGTGAATTACCATTCATCAATGTGGTTTAACCCGGCCCTGAGTGAGAAATTACAAGTCCCTTCAATTTATTGGATCCCCTTATTGAATTTATCACTCAAAACATGAACATATGCAAATTGCTTATTTATTTATTTATTTTTACTTTTTTTTTTATATATGGTTGTGCAATGACTAGGTTTATTAGGCTTTCGAATTGATCCATGTAGCAAGCTTTCAGCCTATGACTCCCAAACCAAATGGCTTTAGGGCACTAGGTTTCAAGATACCCCGACGAACCTAATAACTCGAATCAAAACGGCCACAAACCATAGACTAACCAATAACGCAATGCTCAGGTTTATTAAGCTTTCAAATTGGTCTATGTAGCAAGCTTTCAGCCTGTGACTCCCAAACCAAATGGCTTTAGGGCACCAGGTTTCAAGATACCCCGACGGACCTAATAACTCAAACCAAAACGGCCACAAACCACAGGTTTTTTTTTTTTTTTTACAAGTGTAGCATGCTTAAAATGTTTATTCTCAAGGGATACCAACTTATATTCAACACGCATAATTGATACTCAAAGCCAAGTACAAACCCCACTAACTCTACTAGTGTGGTGTGAATTATGAAAAGAACTAGAGTCAACCACTCCAAGTCATGTCAATGCAAATAACGACTTAAACCACTGCATTCGAACCATAGTTTCTAGAAATTTTACACATACTCTACAATTGCAAGTCAAGGACCAACATAAAGTATTAAACTCTTGATTGATATTAAAACGAAATAACCTATAAAAAGAAAACTACCAAATAATTCTTAAAAATCAATAAAATAAAAAGTTCCCTAAAATATGCCAATACTTCACCTTCATATTTAAAACATAAGAAATATATCGCCTTACCCCCAAACTTGAATGATACAGTGTCCTCAATGTACAAGGAAGGGAAGCATACATGAGAGTCAGAACGATATTACCATGAATAGTGGAGTGGACAGATAGCAAACCAGTAGCTGGAAGTTAACAATGGAGTTCCCCCCCCCCCCAAACTTGAATGCAACATCCTGTCAAAAGACACCACTATACAAGCTAAGTGAAATGAATAGGTCCATAATAAGGAACATAAATAACGAACAGGTAGAAAACAAATAACTAAAGCTTTTTTTTCTTTTATTTTTATGTTTTGCATTCATTCTCTGAACTGGTGGTTCCCAATTGTCCAAGATGCATATGTGATCAGATATTAATTATCCAGATACTCTAACGTATAGAGTACAACAGGGCTGGCATTCCTTAGTAAAGCCATACTGTATTGAAGCAATCTCGACAGTATTGGGTATTGAAACTAAACTTTAAAAAATGGAAATCATCAGCTGTATCAAACATATAACAAATATAGAATTGGTACTACATACATAGTCAGGGAATGGAAGGCAAAGATTTTATTATTTATGTATTTATTAAATTTTAATGTTTGTATCTATATAGAAATATATATATAAATATGTATTATTTTTTTTAAACTAACCAATACACAAAATCAAGAAAATAAAGGTTAAACGAAAAGAAGAAGAGCAAAAATAAATAATAATAATAATAATAATAATAATAATGCAAAATAAAATGTCCGACCTTACCCCCACCATGAAACCACCAATACCAGATCGTCCTATTGCGGGGCAGATGTCGATGCTCCCCCAGAGTTTATATGCTCAAATTGCTTGGCAAACTTAGCAAGCATCTTCTGAGTTTGGAGCTGATCCTCATATGCTTGACGAAAATGTGCATTCATGTCTGCACACAATCCCTCTATCTCACCAGTAAGATAATTATAGTGCGCCTGAGTCATAACAAAAGGTGCTGGCTAGGCCCCTTGGGCAACCTGCTGTTCCGCTATAAGCACACCCACATGACCCCTTATTGGAGTATCCTCAACTACTGATTCTGCAACAATGTCTAGCCGAGCTCTAACTGCTCTAGGTGGCTGGTGCTCCTTGTCCAATCTGTAAGAGAAAAAGCAACGATGCCTCTTTCTGCTGGCTCGGAGGTGGCAATCGGGAAATCATAATGTTGCAGTATTTTGGTGATTAAATAAGGAAATGGAAGAGTCCAATTCTTTGTCGACTCTTTACTTTTCTAAACCAACCCTTCATAAATGGTGTATAATTGCCCCCAAATGATGGCAGGGATGGAGATCCACTGCTTCACATGAAAAGCATAGAGAGCTTCTAGAATTGCTCCTCGCCTCTGATTTGAATGCCCCATCGAATGAAGGTTTCGGGACAATACAGAATCCACAAATCATAACTGTCTGGGAAGCCGAGAATGGGTTATGGCATTCCTCTTATTATCAGCATACTACCCGTTACACATGTTTTGGATCATATCATGAAGATCTATGTCCGAGAACTCCTTAAAAGTACTCCACAAATTGTTGGGCGTATTATCCCAAACCCCCAATGCCGCTTCAACAACATCTATCTCAACTCAAATTTTATGTCCATCTATCGAGGTAAACAAAACCCCCTGTTCATCTTTTGAAGATGTTATATTCTGATAAAATAGTCAAACAAGGTGAGGGTAATACACATTGGATGCTGGAGTAAACAATGGCTCCAAAAGTCTATCTCTGAATGCTTGCACCCCCCATTTCGTATCGGTATGATCGACGAAGTCATCTACCATGAATGTAGTCTCTGGAGTAATTTTTTGCAAAGCCCATTCTGCTCGCAGCACATCCTTAGCACTCCGGACATGCTTTAGAGGTGGTGGATTGGAGAAAAAGACACCCTTCCTCGCCATTGGTAGAAGGTAAAGTGATGGGGTAATTTATTCAAGCACTTGGTGAGAATGGGTTAGCCTCGGCCTATTTAATTAAGAGTCCTTGCCCGAATTGCTAGGTTTTGATTGGCCAATCAAAGGTGCCGGTTGGGTTGGACCTAAGAGATAATTTGAGAAACCCAACCCAGACCACAAGCTTCGCAAATAGTAGGTTGTGGGATTCAAATGGATTTTAAAAATTGGGTTAATTTATCTTATGACCACTTTTGATGTCGTAATTACAAATATGCCAGCTTTCAAATAGCATACGGTCAAAAAGCAACTTATACAAAAGTAATTAAACACTTTTTACTATTATTCAATGCACATGACCAAATTACCCTCAACACTTTTTACCTTCTTCACTTTCTCTCTCTCAAACAAAATTTCACTTTCTATCTCTACACAAAAACTCACTGGCATGAAACCCATTACCCGAACATTTGGAGCTCTGAATTTTTATTTATTTAATTACGTGTTAATTAAATTTAAGCATCATTGTTTGTTTAATTACATGCTTAGTGACTTAAACGGTCCCTTTGTGTTTTCAGGTTCAGGTGTGGAACCGGTGTGGGTCCGGGTAATCCGAAAAGTGTCTACGGCTCTTATGAGTTGGCGTAGGGGCATAAGTAAACTTAGAGCGACATAAGTGGAGTTTAGAGAAAAGAGAAAAAGCTAGTAAGTAATTTGATAAAAGTTACATAAGGGTAGAGGAGCAAATATGAAAGTTGAGGGGTTTAGTTACAAAGTCTTACAAAACTTTAGATATTTACATATATATAGGTGTATATGGAGCATACAAACACACCCCCCCTCACCCTCCTTGGCCGGCCATCTCATTCACTCTCCCTTCATTTTCACTTCTTTTTTACGTTCTTCATTTTGGAGGCTTAAAAGTTGGATTTGAGGCTTGCTCCAAGAGGAAAATTTTTTATACTCTCCTTCCTCTTCAATTTGATTAGTTCAAAGTCACATTTAGTGAAGTTTGAAGCTTGGGTGATTCTAGGGCTTTTATTCTTTAGCTTAGATTTTGAGGTAGGGGTGCTCTCTGTGACATATATATTTGTAATTGACAATATTCAGTGTCAAAATTAAGTTTGATCAAGTTGTAATCTTTCATTCATATTCTTGTAATAGATCATGGAGTTGAAGTTTGAGAGCTTGGAGTGTGTTCTTCATCAATGCATCATGTAAAGAGTGCTTCTACAAAGACTTTGGTTGAATGAAACATTCATGTGGTTATAAGTGAGCATGGACATCGTTGATCATGATTTAAGCATTAGTTAGTCTAGATAAGTTGGTGAGGACACATAGGTTTTTAAAACCTATTTTTCAGTCTTGAAATATAGAGTTTTAAAGTCACAATTTCATATTTTTCAAGGTTAGACCAGTTCAAGTCTTGCCCAGACGAGTCCAAGAGTTCCCAAGACTTGATTTTTAGTCACCAACACATCTAGACTGGTCCAAGAGGTCTTAACATCTCAATATGAGATTTTTACAGGGTTGGAACCGTCTAAGTTTGAGCTAAACCGGTCCAAGGCTTCTGTTCTATTTTATTGCATATCAGAATATCTTTTAGAGAGAGAATGTAAAGGAGATAATTTTTTACAAAGAATTTTTATTCTTCTGTTTATATTTTGAGAGCCCGCACACACACACACACACACACATAGTGTTTAAGTTGTGATGCTCTTCTCAATTTGATCAACCGAATTCTCAAAGACATCATTAATCTATATAGTTTGATTAGAGTAGCAGAGGTGGTTCCTTGATACTACTTGATTTTATTTGAAGATGAGGAGAAATGATCAATATGAAGAGGAGTATTTGTGTTCTTTTAGCTATCCTTCTGGAAGAATTGTGATATTAGTAAAAAATCTGCAGCAATTGGACGATGAGTCAAGAGTAAGTCTGAGGTGTTCCACATCAAGTTTTTGTTAGAGTGGAGTGGGTGTGTGTCTGGGACAGAGTCTGTTATACTTTAATTCGAGATAATGGATTGGTTTCTTTGGAGGCGTTTGCCTTACTCTTGTGGTTTTTCCCTTCTCAGAGTTTTCACATAAAATTTCTAGTGTCATCTCTAACTTTCCTTACTTGCTTTATTTTTTTTTTGTGATTGGTTGGATCTATAATTATTAATTATTTTGGGTAATTAATCAATCATAAAAATTGGACAAGATGACCTATTCAGCCCCTCTAGGTCTAAGGATTAACATCTCATTTTAAATTAATTGAACCATTTTTGCACCGCGTTGCTCGCATTCTCTCCTTCCTATCATCAATTTCTTTATGATACCATTTTGATTTTGTGTCATTTAGCATGTGTATAAGAGTTAAAAAGTTGTATCTTTGAGTTCTTGCATCTCTTCTTGTATATATATATGCTAAATATGATTTTTATATGTTAAATATGATTAAATTGGTGTATATTGATATTATATGTATGTCTTGATGATTTTGTTCATGAAAAGTGTGTGTGATTGTCTATAAGTATGATTTACACTTGTATTGTGATTACATATGTTGTATATGTTGATTTTAAAAGTTATGAAGTTCATTGGAGTTGTTTGTGAACCATAAGGGTTGCATGTAAATGTAAAACACCACATGTTTAATGAAATACATAAAAGGGGATTTTTCCCCCATAAAATTGCATTTTTGATTGATGTTTATGAAAGGATTGACATTGCATTGATATATGCATAAAGTGACATATTTTAGCATGGAATCAAGTGACTTATGATGCACTTGGTAATGTTTGATATATCCTTGAATTTGTATGTGTTTGACATACTTGAAACTTATGTGTTTGGTTATTGATTTTGGGAGGAGGTCAAAGAAAGCAAGAAGGGCCTTGAGTCTTAGGGTGCAAAACCCGAAACTTTGTCAAGATGGTTTTGTCTAGACCTTCGGGGTAGTAGCCCATAAAATAGAATATTGGATTTTATCTAGATTTTTGAGTTAGCTACCCAAAAAGTAGAATACTTGGGTATTTGGCTTGATTAGCACTTGCTTGACACATTTACGACTACTCCCATAATTGTTTGATTTCAGAACTTATTTAACTTTGTGTTTAAGTCTTGTTATTGAATTGTGAGTTCATGTTGAGGTGTTTGACTTGTGATAGTCATAGTTGATGCTATATTGCTTATTGTCGATTAAACATTTTGATAACTATATTCAGGCATGTATTGCATAATTGTATCATTGACGTCATGGACATTGAAAACATGTCATGTAGCAGATAGGAATGCCATGTTGCATTGCATGTACGTTTGCGTCGAGTCGATACTTGGGTTGGTTTGGGTATCTCTACTGGCCTTGTTGTCTCTCACCCTCTCCCCACAAACATTTTTATAGATCAGACATCGGTCATGAACGACGCTTAGAAGTGCCTTAGCCTTGGAGCACCTGGACAATTGATTTTTTGTGTATTTGGACTATGGATGCTCTGTTAGGCTTTTTAGGGGACAAGTTGAAAATTTATGTGGAACAAGTGTAGTTGGACCATGGAAAAATGTGATGTATATGTATATTGCTCCTCTTTTGAATTTTTCCTTTTATTTCTCAAAATTGTTTAACTTTTGGACAAATTGGATTTCTATGGGATGAATGTATTTTGGATATGAATTGAAATATGATCAATGTATTATGATGTTGCCCTCATTTACATACGCCATGAATGGTTTTAGTTGAGTTTTGAATAACTTGGAGTTTGGGTTGGGACGATTGAGAAAATGTTGAGAGATGAAGTGTGAAAAACAAAAGTTACAGCCACTGCCAAAAAGGCGCACTTGCCCTTTTTAGTGGGTGTGCCTAATTTGAAAGAGCCAACATTGGGCTGCTGCCCAGAAGGTGCACGTGCCCCTATTAAGGGCGCACAAGTACCCTATTCACAAAATGCATTGACAGATTTTGTCTCAACTTCAAATGGGCATATCCCAATCGTTTCAAATCAAAATTGAGTGATTCTTTTTTTGGAAGAAAGTATTTTTAAACCTTCTTTCCGATGAGATAAATTTTAGTTCAAGATTTTAATCACAAATAGTTGGGTATCGGAGTTTCATGAGTGTGAACCAATTTAACTTTCATTAATCACCTCCATTTCATTCGTCTTTAACCGAGTGTCGAAAATCGGAGCATGACAAAACAACCCCACTGCCTAATACCACCTTAAACCCTTTTCGTCACTACCACCATAACTAATTCAAGCCTTTATTACCTCACCCAGCCATTGTAACCGAAGCCAACAAAACAGGGTTGGCCTTGGGCCTAGGCGGTTGCCTAGGGCCCCTAATTTTGGAGGGCCCCATTTTTTTAAGCAAACCCAATACTACTACTAGGCCTCAATTTTTTTTAAAAAAAATTTATTAACTCTGGTCCATTTTATCAAACCCAATACTACTACTAGGCCTCAATTTTTTTTAAAAAAAATTTATTAACTCTGGTCCATTTTATCAAACCCAATACTACTGAGCCTCATTTAAAATAAAAATTATTAACTATAGTCCATTTAACAAAACCCAATACTACTGAGCTTTATTTAAAAAAAGATAAAAATTTATTAACTATGGTCCTTTTAATCAAACCCAAATACTACTGGATCTCATTTTTTTATATAAAAAAATTACTAACTAGTGGTCCAATTTTGGAGTTTGTCAGATTGTTGTTTGTGTTTTTTTCTTTTTTTTTCACAACTTGTTTTCTTTCATTTTCTTTTTCTTTCTTCACCGCCAAATGGCAGCAAGCAACGACTATTTTATGTAGAGGTTGTGGTCCACCAAAGTTCAATTTGTCTTTTAAGTAAATCTCTCTCATTTTTAGTTCTATACTTCTAGATCATCTGTTTCACTTCATCCCAAATTTGGAAGTCTCTTGTTGTATCATGACCCAAGAACAAAATTTGTTTACCTGGTAATTGATATTTTTTACAACAAGTCTTTAACACTTACAATTATTGGCTACTATTATTTTGTTTATTCATAAGTTATAAAAAAATAAAAAGGAAAAAAAAAGATAAAATTATACTGTTTAGGCACACGAGATTGAAAAATTAGAAACAAAATCAGTATGTTTAATTATTTGACATTTATTTTTTTTATCAAGTTTAAAGGAAATATTTTTTAATTACTTTATGTAAGTTTATATCTTGATGTAGTAATTGGAAGTACAATTCTGGTAATGCATGTATACACATGCTTGTATCTGTTCTTTGCAATGTTTTTTGTCCTTAGAAATATTCTGTCTTTGTCCTCAGAAATATTCTGTCTAAAAAAATAATTTTTTTTGATCTTATTAGACTATTGATGTTTAATATTTCTTAATAAATTTTTAACGTGAACTAGATTGTACTATTTATAAAAGCACCAAAAATGAATTTTTTTTCTTTTTTTTTTTTGTGTTTTCAACATAAATATATTTTATATGCTTATTGTCTTGTTTTAATAAAAAATTTGTGCACATAAAACTTTATGTATAAGAAGTCTTGTATTTGAAAGTTGCCTAAAACCTTGTAAAATTTTGTGAATCTAAGGACCACACCTGCAACAAAACCAAACAAGGCCTTTTCTAAACCCCAAAACAAATCATCACCGTTAAGTGCTTCTTAGCATTCAATTTTTTGAACTATCATCAGATTGCAAGAAACTCCTTTGAATTAGAAATTAATTCTCTCAACTATAAGAAACACACACTTAAGGACAAATTTTTAATTAACATTTAACAGAAAAGTCAAATTATTTTTTTGTCCTTAGTTAATATGTATGCTTGTTGGTGAAGTAAACTAACGGGTGTTAACATTTTCGACTCTTGATTTCAACTTTTATTTTTATTTTTTTGGAAGTCAAAGTAGAAATTGTATTTGGTAACCCATTTTTCATTTCTAAAAAAATGAAAGTGATATCAAAATTTTGATAATTCTTGGATATAATTTGAAAGCTTCATAACGAAGATTTCAGTTTTCAATTCAAATTTTTATATCTTATTTTTTTTTATAAAATACAATAATAAAATTTTTTCTTGCTCAAAAACATAATATAATACAATAAATTAAAATTAAAAAAAAAATAGAAAATACAATAAATAAAAAATATAAACAAAATGCAATAAATACAAAATTATAAGACAATAAGAATAAAAATATTTTATAAATACAAAAAATAAAATATATATATATAAGAAGAAAATACAATAAAATAAGATTTATATATATAATATAAAAATATAATGTAATAAGTACAAAATTATAAGTCAATAAGAATAAAAAACTTTTACAAAATACAATAAAAAAAATATAAATATATATATATATATATATATATATATATATATATATATAAAGATATATAAGAAGAAAATACAATGAAATAAGATATGTTGGTTATGTTTATTGTAGAGGCTGAAATATTAGGTGCATTTATATATATAATGGGTCTAAGAGTCATAATGGTATTTTTGGCCTTCTAAATTTGGGGTAGGTCAAGTGTGTCAATTAATGTTAGATTTTAGATAACAATTTAACAATTTAAGGTTTATTGCAGAGATAGAAGATAGTTTAGGAGGTTAAATGTTCAATTGATAGTTCAGAAAAAAAAATTAAGAAAGAGAAGATAGTTAAGGGGGACTTAATGCACTTAACCCAATATATATATATATATATATATATTTTCTCATTATTACCCTGACTATATAATTTGTCTAAAGTTACTGAAGTATAATAATATCACTTTTAACTCTAAGGTGTTGATTCCATTTCGGGAAATATGATTTTCTCGTGTTTGTTACAAATATGAAAGGGTGTCTGGAGTTTGATCATTTGTATCTTTACCTTCTGGTACTCAATTACAATAGTAAACTTCCTGCTCTTTGCTATTCGAACAAAAGATTTGTTTTGTACATTATATATATATAAACACAGACAACAGTTCAAGAAGAGTATCTCAACATACACAAAGTTTTTGTAATACGAACTTTTTTTATGTGAAATTCTTGGTTACAGACAAGATTTCAATTTCAACTTCAACCGCTAATATTTCATCAAACATTTCATCAAACCGATGTCCTGTTACGAATTCATTGAACTTGCTAATTGACATGAAGTTCTCGTAACCCCAATTATTAGACGAGGCATGAAAGCAACAATAAGATGCAAAGAAAATTTCAAATGAAAGCTTTTAGTTCATCGAAAAGAAAAAATTATAAATAGTGAAAAAAAAAACAAATATTCAACCCTTCATTTTTTGTGTTTTAAAAAAAAAAAAAAGGTTTTCACCTTCTTTTTCATAGTGGTTTTTGTTGTAGAGTTGGTCCTTTACGCTCAGCTTGCATTTTGCATACAATTTCCAATTTAGAGGAAGTTTTTCACAATCAACAACTTTAAGATAGAGGGATGCACATTGACCGTCGGTCTTTGAATCTCCTTTGGGATGGAGTTGTAACATCCTGAATTCATTACAAAAATGAAATCCAAATATTATAGCTAAAACTAGAATTTGAATAATGATGATGTATGCAAGGTGTTAGAAAATAAAGAACGAGAATTGTATTGATTGAATTATGAAGAATACATAAAGGCCTACTTATAAGCACATAATCTTGGAAGTTTAGGAAACAAGAAATCCTAATCCTAGATGGTTTAGGAGAAGGCATAAGAAACCTATTAGGAAAAGATATATAATCTATAATAGGAAATATATAATCTAACAGCCCCCGCAAACTCAAGGTGAGTCATATGAAACCAACTTGAGTTTGGAGACAAAATCTTGAATGCGGCTCGCGAAAGCAATCTAGTAATGTAACCAACAGTGGCTGCGAACACATACAAAGAAACTACAAAAGAACCGGAAAGACCGAAAGCAGCTTGTTGGAGCGAAAACTGATTTGAAAATCAGAAAAGGAGCTTGTTGAAAACAACGACTTTGACACACAGATGTTCTGGCTCATGAAAATAATCTGGTGATGTTACCAACATTGGCTGAGAAACACATACAAAGAAGTTGCAAAAGAGCGAACTCGTTGGAGCGACGGTAAGACCGAAAACTGCTCGTTGGAGTGAAAACTGATTTGAAAATCAGAAAAGAAGGCTCGTTGAAATCAACAACTTTGACACACAGATGCTAGTGAGAGCCGATGAATTGAACTTGAACTGGACTGTCATATTTTTCTTTTTATTATCTGCATAAAAAAAAATATAAGGCGGAAGTTATTTTCTACAATTGACCATTGTCCGCCGGGGATGAAGCAAGTGATGCCATCCCCGACGGTGACGACGATGGACTGAGAAAGATTTACCAAGGATTGGTTGGCTCTGATACCATGTTAGAAATAAGAAGAGAGGAGATAATATCTCTTCTCTTCTTATTTCTAACACAAGGAATAAAAATTTGTTTACTCTTCGTGCATGGTGTACCGGATAAATCATAGTCATTTTCCCCGTGTGTATATTACACGGACGACTGTGATTTATCCCGCGCACCGTGCATCAAAAGTAGGAAATTTTTTCTCGTAACAGACTAATACATGTTCATGTGTCAAAATAAAACATCATTTTTCCACCAGAAAATTATACATGCAAATCTTAGTTGAACACAGCATAAATTCATAGAAAACAAAGAGCCCTTACCAGTTCCATTCTTTGGTTCTAAACACATCGGAGTTAAGACATTCTTTGTTTGAAAAATTATAAACCGTCCAAGTGTAAATGTTTTTGTCATATGGTTCCTTCTTCATGGAAAGACACTCCCCTTTGCCTGTACATTTAATAACGAAAACCTCTGCTCCAAATACACAGCAATCATCTACAAGGTACCCATTTGAAGCATTTTTGAATGCATCCAGTGAGAGAAAATGATCAAAACCCCATTCAGTCTTCATCCAATGAAAGTGTCTTACTTGTCCAACATCTACATATGTATATAGGTGTGCGTATATATAAATACAAATACAAATACAAATACCATATTGCAAAAGGAGATTTATAGAAAAAATTGTGTTATGAAGAAATTACCTTCAACTGTTAAGTACATTTCGTGGATATAATCAAAAACAAATAATTTGAAGTTTACATAAACCTCGCAACAAGGAGGAAGATTATTTGTATCAGTTATTTGCAGGTAAAGTGACGTGTGATCTGTCACATTTCTTTTCTTATTCCCATTCGGATAGAAAGACAACCTCCCGAAAATCCAAATAGAAAATTAAATATATTTCTATTAACACATTATTTTAAAGAGGATAACAAGAACAAAATTGAAGGAAGTAGAGAGATTCAAACACACCATTTATAACCACCAGCTTCAAAATCATTTGATTCATAATTTTCAAACTTCGTTTCCATAAGTATTGAGAAATACTCTATTTTGAATACATAGTCTGCTGGGCGGACATTTCTTAGTGATCTTGAAACTTCTGCTATAAATTGAAGGCACCAAAACAACATAACTAAAATCATTAATGTATTTACATTCATATATATATATATATATACACACACACACACACTCACACATACGTACAAAACATATAAAGTTCCTGAAAACATTGTAATTAGACATAATCCAAATGGAATGGAATTATTTTCCACCAAGTTGTGTATCTGACAGAAAGAGCTTTTGATTATAATGATAAAAAATGATGCATTCTTTTTATTATTCATTAGTAAGTACAATTATAACCGGTCAATGCTAAATTAGGGTGAAGAAACACAAGCTAATAACAAAAAAAAAAAAAAGAAGAAGAAAAAGAAAATAGAGAAGGATGAAGAAACAGAGGCGAAGAGGACTAAAAATTAGAAGAAAAAAAAAGAGAAACAGAGAGTGAGAGAAGTATTGATAAATCAACCTGTAGACATTAAAAAATTACATGATGGACCCAAAATACAATTTGGGTTTATTTTCAGTTTAGCCCACTTTGAAATGTGGCCCAATGAGTCAGATAATTTGAAGCCAGACCCACCACAAATAAATGAGTTATGGGCTGGTCTAAATTGTCTAAGAAGTCAAAGCCCACTTGAAAATGGGTCTAATATATATATATATATAGGATAATTATCAAAAATATCTTAAAAGATAATTATAGGATAATTATTAAAGAAAAAGAAAGTTACAAATCTACCCCTCCGGTGAGCCTATAAATAAAGGTCCAGAGATGGGAGAAAAAGGACCAGAAGATTCTCAGAAAAAGCTGAAGCTCTCCAGAACTCTTCACTCAAAGTCCAAAACTCCAAAGCATCTAAACCCTGAAGGAGAAGAACAACAAGCATATCATCCACGTGCCGTTCTTCACTAAAACTTCAATCCAACTCAAGATCAAGCTCTTGCAGCCCTTGAAGCCGGATTACCAAGGAGATCGAATCAGAGGACCTTATCTTCATATTTCTTTTGTAAAGATTTACAGAGGATTGTACCATTTTTTCGTAAATCAATAAAAATTATTTATTTGTCACTAATTTTCGTTCCTAAATTTTTAGATACGAAATTTGTGTGTACACAACCAAAGGAACAGAAACATAGGGTTTTGGCATTAGATATTAGGAAAAGAAATGAGTAGAAAAACATACGTTGAGACGTCCCTTTTCAGTTGGGAAAGACAGAGGAGAGCAGACAGGTAAGAGAGAGAGAGAGAGAGAGAGAGAGAAGCTGTTGTTGTTTGGGTGTTTGATGGATGTAATTTGTAAACGCAGAGTCAATAAGCTTTTGAACCATAAAGCTAGTTTTCATTAGAACTGTCCTTTTTAGTGATCTGACGTGGCATTCTGACAGCCGTTTCTTTGGAATCCCAACTGCCACGTTACAAAGGTAAGTGACATGGAGTAGAGGCAGAACGAGTTAGAGAGTAGAAGGACAAAAGGGATAAATTTGATATGAAAGGAGTAGTTGTCCAAAAACGTACTTTAATACGAGAACAAGAACACATGTAGAACGCCAAAAACAATACCAAAAAAAGAATTATGCAACTCAACTGCAAAGTGCGAGAACTAGTTTGCACATATGACTTTTCTTAGCACAACTCTTATTTCCGTAACTTTTACAAGAATGAATTTTTTGTTAAAGAATTTTTCTCGACACAACCAAAGTTAGAGAGAGAAAAAAGCGAGAATTTTTCTCTCGTCTTTCTTTGATGAATTGATTTGCTTTCTATGTGGACAAACAATTATTAGATCAAATTGAAAGGTTCTGATGTGGTAGACCGACTCCAAACTGAATTCTATTCCTATTAGATATGACGACACAAAGGAGAAGGATTCACTACAAGAAATTTAGGTTTTAACCACAGACTTTTTACGGCCGGCCGGCATAGCCCGTGGTAGAAAGTCATTTTTTATGATGGGCCCGCATAGCCCGTAGTGAAAAGAGATTTTCTACTACGGGCCAAGATAGCCCATCATATAAAATACCTTTTACGACGGGCCTACATAGCCCGTGGTTGAAATTGACTTTCCACCACGGGCATAGCCCGTGATGGAAGACCTTATTTTTTTCAGAAAATTCATTTAACTCCGCGTTGTATTTTTTTTAAGAAAGTTAAACTTTGCGCGCTTCAGTTGACACCCTAATTCTCTCTCTCTCTCCCCCTTCCTCCAATGGAAAATCACAGTACCCTCTACTGATACTGAAGCCCTAATTGTCCCTCTCTCTCTCCTTTTTCCTCAAGGGGATTGATTTTCGGATCGCCGCTGTGAGCAATCCCATCCTTCTTGAGCGTTCAACATTAACCCCCTCTTTTTTTCTCTCTGTTGTCTTCTTCATAATCGAGAGATGGTATGGTGATACAGCCTACAGAGGCATTGAAATATCTATCCTTTGTCGATTGAAAGAGGAAATCTCATCTAGAGCTCGTCTTGTCACTCTCTGGTTCTCAATTGCACTCTCGATCAAAGTAATCTAGCAGCTCTTGTGATTGGGTTACCGACGATCAAGGTCCATTGCCAGACACCTTGAATGAGAGAGAGAAGACGGTAGAGAGAGAGAGAGAGCATGGCTACCTAAGGTGTATTATGAGAATCTCCATGGAAGTGCGACAGCGGGAGTTCATAGATACATCATGAAGTCGAGCTCATAAGTGCCTAAAATATCTCGATCTCATTCTGCTATGGCTCTATAAGTAAGGATTCAACCCTAAACAGAGTTGATTTCAAGTTTCCCCAAAAATATGATTTCAAAAATTATAAATTTCGGGCTTAATTGAATTTCATTTTTAACACATTCACAGTTGCACATTACTCTGATATGGCATTCTCGTCATTTCTTGGAAGAGTTCTGATATGGCGTTCTCGTCATTTCTTGGAAGAGTTCTTTTCGCCTCTATTTTCATCCTCTCTGCATATCAAGAGTGAGTAACATATACTAATCTATTTCTATCCCCTTTCCCTTTCAACTCCATAATTTGCTTTTTCTTTTTCAAAATTATTAATTATTTTTCTTTTCCTATTTTTTAATTTATCTTTTTAAATTCTTTAGCAAATTTGGCTTCCTTTTTTTTTTTTTTTGGAGCAAAAAAGAAAATAGTTTCGTTGATTTATAAGTTAAGTCGCTGAAGATGTTCTTGGATCTAGTAGCTTTTTGGATGCTTTGATTCAGATTCGTCTCTACATTGCTTGAATCTTGAATGATTTTAAATTTTATAGAAATATGAATGCCCTATGGTTTTTTGGATTTATTTTTTGTCTACTATATATTTGCTAATTCTGATTTTGCATTCAAGAAGCTTGTGGAAGTTTGCCTATTGAATTTATTGTGTAATCATTTTGTGTTTGGCTGGCAGTAAAGCTATCTGGTCAATAAAGCTACCTGGTTATGCATTATTGAAATTTACTCATGGCATTGCAAAAATCAAAATGAAACTGAGTATGACCTTATTGATTTGGTTTGGTGGGTGTATAGCTGGGTGTTAGTTAGTATTAGCTCCTCCTCTGTTCATTGTTTATCAATATCCTGTACACTAAATTCTTCCATTATGATTGCCTTACAAACTGTCATATCATACAAGCTGATTTTTCAAAAAGAAATTTGTGTTGATTTTTATGTGTGAAACTATTTGTTTGTTTGTTTGAATCTATCCATCACATCTTCATACTGAGTTTATTAAAAAATTTGGACACTATTTCCTATAGTTTTAGCCTGTGCCAATTTAACTATTTGATAGTTACAAATTTCATTTCAAACTAGTTAGCACTTAGCAGCCCGTACCCTTGTCATGGTGAGTGTCAATAGTGTCTGTCCAAGACTGCTATAATTGAATATTAATGGTTTCAAAATCAATTAGTCAGTAGTATTTATAGTGCTAGAAACATAGATCACTGGTGTTTTTACACCTAATGATTATAATTATGTCTTGGCACAATTCATTCCCAAGAATTTTGATTTTTTTTCCTCATTTTATGAGCATGTTATAGCAAGCAAGACAACTGTACTAACTCTGGAGCTTTGGTTGCTTCAATAGGGTTATTCTAGTAAAAACAATTCCGTTAGCTTCTTTTAAATGGCAATATAAACATCCAAAACAACTATATCATTACTCTTACCAATTGAATTCAGAATTTATTATTATGAACAAATTATTCAGTAGTTTTATCATGATAAGTATCTCATATTGATTGAACACTACAAGAAAATTCTTTCTCCTATGTCATGTGATATCTATAACAATCGATTTTTTATTTTTTATTTATGTTATCTTTGTTCTGTTTTTAGGGGTTGAAATTGTTGAAGGGTCCTTTACAGTCAAAGGCTCTTTTATGTCTTCCTTGGGATAAAGGGGTCAAGGATGCTGATGGAGCTAATTCAAGTAAAGCTGATATGGGGTTTTGGTAGTTTTGGGCTTTTCGGAGGTAGTTTGATAATTACATACATCAATTTAAGTTTAATTTTATTTTTCTTGGTTGAATCTATGTTTTATGGCCTAGAGCAAGAATTTCATTTATGGAGGTAGTTTGCTGTGATTCTGTTTATGTTGTTTCTAAGTCAATTTGGCCTTAAATCTATCATTCCAATACCCTATCTGATATTGGCATTCATGCATCAGAATTTCTTTTTTGGCTAAATTTAGTAAACTGTTTGGGTTTAGCTCTCATTGGAATTAGTGAAACTACATTATACACCAATTTAAATAGAAATGCATATAATCGATACACATAATCCTATATAATTTGCTCTGCAAATTAAATCAATAAATGATCCATCTGCCTATTAATATCACTCATGACAAATGCAGTTTTTGGCAACAAAACTAAATTATACGCATTAATTTAGAAATAATTATAAATCAGTGTAGAGAGACTAGTAATTATCATAAATCAGTGTAATATGTTAAAAGGAATGGTATAAAGAAATAATTATTATAATGCTTATTTATTGGAAATTATAAACTAAACTGATTTTCATAATCCATCAATACAAATATATATTTTTTCTCTGTTTCAATTGATTTGAGCTTCCTTCATGCTCTATTGAATTACCTAGGATCCTTACAGCACTCTGAGTTCCATTATTGAAGGCACTGAAGTGGGCTTCACAATTAATGGCCAAAGGATAAACTCATCTGCAAATGGTATGAATCTAAGTTTGCTTTAAACATGAGTTATAAGTGGTGAAAGAAAACATGTAAAATGGAGGGCTCTTTTAGAGAGAAGTAGGACCAGGTACACCCAAGTTTAGGAAGCTTATCGTATGCATGCTAAAATCATTGTGGTCCCCTTGTCAATTTTGTTGTTTTATATATATATATATATATATATAGGTGTAAATGTATATTCATGATTCACACATTAATAGTGGTGGGTGGGTGGATTCCTTCATTGGGCGAAACTCTCAAACTATGTGGGAAATGTTTTTATTATAAGATAAAAACTACACAAGGAAGTTCCCTATTAAGAAATAGTACTCATGATTCCACTCGCATTAAAAGGTGAAACTGTGAAAACTATATATAAGAGTTTTTCTCTCCTAAAACCTCATGTAATCCAGATGTATATGAAATAATCAATGACCTTTTTATTATAAATGTTAACATACAAACTTATTAAGTCATAATTTCTCATAAACAATGTATGAAAAATGATAAAAGTATCTATGTGAAATTAAATCAATAAATGATCCATCAGCCCATTAATATCACTCATAACAAATGCATTTTTTGGCAACAAAACTAAATTATATGCGTTAAATAATCTATTCATTTCAAAACAAAATCATAAATCTGGTTCATTACAGTTTTCTTACATTAAGGAATATTGAATCGGTGCTTTGGAATTAGAACCGGAAGAAATTTAGTTCAAACTAACATAGCTTTTATGTTGTTGTATATGCATGATTGAAAGAAAAAATGAGTAGTAGTTTAAACAATAGAGGGGCAAAAATAGTGGTTTTGACTTGTCCAGAATTCAACATACTGTATACCAATGTGTACTATGCTTATAACATATTTTACAAGAACCTAGCTCAACTCCCAAATTCTAGTAGTTCATTTGAAGAGGAACAACAACGCAACAAATCTGCAACATTCTTGTTCAGGGTACTTGGAACTTTGGAGATTAGGTAGATACCAAATTATATAAAACGTGCTAGTATTGAGCTCATTTCTTTGATATATATTTGCTTTGATTTTTTTTTTTTGAAACCTTACTATGCATAAAATGTTGCTGTCAAAGACCTGATTTTGGGCTTCTAGCATAGATTAACATATGTTGTGGCTAACTGTACATGAATCTCTATAAACCTCGTGTTGAGCTTGCTGTAATTTCTGCTTTTCGAGCATAGAACAGGTTGTAGTACAGATACAAGATTAAAGCTAATCTCAGCCTATTGACTTGTATATCATGTTGTACTACTTTACATTCTTACTGGACTCTTATAGAGCTCTCTATTTTTTAATTGTTGCTGGTGGGATTATTTCCCCTTGCTGGTTTACTTGACTGTGCACAATCTTTTAGTTATGTTGGACTTGTTTAGCTTGGTTTCCTTATCTTGATGTTCTAAATGGTAGGCTGCTTCCTTGTATTTGTTTGCTTCAAGTGACTAATTGTCTAATCCATTTGGAGTTTAGCCAAGATGGCTTTTTGTTTGTCTCATAATTGAGACCACACTGAACATTCTTCAATCTTTCTATATACTACTTATCCAATTAACAAAAAAAAAGAGTGGTTGCTACACATAATTGAGACCACACTGAAGTATTTGTTTGAGTAATAGCAAGTTTGGGAGGATAGTTGTTGGGGATGGAAGGGGGTCTATAAATATTACTTTTTAATTTAAAGCTGAAACACACTAGCATTCTTTGATTTATCACAACCTCTATGACCCTTCCAGCCAAGCATTCGATATTATATGCACACTGAGTGTTCGTCCTTCAAGCTTGCATCTTTAATATGAAAATCAGGTGGGATGACTATTTTTAAATAATCGGCTGCCTAAATGAATGGATATCATTAAAATCAGGTGTGATTAACATCCTTGATGAATGGTAGCTGAAACTATCAAAATTATTTTGTTATTATATCTTTACTTGAATTTCTTGATTACTATCTTAAGGGTATCTTATATATATATATATATGTGTGTGTGTGTGTGTGTATATATATATATACATATACATGATTAAGTTTTAGAAAGATTACTTAAAGTACTAAGGTAATGCTTGTCATCCTGCTGGAGCTGGAAGTGTATATCAAAGTCGCATGTCTTCCATCACATGATTAATTTTTTGAAAGATTACTTAAAGTACTAAGGTAATGTTTGTCATCCTACATGAGCTGGGAGAGTATATCAAAGTCGCATGATGTCATATGCTACTAGCTTTGCTGTTTTGCTATTTTTTATTTTTCCTTATTAGTTTGTCAATTAAACTTTGCTGAGTTGTGATCAGACTTTGTCCGGTTAAGTTGAGGATACAACATATGAGATTGTAAAAGCCAGAACATACTTTAAAAGGAATGATGAAAACTTACTAAAACTAAGTGCTTGATAAATTCTTTTTATTTAGAATAGCATAATGATCAACATGTAACAATTTTAATTAATATTATACCTATTATAATTTATATTTTTCTGGTATCAAAATGCTTGTACCATGAGATGAAATGGAAAGGAAATCTTTTAAAGGAGAAAATCAGAAGAGGTAATTAGTGCTATGTGAAAATAGTTGAAAATCAGAATTTAATGTTGCAGTCTACAAGACCATCCCACTAAAGAAAAGGATTAGAGATTTTATAGTATTTAAGGCATCTTCAGAAGTGTATGGAGTAAATAGAGCAATTATTGAGTCAACAATCTTAAAATTTCAGTTCATAGATACATTAGCTTAACATGATACTGTTGTAAAAGTTAAGATGCAACAAAGAGAATGTAACATTACATTGCTAAAACTTATAATAGTCAATATGTAGAAATTAACCATTATAATTGCAAAGAATTGAAAATAACCATTCTCCATTTTCTGTCTTTCTAGCTGTGGTGGTCTATTTGCCACCTCAATTTTTTTTAATTTTAAAGTCTTGGATCCAATTGCCCCACAAAGAACAAGGTTGAGGTTGTAAAAAAATCTATTAATGTCTCCCCATACCAGCATAGTTCCAGCTAGTTAGCTCAAAGACAACATAAATACATAGTGTATACAACCTCAACCTAGTAACTATCAAGCAAATATAAATACATAGTGTATACATTTATGACACATTCACAATGAGGGCCAATATTGTATACTGTTCAAATAGGTCCTTAAGTCTCTCCCCAACAATTTTATGATCAACACTATCTAATGACGCTTTAGGTCACTTGGCTAGATCATGAACATCTAGGCAAATTAAACTTAATTGAAAGGAAGTGAACTTGTAGATTTTGTAAACACCACATAACACTAGCAACCAACCCTAGAAAAAAATGGAACTATTGAAAGCATTCCTACAGGAAGAAGAAAAAATTAAAAGGGAGGATACACTATTGCAACATTTAGTGAACTAAACTTGTTATATCAGGTCAAAAGATGGAATCTAAATTTGAGTCTCTAGCTGGCTTTCCTTGAGAGAAACAAAAGACAACATAAACTTGTTCTGTTTAGTTATGGGAGGAACCCAAAAAACAAGAAAAAAACATCTCTTCTTGTGTCTGCAAAATTTCTCAATACTTCACATTGATAGTCATTTTTAAAGCATAGAAGGTGAGGACTACTGGTATTGAGTGTTAGAACTCTTCCATTTCATTTTTTACCCCTTTGGGCTTCACTGTAGAAAGAAAAGCTTCTTTCTTGTTTCAATGCTCATTATAGAAATGATTTGTGGTTGTGCAGGTCCTCTGTCTCTCTTTATGCCTGTTCTTTCATCATCTTTTGTCAGTCACACAATTCTCTAGAACCCCCAAAAGCAAAAGAACTCAAAAAGAAAAAAAAATCTTTGTTCGTCTGCAGCTGAAAAAGAACAAATTGTTTGTTTGAAGAAGCACAATACATTATATTGGCATGTAATTAGTTGGAAAGTTGTGGCTCAAAGAAAGGTGGAACTCTGGTGTAGTTGGTGCAAGTTTTTGTCATTACATGAAATGTATGTTCTATATCTCTTAACATAGTGAAAGCAGCTACTCTTTCTAACACAGCTACTCTTGTAGTGTGAGATCTAAATTAGTTTTTATTTTGGTTTTTTGAGTGTTACAATAATTAGTTTATTTCATCACCTTCCAAAGTAGAAGGTTGTGGGTTCAAATCCCCATTGTTTCACATGGATGTGAGTTTCTTGCCAGGGATAAAAATTTGTCAATAGCTTATCAAATAAGTTCTGTTTGTTGTGTTTTTTTTTCAACTATTGTATTATTTGTTATATCATATGACTGTTTTCTTTAGTATAGTTGTGTTATGGCTGTTTTTTTTAGTATAGTTGTGTTATGCATTTAAGCAAAATATTTTAGTTTTTTAATGTAGTTTTGATATAGCTTAATGTTTTTTTTAAGTTATAGGTTTTTTTAATTGAATTTGGTTTTTTAAATTAGATTGAGCAATGCCCTCATGTAGGCATATACTCTGGTTAAGCAACAATGCAAATTGAATTAATTTTGAGTCTTTAAATCTGACTTTGTCTCTTGTTACTAGTTTTAGAATTTGATTGGGCTGCTTGTAGTACTTGAGTAATCTAAATGACTGTTCTGCCATGTTTATGCTAAGATTTTGTTGACTTCATTTCATAATTATTTTAAATACTTTTTTTTTAGAATACATATTAGATCATGTTGAGAATATGTTTTTTATATTTTATACATAACCACATTATAACTACAGCCACTCTGACGTCTTACTTTACTGTCATTATGTTCAAAGGCTTTCAACACATATCTATCGTACTTCGATAAAAATTTGTTGTCAAGTGCTTTGAAATTATTATGGACATCTAATTTATTGAGTGTCACTTTAGTTAACTCAACCAAAAGTATGTTTGGCTATGCTAAGAAGAAACATTGAAAACCTCTTCTTTTAATATTTTTTTCATTATCTGAAAGATATATTTGATCATTATTTGTTGAAAGTCTATTAATACTGATGTTAGCAAGGCTTGGTGTGAATATATGACTTTGGATGTTGTAACTGTGTATTGGTGGAATTGAAGATAGGTGATTTTGTTATACAAGTAGTTTTTGTGTTAGGAACGACCAGGCATATAATTTTTTTTAAAAAATTAATAAACTTTCAACCACGGGCTTAGCTCGTGGTAGAAAAATACATTCCACCACGGGCTCAGCCCGTGGTAGAAAGGTTTTCAACAGTAGCAAAAAATACTTTCTACCACGGGCTGAGCCCGTGGTAGAAAGTCTGTTTTCCACCATGGGCTGGACCCGTGGTAGAAAGTCTGTTTTCCACCACGGGCTAAGCCCGTGGTAGAAAGTACGTTTTCCACCACGGGCTGGGCCTGTGGTAGAAAGTCTATTGGCAACTACGACACCGGATACCACGGCGGGCCAAGCCCGTGGTAAAAGCCCTTTTTGCCCGCCGTAGAAAGTCTTTTTTCTTGTAGTGATTAAGGCCTAGCTTCCTCATTCTAAAATTTTTTTCATTAAAAAGGCCTTTGAATTAATACCTTCAATAAAAGAAATTTAAAATAAAAGAAATTTTGGTAGATACGTTTTTTAAAATTCCTTTCACAATTAACACAATTTTAACTTAGACAAATTTATCCTTAACAATTACTCTCAATAAGTAAGTTTCACGAAATAAAAGGAGGCAAAATTATCTATAAAATGTTACTTAAAATCATTATGCCTTCCTTCCAAAAACAAGTTTTTTCTATTTTTTTTAAACGAACTTTTTAGACTTTAACTTTCATTAGAAGTTTATTTTCTTTATTTCACCAAACACTAACATTTTCTTTTAAAAGACTTCTTTGACTTAAATGTCCGTTTCAATCCCCAAATTTTTTTTCCAAACAGACACTAAATGGTTTGTGTTCGGAGTACGACCAATTAACACAAATTGCCACCGCTTCAATTTGTAGAATCACCGAAGAATCAACAACATTTTGAAGGAATGCAGAGCCTTGCATCCCAAAGTATTAACAGAGCCGCTTGAAACCTCTGCACTAGATTACTTGATATACCTAACACAGGATCGTTTGTGAGCTTCAGGTACCAGGAAACAACAAGATCACCTCCTCCTCTCTACCAACACCACCATCAGTGACACCACAAACAACAAATTTATCAAAACCCCATAATGCGTTTCACATGCATCATATAGTTATCGAAAAAATAGTAATACATGCAATATCATAAGAACTTCCGATTATAATGATAAAAAATCATGGAATATTTATGAAAGGAAATGAAAAGAAAGGGCATACCAACTGGAGGAACTACATTCGTTTTAATAACGTAAATCTCTGCTCCAAATACACAACAATCATCCACAAGGTACCCATTCGAAGCATTTTTAAATGTATCCAGTGAAAGAAAATGGTCAAAACCCCATCCAATCTTCATTCCATGAAAGCGCCTTACCTGTCTAACATCTACATATATATAGATGTGTGTGTATATAAATACATATATCAAACTATAACATGGGATTTGAAATAAAAAAATTGTGTTATCAAGAAACTAGGTACCTTGGATGCTTAAATACTTGTCACGGATATGATCAAAGACAAATAATTTGAAATTCACGTTAACCTCCCAATCAGAAGGAAGTTTATTTGTATCCATTATTACCAGGTAGAGTGAAATGTGATCTTTCACATCTCTATTCTTATTCCCATTTGGATAGAAAGACAATTTCCTGAAAATGCAAAAAAGAAAGTAATTTAATTTTGTTCTATTAATTGCTAGCTAATATTAACGTGGAGAATATCATCATCATCGTCTTTACTTTTATTCTATATAAAGGGGGTCGAGCATTAAAGTGGAGAATATATATAAACAAAATTGAAGGAATAGAGAAAAATTCAAACACACCATTTATAACCTCCAGCTTCAAAATCATTTGATTCGAATTTCTCAATTAGTGTTTCCAAAAGTATTGAGAAAGACTCAATTTTGAATGTAAAGTGTGCAGGTCAAATATCTCTCAATGATCTTGGAACTTCAATATTGCTCAATGATCTTGAAACTTCTCCTATAGTTTGAAGAAACCCAAAAAATATTACCTTAGCTAGCTCATTGGATTGATATAACAATGTTTAATTTTTTGCATGTGTGGATATAGATTTATTTATTTATGAATAATGTGATATTGTAAGGTAAAAAAAAAATGACTTACCAACTGGAGATGACAATTCATCAACCTCAACAGCAATCTGATACATCTCTAATATGGTCTTTTTGGACTTTGGGTGTGAGATCAATGACATATATATTATTTATCTGCTTTAATTTGCAGCTTGTAGTTCTATATCTTTATAAGGAGTTCGCAAAGATTCCTAGCTTAAGCTTTGAGTTTGGATATCCAAAGAAGTTAGATTAGAACTTTACTGGCTTAAAGCCCATCAAATGGATAGTTGTCATTCAAAGCCAAGGAATATACAAATTGTTAACGCAACTGATGTGGTCGGAACTAAATTATATTGTAAGCTTAATTTTGCCCTTTTTATCAAAATATAATTTAACCACTCGCAAGAGCACGAATCTTTGTAGATAAGGTTCTATATGGAGGGTATCGATCCCACGAGGACTAGTCGCAATTGTCTTACGGGAAGATTAATTCTACTTTAATTCTAAAAACAGATTTTTGGCTTTGTGTTTAAAAATTATTGCATGAATGAAATGACAAGAAAATTAAAGAGTTTAAAGTTGGGAGAGAGAACTAGGGTTGGTTTCCACCACTAGCCATTCACATGTTCATAAGTGTAGCAAGCATGGGATTTATTAATTAAATGCCTAACAATGTCATTAGGCTTGTGACCTCAATGACATATCAAAAGATCAATGTGTGTGCTAACCTATCATAATCCATCTTCAACAAGCATAGCTCTTCAACCTAACTAACTACCTAATTACTCTACTCTCTAAGTGAACACTACATGCATCCAAACTACCTTGTCTTGGCATGGTCTATACAAATTAACATCACACATTCAATTAAATACCATTATCTAGCCATCATTTGCACTTCTTGTGGAATATGCAAATGTTGTTCATTCAAGTGACAAAATCTACTCTAAGACAAGAATAAATTCCATATCAAATGAATATATAAAAGAGATGTATTTGTGTACATAATCACTAGGCTAAATAATCCACATTTAAGTATAAATCCCAAGAGCTACAAAGATGAACAAGTTTACATGGCTAAGGGTTGAAACCAACACCCTAGTAGAAGAGTTAGTTGCTCATGGTTGCCTTGCACCCTTCCATTGATGAAAAGAATGAAGCTTCTTGGTCTGGTTCAGCTCTTTCTCTTCCTCTCCCGAAGGTCTCTCCTCTGATATTCTAGTGTGTCTTGAGAGATATCTTAGATATGAGAGATATGACCGTTTTTGTGTGCTTTTTGGCTTCTTTTTCAACCTTGGGCCCACCATATATATATATATATCATTATATATATCTCTTGTATCAAGAAGGCCCCCAAAAGTCTTGTTCAAGTCAGACAATCCCCCTAAGTCATGCAAAAAGGGGGATTTTGTTGCAAGTGGGAGAGCAGGTGAGCAAGTGGCCAAGTGGGCTCTGCAGAATTTCGATTGATCGAAATTGAATCTCGATTGGTCGAGATTTCGATCAATCGAAATGAGATCTCGATCAATCGAGATTTCGATTAATCAAAATCAACATCTCGATTGATCGAGATGCCTTGGCTGCATTTCCTGATTTCTTCTCTTGATTACAGAAAGCTTCCAACTTTGCTCCATTTACTCCAATACCTGCAAAACATCAAAAACACAAAAATACCATAAACATATCTCGGTAAACGCAATAACGGAACCAACGTATGCAATAAAGAGGGTTCAAATGCATAGAATTGAACACTTATCACACCCCCAAACTTACATATTGCTAGTCCCTTAGCAATACAATATTACAAAAATGAAATCAACTATCTTATACAAAAGTTTAATCATGCTCAGTCATCAACTAGATAAAGGCCGCTCATCCGTTCATTTCACATTTGGCAAATGCAACAAGTATTACAGAACTATGTGGTCATTAGCAAAAATGAACTTTCACAAGCTATAAATGAACGACAGTCCCCACATAATGGCCAGCCCGAACAACTATAACAATTCCAACCCCAAAATCCTCTTTGAAAAGTGAACATGCATTCTAACGTGCGACTTTTGTCATATTTGGAGAAGAAAACCGAACAAATCTGTTTTTAAGAGAAAAACTCATTGAAAATGCTCGACTCGGCTGTTCATTATCACAAAACATTCATGATTGCTCATGCGCGGATGACTGTGCAATGCTTAGCTCTTTTTGCTTTCTTGCAAGCCCATGTAGCGGCGTTGGGCCAATGACTCCCAAACCAATTGGTTTTAGGGCATTAGGTGAAGAAGCACCCCTTGGACTTAATGACCGAGCTTACAAGGCGATGAGCATAAGCAAGCCACCCGCTTATTATTGCTCAACCTTACACACTTATACGCGAATATTCCCTGCTTTGAGGCATAGAAATCCAGTTTATTGAGTGAGAAGGCTTATTGCATATTTTTCTCTTTTTCTTTCTTTTTCCCTTTTTTTTTTCTTTTACAACAACCAGAAGAACTTATTCTTTAAGTTGTTCAGATAAAAACAGAAATTTTCAAAAATTCTCCCTCAGACTTATACCCCACAATTTAAAATGCATGTGTGCGAATTTGTGCGGTTAAGGACAAATTTAGGGCAAGAACCGTACGTGCTCGAATTTGGACAAAAATGTAGACCGTTCTAGCCTACAATAAAGCTTGCAAAAGTGCGGGTATTTACAATGTTAAAGTTCTTAACTACCTGCTGCATTTACCTCGGACATTCATTCGAATGACTTCCTTTAAAAAGCATGACATCATGGCAAGCATCCAAAAATATCAAGAAGAAGAAAAACTGCTCTACAATGACACTCAAAATAATAACCGAACATTGCATGCGTATGCAAGTGGTATAGCATACCGCACCACCAAACTTATATGTAACATTGTCCTCAATGTTTGGACAAGAAGAACAAGGAAAGAAGTTACCGGGATGGCAGAATGCGAGAAAAATGGCATTCCACAGCAGCGGGCATCGTGTAAATACGGAAAACCTACATAGAACACCCACTGGATACCACGAGCATTAAAAGGAACAAAAAGTAGATAAATAGAACATAATGAAATAATTATGCACAAACTGACAATGCCAATATCACTGTATATCTAAGGGTCTGAACTGGTGTTTCCCAACTGTCTAAGAGGTCTATGCGACAAGATATTGACTATCCAGGCACGCTAACGTATAGCACGCAAAGGGGCTGCCTTTCTTTATTACCGCCATACTGTGTTGAAGCAATCTCAACAGTATTGGGAATTAAAACCAGGCGGTAATAAACGGAAATCATCAACTGAATCGCATATAACAATTAGACAAGTGGTACTACATACATAGTCAAAGTATAGAGAATAGATAAATTGACGGAAAGCAAAAAGAAAGACAGTAAAGATAACACATGACATAAAAGAAAATAGAAATGTATTCCATAAAGATGAAAATGAGTTTCAGTGCAAAGTGTACATGTAGGCGGAATACTCAAAAAGAAACTAAACATGGCCAACATGGCCTATCAAAAATAAAGAAAGAAAAATACAGAAAGTAAAGCATAAAAGAGGAATAAAATGAAGCTACTCGAGGGCGGGTGGTGGTGGTGGTGGCTCGGTGGGAGTAGAAGTGGAGGTGGAGGCTCGACCTGCGAACAGGAACTGCAGATCCTGCCGGAAGGCTCAGAACTCGTCTAAGATCGCTCTCTGGCCCTGTACCAGAGAAGAAATGTCCGTCTGAATACCTGCTAGCTGACTCTGCGTAACCTGGACTTGCTCGTCAAAACCCTGCTGGAGCCGCTCTACGTCAGCCGCCAGGCAGGAATAGCCTTTCGCTAAGATATCATGCCGCTCTGCAGCGACATCCATCTCCTGATCCTCCATCTCCTCGTCCTCTGACTCAGCCTCTGCTGGCTCGCCCTCATCCGTCTCCACCGGGGCATCTATATCGATATCGTCTGGTGGATCACCCTGGTGGTCCTGTCTCTCTAAGTGTCGCCTCACCCGCTCCCACTGAGTAGATGTGAAGCGGGTGGGCGGTGCCAACCGGACATCAGTCTGACTGACCGAAATACTGGCACTGCTAAGAAAAGCGGCGATCAGGAAAGGGAAGGGAAGCCGCCAACTCGCTACTCTCCTCTTCCTCTTGTTGACGAGGCCATCCCAGACTTTGTGCATCTGCCCCCAGATCAGCGATGGGACAGAAAACCAAGTGCCCGTGTGGAAAGCATAGAGGCAACGGAGGAGGTCGCCCCTGCGCTCAGCCACGTGCTGCAGCGGACACGCGTTCTTGAGGAGAACGGTGTCCAGGAACCAATATCTGCTCGGGCACATCGATTTAGACATGCAATTGTGACTGGACGTGGTAAACGCCCCGCCACACATGTCCATCACGATCGAGAACAGCGTCGTGTCTGCTGGGAGTGCGGCACTGTAAAGTGGTTGACCGCCCGGGCCAACCATGTCCGGTGGCTGCTGGTGAGGGATGCCGAGCATATGCGCAATCCGGCTCGGCGTGATCGTGATTGTGACGGTGCCCACGACCGTCTCTAGTTTATCCGGCGCTGTGCAGGAGTAGGTCATGCGCTTATAGAAGACCTGCACTAAGCGCTCGTGTGCCACGTCAGTAGGAGGCACACATAGTCCGTCGAGGCGACGCCTCCTGAGCTCGGCAACAGTCCACGCAGTGTCTGGACGCGTCTCGAACTCAGCTAAGTCGAAAACCTGCTCCGGGTGGAACTTCCGAGACCGGAAGGCTCGCCCGGGCACGTTGCGAACAGAACCGGTGGCGTTCTTCACCCTCGCCATAGCCTCGGAACAGTTTGCACTTGATTCCAAAAATTACGTAAATAAAAGATAATTAAGAAGATAGCTAAACTACGAGTAAACTGAAAGAATAAAAATAAAAATGAAGTCCTAGTCCATGGTACTGACAAGAATGCAAAAAGTCGCTCTCGAAGAGACAATGTGAACGGGTGCAACCGAAACAAAGGTGCCGCGGTTACACACCATACACTAAGCGTTTGAAACGAAGAGAATGCCAAATCTCACTCCTACATGAATTCCTATCCCCCCAAAACCACAAAATCTCGCTACCGATATCGCAATCGCACCCATCCACCCCAACATGATCTAACTATGTTTATTACGCCGTAAAACTATCAAAAATGGCGAGAAAGTAAACAAAAAGTAGCCATGCATCACTTACCTCGTGAGGAAGAAGATGAACGGCTCAACCAAAGAAAACTCCACGCACAGCCGCGAAGAGAAGATCGCGCACGTGCTAGTGGCTGCTTCGGACTGCGTTGGATGGCGGCGGATGATCGGGAATGGTAGATCGAGTGCTCGGGAGTGCTTGGAGAAGGCTTGGATCGCCCAGAGGGAGAGAAGAATTCGGATGGTCTTTTAAAAGGGGAGGGAAGGCCAACGGTTTAAATAGATTTTCGGCTCCCGTACAGGCTCCGCGTGCATTTCGATTGATCGAGATGTACATTTCGATCAATCGAGATTTCGATTGATCGAAATCTTGCTTCGATCAATCGAAACCAGCTTCGATGGATCGAGATTGTCTCTTCGATCAATCGAGAATTCCTTCACTGAATCACCCTCTTACTTCGATTAATCGAACATTTAATTCATTCAATCGAAATTTTATTTCGATCAATCGATATCCCATTTCGATCGATCGAAATGTTCGATGGATCGAAAACCTATCGAAGTGCAATCGAAGAATACTACCTCTCGGGACTTTGGACTTGGCAAATCTCTGCAATTTTTCAATCAATCAAAAATGAGATCTCGATCAATCGAAATTTCGATTGATCGAGATCTTTGTTTCGATCAATCGAAATGCTCAAAAACAGTCAGTTTAAAGTATGCTTCAGGGACTTGGATATTTGGGAATTAGATGCTACATTGCTTAGATACAACCCTACTTTGGATTAAAGGGACATCATGGAAGCTTGATAGCTACCATGGCTTCGCCACCTTACACGTCTATGGCGCGACATCCGGATCGGCTCACGAGTCAAAATACACGGGATCCGTCAAAGTGACGACATCCACGTATTCGGTGGTGACTTGGTCATCCACGCACACTTTTAAGCGTTGCCCGTTCACTTTGAACAACGAGCCGTCTTTCAAGTCCTTCAATTCCACCGCTCCGTGGGGAGTGACGGAGTTAACCAAAAATGGACCATCCCAACGGGAGCGAAGTTTTCTGGGAAACAAATGGAGGCGTGAGTTGTACAACCAAACTTTTTGGCCCGGTGAAAATGTTTTGACTCGAATATTACGATCATGAAAGGCTTTGGACTTTGCATTATAGATTTTCGCATTCTCATACGCGTCATGTCGCAATTCTTCCAATTCATTTAATTGAAGCTTTCGATTAGAACCAGCCTTTTTCATGTCAAAATTGAATGTTTTGGTGGCCCACATAGCTTTATGCTCCAATTCAACCGGAAGATGGCACGCCTTTCCATAAACCAACCGATAAGGTGACATTCCAATGGGAGTTTTATATGCCGTTCGGTATGCCCATAATGCATCGTTTAGTTGCAATGACCAATCCTTCCGGTCGGGCCAAACAGTTTTCTGAAGAATGTTCTTAATCTCCCTATTGGATACCTCTACCTGGCCACTAGTTTGAGGATGGTATGGGGTGGCTACTTTGTGTGTGACAGAGTATTTGGTAAGCAAGGTCCGAAGGAACCGGTTACAGAAATGTTTACCTCCGTCACTGATGATGGCCCGAGGTGTACCAAACCGGCTAAAAATATTAGCTTGAATGAATTTAACCATAACTGCGTGATCATTGGTTTTGGTAGGAACGGCCTCTATCCACTTAGATACGTAGTCCACCACCACAAGTATGTACTCATGACCAGTAGAGGGTGGAAATGGTCCCATGAAGTTAATGCCCCACACATCAAATATTTCAATGATAAGAATAGGGTTAAGAGGCATCATGTCCTTCCGAGACATCGCGCCAAGGCGCTGACATCGCTCACAAGAGCGGCAGAATGAATATGCATCCCGATGAAGTGTCGGCCAGAAAAATCCGCATTGGAGAATTTTTGCTGCGGTTTTCTTAGCACTAAAGTGTCCCCCACAAGCGAGTGTATGACAAAACTTGAGAATGCTTTGGAATTCACTGTTGGGCACACACCTTCGAATTATTTGATCGGGGCAATATTTAAACAATTGAGGATCGTCCCAATAATATGATCGTGATTGGGAGAGAAAACGATCCTTCTCTTGCTTGGTCCAAGAAGATGGTATTTTACCGGTTGCCAAGTAATTAACCACATCCGCATACCAAGGGATACTCTCTTGAGAGATGACAAAGAGTTGTTCATCCGGGAAGGATTCACAAACTGGAATGGAATTATGGAGGGATTCAACAAGAATTCTAGACAGGTGGTTAGCTACCACATTTTCAGTTCCCTTTTTGTCTCTAATCTCAAAATTGAACTCCTGCAATAAGAGTATCCATCGGATCAACCTAGGCTTGGTGTCCTTTTTGGCCAAAAGATGCCGGAGGGCAGCATGGTCCGAATAGACAATGAACTTTGAACCCAATAAATAAGCTCAAAATTTGTCCAATGCAAATACTACCGCAAGCAATTCCTTTTCCGTGGTGGTATAATTGATTTGAGCCTCGGAAAGGGTTTTACTTGCGTAGTAGATTACATGTGGCAGTTTGTCTATTCGTTACCCTAAGACAGTACCCATGGCATAATCGGATGCATCATACATAATCTCAAATGGGAGAGCCCAATTTGGAGGGATGAGAATTGGAGCGGTTGTGAGCATGGTGCGGAGTTCTTCAAAAGCGTTAAGGCACGCTTCATCAAAGGCAAAGCAAGACTCTTTTTCAAGAAGTCGACACAAAGGCCGAGAGATTTTGCTAAAGTCTTTGATGAAACGGCGATAAAAGCCCGCATGCCCAAGGAATGAACGAATCTCTCTCACCGTTGATGGTGGAGGAAGTTTGGAAATGAGTTCAACCTTGGCTTTGTCAACCTCTATTCCTCTCTTAGACACAATGTGCCCTAGGACAATACCCTCTTGAACCATAAAATGGGTCTTTTCCCAACTAAGGATTAGGTTGGTCTCTTGACATCGTTTGAGAACACAAGCTAGATTTTGGAGGCATGATTCAAATGAAGGCCCAAAAACGGAAAAATCATCCATAAACACTTCCAAGAATTTTTCCACCATGTCCGAGAAGATAGACATCATACACCGTTGAAAAGTCGCCGGTGCATTGCACAACCCAAAGGGCATGCATCTATAAGCAAATGTGCCGAAGGTACATGTAAAGGTGATTTTTTCTTGGTCCCTCAGGTCTATAGCAACCTGATTATAGCCGGAATATCCATCCAAAAAGTAATAAAAACTTTGTCCGGCTAATCTCTCCAATATCTGATCAATGAATGGGAGGGGGAAGTGATCTTTCCGAGTGGCTGAATTTAATTTCCTATAGTCTATGCACACTCTCCAACCCGTGGTGGTGCGTTGGGGAACTAATTCGCCCTTATCATTAGGTTGCACCGTAATACCAGACTTCTTTGGAACCACTTGAGTGGGACTAACCCACTTGCTATCAGAGATGGGGTATATGATTCCCGCATCTAGTAACTTCACCACCTCCTTCATGACAACGTCCTTCATATTTGGATTTAATCGACATTGTGCCTCCCTTGAGGTCTTAGCATCCTCTTCCAAGTGTATGCGGTGCATACAAATAGAAGGATCTATTCCCTTGAGATCTGCCACACTCCAGCCTATTGCTTCTTTGTGCTCTTTGAGCACCTTAATAAGTTCCATCTCTTGATCATTGGTAAGATTGGAAGCAATAATGACTGGAAGGGTCTCATTAGCGCCCAAGAAAATATACTTGAGTGTAGCCGGTAGGGGCTTGAGCTCAAGTTGTGGTGGGGAAATTAAAGAAGGAGTTTGGGAAGTTTTGGACAAAAGGGGCAAGGGTTCTCTCGGAACTCTCCACTTAGGCAAATCCATGACAGTATTAACATCGAGCATGGAATTGACTTCACATATGGATTGCTCAATGTCAAAATCATCACAGTTGAAGTGATTTAAGCATGCCTCTAAAGGGTCCTTGAAAAGAATAGAAGGTAGTGCTTCTTGAACAAGGTCTTCCACTACATTGACACAAAAGCATTCACTTTCGTTATCGGATGTGTGGTGAGAAGCATTGAAGATGTTCAAGCGGACTTTCATATTCCCAAAAGAGATGTCCATCACTCCGGTACGGCAATTAACGCAAGCGTTTGCCGTGGCCAAGAATGGATGACCTAGAATGATAGGAATATGATGATTCAGATTTTGGACCGGTTCTGTGTCAAGGACTATGAAGTCCACTGGAAAATAGAATTTGTCCACTTGAATGATGACATCCTCAATGATGCCACGTGGTTGCCTCACCGAACGGTCGGCAAGTTGTAACACAACCGTGGTATGCTTGAGTTCCCCCAAACCTAGTTGTTGGTAAACTGAGAATGGAAGCACATTGACACTAGCCCCTAAATCAAGAAGTGCTTTTTCAAAAGATTGATTTCCGATGGTGCACGAAATGGTCGGAGCACCCGGATCTTTGAATTTAGGAGGGGCATGGTGTTGGAAAATGGAGCTTATGTGCTCAGTTAAGAGGACTTTCTTAGGAACATTATTCCTAGATTTGCGCTTTTGAGTGCACAAGTCCTTCAAGAATTTTGCATAGGAGGGAATTTGTCGAATAGCATCAAGGAGAGGGAGATTGATCTTTACTTGTTTGAAGATCTCCATCATGTCTTGGATTTTCTCTCCTTGCTTCCCGAAATGAGAAGGTTCCTTCAATCATTGAGGAAAAGGAACCGGAGGTTCATAAGAGGTGTCAAGATTTGGAATCGATGATGACACAACTTCACTTGCCTTTCCGTTTGGATTTGAAGGGGTATTTTGCAAATTTGGATTTAACGGAAACGATTTTGGATTTAATTGGGATTCTTTTGGATTTTTCGGTTGCTCTTGGAATTCCTTTCTCTCTTCCTCCCCTACCTTGGAGTTAATGATTTTGCCACTTCTCAAGGTTGTGATTGATTGAACTTGCTCCGGAGGAGCATTACAAGTTGAAGATGATGGATCTTCAATCATATGCACGCCTTTGGGATTCGCCACCGGTTGACTCGGCAACTTACCTTCCTCCCTTCTATTTAAGGCATTAGCTAGTTGCCCGATTTGAGCTTCTAACCTAGCCATAGATTGAGCATTGGCTTCAAGCTTAGAGATTGATTGAGAGTGAGTTTTCAATAAGCGGGTGTTGGCCTCAAGATTGCTTATCACTCGTTCTTCAAAGCTTTGACTTCTCGGAGGAGGTGGTGGTTGTTGGTAATTAGATCTTTGATTGTAAGGTTGAGGGTTTGGCCTATAATGAGGCTGTTGAGATTGGGAATTAAAAGAACTTTGCCCTTGGAACGAGGGACTTGATTCTTGATTCTTTCATGAAAAAGCTGGATGGTTCTTGTAACCAGGATTGTACGTGTTTGAATATGGATCATTCATTTGTTTAGCGTACAAGGCATTCGCTTGCTCTTGAGCATAATCGGGAGATTGCCCGGCAATAGGACAATCTCGCACAAAATGCGAAGTGCTATAGCAAAACGAACACCCCTCCTGATTTTGGATAGATTGGTTTGGAGTAGGCAGCCCATTTTTCATGATTAAATCCATTTTTCGGGACAAGGCTTCTACTTGCATGGCTACCTCATCTACCCGTGAAATCTCATGCACTCCTCTACAAGGTTGGGTGGCCTTCCCTTTCCTAGTGGAGGAGCGTTGAGCTGAATTGTTGCTTAGGGTTTGAAAAAGTTTTCATGCCTCATCGGGGCTTTTCGAAAGATATCCACCCCCACACGCGGAGTCTATCATTTGTCTATGTAGCTCACTCACCCCATCATAAAAACTTTGCACTAGCTGCCATTTTGGGACAGCATGATGCGGACAAGATTTTAAAAGATCTTTTAACCTCTCCCACGTCTCATGGAATTGTTCTTGGTCAATTTGGGTGAATCCGGTGATTGCTCGCCGAATATCACTTGTCTTACCCATTGGGAAGTATTTTTTAAAGAACTCTATTTGCATCTCCGCCCAAGAATGGATTGAGTTGGGTTCTAGGGAATTGAACCAACTTCTAGCCTTATCTTTTAGGGAAAAGGGGAACATACGTAGCTTTAGATCATCCTCTGTAAAGTGTGGTACACGAATGGTGGAACACACGGAAAGGAAGTAATCTAAGTGCCGGTATGGATCCTCATTAGGGAGACCGTGGAAGCTACCAAGAAGATTGATGGTGGAGGACTTTATCTCGAATTGATTTGCCGCTACATCCGGAAATTGAATATATGAAGGTACTTCAAATGTAGTCGGAAGGTAAAAGTCCATAAGCAACTCTCCTTGAGGAGGTGGTGGTGGAGGTGGTTGTTCATGATTAAAAGGAGGTAGACCGGGAGGTTGTCTCTCATTTGGATCCATGTTTTCAGTCCTAGGCAAAATAGGGTCCCTAGAGGTTCCTCTACGTTGTCTAAGTGTTCGTTCAAGCTCACTATTACAAGGAAGCAAAGGAAGTGACAATGACCGTCTACCTAGCATGCATTAACAATTGAACAACACCTCCATACACAAAGTAGCAATAATATATACAAAAGAATGTGAATGAACTCAAACCACCAATTTTTGAAGTTATACTCACAAAGGGTTCCAATTTGAATTCTTCTAGATGCCCGCTATGTGGTATACCTAAAATCAAGAAGTTTGAGATATAAGAACAAGATATATACAAAAAGAATGAAAGAATTTCTAGCCTAAGAATTAAACCAGATTTAATCTTCCAATGGCGACAATTAAAACCGTAGTCCCCGGCAACGGCACCAAAATTTTGATGTGGTCGGAACTAAATTATATTGTAAGCTTAATTTTGCCCTTTTTATCAAAATATAATTTAACCACTCGCAAGAGCACGAATCTTTGTAGATAAGGTTCTATATGGAGGGTATCGATCCCACGAGGACTAGTCGCAATTGTCTTACGGGAAGATTAATTCTACTTTAATTCTAAAAACAGATTTTTGGCTTTGTGTTTAAAAATTATTGCATGAATGAAATGACAAGAAAATTAAAGAGTTTAAAGTTGGGAGAGAGAACTAGGGTTGGTTTCCACCACTAGCCATTCACATGTTCATAAGTGTAGCAAGCATGGGATTTATTAATTAAATGCCTAACAATGTCATTAGGCTTGTGACCTCAATGACATATCAAAAGATCAATGTGTGTGCTAACCTATCATAATCCATCTTCAACAAGCATAGCTCTTCAACCTAACTAACTACCTAATTACTCTACTCTCTAAGTGAACACTACATGCATCCAAACTACCTTGTCTTGGCATGGTCTATACAAATTAACATCACACATTCAATTAAATACCATTATCTAGCCATCATTTGCACTTCTTGTGGAATATGCAAACGTTGTTCATTCAAGTGACAAAATCTACTCTAAGACAAGAATAAATTCCATATCAAATGAATATATAAAAGAGATGTATTTGTGTACATAATCACTAGGCTAAATAATCCACATTTAAGTATAAATCCCAAGAGCTACAAAGATGAACAAGTTTACATGGCTAAGGGTTGAAACCAGCACCCTAGTAGAAGAGTTAGTTGCTCATGGTTGCCTTGCACCCTTCCATTGATGAAAAGAATGAAGCTTCTTGGTCTGGTTCAGCTCTTTCTCTTCCTCTCCCGAAGGTCTCTCCTCTGATATTCTAGTGTGTCTTGAGAGATATCTTAGATATGAGAGATATGGCCCTTTTTGTGTGCTTTTTGGCTTCTTTTTCAACCTTGGGCCCACCATATATATATATATATCATTATATATATCTCTTGTATCAAGAAGGCCCCCAAAAGTCTTGTTCAAGTCAGACAATCCCCCTAAGTCGTGCAAAAAGGGGGATTTTGTTGCAAGTGGGAGAGCAGGTGAGCAAGTGGCCAAGTGGGCTTTGCAGAATTTCGATTGATCGAAATTGAATCTCGATTGATCGAGATTTCGATCAATCGAAATGAGATCTCGATGAATCGAGATTTCGATTAATCGAAATCAACATCTCGATTGATCGAGATGCCTTGGCTGCATTTCCTGATTTCTTCTCTTGATTGCAGAAAGCTTCCAACTTTGCTCCATTTACTGCAATACCTGCAAAACATCAAAAACACAAAAATACCGTAAACATATCTCGGTAAACGCAAAAACAGAACCAACGTATGTAATAAAGAGGGTTCAAATGCATAGAATTGAACACTTATCAGCAACTTCATTCTAATCTAATGTACATATTTAGTAGAATTATATATATATATATATTTCATTCTAATCTAATGTACGTATTTAGTAGAATTATATATATATATATATATATATATTCTTTCTTGTCTCTACCAAAACCTAGACGTAGGACTGGAATGCTAAAACCCAAAGCCACTAATCTAAACTCATCTTATTATATTAGCCATATGAATTGAAAGAAAGCCTATCCGACTAGTATCTTATAAATTTTTATGTAATTTATAATGGCTGATATATGTATATAAATTTTAATTGTAATATTGAATGGCTAAAGTTAAAGAATGTTGATGAAAGGACTCTACACCGAAATTTTATGTAATTTGGAGGAATTTTAGTCTCTGTGTTCTTTTATTTCATTAAATTCATCCATGATAAAAGGTTACATGGGCCGAGGAAGGCATGCTTGATTCAGTTTATTAAAAAGGGTTCTCAAGAATTCCAAAAATAAAAAATTGTTTTCGGAGAGTGACAATTTTTTAACTCAACTGTAAAAATTTGTGGAACTGTACCAACCATATATGATCAATTTTGTTCGGTACGATTCTACAAATTTTCACTTTCTTATATATATATATATGTTTAGTACTCCCTTTTTCTACATTTGCACCCAAATTTTAAAAGAAATGACACTTCTAACCTTAACTTCACAAATTAATCTATTTCAAATTACACAAGTACCCATTCAGGTATCCCCTTCTATGTCTCCCATTTTTTAATATTTTCTGTCTCTTTTGATAGAATTAAAAAAAAAATACCCAAAAGAAATTATCTTTCAAATAAGTTATCTCTTTCGACAAGACTCAAAGGAACAAAAAAATAAGAAACTATACTATGAAAAAAAAGGACCCAAAAAATAGTTATCATAATTATCTCTTTTGATAGGACCAATAAACAAATACCCAAAAAAAAGTTTTCTATTGAATAAATTATCTCATTTGACATATATATATATTGATGAAGTATTTGACTAGAATTGTGAAATGTGTAATGCCAGTTGAATTCAAGGTGACGTGGATAGGAAGTCTATTTTAATTTGGACTTCTCTATCTCTAGGAGCCAGTCTCCTACTATGACACGGTCTCACTTGACTGGTATAAATACAGTGACGGTCTATATACCAGGTACGCAATTAATACACCCTTAATTCCTTTACAGCTTGGAATGCCCTTCCAATTTCTAACTTGATCGTCGGAGCGTCGTCGGCCGGCACCACGCCGGTGTCCTTTCGATTACTCTTCTTTTGTCCTTTTTTGCAGGTTGGAGTTTGACTAGCTCGGGGTGGATTTTTGCTTCATTAGTTGGAACTGTCTGTGGGAACGGTCACAAAATTTGACAGTGCTATTCAAATCATACACGAAGCATGATGCACCTTCGATCTGGATTGGAAACCACGGCCGTACAGGATCCTCCTATTGGCCAGGATCCTCCAGTACATGACCTACCTGACCGAAACGACCCTCCAGCCGTGCAAGATCCTCCTATCGGTACTAACCCCCCAAACGCACAGGACCCGACAGCCAATCCGCCCACAGGTTATGGAGGCACGTAGCCCCCTAGATAGATGGAATTTTTGGGGACATACCCCGAAGTCCCAAACGATTAGGGGCGTGTCACAGCGTTGGAGCACCAGGTTCAGAACTTAAATCAAAGTCTGGTCCAGTTGCTCTAACAAAATGCGATGATTCTACAATGCCTCCCTCCTGTGGCGCCGATGCCGTCGCCAAGTTACGTAAGACCTATTGATCCTGAGGAGGACGGTATTGGGAGAGAAAGTGAAGTCCCGACGGAGGACGCGACTCAGAGTCAAGTGAGAGGTGGGACGAATCACAACCGTTTAGTCCCTCCTGAGAGGAGCCAACCCCATGGAGATTTCGTATCTCTTGCTTATCACGATATGGAGATGCAGGACCTAAGAGCCAGGGTAGAAAGCATGGCCTACGCCATAAGAGGGAAAGGTCCTGCCACAATAGAGGATTTGGTCCAGCAAACCAACCTCCCTTTCTCTGCCGGGGTAATAAACTATCCCCTGCCCCCCAGGTTCAAGATGCCCACGATGGAAAGCTTTGACGTGACTAAGGACCCGCTAGATCACCTGAAAACTTACAAGGCCTTGATGCATCTTCAGGCGATACCCGACGAGATCATGTGCAGAGCTTTTCCCACTACATTAAAAGGTTCCGTTAGGTCCTGGTTCAATAGTTTAAAACTATCATCTGTCCGTTCTTCCAAAATGTTGAGTCAACTATTTGTTGGCAATTTCATTGTTGCCCGAAGACACAGAAAATTCGCTACCTATCTCCTGAATGTAAGGCAAACTAAGGGGGAATCGTTGCGGGATTATATCAACCGATTTAACAGAGAAATGTTACAAGTCGACGCCTTGGATGATAAGGTGGCAGTTACCGCGTTCATGGGAGGGCTATTACCCTCTAAATTCCTATACTCTGTTTGTAAGCATCTCCCTGAAAGCATGTTCGAATTAATTGTGAAAGCCCAAAAATACATGAATGCCGAGAATGCCCTTGATGCCTAGAGGGAAAAAGGTGATAGCGACAAAAAGGCGGACAGGAAGAGGGGAGGGCAATCTAGCAAAAAGGAATGGAACCCCAAGTACGACCGAGTATCACAGGAACAGAACGACATAGCTATGCGCCGCAAAAGGGGGTTCGATTTCACCCCATTGAACACGCCTATAAGTTAGATCCTCCTCCACATCCAGGACGACCTGGCGGTGTCATGGCCTCCAAAGTTAAGAACTAATCTAACTAGAAGATCCCATGACAAGTATTGTAGGTCTCATCGAATCATGGCCATGATACTAATGAATGCATGAATTTGAAAAGACAGATTGAGAATTTAATTCAAAGGGGCCAATTGCGGAGATTTATGGTCGGTGGGGGGCAGAGAGCGCAGAATCAGACACAGGACGTAAATGAAGGCGTGACTCGCAAAAACCCTCTAATAGGGGAAATTAGAGTCATCTTTGGAGGAGTCGGGGGTGGCGGAGAGTCTAATGCCGCTCGCAAAGCACATGCAAGGAAAGTCAAAAATTTCTCCAAAGTCAGCGAGGTAAGCTAGTCACCCGCTAAGTGCCCCCGGTTGAACGACCAGGTCATCACTTTTTCAGAGGATGATTCCAGAATAGTTCAGCATCCCCACGATGATGCCCTCGTAGTAACATTAATTATCACCAACTTCATAATTATGCGGGTTTTAATCGACAGCAGTAGTTCCGCAGACATCCTTTTTATAGATGCATTTGATCAGATGAAGATTGGAAGGAATAGACTCAAGACCACTCAATCTTTGCTTATAGGCTTCTCCGGAGAGAAACTCCTTCCCTTGGGTACAATCGACCTCCCGGTCACCACTAGTTTAAGTCCTAGACAAGTCACCAAGATAGTAACTTTCTTTGTGGTGGACTGCCCAACCACATATAATGTCATTCTGGGAAGGGCCACATTGAATGCTATGAGAGCAGTGACCTCCACCTATCACCTCCTCGTTCCGTTCCCTACGGAGCATGGTGTTAGGGAACTAAGAAGAGATCAAGCCATTGCTCGAGAATCTTATGCCACCTCTCTAAGAGAGAGTAAGATGTCAGAAACTCTAAACATTAAGGGACAAGAGGTGGAGGAAAAAGAAGAGGTCCATCATGCAGAACCAATGGAAGAACTAGTTGAGGTTAACTTGAATGAACAAGGTGCACGAAAGAAGGTGAGCTTGGGATCGTCACTCTCACCCACCTCTCGGGAAGAGATGGTGCGATTCCTTAAAACAAATGAAGATGTGTTTGCATGGTCCCATGAGGATATACCTGGGATCGATCCAACCATTGCCATTCATCGACGAAATATCGACCCCACCGCCAAGCCAGTTAGACAAAAAAGGAGAATCTTTGCCCCAGAAAGAAACACGATAATTTTTGAGGAGATAGAGAAATTATTGAAGGCTAACTTTGTACGGGAAACCAATTACCCAGACTGGTTGGCAAACGTAGTACTGGTTAAAAAATCTAATGGCAAGTGGCGCTTGTGTGTCAACTTTATCGACCTAAACAAAGCCTGTCCGAAAGACAGCTTCCCCTTCCCTGGATTGACATGCTGGTGGAAGGGACGGCAGGGTACGAGTGGCTCAGCTTCATGGATGCCTACTCGGGATATAATGAAATTCTGATGTGGCTGTTAGACCAAGAAAGGACATCCTTCATAACAAAAAGGGGATTGTACTACTATACGGTGATGCCGTTCAGTCTAAAGAATGCTGGCGCAACTTATCAAAGGTTGGTAAATAGAATGTTCAAAGAGCAAATTGGTAGGAATATGGAGGTGTATGTTAATGACATGCTCATCAAAAGTCAGAAGGCTGCCAGCCACTTGGTTGATTTATTGGAAGCCTTTGATGTCCTTCGAAAGTACAGAATGATGCTCAATCCAAGCAAGTGTGCCTTTGGGGTACCTCCGAAAAGTTCTTGGGCTATCTAGTCAGTTAGAGGGGGATAGAAGCCAACCCACAGAAGGTGCAAGCCATTCTGGATACAAGATCACCCAGAACTATTAAAGAAGTACAAAGGCTGATAGGAAAGGTGGCAGCATTAAGCCAGTTGATTTCCCGTGCTACAGAAATGTGTCTCCCATTTTTTCAAGTCCTCAAGTGGGCCTTTGAGTGGACTCCAAAATGTGAGCAGGCCTTAAACGAGCTAAATAGTAACTCAGCTCGCCCCCACTCTTGTCATGCATGCGTGTAAGAGAGGAATTATACTTATACTTGGCTGTCTCATTTGCAGCAGTCAATTCTGCACTAGTATGGGAAGAAGAGGGAGTGCAAAGGCTTGTTTACTATACCAACAGGGTTCTCTGGGGGGTGAAAGAAAGGTATCCCTCCATAGAGAAACTAGCATTTGCCTTGGTTACGACGGTTAGAAAACTTAGGCTATATTTCCAAGCGCACACTATTATGGTACTAATCGATCAACAGCTCCGACAAGTCCTCTTCAAACCTGAAACCTCTGGGTGGCTTGTGAAGTGGTCTATAGAGCTAGGAGAATTTGACATCCGGTACAAGCCAAGGACATCAGTTAAATGCCAAGTGCTCGCAGATTTTATAGCCGAATTTACATACCCTCGAAAAAATAAACAGGTTTAGCACGAAGAGGTGGAGAATATAATCCAACAAGACAGGGAGGACCTAATGGACCCTGGTTGCATGTGGCAATTATTTTTGGATGAGTCATCGAACGCGTAAGCCATTGGCGCGGGGATACTAATTAGATCTCCAGTAGGAGAAACATTCAAGTACGCCCTGCAATTTGGATTCAAGGCAACAAACAATGAGGCTGAATATGAAGCCTTGATTGTAGGGTTGAAACTAGCTGGTATCCTCAAGGTTAGGCAGTTAAAAGCTTATACCGACTCCTAGCTAATTGCTCGACAGGTCAATACGGAATACGAGGCAAAGGGAGCAAGGATGAAATCTTACTTGCAAAAGGTACAAGAACTGGTTACCCATTTCTAGAGGTTTTTAATCACGCGGGTCCCCTGTAGTGAAAACTCTAATGCAGATGCTCTCGCTCGACTGGCTACGCCACAAGAGGCCACCCAAGGGGGGGTGCTTGTAGAGCGCATGGATCACCCGAGTATCATAGAAGCAACATCATGTGAAGTAAACCAAGTCACCCAGGGCATGGAATGGGTAGACCCGATAGTCAAGTACATAAGTAATGGTGAATTATCATCCGACAAGGTAAAGGAGCACAAAACGAGGATCAGGGCATCTAGGTACACCCTGATCGATGGAATCCTCCACAAAAGGGGAGTCTCCTTACCATACCTGCAATGCTTGTCGATAGGAGAAGCACAGAATGTCATAAGGGAAGTTCATGAAGGGGAGTGCAAAAATTATGCGGGGGGCTGGTCCTTGGCTCACAAGGCCATTAGGCAGGGATACTACTAGCCCTCTTATCTTTTTTCCTATTTTTTTTATTTTTCTTTATTTTTTATTTTTTATTTAGGTGGACCTTATCTTGGCCGGATCCAGGATGCTGGCTAAGCCCAGGATCCAGCCTTGGGCAGGATCTAGGATGAGGCCTAAGCCCAGGATTTAGCTAAAGTTGGATCTAGCGTTAAGGATTCTGCATGGGCCGAATCTAGGATGCGTCCTTGGCCTTGTCCAGGATTTGGCTTAGGCCGGATCCTCAAGGACCAGCCTTGGGCCGAGCTTCTCTTGGGCCCACCCTTTAGTTGGGTCAATTTTTTCTTGGGCCCGGCTCTTGGTCGGGCGGTCTCTTCTTGGGCCCACCTTAGTCGGGTTGGTCTCTTCTTGGGCTCCTCTTAGTTCAGCCATTGCATCGGGCCAGTTTCTTCTTGAGCTTGCCTTAGCCGGGCTAGTTTTTCTTGGGCCAGGCTCTTGTCCGACCTCCTTTGGCCCGGCCGCCCCTGGGTTATTATATAAGAACCCGATTTACAAATAAAAAATGATTATTGCTCTAAAGAATCAAACCTTAGCTAATAAGTTCTAATGGTCTCACCCTAACCATTATGCCAATGACTCACTTGGTTAAGAAAATTTAATTAATAAACTTCATAGCACAGCTATTGATAAAGCCATACGATAACTTTTGCGAGACTTACCTGCCATTTGCTAAAATTTCTTTTAATGGGTTGTGTCCCCCAGGGTTGGTTAACAATGCTCTCGGAATTAATTATCTCGTATTTTTCATTAAAGGCCCTCTACTGAGGTGTGTCCCCATAGGGTTATATCCCTGTAAGGCTATGCCCCCATAGGACTGTGTCCCCGTAGCACTGTTTGACAATGTTCTCAGAATTAATTCATCCCAATTTTTTCATTAAAGTCCCTCCGCAGAGGTGTGTTCTTATAGGGCTGTGTCCCAATAGGGTTGTGTTTTCATAGGGCTGTGCCCTCATAGGGCTGTTTGACAATGTTCTCAGAATTAATTTATCCTGCCATTTTTATTAAAGGCCCTCTGCAGAGGTGTGTCTCCGTAGGGCTGTGCTTCCGTAGGGCTGTGTCCCCGTAGGGCTGTTTGACAATGTTCTCAGAATTAATTCATCCTGCCTTTTTCATTAAAGGCCCTCTATAGAGGTGTGTCCCCGTAGGGTTGTGCTCCCATAGGGTTGTGCCTTTGTAGGGTTGTTTGACAATGTTTTTAGAATTAATTCATCCCACCTTTTTCATTAAAGGCCCTCTGTAGAAGTGTATCTCTGTAGGACTATTTGACAATGTTCTTAGAATTAATTCATCCCATCTTTTTCATTAAAGGCCCTCTGCAAAGGTGTGTCCCCGTAGGGATGTGTCCTTATAGGGCTGTGCCCCCGTAGGGCTGTTTGTTCACTTTTTGTTTTAGCTATAATAACATATTTTGAAACAAAAGGGTCTGTTACTGATATTTTAGTAACAAATAGAGAATTATTTGAGAAAGATCTGAGAGATATCGTCATCAGGCTCGATATTAAAGTGTGTTTCAGCTGGAACTATTAAAGTAAATGCAACTTTTAAAAGAAAGTCTTGCTGGTGGCACTTCCTCAGATGCTCAGCGTTCCAATGATAAGTCAACTGCCTCCTTTCTAATGTCTCTAGTCAATATGCCTCCTGTCACCACCAAGTCTACCAGAGATAACTTTGATTTCCCCCAATAGATGATTTCTTCGAGTGTGGTCATCTTTACCATCCCTATCCCATGGGAGGTTCTGTGTTCCCCTCTTATCTCTGGCCATAAATCTTTGTAGTTGGCCCCTACAAATCAGACTTTCAATTTGCCTTTTCAAGTCTATGCACTCATCTATATCGTGCCCATAGTCGCAATAGAACCTGCAATACTTGTTGTGGGACCTCTTGGATAGATCGGTTCTTAGTTTTGGGGGCCATGCCACGGCCAGGTTATCTTGGATGTAGAGGATGATTTGGCTTATTGACATGTTTAAAGGGGTAAAGGTGTTGAATCCCTTATAACGATGCAATGCTTTATTGGTCTGCTCATGTGACATTCTACCATACTTGGGGTCTCTATCTTCCTCACTGGAATGTCCCCCCTTTTCCTGTCTGCCTTTCTTGCATTAAGGGCATCCTCTACGTTCATGTACTTTTGGGCCTTCATGAGTAGCTTGGACATGCTTTCTGGAGGGAGTTTAAAAATTGAGTACATGAACTTTGAAGGTAGTAGGCCCCCCATGAATACGGTAACCACCACCTTGTCATCCAGAGCATCAACCTACAACATCTCCCTGTTAAACTAATTAATGTAGTCTCACAATGACTCCCCCTTAGTCTGTCTTACGTTCAGGAGATAGGTGGCGGGCTTTCTATGCCTTCCGGTGGTAATAAAATTGCCTATGAGCAATTGGCTCAGTTCTTTGAAGGAACGTACATATGTTGGCTTCTAGTTGTTAAACCATGACCGGGCAAAACCCTTCAATGTAGTAGGAAAGACTCTACACAGGATTTTATCTGGTATTCCTTGGAGATGAATCAGAGCCTTGTAAGTCTACAGATGATCTAGCGGGTCCTTGGTCCCATCAAAGCTTTCAAGGGTGGGCATCTTGAACTTATTGGGCAAAGGACAGTTTAGTACCCTAGCGAAGAAAGGGAGGTTGGTTTGTTGAACTAGATCCTCTACTATAGTAGGGTCTTTCCCTTTCATGGCCTGAGCCATGCTTTCTATCTTGGCTTTGAGGTCCTGTATCTTTATATCATAATAGTCAGCCTCCCTTGGATGCCCTGAGTTTCCATGAGTATGGGTCCTAAACCCCGATTCCCTTTGGGCATAAGCTCTCTCTGGCGGGATTAGGTGAATTGGATTTGTCCCTTCTCAGTCGCTTCTCACTTAACTCTGTGTTGCGTCATATATCGGAACTCTATTGTCTCACCTTAAGTCATCCCTTTCTAGATCAATCGGCCGGAGGTGGCTTCGTGATAACACTGGTGACACAGGAGGAAAGCATTATAGGATTGCTGCATTTTGCTGGAGTACCTAAGCCAGACCCTAATTCAAGATCTAAACTTGGTATTCCAATACTGTGATTTGTTCCTGGTCATTTGGGATTCTGGGGAAGTCCCCTTAACCAGGGGGCTGCATGCCTCCCTCTCCTACTATCGGCAAATTATGACCGACAGGGTTTGGGACAATGTGCAGATTGTGGCCGGCAAGGGGATCCTCTCTGGATAGAGGATTGTGACCAACAGGGGGATCCTGTCCGACTGGAGGACTGTGACCTACAGGGGGATCTTGTCCAACTAGAGGATTGTGACCAGTAGGAAGATTTTGTCTGACCGTAGTCTCTAGCCCAGATCGTAAGTACATTATGCTTCGTATATGATTTGTGTATAACAATCAAATTTGTAATCTTTCCCATAGATGGTGCCAACTGATGAAGCAGAAATTTACTCTGAACTGGTCAAACGCCAACCTATAAAAAGACAACAGTAAGATAGTCGAAAAGACACCGGCGTGGTACCAGCCGATAGTACTCCGACGATCAAGTCAGATATCGAAAAGGCTTGTTCAAGCTAGAAAGGCACTTTAGAGGGTATTAATTGCATACCTTGGTATGTGGACCGTCTCTATATTTATAGCAACAACATGGACATGTCCTAGTAGAAGAGTGGCTCTCTAGTTCCTCAGACTTATCTGGAGATAGAAAAGTCTTGGTCAAAGCATACCTCTTGTCCAAGTCACCTTGCTCTTAACTTCCACATCACACATTTCACAATTGGAGTCAAATACTCTATATTAGTGGTGATTTTGGTAATAATGCATAGCTTAGACCAAGAGGAGTTGAATGGTATATTCACACGTGAGTTTTGGTGGCCGGAGAAGGCCAAAAAATGGTCAGAAAAGTGGTAGTAATTTTATGTGCATGTTACTGGAAAAAGTTACAGGGAAAAGAAGGAAGAAGAAGGAAGAAAAAAAAAAGAAAAAAAGGGTCAACACACCCAAACGCATCATCGGCGCGTGGGGGTGCTTGTGCCCTATTCTGGTGCCAGCCAGGGACCGAGAAAGGTCCTGTTGGGTTCCACTCGCCGGCCCACACACTGGTCCAATCCGAAATATTTTAATATGTTTTTAAAAATTTTAAATCATTTTTAAATTTAGAAAATTAGGAAAAATATTTTTTAAAAATACCAAAAAATTCCAAAAAATTTCCAAAAATTAAAAATAATCTTTTATGGGAAGAATACACTTAAGTTTTAAATTTCAAGACGAAATAAGTTCCCTTGGTTATGGAATTAGTACAAAAAGTATGCTTCAAAATTGAATTTTTATTTCCTTTCGTTTGGAAAATATTTTTAAATTACGAAAAATTCCAGAAAGGTGAATTAAGTCTTTTAAGATGGTTTATGCACAGAAACCTAGTTTAGAGCTAGGTTTAGATCCCCTTGATGTTTAAGTTAGATTGTAGGCTTGAGTATGTGTTTTCTTTTTTAATTGTTTTGTTCTTCCTAAATTGTTTTCTTTGCAATTATAATTGTTCATGGTATGTTGGATTTAGTTAATTGTTTTGTGTATTATTCATTGTGGTGATTGGAATTCCATTAGGTTAATTAATGTGCTTTTAGGTATGTTGAGTTTTTATTTTATTTTTATCTTAAGGAATATGGGAGGCCTGTGAGGATTGCCAATATCTAATAAGGTATTTAATAGGTTTAGAAGGGAGCCATGTGAGGTTTGCCAACACCCAATAAGGTATTTAATAGGTTTACAAGGGAGGTATGTGAGGATTGCTAATACCTAATAAGGTATTTAATAGGTTTACAAGGGAGGCATGTGAGGACTGTCAATTACATAATAAGGTATTCAATATATTTTTTTATTTAAGGGCAGGGCATGTGATGATTGTCAATACTTAATTAATAAGGTATATAATATGTAGATACGGGGAGACATGTCAGGATTTCCAAATATTAGTAAGGTATGTGCTTAATAAGGGTTCCGGCATGTATGGATTGCCTTTGGATTAAACTTAGGAGAACCTGTTTTAGTTTGGAATTGTAGGTTAAGTGAGAAGGGGTATGTCTGTATACATATATATATATATATTTTATTATCCTCATATAGAGAGTATGTTTACCAGTTGTGTGATTGGGTTGTAGTAGAGGAAACTTGCTCGTTGGTTTAACCTACTTTGTTGATTATTTCAGGTGCCAGGCAGTTTTCACATCGAGATTAGAATGTGGAGTTCGTAGAGCGGAGCAGCCATCTATTCCTTACCAGACATCAGGGTAGGGACTTAGATCTTTTCGAGAACAGTACTTACTTTTGTCATTTTTGGTTATAGAATCTTTGGGTTACGGGACTTCCAAGTTGTATCACTCAAACTAGTATTATACTTATTTAACGTTATTTATTTTATCTCAGTTAGAGTTTCCTTTCAACACTTAATTTTTTTTTCTTTTATCTTTGTATTCTATCCTTGTTGTTATCAGTCATAGATATCTCTCAGATTTTGTGTGTAAGACTGGCCACCTCATACGTGAAATTTGTCGGGAGTATTTTAAGCTTTACCCGTCATCACCCACTTACACATAGGGAGGAAATAACAAATTTAGGACAGCGCTTTTCATGCCGCTTTAACAATATTTTGTTGTAGTGAGCTAAGAGTTTGTGACGGTGAATATATGTGAGGTTGGCACAGAAATTGAGGTCACTCTATCCAAAAATGAGTCTAGCTAAAATCTGTGACTACATTAAGAGGTAATATATATATATATATATATATAGAAGAGGTGAGTTGAAAACTTGAGAGTGAATAGAGAGAAGTAAGCTAAGAATTAAAATAGCACAGAAAATATATATATTGTGTGTTTGTGTGTGTATAGATTCATATACATGTACATAGACCTGTTAGGGTATTCTTTTATAGAGAGAACGAGTACAGATAAGAATTATAATAATATATGTATCATTATATCAGAGAGAACTATACTATATTATATTATATCCCAGAGACAGGCTAACCCAGTTATTTAGAGAGAGATATACCCAAAGAAATTTATTGGGTATCTCAACATACACTTGCCTATAATAAGAACTTTTTATATGAAATTCTTAATGAGGGACCACATTACAAATTCGACTTCGACCATTATGGTATCATCAACTAAAAAGCCCTTTGATAAGTCATTGAGATCGCTAAGCAACATGAAGTCCTGGAAACCCCAGCTACTACACGAGGCACTAAAACGGCAAGAAGCTGCGAAAAGAATTCCAAATGAAAGCTTTTAGTTATAAATAGTGCAAAACAAAGATGCACGCCAATTTATTATGTTTAGTCTGAAATAAAAGTATGCTTTCACCTTCTTTTTCATAGTGTTTGATGTCGACTTGGTCCTTTACCCTCAGCTTATATTTTGCATACAATTTACAATTATGAGGAATTTTTTCACATTCGGCCATTGTAAGATAGAAGGATAAAGATTGGCCTTTAGCCTTTGGATCTGCTTTGGAATTGAGCTGCAGCTTCCTGAATTCATTGCAAAAATTATATATGCCAAACCTTAGTTTAAAACATCATAAATTCAAAGAAAATATAGAAGAGCTCTTACCACTTCCATTCATTGATTTTAAATATGTCAGAGTTGAAAGCTTCTTTACTTAATAATGAAAATTTATCAACCCTGCAAGCGTTGATGTTTCCGTCATATGGTTCCTTTTTCATCGACAGACATTCCCCTTTACCTGTTTGTTTAATAACAAAAATCTCTGCTCCAAATACACAACAGTCATCTACAAGGTACCCATTTGAAGCATTTTTTAATGTATCCAGCGAAAAAAATTGGTCAAAACCCCATTCAATCTTCGTCTTACGAAAGCGCCATAATTTTCCAGCATCTACATATATAGATGTGTGTATATATTACTATAAATATCGATCATAATGTAACAGGAGATTTGTAGATGAAAAAATTGTGTTATGAACAAGTTACCTTCAATTGTTAAGTACTTGTCATGGATGTGATCAAAAACAAAAAATTTGAAGTTTACATTAACCTCCCAACCACGAGGAAGACCCTCACTATCGGCTATTTGCAGGTACAGTGAGATGTGATCTTTCACATTCTTTTTCTTATTACCATTTGGATAGAAAGCCAATCTCCTGAAAATCCAAAAACAAAATTGATTATATTTCTATTACTAATTATATTGAATAGGATAGATGACAAGGATAAAATTGAAGAAAGTAGAGATCAAGATTCCAACACACCATTTATAACCTCCAGCTTCAAAATCATTTGATTCGTACTTTTCAATCTGCGTTTTCAAAAGTATTGAGAAAGACTCTATTTTGAATAGATAGTCAGCTGGCTGGACATCTCTTAGTGTTCTTGAAACTTCTGATATAAATTGAAGACAACAAAACAATATGAGCAAAACCATTATTATTATTATTATGATTATTATTATTTCTTGGTCTACTATGGTTGTTTTAGATCTTTTAGAACACTCCAAAATTCGCACTGAACACATATACATATATTCCCCGTTTCACATGCATTATACAATTATAAAAAGAAATAGTAATACAAGGAATATCATAACTTCCGATTATAATGATAAAAAGTTATGAAATATTTATGAAAGGAAAAGAAAAGAAAGGGCATACCAACTGTAGGAACTACATTTGTGTTAATCACGTAAATCTCTGCTCCAAATACACAGCAATTATCCACAAGGTACCCATTCGAAGCATTTTTAAATGTATCCAGTGAAAGAAAATGGTCAAAACCCCATCGAATCTTCACCCCATGAAAGCGCCTTACTTGTCCAACATCTACATATAAATAAACATATCATACTATAACATGTGATTTGCAGATGAAAAAATTAGTGTTATCAAGAAACTAGGTACCTTGGATGGCCATATACTTGTCATGGATATGATCAAAGACAAATAGTTTGAAATTCACATTAACCTCCCAATTATAAGGAAGATTATTTGTATCCATTATTTCCAGGTAGAGTGAGATGTGATCTTTCACACCTCTATTCTTATTCCCATTTGGATAGAAACACAATTTCCTGAAAATCCAAAAAAGAAAGTAATTTAATTTTCTTCTATTAATTGCTAACTAATATTAAAGTGGAGAATATTATCATCATCCTTGCTTTCATTCCGTATAAAGGTGGTTGACCATTATAGTGGAGAATATATATAAACAAAATTGAAGGAATAGAGAAAAATTCAAACACACCATTTATAACCGCCAGCTTCAAAATCATTTGAGTCGTATTTCTCGGTCAGTGTTTCCAACAATATTGAGAAAGACTCAATTTTGAATGTATAGTGCGCAGGTCGAATATCTCTCAATGATCTTGCAACTTCAATATCCCTCAATGATCTTGTAACTTCTCCTATAATTTGAAGAAACCCAAACAACATTATCTTAGCTAGCTCATTGGATTGATATAACAATGTTTAATTTTTTGCATGTGTAGATATAGATTTATTTATTTATGAATAATGTGATATTGTAAGGTAAAAGAGAAGAAATTACTTACCAACTGGAGATGACAATTCGCCAATCTGATACATCTCTAATATGGTCTTTCTGGACTTTGGGCTCGAGATCAATGACGTATATATTATTTATCTGTTTTAATTTGCAGCTTGTAGTTCTATATCTTTATAAGGAGTTCGCAAAGATTCCTAGCTTAAGCTTTGAGTTTGGATATCCAAAGAAGTTAGATTAGAGCTTGTACTTCTATATCTTTATAAGGAGTTTGCAAAGATTCCTAGATTAAGCTTTGAGTTTGGATATCCAACGAAGTTAGATTAGAGCTTGTACTTCTATATATTTATAAGGAGTTCGCAAAGATTCCTAGTTTAAGCTTTGAGTTTGGAGATCCAAAGAAGTTAGATTAGAACTTTACTGGCTTAAAGCCCATCAAATGGATAGTTGTCATTTAAAGCCAAGGAATATACAAATTGGTCACGCAACTTCATTATAATCTATTGTACGTATTTAGTAGAATTATATATATATCTTCTTGTCTCTATCGAAACCTAGACGTAGGACTTGGATGCTAAAATTGTAGTGACCCTTGTGGGCGGGTGCAAGAAGAAACACTGGGCTGAGTTACCACACTGGCACGCTATAGGGTGCTCAATTCCATATCGTCTGGGTGTGGAGAAGGGAATGTGTTTATATGTAGTGTGTTCTCTTCAAATGGTATGAGACCTTTTGGAATAAAAACGAAGAACAAAATCGTGCGTACTTAGACCCAAAGCGGACAATATCATACCATCAGGTGGAGCGGGGTATTAAAAAAACCCAAAGTCACTAATCCAACTCATCTTATTATGTTAACCATATGAATTGAAAGAAAGCCTATCCGATTAGTATCTTATAAATTTTTATGTAATTTATAACTAGCATAGTTCCACATCGCCTGGGTACATTTGGGATGTGCAGTGTATATACACATGGCCACCATCTTCTTATAAGTCAATTTTTGAGGATGAGTTCTACCCATGAGTTTATCATGGTATCAGAGCAGGGATGGGGTTGGGTTTGTATCTCTTGCTATTCATGGAGGGGGAGAGCCGAGTGTCTCCAGCCCTGTTGCAACTGGTGTATTAGCGACGGATTTGACCGTCACTAATAACGGGTCTATTAGTGACGAACATGCATATTAGGGACGGTTTGTCCTTTTCCTAATACTACAAATATTTTTTTTTAAGTTATATTTTTATAATTTGTTTGATTTGTTAATTTACATTTCTTAAGCTAATAACAATATAAAAAATATATTAACATCAAAATTCAAAATAAATTATATATATGACAATATTAAATAAATATTGCATAAATTACATAACAATATCTAATTAGGACTTTTTTTTATAAAAGAAAATCAATAAGTTAATACAAGCTAGTTTAACATTCAAGATAACAAAATAAAACATAAATCAAACAAATTTGTCTTGAAATAAAACAAGGATGGATTGAACAATATAGATCCATGATAGAACCTACAAAAGCAAATCCATAATTAAGGTAGTGTTGGTGCTGAATGGGGTGTTGGTGTTGGGGCTGACTCTGTTGTCGTTGGTGTTGGTGTTGATTGGGGCTGCTGAGAAAACTGGAACCATGGTGGTGGATGCTGATACTGCCACCATGGTGGCGGCTGGGTATACCTTGGTGGTGCATGCTGCTGTTCGGAATCTGATGTTTGCTGACAATGGTGGAACCATGGTGAAGGTTGTTGTTGTGGGCAAACATCATCTCCTGCACTTTGGTAATTTTTTGCAACTGTTCCCGCACGGTCACTAGTTCCTCCAACTGTTGCCGCACGTTTGCTAGTTCTTAAAGTTTCAATTTAGACACCTCTATCAACAAAAAGCTTCAAAACATGGAATAAAGAGAGTAAAGACATCCTAATGATTCAAAAAAAAAAAAAAGTAATTTAAAGAGCATATTAAAACCTCCTATATTGTAAAAAAGACGTGAAGGAAATCACCAATGGCTTATGAAAGAGCATATTAGAACCTCGTCATACATGTCCTGATTGACTGTCCTTGTATCAAAATAGCAGTAATGTTTCAATATACCTATACTAATTTCACTTTACTCCAAACAACTTACAAACATAAACAACTTTCATATATTAATCAGTACATGTAACATTTCTAGCCGATTCACAATGTATGCATGTAATACTTAGTGCTATAGTTAAAAACATCTATTAAGCAAGCATTTACTATTTTTTTCCCTCTCCAATGCAGCTTTTGCTATCAGTGTGGCGTGTTTTATTTGCTGGCCTAAAGTTTCAGGCCAAGGAACCAAGATTTGAAGTCATGAAAGCCATGGAAACTGATGTTAATTTTGGGGGACCAATTGCAACAGCTTAGGTGCATGTTAATTTAATACATCATAAATCATCCTTGTTTGTTTTTGGGAGTGTGGGAATTATAAAACCTAAAGATGTTTACTTCTTTACTAGTACAAGTCATAGGATATACTAGTATTTGTTACAAGTGGCCACACTTCATACTTTATAATAATGTTATCTTCTTAATTATAGATAAAAGTTAAGTCATAGTGTTTTTCTCCATAAAGTTAGTCATAATTAAAGTCATTCTTATAGATAAAAGTTATAGAAAATTGATTGATTATGTGGTAGAGAACTAACTATATCCAATGCCACAAACGAAGCCATACTCTCCAACAGCCCAACTACTTAATTCTAGAACAGTTCTAAAAAATACAACAATTTAGTCCTGTAATACCCCGAAAAATTTGGACGTCTATTATTTTAAAGAATTTAAATTTCTTTATATTATTATTTTTTTTTTTTCAATTCATGTGGAATGCCTTTATATGCATTTTATCATTTCATGTGAATTGATTAGGTCTTTATACAATTATTATTTTATGTGAATTGGTTGTCTTTATAAATTCTTTCATTTCATGTGAATTGCTCTACATTTATTTTTATCAATTTATATGAATTGTTTAATGATTGTGTATTAATTGATTTAAATATTTTAAATGCTTTGGATTGGGCTAGGGAGGCATCTGGGCTGGAATGGTTGGGCTAAGGATATGCTTAAGTTGTTGGGCCATGGTTATAGTTATATTATTATGATTATGATTATGATTATTATTATTATTATTTTTAGTTATTTAGTTTTTAGAAAAAAAAATATTAATAATAAGAGAATAAAATGATTAGGACAAAAGATAATAAGAAACTAGGGTTTCTGCCGTTTGCATTACGCACAAAAAAATCAGGAGAGTAAACGAAAGAGAGGAGTTCGAGTAAACAAGTGTTTGAATCGTCAAAGAGGCAAGTTTGATTCTTCTCTTCCCCTTTGAATCCGTATGCATAGTCTAGGTTTGGGGATTGTGTTTATTTTGGAAATTTGTATATAATTGTTTTTTTTTTTTTTCTGTTGATAAATTTTGTGAGAATTAATTATGCTAATTGTATAGACATGTTGCTAGAAATTTGTACGCATTTAATTATGAAATTAAATGATTTTGCATGCTAAGAATAATTCTGTGAATTAAACATTAAGATTTTGGAGTTTTGGTACTGTTTTAGAGTATTTTTGCATATGTATATACATGTATATATGATTGTATAGGCGGGTGTATATATATATGAACATGAAATTTGGGTCTACTGTGTATATCATTTTTGAGGGATTTTGTTCCGATCGATAGGTAGATCTTACTTCCTTGAACAATCCTTGAAAATTTGGTTGTAAACCGTTGGGTAGATTGATGGGAATCTGACTTTGAAATTTTAGCTCTTCGAAACTTGAAATTGGACGTTTTTTATTTAGGCCACGAGAGGGCGTGAATTTGGTACCAATGCGTAGCTTAGATTGAGACGAGTTCAATGGTATATTCATACGCGCGATTCGGTGTCCGGAAGTGACCGAAAAATGGTCGGAAAGTTCGGCCACCACTGTTGAGCTTTAAAGCTTCAGCCGTGGGAAGAAGAAAGAAGAAAGAAAGAAAGAAAAAAACAAAAAAAAAAGTATGGGGGCGCGCCGCCGGCGAGTGGGGGCTAGTCCGGCCGGCTCCGGCGCCGGCCGGTGGCCGAAAAATTGTTTTCGGGCCCCACTCGCGGGGGCCCACCTCTAGGTCCAATATGAGCCCATTCCGAATTGTTTTGATATTTATTTTGTATTTTTGAAATATTTGGGAAAACTTGAAAATTTGGAAAAATCATTTTTTAAAAATACTTTTATAATTCTAAAAATTCCCAAAATTTTATGTCAACTTCCTGGGAGCTTAAGGGGCTTGGGGTGTAAATTTCATATCAAAATTATTTACCGTTGTCTTTAAATTAATTTTTAAAGTGTCTAAAAACTGAAATTTTCAGCCTCTTTAATTTTAGAAAATAGTTAGAAATTTCAAAAAAAATTCCAAAATTTTTACTGTAGCTCTCTGGAGGCTAAATACACTTGGGTTTAAATTTTCAACTCAAAATAATTTTTCTTTATTATTCAATTGATTTTTAAAGGGTTCAAAAGTTGGGTTTTTCACATTCTGTAATTTTAGAAAATACTTTTATAACTCCAAAAGTTCCCAAATTTTTACTGTAACTTTTTGGAGGTTAAATAAACTTGGTTGTAAATTTTCATCTTGAAACGAGTTTCTTTTGGTGTTAAGTTAATTTTTAAAGTGTCTAAAAGTAGGATGTTCACCTTCTTTTATTTTTAGAAAATATTTTAAAATTCTAAAAAATTTAGTTAACTTTATAGAATTAAAATGCACCTGGGTTTTAAATTTCATGTGAAGATGAGTCTCCCTTGTGATGTGTTGGTTGTAAACGTATGCTTCGAATTATGTTTTATTTTCGTTTTGCTAGAAATATATATTTTTTTTATTCCCAAAAATTCCAGAATGATTTTAATAGGTTTCTGAGAAGTAGAATAGGCCCTGAAACCTAGATAAAAGTTAGGTTTAGACTCCCTCGTAGAATTGAGTGCATTGGAGGTTGAGTTGGGTAATTGCTTCTATAATGGATGCTTGGGTTATTTGGTTTACTTGAATATATTTTCCTTTAAGGATATAAATGCCCATCAAATACGTGATTATAGTTTACTTGTAAACGATTTGTCTTATGGTGATAATTTCATGTTGGATAATTTGAAATAATGGTTTGTGCAAATTTAAATCATAATGCACCTTGTTTATTTTATGTTTCATATTGGAATGCATCTATATGTTTTTATTTGGCATGTAAGGATTGCCCAGCGTGTCAGGATCGCCCATACCTAATAAGGTATCTATGCATTTTATTTTGGCATGTAAGGATTGCCCGGCGTGTCAGGATCGCCCATACCTAATAAGGTATCTATGCATTTTATTTTGGCCTGTAAGGATTGCCTGGCGTGTCAGGATCGCCCATACCTAATAAAGTATCTATACATTTTTATTTGGCATGTAAGGATTGCCGGCGTATCAGGATCGCCCATACCTAATAAGTTATCCATACATTATATTTGGCATATCATGATTGCATAGATTGATAATATGCTTGCATATGATTCTTGATTTCTTTATCTTAAAGAAAGTGTTCGTTTTAAATAATAAGGGTTGTTGGGATAATGTGATAATATGCTTGCATATGATTCTTGATTTCTTTATCTTAAAGAAAGTGTTCGTTTTAGATAATAAGGGTTGTTGGGATAATGTATAAGATGAGTTTTACTTTGAAAACATGAACTGAATAAGGAATATTCTGAATGGTTGCACCTATATTTATCTCTCGTGTTCCTCACATTGAGGGTATGTGTATTGGTTCTCTGATTGGGATGTAGTAGATAGAACTTGCTCGTGGGTTTAACCCACTTTGTTGATATTTTAGGTTTCAGACAGGTTCCACCGCGATGATAGAGTTTTAGGGTTTGGTTGTAGCAGACGTCTCATCTCATCAGTTATAGGGTAGGAACTTGTCTTCTTCAAGAGTCATACTATTACCTTTTGAGACTTTGATTATTGGTATTAATTTTAGAATTAAAAACTTTGGTTCATTCTGGTTACGGGGTCCTTGGGTTACAGGACTTCCAAATTGTATTACCGGACATATACTTGTTTAGTTAATAGTTATTTTAATTCAGAGGAACTTTCTTTTCTGCTTTTAGAAAATTGTTCATTATATCTTTTGTATTCTATGCTTGTTGCTACCAGTTGTATGTATCTTTCAGGTTTTGTGTATGAGATTGGCCACCTCATGCGTGAAATTTTCTGGTGGTTATTTCAAGTCCTCCGAGTCTCAACAGCATAGTTTGAAAAGCAAGACAAGTGTTGGAATTAAGGAAATTTCAGAGAGATTTCGTAAAAGATCAACTTGCCACTATAAACATCAACTTGCACTCCACCTCATCGTTCTACTAGTGCAAGTGGAGCAGATAATAAGTATTTGACAGAATAAAGAATATAGAAAGTTCATACCTTTTTCCTTTTCCAAATGTTAACTGAAATCTTTAAGAAAGATAAACATTGCAAGACAATTACAAAAAAAAGAAAGTAGTATCATCATGTAAGGATTAAAAAACTTCAGCATGCATTCCTCTCAAAAAGACCGGGCATACTTTGTAGCAAAACCCACTTGAAGGATTCCATTAAGTGTCTCTTTCTCTTCTGCTTTTAAGCCAAGAAAGATTCAAGGAACCCAACTCAAAGGCTTTGCCTTGTAAGCAAAAATTCAACCATAAAAATAGGCTTTTTCCTTCAATAATAATAATAATAATAATAAATAAATAAATAAATAAGGTAGTATGTTTGTCTTGATACTTTTGCTTACAACTTGTGCATTATACATGCTAGTTGTTACATGCTAGATTCAAAAGCAAAAGATGTATCTCAGCAAAATACAACTTGTGTTACATGCTAGTTGCAGGTAATGAGGTATCTAAAAAAATGAACAATTTGTACATTAGCATGCACTATCCAAAATCTATCGATAAACTTGATCATATTAAACTGGTCATGGATAGTTTGGAGACTACTCGTTTCACTGTCACAATATATAAATTTGAATGGAAGGGTCCCATTATTGGGGTATAAACATGCACACACTACAATTTGGTAATTACACAAGTAATGTGTGCCAAAAATCATTAGAACTAAACTAGGAAGAATAAGGAGATGACTGTGTGCCAGAGAAAAACATAGTATCCTTCACGACAACAATGAAAAAAAATAAAAATTAAGACAATCATTCAAAGAAGTGATTATCAGTTTTAGACATCTCAGAAGCGGATGGGGGCAATGAACATAGGTACCCCACAATTCCTTCACTAAATTAATCAGCATCATAACATTAATTTTCAGAATGTCAATTTGACTAAAACTTTCAAGATAACACAATACATGAAATGTCAATTTGCCTGAAAAATTCAAGATAACTCTGCACATAGATGTTGTTGATCAGACATTCACCATTTCCAAATCGCAAAGAAACAAAAATTCAAAAACCTCCAATTGATGGTTTGCTGATAACAGAGTCTGAACACAAGAGACGTAAAAATACTAGCAATGAACTCACAAATGCGGCTGAGGAAAAGATAACCCTTTTAACCACACCAGTGTGTCTTCTCAGTGAAGGGAGACTCTAAATCTGTTACATTTTTGGCAATGGTGGCGTTTTTGGCATGAAAAGAAGTAAAACTAGTTCGTGGGCTTTTAGACTTTAGTTTTGAGAAAAGTCTCCTGCTAAGACCCTAGATATAAGTCTACTACATCAGAGAGAGAAGAGATCTCTTAAATGAACAAATGAGAGGAAGATATATAGTGGCTGTGATGACCAAATAATATATAATATAGTTTTTTTCCCGAAATTTATTATATTATATAATATTGTTATAGTTAAGCCATTTACAATAATACAAATAACAACCCAATCCCCACATTCTCTTCTCTTGTTGGGAAGCAAGTGGGGGTTGGTGACTGCCCCTCCACCTTTGTCCTACTATACTCACATAGCCTAGCTACTATCCCTAGTGTATGGTCAGCCAATATACAACCTTATAATTTAACATTATACAATATATAAATAAAGTGCATTAATCTAGTGCTTTTTTCCCTGATAGAGGACAGGATTTAAGCATTTTTCATATTTTTTTACAACACAGTCTGCAATTACCGTTTTGTAGTCTGTTAAAATGTATCTATTAAGTTAGTAGTTGTCCACAAGTAATTGGACTTACATGAGATGCCAACGATGGCAGTTATGATGCCGGTTAAGGGTCTGCCGTGAAGAGTGCATGCCACATGATGAAGGGCAGAGGAGCTGCGAAGGGGGAGTAAAAGGTAGAATACATCAGGGTAGGGACTTAGATCTTTTCTAGAACAGTACTTACTTTTGTCATTTTTGGTTATAGAATCCTTGAGTTACGGGACTTCCAAGTTGTATCGCTCAAACTAGTATTACACTTATTTAACGTTATTTATTTTATCTCAGTTAGAGTTTCCTTTCAGCACTTAATTTTTTTTTTCTTTCATCTTTGTATTCTATGCTTGTTGTTATCAGTCATAGATATCTCTCAGATTTTGTGTGTAAGACTGGCCACCTCATACGTGAAATTTGTCAGGAGTATTTTAAGCTTTACCCGTCATCACCCACTTACACATAGGGAGGAAATAACAAATTTAGGACAGCGCTTTTCATGCCGCTATAACAATATTTTGTTGTAGTGAGCTAAGAGTTTGTGACGGTGAATATATGAGAGGTTGGCACAGAAATTGAGGTCACTCTATCCAAAAATGAGTCTAGCTAAAATCTGTGACTACATTAAGAGGTAATATATATATATATATATAGAAGAGGTGAGTTGAAAACTTGAGAGTGAATAGAGAGAAGTAAGCTGAGAATTAAAATAGCACAGAAAATATATATACTGTGTGTTTGTGTGTGTATAGATTCATATACATGTACATAGACCTGTTAGGGTATTCTTTTATAGAGAGAACGAGTACAGATACGAATTATAATAATATGCGTATCATTATATCAGAGAGAACTATATTATATTATATCACAGAGACGGGCTAACCCAGTTATTTAGAGAGAGATATACCCAAAGAAATTTACTGGGTATCTCAACATACACTTGCCTATAATAAGAACTTTTTATATGAAATTCTTAATGAGGGACCACATTACAAATTCGACTTCGACCATTATGGTATCATCAACTAAAAAGCCCTTTGATAAGTCATTGAGATCGCTAAGCAACATGAAGTCCTGGAAACCCCAGCTACTACACGAGGCACTGAAACGGCAAGAAGCTGCGAAAAGAATTCCAAATGAAAGCTTTTAGTTATAAATGGTGCAAAACAAAGATGCACGCCAATTTATTATGTTTAGTCTGAAATAAAGGTATGCTTTCACCTTCTTTTTCATAGTGTTTGATGTCGACTTGGTCCTTTACCCTCAGCTTATATTTTGCGTACAATTTACAATTATGAGGAATTTTTTCACATTCGGCCATTGTAAGATAGAAGGATAAAGATTGGCCTTTAGCCTTCGGATCTCCTTTGGAATTGAGCTGCAGCTTCCTGAATTCATTGCAAAAATTATATATGCCAAACCTTAGTTTAAAACATCATAAATTCAAAGCAAATATAGAAGAGCTCTTACCACTTCCATTCATTGATTTTAAATATGTCAGAGTTGAAAGCTTCTTTACTTAATAATGAAAATTTATCAACCCTGCAAGCGTTGATGTTTCCGTCATATGGTTCTTTTTTCATCGACAGACATTCCCCTTTACCTGTTTGTTTAATAACAAAAATCTCTGCTCCAAATACACAACAGTCATCTACAAGGTACCCATTTGAAGCATTTTTTAATGTATCCAGCGAAAAAAATTGGTCAAAACCCCATTCAATCTTCGTCTTACGAAAGCGCCATAATTTTCCAGCATCTACATATATAGATGTGTGTATATATTACTATAAATACCGATCATAATGTAACAGGAGATTTGTAGATGAAAAAATTGTGTTATGAACAAGTTACCTTCAATTGTTAAGTACTTGTCATGGATGTGATCAAAAACAAAAAATTTGAAGTTTACATTAACCTCCCAACCACGAGGAAGACCCTCACTATCGGCTATTTGCAGGTACAGTGAGATGTGATCTTTCACATTCTTTTTCTTATTACCATTTGGATAGAAAGCCAATCTCCTGAAAATCCGAAAACAAAATTGATTATATTTCTATTACTAATTATATTGAATAGGATAGATGACAAGGATAAAATTGAAGAAAGTAGAGATCAAGATTCCAACACACCATTTATAACCTCCAGCTTCAAAATCATTTGATTCGTACTTTTCAATCTGCGTTTTCAAAAGTATTGAGAAAGACTCTATTTTGAATAGATAGTCAGCCGGCTGGACATCTCTTAGTGTTCTTGAAACTTCTGATATAAATTGCAGACAACAAAATAATATGAGCAAAATCATCATTATTATTATTATGATTATTATTATTTCTTGGTCTACTATGGTTGTTTTAAATCTTTTAGAACACTCGAAAATTCACACTGAACACATATACATATATTCCCCGTTTCACATGCATTATACAATTATGAAAAGAAATAGTAATACAAGCAATATCATAACTTCCGATTATAATGATAAAAAGTTATGAAATATTTATGAAAGGAAAAGAAAAGAAAGGGCATACCAACTGTAGGAACTACATTCGTGTTAATCACGTAAATCTCTGCTCCAAATACACAGCAATTATCCACAAGGTACCCATTCGAATCATTTTTAAATGTATCCAGTGAAAGAAAATGGTCAAAACCCCATCGAATCTTCACCCCATGAAAGCGCCTTACTTGTCCAACATCTACATATAAATACACATATCATACTATAACATGTGATTTGCAGATGAAAAAATTAGTGTTATCAAGAAACTAGGTACCTTGGATGGTTATATACTTGTCACGGATATGATCAAAGACAAATAATTTGAAATTCACATTAACCTCCCAATTATAAGGAAGATTATTTGTATCCATTATTTCCAGGTAGAGTGAGATGTGATCTTTCACACCTCTATTCTTATTCCCATTTGGATAGAAAGACAATTTCCTGAAAATCCAAAAAAGAAAGTAATTTAATTTTGTTCTATTAATTGCTAACTAATATTAAAGTGGAGAATATTATCATCATCCTTGCTTTCATTCCGTATAAAGGTGGTCGACCATTATAGTGGAGAATATATATAAACAAAATTGAAGGAATAGAGAAAAATTCAAACACACCATTTATAACCGCCAGCTTCAAAATCATTTGAGTCGTATTTCTCGGTCAGTTTTTCCAAAAATATTGAGAAAGACTCAATTTTGAATGTATAGTGCGCAGGTGGAATATCTCTCAATGATCTTGTAACTTCAATATCCCTCAATGATCTTGTAACTTCTCCTATAATTTGAAGAAACCCAAACAACATTATCTTAGCCAGCTCATTGGATCGATATAACAATGTTTAATTTTTTGCATGTGTAGATATAGATTTCTTTATTTATGAATAATGTGATATTGTAAGGTAAAAGAGAATAAATTACTTACCAACTGGACATGACAATTCACCAATATGATACATCTCTAATATGGTCTTTTTGGACTTTGGGCTCGAGATCAATGATATATATATTATTTATCTGTTTTAATTTGCAGCTTGTAGTTCTATATCTTTATAAGGAGTTCGCAAAGATTCCTAGCTTAAGCTTTGAGTTTGGATATCCAAAGAAGTTAGATTAGAGCTTGTACTTCTATATCTTTATAAGGAGTTTGCAGAGATTCCTAGCTTAAGCTTTGAGTTTGGATATCCAAAGAAGTTAGATTAGAGCTTGTAGTTCTATATCTTTATAAGGAGTTCGCAAAGATTCCTAGTTTAAGCTTTGAGTTTGGATATCCAAAGAAGTTAGATTAGAACTTTACTGGCTTAAAGCCCATCAAATGGATAGTTGTCATTTAAAGCCAAGGAATATACAAATTGGTCACGCAACTTCATTATAATCTATTGTACGTATTTAGTAGAATTATATATATATTCCTTCTTGTCTCTATCGAAACCTAGACGTAGGACTTGGATGCTAAAATTGTAGTGACCCTTGTGGGCGGGTGCAAGAAGAAACACTGGGCTGAGTTACCACACTGGCAGGCTATAGGGTGCTCAATTCCACATCGTCTGGGTGTGGAGAAGGGAATGTGTTTATATGTAGTGTGTTCTCTTCAAATGGTATGAGACCTTTTGGGATAAAATCGAAGAACAAAACCGTGCGGACTTAGACCCAAAGCGGACAATATCATACCATCAGGTGGAGCGGGGTATTAAAAAAACCCAAAGCCACTAATCCAACTCATCTTATTATGTTAACCATATGAATTGAAAGAAAGCCTATCCGATTAGTATCTTATAAATTTTTATGTAATTTATAATTAGCATAGTTCCACATCGCCTGGGTACATTTGGGATGTGCAGTGTATATACACATGGCCACCATCTTCTTATAAGTCGATTTTTAAGGATGAGTTCTACCCATGAGTTTATCATGGTATCAGAGCAGGTGTACCATAGGGATGGGGTTGAGTTTGTATCTCTTGCTGTTCATGGAGGGGGAGAGCCGAGTGTCTCCAGCCCTGTTGCAACTGGTGTATTAGCGACGGATTTGACCGTCACTAATAACGGGACTATTAGTGACGAACATGCATATTAGGGACGGTTTGTCCTTTTCCTAATACTACAAATATATTTTTTTAATTTATATATTTTGCTTAATTTATATTTTTATAATTTGTTTGATTTGTTAATTTACATTTCTTAAGCTAATAACAATATAAAAAATATATTAATATCAAAATTCAAAATAAATTATATATATGACAATATTAAATAAATATTGCATAAATTACATAACAATATCTAATTAGGACTTTTTTTTATAAAAGAAAATCAATAAGTTAATACAAGCTAGTTTAACATTCAAGATAACAAAATAAAACATAAATCAAACAAATTTGTCTTGAAATAAAACAAGGATGCATTGAACAATATAGATCCAAGATAGAACCTACAAAAGCAAATCCAGAATTAAGGTAGTGTTGGTGCTGAATGGGGTGTTGGTGTTGGGGCTGACTCTGTTGTCGTTGGTGCTGGTGTTGATTGGGGCTGCTGAGAAAACTGGAACCATGGTGGTGGATGCTGATACTGCCACCGTGGTGGCGGCTGGGTATACCTTGGTGGTGCATGCTGCTGTTCGGAATCTGATGTTTGCTGATAATGGTGGAACCATGGTGGAGGTTGTTGTTGTTGCGCAAACATCATCTCCTGCACTTTGGTAATTTTTTGCAACTGTTCCCGCACGGTCACTAGTTCCTCCAACTGTTGCCGCACGTTTGCTAGTTCTTAAAGCTTCAATTTAGACACCTCTATCAACATAAAGCTTCAAAACATGGAATAAAGAGAGTAAAGACATCCTAATGATTCAAAAAAGAAAAAAGAAAGTAATTTAAAGAGCATATTAAAACCTCCTATATTGTAAAAAAGACGTGAAGGAAATCACCAATGGCTTATGAAAGAGCATATTAGAACCTCGCCATACATGTCCTGATTGACTGTCCTTGTATCAAAATAGCAGTAATGTTTCAATATACGTATACTAATTTCACTTTACTCCAAACAACTTACAAACATAAACAACTTTCATATATTAATCAGTACATGTAACATTTCTAGCCGATTCACAATGTATGCATGTAATGCTTAGTGCTCTAGTTAAAAACATCTATTAAGCAAGCATTTACTGTTTTTTTCCCTCTCCAAAGAAGCTTTTGCCATCAGTGTGGCGTGTTTTATTTGCTGGTCTAAAGTTTCAGGCCAAGGAACCAAGATTTGAAGTCATGAAAGCCATGGAAACTGATGTTAATTTCGGGGGACCAATTGCAACAGCTTAGGTGCATGTTAATTTAATACATCATAAATCATCCTTGTTTGTTTTTGGGAGTGTGGGAATTATAAAACCTAAAGATGTTTACTTCTTTACTAGTACAAGTCATAGGATATACTAGTATTTGTTACAAGTGGCCACACTTCATACTTTATAATAATGTTATCTTCTTAATTATAGATAAAAGTTAAGTCATAGTGTTTTTCTCCATAAAGTTAGTCATAATTAAAGTCATTCTTATAGATAAAAGTTATATAAAATAGATTGATTATGTGGTAGAGAACTAACTATATCCAATGCCACAAACGAAGCCATACTCTCCAACAGCCCAACTCCTTAATTCTAGAACAGTTCTAAAAAATACAACAATTTAGTCCTGTAATACCCCGAAAAATTTGGACGTCTATTTTTTTAAAGAATTTAAATTTCTTTATATTATTATTATTATTATTATTTTTCAATTCATGTGGAATGCCTTTATATGCATTTTATCATTTCATGTGAATTGATTAGGTCTTTATACAATTATTATTTTATGTGAATTGGTTGTCTTTATAAATTCTTTCATTTCATGTGAATTGCTCTACTTTTATTTTTATCAATTTATATGAATTGTTTAATGATTGTTTATTAATTGATTTAAATATTTTAAATGCTTTGGATTGGGCTAGGGAGGAATCTGGGCTAGAATGGTTGGGCTAAGGATATGCTTAAGTTGTTGGGCCATGGTTATAGTTATATTATTATGATTATTATTATTATTATTATTTTTAGTTATTTAGTTTTTAGAAAAAAAAATATTAATAATAATAGAATAAAATGATTAGGACAAAAAATAATAAGAAACTAGGGTTTCTGCCGTTTACATGACAAACAAAAAAATCAGAAGAGTAAACGAAAGAGAGAAGGAGTTCGAGTAAACAAGTGTTTGAATCGTCAAAGAGGCAAGTTTGATTCTTCTCTTCCCCTTTGAATCCGTTTGCATAGTCTAGGTTTGGGGATTGCGTTTATTTTGGAAATTTGTATATAATTGTTTTTTTTTTTTTTTTCTGTTGATAAATTTTGTGAGAATTAATTGTGCTAATTGTATAGACATTTTGATAGAAATTTGTATGCATTTAATTATGAAATTAAATGATTTTGCATGCTAAGAATAATTCTATGAATTAAACATTAGGATTTTGGAGTTTTGGTACTGTTTTAGAGTATTTTTGCATATGTATATACATGTATATATGATTGTATAGGCGGGTGTATATATATATGAACATGAAATTTGGGTCTACTGTGTTTATCATTTTTGAGGGATTTTGTTCCAATCAATAGGTAGATCTTACTTCCTAGAACAATCCTTGAAAATTTGGTTGTAAACCGTTGGGTAGATTGATGAGAATCTGACTTTGAAATTTTAGATTTTCGAAACTTGAAATTGGGCGTTTTTGATTTAGGCCACGAGAGGGCGTGAATTTGGTACCAATGCGTAGCTTAGATCGAGACGAGTTCAACGGTATATTCATACGCGCGATTCGGTGTCCGGAAGTGACCGAAAAATGGTCGGAAAGTTCGGCCACCATTGTTGAGCTTTAAAGCTTCAGCCGTGGGAAGAAGAAAGAAGAAAGAAAGAAAGAAAAAAACAAAAAAAAAAGTGTGGGGGCACGCCGCCGGCGAGTGGGGGCGCGTCCGGCTGGCTCCGGCATCGGCTGGTGGCCGGAAAATTGTTTTCGGGCCCCACTCGCGGGGGCCCACCTCTAGGTCCAATATGAGCCCATTCCGAATTGTTTTGATATTTATTTTGTATTTTTCAAATTTTTGGGAAAACTTGAAAATCTGGAAAAATCATTTTTTAAAAATACTTTTATAATTCTAAAAATTCCCAAAATTTTATGTCAACTTCCTGGGAGCTTAAAGGCCTTGGGGTTTAAATTCATATCAAAATTATTTACCGTTGTCTTTAAATTAATTTTTAAAGTGTCTAAAAACTGAATTTTTCAGCCTCTTTAATTTTAGAAAATAGTTAGAAATTTCAAAAAAAATTCCGAAATTTTTACAGTAGCTCTCTGGAGGATAAATACACTTGGGTTTAAATTTTCAACTCAAAATAATTTTTTTTTTTATTATTCAATTGATTTTTAAAGGGTTCAAAAGTTGGGTTTTTCACATTCTGTAATTTTAGAAAATACTTTTATAACTCCAAAAGTTCCCAAATTTTTACTGTAACTTTTTGGAGGTTAAATAAACCTGGTTGTAAATTTTCATCTTGAAACGAGTTTCTTTTGGTGTTAAGTTAATTTTTAAAGTGTCTAAAAGTAGGATTTTCACCTTCTTTTATTTTTAGAAAATATTTTAAAATTCCAGAAAATTCTAAAAAAATTTAGTTAACTTTATAGAATTAAAATGCACCTAGGTTTTAAATTTCATGTGAAGATGAGTCTCCCTTGTGATGTGTTGGTTGTAAACGTATGCTTCGAATTATGTTTTATTTTTGTTTTGCTAGAAAAATATATTTTTTTTATTCCCAAAAATTCCAAAAAATTCCAGAATGATTTTAATAGGGTTCTGAGAAGTAGAATAGGCCCTGAAACCTAGATAAAAGTTAGGTTTAGACTCCCTCGTAGAATTGAGTGCATTGGAGGTTGAGTTGGGTAATTGCTTCTATAATGGATGCTTGGGTTATTTGGTTTACTTGAATATATTTTCCTTTAAGGATATAAATGCCCATCAAATACGTGATTATAGTTTACTTGTAAACGATTTGTCTTATGGTGATAATTTCATGTTGGATAATTTGAAATAATGGTTTGTGCAAATTTAAATCATAATGCACCTTGTTTATTTTATGTTTCATATTGGAATGCATCTATATGTTTTTATTTGGCATGTAAGGATTGCCCGGCGTGTCAGGATCGCCCATACCTAATAAGGTATCTATGCATTTTATTTTGGCATGTAAGGATTGCCCGGCGTGTCAGGATCGCCCATACCTAATAAGGTATCTATGCATTTTATTTTGGCATGTAAGGATTGCCCGGCGTGTCAGGATCGCCCATACCTAATAAGGTATCTATGCATTTTATTTTGGCATGTAAGGATTGCCCGGCGTGTCAGGATCGCCCATACCTAATAAAGTATCTATACATTTTTATTTGGCATGTAAGGATTGCCGGCGTATCAGGATCGCCCATACCTAATAAGGTATCCATACATTATATTTGGCATATCATGATTGCATAGATTGATAATATGCTTGCATATGATTCTTGATTTCTTTATCTTAAATAAAGTGTTCGTTTTAGATAATAAGGGTTGTTGGGATAATGTATAAGATGAGTTTTACTTTGAAAACATGAACTGAACAAGGAATATTCTGAATGGTTGCACCTATATTTATCTCTCGTATTCCTCACATTGAGGGTATGTGTATTGGTTCTCTGATTGGGATGTAGTAGATAGAACTTGCTCGTGGGTTTAACCCACTTTGTTGATATTTCAGGTTTCAGACATGTTCCACCGCGAGGATAGAGTTTTAGGGTTTGGTTGTAGCAGACGTCTCATCTTATCAGTTACAGGGTAGGAACTTGTCTTCTTCAAGAGTCATACTATTACCTTTTGAGACTTTGATTATTGGTATTAATTTTAGAATTAAAAACTTTGGTTCATTCTGGTTAAGGGGTCCTTGGGTTACAGGTGTTCCAAATTGTATTACCGGACATATACTTGTTTAGTTAATAGTTATTTTAATTCAGAGGAACTTTCTTTTCTGCTTTTATAAAATTGTTCATTATATCTTTTGTATTCTATGCTTGTTGTTACCAGTTGTATGTATCTTCCAGGTTTTGTGTATGAGATTGGCCACCTCATGCGTGAAATTTTCTGGGGGTTATTTCAAGTCCTCCGAGTCTCAACAGCATAGTTTGAAAAGCAAGACAAGTGTTGGAATTAAGGAAATTTCAGAGAGATTTCGTAAAAGATCAACTTGCCACTATAAACATCAACTTGCACTCCACCTCATCGTTCTACTAGTGCAAGTGGAGCAGATAATAAGTATTTGACAGAATAAAGAATATAGAAAGTTCATACCTTTTTCCTTTTCCAAATGTTAACTGAAATCTTTAAGAAAGATAAACACTGCAAGACAATTACAAAAAAAAGAAAGTAGTATCATCATGTAATGCATTTTTTAAGGATTAAAAAACTTCAGCATGCATTCCTCCCAAAAAGACCAGGCATACTTTGTAGCAAAACCCACTTGAAGGATTCCATTAAGTGTCTCTTTCTCTTCTGCTTTTAAGCCAAGAAAGATTCAAGGAACCCGACTCAAAGGCTTTGCCTTGTAAGCAAAAATTCAACCACAAAAATAGGCTTTTTCCTTCAATAATAATAATAATAATAAATAAATAAATAAAAAGGTAGTATGTTTGTCTTGATACTTTTGCTTACAACCTGTGCATTATACATGCTAGTTGTTACATGCTAGATGCAAAAGCAAAAGATGTATCTCAGCAAAATACAACTTGTGTTACATGCTAGTTGCAGGTAATGAGGTATCTAAAAAAATGAACAATTTGTACATTAGCATGCACTATCCAAAATCTATCGATAAACTTGACCATATTAAACTGGTCATGGATAGTTTGGAGACTACTCGTTTCACTGTCACAATATATAAATTTGAATGGAAGGGTCCCATTATTGGGGTATAAACATGCACACACTACAATTTGGTAATTACACAAGTAATGTGTGCCAAAAATCATTAGAACTAAACTAGGAAGAATAAGGAGATAACTGTGTGCCAGAGAAAAACATAGTATCCTTCACGACAACAATGAAAAAAAATAAAAATTAAGACAATCATTCAAAGAAGTGATTATCAGTTTTAGACATCTCAGAAGCGGATGGGGGCAATGAACATAGGTACCCCACAATTCCTTCACTAAATTAATCAGCATCATAACATTAATTTTCAGAATGTCAATTTGACTAAAACTTTCAAGATAACACAATACATGAAATGTCAATTTGCCTGAAAAATTCAAGATAACTCTGCACGTAGATGTTGTTGATCAGACATTCACCTTTTCCAAATCGCAAAGAAACAAAAATTCAAAAACCTCCAATTGATGGTTTGCTGATAACAGAGTCTGAACACAAGAGACGTAAAAATACTAGCAATGAACTCACAAATGCGGCTGAGGAAAAGATAACCCTTTTAACCACACCAGTGTGTCTTCTCAGTGAAGGGAGACTCTAAATCTGTTACATTTTTGGCAATGGTGGCGTTTTTGGCATGAAAAGAAGTAAAACTAGTTCGTGGGCTTTTAGACTTTAGTTTTGAGAAAAGTCTCCTGCTAAGACCCTAGATATAAGTCTACTACATCAGAGAGAGAAGAGATCTCTTAAATGAACAAATGAGAGGAAGATATATAGTGGCTGTGATGACCAAATAATATATAATATAGTTTTTTTCCCGAAATTTATTATATTATATAATATTGTTATAGTTAAGCCATTTACAATAATACAAATAACAACCCAATCCCCACATTCTCTTCTCTTGTTGGGAAGCAAGTGGGGGTTGGTGACCGCCCCTCCACCTTTGTCCTACTATACTCACATAGCCTAGCTACTATCCCTAGTGTATGGTCAGCCAATATACAACCTTATAATTTAACATTATACAATATATAAATAAAGTGTATTAATCTAGTGCTTTGTTCCCTGATAGAGGACAGGATTTAAGCATTTTTCATATTTTTTTACAACACAGTCTGCAATTACCGTTTTGTGATATGTTAAAATGTATCTATTAAGTTAGTAGTTGTCCATAAGTAATTGGACTTACATGAGATGCCAACGATGGCAGTTATGATGCCGGTTAAGGGTCTGCCGTGAAGAGTGCAGGCCACATGATGAAGGGCAGAGGAGCTGCGAAGGGGGAGTAAAAGGTAGAATACCGCTTCTGATTTGAAGGTTGAATCACAAAGATTAAGATGATAAAGGAAGGGAGAGTGTTTACTGGTTTTGGGTTGAAGGATACAAAAGATTTAGTGGAAGTGGCTTCCCTTTTAAGAGGAGGAAGCAGAGAAGATAATTGAAAAGAAGTTTATTGTTCATATTGTTGGGATTTTAGGAATTTAGCCAATTTTAGATTGAAAAATGAACAAGTAAGAGGAATTTAGGATTCTGGCCAAACACCAAAAATAAGAGGGAAGTCCATTTTACAAAAAAAAAATGTTTTATGACAGAAAACATTTCATGTTGAAACAAATGGGGTGTGCATAGATCATAAAAAATTACAAAACGCAACCAGAACTTTGACATGCAAGTAAACACAATGAAGAGGTCTCCCTGGTACGTTTACCAAAAGATTGCTCTAACCAGACACGTATTCCAAATTACTAAGGGACAAAAGTGGTTCAACATCAAAATTTGAAGAAAAATAATTCTTTACGACATCTAAACAGTGGTCAAAGCTGAAAATACAGAACACAAAAAAGAAAGGCCATTGAGCTACACATACAATCCCACACAAAAAATTTCAAGCATATGATTCTGGTGATGGGACCTATAATGTGGCTTCCTAAAATATGTTAAAGGGCATGCATCTGAAAAATTGCCATAAATGCACAGATTCAAGAACAAATCATGGAATTATAGCATTTTACTTATCCCCACTAGAACCTTTCTAACTAAAGAACACTTACGTTGAAGTCCATGTATGACGCATGCATGGCGAGTCATTGACAGTCCATCAGCTTGAATGAGATGCAATAGAGAAGATCAAATGCTGATTCATTTTCTGTTAGTCAAAGGCAAAAACATTTTTAATAAGAATCAAAATACTTACAACAGTTCATTGAGACATAAAACTAAATCAAAAATAATTAGTTTTCTCCTATTATCAAATTCATTGAGCATTCAGCTCACCGAATCATGAAAGAAAAACTACAAATTTCATATTACCTTGCACATCTAGATGCAGACTACATTGATCTCAACATGTTTTTTTATTCGTTCGCATCTCATCGTTGGCATCTTATTCTTAAAATATTTCAGTAAGTAACAGTCTAATTTACTTCAAATCCAGCCATCAAATTGAATTGGATTGCACTTCTTTAACATCAATAGTGACTCCTTGTGCAAAAAGAAAGTAGGCTTATTTGCATGGCTTCAAGTAATCAGTTTGTTCAATAATTAACCTCAAGTTAGCACAAGAGTTAATTCTTGTCTTGTATCTAATCTAACTGTAACAAGTCATGAGCACCAATTGAAATGAGTTTTATATATATATATATATATATATGTAGAGCCCCGAGTAATTATTTTAATTTAGTTTTGTGTTAAATATGATTTAGCATGAAAATTCTCTTAAGCATGTGTAATTTTGGGTTATAAGATTTTTCACGTGTTTTGGTACGAGCGTGGGACCACGGATGGGTCGGGTGACCCGAAGCGTGTGTTCGGGCTCTCTAAGTAGAGGTCGGGTCATTGTGATATTATTTTTAAGGACTCAAGTGAAAAGAAGAGAGAAGATTATGTTAGTATGTAATTACAAGAAAATATCTTGTAACAAGGAGCATTATTAAGAGGGTTTAGGGACTTAGTTGCAAAAGTTGACTAGTCTTGCAAGAAAAAGATAGATATATGATATGTATAGGCATTTTGTGGAGAAAATCAGATTTCTCATTTGTCTTCTCCTTTCTCTCTCTACATCTCCCTCTTGTAAGCTCTACCTTCTCTCTAGAATATCTCTAGCTTAGGCTTGGATTTGGAAGAAGTTTTGAACATGAATGTTGTTCATCTCGACATTCTCTACGATATCTATGGATTGAAAAGTTGATTTGGAGCATTTTGGTCCGGTGGAAGATTTTGTGATCTACTTCTTCTCTCTAGATTTTGAGGGTCTTCGGCTTGGATTCGGGGGACGTCAAAGAAGAGAAATGTGTTCTACGTGATAAGGGTTTTGCTTTGAACCGAACAAAATTGCGAGTAGACAACTTTGAGATTTGTGAAAGTTTGGGATAGCTTGAAACTATAGCTATTGAGGTAGGGGGTGGGTGTTGTGTCTTCTAATTTCAAGTTTAATTTCATTCACTAGCATAAAATAAATATTTTTCATATGGTATATGAGGTATAAATTTTCTAAGTTGATATTCTTGTTCTGTATGGATATACATATGTTTCTTTTGATTAGAAATGGTTGGTAAATGCCTTATATTACTTGAATTGCTCATATATGCAAAATGTGGTATGTGAATACATATATGGGATTTTTGGGGAAAAATGATGAAAACCTAATTTGGGGATTAAACTTATGTATATGTTCATATAATTATTGTATGATATGTTAGAATGAACATAGGCATGTATTGGGTGCAATGCATTAAAATGTGCGAATGTATGTGCAAGACATGATATATCTTGTGTGTTGTAGTGAATTCTCGGAAATGACTCATGGGAAAGAGAGGGGGAAAATATCCCCTTGGGGTTGAAAGACCTCAACCTTGCGCAAGTTGGATGGTAACCGGATGGGTTAGTAGCCCGTAACAACCAAAGGAATTGAGATGTGGGACTTCGGTACATATCTTGAGGATGTGTGTGTGAGTGTGAGTTCGATTCCGAGAGCAATGTGACTTTGGATTGAGTTATGTGAAATAATGTGACTTATGCAAATTGTGTAGAATTGGTTATAAATGTGGTTATGTCATATGTTATAGATATGATGAATTGTGCAATAATGCTCGACTTGTAGTTATGTGGTTGTCAAGTTACATTTGATGCATATGCCATGATTTGGGTGAAAAATGGGAGCTTTGACTAGAAATGCTAGGAAGCATGACACGTAGTCGTTGAAATATGTTTTGGTATTTATGCATTGAATATGAAATGTGGACTTGAATGGATTGCACAACATGTTGACCTTGAGCCGTTGAAATTTGCTCATCCCCTTACACTAACACTTTCAGGACATGGCAAAGAAGTGGTTGAGGATGCACAACCATGAGTTGGATGTAGAGCTAGAAGATTTCTTTTGGTCATTTTTGTTATGACGGCACGTCCGAGATGTGGACTAGGTGCTTTTGATTATATGTCTTGAGATTCCATGTTGGGAAAAGTTGTATATAAGTACTTATGCCCTGAATGATGATTTTTGGACCAATATGTGTATTTAAGCACGTTTCTATTTGAATGGTGTTCTTTTTATAATTTGGTCTTGATTTATATATATGCTATGATTGTGGTTGGATGATGAGTTTTCATATACTTGAAATGTATAGAAGGAGAATTGTATTAGCATCAATTTGATAGGTTATGGACATTTTTTTTTATTTAAATTGAGGAAGATATGCATATTTTAGTGCAAGGGTTTAAATTTCGACCTATACCCGTTGATTTGAGGATAACCCGAGTTTTGGGTGGGATTTTTGTATGATTCTAATTGGGTTGGAAACTAGACATGATGAGGATGATTCATGCCAAATTTCAAGTCAAACGGATGTATGGATTGAGAGATATTCAAATTTGAAGTTAGGGTGAAGTTGTAGCTAAAACTGTGTTGGAGAATTTCACCAGGAATTTACGGCGATCGATCCCCCTCTTTCACGGCGATCGATCGCCCCTGTAAAAGGCCTCGGTCGACCTTGGGCGATCGATCCCCCTTTTACAGCATGCACTATTCAAACAGTGTTTTTGTCCAACTTCAAAGAGGCATATCTCCTTCGTTTTAACTCGGATTTTGATAATTCTTTTTATGAAATTGTGTATTTTTAAACCCTCTTTCCAATGGTTATATTTTCAGAAATTGAATATAAACTCACAAGGAGTTATGTATTCGTTTTTGAGGGATATAACCAATTGAATGGTTGTATGGTTGAGGCCATTGAGGCTAGGTGATGTTGACTTGTGCATAGGTAGATACAAGTGGGTGACTAGGATTTTGTGGTGATGAAAGATTAAAATGGTCCATTAGGGTTTGATGGACGGGTTCACACTCGGGATTCGGGTCGGTCCGGGGGAGTTCCGGTGGTCCGGATTCTGGGGCGTGACAATATATATATATATATATATATATATATATATGGCTTCAACCTCAAGTTAGCACAAGAGTTAATTCTTGTCTTGTATCAAATCTAACTGTAACAAGTCATGAGCACCAATTGAAATGAGTTATATATATCTATATATATATATATATTGTGAAGGGTAAACAAGGACATTCGGGTAGAACAAAAGCAGGGTCACCTAAAAAGGGATGAAAGGTAATGGTTAAAGGAAACATTGGATACTTGAAAGGGAATGAAGTTTTTTTCTGGGTTAAAGGAAACATCAGATACACAAGATCAAGTGACAACCTGTATGTCAATTAAGTCTCCACTCCAATAACACTACAAGAAAATTAATTTTTAACAACTTGTAATTCACGACATGCATAAAAAGCAAGTCTTATTAAGTAATTTTTAAGGGTCAAATTATGAAACCTTTTTAAATATTAAAAATATGATTGTATTGACGACTTGCAATTAATTACTTTCTCAATTATCTTTTATCGACGTACAAGTTTAAGTATGACAACGTGTTTATTAGATTGTCGATATTCAGGTTTAAAATTTCACTTATTCTTTCAAAAAAAATAAAATAAAATTTCTCTAGCTTCCACAATACACGATTTTCCCCTCTTCTAACACATCTTCCACACTCTGGTCACTTCCTCTTCCCATTGTACCTTAGGTTTCTGCTATTCTCGATAGTACTTCGAATCACCCTAATCTACATCGTCAAATAACTCTTCCCAGCAAAACAAAGGTCCTCAATGAAGCTGTGTTTGGGGCTAGTTCTCTCTCTGTCACTCACTGACGGTACACTTATTCTTTCTCGTTGAATGTGTCCCTATATCTAACATATATTTTTAGGGTTTCATGTTCTGCAACGATTTCATGTCTTATGAATGGAGATTGCCTCTAGTTTCTCCGACGATTTCTCACCTCTGTTGCTCCTCGTAGCCCTAATAGTCACCGCACTCTATTGCTTGTTCGCTTTCTTTGTAGTCCAATCAAAACCACCCCTTAAATCGAAGTTAGTCGAATTAGACCGTGGTGGTGGCACATTTTTGGTCTGGTAACAACGACGACAACGACTTATTTGAATGGAGGTAGTGGTGGCGGTGGCAGAGAGATGTTGGATAGGACACCGGTGGTGGTAGGGGAGCGGCAAACGGGTGCTTCTATGATGGAACAGTTAGTTTCGAAAATCACGACTCACGCTCTCAGTTTCTTGGATTATCCGAGTCTTTGCAGACTTTTAATGATGAATTCTCTAACGAGGAAAGGTACGAACTATGATAATACATGGAAAGCACTTTACCACAAGGTAAATTTTCAAATTCAACCTACATTTTTTTCTCTGGTAAAATTTTTTCCCTCTTTGTTTCTGTATGTTTGAATTATTTATTTATGCTATGCTATTATAACTAAATTTTCAAGTTTCTTTTGTCAGTTAATAGTTAATTGCACTTATAATTTTCATAAATTTTGAGACTAGTGGACCTTGATTCATTGTTACTAGGTTGAGCTTGTTAATTGTAGGACTCTGAAAGTAAATGAATTTGTGAATTTCATTTGTTCTTCGAAGGATTTTCTATTTTCAGATAAGTGAAAAAGAAAAAAGAGCAAATAGTTCAAAATTTTGTTCAGTTGTTAGTACTCTGAAAATTTTTCATTGAAAAAAAAAAATAGAAAATAATCAATAGTAGATAATATTTCTTTTAGTTCTTTGAAACTGGTTTATGTTTTTAGAGTTTTAGACACTTATATAATTAGAGAACTGCATCAAATATGCCCATAATTAGTCCAAACATCGCAAAACGATGCCTACCAATTCTTCAGCAACATTCTGTTGCACTTTTGCTCTTGTTGGATGCAAATGTTGGCTTCTTTTGGATGATTAAGGTGCTCTATGATTGATGTGTTGTAACCTTGTATATATGTTATTGACATAGAAACAAATTCAATTTCTTGAACTAGTATGTATGGATCCTTGATAAACTGTTATTGATCCTTGGAATTGGATTTCAAATTTTAATCAAGCTAGTATATATTCATAATATAAATTGTAGTGCTACATTTGATTTACCATGCTAGGAATACCATTATTTGTATTCATGGTGTAAATCTTGTAGGTCATGGGTGAGAAATGCCTGTGTCTATGATGAATTTAATACATACAAGAATTTAAGATGTTACATGAATGTAGGATTCATGTTCTCTCTTTTTTGTAATACCCCATAATTTGAGGATATTTAAATTGGGTTTTTATTTATTTGATGGAGTTTTTTAATTATTTAAATGCTTTAATTAATTTTGTCAATGCATGTTTTTATATGTTTAATGTGGATGTTTGAATTGTTGTTAAGTGTTGATTGTGTTTAATTGTGTTAAATATTTGTTTTAAATATAGTTTTTTTTCTATTAAATAAAAATATGTTGGTTTGGGCTGCATTTTCTTTATTTTTGTTTTATTATTATTATTATTATTAGGTTGGGCTAGGCTGTTGGGCTGGGCTATATATATATAGTTGGGCTAAATATTTTATATTTATTAGTTTAATTATTTAAGAATATTAAATAAGAGAAAAGGAATTAGGGTTCAGTAGTTTCTACGTACAGAGGATTCCTACACACAGATAGGGAGAAAACGGTAGACGCCAGGAAAAGAGAAAAAAAGTGATTTGTGCTCAACATCACAAGGCAAGTTCGAACTCTTCTCTTCCCCTTTGAATCTGTATACATATATATTTTTGTATATACATGTTGCTAGAATATATGTATAATATATATATTAATTGTATAGACATGTTACTAGAAATTGTATACAATTAATTATGAAATTAAATGATTTTGCATGCTAAGAATAATTCTGTGAATTAAACATGAAGATTTTGGAGTTTTGGTACTGTTTTAGGGTATTTTGGCATATGTTTATACATGTATATATGACTGTATAGGCGGGTATATATATATATATATACACATATGTATATTAACATGAAATTGGGTTTACTGTATTGATCAGTTTTGAACATTTTTGTTCCGATTAAAAGGTAGATCTTACTTCCTAGAACAATCCTTGAAAGTTTGGTTATGAACCGTTGGGTAGATTGACTGGAAATTGAGTTTAAAATTTTAGATTTTTGAAACTTGAAATTGGGCATTTTTGATTTAGTCCACGAGAGGGGATGATTTTGGTACCAATACGTAGCTTAGATCGATACGAGTTCAATGGTATATTCATATGCGCAATTCGGTGCTCGGAAGTGATCGGGAAGTTTCGGCCTCCATTGTTGCCCGCTCAGGCGGGGAAGAAAGAAAGAAAGAAAAAAAAAAAAAGCAAAAAAGAAAAGGTGGCCACTAGTCCGTCGGTGCGTGGGGGCGCGTGCCACAGGTGCCGGTGGCCGAAAAAGTATTTTTTGGGGCCCACTCTCGGGGGCCTACCTCTGGGTCCGATATGGGCCCATTCCGAATTATTTTGGTATTTATTTTGAATTTTTGAATTTTTTGGAAAAACGTGAAAATTCGAAAAATCATTTTTTTAAAATACTTTTATAATTCAAAAAATTCCCAAAATTTTATGTCAACTTCTTGGGAGCTTAAGGAGCTTTGGGTTTAAATTTTATGTCTAAATGATTTACCATTGTCTTTAAATTAATTTTTAAAATGTCTAAAAACTGGGTTTTTCAGCTTCTTTAATTTTAGAAAATACTTAGAAAGTTCCGAAAATTCCCAAATTTTTATTGAAACTTTTTGGAGGCTAAATAAACTTGGGTTTAAATTTTCAACTCAAAATGATCTTCCCTTGTTGTTCAATTGATTTTTAAAGTGTCCAAAAGTTGGGTTTTTCACTTTCTGTAATTTTAGAAAATACTTTTGTAATTCAAAAAATTCCCAAATTTTTGTGGTAACTTTCTGGAGGTTAAATAAACTTGGGTTTAAATTTTAATCTTGAAAGGAGCTTCCCTTAGTGTTCAATGAATTTTTAAAGTGTCTAAAAGTTGGGTTTTCACCTTCTTTTATTTGTTGAAAATATTTTTTAAAGTTCCAGAAAATTCCAGCATGATTTAATAGGGTTCTTAGAAGTAGAATAGGCCCAGAAACCTAGATAAGAGTTTGGTTTAGACTCCCTCCTAGATTTGAGTGCATTGGGGGTTGGATTGGGTGTTTGCTTCTAAAGTGGTTAAATTGTGTTATTTGATTTACTTGAATGTATTTTCTTTTAAGGATATAAATGCCCATTAAATAGTTGATTATAGCTTATTTGTAAACGATTTGTCTTATGGTGAAAATTGCATGTCGGATAATTTGAATTACTTTGTTTGTGCAAATTAAAAAAATTATAATGCAACTTGTTTATTTTATATTTCATATTAGGAATGCATCTATACATTTTATTTGGCATGTAAGGATTGCCCGGCATGTCTGGATCGCCCATACCTAATAAGGTATCTATGCATTTTTATTTTGGCATGTAAGGATTGTCCGGCGTGTCAGGATCGCCCATACCTAATAAGGTATCTATGCATTTTATTTTGGCATGTAAGGATTGCCCGACGTGTCAGGATCGCCCATACCTAATAAGGTATCTATGCATTTTATTTGGCATGTAAGGATTGCCCGGCGTGTCAGGATCGCCCATACCTAATAAGGTATCAATGCATTTTATTTGACATGTTGGGATTGCCAAGGCGTGTCAAGATCACCTAATACCTAATAAGGTATCTATGCATTATATTTGGCATGTTGGGATTGCCAAGGCGTGTTGGGATTGCCTAATACCTAATAAGGTATCTATGCATTATATTTGGCATGTTGGGATTGCCAAGGCGTGTCGGGATCGCCAAACACCTAATATGGTATTTTTACATTTTATTTGGAGCATTTCAGGATTGCCTAATATATAGTAAGAACGGTTCTCGGTATATATTCGAGCATGTTACGATTATTTCTTGTGTAAACTTAAAACTAGTCTGCACTTGCATTAAGCTAACTAATGTGTTAGTGTAGGGTGTGGGGCGGCTCTATTCTAGGGTCATAGGGTTAATTGGGTATATATATTTATGAGCTGGTGGATTATCTTTAATTGTATATAAACATAAATTTGTTGTCTTGGGAAAGGATTATTGGTGGAGGCAGGATAGGTTTGCCTAATACCTTGTAAGGCATTTGTAGAATATATGGAAGAAGGCATGCTAGGATTGTCTATGGTTTGAATTTAGAAATTTGTTTTATCTATATTGTGATAATGGATGGGTTAGTTCAGAACATAGTTCTAGTTACTTCTAAAATAGGAGATTTAATGACTAAACGGTATAATTATATCTATATGTCTTTACTGTCCTCATATAGAGGGTATGTTTACCGGTTCTTTGATTGGGTTGTAGTAGAGAGAATTTGCTCATAGGTTTATCCCACTTTGTTGATATTTCAGGTTCCAGACAGTTTTTACCTGGAGATTTGCGCGTGGAGTTCGTAGAGCTTGACAATCATCCATTCCTCACCATACTTTAGTGTAAGGACTTAAATCTTGTTCATAAAGTTTTACTTTTATGTTTTTTTGGTTAAGGGGTCCGTGGGTTACCGGACTTCCAAGTTGTATCAGTCAGAATAATATAATGTTATTTAACAGGATTATTTATTTCAGTTAGGCTTTCCTTTCAACATTTATAATTCTTTTTCTTTTGTCATTGTATTATATGCTTGTTTGCTATCAATTGTTAGTATCCCTCACGTTTTGTGTATGAGACTGGCCACCTCATGCGCGAAATTTTCTGGGAGTATTTCATTTTTTTTCTCCTCTCTCTCTTTCTTTCTCTGTCCCTCTGCCAAATTTATCCTATTAACAACATTACAATAACAGAACACATGGGATGACCATTTCTGCAATAAAATCAATCAGTTTCTTCATTTTATTGCTTTCCAAGTGATCTATGATAAACAAAAGTGCATGATTTTCATAATGATCATGTATGCAGCTGTAGTAAAACAAACTACTACCATTTTGACATCAAACAAACTTCAAACTTATCATCCAATGGAATGTCCAGAGTTCCATTGTTACATATACTTCAACTCTGCAACTGGCAAATCCCTGAAGCATGAAAAGGATAGAAGTTTCTACCTCTCATCGCGCCTCCATTGTAGAAATGGTCAAACCATTTACTGAGTAATCTTTTGACTTGCTTTCATTAGTTTCTGATGAAACTGCCTGAGGCACACTTCTTCCTGTGAAAAATGCTGGTTGCTTTGGAGCTGGTAAAGGCATAGTTTCATTGCTAAGCATAGAAATTACTTCTGACATTGTCGGCCTATCCGCTGCACTTTCTTGCACGCATAGAAGGCCCACATGAATGATCCTTAATAAATGGTGTTCAGAACACAAATTGCCTAGTGTTGGATCCTTTAATTCCAATGCAGTCCCTTTTTTCCATAGCTCCCATGCCTGAGGAAATAGTTTTTTCATTTCCATATTCGAAGTATATATTTCATATGTTATAGTTCAGAAAATGAAACTAAAATAAATTTCTTGGAGATACTTACAAATCCTATTAGGTTTAGTGGACGATCAAGATGATAGAAGGTTTCAACTTGTCAACCCATAGAGAGCAACTTTTCACATACTATGTTCCAACAACTCTGTTAGTGATTGCCTCTGTTTCATTTGGCTTGAAAATTCTTGCCATTCCAAAATCAGATATCTTAGGGTTCATGTTTTCATCTAGCAGTACATTACTAGCTTTTAAATCTCTATGTATGGCTCTCATTCTTGAGAATTTATGAAGGTAAAGCAATCCTTGAGCAACACCTTCAATGATGTTCAAATGTTTTTCCCAGTCTAATAGCTCCTTTTTAGATTGGTTTGTATCAACAAAAACAATTTAGACAAAATTAGTGACTTATGTAGAGCTCAATTATGTAGTCATGTAAATTAATTTGAAATAATGTATTGAAAAAATTGAAACAAGGTAAGGTTGTGATATTGCGAACCAAAGAGGAAGAAATCCAAGCTTTTGTTTGGCATGTACTCATAAATTAACATCTTCTCTTCTCCATGAATGCAACACCCTAGAAGTCTAACAAGATTTGTATGCTGGAGTTTGGCGATTAGTACAAGTTCATTCTTGAACTCCACAAGTCCTTGACCCGATGTTCTTGAAAGTCTCTTAATTGCTATTTCTCGGCCCTCGGGCAATCATCCCTGTTATATAATGATTCACGGGTCATTGAATTATGTTGGACAAGTACGAATCACATTCATTTTTTTTTGTTTTTAAGTTTAATAAGTAGCAATCAACTTTATTCAGTAAAAATTGCAATTTACCTTGTAAACATGTCCAAAACCACCTTGTCCAAGCTTATTTTCCTTGGAGAAGTCATCTGTGGAAGCCACAATAGAGGCAAAGCTAAATATCTTCACATCATGACCTTCTCTCACATTGTTTTCGAACCCATTTCCATTGTTAAGGTTGTCTGAAGCTGTCAACTTAAATAAATATTGTTCTTGCATTTTTTTCTCCTCCCCTGCTAGCAAAAAACACTATTAATCTATTTTACCACTCACAAGCATATTGAGTATCTAAATATATAAAATAAAATAATTATTTATAAGACATATACCTTCCTTTCTAAGCTTCCTTCCCTGTTATAATTATTTATAAGACATATGCCTGATCATAAATTGATTGCAATTGACAAACAAAACAATCATGGTATGGAACTGTCACCAACCTGTATTAGTTAAGATTGAATATATATAACTCAGATGTAATTAGGTGCAAGGGACGCATGACTCGTCAACATAGTCATCAAACAAAAGATAGATTTTTTTTTTTTTAGTGTTTTTTAAAAAACAAAGCTTTGCTGTGATAAAACATATGTTTTTGGTCAGCAAAGCTCACATGGCTATGCTGTGCACAACCAAAAAGAGAAGGAGAAGATCAGAAGAGGATTGTAGAAAAAACTGAAAAGTGGACACACTTTTTTCTGGAATCATCCTCATTTTACTCTTTTCTTTTTCAAACTCAATTTTTCTATATCCCTTTACACTTGCATAAACAGAACCCAAGTGTATAATCCAATAAGTTTATCAGCTCTCTCTCTCTCTCTCTCTCTCTCTCTATATATATATATATATATATATATATATATATATTGTTGAATAACAGGTGATGGTCATGTTGACACCGAAAAGAAGTTTGCTAAAGGTCATTGTCCTCGGTGATAGTGGGTATGATTTAGCTTCTGATTTTCCTTTTCCTATTTCTTGTTTCCTTCTTCAAAGTTTGATGTTTAAAGTTGGTTATGGTTTTAATGTATATACTTGTCATGTATATTCCATAATCTTATGTTTTCCTGTTGTGATTTTCAGGGTAGGAAAGACTATTTTGATGAATCAGTATCCATAATATCATGGTTTGATATGCAAGAAATTGTTTTTTTCTTCTAGTTTATTTTGTTATTATTGGTTGAATTGTTTCATAGATTATATGTTAATATAAATAATATCAGTATCCATAATATCATGGTTTGACTAATTCAAGAGCTTTTGTGGAGCGATGGTAATGGGGCGGGTTTGTATGTATATATATATATATATTTTTTTTTTCCACATTGCTTCTAGTGATCCTTTAAGCATTATTTGCCTATCTTGTGTATGATTGATTGTAGGCAGATCCAAGTGACCCTGAGACATTTCCCTTTGTGTTACTTGGAATGGTGTGGTGTGAAGGGAAATATACCTTATTTCGAGACCTCGGCTAAAGAGTATTATAATGTTGAGGATGCATTTCTATCTACTGCAAAAACTACACTTGTTAATGAACAAGAGCAGGACATGTAAATATATATATATACACTAGTGCTTTATTGAATTTCTTTACTTATTGCCCTACTCAAACTGCATAACATGTACAGTCCCTTTGTCATCAACTTCATATTGATATTGCCTCATTTTTTTGTTTGCCTATGGTAAAGATAAACCATTTGATTGAAGCAATTGATCAAATTTGTAACAATGGTCACTTTTACTAAATATTGTAGGTACCAACTTGATTTGTGCCTGCTTTATGGGATTAGCATATGATTGCTTAAAGAATTACAAGTGTGATAGATATCTATAATAATTTTTAATAAATTCTATAGTCACATTAAAAAAAATATCAATTGTGCATCTACAATTCTGCATACACCAACTCAGAAAAGTAGAGGAATAAAGATCTCCATATATTACATTACTGTTTAATCTGCTTCTTCTTCTTTAGCTCAATACAAGTTTGTTGTCTAAAAAATTCAAACACTCTTTTCCTGAAATTCTTGCTAACTATCACTTTAGGATTTCCAAGTTATTTTGAATTATTTTCCTACTATTGTTGCCAATGCATCCTTGTCTAAAACCGATGATAAATTTCTACTATCTTTATAAGTAATATGATTTTTGTCGTTAATGTGATTGTTAAATGATTATTTTTTTTTTCATTTTTGAAGAATGTGATTGAACAAGCGATTATCAAGGATAGAGCATTCACTAAAGGTTGTGTTTTTTGTTTTTATTTATAGTAGACCAATTTGTTAATTATATCGAATGAATAAGATATATTTTTTTTGGTAATTTATTAGTTTTTTTCATTGAGTAACAATGATATAGATAAATATATGTATACATATGATATTTATATATAGTCTTGCAAGTAGGGTGTATTTCCTCTTCACATTGAAGACAGGTGCAACACAAAAAGGGGGATTATTAAATTTTTTTTTAAAAAGGAACTTTTAACGACTTGCAACGCATGTTGTTACAAATAATACCTTTTGCCGACTTTCCAAACAAGTCGTTAGTACAAACTTTTCACGACTTTCAAGGAGTGTTGTGAAAGATAATACCTTTTACCGACCTACTTTGCAAGTCGTTATTAGGAACTTTTCATGACTTACAAGGCATGTTGTTACAAATAATATCTTTTGACGACTTTCCGAACAAGTCGTTAGTACATTCTTTTCACGACTTACAAGTCATGTTGTGAAAGATAATACCTTTTAACGACCTACTTTGCAAGTCATTATTAGGGACTTATCACGACTTGCATTACATGTCGTAAAAAAATTAATCTTTTCACGGCATGGTCAGTAACGACCAACACATGTAAGTCGTTAAAACATTTTAACGACCTACCTCGCGTGTCGTTAAAACACTTTTTTCTTGTAGTGTAAATACATGTATGTCCATTATATCATGGGTCGACAAACTAGATGGGTAGAGAATGAGATAATTTGACATGTATATATGCATATATTTAACACTTTGAATAAAGTAATTTCGTTGAGTAAAATTAAACTACCACCACAATTGCAGATTATGACATTACTGATCAAAGCATCACATTGTATTAACTCAGTTTCATGAAGAATAAAAACTTCCAATTTCAGTTTCAAGCACAAATTAATCTTATTTGCTTGTACTACTAATCTTTTTGTAGTCAACCATAAATACATTATCTAGACTAAAAGATGAACCAGAATGTTTTAAACCCAGATTGAATAAACTTGAATCTAAGTTGAATGCTTTAAACATAATTCAGAGTTATACTAGAAGGCCTAGTGGCTAGATCAAGCAAGCAAGCAAACTTCTATGCTCTTTACTGAATCCACAAGCTACCTACTTTGTTGTTGACACTTCTCCAGTTCATGTATTCCTTACATAATTAAATTGCTCCAGAAAGTAGCATGTTGACGTGTAAAATATCTCGAGTATGCATTCTTCATGTCAAGGTAATTCATCTAGTTTCTGCAGAGCTCCAGAAGATCAGTGGCTACTAATATAATTGATAGAAAAATGTCTGAGTATCACTGAATATCAATTTATATTGTTTGTGTAAATACTCAGACCACATGCTGATATGCAGTAGGAAACCTTCAAGAAATTATAAAGGTTTCTATTGCAAAAATTTTACATCTAAACCACAAGGTGAATTTGGGGTTGTATGATAAAACTGAAAAAAATTAGGAGAATTTTGGTATTGAAGAAACTAAGGGGCTGCAAAATATATTGGAATAAATTTTCAATTCAAATTAAATTTAAACAGAAACTTCCACCAAGTTTGTTCAGCGATATGATAGCAAGTACAAAGTCAAGTGTCTATATGGGAATAAATTTTCTTTTTCTTTTTTCTTTGGGTAGAGAGTCACCAGATTTTTTAGCAGTACGTGGAGGAAAGGTTCTGGAATTCCTTGGATGCATGGCTCTGCCAATCTGCGTAATTTTCTAGCATTAAACAATGGATTTCCTTTTGTCCTTTTTCTCCAAACACAATTATGTGTCTTATAAATACATAGAATATAGAGATAAATAAGAGGCTCTAACCAGCTAATAAGTAATTATTTTCCAAAGAAAAAGAAATCACATACAGACCAAAGATAAATTGAGCAAAAAAGGAGAACATCATTATAATATCATGACAAACATGGAAGGTCTTACCAGCCCCTTTATTCATTCTGACCTGTTGTAGATGCCTTGGGGCAGGCTGCTGCTGCCGCAGTATGTACCTTGGGTTGGGAACAAAGGGTCCTGCCTAAGGGAGTTCTGTGATATCAAAAAAAAAAAAATCATGGAAGGCCAAAAAAGGATATTGTAGCCATAATAGTTCAGCCTTTTCCCATCCATATATAATAAACTTAAGAAACGAAAAGCCATTTCAAACCATAAGCTTGAAACTTAAGAGAGAACTATTTTATACAACTATTTTAACAATTTAAGAAGCGAAAAGTCATATCAAACCTTAAGCTTGAAAATCTCAGTATTTTTAAACTTATAGGATTTAAAGAAGAATATTACAGATGAACTAGAAGTAGCAAATCAACTTACAACTCTTATTTTCTCTTCTTTATCAGATATGCAGGGGTAAAATGGATTCCAGAATATCAGCATAAGTAGGAACAAGCTGATCCCAACCCAGTTTAACAAATTCATTTATCAGTACAAAAAAAACAGTAAATGAAACTCTTTGTCTCCACAAATTTATCCAAATTAGACATCTATTCTTCAACAAATCAAATTTGCCAAAATATATCTAATGACCAGAAACAAGCCCATACTTGACAAAGACAAGATCAGTGAAAAACCACACCAATATGGAAGAGAAAACTCCATGCACTTGTGATCTTATGCATCAACAACATTACCCAAGTGATAGCAATCAAACGTGTAAATTCATCCGTGGAACCTGCCCTATATTAGTATTTTAACCATTCAAACATAATCTACAGACTTCAAGAGTACCACTGTTCTAGTCAGGAAATTGCAAATGAACAATAAAATTTATTTTTGACTTAAAATACTATCCATCATCAAACTCCTCCAATGACGGCAAAGAATTGCCACTGGCTGGTGCAGTTCTTCCAAAAGAAAGGCAACAAACCAACCACCAGATTACAGGTATATCAGTAGAAAGTTCTAACATTCTACATCAGCAGAAGTCTTATATAAGGAAATAACATAACTCTTATGACTAATTTTTAGATTCTGATCCCAAAGCAGATCTGGAAGCATAATAAAAAGATCAAGCACTTGAATTATCACTCTCTGAGACATGTCCTGTTTTCCAACAGTGATAACGCATTATATTTATTTTAAAAAATGCTTACTCATCGGGTACAACAAGAACAAGTGCACATACATGGCAGAAATCAATTGTTCACCTTGACAAGTCTATCTAAAAGTAACGTTTCGCAACAATTGTATCAAAAATCACAAGATTTGTCACAAATCCTTGTATGTACTTAGACAATGGTAGGTTGTAGTTCCACTGTCATTCCATTTAAGGATTCCATACATTCATTTGATACATTTCTTTTTCTAGATACTAAGAGGAAGTAATAAGAAATTGCGGACAAAAATCATTGCAAACAAGAAACATAGAAAGGAATTATAACACTTGCAAAACTAAAAAAAGGAAAAAAAACAACTCTTACCTCTGCAAACTATAGGTACCTAAATAATGTTATTAAGCTTTAAAAATTGAAAATATAGGTACCTGAAAAAGAATAACAAGGACAAATAAAGCAGATATCAGCAAATAGCCCAAGAAGCAATAAATTGATCATTTTTCCTTCACTTGTGCCAAAAATATTCCCACAGACATCCTCCCCTTCATGCGCAATGAAAGCCTAAGGATTTGTAAACTAAAATCCCTCTCTGATAGTGTGTGTTTGTGTGTGTGATTGTGTTTATGTGTGAGTGTGATACACACACACACACACACACACACACACATATATATACATATATATATATATATATATATATATAGCGAGAGAGATATAGAGAGAAAGAAATACCTGCCAAATTTGATTGCACGGTTCGATTAGGGCTCCATTGTTTCTCAAAAGACCTCTACAAATGGAGTGAGAGTGAGAGATTGAATTGATAGAGGGTTGAAATTAACTTCGTGGAGAGTGAGAGAATGGGGCTAATCCGAGTGAGAGTGGGAGTTAGATTGGGGCTTCTTCGATGGAATGGATACAAAGAGAGACAAAGCTAGGGCTTTATGATTGATGTGAGAGAGAGGATGGGGTTTGAAGTTTAGGGCTTCGTCTTCCTCTGCAGCTTTCAGATGTTGTTTGTTTTCCTAAGGTGCAAATAGAAAAAAACCCTAGGACGGTAAATGAGAGAGAAAGAGATAGAAACGTGCAAATGATAGAAAATAATGGAGCAAGAATGGACCTGACAGTCATTAAAGTGTCAACACCGTCCCTATAAGTCATGGCGCTAAATATTCCACCAAAATCATGTAGTGGGAAAAATTTTTGTTATTTGTGACGGCATGATGATAACTGATACTAAATAAATATGACCTTTAGTGACGGTTTTTTGGACTGTCACTAAAAATCTGATCATTAGGGACGGTCCAAATTTACCGTGCCCAAAAATAGGGTTATTAGTGACGATTTTTTGGACTGTTCCTAAAAAGTCTATTTATTGTAGTGATAGTCCCACATCGCCTGGGTACCTTTGAGATGTGCAGTGTATATACACATGGGCACCCTATCCTAATAAACCAGTTTTTAAGGATGAGTTCTACCCGTGAGTTTATTAGGCTGATCAATGTATATAAATTTTAATTATAATATTGTATGGCTAAAGTTAAAATATGTTGATGAAAGGACTCTACACCGAAATTATATGGAATTTGGAGGAATTTTAGTCTCTATGTTCTTTTATTTCATTAAATTCATCCATGATCAAAGGTTACATGGGCCGAGGGCATGCTTGATTCAATTTATTAAAAAGGGTTCTCAAGAATTCAAAAAATAAAAAATTATTTTCGGAGAGCGACATCTTTTTAACTCAAGTGTTAAAACTAGTGGAATCGAACCAAACCATATATGATCGATTTGGTTTAGTACGATTCTACAATTTTTCACTTTCTTATATATATAGATATATGGAGCCGATATTCATACTCTCTTCTTCTACATTTGCACTCAATTTTTTTTTTAAAATGACACTTCTAACCCTAACTTCACAAATTAATGATTTTTATTTCAAATTACACAGGAATCCCCTCTACGTCTTCCATTTTTTAATATTTTTGGTCTCTTTTGATAGAATTATAAAAAAAAATACCCAAAAAAGTTCTCTTTCGAATAAGTCATCTCTTTTGACAATACTCAAGGGAACAAAAAAATAAGAAACTATACTACGAAAGAAAAGGACCCCCAAAATAGTTATCTGTAGTGAACCTTGTGGGCGGGTGTTAGAAGAGACACTAAGCGAGCTACCACACTGGCAGGTTACATGGTGCTCAATCCCATATCGCCTGGATGTGGAGAAGGGGATGTGCTTATATGTAGTGTGTTCTCTCCAAATTTTGGGGTAAAATTCAAGAGCAAAACCATGCAGGCTTAGGCCTAAAACAGACAATATCATACCATCAGGTGGAGCGGGGTGCTACAAATGATATCAGAGCCTGAACCCAATCGGAAGTGTGCCGACGAAGACGTCGGGCCTCTTAGGGGGGGTGGATTATAGTGACCCTTGTGGGCGAGTGTAATGTGGGCGGGTGCAAGAAGAGACATTGGGCGAGCAACCAGACTGGCAGACTACAGTCCCACATCGCTAGGGTGTGGAGAAAGGGATGTGCTTATATATAGTGTGTTGTCTCCAAATAGTATAAGCTTTTTGGGTTAAAACCTAAGAGCAAAACCATACGGGCTTAGATCCAAAGCAGATAATATCATACCATCAAGTAGAACGGGGTATTACAAATGGTATCAGAGCCTGAACCCAGCTGAAAGTGTGTCGACAAGGACTTCAGGTCTCGTAGGGGGGTGGATTGTAGTGACCCTTGTGGGCGGGTGCAAGAAGAGACACTGGGTGAGCTACCACACTCAAGCTACAGGATGCTCAATCCCATGCACATCGCCTGGGTGTGGAGAAGAGGATGTCCTTATATGTAGTGTGTTCTCTCCAAATGGTTTGAGGCCTTTTGGGGTAAAACTCAAGAGCAAAAAACCGTGCGGGCTTAGGTTCAAAGCGGACAATATCATACCATCAGGTGGAGCAGGGTGTTACATCATCTTAATTATCGTTTTTGATAGGACCAACAAACAAATACCCAAAAAAAAAGTTCTCTAATGAATAAATTAACTCATTTTGATAGGACCCAAATATATATATATATATATGTGTGTGTGTGTGTGTGTGTGTGTGTGTGTGTAGTACGCAAAAAGAAGGATCCAAAAAAATTTATCTTTGTTGAATAAATTATCTCTTTTGAAATGACCCAAAAAAAGTACCAAAAATAAGGATCCAAGAAAAAAGTTATCTCATTTGACAAGAATAAAAAAAAAGTACTAAAAGAAGTAAAGAAGGAAAAAGAGTTGAAGTTTATAGTATAAAGGGTAGTTATGGTACTATAAAAAAGGATGATGCATTAATTAGTTTAGACTACTTCTTGTTATTTCTTTTCTTATTTCTATTCGGATAGAAAGACAAACTTTGAAAACCCCAAAAGAAAATTGAATATATTTATATTACCAACTTATTTTAAAGAGGATAAAAGAACAAAATTGACATAGAGAGGTTCAAACACACCATTTATAAGCATTAGCTTCAAAATCATTTGTTTGATAATTTTCTATCTCTGTTTCCAAATGTGGTGAGGAAGACTCTATTTTGAATACATAGTCTACTGGTTGGACATTTCTTAGTGATCTTGAAGTTTCTGCTATAAGTTGAAGACAACAAAACAACACATCTAAAATCATTAGTATATAACATTTATAGTTCCTCGAAACATTGTAGTTAGACATAATCCAATTGGAATGGAAATTTCCATTGAGTTGTGCAGTATGGAGAGAAGAGGAGAGAAAAGTGTACCATTGTAATAACATTTGTTTTAACCAATGTGTATTAGCCTAAATGGTACAAGTTCTTCTCTTCTCAGGAGAGTGAGGTAGAGTGTTCAAAATTGTTAGGGATATTATTGGCCTTCTATTTGATTGAGTAGCTATAGCATGCCAGGTCATCAGAAGCCAAATCACTAAAACCAAAAATGGTAAATTACCCTCACATCACCTCTCCTGAAGTTTTAGGTTATCACCAATGGATAAAACTTGGTAAAAATTCACCCTGACACTCTACCAGAGTTAGCAATTATCACAGAGCTAAACATTACATGTTCTTTTAAAATTTTCCCTCATTGAACCTTTTTTGTTTACACTTTCATACCCATCTCCATCTTTCTCTAAACTCCCCCTTTTCTTCTCCCTGCAAGTTTCCTTTTCTCTCTCAAACTCTGATAACAAAACCAACCACCACCATCTCTGCGTTGATCTTCGCTAAGCAAAAACAAAATGATCCTTCTCTTGAGAATATAATTATATACACATACATATAGTACACTAATTATATATCCATATATAGCCCCAATTGTAATGTTCCATATATACAACACCGTTTCTTCATCTGTTAGACCACTAATATCAATTTGGCTTTCTTCCAACAAAAATAGTTATTTTTGGTTGATTACTCTTTGGTCAATTGTTTTGCAATTTTTTTAGAGATATAAAGAGGTAAAAGTTGGAGAAGTGTGATATATAGGTAGGAACATATACATGTATAGTGAGAGCTAAGCCAATAAAATACACACACACACACATATATATATATATATATATGTGTGTGTGTGTGTGTGTGTGTGTGTGTGCTCTGTCATTCTTTTTGTGGTAGAGTAAGTTGCAACAGTGGAGATGTGGTCCCATGGTGTCTATTGCTAGGGATTATGAGCATGGGAATTTTGTCTCCACTCATCTTTGTGATTAATCAAACACCAATACTACCATCCACCACTCTCCTCGCTCTCTAGCCCATTTGATTTGTCTATCCTCTCTTTCTTTCCCAAGATTCACCTTTTTTATCCATGGATGAAGCTAGAATGAAACAATTATAATAAAATATGTACGCAATCGATTCATTGCTTCATATATGCAATTAAATCATATACATATATGAATTTATATACATGCATAGCCCAATTACCTAGATTCTCCACCAGAGCCACTACTTATGGATTTCACCCAATATTTATACATGTGATGGTTTGCAGGATTTCACCAGTGCGTATAGATTTCTCTAGAGAGAGAAAGTATAGAGAGAGTTATTCTATGATGGTGAGATTGAAGAGAGAGTTTAAAGAGAAACTAGTAAATGTAAATTAAAGCCAGTATGTAAATTAGTATGTTACATATAAAGTAGTTATTAGTATATATACCAAAAATTAACACAAATTGAAAACATAATAGATAGTTTTAGAGGGAGAAAAAGAGTTTAATAAAGGGAGAAAAAGAAACCTGATTGTAAAAGGAATATAGAGATGGGAGATAGAGAAGTTAGGATTGAGGACTCTGAATGAAGAGTTTCTACAAAAAAAGAGTGACCACCACCAGGCTAGACTAGAATAGATAGGTTGGAATCAACAAGCTGAATAAACCATGTGGGAAAAGTGAGCTGGATAATAGATGGGAGAGAAAAAAAACAAATATGACTCGGAGAGGGAGGGGGCAAATATTGATCAACTGTCCTCACACCATGGGGTATTTATAGACCTCAGGTGTGAGTCTTTCACAGTTGTCATCCTATGTGGCATGAGCTCATTATATATGCCATTTGTCCCTTCCTTTGCAATACTTGGTTTAAGTTATGGACATCTCTTTCATGGTCGTGAGTAAGTATTATGCATTATCCTATGACTTAGAGTCTTTATAGCACAATACATAATACCTCCTGTGAGTCCAGTAGTTATGCTTTAGACCTCAACGAGCCTTTCTCTCAATCTTCTATTCCACACTTAACCCATCTTCCCAGTTGGAGTTATGATGCCATACGTTTCATTATGACACCATAACCGCCTGGGTCATATCACAGTGCACTTATGTGCCAAAAATGACCCGTGGATTACTATGGCCTCATAAGATCTTCATTCCCTCAAGTCTAGAAGTAAAGTCACAACTAGTTACTTTCTATCTTGAAGAGAAGAGCTAGCAATCCTCTACACAGGCCGGTTCTTGCTATGAGAGTCATCACTCAGGCTCATGAGCTCGAAGTCACATGATCGCCCATTCTTCCTTGATTTCTCACAACCTTAGGGTTTGCCAAGGTGTCAACCAAAATATACCCGCAAAGGGAGGTTGCCCACAATCATCTCTATCCTTCATGAGTTAAAGTCACCCACGACTGCTTTCCTTTGTGAGTTAAAGCACTCATGACCGCCTGCAATACCTTCGTGGGTTAAAGTCACCTAGGACCACTTCATGAATTGGAATACCCACGACTGCTATATCACCATACAATCCTTGGAACTCATCCGTTTACCCTTCTAACAAGTGCACAAAGCCCTTCAAATACCCTCCATAAACAATTAAAGTCACATGAAAAACCCCCCTAGCCTCCAAAACCCATCCTTCAAATAAAAGGACTTTTATGACCCATTAGGGTCGCAAGAAGGGTCAACCCGTGACCCAATGGGTCACAAAGAGGGTCCACCTGTAACCCATTATGGCTTCGTAGCATTTTTCTAACCTGTTCCTTTCATTTGCCTTGTTCCTTTGAATCGTTTGTTGTTTTTACTACTTATCTCTTTACAAGGACATAAGTTGTAAATTGAAAAGATGAACAAGGCTATTGAAGTCTTTTTAATCAAAACTAGGGGGCTAAAATTGGCATTATGAAAAATTTATTAGACGGACTTGTTTGCGGCAAGTAGGGCTCGTGAACATGTTCATGAACATAGGCTTGTGTAAAAGATCGGGTAGATCAAATGGTTTATGTTCAGATTTGATCCATTTACTAGAAAAGTCTTATTTGACATGATAAAAGTCTTATTTGACATGATACAAGTGTTGGGAAAAATGACACAAATTAAATAATATGTAACAATATACTATTCTGGTCTTTGTGCGACTTGAAATAGGATGTGTTTAGATAAACAAATCAAACCAAATAAGCAATAATAAAATCATTCACAAGTAACACCAAGATTTATGTGAAATTTTCTCAAGGGAAAAAAACCTCGAAGATCATAGTTCGATTCCAATTCCACTATGTAAAAATAATGGGGTTGTAATAGGTCTTCTCTAGATTACTTAGAGGATTACAAATCACATAATCATCAAGAAAATATATAGAACTCTTTAGTACCCACAATATCAAAAACAACAAGCTTCACCAAAATAAGGATTCCTTCTATAGTATCAACAAGAGAAGGTTTAGATCTCACCAAAGTGAGCTGAAGAGGATGAGCCAAAATAATTAACTTGGAAAGGCTACATCAAATATCTGAACTGATAGATTTGTAGAGCAAATCACTGAAATCATCACCCAAATTTGAGATAAATTAGAGCAACGATCATCGTCAGATCTTCCGGCAAAGAATCCAATCTCTACTTTTTCTCTCTTCTCTTTTAGACATGGTTGTGTTTCAATTTCTCACTCTCATTGCTTGCACTGCTTCAATCCTTGAGAAAAAATTTTTCTTCTGTTTTATAATGGGCTAAGCCAACGTGGTCACCCCAATGGGTCAGACCACCTTACAACAAGAATGATCAACACACACAAATTGTCACCTAAGAAGCACATATACTTCTATAAGAGTAAGCTATCGGATCGTGTTCGTATTGAATACCAATAGTTCTTGAATACGTTTCCAATACCTCCTAAACATATCCATAATTTTAAAATATATATTTTTTTATTTCTAAAAGGTATGTGATACTTCGACCACGTATCTCATCCTTCTCAAATACTTCAAAATAGATCTTTAACAGATTTTGAACATTAAAATGTAATTTTTACAACAATAATAACATAGCATAAATGTTAAGAAAAGTTTAAAATTTATTTAAAAAAGACGTTTCAAAATATATATATCATGATTTAGTACAAAATTTAACCATGCAAATTATATAATTTGACTCTTAAATCTTATTTTGTGTGTTAATCATAAAATTTTATATAAAAAAAGTTAATAACTCAATATTTTATAAATTGCTTTATCTTGCCATATCTGCATCCCACTTTTTTTTCAAATTTTGCTTATCTTTGTGCCCGTATTTGTGTCGTATTTGTGAGAATATCCATGTTGTCTAGATAGACACCCATTCAATCTACTTCAACATCACAGTCGCAAAGAACACAGGTGATGCAGGAGCATCCGAGTCAGATGATGCTGAGTTATCAGACGACACGTTGATGGCAATGAGATACCTTGAGTTGGCATATCAGCGCAAAGATGGCAGGAAGCCGCGATATTGTCCCTAATTGGAGCAGTTTTGGATGCATTTCGGTATTTTGGCCATAACTTTGGCTACGGGTATCAGAATCGCTTTTATAATCACAATTCAGAAAGATTGTTTCGACGCACTGAGATACCTTTAGCTATGCTGATTGCATATTTTTTCAGGCCAAAATCCACTATTTCCCCCTTCGAATCCCCAATTTTAGTTATTTCTTTCCTTTTTTAGTAATATTTCTTTTGTTCATTAGGAAGTAATTCTGGACTTGATTTGGGCCAGATTTCTGGCAACTTCCTTCTTTTATTTCGTATTTAATTTATTTTGGCACAATTAGTGGAATCCTGCTATTTTTGGTAATGTTGACGAGTTTCAGTTATATAGTCCGGCTTGTGGGCTGATTCTGGGATAACTTTGATTTTAAATATTGAATAAAAATTCCAGAGGTTTTTCTCTGAGTTTTTGGGCGATTCTCTTGTATTCGTTCTGTGAATTACCTGTTGTCATTAGCTTACAGAATAATTCATATCTGTATCTCACTTTTTTTTCAAATTTTGCTTATCTTTGTGCCGGTATTTGTGTCGTATTTGTGCTAATATCCATGCTGTCTAGATAGACACCCATTCAATCTACTTCAGCATCGCAGTCGCAAAGAACACAGGTCCCAAGAATCAATAGCATTTTGAAGGATTGCAAGCCACCATTGCATCCCAAACACCGTTAGGATTAACAGAGCCGCTTGAACTTCTCTCAATAGTGAGTCCAATACGTAAAATACATTCTATTTTAATTCAGTTATTAAAGTTATATATTGCACTGGACTTAGTTGAAAACTTTGATACTACCACGGAAAATTTTCATTCTAAGGTGTAATTTATTCAACAGTGGTATTTCTTTTTTCAGTTGGGTCAAATTTATATACAAAAAAATAAAAATAAAAATAAAAAATTTGCCAGATATTATTAACATTAAATTGTTTATTCTTTCTTGCATTTCGAGATATATCAGTGCCACATGAAGAAATTGATTATCATAAAAGGAATGTGAGTAGTTTACTATTGTAATTGAGTACCAAAAGTCCAAAAGATAAAGCCATAGATGATTATCATATTTCTTAAAAAAAAAAAACTTGGCCTTAAGCCCTTGATACTTCTTAAAATTCAGAGAAAGTTTTTCACATCTAACCATTTCAAGATGGAGGGATAAATATTGGCCTTAAGCTCTTGAATCTCCTTTGGGATAGAGCTGTAGATTCCTAAATTCATTACAAAAAAAAGCCAAATATTATAGCTAAAACTATAATTTGAATATTTTATGTGCCAAAATAAAATATCACACTTTTTCACTAGAAATTATATGTGCCAAACCACCCAAGGGCTTGTATCCTTATGGTATAACCTCCCCTTTTTCAAAGAGGAGGGGAGATGTTTGAACCCTAGTGTGAGTAAAAAAGTGTGTTAGACCCCTAACTAGAAAAAACAAATTATATATGCCAAACCTTAGTTGAAAATATCATAAATTCAGAAAAAAAGCAAAAAGAAAAGATAGAACATACTACTTCCATTCACTGATTTTAAATACATGAGACTTGAGACATTCTTTACTTAATGATGAAAATTTATCAACCCTCCAAGTTTTGTCATGTTTCCTTTTTCATGGACAAACACACCCTATACACAACAAAAATTTATCAACCCTCCAAGTTTTGTCATATGTTTCCTTTTTCATGGACAAACACTCCCCTATCTCTGCTCCGAATAGACAACAATCATCTACAAGGTACCCATTTGAAGCATTTTTTAGTGTATCCAGTGAAAAAAAATTGGTCAAAACCCCATTCAATCTTCATACTATGAAAGCGCCTTACTTGTCCAGCATCTACACATATAGATGTGTGTATATATAACCACAAATATCATTTATGTAATAGAAGATTTGTAAATGGTTATGATCAAAAAGTTTACATTAACCTCCCGACCACGAGGAAGATTACATTAACCTCCCAACTATTTGCAGTACAGTGACCTATGATCTTTCACTTTTTTTTTTTCTTATTACCATTAGGATAGAAAGACAATTTCTTGAAAATTCAAAAAGAAAATTGAATATATTAATTTCTATTACTAATTATATTGAATAGGATAGATAACAAGGACAAAATGGAAGAAAGTGATTCAAACACACCATTTATAACTACCATCAACAAAATCATTTGATTCATACTTTTCAATCCGCAATTCAAAAAGTTATACGTAATATATATATATATATATAGACACACACAATAAAGAAACGATTAGTTTGACTTCTTTTTAAAAAATCTTATCATGTGGGTCAGCGAAGACAAAAGAAATAATTATATTTAAAATTTGATTAAACTATTGGAGCTCTTTGGGAGTTTTTCAAATTCTCAGTTGGAACAATTTTACAAATGATTCATTTAATTTAAACAGATTAAATAAATTCTTAAACTAGTCTTGTTGTGTGATTTATTAAACAAGTGTAAGAATGAGAGTGGAACAAGTTTGACTATCATTCTTACACATGTTTCAAATTCCAATAGAATAGAATCAAACTCTTCTCTTTAAAAAGGGAGCGATGGGATGAGACGAGTTCAACAAGTAAAATTAATATCTCTATATTTAATTTTCCCACTTTACCAATCCTCGAACCCCGACCCACGGATTGACCACACAAACCAACACCTAATTGAAAAGTCAGAAGAGGATCAGTAATTAATGGGTTGAGGTAGCTATGTGCTTAATGGTCAATTTAACTTGCACAAACTAGCTGAGGCTTAAAATGACCAATTAAAGGTCAGGCCTTAAGGTATAAAAAAGGTAATTTAAATAATAATTATTATATTATACATTAGAAATCATGTAGTCTAAAATAATATTATTATTCAGGCCCATGGGCCTAGGCAACTCTATGAGCTTGCATAATAAGGTCGACAATTTTTTTTAATGAAAATGATATTTTCTTCGAATTTAATATACTTTCCTAAATTTAATATCTCGTATTATTTTTATTATTTCTTTATTTGTAGGTATTCCTGTTGAGTCTCGGTGAATGAGTTTGTAGTCAGTATATTATAAAGGACAAATTGCATAAAACTCTCCTCACTTTAATTTTTTAGCACAAAACTCCTCTTTAAAAAAAATTTTGACCTTAATTTCCTGAATTATCCATTTTTTTTTACCTTAATTTCCTGAATTATCCATTTTTTTTGCAAAGTGATGTAATGATTGGTAATTAACATAGAAATTTCATTTTTCAATCAATTCATATTTTTTTATATCTTGTGTGTCATAACTAGTTTTATACAATCTTACATATCTGGGTTTTTTTTTTGGTTAAATGTTATGATCTATTAATTCAAATATCTAATTAAACCACTTTGTTAAAACTATATATCAATAAAAAGTGGAGAATTGACACAAGACTAAGTATGACAACAGGTTGGGAGAATTCATAAAAGTGTGGAGACACAAGATTGTGTGAGTTGCTTAGTGCGGAAGCGGTTGCGAAAAGTATTTTTAATAGGATCACTTGCTCGTTTACTTAATTTTTAATTAATTCAATTTTAAGTCCAAAGTGCAAGTAAAGAAAAGAATGCACCAGATATACGTGGAAACCTAAGACGGGAAAAACCACGGAGGGAGGCGGCACGCCTCAGGAAACCAATTTACTATGATGAAGCAAAGTACAACAGACTCTGTCTCAGTCTCACACCCCTCTTCACTTTGTTAAGGATCTGATGCGGAACATCTCAGGCTTATGATTGCGACAACACATCCAACTGCTGCAGACTTTCGGCTAACGTCACCACCCTTACAGAAAGGTTGTTGGAAGAACCAAAATACTCAGCAAGTATTTTGTTCCATTCGTAGTGCAATCTGGTCACCTTTCTTCCTCAGTAAGCAAGCAAATGAAGAACCATCAATCCAATGTTTTGATCAGCAAATAGATTTGATGCAGTCTCTGAGCAGCTAATCTGAAGTAGAACACCATCCTAAATATCACTCGTGAAGTATGGATGTGTGTTCTTAAAAATATATAGCCCTAATTATATTGTATATATTTTTCTCTCTAAAATTATTAATTTTTCAAGGCACGCCTGTAGAGAAAATATGGATACATATATATAGGCAAGGAAGTCCTAATTCTACTTGGAAAAGAAGTTGAATACCAAAATAGAACTTTCCTAGAAGTTTCAAACCCAATAGGAATCAGAATTTTTGTCAAATTTTGTTTCCTATTTGGAACAGGCTAAGTGGGACCGGTGCCAAATAAATAGGACCGGTGGGACTTTTTGAAAACCTGCAGAAATTAAACTGCCGAGAAAAGTTGGACCGGTCCTCAATATTAGGGACCGATCCTACTTTGAAATACCCTAATATTTTCATGAAAACCCTGGTTTTTCAAAATAGGCTCGGAACGAAAAAGTGCAGAGTATCCTCACCATACTTACCTGTACTATATGGTGTTCTAACTGATTTGTCGGCTTCCATGCATTTGAGTGTCAGCTCGAAGTTGTTGATGATCGATACAAAGAATAATTCGAAAATTACAACTTGATCAATCAGGTTTTAATCACCGAAATATGCCAATTACAAATTTATATCTCACAATCTCCCCCTTTGGCAATTTCATGACAAAACCACCTAGACAATTATAACCTAACCCATTGGATAAATTAGATTACAATGTTGCCCAAAAATACATAGAAATAAAGAACTAATCAACAAAAGCTTCACTTGTGTGTTCAGGATGGTTAGAGTAAAAACATGTTGTACCTGCACATCTCTTAAACAACACAACCTGTGACAAGCTTAATAAAGAAATATAATCATGAATATCTCAAAAAAAAATATCTCCCCCTTAATCTCTTAAGCAAAAATATATCTCCCCCTTTGTCAAAGAACCTTATATCACATAACAATATCTAACAATATCATCTCCCCCTTTTTGGAACAAATTGACAAAGAAAGACCCAAGAGATTTTATAAACAGATAAATCATAAAGCATATAGAGAGATTAAGATAATACTGAAACAAAAATAATTATCATCACTGATCAAATAAATATCCAAAACATATCAGTTGATGGAATAAACAAAACATAATAAGATCAAGCATCAAACCTAGACAAAATAGAGTTAACTACTCAAAGTCTAGCAAAACATAACTAAGCCTATCATCAAGACCTAATCCTCATCATCATCATAAGCTCCAAAAACTAGATATCAACCTCTATCAAAAAGATATCCTTGAACATATAACTCCATCTATTAAAATTTGCATCAAAGTCCACAAAAGTATGATTCAAGCACAAGTATGGTATCCATATAATAGACATTCAACCTAATCAAAGACACCATATGTATTCAAAAATAAATAAGTCTAAGTCATAAACCTAGCAAACAGATGAACTAGTCTGAATCATCAAAACATCAAACCCTTAAAAACTAGTTATCATCAGTGATGTAGGAGAGTGAATGATGTCCGTTATCAAAGATACATTGGGTACTCATAAGGCTCGAATCATTATCCTCTATAAGTGGTCTATCAAGATTTGTCCTCAAATATTACAAAATAATACCACCTGTTAAGATCAAAATACCAACAATTGAGTCATAACAGTTGTATTCACCTCAATGATAATGACAAACACTTTGATTATGAAAGATAAAACATCCAAATATGTTACCTAATCACATAGCGACTCTCAACCAAGATATTTCAAATCAAAATTCCTTTAACTTTTAAAAGCACTCCCCTAGCTCTTTTAGACCTAATCATGAAAGTCACAATGAATGGAAGCATAAACAAGATCACAAACTCCATTAAAGAATTTTGTCAAACACTTGGAGAGCAAAGCTTCAATCCTCAAACTTCAAAGATATTTGTTTGATTAATTCACTATAAAACTCAATAAACAATCAATAAACCAACAATCACCACAATCCTCTAAAAATATAATCCCAACCTCCAATAGTCAATAATTACAAGAAATATAGAAGAGGAAGAGAATGTATATGATATGAGTGTGTGAGAGTTGTAGAGAGTTTTGAGATAGAGTGCTATGAGAGTGTGTGCACGCATATATGAGGAATGCAACATAAAACAACAAGGCGCACGCGAATTCCATCAAAACTAGGCATCCGTTAAGTGCGACCGGTCCTAGTATTTGGGGACTGGTCCAACTTCTCTCGATTCCTTAGAATCTGCAAAAGTGCGACCGATGCTCAATAATTGGGACCAGTCCAACTTTGTAAATTTTGAAAAATAACACTTTGGACCTCTAATTCATCAAATATATCTCATCTTAACTTGATCTATCAATTAAGCACACTAAATATGAAAAATAAACACAAAATCAAAATAAAACATATTTTTGAATTTTTGAAAATTTTTCAAGAAAAAATAAAAATAAACATAAAACATGAATAATCTCATGAGAATAATCAACGCACATTTTTCAGAGAATAACATGAGTTTTAAAATTTCTGAAAAATTTCAAACATTTATAAATGCAAAATTTTAAAACCCATAATTTATCCATAAAATTCATTCTCAAATTCATGATCATGACACAACTTCCAACACACAAATATTTATAAAAATTTAGAAATTTATCTAATAAATCCATATGTGTGTGTGTAATCCAACTTAATCAAAAGTTAATCAAATTCCTTTGATCCATCTTCTAAAACATATTGGATAATAAGCAAATATAACTACTCATGATCAATCATTTTTTTTTCATTGAATTTCATCTTTTATTTATTTATTTTTAAGACGGTGGCTTTCACTCTTACAGGCAGCCAGCTATTTTCCTCAAAATAACTCTTTATTTTTAAAGATATCTTATTGGAGAATTACATTGTAGTAGAAGTTATGAACACATCCTGAAGGTAGCCTTTTCCTTTTGTCTTAAATATTCAGCAAATTTGTATTTTCTTTTTCTTTTCATGTTGAATAAAAATATTTTTTTTCTTCATTTTTTTTCATTGATCATTTAAGCTTTCAATGCTACCCATACAATATATTATAGTCAACTTCATATTAGTTTTCAATCAGTTCTCTCAGAGTTGGACTAGTGCACAAATTGTATGGATTTAGAAGATTTACCTCTAAAAAGATATAAATACAACACAGTGGTCATAAATGATTAAATCATAAAATCATGTACTTCATTCATTCACAAACTAAGTGTCCCAATTATGCATTCACAAATCAAAGTGAAATTAAAAATAATATAAAGAATTCACATTATTTCTCAGAAAAATATGATTCTCATAATCTCATATGATTATCACTAAAAATAAACAAAACCTATCATAACCTAAAAGATATAGTCCAATGGAAAAATAATAATGAATATAAGCTCAGTCTATGACCATCAAAGTCCTAAATGACTCAGTTAGGGGGTTTTGCACCCAAAGACCTATTAGGAATAAATCACATAGTATCAACAGGCACAAACTTCTCCAAATCTTCCTTTCATCCAGATAGTTTTAACATGTAATTTATCAGGAAAGATTTGTGGAGAAACAAAAACATTCTTCTTCTTATTTGAATTTCTTTTTAGCTCGAGAATTTTTGGATTTGTTCCAATAATGTGGCTTTTTAGCATGAACCCTATTCTTAGCAAAAGAATTGTTAAAATTAGAATTAGAATGTCTTCTCTTTTTATAGCAATAGTGTTGACTATGTCCATTCTTACCACAAAAAGAACAATAAAGCACATTGGACACAACATTAGCATGCAAGGACTTAACTTGAGACTTAGGTTTGGGTTCAGACACAATCAAATTCTTGGGTTTAACAAAAATAGTGTTTCCCTTAGATGATGACCTAACAAAACCTAATCCAGTCTTATCTCTTACAGTTATCTCTCTCTCTTTTGACAAGACCCAAAAAAAAGTTATCTATGTCAAATAAATTATCTCTTTTGATAGGACCCCCCTCAAAAAAAAATGTTAATTTTATTGAATTAATTATCTCTTTTGACCGGACCTAAAAAAAAGTTCTCGTGAGAACCAAAAAAAAATTATACTACGAAAAAAAAATCCCAAAAAAATGTTATCTCAATTGAATAAATTATTGCCTTTGATAGGACTGAGAAAAAAGGTATGGTACATAAAATATATATATATATATATATATATATGTTAAATAAATTATCTTCTTTGACACCACTGAGAAAAAATAAATTATGGTAAACAAAAAAGAAGACCCCAAAAAAGTTCTCTGATGAATAAATTATCTCTTAATTTTGACATGGCCTAAAAAAAGAGTATAAAAAAAAAATAGAGTATCCATTATCTCTTTTGATAAGACCTCAAAAAAAAAAAAGGTTATCAATCTCTATCGAATAAAATATCTCTTTTTGACTATATATATAAAGAAAATACCGAAGAAAAAAGTTCTCTTTCGGTCGGATCCCAAAAAAACATATTAAACAAAGTAAAAAGAATTAAAGTTTACAGTATAAAGGATAGTTATGGTATTGTAAAATAAGGGATGATGCATTAATGAGTTTAGGGACCTTATTGTCATTTTCTTTACAAGATTAAGGCAAGTGGAGTGCAACTTTAGAAAAGTGGACTGTGAATATCACCACCCTTTATTTTTCTAATTAAGATCACAACATCAAATAATACAAAATAAATTAGATAACCATAACCTCGTTGTCCTCTTATTCTTTCTTTTCTTTATTGATGACCTTTTATTCTTGTCCATGACTATGACTTTTCCAATCTCTCAGCATCTCTCTTTCTCCCCCTTCCTTCGTTGCGTGTGAAAGACCCAAATTGATTACGATCTAATTTTGGTTGCATTCTTTTGTTGAAAAGCATAATATAATCAGGTATAGCCTCATAGCTATAGGTATGAGCTCTGGTTAAAAAAACAAAAAAGTTGTAGTAGGCATGGTAACATTGTTAGATTAAGTGGCCAAATAGTCCTCAAATTTACTTCATTTAATTTTTTGGTGGTCAATAAATCTTCTGTACAAATTTACACATATATATATATGTCTGTTAGTATTTATCTTATTTATTTACTAACAATTATATTTGTGTCCACATATATTGAGGAAGGAATTACAAAGGTGTAATTAGCCAAGTTGGTTGCAATACTTGATTTGGTCAAAATCACTTTTAAGTGGTTGAGATAAAATAGGAGAAAAAATATATTCTACTCCCACCTAAAAAGAGATCGTGCATGTGGATGGGATTAATGTAGTTGAAAACAGATTGTGTAGCCGTTAAAAATAAAAACCACTCTCCTTTAGTTGAGGAAGTGGTTCACTAATATAGAAGTGTTAAATAACCTCCATATGTATATACATATATAGATAGGAGTGATCAGTTTCAATGATAGATACAAAAGTTTAAAATTTCTTATTGGTGGTGAAAACACATTACAACCCAAGCACAAATATACACACTGTCTCTCTCTGTGCTTCGTCTTCAATTTTCAATTTTCAGGTTTCATTCGAGAAACTGAAGAGAACGATTTGAAGATTTATCTAAAGACTTTCTGACTTATTCTTTCATTGGTATCAGAGCCTACTCCGGTCATTCATGTTATTTCCAGGCCTACTGATTTTTTATTTTTCCTTGTATCACCTGCAATTAGACGTGTAACAGAAGGAAAGCAAGTTGGAAAAGACATCTTGCAGAGTTGTCCATCAATTTTTCACACGGGAAAGACTACTATCAGTGTCGTTCAAATATTCAGTACATATATATGATATTTATTGGTCACTCCAACTGTCAGCATTTCTAAACTCAATTTATTTTTCTTACATGGCTAGTAGAGCAATGAGTCAAAAACTTAGTAAAATTGAGAAATTAAATGGGGCTAATTATTTCAACTTGGAAACCTCATATCTGTCACATACTGTTCCAAGACAAGGTTGATTATGTGATTGATATTGACATATATACCTACCCTTCCTCCTGAAAATTCATCTGCTGCAAATAAAAGAATGTATGAAAAATATCTTGAAGATAATAGGATTGCTAGAGATATAATGCTCACTTTTATGGAACCTGATATTGAAATTTTGTTTGAAGAATATGAGCATGCTAAGACAATGTTTGATGCTATTACTGATGCATATCGTGTTTCATCTGAATCATATATCCAACTTCTAATTGAAAATTTTAATGGCATCACAATGAAGGAAGATGATAATGTAATTGATCATGTAAACAAGTTATCTATTATTGCAAAAGAATTAGCTACTTTAGGAAACCCAATTCCTGATCAAATGGAAGTGTCTACTATTTTACATAGTTTACCAAATTCATGGGAACCTGTTGCTCTTAGCTTATCGTCTACCTCCTGTTACCACAAAAAATTTGCCCATCTTATTAGGAGTAGAGTCTGAAAGAAGAGCCAAAAAGAAAACTGCTAAAAATTCTTATGATACGATTACAAATATTAGAAGAGAAAGAAATATCAACAAAACTAAAAGATCATTTTACATTTCTTAATGAAGAAAATATTGATGATCTTCTTATAGTTGAAGACGCTATGTTATCACCTGATTCAGTAAAATGAAAAGAAGCTATAGAAGATGAATTAGATTCTATAAATAAAAATAATGTATGGGATTACTAGATATACCTAAAGATAAAAAAGCAATTGGTTGCATATGGATCCTGAAACGAAAATTTAAATTTGATGGAACTATTGAAAAATATAAAGCTAGATTAGTGGCAAAAGGATACACACAGAAATCCAGAATAGATTATGAAGAAACTTATTTTCTAGTTGCTAAATTTATCTCAATAAGAATTTTATTGTCCATAGTAGCGCCATTAGATTTAGAATTATTTCAAATGGATGTTAAGACTACATTTTTAAATGGAGAATTAAAAGAAGAAAATTACATGCAACAACCTGATCGATATAATATAAAGGGACAAGAAAATAAAGTATATAAACTCAAAAGATTATTATATGGACTTAAGCAATCATCTAGACAATGATATTATTCTTTTCATAATACTATTACCATGTTTGGATTTAAAGCAAATGATTTTGATCATTGTGTATACCACTGGAATACTGGGAGTAATTTTATTATATTATCTTTGTATATAGATGATATACTTATTGCAGGTAATGAAATTATATCAATTGAAAAAATAAAAAATTTCTTAAAGAGTTAATTTGAGATGAAAGATATGGGTGAAGAATCGTTTTGGGGATACAAATAATTAGAGATAGAAAACAAAAAATATTACAACTATCTCAAGAGCAATGTTTTGAGAAAATTATTAAAGATTTCATATGAAAAATTCAAATCCCACTGATACTCCTATTCATAAATAAACAAAGTTATCTAAAATATTTGCCCGTTAAATGAAGAAGAAAAGAAAAAAAAATGAAAAATACTCCTTATGCACAAGCTGTAGGTAATATTATGTATGCATTGTTATGTACTAGACCTGATATAAGTTTTGTAGTAAGTGTAGTTAGTAGATTTCAAAGTAATCTAGGTGAATAATCATTGGGTTGCTCTGAAAAGGATTTTAAGATACATTCAAGGTACAAAAGAGTATAAGTTAACATATCAATCGAATGGTGATGATTTAGAAGTTGTTGGTTATTCAAATTCTGACTTTATAGGAGATGTGGATGATGAAAAATCTATATCACACTATATGTTCCTTTTAAGTGGAGGAGCAATTTTATGTTGCAGTAAAAAACGAACTTGTGTGGCCAAAAGTTCAATGGAGGCTGAATATTTATCATGTAATAATGCAGCCTCTAAAGCTATATGGATAAAAAGATTTCTTGAAGATCTAAAAATTAAACAAGTAGCAAGTAAACCAATAAATATTATGTGTGACAACCAAGTCACAATAAGTACCATTAAAAATGATAAAGTTGGCTCAAAGGAAAAACATATAGATTTCCAATATCATTATATTATTAATGTATTTCAAAAGAATGAAATTACAATATATTATGTTCCTTCAAAAGATATGATTGCAGATCGCCTAACAAAACCTATTGCATCTGATGAGTTAAAAACAATATGTTTGTTTAACGGGGATTAAAAAATTATTATAAAATTTTAAATCTACTGGCCAAGTGAGAGATGTTAGATTGAGTGGCCAAATAGTCCTCAAATTTACTTCATTTAATTTTTGGGTAGTCAATAAATCCTCTGTACAAATTTATATATATATATATATATATATATATATATGTCTGTTAGTATTTATCTTATTTATTTATTAACAATTATATTTGTGTTCACACATATTGAGGAAGGAATTACAGAGGTGTATTGGCCAAGTTGGTTGATACTTGATTTGATTAAAATCACTTTTAAGTGGTTGAGATAAAATAGGAGAACAAATATCTCATACTCCCACCTAAATGTGGATGGAGGTAATGTAATTGAAAACGGAGTGTGTAGCCGTTAAAAATAAAAACCTCTCTCCTTTAGCGGAGGAAGTGGTTCACTAATATAAGAGTGTTAAATAACCTCCATATATATATATATATATATACAAGTTATAGATACAAAAGTAGAAAACTCCTTATTGGTGGTGAAAACTCATTACAACCCAAGCACAAATATACGCACTTGTCTCTCTCTCTTTGATTCATCTTTAATTTTCGATTTTCAAGTTTCATTCAAAAAAATTGAAGAGAATAATTTGAAGATTTATACGAAGACTTTTTAACTTATTCTTTCAAGCTTCTCTTTGACTGAAGAGACAATGCATGGTCTCAATATAACATTTTACGAAGTATATAAAAATACAATATTTTAGTTGGCCCACTCCCTCTTGTCCACAAAAGTATACACTATTATATATACACTCTCTCCCACAAAAGTCATACATAATATATATATATATATATATATATATATATATATATATATATATATATACACACACACACACACACCAAAGCAACGGTTAGTTTGACTTTTTTTTTTTTTTTGTTTTTTGAAATCTTATGATGTGGGGTCAACGAAGACAAAAGAAATAATTATATTTGAAATCTTATGATCTATTAATTCAAGGATAATGCTACTCAGACAGAATTCTTAGACAGAATTCATAGGCAGAAACTTTTAGAGCCATTGGATGTATGTAGTAGGCCCTACCACATACATTCACCACATGCATCCAATGGTTCTAAAAGTTTTTGTGAATTCTACCTAATGTTTCTGCCTGAGTAGCATTATCCTTAATTCAACTATCTAATTAAACCACTTTGTTAGAACTATATATCAATAAATATAAGATCTATTTATTTTTTTCATAATAATAATAATGCAAGTTTATAAATGTTTTATAATACTTTTGCAACTTCACAACTCATTTAATATATTGGAATATCATTGGAAAAAAAGAACAAAATAGTATTGAAAAAATTATTATTATAATATATATAAACAAAATATATACAATTGTTAACGTATTTTTCATTACGAATTTTTATAAGCATTTGTATTATATCAGTGTACGTATATATACGTATTTTAATCATTTATTTTTTTAAGCCAAATATTTAAACATCATTTTTAAGAAAGAAAAAAAATTCAAACTAGGCCTGTATATACACGTAGGGTTTCGTATTTTTCTAACTATGGTGAACAGTTTGTAGGCAGAATAAAATTCCCAAAACATGATTGAAATAAACAAGAGAATGAAAAATATGAACCGCATGGACATGAATTTAATGTGAAAAATCGTAGAAAATGAAAGAAAGAAAAAAAAAATACATATTCAAGGTCCAGAGAGCTTACCCATAGTTCGGCTACAAAATTCTCAACCCCCTACACTTTTTCAGCAACTCCCAAAGCCTCTCCTTCTTACCCCTCAAACGCAAAATAAAACCCTAGAGATTTAAAAAAAATAAAAAAGAGGGAGATAAAATGAGTCATAAATAAAGTAGGAAACATTATAAAAACGGAAAAGAAGTTGAAAAAAAAGTTTCCAAAAATTCTGTTCTACAATTACTACTATGTTTCCTTTCTTGAAATTTTTTATCTACTAAAATCCGTTTGTGTGTGCATATATATATATCAGTCAAATGTTGCTTGTTTTTCTGTACTCAAAGAGAGTTCCCAGTGATTAGAACACAACAATCGCTAAGCATAAGGTTTTGAAATTCAATAATTCAATTTATATTTGTCCACTTTATCTAATAATATTCTCTCTCCAATTTCCATTAATCTCTTACTTTTTGATCTCTAGAACTCCACAATTTATGAGTATGACAATGGATTGGGCTCGGCCCTTGAAATGGGAGTCATAGCCCGAGCTTGCTGGGTTTTGATTGGTGAATCCCTCGGGGTCGGTAGGGCTTGTAAATAGTGGATGTGTGTTTCAATTTGGACTTTATTGGATCGTATTTGATTTTTTTTTCATTTTAAGAAAAAAAAGAAAAGAAAAAAAAAAGGCAATACAATTCAAAATTCAAGAGTAAAATGAGAATCAATGGGGGATTGGAGCTAGACTGGGGTGGCCTGTTAGTCTTGTTGGCTTTGGGAGAAGTATAAAATGAATATAATATTTATATATATATATAGATAATAAATAACAACTTGTAAAGGCAAAAAGGAAGACAGACACTGGGCTGAGCTACCACACTGACAGGGTATAGGGTGCTTAATCCCACATCGCCTAGGTGTAGAGAAGGGGATGTGCTTATATATAGTATGTTCTCCTCAAATAGTATGAGGCCTTTTGGGATAAAATCCAAGAGCAAAACTGTGTGGGCTAGGCCCAAAGCAGACAATATCATACCATGTGTTGGAGCGGGGTATTACAGTTGGTATCAGAGCCTAAACCCAGCCGGGAGTGTGCCGACGAGGACGTTGGGCCTCGTAGAGGGGTGGATTGTAGTAACTCTTGTGGACGGGTGTGAGTGGGCGGGTGCAAAGACAGACATTGGGTTGAGCTACCACACTGACAGGGTACAGGGTGCTCAATCCCACATCGCCTAGGTGTGGAAAAGGGGATGTGCTTATATGTAGTATGTTCTCTTCAAATGGTATGAGGCCTTTTGGGGTAAAACTCAAGAGCAAAACCGTGCAGGCTCAGGCCCAAAGCGGACAATATCATACCATGTGTTGGAGCGGGGTATTACAATTTTATTGTTGAATTTGCATATAGCTGGTGTGTTAATTTTGATGTTGAGTATGCCTCACTATATTATGCTATCGACTGGAATGTGTTAGATGTTGATGAGGTTGTTGTTGTAATAACTCTTGAGACTCACTTGTCATTGAATCCAAAGCACATCTTCCCTTCTTAGTATGCCTCATGATAAATGTTCATAGTAAAATAATCATTCTGTCCATAATATATATTCCCTTGTACTTTGTTTCATTGTTAGTTGTCTTGAAATCGAACCAAAGTGCATACTTGAAGCTTTTCCCCCTCAGGGGAGGTGATTATTAGTCTGGCCCCACTAGCTTGGGCACTAGATTATCCATTAACAAAAAGAGTTCAGGTATGCTCTGGATTCATATAACTCTCTTCGTCTTATAGGTTTGGTTCAATTGAGGTTGAATTTGAGAAGGAGATTTGCTCTTCCTCAGGAGGGGAGGTCAACTATACTACAAAGTCGACAAGCACTTGGTATTTTATTATTGATTTTGGCCTATATTGAATATTTAAATCCCCAAGCTCTACTAACCACTTCACAAGTCATCCAGAGGTATATGGCTGGTAAAGAACCTGTTGAAGTGGATGATTAGTCATTACCATTACTTTATATGCTTAAAAGCAAGGTTTGAGCTTCCTAATTGACATAACCAGTGTGAAGGCTATTTTCTCCATCACTAGGGTACCTCTCTTCAGTCCCTTGGAGTACTCGACTAGTGTAACTATTCGGTCTTAATTAATCAGCCCAGTAGGCTGATTGATTATCTGTGCTTGCAGGCGTGCCAAAGTCGTGGTGTCAGCTTGATGTAAATAATTAGTCAAACAAAAGTATCTCCTTTGGAGGCCGTGTTGGATTAGGCGATTAGCTACAGAGAGAGAATACAAAACTCCCTATTGATTTTTTTTTTGCCTCAACTAAGAGGAATTTTAACTATGTGCAAAGAATTACGATACTGAATCATAGCAAGGAGGGAGGTATAATGAGGGAGATAGCAAGGAGGGAGGTAGAAACTGGGAGAGAAATAAACGGATGGATTGATCAGAGGAGGCCGAAAGTAAAAAAATTGGGGGAGATGTAGATTGAGTGAGATATAGAGCAATATAAATTATGGAGAATATTAAGGGAAAGAGATAGATTACACGTGATAAAACTGTTTAATTGTGGTTGTTGGAACCTTTGATACAGAGCTCATTCCATTTATTTATAGAAGATGAATTACATCACTGTATCTAACCCTAAATTACAAGATAAATAATGAAATAAAAGAAATTCATAAAAAGAAATTAAAAAGAAAATAATATATCCCAAGACACTGTGCCTTCAAGCCCCAATAATGTAACTCCTTTCACGTCAGCCTTTATAGAGTCCAAGTTCCACTCAACTTCACCCTCAAGGCAACCTTTATTTGTACAGAGTCCATGATTCACCAAAGTCTTTCAGTGTAGCCCAAATTGGTAGGAGTCCTTATGCAATACCAACTAATCCATGCATATACACAGACCATGTTATACGTATATTCTGTATAACCATCTTCACAATAGTGGTAACTTGATTACAAGAGTCCTTATCCATGAAAATTTCATCAGTACTTATACTTAATCTAGAGTCCAAAGTGTGAATGACTTTATCCCCTACATCCTTCTAGAGTCCAAGTCATACATGGACTTATGCACTCAACCATCTTTTCCTGTATTAGCCTATTGTTCGCAGCTGTCATCCTTCACATAATAGCTTACTATCGCAGCCGTCAGCCTTCACAGAGTCATGTTTATACTTAACTCTTCCACTCTATATTAAACTCACTAGAATCCAATTTACACTGAACTCCTTGCTTCCAGCCTGCAAAAAATAGTTATACAAATATATATATACACCAATATGTATACATGTAAGCATATATGCATTTATATAGGTGCCAGCTACTTTTTAGGATAACTTGCTAAAAGTCCTTAGCCCTTAGAGTTTCCTTCTTGATGGACTCTCTGTCAACCTTAACCATTGATCCCAAACGACTCCTAGATTGGCTGCCAAGTGGCACCATATTTGGGTGCCAACAACTACCTCCCAATTTCAAATGTCTTATGGCTGATCAAGCTAATAAGATTTTTGAAATTTAAAATTATATAGGAAGGAACCTCTCATAACCATGGCTGATTAAACTATGACTTGTAAGGCAATAACAAACAACATGACTTCAAAACAATGTGCACTTCATTTATTTTGAACCACTAATAAGGTAGTCTTTATTTCAAGTCTACCCTACCACACTGGTTGATCATGACCTTCTAATCTTTCTTTTAAAAATGGCTGAAAACGATTCTTGCACAGCTTGCCAAAAAGTTGGCTGATACCCATCGACCAGCCATATACCCAAATTTATCATAGCATAGTTATGATCAGCCGGGATCAAGTTATTATGCAATGACATATTGGTCAATCGAACTACTTGCAGAATGACATTGTCCCAATATACATGAATTTCTTCATCAATCGGCCAATGAAGTTCGATCCTTAACTGATATATATGTTTGGTCAATTCTATCAAGTCAGCATCAGCCAAGCTCTTCTTCATACTGGCCGATGCTGGTATTTCAATCTTATAATTTTCATTATGCAACATGAAATAGGTCATATAAAACTTTGTATTGACTGGCCGATTCGTCTTCTTCCATGACACTAACTTCACCTATATCCAACCTTGTTGCCCCCCAAGGTTTGGAGGTTTACGTGGAGGACGAAGTTCTTCACTTTCTAAGCAAATACATAGCTGATCGGCCATGCGTTGCCCCTTTAGACTCATCTTAATCATTAGCCGAGCAATGTATTTCAGTGAGTCTTTGGGGTTATCATCAACCAAGATTTTTTTTGTACTGGCTGATACTAATATCCTATCATATAATTATCACCAGGAAGAATGGAATCAACCACATAAAATTGTGTATTAATTGGCCGATTCATTTTCTTCCATGAGGCCGCCTTTGTCTTTAACGAATCTCGTTGCCCCCAAGGCCTAGAGGTTTATGTGGAGGACAAAGTTCTTCATTTTCTAAGAAAATACATGGCTGATCGGCCATGCTTTCTCCATCAAAACCCTTACTTGGGTCTTCTTCTAGAATTGGAAGAAAATAACTTGGCTAATTTTCTGAATTAGCCAACGGCCTCTGTCCTGGGCTTAGTTTTTCTTTTTTAATTTACCACTAGTGGCTGATAACAATTAGGCTAACTACTTGGCTAATCTACCCCTAAAGGCTGATTATAGTTAGACCAACCATATGATTGATTGGCCATTTTCTGTCTCCCGAATATCGCATGCTGCGGACTTGGGACAGGTGGTGGATTTGGTTAATTATGATCATGCCACCTTAGTGGCTGATTATTCTCTACTTGCCTTTAGAGTATTGATGCAATCGGTGGATCTAACCTTCTTCCTCTATTATCATTGCCCCCTAGGTTGATTACACCTAAAGGGTCATTAAGAGGAATTACTTGCTGCCATGAATTTGAATGATCATGTAGCCGTCTATTCGTAGCCTCAATTAGTGCTTGATTTTCCACTCCAACTGGCTGAGAGCTGCTCCATGGTAGACTAACGTGTGCAGAAGGCTAAGGCGAAGGTAGTATTGGACCTTTCTATTCATTGTCATCCTATTGAGTATTCAGCTGATAAGCCGAATCTTGTGCGCTAGAGCTTTGATTGATCAGCCTATTCTGAATGGCTGATTGTTTTATCAAAGTATGAATCTTTTTAACATGATCTTGAGTAGCGTTCCACTGGATTATCCTCTCATCTAGTTGACCAAGGTTGGTTTGAACCTTGCCAATTTGGATGCAAATTGTATGTACAACATCTATTACGGCTGACAGATTTACTGGACAGGCTATGGAGCCTCCAATAGGCTGAGGAACTTCTTTCTCTTGCTCATCATCGCTAGTGGCTAAGTTCTGTTCGGACCTTAGCTTAGACGGCATATTCTCGGTTCTTTAGCACTTTCCAGGTCCCACCGGGTGTGCCAAAATATGTTCAGTCTTAATTAATCAGTCAAGTAGGCTGATTAATTATTCATGCTTATGGGCGTATCAGAGTTGTGGTGTCAGCTTGATGTAAACAATTGGTCGAACACAAGTATCTCCTTTGGAGGTTGTGTTGGATCAGGCGATTGGCTAGGGAGAGAGAATATAAAAATTCCTATTGAGTTCTTTTCTTGCCTCAACTAAGAGGACTTTTAACTGTGTGCAAATAATTGTGAGACTGAATCTTAGCAAGGAGGGAGGTAGAAACTGAGGAAAAAATAGATAGATAGACTGATCAAAGGAGGTCGAGAGCAAGAAAATTATGAGAGATGTAAATCGAGTGAGATAGAGAGAAATATTATAGAGAATATTGAAGGAGAGAGACAGATTACACGTGATGCAATTGTTTAATTGTGGTTATTGGAACCCTTAATACAGAGCTCCTTTATTTATTTCTAGAAGATGAATTACATCACTGTATCTAACCCTAAATTACAAGCTAAATAATGAAATAAAAGAATTTTATAAAAAGAAATTAAAAAGAAAACAATATATCCTAAGACACTGTGCCTTCAAGCCCCAATAATGTAACTCCTTTCACGTTAGCTTTTCAAGAGTCCAAGTTCCACTCAACTTCACCCTCAATGTAACCTTCATTTGTATAGAGTCCATGATTCACCAAAGTCTTCCAATGTAGCCAAAATTAGTAGGAGTCCTTGTGTAATACCAACTAATTCATGCATATACATAGACCATGTTATACGTATATTCTATATAACCAACTTCACAATAGTGGTAACTTGATTACAAGAGTCCTTATCCATGAAAGTCTATCACTACTTATACTTAATCTAGAGTCTAAAGTGTGACTGAATCTATCCCCTACATCCCTATAGAGTCCAAGTCATACTTAGACTTATGCACTCAGCTAGCTTTTCCCGTATCAGCCTATTGTTCGCAGCTGTCAACTTTCACACAACAGCCTACTGTCGCAACTGTCAGCCTTCACAGAGTCTTGTATATGCTTAACTCTTCTACTCTGTATTAAACTCACTAGAGTCCAATTTACACTAGACTCCTTGCTTCTAACCTGTAAAAAAAAAGTTATACAATATATATATATACATCCATTTGTATACACATAACCATATATGTGTTTATATAGGTGCCAACAACTTTTTAGGACAACTTGCTAAAAGTCCTCAGCCCTTAGAGTTTCCTTCTTGATCGATTCTTTGTTAGCCTTAACCATCCGCCCCAAATGACCCCTAGATTGGCTGCCAAGTGGCGCCATATTTGGGTGCCAACAAATACACAGGCATCTGGATTCATTATGCAAATGAGCTGAGTGATAGCTCTTCGATCACTATATTATTATGATAACAAAGGATCAAAGAGAAGTTATGGCTTTAGGTGAAGAGTGATAACAAAAATCTTAAGTCTTATTATTTTGTTCCTGAACAACGATCATTCATTACAGCCAGCCTGACCAAACACTGAAAGCCCGGTCCGGGCAAGTTATATTATGGAACTGATATAACTGAATTGGGTTTAATGGAACCATATCTCAATCTTAATAAGGAATTGGAATCTAGAAGGGCTGACAAAAATCAATGTGATAACGAGGTTGAGTAGTAGCGGGGGGCGATAACAAAGGCGCGGTTCATCCTCTAAGAGAGAGTAGATGTGAAGGTTCGGATTGAAGACTGTTCTTGCTCTAAGACCCAAAGAATGGTGTTAGATTAAACTGTATGTTTTATCTAAGAAAGGATAAAAGTGGATAAAATAGTTCATAAATAGGTGATAAGAACTGGTTGTAGCAACCTCGTTGTAATATAAACTTTTCCATCCTGATTCTCTCTATACTGATCTTGAACTCTATGAAATTTTCCACTTTTGATCCATTTCACTAATGAAGAAAGAGAAAGAAATGAGGAAGAAATATTTGCGTTATTTGAGATTAGGATTGGCCCTTAAGAAGTAGTACCAAAAAAAAGTATTTTTGATCGATGGGAGTGGATCAGTTGAAGCCAAGATCCTTTATGGATCTAGAAGTTCATACGAATAATGGCTAGTAGGATTCTGCATTCCATCAGAGTTCTTCTCGAGTTAAGGCGGAGCTCACTACAAGTGAAGAAACTTCCAAGTATAGGACCAGTTCCTCCCCTAGGATTGCTCGAGACAGCAATGGAAAGGAACTGAAATACTTTTTCAGATCAATGAGAGCTTGCTCAATCACATTCTAATGTCCATTCAAAGGCTTTCTTGAGTACCCAAAAAAAAGGAAAGAACTTGTTTATGGCACGTGAGATCAACTTGTAGCAATACAATCCCTGTCAGTGATGAAACATGTCATTTCTCTATCTAAAGTGTGCATTTGGGATCTAATTTGATCTAGAATAGGTGCTTATGAAGCTAAGTAGCTCATATCAATCTTCGAGAGACAAAAAACTGTCATTTGGGTATGCCTTATTCAAATTGGTAAAGCTGACACAAAGTCGCCATTTGCCATTTAACTTCTTCACCAAGACCACATTCGTTAGCCAATCTCGGTAATGTGCCTCTTAAATGAAATTAGCCTTGAAGTGCTTGTTTATTTCCTTAGATATAACCAAATTTATCTTTTGAGCAAAGGTTCGTGATATGTGGTTACAAGATTTAACTTATTAAATACATGTTTAATCATAAACCACTTGCAATAGAATGAATCCATAAAAGATAGGACTATTTAGAGGGTGTCGAACCTCAAGGACTGTGCTGATTTAATTGTTAAGTTATCAAGACCACTTCCGGTTTAACTCAATGTAGAAGATTTGTTTGCTGTTTGCTAATTCTACTATACTGAAATGGAAGACTTAAAGGAAAATTGAATGTCAATGACTAAAATATTCAATAGATGAGACCAAGGAACTGACTTCACCACTAACCTCACACCCACAATTAACTCTATCTACGTACTACAAGGGAATTCTATATACGTAAAATTATGATTCGTGTGGCTACAAGCTCACGACAATATCGTTAAGAAGATATATGTGAGCAGGAGTTAAGCATAACTCATATTTGGTTGGTATGGATTGTCTACCTATCTACGTTAAGCTAGGGTGTAGTACAACTCGTCTTCCCCAAGCATGCTGATGTGGCTAAACTTGATTGTAATTGTAAGCTTATTTTTGCCCTTTTTCAAAATATAATTTAACCATTCGCAAGAGCACGAATCTTTGTAGATACGGTTCTATATAGAGGGTATCGATCCCACGAGGACTAGTTGTTAATTGACTTGAAGAGAGATTAATTCCACTTTAATTCTAAAAATAAGGTTTTGATTTTTTGTTTTAAAAGTATTGCATGAAATGTAAAAACACTAAATTTAAAGAGTTGTAGGTTGGGAGAGAGAACTAGGGGTGGTTTCCACCACTAGCCATTCACATGTCCATAAATGTAGCGAGCTTGGGATTTATAAAATGAAATGCCTAACAATGTCATTAGACTTGTGACCTCAATAACATATCAAAAGATCAATGTGTTTTCCAACCTATCATAACCCATCTTCAACAAGCATAGTTCTTCAACCTAACTAATTACCCTACTCTCTAAGTGAACCTAAATGCATCCAAACTACCTCATCTTGGCATGGTTTATACAAGCAAGAACAACACATTCCATTTAAACAACATTGCTTAGCCATCACTTACACTTTTTGTAGAAGATGCAAGTGTTGTGCATTCATAAGATGGATTCTACTCTAAGACAAGAATAAAAATAACATCATATGAATATATATAAGAAATGTATAAGTGTACATCATCACTAGACTAAGTAATCAACATTTAAATACAAATCCCAAATAATGCTACAAAAATGAACAAGTTTACATGGCTAGGGGTTTCACCCACACCCTAGTAGAGAAGTTAGTTGATCATGGCAGCCTTGCACTCTTCCATTGATGGAGAAAATGAAGCTTCAAGGTCTGGTTCAACTTCTCCTTCTCCTCTCCCAAAAGTCTCTAATGGTTGGTCTTTGATATATGAGAGAAAATGGTTCCTTTTGTACATATTTGGCTACTTTTCATCCTTGGGACCCACCATGCATATATATATAGCAATATATATACCAACTAAATCAATAATATCTCTATGTGTCTTCTTCAAGTCAGAAAATTCATCCAAGTCGTGCAAAAAGGTAGATTTTGTTGCAAGTGGGAGAGCAAGTAAGCAAGTGGGCAAGTGGGGCTGCAGAATCTCGATTGATCAAGATTTCGATTAATCGAAATGCATGACTCGATCAATCGAGATTTCGATTGATCGAGATCAACATCTCGATTAATCGAGATGCCTTAGCTTCATTTCTGAATTCTGTTCTTCAACTGCAAATAGCCTCAAACATTGCTCCTTTAGGTACAAAACCTGCAATACATCAAAAATACAAAATACTGTAAACGTACCTCGGTAAATGTAATAACGGGACTAACATATGCAATAAAAAGGGTTCAAATGCATAGTATTGAACACTTATCACATGCCCTATCAAATCCCTTGTTCATGTGTGCATGATGAGACCTATTGTGCAACCATCATTCATTTAATAACATAAAATAGGAATGATTTGATCTCAATCAAGGCAAAAACTTACTAAGAAAATATAAAACTTTTATGAAGATCAAATAGGAAATTGAAGATCAATCACAGATGTATTCCAAATGTGATTCTCAGAATTACACAATTATTGTACATATATAGAAAATTCCCACAAATGTAAATACAATCAAACTATAGTGCTTAGTTAAGGTTATATCGATTTCTGAAAGAGGAGGTTAGCTGCTCATGGTGACGATAGAAGCCTTTATAGATGAAGGAAGTTCTATCTCCATGGTAACAAGATCCTCTAGCAATCCAACCCTAGTTTCCTCTTCTCCAATATAAACCACGATCCCAAATCCCAGAGTGTTTTTGGCTTATATCACAAATCCAGCTATTGTTGTTGCGCTTGAGCGTAATTAAGAAATGTGCTCGAGCACATCTTGTAGGGTGCTATAATACCGAGTTTTGACTTCTTGGGCTCTAATGCGCATGAGCCCTTTGAATCTCTGCTTGAGTGCGGGTGCGTTCGAGCCCATTGAATCTTACGCACGAGCACAATCTCCTAGACTGGATTTCATGTTGAGCTAGGATATAGATTCATCATTAGGTCTTCATTATAAGCTAGCCCAAAGAAATGATGATTTTCTAATTCCATGGTAGCATCATTTAAGACCCGAAATCAACAAAATTGCTTGCATTTCTAGACAAGGTCCTGAAAATCACAAAACAAAAAAATACTATGAAAACTCAAGCGTAAATACTACTAAGGAATTAACGTATGCAAGTTAAGGGCTTGAATATATTTAGCACTTATCATTTCATCTCTTTTGTCTAATAGGCTTAGTACTGGGATCTACATTCAATTATTACACCATGATCTCCGGATCAACACCAGGCATGTCCTTCTGAGACCATGCAAAGAAATCTTGGTTCTACTAGTCGATTCTAGGCAGTGGGTAGGAGCAGCTCTTCGATGCTATTTTTCTTATTAGCTTCTCTATCATACAAATCAAACTCAACTAGCTCCTCCACTGGCTGTACATAATGGATAGCCTTATCATTGCTTACTTCTAAGCCCTCCATGATCAACGTCTCCTGTAGCTTCTTTTCCTTCAAGGAAGTGGCATAATAATCTCGAACGGTGGTCTGGTCACCCCTTAATTCGTCAATACTAAAATACCCCTACAATTTCATGAACGATACAACTTGGAAGTCTCGTACTCAAGGACCCCTTAACCAAAACTCATAAAAGTAAATACTTTATGAAAATATCTAAATCCCTACACTGACGTATGATAAGGAATAGATGACTGCCATGCTCTATGAACTCCACGCTCTAACTTCGAGGAGGAAACTGCCTAGGACTTGAAATATCAATAAATTGGATTAAACACACGAGCAAGTTCCCTCTACTACCACCCAACAGAGGACCAATAAACATACCCTCTATATTAGGGACAATAAAATACATAGAAATATATGTATCATTTCCTCATTTACCCCTCTCCCAAAATAGAAACCAACCGTACCAACCTATCTGTTCTTACACAAATTATAGAACCTATTTTCTAAGTTCACTACAATGGCAATCCTTACATACACGAACACTTTATTAAACGTATACCCTATTGATATAAGGTAATCCTGACATGCATGTCAATCCTGACATGCCTCCTTTATTATCATTGAATACCTTATTAGGTATTTGGCAATCCTGATATACCTCCCTTATTAACATTGAATACCTTATTAGGTATTTGGTAATCCTGACATGCCAGGCAATCCTAACATGCCTCCCTTATTAACATTGTCACGCCCCGAAACTCGGACCGACGAGACTCCCCCGGACCGACCCCGAATCCTAAGTGTGAACCCGTTCACTCAACCCCGTAAACAATCTCAATTACACTCAATACATTAGTATCAAGGTTTAATACCATGCCATAACGCCCCGATCTCAAACTCTCAGAGAACCGGAGGTTAAACTGTCCATTTAGCCCAATAGACCCTCATTACCCTCATTCACCGCGGAAGTTTAACCCAATTCTTGCATATGAATGCACACAAATCTATCTTAACAATTCCCCATGGGCCCTACATCAAATCACACACCTTAGTGAACATTTATTTGCCCACACTTTTAAGAATCACTCACTTTTGAGCCTCAAAACTTTCTAGGTTTGTAATATGGAATTAGGCTTACACCATTGGATAGAGAATCCAAAAATATTCAAGTTCAAAAAAAATCACGCTCAATTCCAATCTAGAACGTAGAAATTACGTCAAAATGAAGTTTTGAAAAAAGTTGTGAATAGTAATCTCGATTGATCGAGATGAAATCTCAATTGATTGAGATGAAATCTCGATTAATTGAAATTCTAACGAGATTTTCACCCTCTTAGGACCCCAGACCTGCAATATCTCGATTGATCGAGATGGGGGTCTCGATTGATCGAAATTCCTCCTTTCTGCACTCTAAAAATCACCATAAATCATCACCCTTTCGATAAATCGAAATGGGGGTTTCGATTCATCGAAATAGGTATCTCGATTGATCGAAATGCACTACCCAGGACCTCCAACAACCCTATACACGGTTCATTTGAAGCCCAATCAGCATCCTATCATCCTAGAACCCCTGAAACATGATTAATAACATAAATGAAAGGTTCCAACACCAATCTCACACTCAAGATCACATTCATAATAGAATTCATACACCAAAATGAACCATTCTCTTCCACAAACACCATTCATTCATAAGGGAAACATCATCAAATGAATCAAGTGCCGCCATGGGCATTACATAAATTAAACCGTTGTCTTTTCACACCTAACAAGTTTATAATCCAATACATACATCAAATGTCACGCCCCGATTCCCGAGGCCCGGAAACCGAGGTGTGAACTCCGTGAGATCGCCCTCACGCTATAACCACCACCTGATCATACAATCTCAATTTCCTATTATTTTTACGAAAATTGGGCATGACTCATTCTAAATAATCAGATCCTGGCGTGTTATACCTGCTTTCAATTCAAATGGACACTTCTGGGCTCGTGTTCCCCCAACATTTATATCTAACAATAAAAATGGACACTTCTGGGCACGTGTCCCCCCAGCATTTCTACATCATACATAATCATTCTAATCTGCAAAGCAACATTAAAGTCACAATGTCCATATACAACATCTCAAAATGGAAGTCCCTTTATACATGTTTAAGCGCATCATGTCCACATCTCGGACGCGCATAACATAAAAGATTAAAAAATAAGAATTCCTTCTAACTCTAAGTCCAACTGACGATTTCACACCACCAACCATCTCCTTGTCATGCCCTGAAAGTGTTAGTGTAGGGGGATGAGCAATTTTCAACGGGCTCAAGGTAATACATTGTGCAATCCGTCCAAATTCATAACTCATATCAGTGCATAAACACAAATCAACACACACCGCTTACTACGTGTTATGCTTCCTAGCCTTCTAGTCCAAAGATCGAAACTTTCACTTCACATGGCATATATATCAAGATCCTTGACTACCACAAAATTTTCAATCTAAACATGCAATAATGCACAGTCTCATCATATCTATAACATATGACCAAAATGGGATTCAAACACAAGTTTAACGGAATCATCATAAAACTCACATTTCTACTCATTTCTTTCAAATCATGGCATATTGCATCAAATGTAAATGGACAACCACATAAATTTACAACATACTTCATTTCACAACCCATCATATCTATAACATATGATACACATGAATTTATCAACAAATTCACTTACTTCACATAAGTCACATCACGTCACATAATTCAACACAAAAATCACACTATACTCGGAATTGAACTCACACGCACACCACACACATGATATGTACCGTAGTCCCACATCATAAAACCCTTTGGCTATTTCGGGCTACTAACCCGTCCGGTCACCACCCACTTGCGCAAGGTAGAGGACTTTCAACCCCAAAGAGGATGTTTTCCTCTTCTATTTTCTATGAGTCATTCCCGAGTATTCATCACAAGCACAAAATACTTCACATTTCTACATATACATTCTCACATTGGATGCATTACACTCAATACATGCCCTATATCCATTCTAGCATGTTATTCAATAATTCACAATGCCAAAAGAACAAGCTCATTTCCCAAAACTCGGTTTTCATCATTTTCTTCAAAATTCTACACATGCCATACATATACCATTTTGCATATATAATCAATACATGCATTTTAACACATGGAGCAATCTTTTCAATGCAAAAGAAACTCATTCATCTTCTTGTAAAACACAATTTTCAACCAAAAGGCCCATATATGCGCTACATGTCACATAAGGTACAAACAACAATTCATGCAATTTGAATCATACATCAATTTAAATCAAAGATTATGTTCCAAACTTCATTTAATCATAAATAACATAAGAACATATACTTTATGTCATTAACATGAAATTAAACTTGGAATGAAAAACACAACGCACACCCCCTACCTCAATTTGGAGTGAGAACTCCAAAAATCTCCAATTTCGTCCCAATGTGTATCCGCCAATTTACTGCCACTATATTGGAATTGTGTCACACTGTCTTATGTACCCAAAGCCTATGGAAAGCCAAGTTTCTCAACCCAGTCCAAGGTTGCCCACGATTTCGGTCCAACCCAATGTCAAAGCCAAGTCCAATTTATTTGATCCGAATTAAATTTCCAATTTGGTCAAGAAAAGCAATCCCAATTTAGCCCAACATTCCAATCCACCAAGGCCCAATTCAAAGTCCACTATAGCAGCCCAACCCATCATCAAGTCCATTCCAAGCTTAAACCAATTCCAACCCAATTTTTCCATTAAACCACCACTACTACTTCAATTGACCCATTAGTCAACTCATATCCAAACAAGCCACAACCCCTAACCTAAAGCCTCATACAATGAGTCCCAAATCAAATACAAGTCAGCCCAATTGTTTTAAACCAACTGCCCAAGTCCACCGCACCACAGCCGAACCCAATCTGCCACCAAAGCTACTGCCCATGAACAACCACCTCAAAGCATCACCATGAAGATCCTAGCCAAGCTTGGTTGAACCCAACACCAACTAAGCCATCATCTACTTGCAATCTCAACCCTATCATTCATCATGAATACCAAACACCGAGCCCAATTCACTATTTCAGCCCACTGCCGCATCACGGCTTGCACACCACCATACACACGACCGTGCACAGCCCACTGCCATGCTCCACGAGCTCAGCCAAACAGCCTCCAAGACTCACAACGATTACCTTCCTCAACTGTCCAAAGCCAGACAGGCCATCCCCGGCCACCATCAGCCAAGCCAAAGCACCACAACAGGCTATCCAAACAGTCGTGAATCGCCCAAACTGAGCCCAACTCTGAAACTCTCCGACGGACTCTCCGAACCCACCAAAGTAGTCCCTTCTGCACCACCATGGTATCAACACCCTCACCCACGGTCGGCCCAAGAAAACCCAGCCAAGCACCACCGAAACCCACCATCCACCTTCGGTCGCGTCGCCATAGACCAACCGTCCGAACATCACAGCCGAACCCTGCCGTGTCCAGCCACAACCACGCCGGAACAGCTACTGCCGAACGGGCCCACGAGCTGCCGGAGCACCGTCGGTCTCCTCCACCGAACCAGCGAACCCAATCTGCAAACCCCAGCCGCAAAACCCACTTCGCGAACGGCCCAGCTAGCTCCGACCACGGCTCACCATGGAGTACACCCACCGAGCCTAGCACTGCCGCGTCCTCGCCGTCACGACCAGCACCGGGACCGGCGGTTCTCTCTCCCGATCTCGGGTTCTCTCTCTCTCCCCGATCTCTCCTTTTTCTTTTCTTTCTTCTTTCTTTTTCTTCTTTTCTTTCTTTTTCTTCTTTTCTCTTTTTCTTTTCTTTCCCTCTCTTTTCTCTCCTCTCAACCGAACCACTCATGTGGTCTTCTCTTTGTTTGACCACTTTTGGTCCACATATTTCCCCCACTATCTACATCCACATATTATTATTATATATATATATATAATATACATATATACCACACAATACATATATCCCATGTATTTTTCCCATATCTACCTACAATCATGTATATGCTCCCACATTTTCTCATAATTGCCTAAAAGCCCACCACATATTTATAATTAAATATAAATATATTGATCTAATATATATATATATACCCATCTCCATATATATACATATACATCTAAATCCTCCACACATACCATAATTCCATGTATGAGACTCTCTCTCTCTATATATATATATAATTCCATATATATATATATATATGCATATTTTCGAATTTAATAAATCTGAAAAAAATAAATCCGGTCTAAAAATAATTCAGTCCTTACATCAAAAGTACATATGTCCAAAGTACAACCACAACTAAAAAGGAAGTCACATGCCGCAAGCCGGCATGGATAGCCACAAAATGTGCAACATCCAAAAGATAGCAAAACCACTACTAGAATCCACTTGGACACTCATGTCCCATCCGTCATCGGTGCTTTATCTGTAAAAAGAGTTTATAATAAAGGGGTGAGCACTACTGCGGCTCAGTAAAGGTTCCCCAACCCTTCTAAGTGCCGACCCGACACAACCTACATGGAATGCATATGAATACACTACATGCCACATCCACAATCTCACAAACCAATTAACAAATGCAATTAAAAATGATTACATACATCATAAATCATGTATAACATGTTCAAATATAAAATCATTAAGGAAAGTAAATGCTCTCTCTCTCGGTCCTCATCCGATACCCTACATGATTGGCCCGCTCCGAGGATCATGTAACCTTGGACACCTTCGATAACCATCCAATGACCGGGACAACTCCAAAAGGTCATTCTACCATAGCAATATATAGGATTGCCATAGAGTGAAGGGGCAACTTCGAGGCTCACAATTTATGGACATTCTCCGATAATCATCCTATGACCGGGACAACTCCGAGGGGTCATTAGTATTGGTCATACTCCGATCCTAGGCATTAAGCCTTGGTATGGTGGGTCCACTCCGAGGGCCATACTTAGTGGATAATTTTACCACATTTCACAACACGGTTGGACTACTCCGAACCCCCGTGCACCTCATTTGCGTCATTTTTCCCGCAACTTCCCACATATACAATATGAATGCATAAACACATGATCGTTTATTTTCATGCTCAACTTATGCTCATTGGTACTAAAAAGAAGTAACAAGCATATTTTCCATCACCACACACCATCTATAGCACATATATGTATAACACATGCATATATCATTTCATATGCATACAACTTCAATATTTAGCATATTTTACTCTTGCTACACTCAATGCATCATTTTAGCACATAGAACTAAACATGCATTCAACAACCACATTCCCACATATAATCACATATATGACACTTGGTACACATTTTTCACATACACACCAAATTGAACACATAATGCCTATATATCAATTTTTTACACTCACATACTTCAAACCCACATGCTACCACCAACACAATATACACAATTGTGAAAAGATAGGACTCTAGAGAAGAAGAAAACACAACTTTCCACACCTCTCACCATCCTAAAGCATGTGAAACACAACCTACACCTCTCTTCTTCACCCGAAACCCTAGAATCGACAATTAGAAGAGAAGAAGAACCCGTACCTTGAAAATGAAGGCCTTCCAAGCACTTCACCAAATTTCCAGCAAAGTCCACCTCGCCGAATCACCACTTTGTTCTATTCAAATGGAAGCCCTAGTCGTCCCCTACTTATCTCCCTCCTTCGACGAGTCTTGAATCCAAGCCGAACGGGTCCGAAATGTTGAGAGAAGGGAGAGCTATGAAGATGGAGAGCTTTAGAGAGAGAAAGAGGTGTGAGATATGGCTGAATATCTCTGCCACTAATATTTAAAATATCTAGGGTTTGCAAAAAGACCAAAATGCCCCCCGACCACTTAACGTACCCTCCGGGACTCCTTTTTCGATTTCGAAAACTCCTACGGTCTTGAAATCACTTCCTCTACTCTCTAAATATTTCATCTCAACCATTCCCAAAAATAAATATTTTCAAAAATTTTTTGAATTCCCGGGCCCACTTAAGTAGCATCCCGGGCCCCGATTTGACCAAAAAGTTAAACTTCTCCAAATGTCCCGAAAACTTTCCAAAACCTTAAAAACACTTCCCAAACATGTTTCCCACACTCAAAACATGTAAAGAAACCACTCAAAATACATTTATGGCAATTAAAATGCGAAAAATACAAAACCGGCTAAAATTGATCACGGTCTCTACAACCTCCCCCCTTAAGGGAATTTCGTCCCCGAAATTAGAAACATACCTCAAGTAGAAAACAACTCAGGGTATTTCGAGCGGACTTCTTATTCTCGCTCCCACATAGCCTCCTCGACTCCGTGATGTCTCCAAAGAACTTTAACCAATGGAATAGTCTTGCCCCGAAGCACTTGCTCCCTAGCATCCAAAACCTGTATCGGTCTCTCCTCGTAAGACACATCCTCCTCCACCTCAAGATATGTCCAATCTAACACATGTGAAGGATCTGGCTCATACTTTCTCAACATTGAAACATGGAAAGTATTGTGTACACTTGACAATTGCGGTGGCAATGCCAAGCGATATGCAACCTCACCCACACGATCCAATATCTCGAATGGATTGATAAACCGTGGGGCTAGCTTTCTGCTACACCCAAACCTCATCAAACCCCGTCGTGGCGAGACCTTCAAGAAGACATGGTCCCCCACCTCAAATGCTAAAGGCTTCTGCTTTCTGTCAGCATAGCTTTTCTGACGACTCTGAGCCGTAAGCAAACGCTGTCGTATAATCTTAATCTTTTCTGTAGTTTCCCTGACTATATCTGGCCCCAAAGCCACTGTCTCATCGACCTCTGTCCAACAAACTGGCGACCTACAAGGTCTACCATACAAGGCCTCAAATGGAGCCATCTCAATACTAGCTTGGTAGCTATTATTGTATGCAAACTCCACTAATGGAAGGTGATCCTCCCAACTGCCTCAAAAATCAAGTGCACATGCTCTAAGCATATCCTCCAAAATCTGTATAGTACGCTCCGACTGACCATCTGTCTGGGGATGGAAAGCCGTACTGAAATGGAGGTCTGTATCAAGTGCAGCCTGAAAACTCTGCCAAAACTGTGATGTGAATCTCGGATCTCTATCAGACACAATGGAAACTTGCACTCCATGCAGTCTCACAATCTGATCAATATACAACTGACTAAGAGTATCCACGTCATCTATCACTCGAATAGGAAGAAAATGAGCCACCTTGGTCAACCTATCCACAATGACCCAAATGATGTGGTCGGAACTAAATTATATTGAAAGCTTAATTTTGCCCTTTTTTTTATCAAAATATAATTAAACCACTCGCAAGAGCACAAATCTTTGTAGATAAGGTTCTATATAGAGGGTATCGATCCCACAAGGACTAGTCGCAATTGTCTTAAAGGAAGATTAATTCTACTTTAATTCAAAAAAAACAAATTTTTGAATTTGTGTTTAAAAACTATTGCATGAATGAAATGACAAGAAAAGTAAAGAGTTTAAAGTTGGGAGAGAGAACTAGGGTTGGTTTCCACCACTAGCCATTCACATGTTCATAAGTGTAGCAAGCATGGGATTCATTAATTAAATGCCTAACAATGTCATTAGGCTTGTGACCTCAATGACATATCAAAAGATCAATGTGTGTGCTAACCTATCATAATCCATCTTCAACAAGCATAGCCCTTCAACCTAACTAACTACCTAATTACTCTACTCTCTAAGTGAACACTACATGCATCCAAACTACCTTGTCTTGGCATAGTCTATACAAACTAACATCACACATTCATTTAAACACCATTATCTAGCCATCATTTACACTTCTTGTGGAATATGCAAATGTTGTGCATTCAAGTGACAAAATCTACTCTAAGACAAGAATAAATTTCAAATCAAATGAATATATATAAGAGATGTATTTGTGTACATAATCACTAGGCTAAATAATCAACATTTAATTACAAATCCCAAGAGCTACAAAGATGAACAAGTTTACATGGCTAGGGGTTGAAACCAACACCCTAGTAGAAGAGTTAGTTGCTCATGGTTGCCTTGCACCCTTCCATTGATGAAAAGAATGAAGCTTCTTGGTCTGGTTCAGCTCTTTCTCTTCCTCTCCCGAAGGTCTCTCCTCTAGTATCTGATGTGTGTTGAGAGATATGAGATATGTGGGACTTTTGGTGCTTTTTGGCTCCTTTTTCTCCTTTGGGGCCCACCATATATATATATATATCATTATATATATCTCTTGTATCAAGAAGGCCCCCAAAAGTCTTGTTCAAGTCAGACAATCCCCCTAAGTCGTGCAAAAAGGGGGATTTTGTTGCAAGTGGGAGAGCAGGTGAGCAAGTGGCCAAGTGGGCTCTGTAGCATCTCGATTGATCGAGATTGAATCTCAATTGATCGAGATTTTGATCAATCGAAATGAGATCTCGATCAATCGAGATTTCGATTAATCGAGATCAACATCTCGATTGATCGAGATGCCTTGGGCTGCATTTTCTGATTTCTTCTCTTGACTGCAGAAGGCTTCCAACTTTGCTCCATTTACTCCAATACCTGCAAAACATCAAAAACACAAAAATACCGTAAACATATCTCGGTAAACGCGAAAACGGAACTAACGTATGTAAGAAAGAGGGTTCAAATGCATAGAATTGAACACTTATCACACCCCCAAACTTACATATTGCTAGTCCCTTAGCAATACAATATTACAAAAATGAAATCAACTATCTTATACAAAAGTTTAATCATGCTCAGTCATCAACTAGATAAAGGGCGATCATCCGTTCATTTCACATTTGGCAAATGCAACAAGTATTACAAAACTATGTGGTCATTAGCAAAAATGGACTTTCACAAGCTATAAATGAACGACAGTCCCCACATAAAGGCCAGCCCGAACAAATATAACAATTCTAACCCCAAAATCCTCTTTGAAAAGTGAACATGCATTCCAACGTGTGGCTTTTGTCATATTTGGAGAAGAAAATGAACAAATCTATTTTTAAGAGAAAAACTCATTGAGAATGCTCGACACGGCTGTTCATTATCACAAAACATTCATGATTGCTCATACGCGGATGACCGTGCAATGCTTAGCTCTTTTTGCTTTCTTGCAAGCCCATGTAGCGGCGTTGGGCCAATGACCGAGCTTACAAGGCGATGAGCGTAAGCAAGCCACCCGCTTATTATTGCTCAACCTTACACACTTTTACACGAATATTCCCTGCTTTGAGGCATAGAAATCCGGTTTATTGAGTGAGAAGGCTTATTGCATATTTTTCTCTTTTTATTTCTCATTTTTTTTTACAACAACCGGAAGAACTTATTCTTTAAGTTGTTCAGATAAAAACAGAAATTTTCAAAAATTTCCCCCTCAGACTTATACCCCACAATTTAAAATGCATGTGTGCGAATTTGTGCGGTTAAGGACAAATTTAGGGCAAGAATTGTACATGCTCGAATTTAGACAAAAATGTAGACCGTTCTAGCCTACTATAAAGCTTGCAAAAGTGCGGGTATTTACAATGTTAAAGTTCTTAACTACCTACTGCATTTACCTCGGACATTTATTCGAATGACTTCCTTTAAAAAGCAAGACATCATGGCAAGCATGCAAAAATATCAAGAAGAAAAACTGCTCTACAATGATACTCAAAATAATGACCGAACATTGCATGCGTATGCAAGTGGTATAGCATACCGCACCCCCAAACTTATATGCAACATTGTCCTCAATGTTTGGACAAGAAAAGCAAGGAAAGAAGTTACTGGGATGGCAGAATGCGAGAAAAATGGTATTCCACAGCAGCGGTCATCTTGGAAATAAGGAAAACCTGCACAGAACACCCATTGGATACCACGAGCATTAAAAGGAACAAAAAGTAGATAAATAGAACATAATGAAATAATTATGCACAAACTGACAATGCCAATATCACTGTATATCTAAGGGTCTGAACTGGTGTTTCCCAATTGTCTAAGAGGTCTATGCGATAAGATATTGACTATCCAGGCACGCTAACGTATAGCATGCAAAGGGGCTGCCTTTCTTTATTATCGCCATACTGTGTTGAAGCAATCTCAACAGTATTGGGAATTGAAACCAGGCAGTAATAAACGGAAATCATCAACTGAATCGCATATAACAATTAGACAAGTGGTACTACATACATAGTCAAAGTATAGAGAACAGATATATTAACATAAAGCAAAAATAAAGACAGTAAAGATAACACATGGTAAAAAAGAAAATATAAATGTATTCCCTATAGATGAAAATGAGTTTGAGTACAAAGTGTACATGTAGGTGGAATACTCAGAAAGAAACTAAACATGGCCAACATGGCCTATGAAAAATAAAGAAAGAAAAATACAGAAAGTAAAGCAGAAAAGATGAATAAAATGCAGATACTCGAGGGCGGGTGGTGGTGGTGGAGGCTCGGTGGGAGTAGAAGTGGAGGTGGAGGCTCGACCAGCGAACAGGAACTGCAGGTCCTGCCGGAAGGCTCGGAACTCATCTAAGATCGCTCTCTGACCCTGTGCCAGAGAAGAAATGTCTGTCCGAATGCCTGCCAGTTGACTCTGCGTCACTTGGACGTGCTCGTCAAAACCCTGCTGGAGCCGCTCTACGTCAGCCGCCAGGCAGGAATAGCCCGTCGCTAAGATATCATGCCGCTCTGCAGTGACATCCATCTCCTCCTCCTCCATCTCCTCGTCCTCGGACTCAGCCCCTGCAGGCTCTCCCTCATCCGTCTCCACCGGGGCATCCATATCTACATCGTCTGGTGGATCACCCTGGTGGTCCTGTCGCTCTAAGTGTCGCCTCACCCGCTCCCACTGAGTAGATGTGAAGCGGGTGGGCGGTGCCAACTGAATGTCAGTATGACAGACCGGTATACTGGCACTGCTGAGAAAAGCGGCGATCAGGAAAGGAAAGGGAAGCCGCCAACTCGCTGCTCTCCGCATCCTCTTGTTCACGAGGCCGTCCCAGACCTTGAACATCTGCCCCCAGATCAACGACGGAATCGAAACCCACGTGCCCGTGTTGAAAGCATAGAGGCAACGGAGGAGGTCACCCCTGCGCTCTGCCACGTGCTGCAGCGGACACGCGTTCTTGAGGAGAACGGTGTCCAGGAACCAAAATATGCTCGGGCACATTGATTTGGACGTGCAGTTGTGACTGGGCGTGGTAAATGCCCCGCCACACATGTCCATCATGATCGAGAACAGCGTCGTGTCTGCTGGGAGTGCGGCCTTGTAAAGTGGCTGGCCGTCCGGGCCAAGCATGTCTGTCGGCTGCTGGTGAGGGATGCCGAGCATCTGAGCAATCCGGCTCGGCGTAATCGTGATCGTGACAGTGGCCATGACCATCTCGAGTGTATCCGGCGCGGTGCAGGAATAGGTCATATGATCGTAAAAGACCTGCACGAGGCGCTCGTGTGCCACGTCGGTGGGAGGCACACATAGTCGGTCGAGGCGACGCCTCCTGAGCTCGGCAACCGTCCACGCAGTGTCGGGACGCCTCTCGAACTCGGCTAAGTCGAAAATCTGCTCCAGGTGGAACTTCCGAGACCAGAAGGCTCACCCGGGCATGTCGCGAACAGAACCGGCGGCGTTCTTCACCCTCGCCATAACCTCAGAACAGTCTGCATTTGATTCCAAAAATTACGTAAATAAAAGATGAATAAGAAGAAAGCTAAACTACAATTAAACTAAAAGAATAGAAATAAAAATGAAGTTCTAGTCCATGGTACTGACAAGAATGCAAAAAAATTCGCTCTCAAATAGACAATGTGACCGGATGCAACCGAAACGAAGGTGTCGCGGTTACACACCATACACTAAGCATTTTAAACAAAAAGAATGCCAAATCTCACTCCTACATGAATTCCTACCCCCCGAAACCCACAAAATCTCATTACAGATATTGCAATCACATCCATCCACCCCAACATCATCTAACTATGTTTATTACGCTGTAAAACTATCAAAAATGGTGAGAGAGTATGCAAAATGTAGTCATGCATCACTTACCTCGTGAGGAAGAAGATGAACGACTCAACCGAACAAAATTCACTCGCAGCCGCGAAGAGAAGATCGCGCAAGTGCTAGCGGCAGCTTCGGACTACGTCGGATGGCGGCGGATGATCGGGAATGGTAGATCGAGTGCTCAGGAGTGCTTGGAGAAGGCTTGGATTGCACAGAGGAATAGAAGAATTCGGATGGTCTTTTAAAATGGGAGGGAAGCCCAACGGTTTAAATAGATTTTTGGCTCATGTGCAGGCCCCGCGTGCATCTCGATTGATCGAGATGTGCATTTCGATCAATCGAGATTTCGATTGATCGAGATCTCGCTTCGATCAATCGAAATTAGCTTCGATCGATCGAGATTGTCTCTTCGATCAATCAAAAATTCCTTCACTGAATCACATTTTTACTTCGATCAATCGAACATTTAATTCATTCAATCAAAATTTTATTTCGATCAATCGAAATCCCATTTCGATCAATCGAAATTTTCGATCGATCGAAGACCTATCGAAGTGCAATCGAAGAATACTACCTCTTGGTGACTTTGGACTTGGCAAATCTCTGCAATTTTTCGATCAATCGAGATTGAGATCTCGATCAATCGAAATCTTGATTGATCGAGATCCTGGTTTCGATCAATCGAGATGCTCAAAAACAGTCAGCTTGAGTTATGCTTCAGGGACTTGGATATTTGGGAATTAGATACTACATTGCTTAGATACACACCTACTTTGGATTAAAGGGACATCATGGAAGCATGATAGCAACCATGGCTTCGCCACCTTACACGTCTATGGCACGACGTCCGGATCGGCTCACGAGTCAAAATACACGGGATCCGTCAAGGTGACGACATCCACGTATTCGGTGGTGACTTGGTCATCCACGCACACTTTTAAGCGCTGCCCGTTTACTTTGAACAACGAGTCGTCTTTCAAGTCCTTCAATTCCACCGCTCCGTGGGGAGCGACGGAATTAATCAACGGAGGAAAGGGGTCTCTTGGAAATCTCCATTTAGGCAAATCCATGACAGTATTAACATCGAGAATGGAATTGACTTCACATATGGCTTGCTCAATGTCAAAATCGTCACAGTTGAAGCGATTTAGGCATGCCTCTACAGGATCCTTGGAAAGAATAGAAGGGAGTGCTTCTTGAACAAGGTCTTCCACAACATCGACACCAAAGCACTCACTTTCGTCATCGGATGTGTGGTGGGAAGCATTGAAGATGTTCAAGCGGACTTTCATATTCCCAAAAGAGATGTCCATCACCCCGGTACGGCAATTAACGCAAGCGTTTGCCGTGGCCAAGAATGGACGACCTAGAATGATAGGAATATGACGATTTGGGTTTTGGACCGGTTCCGTGTCAAGGACTATGAAGTCCACCGGAAAATAGAATTTGTCCACTTGAGTGATGACATCCTCAATGATGCCACGTGGTTGCTTCACCGAACGGTCGGCAAGTTACAACACAACCGTGGTATGCTTGAGTTCCCCCAAACCTAGTTGTTGGTAAACTGAGAATGGAAGCAAATTGACACTAGCCCCTAGATCAAGAAGTGCTTTTTCAAAGGATTGATTTCTGATGGTGCACGAAATGGTCGGAGCACCCGGATCTTTGAATTTAGGAGGGGCTTGGTGTTGAAAAATGGAGCTTATGTGCTCAGTTAAGAGGACTTTCTTAGGAACATTATTCCTAGATTTGCACTTTTGAGTGCACAAGTCCTTCAAGAATTTCGCATAGGAGGAAATTTGTCGAATAGCATCAAGGAGAGGGAGATTGATCTTTACTTGTTTGAAGATCTCCATCATGTCTTGGATTTTCTCTCCTTGCTTCCTAAAATGAGAAGGTTCCTTCAATCTTTGAGGAAAAGGAACCGGAGGTTCATAAGAGGTGTCAAGATTTGGAATCGATGACGATCCAACTTCACTTGCCTTTCCTTTTGGATTTGAAGGGGTATTTTGCAAATCTGGATTTAACGGAAACAATTTTGGATTTAATTGGGATTCTTTTGGATTTTTAGGTTGCTCTTGGAATTCCTTTCTCTCTTCCTCCCCTACCTTGGAATTAATGATTTTACCACTCCTTAAGGTTGTGATTGATTGAACTTGCTCCGGAGGAGCATTACAAGTTGAAGATGATGGATCTTCAATCATATGGACACCTTTGGGGTTCACCACCGGTTGACTCAGCAACTTACCTTCCTCCCTTCTATTTAAGGCATTAGCTAGTTGCCCTATTTGAGCCTCTAACCTAGCCATAGATTGAGCATTGGCTTCAAGCTTAGAGATTGATTGAGAGTGAGTTTGCAATAAGCGGGTGTTGGCCTCAAGATTGCTTATCACTCTTTCTTCAAAGCTTTGGCTTCTCGGAGGAGGTGGTGGTTGTTGGTAATTAGATCTTTGATTGTAAGGTTGAGGGTTTGGCCTATAATGAGGCTGTTGAGAGGGGGAATTAAAAGAGTTTTGCCCTTGGAAAGAGGGACTTGATTCTTGAGGTTTCCATGAGAAAGCCGGATGGTTCTTGTAACCAGGATTGTACGTGTTTGAATATGGATCATTCATTTGTTTAGAGTACAGGGCATTTGCTTGCTCTTAAGCATAATCAGGAGATTGCCTGGCAATAGGACAATCTCACACGAAATGTGAAGTACTATAGCAAAACGAACACCCTTCCTGATTTTGGACAGATTGGTTTGGAGTAGGCAGCCCATTTTTCATGATTAAATCCATTTTTCGGGATAGGGCTTCTACTTGTATGGCAACCTCATCCACCCGTGATATTTCATGCACTCCTCTACAAGGTTGGGTGGCCTTCCCTTTCCTAGTGGAGGAGCGTTGAGCTGAATTGTTGCTTAGGGTTTGAAAAAGTTTCCATGCCTCATCGGGGCTTTTCAAAAGATATCCACCCCCACACGCGGAGTCTATCATTTGTCTGTGTTGCTCACTCACCCCATCATAAAAACTTTGCACTAGCTGCCATTTTGGGACAGCATGATGCGGACAAGATTTCAAAAGATCCTTTAACCTCTCCCACGTCTCATGGAATTATTCTTGGTCAATTTGGGTGAATCCGGTGATTGCTCGCCGAATATCACTTGTCTTACCCATTGGGAAGTATTTTTTTAAGAACTCTATTTGCATCTCCGCCTAAGAATGGATTGAGTTAGGTTCTAAGGAGTTGAACCAACTTCTAGCTTTATCTTTTAGGGAGAAGGGGAACATACGCAGCTTTAGATCATCCTCCGTAAAGTGTGGTACACGAATAGTGGAACACACGGAAAGGAAATAATCTAAGTGCCGGTACGGATCCTCATTAGGAAGACCGTGGAAGCTATTAAGAAGATTGATGGTGGAGGACTTTATTTTGAATTGATTTGCCGCCACATTCGGAAATTGAATACATGAAGGTACTTCAAATGTAGTCGGAAGGTAAAAGTCCATAAGCAACTCTCCTTGAGGAGGTGGTGGTGGAGGTGGTTGTTCATGATTAAAAGGAGGTAGTCCGGGAGGTTGTCTCTCATTTGGATCCATGTTTTCAGTCCTAGGCAATATAGGGTCCCTAGAGGTTCCTCTACGTTGTCTAAGTGTTCGTTCAAGTTCAATGTTACACGGAAGCAAAGGAAGTGACAAGGACCGTCTACCTAGCATGCATTAACAATCGAACAACACCTCAATACATAGAGTAACAATAATCTTTACAAAAAGAATGAATGAATTCAAACCACTAATTTTAGGCGTTATACTCACAAAGGGTTCCAAGTTTACTTCTCTTTGATGCCCGCTATGTGATATACCTAAAATCAAGAAGCTTGAGAAATAAGAACAAAATATATACAAAAAGAATGAAAGAATTTCTAGCCTAAGAATTAAACCAGATTTAATCTTCCAATGGCGACAATAAAACCGTAGTCCCCGGCAACGGCGCCAAAATTTTGATGTGGTCGGAACTAAATTATATTGAAAGCTTAATTTTGCCCTTTTTTTATCAAAATATAATTAAACCACTCGCAAGAGCACAAATCTTTGTAGATAAGGTTCTATATAGAGGGTATCGATCCCACAAGGACTAGTCGCAATTGTCTTAAAGGAAGATTAATTCTACTTTAATTCGAAAAAACAGATTTTTGAATTTGTGTTTAAAAACTATTGCATGAATGAAATGACAAGAAAAGTAAAGAGTTTAAAGTTGGGAGAGAGAACTAGGGTTGGTTTCCACCACTAGCCATTCACATGTTCATAAGTGTAGCAAGCATGGGATTCATTAATTAAATGCCTAACAATGTCATTAGGCTTGTGACCTCAATGACATATCAAAAGATCAATGTGTGTGCCAACCTATCATAATCCATCTTCAACAAGCATAGCCCTTCAACCTAACTAACTACCTAATTACTCTACTCTCTAAGTGAACACTACATGTATCCAAACTACCTTGTCTTGGCATGGTCTATACAAACTAACATCACACATTCATTTAAACACCATTATCTAGCCATCATTTACACTTCTTGTGGAATATGCAAATGTTGTGCATTCAAGTGACAAAATCTACTCTAAGACAAGAATAAATTTCAAATCAAATGAATATATATAAGAGATGTATTTGTGTACATAATCACTAGGCTAAATAATCAACATTTAATTACAAATCCCAAGAGCTACAAAGATGAACAAGTTTACATGGCTAGGGGTTGAAACCAACACCCTAGTAGAAGAGTTAGTTGCTCATGGTTGCCTTGCACCCTTCCATTGATGAAAAGAATGAAGCTTCTTGGTCTGGTTCAGCTCTTTCTCTTCCTCTCCCGAAGGTCTCTCCTCTAGTATCTGATGTGTGTTGAGAGATATGAGATATGTGGGACTTTTGGTGCTTTTTGGCTCCTTTTTCTCCTTTGGGGCCCACCATATATATATATATATATATATCATTATATATATCTCTTGTATCAAGAAGGCCCCCAAAAGTCGTGCAAAAAGGAGGATTTTGTTGCAAGTGGGAGAGCAGGTGAGCAAGTGGCCAAGTGGGCTCTGCAGCATCTCGATTGATCGAGATTTCGATCAATCGAAATGAGATCTCGATCAATCGAGATTTCGATTAATCGAGATCAACATCTCGATTGATCGAGATGCCTTGGGCTGCATTTTCCGATTTCTTCTCTTGACTGTAGAAGGCTTCCAACTTTGCTCCACTTACTCCAATACCTGCAAAACATCAAAAACACAAAAATACCGTAAACATATCTCGGTAAACGCAAAAATGGAACTAACGTATGTAAGAAAGAGGGTTCAAATGCATAGAATTGAACACTTATCACCAAACTGCATCATGACTCTTCCTTGTCCTAGGTAACCCCATCACAAAGTCCATAGTGACGTGTTCCCACTTCCACATAGCTACCAATAAAGGCTGTAACAAACCTGTCGGTCTCTAATGCTCGGCCTTCACTTGTTGACAAGTGAGGCACCTCGCCACAAATCGTGCAACGTCCTTTTTCATGCCCTTCCACCAATACTGTCTACGAAGGTTGTGGTACATCTTGGTACCACCGGGATGTACTGCAAGTCTGGAGCTATGAAACTCCCTCAGGACCTCATCCCTACAAGCCAATGGAACAACCATCCTTCCTCTGAATCGCAGACCTCCGTCTGAATAGATAACCCAATCCTCCACTACTTCACCACCCGTGATCCGAGTGCGAATGCTCTCTAACTCTGTGTCATGCCTCTGCTCCTCAACTACCCTACTCACTAGAGTTGGTTGCACTATGAGTGTGAACAAAGTAGCATGTCCATCACTCTCACTGAAGCACAATCCTATTTCTGAGATGTCTTCCATCATCTTCCATTCACGAATGGCAATGCTAGCCAAAGTACCATGTGATTTCCTGCTCAATGCATCGGCAACCACATTAGCCTTCCCCGGGTGATACTGAAGATCAAAGTTGTAGTCTTCCATGTATTCAACCCATCTCCTTTGCCTCATATTCAAGTCCTTTTGTGTAAAAAGGTACTTCAAGCTCTTATGATCAGAGAAAACCTCAAACTTCTCTCCGTAGAGATAATGCCTCCACGTTTTCAAAGCAAAAATTATCGCCGCCAACTCCAAGTCATGAGTCGGGTAATTCTGCTCGTGGATCTTCAACTGTCGGGAACCATATGCAACAACCCTCTCAGTCTGCATCAATACACATCCCAAACCATCCCGTGAAGCGTCACAGTAGATGACATAACCCAAACCGCGCTCGGGAATAATCAATATTGGAGCACTAGTCAATCTACGCTTCAATTCTATGAAGGAATGCTCGCAAGCCTCATTCCACTCAAACTTAACTCCTTTACGAGTAAGCTTGGTCATCAGCACCGCTAACTTCGAAAAGTCTTTCACAAAACACCGGTAATATCCTGCCAACCCCAAGAAGCTACGTATCTCGAATACGTTCTTAGGCCTCTCCCAATCCATTACCGCTTCAATCTTAGAATGGTCTACCGATACTCCTCCTTCCGACACCACGTGTCCTAGGAACTTTACCTCCGTTAGCCAAAATTCACATTTTTCAAACTTGGCATATAAACGGTGCTCTCTCAATGTTTGCAACACTATCCTCAAATGGATCTCATGCTCTTCCATAGAAGAATAATACACAAGAATGTCGTCCACGAAGACCACCACAAACCTATCCAAGTACACCCTGAATATCCAGTTCATCAAATCCATGAACGCTGCTGGTGCGTTCGTCAATCCAAATGGCATCACTAGAAACTCATAGTGGCCATATCTAGTCCGAAAAGCTGTCTTCAGAATGTCCTCTTTCTTTACCATCAACTGGTAATACCCCGACCTCAAATCGATCTTCGAAAAATAAGTCAAACCTTTAAGCTGATCAAACAAGTCATCTATCCTTGGTAAAGGATACTTGTTCTTAATCGTTGCTTGGTTCAACTTATGGTAGTCTATGCATAACCGTAAAGATCCGTCCTTCTTTTTAGCAAATAGGACCGGAGCTCCCCAAGGCGATGTACTAGGTCGTACAAATCCCTTATCCAACAATTCTTGTAATTGATCTTTCAACTCCATCAACTCTGTCGGTGCCATCCGATACGGTGCCATAGAGATAGGCGCGGTACCAGGAGCAAGATCAATGCTAAACACAACATCTCTCATCGGAGGCAACTCTGTCAAGTCCTCCAGAAACACGTCCACAAACTCTCTAACCACCGGTGGAAATCCTCCACTAGTCACAATCTCATCCTCCTCGACTAACAAAATAACTAGGAAATATCCAACCCCATTCCACACACCGGAACCAAGAAGAGACGGAACGTAGAAATCATCCCGTTCTCCCACAAAAGAAAAGCAATCACCCTCGGGTGTGCACACTGTCACTCTCCTACGGAGACAATCAATCGTGGCTCTAAATGTAGATAGCTAGTCCATACCTAGAATGATATCAAAAGTGGTAATCTCTAGTAACACAAAGTCGAACACTAGTCGACGCCCAACAACCTCGATCTCGCAAGACCGACACACTCTATCCAGGGTAACCCTACCCCCAACCGGTGTATCAATGGACAATGGTGACTCCAGTGATGACACCCATAGCCCCAAGGCACAAGCAAATGCAACAGATATGAATGAATGTGATGCACCTGAATCTATCAACACCCTAGCCCACGAGCTAGAAACCAGGAAAATACCTCTGACCACTGACGGTCCTGGTACATCCTCTGTCGGAGCAAGCGTGAACACACGGCCCCGCGACTGCTGACCAGTCCCCTGTAACCCTGACTGCTGACTAGAAGCAGGCGTGGAACCTCTCGCTACCCGAGATCCCTGTACAGAATGCGCTGGATGAGGTGGTGGTAATGTCCTGAAACCAGACTGAACTGTAGTTGTCTGCCCAGCCCTCTCCTGAGTCCCCATACCACTCGGTGTACTCTATCTCTGTGGACAGTTGGCCCTAACATGGTCGGGTTACTTGCAATGAAAACATACCTGATCCCCCACCGAAGTCACCGGCACTGATGCCACTATTTGCCTCTGAGGGCACTCAGAACAAAAATGGCCAGACTGCTGGCAATGATAGCACACAACTGTGGATCGTGCAGATCCAGTAAGTAAGGACAATGAAGGTATCAGGCGAGTCTGCTGCTGCCCCTGTGAACCTAATCTGCCCTCCCTATTCCTTTTCCTCCCCTGACCACTCGAAGAGGTACTCGTACCCTTCGCTTGCTGTCTAGCGTCCCACAACCTCTAAGTGTCTCTGTCATCCTCCTCAGCCACCAAGGCTCTGTCAACCACCTCAAAATGGATACCCTCTTTCTGATAGAGGTTTTTAATCCTCTCACAAACCTTTTCACCTTCAGTTCCTCATTTATCACCATCTCCGGGGCAAAGCGAGCCAAAGATGTAAATTTGGTCTCATACCCCATCACATCCAAGTCCCCTTGGACTAAGTCTGTGAACTCTTGCCTCATCCTGTCTTTCACCGAAGCCGAAAAGAACTTATTAAAAAATAACCCCTTAAAGGTCTCCCAGTCCATAGTCTCGGTGTTGTGGACGTTCCCGATGAATTACCACCATCGATCCGCTTCTCCTTGTAAGTGAAGCGCCGCTACTCCCACTTTCAAATCCTCATCAATTGCAAGAGCAACCATGAGTTTGTGAGTTTGGTCTATCCAACTCTCAGCCACAAGTGGATCACGCACGCCATCAAAGGTAGGCGACTTAAATTTCACATATTCCTTTATAGCCACCATCTGTCAGCTCAAGGCAACCCTAGGCAATGCCTGAACCTCCTCTTCTCCGGCTTCCCTAGCCATTCTTCTCATAGTATCAGCCATATCACGCATAAATTGCGTTCCATCTGTTGGCTCCTGAGGAGCACCAGCGCCAATGTCTCGCGCTCTTCTTGGAGGCATTTCTTCTATATGCACCATAAGAAAATTTTAGAACCAAGCATTTATACTTAGTCAAATTCCATCATGCTTACACATGCCATGTCTATTTAATCCACAAAAGCATGTTAAGAAATCGTAAGCATAAATCAAGTTCCACACAAGCAATTTACAATTTCAAGTTCAAATCCTTATCTTTCGATCCTTAACCTCAAGTGATCACTAAATCAAGTTTCACCCTTCGTCCCTAGGTATTCCAACCTAAAGCTCTGATACCATTACCTGTCACGCCCCGAAACCTGGACCGTCAGGACTCCCCCGGACCGACCCCAAATCCTGATTGTGAACCCGTTCACTCAACCCCGTGAACAATCTCAATTACACTCAATGCATTAGTATCAAGGTTTAATACCACGCCATAATGCCCCGATCTCCAACTCTCAGAGAACCGGAGGTTAAACCGTCCATTTAGCCCAATAGACCCTCATTACCCTTATTCACCATGGAAGCTTAACCCAATTCTTACATATGAATGCACACAAATCTATCTTAACAATTCCCCATGGGCCCTACATCAAATCACACACCTTAGTGAACATTTACTTGCCCACACTTTTAAGAATCACTCACTTTCGAGCCTCAAAACTTTCTGAATTTGGAATCTGGAACTTAGACTTACACCATTGGATATAGAATCCAAAAATACTCAAGTTCAAAAAAAACCACGCTCAATTCCGATCTAGAACGAAGAAATTACGTTAAAATGAAGTTTTGGAAAAAGCTGTGAATAGTAATCTCGATTGATCGAGATGAAATCTCGATTAATCGAAATTCTAGAGAGATTTTCACCCTCTCAGGACCCCAGACCTGCAACATCTCGATTGATCGAGATGGGGGTCTCGATTGATCAAAATTCCTCCTTTCTAGACTCTAAAAATCACCATAAATCATCACCCTTTCGATAAATCGAAATGGGGGTTTCGATTCATCGAAATAGGCATCTCGATTGATCGAAATACACTACCCGGGACCTCCAACAACCCTATACACGGTTCATTTGAAGCCCAATCAACATCCTATCATCCTAGAACCCCTGAAACATGATTAATAACATAAATGAAAGGTTCCAACACCAATCTCACACTCAAGATCACATTCATAATAGAATTCATACACCAAAATGAACCATTCTCTTCCACAAACACCATTCATTCATAAGGGAAACATCATCAAATGAATCAAGTGCCGCCATGGGCATTACATAAATTAAACCGTTGTATTTTCACACCCAACAAGTTTATAATCCAATACATACATCAAAAGTACATATGTCCAAAGTACAACCACAACTAAAAAGGAAGTCACATGCCACAAGCCGGCATGGATAGCCACAAAATGTGCAACATCCAAAAGATAGCAAAATCACTACTAGAATCCACTTGGACACTCATGTCCCATCCGTCATCGGCGCTTTATCTGTAAAAAGAGTTTATAATAAAGGGGTGAGCACCACTGCGGCACAGTAAAGGTTCCCCAACCCTTCTAAGTGCCGACCTGACACGACCTACATGGAATGCATACGAATACACTACATACCACATCCTTAATCTCACAAACCAATTAACAAATGCAATTAAAAAGGATTACATATATCATGAATCATGTATAACATGTTCAAATATAAAAGTATTAAGGAAAGTAAATGCTCTCTCTCTCTCGGTCCTCATCCGATACCCTACATGATTGGCCTGCTCCGAGGATCATGTAACCTTGGACACCTCCGATAACCATCCGATGACCGGGACAACTCTGAAAGGTCATTCTACCATAGCAATATATAGGATTGCCATAGAGTGAGGGGGCAACTCCGAGGCTCACAACTTATGGACATTCTCCGATAATCATCCTATGACCGGGACAACTCCGAGGGGTCATTAGTATTGGTCATACTCCGATCCTAGGCATTAAGCCTTGGTATGGTGGGTCCACTCCGAGGGCCATACTTAGTGGATAATTTTACCACATTTCACAACACGGTTGGACTACTCCGAACCCCCGTGCACCTCATTTGCGTCATTTTTCCCGCAACTTTCCACATATGCAATATGAATGCATAAACACATGATAGTTTATTTTCATGTTCAAATCATGTTCATTGGTACTAAAAAGAAGTAACAAGCATATTTTCCATCACCACACACCATCTATAGCACATATATGTATAACACATGCATATATCATTTCATATGCATACAACTTCAAAATTTAGCATATTTTACTCATGCTACACTCAATGCATCATTTTAGCACATAGAACTAAACATGCATTCAACAACCACATTCCCACATATAATCACATATATGACACTTGGTACACATTTTTCACATACACACCAAATTGAACACATAATGCCTATGTATCAATTTCTTACACTCACATACTTCAAACCCACATGCTACCACCAACACAATATATACAATTGTGAAAAGATAGGACTCTAGAGAAGAAGAAAACACAACTTTCCACACCTCTCACCATCCTAAAGCATGTGAAACACAACCTACACCTCTCTTCTTCAACCGAAACCCTAGAATCGACAATTAGAAGAGAAAAAGAATCCCTACCTCGAAAATGAAGGCCTTCCAAGCACTTCACCAAATTTCCAGCAGAGTCCACCTTGTCGAATCACCACTTTGTTCGGTTCAAATGGAAGCCCTAGCCGTCCCCTACATATCTCCCTCCTTCGGCGAGTCTTGAATCCAAGCCGAACGGGTCCGAAATGTTGAGAGAAGGGAGAGCTATGAAGATGGAGAGCTTTAGAGAGAGAAAGAGGCATGAGATATGGCTGAATATCTCTGCCACTGATATTTAAAATATCTAGGGTTTGTAAAAAGACCAAAATGCCCCCCGGCCACTTAACGTACCCTCCGGGACTCCTTTTTCGATTCTGAAAACTCCTACGATCTTGAAATCACTTCCTCTACTCTCTAAATATTTCATCTCAGCCATTCCCAAAAATAAATATTTTCGAGAATTTTCCGGATTCTCGGGCCCACTTAAGTCGCATCCCGGCCCCCGGTTTGATCAAAAAGTCAAACTTCTCCAAATGTCCCGAAAACTTTCCAAAACCTTAAAAACACTTCCCAAACATGTTTCCCACACTCAAAACATGTAAAAAATCACTCAAAATGCATTTATGGCAATTAAAATGCGAAAAATGCAAAACCGGCCAAAATTGGTCACGGTCTCTACAAACATTGAATACCTTATTAGGTATATGGCAATCCTAACATGCCTAACAATCATGACATGCCTCTTTTATTAACATTGAATACCTTATTAGGTATTTGACAATCCTGAGATGCCTAGCAATCCTGATATGCCTCTCTTATTAACATTGAATACCTTATTACGTATTTGGAAATCCTGACATGCTTGGGAATCCTGCCTCCCTTATTGCTTTTAAATTAATAATCTAACATATTTAAAAGCATGCTAAATAATTTCATAAAAATCCTATCACCACATTAATTAATTAAACAAATAAAATAACACAACATACCCTAAAAGTAAATGAGTTTAACATATTCTCATATACTGTTTTAAACATCAAACAATAAATCAAGTACATTTATGACAACAAAGAAGTAATTAAGGACCAAATAAATAAACAATTAAAAAGATAAAAAAAACAGTTAATAAGCCTACATTGTAACTTAAACATCAAGTGTATCTAAACCTAGCTCTAACCTAAGTTTTCGTGCATATTCTGTCTTTAAAAGTCTTATTAAATTTTTTGGGAATTTTCTGGAATATTTTGGAAATTTAAAATATTTTTCCTAATTTTCTACATTTTAAAAAGATTTAAAATTTTTAAAAAATATTTAAATATTCCGGACTAGGCCCAGACTGGGCCCAGTGGTTGGGCTCGGCGAGTGGGACCAGACTGGAACTTTTTCGGTCCCCGCCGGCCACCAGAGACTACTGCATGCGCCCCCACGCACCAGCAGTGCACATGGAAGAGGCGCGTGCGCCGGGTCTCCTTCTTCCCCATCCCCTCTGTTGTTTAGCACGCAACACCACACTTACTAAGCTTTTCCCGGCCACTTTTCGAGCACTTTCTAGCCCTGTTCACCTCTATCTTACACCAAACTTCTCCTCTTGCTCTAAGCTACCTATTGGTACAAAAATCCCCTCCATCCCCGGCCTAAATCAAAAAGGCCCAAATTCAAGTTTTAGGGTTCTTCAAATTCAAACTCCAAATTCCATCAAATTACCTAACGATTTGCTACTAATACCTTGATTTGCACGTACATATATTACATATAGCAACGACAATCCCCATATCATCCTACTTATCATACAAAACCCATATATATATATATATATATATATATATATATATATATATATATACATGTATATACATACAAATCAAATAATACAAATATTTATCTATGTTTACAAGTTCAAAGGGGAAGTGAAGAGATTGAACTTGCCTTATGATTTTGAGCAAAATCACCTTCTCTCTTTTTTTCTGGTGTCTATCGTTCTCTCCTGTTCTGTGCATAGAAACTCTCTGTGCGTAAGAAATACTGAACCCAAATTTTTATTTTCTCTTTTCTAGAATTACTAAAATAATTCTTAAATAATTAAAATAATAAATATAAATATATTTAGCACACCTATATATAAATATATATATAGCCCAACCCAATAGTCTAGCCCAACCTGAAAATAATTAAAAATAAAAGGAAATGCAGCCTAAAAATTCACATATTTTATTTAAACAAATTTGCATTTAAACACAAAAAATTTCACAAACATTTAAAGTCAATCAATACTTAGCACCAATTAATCAACCATCTAAATTAAACAAAACACAGAACATGCATACACAAAAATTAACTAAAGCATTTAAAACACCACAAAATAAACAGTTTAAATAATTAAAAACCAAAAATTAAATATCCTCAAATTACAGGGTATTACACATACCATGCTTTAGTGGAAAACACATAAGGAGGGGGTAAGTGGGCGTGACTACTTTCATATAATCTAAGGTTGTCTTCCCCAAAATAACATTGTAGGAGGATGGGCAATCTATCACCAAAAGGTCTACCATCAGTGTGACTCACTTTGGACTTATGCCCGCTGTTACTGGGAGAGTAACAACACCTAACAGGAAAAACTTTTCTGTAGAAAAACCAACTAATTAGGGACTTAGTAGGCCTGAGCCTTGTTTCGCTTATATTCATCTTGTTAAAGACCTCAATAAATAAGAGGTTAGCAAAACTACCATTATTAATCAATAAACATCGGATTATGAAGTTGGTTATGATTAACGTAAACACTAGGGAGTCGTCATGTGATTGCTGGACACCTCTTGCATCTTCCTATGAAAACGTAATAACTAGGCCCTCAAGCCAAGGGTGTTTCATTGGGGGAGCCAACACCCTAACCTCACTTACTTTCACTAAAGTCCTAACTCACCTCCACTGGTGAATCTACCTAAAATAACCCTACGCAAATGTCCCTTGCGAATCAAGCTCTCAATTTGTTTCTTCAAGTTGATGCACTCGTCTGTAGTATGTCTGTGGTCACGATGAGATATACAGTATTTGTCTCAAAGTCTCTTTAGCTAGATCTGTCCTCAACTTCTAGGGCTATGTCAAAGAGGGATCATCTTGGATGTGAAGGACAATATGACATATTAGTGCATTCAATGAGGGTGAATTAACTTACTTATCACGTTGGGATCGCTTGTTGTTCCAATTTCCTATAGGCCTGCTATATTTGGTGAAATACCCCCTACAAAATTTCACGCATGAGGTGGTCAGTCTCACACATAAAACCTAAGGGATACTTATAATTGATAGCAAACAAGCATAGAATACAAGAACAAAAGAAAAAAAATTTTAAATGCTAAAAGGAAAGTCTAACTGAAATAATAAATAATGTTAAATAAGCATGATGCGAGTCTGAACGATACAACTTGGAAGTCCCGTAACTCAAGGACCCCTTAACCAAAACTCATAAAACTAAATACTATTCTAGAAAAGATCCAAGTCCCTACACTGAAGTCTGGTAAGGAATAGATGACTACCATGCTCTAGGAACTCCACATTCTAATCTTGAGGTGGAAACTGCCTGGGACCTAAAATATCAACAAAGTGGGTTAAACCCACGATCAAGTTCCCTCTATTACCACCCAATCAGAGAACTGGTAAACATACCCTCTATATGAGGACAATAAAATGTATAGAAATATACGTATCATTTTCTTACTTAACCCCTATCCCAAAAATAGAAACCATCCTACACACTGTACCAACCCGTTATTTATCACACAAATTATAAAACCTATTTTCTAAGTTCAAATCAAAGGTAATCCTTACATGCCTGAACACTTTATTAAGTAAATACCCTACTAGTACTTAGCAATCCTAACATGCCTCCCTTATCTACATACTAAATACCTTATTAAGTAATTGACAATCCTCACATGCCTCCTTTATATATGTATTAAATACCCTACTATGTAATTGACAATCCTCACACGCCTCCCTTATATATGTATTAACTACCCTATTATGTAATTGGCAATCCTCACATGCCTTCCTTATATATGTATTAACTACCCTATTATGTAATTGGCAATCCTCACATGCCTTCCTTATATATGTATTAACTACCCTATTATGTAATTGGCAATCCTCACATGCCTCCTTTATATATGTATTAAATTTCCTACTATGTAATTGGCAATCCTCACATGCTTCCCTTATATATGTATTAAATATATACCCTATTATGTAATTGGCAATCCTCACATACCTCTCTTATATATGTATTAAATACCCTACTATGTAATTGGTAATCCTCACATGCCTCCTTTATATATGGTAACTAACCTATTATGTAATTGATAATCCTCAAATGCCTCCCTTGTATAAATATATTAAATACCTTATTATGTAATTAGCAATCCTCACATGCCTCCTTTGCAAACTTATTAAATACCTTATTAGGTATTGGTAATCCTCACATGTTTCTATTGTAAACCTATTAAATACCTTATTAGGTATTGACAATCCTGGCATGCCTCTTGGCAATTCTCATATGCCTCATATATTCCTTTTAATCAAAAATTAACCATAATTAAATGCATGCTAATTACCATAGTAAAAATCCTATCGCCACATGAATTGAATAAACAAATAAAATAACCTTAACATACTATGAAGCAAACAATTTATCACACTACTTCATACACTGAATTAAGCATCAACATTTAAACACGAACATTTATGAATTGAAAAGAAACAATTAAAGCGAACAATTGAACAATTAAAAATAATAATAACCAAGTAAATAAACCTACATTGCACTACAACCATCAAGTGTATCTACACCTAGGCCTACACTAGGTTTTTGTGCATAAACTATTTTAAAGACTTAATTCACCTTTCTGGAATTTTCTGGAAATTTTTTATAATTTTAACAATATTTTTCAAAACAAAAGAAAATAAAATTCTCATTTTGAAGCATACTTTTTGTACTAATTCTACAACAACGTGAACTTATTTCATTTTGAAATTTAAAACCCAAGTGTATTCTGCCCCTAAAAGATTTATATAGATTTTTGGGAATTTTGTGAAATTAAAAAAGTAATTTAAAAATTATTTTTTCCACTTTTTCTTTAAAATGCATTTAAAAATATATTTAAAATATAAAAAAATCCGGAGTGGGCCCAAAGTGGGTCCAATGGGTGGGCCCTCCGAGTGGGACCAGAATACCCATTTTTTGGTCCTCGCTGGTGGCCGGAGTGGGGCCCACGCGCTGGCAACGCGCGTGGGTGCATGGCGTCCACTTTTCCTTCTTCTTCCTTTTTTTTCTTTTGTTCTTTTTTCTTTTCTCTACAACTACGAACAGCTATATGACCAAAACTTTCCAGCCATTTTTTAGCCACCTCGGACATTGAATCTCACGTTTGAATATGTCATTCAACTCCTCTCAGTCTAAGATACGCATTGGTACCAAAATCCTCTCCGATTGTGGCCTAAATAAAAAAGGCCCAATTTCAAGTTTTAGGGTTTTAAATTTCAGACTCAAATTCCCGTCAAACTATCCAACGATTCACAACCAAACTTACAGTGTCTATTCGGGAGAGCAATATCAACATATTAATCGAACAAAAACCTTCAAAAATGACGATTACATTAAACACAAATCTCATGTTTATACATATATATATATATATATATATATATATCCGCCTATAAACTTATATATACATGCATATACATATGAAAAATTACCCCATAGTTGTGCCCAACCCACAGATTTCTCATGTTTAATCCACAAAAAATAGCTTAGCATGCATAATTATACAATCACATAGTTGCATATATGTATATACGTATATTCAAGAAACATAGAAAAAATAATCTATGTTTACAAGTTCAAAGGGGAAGAGAAGAGTTCGAACTTGCCTCTCGATGAACCAAAACTCATCCCAATGAATCGCTCATTCTCTCCCTCCTCTCCCGTGTCTACGCTCTTTCGGTGCATGAAACCGACAAAAACCCTAACCCTTTTCTTTTTGTTTAGAAGAATTAATAAAATTTAAAATGATTTAAAAGAAAAATAATAAAATAAACCCTAACCCATCACTCTAAATATACATCTAGCCCAACCATTCCAGCTCAACTCAACCCAAACCCAAACTCTCCCTAGCCCAATCTAAAAATTTAAAATAAAATAAAAATACAAAAGCCTAGTCTAACTAAAATTAAATAAAATAACAATAACTAACCTAAAACATTTAAAGCACTCCATAAACAATTCAAGGCACTAAAAAAAACATAATTTAAACACATAACGCATTTAAAACACCCAATAAATAATTTAACAATAGAGTAATTAAATTAAAACTAAGAAACTTTAAAATTACGAGGTATTACATTTGGTCTTTCTCTCCTTGTTAGTGCTAGAGCTTGGTATTTTCCTATCTATCTTTTTATCATCACCCCCCCCCCCTTCATTTTTCGCGTACTCAGGACATCCTCAACATTCATGAACTTTTGGGCCTTTATAAGTTACCTTGTTATGCTTGCAGGGGGCTCATTGGACAGAGAGAACAAGAATTTTGAGGTTTGTAATCCTCCCATAAACACAGTCATGACTACTTTGTCGTCTAGCCATTTAACTTGTAGCATCTCAGTATTAAGGCGATTGATGTAGTCACACAATAACTCTTATTTGTCCTGTTTATTATTCAGTAGGTAAGTCGGTAGCTTCCTACCTATGTCGTCAACTAACGTTCAAATTTCCCAAAAATTACCAGTTTAACTCTTTAAAGGGGGATCCAAGCTTCAAATTGTTAAACCATACTCGAGTCAAGCCTTTGAAGGTGATGGGAAAGGCTCTGCACATGATTTCATTGGGTACACCCAGGAGGTATATGATTACTATGTTTGTCTCCAAATGATCAAGAGGGTCTTTGGTTCTGTCAAAACTCTCGAATGTCGGTATCTTGAACTTGCTAGGAAAATGATAACTTATTACATTTAGGCTAAAAGGTAGGTTGGTCTTCTGTACTAGATTCTTCATTATGGCAGGGCCTTTTCCTTTTAAAGAATACACCATACCTTCTACCTTAGCTTTCAAATCTTATATCTGCAAGTCATAGTAAGCAGCAGCTTCAGCCTTGTCACCAACGACGGTGTCCCCATGAGTATGGGTCCTCTCAGGTTGCGGATCTACAGGGTGACCTCCCATGTGTCTACCTCATACTTGACTATACTCAGCATCTTCCCCAAGGGGATCATTGTTTCACATGACATTAGTTTCTTCTCAGTTGGAGGGATCCTAGAGTCCTCTGTGCAGGTCCTAAGGGATTGTTAGATCTATGGGAGTAGACAAACGTTACAGAATCGCCTATTTTTACTAGACCAACTTGTTCAAACTTTCATTAAAGTTTTAAACTTGTTGTTCCTATATTGCGACACATTCTTTGTCATTTGGAATTATGGGGTATTGACCAGCAGATCCTTAAGACTGAAGCCCGCAACATACCTTCCTTACCAGTGGGTGGATCCTCAAGGCCAAGAGCTCGTAATATGCTTTCCCCACCAACTTCTATACCAGATCACAAACAAATTATGTTTTAGGAGAACTCCCATTTCCCACAGACGACTCTAACTGATAAAGCAGAAAAGTTGAAACGATTTAAAAAATTGCCTTTCCTTGCAAGTAAGAGAGCGAGAGAGTAACCAGAAGAACACTGGTGTAGTACCGGCTGACTATGCTCAAATGATCAAGTCAGAATCAGATTATTCAAAAAAGATGGAAAGATAGTTGAGTGCTATTATTTGCGTACATGGCTCATTAAAAGACGCCCCTTATTTATATAACAGTGGGTGGTAGTGTTCTAGTAGGAGACCTCTCCAATTCCCCTATTTATTTGGAAGTGGGAGAGTTGTAGGCGAGGGATAATGGTTATCTTTATCCAATTATCCCGTCATTTGGGCTTCCAGATCACCCACACTCCTTGTAGGATTCAAAGTCCCACATCTATAATTAAAATCATTAGTATATTTACATTTATTCCTAGAAACATTGTAATTAGACATGATGAAACAATTTTCTGCACGGTCCCTTCGCAATCTGGTTTAGCGTGGAACTTCTACGAGATAGAGGAGATGTGACCAGGACGACACTGGTGGGGTGTCGACCGGGGACCTTCCTATGCTCAAGCCAGTTATCAGACTTTTTAAATTAAGAGAGATTAAGTATAATGTTCAATGTTGTGAACTCGTCAATCCCCCCTTCTTCTCATTTATGGAGGAGGGTCAATTAATGAGGAGTACATCAGCCATATTCTCCTTGATTTATCCAGGCTATTTGAATTTGAATTATCTTAGACGAATAGGAGAACCTAGTGCCAACCCACTCGTTATTGGATATTGTGCCGGTGTGAAGGACTTCCCATGGGTCATCTGTTTGGATAGTATACCATTCATGCCTATTAGATTGGTTTTAGATGAAATTTGATTTTATCTTAATTGAATATGTGGGTTAAGAAATGCTTTACATACTTTTATAGCATGGTGTATTGGGTGGTGCATTACAAGGTGGCCTTTGATTAATACAGTGATTTAAGATATATGTATGATGAGTCTTTATGTGGTAAATATATTTAAATCACAAGTTTATTGTACTATCATAAATTTTCAAATTCGGTGGTAGATGTTAGACGCTCTAACTAAGGTAAAGAACTGAACTGATCACGATGAGTTTATTAAAATGATTACAAGCGCCATTGTAGTAAATGTTACTCATATTTGTCATGGAGAATGACTCTCAAGCATGATGGTATGGACATACCTTTGTATTAATTAGTAGTCACTTTGATTTAGCCGATTGGCCCTTAAGGGTCCTTGCCCGGATACTTTGGGAGACTATTTAATTAATGGTATTTGGTCATGTACTCAAGATTGCATCTATGATATATTATTTATTTTGGCTTGAATAGTTTGATCATGAAAATCAAGAGCACTTTCGTGGTTTGATAAAATGGTTTTATATATCTATTTATTAAAATATATTATTTTATCAAAAGGATTTTATATATGTGATCAAACGGCTAATAATCTAGGAGCTGAAATAATAGGTCAATTGAGTAATTATATGTTGGCTTTTATTTATCAAATATCTCTTTGAACATAGAGGGTACGTCATCTCGTATAATTGGCTTTGCTGTTTTACCAATTCTTGCTTGGAGGGTTTCAATCACATTTTTATAGTGGAGTTAATTATGGTTTAATAGGATAAGTGAATTGTGGGTCAAAGGGGTTTGGTCGGGTCAATTATTAGTCCATTTAAACCATGAACGAATTGGACCCAATGGATCCTCACCTCTAGCCCAAGTGTTGATTTACAACCTATGGGGTGGATTTAGCAAGTAAAGTGTAGGACATGCTATAAAAACTCTAAGAATTAATTGAGTTGCTAAGGACACTCTCTAGTAGAATGTATATATAACATGTGGATCTTCTAATTGAAGATAATACATATCCATATGCCCCATATGGTTAGTAAGATGAAAGAATCTCTCTCTACATTCCAGCTACCACCATAGATCCCACCATCTACAAGCTTGTGAGGGTTCAACAAGGAGGACATAGAGGTGAAGAAAATTGGGCAAGGAAGAAGTCTCAAGAAGGAAGAAGAAGCTCTAGACTTCTTCTTGGTGGGTTCACACATCAATTTGGGAAAGAAGAGTTTTTTCAAACTCTTAAGTTGTTGTTCTCTACATCTCATTGTTTGTTCATATAGAAATTTTAAAATTCATGTGTTCTATATACACCATGTAATTGATCACTCCACCATGTTTCCAAGAAAATTTTCTAGCCAATTTCCAACATGTGGGATCAAGAGTTATGCATGGTAGTATGTAGAATCATGATTTGAGATGTAGCAATGCATGATTCATGGGCCATTTATGCATCATTTGCATGATTGTATGTATATATGATGATGAATGGATATCGTGTATGTTTATGGCATGTGAATGGATGTATGGTGATGTATGTTGATACATGAAATTTTAAAATTCATATGTGCTACATACACCATGTAAGAATGAAATCAATTTATAGTCGTTCTTACATGAAGCTGCTTCTTAATACAGTATTCATTGTAAACCAAGGTCTATGGTCAATTTTGAATAAATTTATATGTCAAGATCGATTAAAAAATTGAAACAGAGTTCTAAAGACAACTTCAAACTCTTAGAAAGCTAGGGTTTATACAATATTAACAACAATTCCCAATTAAAAGAATGAATTCCAACAAAAACGAATCAAAGCTGATGGAATTCACCCGTGAGTGGAGAAAAATGAAAATAATGTTGGGCCAGTTTTGATGAATCAAATATCGATTTAGCTCCAAAATCAAGTAGGACAGATAATTAACGCAACTCAATAGCTTAGTTTGGTTTCGGTTTCTTCCTGAAATTGAAATGTAAATGAAGCTCTCGATTGAAAATGTTCATAACAGAGAGAAAACTTGTGCTCAGATAGAGTAAGAGTGAGAGTTAGGGTTGCGAGAGTGAGAGTTGAGAAAGTGATTGAAATAGTTATTTCAGATGGAGGATAGAGAGTGTGAAATGGGAAATCACGAAACCTTTTCTAATTTTCACGAGAAGAGAGTGAGAAATGAAAGAGGGCACGTGAATTCAGATTAGGAAAATAAGCCGCCACTAAAATTTAGCCGCTATAACAGTATTTTGTTGTATTCCTAAGAGTTTGTGACAGTGACTATATGAGAGGTTGGCAGAGAAATCGACTTCACTCTACCCAAAAATGAGTCTAGCTAAAATTTGCGATTACATTCAGAGGTATATATATATATATATATATATATACAGAAGAGGTAAGTTGAAAACTTGAGAGTGAATAGAGAGAAGTAAGCTGAGAATTAAAATAGCAACAAAAATATATATACCGTGTGTTTGTGTGTGGATAGATTCATATACATGTACATAGACCTGTTAGGGTGTTCTTTTATAGAGAAAAAGAGTACAAATAAGAATTATAATAATATGCATATCATTATATCAAAGAGAACTATATTATATTATATCACAGAGAGAGTATTGGGTATCTCAACATACACTTGCCTATAATAAGAACTTTTTATGTGAAATTCTTAATCACCTTCTCTGTCATAGTCTTTGATGTGGACTTGGTCCTTTACCCTCAGAAGAACTCTTACCACTTCCATTCATTGATTTTAAATATGTCAGAGTTGAGACCTTCTTTACACCAAGTGTAGATGTTTATGTCATATGGTTCCTTTTTTATCGACAGACATTCCCCCTTGCCTGCTTGTTTAATAACAAAAACCTCTGCTCCAAATACACAACAATCATCTACAAGGTACCCATTTGAAGCATTTTTTAATGTATCCAGCGAAAAAAATTGATCAAAACCCCATTCAATCTTCATCTTACGAAAGCGCCATAATTTTCCAGCATCTACATATATAGATGTGTGTATATATTACTATAAATATCGATCATAATGTAACGAGAGATTTGTAAATGAAAAAATTGTGTTATGAACAAGTTACCTTCAATTGTTAAGTACTTGTCTTGGATATGATCATAAACAAAAAATTTGAAGTTTACATTAACCTCCCAACCACGAGGAAGATCATCGCTATCAGCTATTTGCAGGTACAGTGAGATGTGATCTTTCACATTCTTTTTCTTATTACCATTCGGATAGAAAGACAATCTCCTGAAAACCCAAAAAGAAAATTGAATATATTTCTATTACTAATTATTTTGAAGAGGATAGATAACAAGGATAAAATTGAAGAAAGTAGAGATCAAGATTGGAACACACCATTTATAACCACCAACTTCAAAATCATTTGATTCATACTTTTCAATCTGTGTTTCCAAAAGTATTGAGAAAGACTCTATTTTGAATAGATAGTCAGCTGGCTGGACATCTCTTAGTGATCTTGAAACTTCTGATATAAATTGAAGACAACAAAACAATATGAGCAAAATCATTATTATTATTATTATTATTATTATTATTATATTTATTTCTTGGTCTACTATGGTTGTTTTAGATCTTTTGAACACTCCAAAATCCACCACTGGACACATACATATATTTCCAGTTTCACATGCATCATACAATTATCAAAAAATAGTAATACATGCAATATCATAATAACTTCCGATTATAATGAGAAACAATTATGGAATATTTATGAAAGGAAAATAAAAGAAAGGGCATACCAACTGCAGGAACTACGTTCGTTTTAATAACGTAAATCTCTGCTCCAAATACACAGCAATCATCCACAAGGTATCCATTTGAAGCATTTTTAAATGTATCCAATGAAAGAAAATGGTCAAAACCCCATCTAATCTTCATCCTATGAAAGCGCCTTACTTGTTCAACATCTACATATATATATATATAGATGTGTGTGTATAAATACATATATCATACTATAACATGAGATTTGCAGATGAAAAAATTTGTGTTATCAAGAAACTAGGTACCTTGGATGGCTAAATACTTGTCACGGATATGATCATAGACAAATAATTTGAAATTCACATTAACCTCCCAATCAGAAGAAAGTTTATTTGTATCAGTTATTACCAGGTAGAGTGAGATGTGATCTTTCACATCTCTATTCTTATTCCCATTTGGATAGAAAGACAATTTCCTGAAAATCCAAAAAAGAAAGTAATTTAATTTTGTTCTATTAATTGCTAACTAATATTAAAGTGGAGAATATCATCAACATCATTGCTTTTATTCCGTATAAAGAGAGTCGATCATTAAAGTGGAGAATATATATAAACAAAATTGAAGGAATAGAGAAAAATTCAAGCACACCATTTATAACCACCAGCTTCAAAATCTTTTGATTCGAATTTCTCGATCAGTGTTTCCAGAAGTATTGAGAAAGACTCAATTTTGAATGTATAGTGCGCAGGTCGGATATCTCTCAATGATCTTGTAACTTCTCCTATAGTTTGAAGAAACCCAAACAACATTACCTGAGCTAGCTTATTGGATTGATATAACAATGTTAAGTTTTTGCATGTCTGGATATAGATATATTTATTTATGAATAATGTGATATTGTAAGGTAAAAGAAAAGAAATGACTTACCAACTGGAGATGACAATTCACCAACCTCACCAGCAATCTGATACATCTCCAAAACTTTTATCACTCGTTTTTCTAAAACGTCTAATGGACTATATATATTATTTATCTGCTTTAATTTGCAGCTTGTACTTTTTATCTTTATAAGGAGTTCTCAGATATTCCTAGCTTAAGCTTTGAGTTTGGAAAAGAAGTTAGATTAGAACTTTACTAGCATAAAGCCCATCAAATGGATAGTTGTTATTCAAAGCCAAGGAATATACAAATTGGTCGCACAACTGTATTCTAATGTAATTTATGTATTTAGTAGAGTAATAATCTCTTACTCATCCATGAATTTTATTCATTCCAAGTATAATAACATTTGGATGTGATTGATATAAGAAAGACAATTACTAAAAAAAATTTAGCAATCACATCATCCCATGGTTAGTGTCTTTGATATGAATGAATTTTTTTGTCATCAATGAGCAATAAATCATTACTATATATATATACATATAGATATATAGATATATTCCTTGTCTCTACCGAAACCTATGACTTGGATGCTAAAACCCAAAGCCACTAATCTAAACTGATCGTATTATATTAACCATATGAATTGAAAGAAAGCCTATCCAATTAGTATCTTATAAATTTTTATGTAATTTTAAATGCCTGATCAATGTATATAAATTTTAATTGTAATATTGAATGGCTAAAGTTAAAGAATGTTGATGAAAGGACTCTACAGCGAAATTAGCTTAAAGCCCATAAAATGGATAGTTGTCATTCAAAGCCACGGAATATACAAATTGGCCACTAGTCTCTGTGTTCTTTTATTTCATTAAATTCATACATGAGAAAAGGTTACATGCACCGGCCTAACGGCATGCTTGATTCAGTTCATTAAAAAGTCTCAAAATTTCAAAAAATAAAAAATTAATTTCGGAGAACTACAAACAATGGAGCTTGAAATCTATTTTTAGAGAACTACCACAATTTTTTAACTGAACTGTTAAAACTAAAAGAATCGAGCCAAACCATATATGATCATTTTGGTTCGGTACGATTCTACAAATTTTCACTTTCTTATATATATCTATAGAGCCGATTTTGGTAGTCTCATTTTCTACGTTAACACTCAAATTTGAGAAGAAATGACACTTCTAATCTTAACGTACTTCACAAATTAATGATTTTTTTTTTTCAAATTACAATACCGAAAAAAAGTTGTTTTTTGAATAAGTTATCTCCTTTGACAGGACTCAAAGGACCAAAAAAAGAAAAAAACTATACTATGAAAAGAAAAAAAGACCTCAAAATTAGTTATCTTAATTAACTCTTTTGACAGGATCAAAATATATATATATATATAGTACGCAAAAAGAAAGATTCAAAAAAGAATTATCTTTGTTGAATAAATTATTTCTTTTGACAGGACCAAAAAAAAAGTTTCCAAACAAAAGGTTATCTTTGTTGAATAAATTATCTCTTTTGAAATGACCGAAAAAGTACCAAAAATAAGGATCTAAGAAAATAGTTCTCTCTTTTGAGGGGAATAAAACAAAATACTAAAGGAAGTAAAGAAGGTAAAAAAAGTTGAAGTTTATAGTATAAAAGGTAGTTATGGTATTATAAAATAAAGGATGATGCATTAATGAGTTTAGAGACCTTCTTGTCATTTCATTTAAACAAAAATAAGTAAAGTGCAATAAGAGAAAAGGGGAATGAGAATATCGCCTATATCAGGCTATCTAGCTAATCGATCACTCGTTACCACCCGGTTGACTAAATTCCCCTTCATCGAAGATATAGTCAGAACCAAAAGTCGACGAGGTTCACTCTACCGACATTCGTTACCTTTGATCGAAAAACAGACCCGACAGAGCATATCTACCAGTACCAACAAAAGGTGACACTGAACATCGAAAATAACACTTATGTGCAAAATCTTCCCATCCAGTCTGTCTGGGCCAATGCTACTGTGGTTCAAGTAGCAGCCACCCCGTTCGATACCAAACTTTGATAAACTGTGCGATCTGTTCGTAACCCAGTATGTGGGAAACCAGGAATGCAAAAGGATGATCTCCTCGCTGTTCACTATGAGATAAGTCAAAGGGGGTTGAAATCTTTCCTCACTCGTTTTAACTTGGAGATGTCCATGATAGATCAGTGCGACCAAACCACTGTAGTCGAAGCATTTAAGATAGAAGTTTCTTTAGAAGGAGGTTTCCATCGATCCCTGGTAAAGAACGTCCTGAAAGATACGGGTGAATTGAAATTTTAAGCCCAAAAGTACCTAAGGATAGATGAAGATGAGACAGCCAGAACACAACGATCGACCTTGATCACTGTGGCACAACAAACCAAAAGCCAAATGGCCAATGCGAGACCACCTTTCACGCTTTCCTCATCTAAAAGTAACTCTAGCCATACTCTATTATGAAAATAAGGGCAAAGGAATTTTGCGCCCCCTCCGGCCATTAGGCAACCGCTAGAGCAAAGGGACAAGAATAAATATTGTTCCCTCCACAACGACTTCATGAAATACCTCCAACAAATTTCATGCATAAGGTGGCCAGTCTCACACATAAAATGTAAGGGATACTTACAATTGATAGCAAACAAGCAGAGAATACAAGAACAAAAGAAAAAGAAATTATAAATGTTGAAAGAAAAGTCTAACTGGAATAATAATAAATAATGTTAAATACATAATTCCAGTCTGATCGATACAACTTGGAAGTCTCGTAACCTAAGGACCCTTAACCAAAAAGATTAAAAGTAAAATACTTTATAAAAAGATCTAAGTCTCTACACTAAAGTCTGGTAAGGAGTAGATGACCACCACGCTCTAACCTCGAGGTGAAAACTGTCTGGAACCTGAAATGTCAACAAAGTGGGTTAGACCCACAAGCAAGTTCTCTCTAACTGCAACCCAATCAGAGAACCGGTAAACATACCCTCTATATGAGGGATAACCAATATATATGATTATATACAAACCATTTCCTTATTTATCTTATGTTTCCAAAATATAAGTTATCCTATATACCGTCCCAATTCAACCCCTATCATACAAATTTAGAACATATTTTCTAAGTTCAAACCAAAAGCACAAAAACAAGTATTCTATTAACCCTAGGCAATCCTGACATGCCACCTATACTATCCTTGGATACCTTAATACATATTGGCAATCCTGACATACCCCTTGGCAATCCTTACATGTCTCCCTAACCTTAAATACCTTAATAGGTATTGGCAATCCTAACATGCCTCTACAACTAACCCATTAAACCAAAACAAAAGACCTAACCTACTTAGCACATTAATTTAATCTAACAGAAGTTCAATCACCGCAATAAAACAACTTAATACACAATTAACTTATATCAAGTATCACATGAACAGTTATGATTTCAAAGAATACAAATAAGGAAGGAAAAATAATACAATCACCAATTATATGAGAAAGCACACAACCAAATCTCCAATGTACCTAAATCATCGAGGGAGTCTAAACCCAGCTCTTAATCTATGTTTCCGGGCCTATTCTATTCCTAAGAACCCTATTTAATTATTCTAAAATTTTTTGCCATTATTGAAAATTCATAACAACCCAAAGTAGAGGCAAAAATTTTAAAATTCTCATTTTGAAGCACACTTTTTAAAACTAGTTCTATAACAAGGGAAAATTATTTCATTATAAAATTTAAAACCCATGCCTATTCTGACCACAAAAGATTAAATAAAAGGTTTAAAAATTTTCTGAAATCTTTTGGTAATTTTAAAATATTTTCAAAATAAAAGAAAATAAAAATCTAGTTTTGAGCCACACTTTTTATACTACTTAAACCATAAGGGAACCCCATTTTGACTTGATATTTAACACCCAAGTGCATTCTGTCCCCAAAAGATCACCAAAAGTTTTTGAAAATTTTTTGGAATTTAAAAAATATTTTTCAAATAAAAGAAGATGAAAACCCAATTTTGAGGCATACTTTGAAAATCAATTTAACCATGAAGGAATCTCATTTTCACTTGAAACTTAAAACCCAAGTGTATTCTATCCCTAAAAGGTTACCCAAATTTTTTTAAAATTTTCTGGAATTTAAAAACAATTTTAAAAATTATTTTTCCTATTTTTTTAAATAAAAAATAAATTTTAAAAATACCCTGGACTGGGACCAAAGTGGGCCCAAAGGTGGGCCCCAACGAGTGGGGCCCATTACCCCCGTCCTCGGTCCCGGCGTCACGTGCCCCCATGCGCCGGCGGCGCCAGTGGGGGGCCCCCACCCTCTTTTTCCTTTTTTTGTTTTTTCTTTTTTTATTCTTCTTCTTCTTCTTTTCTTTCCTAGAACAGAACGTTCATCAATGGTGCCGAATCTTTTCGCCATTTTTCAACCACTTTCGGGTACCGAATCGCGCGTATGAATATACCATTGAACTCATCTCAATCTAAGCTACGCATTGATACTAAATTCACGCCCTTTTGCGGCCTAAATCCAAAACACCCAATTTCAAGTTTTAAAATTCTAAAATTTCATACTCAAATTCCTGTCAATCTACTTAACGGTTCGCAACCAAATTTTCAAGGATTGTTCTAGGAAGCAAGATCTATTGATCAAAACAAAAACCCTCAAAAATGATGAATAGAGTAAACCCAATTTCATGTTCATGTATATATATATATAGGATTAAGTTCAGAAAACACCCTGTTATATAGGTTTTGTGTGTTTGCCACCCCTCTAGTTCCAATTGTGCAGATAACCCCCATAGGTTTGAAAAAAGTGTGCGAGTTGGTACCTTCTGTTAGCTAGCCGTTTGTTTTTGTCCATTAAGTTGCTCACGTGTTGGGCACGTGAGTTTTTTAAATTTAAAAGGTCAGAAATACCCTTTTATTTATTGTGCCTTGTTAAGGTAAAGTTCATAAAACACCCCTGTGGTATGCATATTGTGCGTATTGTCCCCCTCCCATTCTTAAAACACCCCCAAAGTTTAATTTTCATGCGAATAAGTCCATTCCGTCACTGCACTGTTAACGGAGTGATGAATTTACTAAAATGCCCATCCGTAAAAATAAAATAAAATAAAATAAAAAATTGAGTGTTTTAAGGTTATCAGTAATCTAAATAGCCTCCAATCACAATCAAAACACAGGGCTTCATAAATCAAATAATCTAGTGGGTTAAAAATCTTTGTAATTTCATACTCTAAATTAATAAAATTAATTAAGCATGTAAAATCCAAGGTTTCCAAACCTTCTATCTCAAAATCAATCTATATAACACTTTAAACAACACCAAAATCATGGCCCTAGATTTTGTATATACATACACTGTTATATCATCAATTATATATACACACATATACATAAACAATGATGAGTATATTGCAAAAATCTTGGTGTTTACCATCACCATTGACGCGCTTACAGAGAGTGCAGTGACAGAGAGAGAGAGTGCAGTTTAAAGAGAGAGAATAGTGAAAGAGTGTGTGGTTAGAGAGAGAACGGATGAGAGAAAGACTGCATTTAGAGAGAGAGAACGGTGAGAGAGAGTGTGTGGTTAGAGAGAGAGAGAGTGGGGTTACAGAGAGAGTGTGCGCGTGTATATATATATATATACAAAGTAGGTTAACAAGGCACAATAAATAAAAGGGTATTTCTGACCTTTTAAATTTAAAAGACTCACGTGCCCAACACGTGAGCAACTTAACGAACAAAAACAAACAGTTATCTAACAGAGGGTACCAACTCGCACACTTTTTTCAAACTTATGGGGGTTATCTGCACAATTAGAACTAGAGGGGTGGCAAACGCACAAAACCTATATAACAGGGGTGTTTCTGAACTTAACCCTATTATATATATACTATTGTGTGTCCTTTTCCGTCATTTCACTAAAATATTTATTTTTTATTTTATTTTATTTTTACGGATGGGCATTTTGGTAAATTCATCATTCCATTAACGTGCAGTGACAGAATGGACTTATTCGCACGAAAATTAAATTTTGGGGGTGTTTTAAGAATAGGAGGGGGACAATACGCACAATATGCATACCACATGGGTGTTTTCTGAACTTTATCCTATATATATATATATATATATATACACACACACACACACACCCGCCTATACAATCATATATACATGTATATACATATGCAAAAATAACCTATAGCATTACCAAACCCCCAGATTTTTCATGTTTAATCCACAAAATCCACCTTAGCATGCTTAATTATTTAATTTCATAATTAAATACAAAAAAAAAATTATATATATATATATATATATTCCAGCAACATGTATATACAAAAAATATATAATGAATTTATTTAAATTGATCTGTTTAAATTAAATGAATAATATTAGTGGCAGAGCCACGCTGGACTTTCAGTTTCTTCAGTACTATATAGATAATTTTTGTGCATTTGTATAATTGTCCCAACTGAGAATTTGAAAAACTCCCAAAAAGTCCAAATGGTTTAATCAAATTTCAAATATAATTATTTCTTTTGTTTTCGTTGACCCACATCATAAAAAAAAAAATGAAGTCAAACTATTCGTTGCTTTAATGTGTGTGTCTATATATCTATATAACATTTCAGCATTGATTTTGAATTTCCCCCCAAAATAAATTCTTCATCTAAGGGTCACAAATGCTTAAAAAGTCCATCTAATGGTTCAAAATATATATCCTTATCTACGGTCTAAAAACAACCCATTAACTATATATCCCTCTCAATGGCCCAAATTAATCCAACCCACTAACTATATTTTATTCTTTTCTCTCTCTCTCTATCTCTATCTCTATCTCTCAGCTATCTCTCAACTCTCTCTATCTCTATCTACTATCTACGGTGTAAAAACAACCCACTAACATCCATGGCCTGATTAATCCAACCCATATTTTTATTCTTTTCTCTCTCTCTCTATCTCTATCTCTCAGCTATCTCTTATCTCTCTCTATCTCTATCTCTATCTCTATCTCCTATCAAACTGGACTCTCATCTCTCTCTATGATTAAATTTTTTTTTTTTATACATTGCAGATTCAGATTGTTGGTTATATCTCTCTTTTATGTTACTGATTATTATTTTTTCTTTTTTGCAGATTGTCGGTTATATCTCTCACTATATGTTACTGATTACTATTTTTTCGTTTTTTGAAGACTGTCGGTTATATCTCTCATTATATGTTACTGACTATTTTTTGTTTTTTTTTTTTGTTTTTATATATTGAAGATCCACATGACTCTCTATTTAGTTTATTATTTTTTGTTTTTTTTTAATATATTACAGATCCAGCACTTGCTAATCTGAGTTCATTCTTTTGTTATATTTGGCCCCAGTCGGGGCTCACCCATCGCCAGCGCTCCTTGAACTACCAGATCCCTCCCGACGGCCGCTGAAGCTGTTGCCTTTGTTGCCGGGGACTTTGATGGCCACGAACCAATTCGTGAGTGAGATCTGCAAGAAAACTCTGGCATGTGTAGCAGCCTCCGACGGATGTATTCAGCCGCAGCCGGCGATAGGAAGACGACGAGCAGGAGCTCCGGTTGGGTGCCATCGAGCGGCTTTTGACGTACGACCGACCGGTTCGACGTGGCTATCGACGCACCTGCAACGGCCGCTGGAGTTGCTCGATCCCGGTCCGGCGTCTCTGTTCATCTCAAACATCAGGTGAGAAGTTTCTTTGTTCCAAAATCACAATCTGTTCTCAAAATATTTGATAAGGGTACCCCCACCTAACCATCTGATAAGTTCCTTTGATTCTTATATGATTTTCTGCTCTTTTTCATTTTCTTTCTCATCCTCTGTTTAGTGTTGTTTCAAACACTTGAGCAGTGATTTTAAGATTGTACACCTTTGGCCAATGATTTTGATTTTGGGTTATTTTCTTCACCTTTGGCCAAGAAAATACCAATGTTTATCATATGTAGCTACTCGCAATGTTTTCGTGTATCCAACCTATAATGTTTGGTTTAGTTTTTTTATTTATTTAATTGTGGTTATTGTGATTTTGATGGATGAAGTGCATATCTTGATGGATATTGTGATTCTGATGGTTAAAAGTTGCAAAACAGGAGTGTTTGGTTAAAGGAGCAAAAAGATAATATTGTTTATTCAATTAGCAGAAAGCAAAAGTAATATATATATCACTGCTTTTATTGTTTAGTGTATTAAATTATTTCAGTATATCATTTGTGTGAGAGAGAGTGTAAACTTTTAAGCAACTTTTCTTATTATTGAGTCATATCTTGATTTACCTCAAAAAGAGAAAATAAAATAAAAATATTTTGATACATGAATGTAAAATTTTTATTTTGTTTTGTATTAGCGAATAAGCTTAAATATGTAACAGACATAATAAGTGAATGAACGCTCATCTCAACATCATTTGTAATTCAAAAATAACAGGCTTATTAATTAGAATTAATGTTAATATTTGGATTATTGTTATATTTTGTTTGACTTGATATGTAGCATGAAATGTAATAATAAAAAAATAGGTACCAATAGTTAGATACTATTTACAAAGATAAGTTTGTTATACAAAGATTTTTTAGTGAAAGATTTTTTTAGCGTCAAATAAAGTTCATGGCTAAATCATCAAATTAAGATATGGTCTTTTAAGATCAACCAAATATTCTGCCCAAAAAAAATGAAGGTTGAATTTCTTTATTGTAAGTTACACCACTGTTATTATATTACAATTACCAACTTCAATTTAATAGCCAACAATTACACTCATTATTTTTGGAATATAAGTGTGGTTGTGCTTCATAGAGCAATTATGACAAAAATATTTGGTAGGACTACTGATTTTGAAGGAGATTTGAAATTGAAATTGAAAAAAATTAATTTAAATTTTGAAATATTGTAAATATTATTATTTTAAATAGATAAATTCATCACTTAATTAGTAATTTTATCATTAGGGTAGTGAAATATTATTATAATTTTAAATATTATCAATATCTCCAAAGAGTAATCTGAATTTACTTCATCTATTTTAATCGCAATTTCAAGACAACTTTTATTCAACTTGGTTTTAATCTAAATTTTGTTTGCTTTTTATAATGTTAAAACAAAATAGTATTGACATAGCTTTGGAACCAAAAATCATTTTTTGTATTGGTGGTTTTGAATGTCAATACTGTTAGTGGATGAGTGTATATATTTTAATTGGCAACTTAATTAGGAAAATACTATCAATATTGTATAATTTTTTTGGTTTTATTTTTTTCTTGACTTTTAGTTTATTTTTAAATCTTTCACATCACATACTTTCAAATCTTTTACAGATATCAAAACTGGGGAGGTGCGAACTTGATGTTGAACCCTAATGAGATATTAGGTAGGGAAAGTTCTTTACACACCCAGTATCAACCCTGGGAATGTGTTAATGTGATGGCGACTTCTAATGAGGTGTTAGAAGGGAATTTTGTTTTGAACCCACAAGAGCAGCAAATGATTCAATTTGGTGGGAATGTAAATATGGTATCTAACCCTAATTGAAAAATTGGGGAAAGTTCGTCTCAGAATCCACCAAAGCAGCGATTAGTTCAATACGGAGAAGAAAATATGGTACCACAACAAGACCCAACCAGTTTGATAAATACCATGTCGGATAACCAAGGACAGTGGGTAAATCTAGTTGAGCTGAAAAATTTTGTGAATCTATAAAAGGATGAACAGTTAGGAGATCCAATCGATGGATAACTTTGAAATCCGCAAGGGTCTTTTGCTGATATGGATGCGGATGATCCATTATCATTCAATTGAAAAGAACTGTTAAGAGACGATGAATAGTGGAATCAACTACCTGACAGTGAGGATCAAGAGTCAACACATTTTGGGTCTGTTTTGGATCTGTAAGACTCTGTACGTATGTACTGTAAAAAATGTGTATAAGACACATATAAGAACTTCATTTAATGCAAATGGTATTTTGTAAATTTTTGTTTATTGACAAGTTGATTATATGAAATTAACTTCTATTTCAATTAAATAAATTTTTATTTTGTAGTGCCGTAGGCACGGGTAATACCCTAGTGTGTGTGTGTGTGTGTGTATATATATATATATATATATATATATATGTTACGTATAACTTTTGGAATCACAAATTGAAAAGTATGAATCAAATAATTTTGAAGCTGGTGGTTATAAATGGTGTGTTTGAATCTCGATCTCTACTTTCTTCCATTTTCTCCTTGTTATCTATCCTCTTCAATATAATTAGTAATAAAAATATATTTAATTTTTTTTTGAATTTTCAGGAAATTGTCTTTCTATCCTAATGGTAATAAGAAAAATAATAATGTGAAAGATCACATCTCACTGTACCTGCAAATAGTTTATACAAATAATCTTCCTCGTGGTTGGTAAGTCAATGTAAACTTTTTGATCGTATCCACCTACAAATCGTCTATTACATAAATGATATTTGTGGTTATATATACACACACGTCTATATATGTAGATGCTGGAAAAGTAAGGCGCTTTCATAGGAAGAAGATTGAATGGGGTTTTGACCATTTTTTTTTTCACTGAATACACTAAAAAATGCTTCAAATGTGTACCTTATAGATGATTGTTGTGTATTTAGAGCAGAAGTTTTCATTATTAAACATGCAGGCAATGGGGAATGTTTGTCCATGAAAAAGGAACCATACGACAAAAACATCCACACTTGGAGGGTTGATAAATTTTCATCATTAAGTAAAGAATGTCTCTAGTCTCACGTATTTAAAATCAGTGAATGGAAGTGGTAAGACCTCTTCTATTATTTTTTTTTTTTCCTGAAGTATGATATTTTCAACTAAGGTTTGACATATATAATTTTTTTTTGTTGGAGGACTAACACACTTTTTTACTCATACTAGGGCTCAAACATCTCCCCTCCTCTTTGAAAAAGGAGAGGGTATACCATTAGCCTACAATCCCTTTGATGGTTTGGCATATATAAGTTCTAGTGAAAAAATGTGAATATTTTATTTTGGCTCATAAAATATCCAAATTATAATTTTAGCTACTATATTTGGATTTTTTGTAATGAATTCAAGAAGCTGCAGCTCTATCCCAAAGGAGATTCAAGGACTTAAGGCCAATATTTATCCCTCTATCTTGAAATGGTCAATCAGATGTGAAAATTGGCTTATGGCCAATTTTTTTTTTTAACAAATATGATAATCATCTATGGCTTTATCTTTTGGACTTTTGGTACTCAATTACAATAGTAAACTACTCATTCCTTTTATGATAATCAATTTCTGCATGAGGCACTAATATATCTTGAAATGCAAGAAAGAATAAACAATTTAATGTTAATAATATCTTGCAATTTTTATTTTGTTGTTGTTTTTTTTTATATATATAAATTTGACCCAACTGAAAAAAGAAATACCACTGTTGATTAAATTACACCTTAGAATGAACATTTTTGTTGTACTATCAAAGTTTTCAACCTAGTCCAGTGCAATATATAACTTTGACAACTAACAATTCAAATAAAAAGTATTATACCTATTGGACTCACTATTGAGAGCAGTTTAAGCGGCTTTGTCAATACTAACGGTGTAACATCCTTGAAATAAGAATTTTTCTTTTGCCTTTATTTTTCTAGGACTCAAAGGTAATTCTAAGATCTTGTGGGGATAGAAGTGTAATTATGGATATGTGTATATATATATGCATATATGTGTGTGTGTGTATATATATAGGCTGTATGTATTGTCTTGTGATAGCGGGGGCAAACTTTTTGGAGCATGGGTGGCACATGGTTTACTTGGGCAATGTGGCATTGATGTTATATCAACTGATGTAGTAAAGCATAGATAGGAGTGAAATTTCGACAGAAGCAAGGAAACAAGAAAAGGCAACATATGGCACAAACTGGTATGCATGGGTGACAGGTGCCATTTAGTCAACCTTAGAAACTAAACTATGGGTTACCTCAAGCTTCTCAGAGAAGCTTTGTTGCCTTTCAAAATATTAGAATTTTATGTATTGTCTAAAGAGAGGAAAGGTACCGGCAGAAGAGTGAGAAAGAGAAGAAGGCACAGCTAGAGAGAGAAATACTTGTGCTCGGTTAGAGAGAGAAGGAAGAAGAAGAAAGAGAAAGAAAGAAAGAAGAAGAGAAGGAACACTGCATTGAGGCAAGTTGAATCTTGCCTTTGCATATATATATATATATATATATATACATATACTTAGCTATTGATGTGTATAAATCTGTCATTAATGTGACAATTCTTGCATGAGAATTAGGTGTTCTCTAGAAATCTTAGTTGTGGGTCTATATAAATATATATGGTTGACTTGATTAATGTATCTCTTTTGTTTGCATGCTCTGTTCCTCCACGTTATTTGCATAGGTAAACAGAGTCCTAGTCTTTTCTATATGTGTGTGTGTTTATCTATCTATCTATCTATCTATCTATCTATATATATATATATATGTGTGTGTGTGTGTGTGGACAACTGTGAGTACAAAGATTGATTTTTTTTTCATTTAGCAGTGATGGTTGAAACATGATTTTGAGGCAATGGATAATTACAGTGGGTTGTGGTTACTTGTGAGAAAATGAAACTTTGGTGGGTTATATGGTTGGCCTTGAAATACCCATGGACTTCATGAAAATATATGTCTTATAGATGGGATTCGAATGTGCTGGGCAGTGAGGAAGATGTTGTAGTTAGTTGTTTAAGCTTCTAATGGTGGGTTTGGTTAGATAGTAGCATATTTGTTAGAGATGGAAAACTGGGCTTGCATAAGTGATTGGGCTGGATTGTTGCATGGCCTTGATGTATGGAATTAAAAAAAAAAAAAGAGGCCATGAATGGTGGACCTTGTGGCTACATTAATTGGGTTCACTTTATATTGGGTTTAAATTGTGGATGTGTACACATGCATGTGGGCTGATATATATATATATATTATGTTTTGGAGTATAATCCTTGAGTAATGGATTAATTAAAGTGGATGGTTGTTGCTAATAAGAAAACAGTGAGTTGTGTTACCTGAAGTAGCGAAGGAATTGGGCCAAATGGTCTTGGGTTTTGGCTTGTGTTTTTATGGGACTAAGTAACTTTTTGTTGGGCCCATAAAATTTATGATCTCAAAAAATTATGTTTTTGATTTCATTGAGGTTTTCAAATGTTTTAGTTGATAAAAATGTTTTGTGTGACATAAATTACGTTTAAATTTTTGAAATTCTATGTTTATGCATTTAGAACTATTTATGCTAGAATAGTTGGTTCTAGGAAAAAATTCTCGAATGCTCCAAATTGTGTAAATTTATGAAATCGTTTGTTTTAACGTAATAGAGCTTGTTAAGTTAGAATAGTTGGTCCTAAGGATTAAAGATTCAGTTAGTGACGTTTTAAGCTTTATGAACGTACCCAATTAGCTCTTTTAATTTATCAAATGTGAAAAGCATTTAATAAATTATGAAAGAATTTATGTTGGTTTAAAGAACACTTGTTTTCCTTTCGTTTTAATTTAGAGAGAAAATTGGAGAAAATATCCTTTGAAGCTTTAAAAATTACAAAATGTTCTAGAGTCGTATATTTTGGCATAATAAACTTAATTATGCTAAAATAATTAAGTTTAGAAAAGACTTAAGTGGTGAAATCCTAAAGTGATTAATTAATGTGATTAGTGATCACATTAAAAGAAAGATTTGATTTATTAAATGTTAAAAGCATTTGGTAAATCCTAAAAGCTTGAGATCTTGGAAATGAGATAAAAAAATTCTGAGATAAAATTCATAAAGAATTTTGGAGGTATGGTCAAGGACCTACCTATGGGTGTGTACAACCCTTTTTTTTATGGCCATTAGGCGGAACGTGCCCTTATTGTGTGGACGTAGTCCAGGACCATTTGGGTGAGTAGAAGTATAAACCCAGCCACATGTGTGAGCTTCCTTAGTCTGGGACTATGCGATGCGCATCACTTGTTGGCTAAGCATGCCATCTATTTGAGGGGAGCCTGGGGCTCACGTGAGGTTATGTTAAGTTAATCTAGACGATTAGCTTAATAAGGAATTGTTAAGAATACGGTTCCTGTGTGTGAAAGAAATTGCGGATATGATAATTAACTAGAGTTTAATTATTATAAGAAAATTATGTCTGTGAAAGAAATTGTGGATATGATAATTAACTAGAGTTTAATTATCATAAGGAAAATATGTGTGTGAAAGAAATTGCAGATATGATAATTAACTAGAGTTTAATTATTATAAGAAAATTTGTGAACATAATCAACAAAGATTGTTGTACGTGTCCTTATATAGGAATTTAAGGCAAGGTCAATTTGTTGAACAATGATAGTGTTTTGCAATTCTTGCTGAGCTTGTTGAGCTCACTCCATTTTATTTTCAGGTACCAAGTGAATGGAAGCGCAGTACAGAACGATGGAGGCCATTTACATGTAAATTTCTTAGCATGTAATTATTTTTATTGTACATAGTTGACTTTCAGGATGAGGGATAAGGTCTCTAGATGATCTAGACGATCACATTTTAATTCTAATATGTAAAGTTTTTGGATTGATGTATGGTAAGATGGACATTGTTTTTCAAGTCACGCACCAAATGCAAGTGCTGGATTAGAGTTTCAGGTATTTAAATTTGGGGGCGTGACAAACGGTGTTTGGGATGCATTGGTGGCTTCCAATCCTTCAAAATGCTATTGATTATTGGGACCTGTGTTCTTTGCGACTGTAATGCTGAATTAATAGATTGAATGGGTGGCAATCTAAAACGCATGAATACTGAGACGAATACCACATAGATATGGGTATGAATATAAATTTAAATCTTTTTTTTAAAAAAAAAGAGATACAGATATGGCAGGATAAAGCAATATACAAAATATTAAGTTATTAACATACAAAATAAGATTTAAGAGTCATATTATATAATTTGTATGGATAAATTTTGTACTAAATCATGAAATAAGTAAAAATTTAGAATGACTTACTCAATTGAGGTGCTTGCATCTATATTTATATACATTGAGAATATTAAATGGAAGAAAAGAAATAAAATTAAATAAAGAAAAAATTAGAAGTCAAACTAATACCTTAATTATAGGATCGTAATTGATGCGATCCTTTAATTATGTATTGGGTAAAATGTAAATCAAATATCTCTGTATGCTAAACATGTAAAACAAAATATAATTGTACTTAGAAATATAAACAAAACTAGGAAGTTAAACAAAACAGAAAATTATCAACTAACTTACAGAATGATTGAATAATGAATTAAATTGAATTCGAATCTTGTGTAAACACAATTTCCTTAAGACAAATTTGTTCCCTTTTAGTGCTTAAGGTGATGAACAATTGTCTCCAAAGATAGAATGGATTTACGATTCTAAAGATGCAACACTTTAATCTCTAGAATCATTGGAACACAGCATGTGCAGTACTCGAACTATATATATATATATATATATGCAGAGGTAGATGATATTAAATTGTTTCTCTCTTCTTAATGTTATGCATGACTGGCTAAATATAGAGCCAATGGTGATTGGTTGGTTTCTTCCAGAACAGACATGTTTGTTCGTGAAGAGTAATACATATTCTAGAATAGACATGTTTGTTCTTGAAGAATCATAACTCTTCCAGAACAGTCATGTTTATTCTTCAGACAACCATCATTTAAGGCCATGTTTGGTTGGAGGATTTTAATAATCGATTTCTCATTCAAAAATTAATGATTCTTGACAAATTCATCCAACAATCCCCCACATGAATGAAATTGGCTAGATATTAATGTAAATGATAATGATAATGTAGACACTAATTCAAGTACAGTTGAAAAGCTACTACATCAGGTTAAGTAGCATAATGGCCTTGAACTTGTCTTAGTGAAAGATTATCAGATTTACGTAGCTAATCAGTAGACATCATGTCTTTGAACAGTCAGTCGTTTATGTAAACCAAGACAATAGAATTCACACAGTATTTTTTTCAGACACAGTTGGTTCTCATGTTTGTGTTTATTTTTGCCCTGAACACCTCTTGGTTCCGTAAGTGTTTTAGAGAATTAAGCCTTAATATTCTCATAGAAGCGGCCCCTTCTTACTTACATAAGTGATATCTATGAATAGTATCTTGCAATACTCTACTTGGACATTTTTCAAGATATAGAAATCATTAAAAGCTTAACTTACCCTGGTTCTCGCGGCAAATGTGCACTGTCTCATCATAGGAATGGTTAGAAGTAAATATCTCTTTGCCAATTAAAAAAATAAAAAATATATAATAATAAAAGAGAATTTGCCCATCATTGTATAGATACATATTGTCATTATTGTCCTCACCGTAGAATATGGTAAAAATTATTGAAGTATAATAATATCACTTTTAAACTACAAGAGAGACTATATGAAACTAAAGAATGATTAATCATAAAGATTCTTTATCACATAATTATAAAGGATTATTTCATCTCAGTCTAGCTTAAAAAAATTAAAAATTACTCGGTTATTTATAAAAGTCCAATCTGTAAAAGCAATCCGATCTAATATAATATTTCACAAATTGGAAATGATCGATTTGAGATTATATGAATTGGTTGGAATCAGATTGTTTTTTATTTTAAGTTTAATCTGAACCAATCCAATCCATATGCACCCTTGCAATTTATAAGTTTAACAACAGGTTGGAAAAATTCGTAGAAGAGTGGAGAATTGACACAAGATTGTTGTTGTAACAACTCTTGAAACTCACTTGTCATAATTGATACAAGAACGATTCATTTAAGTCTTATTCGACATGATACAAGAACGATCAACACACACAAATTGCCACCCATTTAATCCATTTCATCATAGGTCCCAAGAATCAATACTAAATCAAGCAAAGAAAGAGACATAACCTAAATCACTCATAATATATATATGTGTGCGATCTCTCAAAAATATAAACAAAAAAACAAATTTCTTTGTTGGAAAAATATCTTAATACTCTCTCTCTCTAAAAAATAATATTTTTGATATATATTGAAAGCGTAATGAGAGAGAAATCATATGAGATTTATATAAATGTTTCCAAAATTAATTTTCTTTGAAAAACAAGTTGAAAATCAATAGCAAACATATCCCAAAGTTTAAGAAAATTTTAGAGTCAAACCTCAGTCAAAATAGGAAACTGTAAATTCAAAATTTGTCGCCCTTCACAAACTGAAGTCACGAGACTTCATGGACTGGTCAGCCAAAGCTTGGACCGGTGCAATTTTGAAATTATTACAATTTTGCCCCAAAACCCTAATTTTTAAGGTCGGAACTTGCCATTTTGAAATCTATGTGTTCTCATCACTTTATCTGGACAACGTGACTCTCATACTTGATCAACGAAGTGCACATGCAATCGAAACCATCCAAAAACTTCAACCGATCAATTCCTTGTTCAATACATTAATGTCTTCTTCTAAAATTTCAAGCTTCATGCCTTTGAAGATCATTTGCATGTTTGGTGTAAAACTTCATACTTGCGTTCTATCTTCAATTACATGATCAACTGCAAGAATATAATTGAAATATTACAACTTAATCATGTGAAATTTTGTCACCGAATATTGCGAATTATAAAAAATACGTCACAATTTCCCCCTTTAACAATTTCGTGACAAAATTAACCTAGAAATTCATAACCTAACACACTGAAAAAATTAGATTACAAATTTCATAATCTCCTCAAAATACAAAGAACTATATCTTGAAGAACTTAGAGCATCACTAGCAAGTAAACAAGCTTCAGATGTAGTGTCTTCCAAAAACTTGTGAAATTTGCATATCATGCAAGTAACACTACCTGTGAATGCCTAATAAAGAAATATAAACCAAATATACTCATTAAATCAATCAAATATCTCCTCCTCAAACATATGAGTACTAGTTCTCCCTTTTAATGACCACAACAAATCATATCAACTAGTTGTCTACTTAACTAATCCCTCTTAGTCATGTAACATTCAATAAAACTAGTTCACTACTTCTCTCCATTTTTGGAACAAATTGACAAAATAAGAATAAGAGAAAAGATAACTAACAATAAAAGATATAAGAGAGAATAATAACATGAACTTCATTGAAATATCAAGTACCATTTTCTCCTCTAACCCATGTCCCAAAATAGAACCATCCTACACACTGTACCAACACATCCGTTATCCCACAAATTATAAAACTCGTTTTCTATGTTCAACACAAAGGCAATACATACCCGAAGACTTTTTGAGTTAGTACGCTATTAGTATGAGGCAATCCTGACATACCTACTTCCGTGTTTTACAGATACCTTATTAGGTATTAGGCAATCCTGACATGCCTCCCTTATATATATATTAAATACCTTATTAGGTATTTTGAAATCCTTACATGCCTCCCATATTCCTTTAACATAAAAAAATTCAACATACTTAAAAGCATGTTTATTAATATAATGGAAAACCCTATAAACACATGAATAAACAAATAAAACAAAACGAACATACCATGAAAATAAATAAATTAACCATGTACATCATTAATTGCCAAGAAAACAGATAAAGGAAAAATAAATAACAATTTCAAGAAAATTCTACATAAAAAACCTACATTACAAATTATACAAGGGGTGTATCTAAACCTAGCTCTAATCTATGTTTCTGAGCATATTCTGTCGAAAAAGGTTAATTTTATTTGTCAAGAATTTTCTGGAATTTAAAGGTAATTTAAAATATAGTTTTTTCTATTTTTCTACACTTTAAATCACTTTAAAATTTTAAAAAAATACTTTTATATTCTGAACTGGCCCAGGGGTTGGCTCGGCCAGTGGGACGGTACCTCCACTTTTTCGGTCCTGGTCAGCCCCCAAAAATAGTTCCATGCACCGGCAGTGCGTGTGGGCTTTCGCGGGGACTGTTCACTTTCCCCTTCCTTTGTTTTTTTTTTCTGCAATTTTTTCCAACAATTGTGCATGCCCTATACTAGCCACTTCATTGCCATTTTCCAGCCACCAAAACCCACCTTTTAAATACCAAAATGCTCCCCTTCACTAAGCTATCTATTGGTGCAAAAATCACCTCCATTCATGGCCGAAAACAAAACCCCCCAAATTTTAAGTTCTAGGGTTCTTCAACTTCAAAACTAAAAATTTTGTCACATGTCTCAACCATCTACATCCCAATGCTTAAGGATCATGCAAAAGAGTTAGAACAACTCAATTTTGTTTTCTCTTTATTTTATTTTATTTTTAGAAATACCAATAAAATTTTAAAATAAATAAAAGGAAAAAAATAAATATACACTTGGCCCATACTAATAAATATAATGATGCTGCCCTACCAAGAGGAGTCGACGAACTCATCTTCACAACAATATTGAAACGAAATAACGGGTAAAGCAAGAGATCAAAGGAGTATTGGAAAAGCAAGCTATTCGCTGCTGAAAATTTATAACTTCAATCAATCATCAAACCCTAACAACTGCAAGGCTATATATAACGTTTCTTCTTCCTCAATCGTAGCCATATATGGATATCCTACCAAATATAAATAAAAAACACAAATAGAAAAGTTGATAAAATAAAGTAAATTGCTGAAAATAAGGAAATTGCTAAAAATCAGAATTAAATCAAAACTTGCTATAAATTGGTTCTTCTTCCCCTTCTTCCACTTCTTTCCTTTTTCGGGTGTTCCCAATCTTTTAGGAAATCTCCTATTGGGCCCACAGCTACATCAGTCCCCCCTTGTTGGAAAGAACTCATCCTCGAGTTGTCTGAATCCTCATCAGAAGAATTGCTCTTATAAGGAACCAAATGCTTGACATTAAAAACATCTGATGTGTGAATATGGCTTGGTAACTTAAGCTGGTAGGCATTATCATTAATCTTCTTAATCACCTCGAATGGACCAATCTTTCTATCCCCCAATTTATTGTAAGAACCGGGTGGCACTCGATCTTTTGATAAAATAGCCCAAACATAATCGCCAACTTCAAAAAGCATTTTTCGATTGTGACGATCAGTAGTACCCTTGTATTTCGCGTTTGAGGCTTCAATTTGCTGTCTCACCTTCATATGAATGTCTTGCATAAGGTCAACCATATCTTCTGCCTTAACATTGGCCTTCTTGGAAATAGGAATTGGAGCCAAATCAATCACACTATTTGGTTTTGCGCCGTAGACAACCTCAAAAGGAGAGAAAGTTGTAGTACGATTCTTTGACGAATTATAAGCAAACTCAGCAAGGGCAAGAGTTAAATCCCAATTTTTGTGGCTGTCACTCGTTAAGCATCTCAACAAATTTCCCAAACTCCTATTGACAACTTCTGTTTGCCCGTCGGTTTGAGGATGAAAAGAAGTGCTGAAATCGAGCTTTGTTCTAATCTTCTTCCATAGAGTTCTCCAAAAGTGCCCAACAAACTTGGTGTCTCTATCTGAAACAATTGAGTGTGGAACGCCATGCAACCTGTAAATGTCTTTTAAAAAAAGATTAGCAATATTAGATGCATCCATAGTCTTTTTGCAAGGAATAAAATGCATCATCTTTGAGAATCTATCGACCACCACCATAACAGAGTCGCACTTCCTTTGAGTAAGAGGCAACCCAAGCACAAAATCCATGCTAATGGCCACCCAAGTCCGTGAAGGTACAGGTAAAGGCATGTAAAGTCCCGCATTAGTTATAGCCCCTTTTGCTCTTTGACACATGTGGCAACGTTCTACATACCTTATGACATCCCTCTTCAAGTTAGGCCAATAATACTCAGTCCCAATCATCTCTAAGCTCTTATCTCTCCCAAAATGTCCCAAATTGTGTTGCTCTATTAGAATCTTGTCACGCAAGGAGGATTCTGGAATACACAATTTTAAGCCCTTGAAGAGGAATCTATCTTGCAAGAAATAATCTGATTACTGCCCACATTTTATCTTCTCTAAGATAGGTGCAAAGTATGGATCTTTTGCATAAAAATCTCGAAAAGAATCAAATCCCACCACTTGTGTGCTCATAACCACAAGAAAGAGGCTCGTCTACTCAAGGCATCAGCTACACGGTTGATTGTACCAGCCTTATGCTTCAAAGTAAAAGTAAATTGTTGCAAATAACTCACCCATTTAGCATGCCTTAAACTCAAGTTGCGTTGACTTTTGATGTACTTGAGGGCTTCATGATCAGAATGTAAGATAAATTCCTTATAAGAAAGATAATGCCACCAATGTCGTAAAGCTTGAACAATGGCATAAAACTCCAAGTTGTAAGTTGAATACTTGAGCTTGGCACCGGTAAGTTTCTGACTGAAATATGTAATAGGTCTCCCTCGCTGGCTAAGGACTGCCCCAATACCAACGCCTGAAGCATCACAATCCACCTCAAATACTGCTTCAAAATCTGGTAAAGCAAGAACTGGTGCTTCTGTTAATTTCTTCTTCAGTGCTTGAAAACTCTTTTCTGCCTCTTAGGTCTACTGAAAAAATTTCTTTCCCATACAATCTGTAAGTGGGGCAGCAATGGTGCTGAAATTGTGAATAAAACACCTATAAAATGTCGCCAAACCATGAAAACTCCTCACGTCACGCACTGTGGCAGGTGTGGGCCACTCAAGAACCATTTGGACCTTGTCATCATCTACCATAATACCTATAGAAGAGACCACATAACCCAAAAATACCAATCTATTCATTGCAAAATTGCACTTCTTCAGGTTAGCATATAAGTGTTCTCTCCTCAATATATCAAAAACTAAACGAATGTGCTATAAATGCTCATCAATGTTGCGATTGTATACCAACATATCATCAAAATAAACAACTATGCACCTTCCAATAAGTGGTTTTAGCACTTGGGTCATCACGTGCATGAAAGTACTGGGTGCATTTGATAGGTCGAATGGCATTACCAACCACTCATACAACCCACTCTTCGTTTTAAAGGTTGTCTTCCACTCATCACCTGGCCTAATTCAAATTTGGTGGTAGCCACTCTTCAAGTCAACCTTTGAGAAAACTGAAGAAACCGCAAGCATATCCAGCATGTCATCAAGACGAGGAATTAAAAATTGGTATTTGACAGTTATTTTGTTAATGGCTCGACTATCCAGGCACATATGCCAAGAACCGTCTTTCTTTGGAGTAAGAAGGGCTAGAACAGCACATGGACTCATGCTTTCATGAATAAATCAATAATTCCATAACTTGACGATTCAACTCCTCATGCTCCTTTGGACTCATCCGATAAGCTGCTTTATTAGGAAGACTTGCACCAGGTACTAAATTAATACAATGTTGAATGTCCCTCATCGGTGGTAACTCCGATGGTACGTCACCTGGAAATACATCCATATGTTTTTTCATCAACGGCTCCACGATAGCAGGAATAGATGGGGGTGCAATCTCTTCTTTTGCAGCCAAAACATAGAGTTGTCCACTTTTTTTAGCTTCTTTTATTAAGCCACTCATGGTAAGAAAATTTGTTTCCTCCCCTAATTTAGGTTTGGGACCAAATTTCTCACGCATAGGACCTAATGTTACTTTCACATTATCCTTGCAAAAGGTATACGTATTCTTTCTCCCATGGTGCAAAGTATCTCTATCAAATTGCCAAGGCCTCCCCAAAAATATATGACAGGCATCCATCGATACCATATCACACCAAGTATTGTCAAAATATTTGTTTCCAATTGAAAAAAAACCAAGCAATGTTGTGAAACGGTTACCTCATTCCCTTTGCGAAATCAAGAGAGTTTATAAGGCCTCGGATGCTTCTCAGCTTTGAGTTTCAATTTTTCTATGGCATCCTGGGACACCACGTTCTCACAACTACTGCCATCGATGATCATGTTACACACCTTTCCACCAATAGTACAAGTGGTGTGAAAGATGTTAGTGCGTAACCAATCTGCTTCATCCTCATGTTTTGGAAGCAATAATGATTTTTGCATGACCAAGAACTCACCTACATCACCATATAAGATATCATCATCCTCTTCTTCTGGGGAATCATCATATTTTGGCTTGATCTCTGAGGTTGCATCAACTTCCTCGATTAAAAGCTATTTTTCATGTTTTCTACACTCCGTCGATCTATGCCCGGGCTCTCCACACTTGTAACATCTCATCCCAAGGTCTCCACCTCAATTTTGGCCTGATGCCCTTCCATAATTTTAGCAGTTTCCAGCATTGACAGCCTGCTCTCTAACTCTACCAACCTGGGACAGCTGCTGTCTCACATTTTGGCCCCCATTTCGTGTTGTTGTAGGGGCTGATTCTACCTTAAAAGTGGACTGAAATCTTGTGGAACTGCTGTTGGAGCGTGGAACTTGCTTGTTTTGTTGCTTTTCCACCACCAAAGCCCTCTGGGAAGCTTCCGAAATGAACCAAAATGAATATAAAAGCAAAACCTCTTGTATACTAGGCCTCAATCCACTTACATAATGAGCCACGAGCTGTTCATCACTCTCCGATAAATCATTGCGTGCCACAAGCTGATAAAATTCTTCAGTATAATCTTCAACGTTGCGACTTCCCTGCCTTAAATTATGCAAACGTTGATACATCGTTTGGACATAATTATAAGGTAAAAATTATTCTTTCATCTTTTTCTTCATCTTCTCCCATTCTACGATCTCTGGTTTACCTCTACGCTCCCTGATAGGCGTTGAATGTTACGCATTCTAGCCTCTTAATTTATGTATTTTATTCTCTTAGTGGTAGATTATTTTATTATTTTACTTTGTTTTAGTATTTTCTGTATTTACAGGGCCTTAATGATTATTTCAGGTAAAACCATAATTTTGGGCTTTTAAAGAAGACATCCAAGATGGTTAGATGAAGCCTGCATCAAGGAGATTCATTCAACTATTTATTTCAACTCAAATCAGCCCAAGAAAGAGGTCCAAGAGAATTACAGCTGCTTAAGAAGGTTTCGAGCCTGAAGCCCAAATCTGCGCATAATACAGTCTTAATCCTATTTTGAAAAATGGACCAGAAGTCTTATTTTTGAGCCTCAAATTGACTTAATTTTCTTTTATAAATTAACGAAATTTGATTCTGCACACTTTTGTATTTCACGAAAATTCCGTGAATCGGACTTCTAGTGGGTCAAAAGTTGGGCCGAACGTCAGTAGGAAAAACCCACCTGATTAGTGCTGCGGGAAAACCTAATTAATTCCTAATTGGATCAGGACTTTGGTGTATTCTCTTGGGGTATAAAGTGAAGAAAAAGAGGCTGAGTTGGGAGGTGATTACAGAGATTGGAGAGTCTGAGAGGGCTGAGGAGAAAACAGAAGACATACTTTGCAGAGCCATTGGAAAACGAAATCATATGCATAATTCAGGAAGATGATGCCTTCTTCCTCAATAGTTGAAGCTTCTTCTTCTACCATGAGCGGCTAGTTCATCCACTAGGGTTTTGATGTAGCCCTAACAAAGCATCAATGGTTTGATTATTTTAATTATTGGGGACCTTTATATACATGTATAGATTGTGTAATTTAGAGGATTCTTATTATAGAATTGAGCAATAAAAGTCTTGTAAATTCAGTTTCAATGATTTCTTATCTTGTCTTAGATATTTAGTTGTTGTTATTGAACTCAATCTCTCTTATTTTCTGTGATCATAAGAGCGATTATTACACAATGGTAATCACTGAATATATCATTAAAAGTTTTGATGGATTATGCCTAGAAAAGATGAACCATACTGCACCCTAGATTAGAGTAGTTAGGCAGATGACCCATGTCAATCGAAGATAGTCCATGACTTAGCCTTAATCATATGTTATCTTCTTGACAGATGAAGGTGAGCTTGTAGCCACCGACACCACTTATGCAAGATGTAATTCCCCATAGTTGATTCAATGGACCATTGATTATGGAGTTAGTGGTGAAGCCAAATATCCTAGATTTATCTCATACTATCGTCACTTTCTATTTACTTTGATTTTTTTTTTAACTTTTTAATTAGTTTAGTTTAAAAATCAGAATTCTTTTCTTCTAAATTTAATTAGAATTAATTTCGTATTCCAACTCATCAGACCATAATCCCTGAGGTTCGACACCCCTTTTGATAGCCCTATTATACAAGGAATTCATTCTATTGCGAAGTGTGGAAATTTTTAATTGATATACTTTTTGAGTCACACTCACACACGAATCAATTTTTGACGCCGTTGTCGGGGATTATCTATTTGATTGATTGAATTTTACAGAATTAATTTTAATTGGATTTTTAATTTAGGAAATTTTTATATTTTGTTTTTAATTTTGTTTTTGTTTTCTTTTCAGGTGTTTTTGGTTAATATATGCAAGGTCGTCGTTCTGTAGCTGATCCGTTGATACCTCTTGATCCTGAGCCTAAACGTACTCTTAGACAACAGAGGAACGTCCCTGTTGATACCATTATGCAAGAGGAAGAATTAATTGAAGACATGGCAGAAGAGAGGAATAACAATTTTGTTCCTAATGTTGATGGAGAAAGGGCTAGATTGCTAAGGGACTACTATGTTCCTGAGACATATACATCACTAGCTGGTTTTCAACTGCCTAATGTCACAGCACAGAATTATGAGATCAAGTCCAGCATTATTCAGATGCTACCATCTTATTTTGGGCTGACTCAAGAAGACCCTTACAAGCATCTAGATGAATTCATTGAAGTGTGCTCAACTACCAAAATTCACAACTTCTCTGAAGATGCTTTCAGAATGAGAATTTTTCCATTCTCCTTGAAAGATAAAGCAAAGTATTGGTTCAACTCTCTACTGGCAGGTTCTATCATGACTTGGACTCAAATGTAACATGAGTTTCTCAAGAAGTATTTTTCGATAGGGAAGACCAATCAGTTCAGACGTGCTATCACTGGTTTCTCCCAACATGAGGGGGAACAATTTTATGAGACATGGGAAAGATTCAAGGAGCTTCTTAGGAAGTGTCCCCATTATCAAGTTCCTAAGTGGCAACTAGTACAGAGTTTTCATGAAGGGCTAACAGAAGCCAACAGACAGATGGTTGATGCATCTTGTGGAGGTACTTTTATGTTGAAGAGTGAAGAAGAGGTGTGGACCTTATTTGAAAATCTTAGTGACAACTCTTTACAACATGTGTCCTCTACTGGTTCTAGCAGACCTACCACTACAAGGAAGACTGATGGATTTTTGAGGTTGGTGCTTTAGAAGCTATGCCAACTGATATTGATCTAACTGCACAGAAGGTAGCAGCAATTATGGCTGCCAATCAAACTCCTTCTATTTCAAATTTTTCATTGCTAGGCCCTTGTGAATTTTGCTCTAGTCCTATGCATAATGTGAGCAATTGTCCTTCGATGGGGCAATTTTCTGATGTTCAACATGAACAAGTCCAAGCTACATTCACTGGACCAATGAATCCTCCACGAGGTAATACTTACAATCCTACATGGAGGAATCATCCTGGTTTTTCTTACAGTAACCAAGGGGCAGCAATGCAACCATCATATCAACCTAGGACTTTTGTACCTCAACAGCAATATCAAACACAAAGTCCTATGGCACAAAGAATTTTTGCTATTGAAGACAAGCTGACACTTACCTTGTCCAAATTTGACAAGCTTGATTCTCTTATAGCGACGGTGCAAGCTACTGCAACAACAGTACAATCTACAGTTCAGCTAGTGCACTCTCATTCTCAATCTATTGCCAAACTGGAATCTCAGTTTGGACAGCTGGCTACTCCATTGAGTAGAAGAGAAGAAGAGAAGCTCCCTAGTCAACCAGTTGCTAATCCAAGAGGGATGCAAGCTTCCATAAGCAACCCACACCATGAGCAAGTTCAAGCCATTACCACTTTAAGGAGTGGGAAAATAATTGATAATAAGGTGGGTGAGAAGAAAGAAGAAGAAAAAGTGACCACAAGTCCAAGTGCTGAAATTCCTTATGAGCCCAAGGTTCCTTTCCCACAACGTTTCCTTGAAGCATCTAAATTGGGGAAGCAAGGGGACAAGCTGCATGACATAATGGAGGTGTTTCGACAACTGAAGATTAATTTTTCACTCCCGATGCCATCAAGTCATGATAGAACCTGCTGGTAGAGAATCGAACCAATACTTTACCTTGTCTTTTAGGGAGAATGAAAAAAGTCTCATTTTGAAAGCATCTTCAGAGAAGTTGTGAATTTCGGTAGTTGAACACACTTCAATGAAGTCATCCAGATGCTTGTAAGGGTCTTCTTGAGTCAGCCCAAAATAAGATGGTAGCATCTGAATAATGCTAGACTTGATCTCATAATTTTGTGCTGTGACATTGGGCAGTTGAAAATCAGCTGGTGAGGTATATGTCTCAAGAACATAGTAGTCCCTCAACAATCTAGCCCTTTCTCTATCAACAATAGGAACAAGGTTGTTATTCCTCTCTTCTGCCATGTCGTCAATTAATTATTTCTCTTGCACAATGATATCAACAGGGATGCTCCTCTGTTGTCTAAGAGTACGTTCAGACTCAGGATCAAGAGGTATCAACGGATCAGCTACAGAACGACGACCTTGCATATATTAGCCAAAAGCACCTGAAAAGAAAACAAAAACAAAATTAAAAACAAAATATAAAAATTTCCTAAACTAAAAATCCAATTAAAATTAATTCCGTAAAATCCAATCAATCAAATAGATAATCCCCGGCAACGGCGCCAAAAATTGATTCGTGTGTGAGTGTGACTCAAAAAGTATATCAATTAAAAATTTCCACACTTCGCAATAGAACGAATTCCTTGCAGAATAGGGCTATCGAAAGGGGTATCGTACCTCAAGGATTATGGTCTGATGAGTCGGAATACAGAATTAATTCTAATTAAATTTATAAAAAGAAGAAATCTGATTTTTAAACTAATTAAAAAGTCAAATAACTCTATTACAAGAAAGGTGTCGCTCATTTTTATTACATATTTCCTACATATATATCTGATTTTAGGCTAAAAAATATCCTAGAAATTTCATGCAAGGCTTCTTCAAATCAAATCTTGACAAGTGGCCAAGTGGGAAAAATATCTTGTAAAAATATCTTTCTGCAAGAATTTGAGATGCATCGAAATGGCCATTTTGATGCATCGAAGTTCCTTGTTCTGAAACTGAAACCCTTGGCTCTTCTTGTTTTCTTGCTCCGGACTTGACATGCCATTCACTAATCCTTGTTGTACATCTTCGATGAAGTATGAACGGATGCAGGAATGCATTCTTGAATTGGTAACGTAGTCGAATTACGCCAAATTCTAGAAGAGAACCTGAAATCATCAAAAATATGAAAATACGTAAAAACAATACAATATGTGCATCTAAAGGATTAAAACACATAAGAAAAGACGCGAGAACGTACAACATTTAATGTTTATCAGTGGACAACTGAACTGGACATCCTGGTTCGCCAACATGTGCCATTGAATAAGAATTGGAAGCATATACTGAAAACTAGAAAGAGTACATTTACCGCTACATAAAGGTAAATAGTTTATTAATTTGTTCACATTAAATTTATTAATGACCATTGCATTAAAACTTATATGTTAACAATAAACGATTTGTTTTTTCAGGATAAATTCATATTGAGATACGAGGATCCACATATTATGAAATTTATTGATAAGCAATTCATAAAATAATTGAAGGATTATAAATGCCGGCTTCATAAATATATCCTTAAGTTTTCCCTAGAGGAGGTGCATAGTCGTCCTCCTAGTGGTATCAAGGTAGAAAAGTGGGATCTCCTATGTGATAGGTTTGCCTCTAAAAAATTTAAGGTGAGTTCAATTGTTCTATACAAGTTTGAGTAGAAAATGACATTAAGATAAGTAGGAGAAAGAGATTTGGATAGTAACATAGCGATTGTGTACAATAGGATCAGACATGAACCATCACAATATGTGCATATATATATATATATATATATATATATATATATATATATATGTATGTATATATATATGTATATATCTTGATATACAAATTTTTTAATATTTTCAATGTAGCAATCGAGTGAGACAAACAAAAAGAATAAGGTGAAGAACAAAGTTACTCACCGTGGTAGATCGAAATCATTTGTTAGACATCGTGAGGAGCTGGTAACATTCGATATTCTTTTTTCTTGTACATGATAGTTTGTTTTATAAATCTAGTTAATAAATCAATATAATGCTATTATATTTTTTAATTATATAGCGGGATCCCAAAACGCAACTTCTTCCAGGCAGGATACAATTCTTTGAGAAGACACATTTTAAGCCGAGTAAAGGTTGAAGTTGTCTACTTGCTCATGAGCTCTATGTAAAGAAACTAATTATTTACATTTTTTTATCCATGCATGTATCAATATGTTACTCGAATGGAATTTACCATTATTTGAATAATAGGAGAAAATGGTTGCATAACATTAAGAGTCTCAATCAGTTGGAGATGATGATTCTCTAAGGACTGAAGATTATATTGTAGATAAACTGCTTGGTACAATGTCAACTTACGTGGGTGGCCTTGGACATGGCGTGGTTGCTTCATCCTCTAATCCTAGCCTACATAAGCAAGTGCTGGTGTCAAACAAGAGAAATCTTATATTGGAGTCTGAAATTGAAGCTCTTAAGAGGGATGCTATGGAGAAAAATAATTATCTAGAGTTGGAGACTAAAAAGTTTAATAGAGAGGCTGTAGATGGTAAAAAGAGAGGTTGCTAAGGCTGTAGAGCAATGCAACAAAATGGCAGAAATGTATAAAACCATCATGGAGAAGCTCAACAATAATAACTAAACCTCGTCGCAAGGTATGATTTTTTTATGTTATTTTTCTTCTTCTTATATATTTAACATGTTACGAATGGAGTTGGATGGAAAAATTATTATAATTATTTGAAGTCATAAACATACAAGGATGTGATCCTAGCGGGACTAAAACCATCATAGTTTCAAGTGAGGCCAACCCACACAAAACCTTTAGATATATATGAGTCTCTTTATAGATTGAACTCATGGTGACAATATACATATATATGTAGAGAGAGAGAATGAGTGGAAAAACCTGATTGAGTGAATAACCTACTATTGTCGTATTATGAATGAACAAAGAACCCTAATGTTCCGAACCAGATCGAGCTGAGAGTGGATGCGCGAGAGAAATCTATTGAGAATAAATTATTTTCGGCACTTTCCAAGAAACCACCAACTTTGAAAGACTCCATTGGAATTTATTTTACAAGAGCCAGAAACTTTTATATTTTCTAGCACTTTGAAAATTGTCGATGTATGCTAAAATTCTTGTAATGACACTTGACTTATCTACCACCAAATATCAGCAATAACAATAATAGGTTAGATCTTCAGCTGATTTAAATCATTGACCATCTTACCAAGCGGATGCATAGCAACAACATGCCACAAAACATCACTTTTTGACAAATAATAGTCTCACAATCTCTAATTAAAAATTTTCCATTACTAGGCATCCACATTACACTTTCAGCTTAATAACAAGTACATTTGGCACATTGTTTCTTAGTTCTATCAACTTTATAGTATTGATACTGGCCACCTATATGAATCGTTCTTATTTTTGGTTTTCTTGAGACTTGGTGTTTAATTTATGAACTTTCTTTGTCATGTTAAGTAGATCACTTGACTTCTTTTATGCTCCTTTGACATGTAGTATTCTTGAGCCTATTTGGGTTTTGGTTAAGTTTATCATCCTCTCAAAACATGGTTTTGTGTAAGCATTAGGTTGTGAAATTGTCTAGACTGAACATTCTAAAAAAAATTAAAAAAGGCCAAACATAGTTGTTTGCTGCTTACCCGGATATGGATTAAACTGTGGTTTTGTGTAAGCATTTGGTTGTAACAATCTCATATTCTCATTGGTAATTTTCTCATTGGGTTTAATTGCTATAAGATGCTACAATTTGTGGTAGCTGGACGTGCTGATAGGGGTGACTTCTTGCTTGTGTGCATGCTCAAGAATGTGCGAAAGTGCGCTGGGTGGCTCAGGTGGGCGCGCACGCAGCTGAGGGCTCGCAGGTGTGCAATGGTGCGCAATGGGGGTGGGTGCTGGTGCGCGGCGCGCTGGGGCATGTGAGACGCTATTGTGCGCTGGGGGGAACCGATGTAGGGTGTTGGTGTGCTTAGAGAGGCACTGCTACGCAGGTGTGAGCCTGCTGCACGACTGCGCACGGCTGGTGCCCTGCTGCAGGTGGCTGATGTGCTGCTGCGTGGCTTCTGGTGCGCAGTTGCTCACAGCTGGTGCTACAGCTATGGCGGGAGGCTACTGTGCACTAGGGCACAGTGGCTGTGGGTGGCTACACTGGTGTGCAAGTATCAGCAATTGGATGACCTGTTGAGCGTTAGGGTTTGATTGAGGTTGTTGGCACACTGAAGAATGCGCACAAGCGCAACTTTAAGAAGTGAAGTGGGCTATGGGCTTTTACCACACTGACAAGGTACAGGGTGCTCAATCCCACATCACCTGGGTGTGGAAAAGAGAATGTGCTTATATGTAATATGTTCTCTTTAAATGGTATGAGGCCTTTTAGGGTAAAACCCAAAAGCAAAACCGTGCGGGCTCAAGCCCAAAGCGGATAATATCATACCATGTGTTGGAGCGGGGTATTACAGTTGGTATTAGAGCCTGAACCCAGCTGGAAGTGTGCCAACAAGGACGTCGGGCCTCGTAGAGGGGTGGATTGTAGTTACCCTTGTGGACGGGTGTGAGTGGGCAGGTGCGAAGACAGACACTAGGCTGAGCTACCACACTGACAGGGTACAAGGTGCTCAATCCCACATCACCTGGGTGTGGAAAAGGGGATGTGCTTATATGTAGTATGTTCTCTTCAAATGGTATGAGGCCTTTTGGGGTAAAATCCAAGAGCAAAACCGTGTGGGCTCAAGCCCAAAGTGGACAATATCATACCATATGTTTGAGCAGGGTATTACATGCATCTTATGGGTAGTAGGTTCAGGCAAAGACTGTCTGTAATTGCACAAATGTGTTCCAGTAGGCGCTACTACGCTTGTTGTCCAGTAAACTCTCCTTAGAAAACCTGAAATTGTGTATAGGCGCTTTTGGAAACGCTTTTGCACTTATTAACTAGTAGGTTTACCTGAACTCATCAGCAAACAAATTAAAAATGTCTACACATAAAAAAAACTAACTGCACAACTCAACAAAATATGTACATCAGATAAAATAAATAAAGAATTAAACAAAATAAAATAAAATAATAAACAAATAAATAAATAAATAATGAAAAAATGAAACACTCTATACAAAAAATAATAATAAAAAAATAGCAAAGTTACACTAAGAAAACCAGGTTTAACGTCCAAGCCGGACGGACACCAACACTCACTCATCAAAATAAACGAGATCCGCCAACTCGACGACCTCCGCATTTTTGCTAAGCACCTCATTCTCAATGTAAAGTTTTAATCTCTGACCATTCACCTTTAGGACTTTACCATCCTTGATATTTTGAATATCAACTGCTCCATGTGGAGACACGAATAAGAAAACATAAGGGCCTTCCCATCTCAAACGAAGCTTACCAGGAAAAAATTGGAGTTTAGAATTATATAACCACACTTTTTGCCCAGGTTCAAAGGACTTTCGCATAATGTTCTTGTCATGAAATGCCTTAGTTCTTGCTTTATAAATTTTCGCACTCTCGTAAGCATCATTACGCAATTCTTCCAATTCATTCAACTGGAGTTGAGGATTAGAGCCTGCTACTTGCATATCAAAATTAAACTTTTTAATTGCCCACATTACTCTATGTTCTAATTCGACTGGTAGGTGACAAGGCTTCCCATAAATAAGTCAGTATGGCGACATGCCAATGGGAGTCTTGTAAGCTGTACGATATGCCCAAAGAGCATCATTAAGCCTCAATGACCAGTCTTTCCTATCAGGCCGAACCATTTTTTCTAAAAAAAATTTAGTCTCCCTATTTGATAGTTCAACTTGCCCACTAGTTTGGGGGTGGTAGGGGGTGGCAACCTTATGAGTGATAGAGTACTTAAAAAGTAAAGTTCTAAAAAACCTATTGCAGAAATGCTTATCTCCATCACTTATAATTGCCCTTGGCGTCCCAAAACGACTAAAAATATTTTCTTGAATGAATTTAATTACCACTTTGTGATGGTTCGTTCTGGAAGCCACTGCCTCAACTCATTACGAGACGTAGTCGACCCCAACTAGAATATATTCAAATCCAAAGGAGATTGGGAATGGTCCGATAAAATCAATGCCCCAAACATCAAATATCTCTACAACTATTATAGGGTTAAGTGGCATCATATCTCTCCTTGTCATCGCCCCTAATTGTTGACATCTCACACACACCCTACAAAACTGGTAAGAGTCCTTAAAGATTGAAGGCCAGTAAAAACCACATTGTAGAACCTTAAAAGCAGTTTTTCAAGCACTAAAGTGTCCGCCATAGGCTAAGGTATGACAGAAAGTAAGCACACTGTGGACCTCACGCTCAGGTATGCAACATCGGATCACTTGATCCGAACAATATTTGAACAAGCTAGGGTCCTCCCAATAATAGGACTTGACCTGGGCATAGAAACGGTCGTTTTCATGTTTGAACCAATCTAAAGGAGTTTTACCTATTACTAGGTAATTCATAATGTCAGCAAACCATGGTTCCTTCTCATGAGTGACTGCAAATAGTTGTTTATCCGGGAAGGAATCATATATAAGAGGTGGATTGTATATCGACTCAACGATAATACGAGAAAGATGGTCAGGGGAGGAAGAGGCACAAGGAGGGCAGGTTAGGGCTTTAGGGCACTAGCAAGTCCGCTCAACACCTTCATTGACCTTACCGAATGTGTCTTTACAACCATCTATGGTGTGCTACAATTGCCATCAGATGGGTCATTTTAGTAGGGAGTGCCCACAAGGGCATGCAGTAACATCAGTACTAGCAGGGGCAATGAGGGAAATGGTATGCTTTTATTGTAAGAAGCCAAGACACATGAGGGCTAACTGCCCACAGAGGCAGGGCAAGCAGAGTGGTGTAGGGTCTCAGCAGAGGGCTGGGCAAATAGCTATAGTTCAGTCTAACTTTAAGGTGTTACCACCGCCTCAGCCAGCACAGTCAGCTCAGGGATCTCGGGTAATGAGGGGTCCTACGCCTGCTTCAAGTCAGCAGTCAAGTTTACAGGGGACTGGCCAACAGGGTCAGCAGACACAGGGCCGTGTTTTCACACTCGCTCCGACAGAGGACATACCGGGACCGTCAGTGGTTAGAGGTATTTTCCTTATTTCTAGCTCGTGGGCTAGGGTGTTGATAGATCCAAAGGCATCACATTCATTCATACTATTTCATTTCCTTGTACCTTAGGGCTGAGGGTGTCATCACTGGAGTCACCATTGTCCATTGATACACCTGTTGGGTGTAGGGTTACCCTGGATAGAGTATGTCGGTCTTGCGAGATCGAGGTTACTGGGTGTCGACTAGTGTTCGACTTTGTGCTACTAGACATGACCACTTTTGATGTCATTCTAGGTATGGACTGGCTATCTACATTTAGAGCCACGATTAATTGTCTCCGTAGGAGAGTGACAGTGTGCACACCCGAGGGTGATTGCTTTTATTTTGTGGGGCAGCAGGTTAATTTCTACGTTCCGTCTTTGCTTAGTTTCGGTGTGTGGGACAGGGTTGGGTGTCTCCTAGCTAGCTTATTAGCTGAGGAGGATGAGATTGTGACTCGTGGAGGATTTTCACCAATGGTTAGTGAGTTTGAGGATGTGTTTTCGGAGGAGTTGACAGAATTACCTCCGATGAGAGATGTGGTATTCAGTATTGATCTTGCTCCGAGTACCGCACCTATCTCTATGGCACCATACCAGATGGCACCGGCTGAGTTGAAGGAGTTGAAAGATCAGTTGCAAGAGTTATTGGACAAGGGATTTGTACGACCTAGTACATCACCTTGGGGAGCTCCAGTCCTATTTGCAAAAAAGAAGGATGGATCCTTACGGTTATGCATAGACTACCGTAAGTTGAACCAAGCAACAATTAAGAACAAGTATCTTTTACCAAGGATAGACGATTTATTTGACCAGCTCAAAGGTTCGACTTGTTTTTTGAAGATCAACTTGAGGTCGGGGTATTATCAGTTGAGGGTAAGGGAAGAGGACATTCTGAAGACAGCCTTCCGGACTAGGTATGGCAACTATGAGTTTCTAGTGATGCCATTTGGTTTGACGAACGCACCGGCATCATTTATGGATCTGATAAATCAGATATTCAGGGTGTACATGGATAGATTTGTAGTGGTCTTCGTGGATGACATTCTTGTGTATTCTTCCTCTATGGAGGAGCATGAGATCCACTTGAGGACAGTGTTGCAAATTTTGAGAGAACACCGGTTGTATGCCAAATTTGAAAAATGTGAATTTTGGCTAACAGAGGTGAAGTTCCTAGGACACGTGGTGTCGGAAGGAGGAGTATCGGTAGACCCTTCTAAGATAGAAGAGGTAATGGATTGGGAGAGGCCTAAGAACGTATTCGAGATATGTAGCTTCTTGGGTTTGGCAGGATACTATCGGCATTTCGTGAAAGACTTTTCAAAGTTAGCAGCGCCGATGACCAAGCTTACTCGTAAAAGAGTTAAGTTTGAGTGGAACGAGGCTTGTGAACATTCCTTTATGGAATTGAAGCATAGATTGACTAGTGCTCTAATTTTGATTATTCCCGAGCGCGGTTTGGGTTATATCATCTACTGTGATGCTTCATGGGATGGTTTGGGATGTGTGTTGATGCAGACAGAGAGGGTTGTTGCATATGGTTCCCGACAGTTGAAGATCCACGAGTAAAATTATCTGACTCATGACTTGGAGTTAGCGGCGGTAATTTTTGCCTTGGAAACGTGGAGGCATTATCTCTACGGAGAGAAGTTTGAGGTTTTCTCCGATCATAAGAGCTTGAAGTACCTTTTTACACAAAAGGACTTGAATATGAGGCAAATGAGATGGGTTGAATACATGGAAGACTACAACTTTGATCTTCAGTATCACCCGGGAAAGGCTAATGTGGTTGCCGATGCATTGAGCTGGAAGTCACATGGCACTCTAGCTAGTATTATCATCCGAGAATGGAAGATGATGGAAGACATCTCAGAAATGGGATTGTGCTTTAGTGAGAGTGATGGACAAGCTACTTTGTTCACGCTCATAACATAACCAACTCTAGCGAGTAGGGTGGTTGAGGAGCAGGGGCATGACACCAAGTTAGAGAGCATTCGCACTTGGATTACGAGCGGTGAAACAGTGGAAGATTTGGCTATCCATTCAGATGGAGGTCTGAGGTTTAGAGGCAAGATGGTTGTTCCATTGGCTTGTAGGGATGAGGTCCTGAGGGAGTTTCATAGCTCCAGGCTTGCAGTACATCCTGGTGGTACCAAGATGTGCCACAGTGTTCGTAAATAGTATTGGTGGAAGAACATGAAAAAGGACATTGCACGATTTGTGGTGAGGTGCCTCACTTGTCAACAAGTGAAGGCCGAGCATCAGAGACTGGCAGGATTGTTATAGCCATTACCAGTGGCTATGTGAAAGTGGGAACACGTCATTATGTACTTTGTGATGGGGTTACCTAGGACGAGGAACAGTCATGACGCGGTTTGGGTTATTGTAGATAGATTGACCAAGGTGACTCGATTCCTTCCAATTCAAGTGACTGACGACATGGATACTCTTAGTCGGTTATACATTGACCAAATTTTGAGACTGCACGGAGTGCCAGTTTCCATTGTGTCTGACAGAGATCCAAGATTTACGTCACAATTTTGGCAAAGTTTTCAGGCTGCTCTTGATACGGACCTTCATTTTAGTATGGCTTTCCATCCTCAGACAGATGGTCAGTCAGAGCGTACTATTCAAGTCTTGGAGGATATGCTTAGAGCATGTGCACTTGATTTTTGAGGCAGTTGGGAGGATCACCTTCCATTGGTGGAGTTTGCATACAATAATAGCTACCAAGCTAGTATTGAGATGGCTCCATTTGAGGCTTTGTCTAGAAGACCTTGTAGGTCACTAGTTTGTTGGACAGAGGTTGGGGAGACAGTGGCTTTGGGGCCAGATATAGTCTGAGAGACTACAGAAAAGATAAAGATCATACGACAATGTTTGCTTACAGCTCAGAGTCGTCAGAAAAGCTATGCCAATAGGAGGCGGAGGCCTTTAGCATTTGAGGTGGGGAACCACGTCTTCTTGAAGGTCTTGCCATGATGGGGTTTGATAAGGTTTGGGCGTAGCGAGAAGCTAGCCCCACGGTTTATCGGTCCATTCGAGATATTGGATCGTGTGGGTGAGGCTGCATATCGCTTGGCATTACCTCCACAGTTGTCAAGCATGCACAATACTTTTCACATTTCGATGTTGAGAAAGTATGATCCGGATCCTTAACATATGTTGGATTGGACAGGTCTTGCAGTGGAGGAAGATGTGTCTTACGAGAAGAGACCTGTACAGGTATTGGATACCAAGGAACAAGTGCTTTGGGGCAAGACCATCCCATTGGTTAAGATCCTTTGGAGACATCACGGAGTTGAGGAGGCTACGTGGGAGCATGAAAAGGAAGTCCGTTCAAAGTACCCCGAGTTGTTTACTACTTGAGGTATGTTTCTAATTTCGAGGATGAAATTTTTTTAAGGTGGGGAGGTTGTAACGACCCAAATTTTTTTTGAATTATGACTAAATGTTAAGTGAATTTTCAAGCATGATTAATTGCTTAATGACATGCTTAGTCGACTTAAATGATCTTTTTGTGTTTTCGGTTATGGGTGTGGAACCGAAATGGGTTCGGGTAACCCGAGAAATAACTATGAACTTTAGAGAGTGTCGTGGGGGTATGGATGTAAGTTCAAGGACCTAAGTGAAGTTTTAGAAAAAGAGGAAAGGCTAGTTTGCGAATAAACGAAAAAGGGCCATAACAAGGAGTAAATAAGGAAAAGGTGGAAGGTTTAGTTGTAAGGGACAAATATATGATGTATATATGATATATATGTGTAAGAAGAGAAAAAAAATTAGATTTCATTTCTCTCCCTCTCTCTACATCCGAATCTCTCTCTCTCTACAAAGTTCATCTTCTCTCATTCTCTCTAACTTTTAAGGGTCTAGAAGTGAGATTTGAGGGTAAAGCCAAGAACAAAAGTTGTTCCCCTCACTCTCCTCTTCATTTTAATTGGTGGAAAGTTTTCATTGGAGGAGTTTGAAGCTTGGTGAAATTTAGGTCTTCCACTTCTAAGCTTGGATTTTGAGGTAGGTGTTCTTCTTCTCTTCTAATTGTCGATTCTAAGGTTTCGGGAGGAGGAGAAGGGTGTAGGTTGTGTTTTGCATGTTTTAGGATGGTGAGAGGGGTGGGAAGTATGTGTTCTACTTCTCTTGAATTCCATTCTTAGCAAAATTTTATACCTTGTATTGAGTATAACATGTGGGTTCAAGTGTATAAATTGGGAAAATCGTGAGTATGTATGATTATGTGCTCAATTTGGGGTATATGTGAAAAATGTGAAATTATGATATATATATGTGATTATATGTGGAATATGTGGTGGTTGAATGCATGTTAGTTCTATGTGCTAAAGTTATGCATTGAGTGCAGCATGAGTAAAGTATGCTAACTTTGAAGGGGTATGCATATGGGAGGTTATATGCATGTGTTGTACATATATGTGTATATGTGCTATGTTTGGTTTTTGTGGATATGAAATGCATACTATGTTCCCTCATAACTAGCTTATATATTGTGAAGCATGGAATTTAAATGCTTGATCCATATGTGTTGGGAAGGCATGTATAGGGCCGTTGTGAGGAGGACGAGAAAAATGGGAAAGTAATCTATCTAATCACCTCGAAGTATGTGATGACTCGGTGATAAACTATCTAATCACCTCAGAGTATGTGATGACTCGGTGACAAATCTTCTAATCACCTCGGAGTATGTGATGACTCGGTGATAAACTATCTAACCACCTTGGAGTATGTGATGACTCGGTGATGAATTCCAAAACCACTAATTACCTTGGAGTATGTGATGACTCGGTGGCGGTGTTGGAATTATGTGGAAAGTATCTCGGTTGCATGAGTGGTCAAAAATCATGTTAGGGTTTCGAGTTGAGTCCAAAAGAGAGACATGTGTGTGGTTAATGCTTTTCATTCTAAATTATGAGGCATGCTACGTGTTTAATGCATTCTTATATCTATATATATGCATTGCTTGTGAATGAACATGGTATATGTTGGATAATATATGTAATGTAGTGACATGTATTCATGTAGATCGTGTCGGATCGACACCTAGGAGGATTGGGGTATCTCTACTGAGCCACAGTGGTGCTCACGCCTTTATTCTAAACTCTTTTACAGATAAGGCGCCGATGAAAGATGGGACTTATGTGTCCAAGTGAAATTTTAGTAGCATTTTGATACATTTTGGATATTTGTACATTTAGCTATCTGTGCTGGCTTGTGGCACAGTAATGATCTAGTTGTAGTCATGGTAGAATTTGTCGCATTTTTAAACTTGATGCATTAATTCTTGTAATGACTATAAACTTGGAAAACCACATAAATGGTATGTACCTTTTGAGAAAAGTGTATGTGTTGGAGATGTATGGCACCACAGGACCATTTTTCTCTTGGGTTATGACTTCTTGTATGGATAATTATGAGTTAATGGATTATGGAATACATGTATGCATGAGTTTTTGAATGAAGATGGTAGGAAAAACTAATGGAATTGCATTTCAAATGTGAAATGCATGTTATGTGAATATACTTGATGACCATTAAGGCATTAGAATAGCCATTGGGGGGACACATGCCCAAAAGTGTCCATTTTGAGTTCATGGTGTGGATAGAATTTATATTTATAGAAGGATAATTGTATTAGCTTCAATTTGATAGGTCATAGGCCTTATTTGGATATAAAATGAGGAAGATATGCATGTTTTAGTGCAATTGTTTAATTTTTGATCCATAGTCATTGATTTGGATATAACCTGGGTTTTGGTTGGTATTTTAGATGATTCCAATTGGGTTAGATGCTAGACATGTTGAGGATGATCCACGCCAAATTTCAGGTCAAACGGACTTATGGATTGTGAGATATTCGAATTTGAAGTTAGGGTGAAGTTGTAGCTAAATTATGTTGCAAAATTTCGCCAAGAATTTACGGCGATCGATCCCCCTCTTTTATGGTGATCGATCGCCCCTGTAAAAGCCCAAGAAATCAGCCTCGGTCAACCTTGGGCGATCGATCCCCTTTTTACAGCATGCACTATTCAAATAGTGTTTTGTCCAACTTCAAAGAGGCATATCTCCTTCGTTTCAAATTGGATTTTGATAATTCTTTTTTTGAAATTATGTATTTTTAAACCCTCTTTCCAATGGTTGCATTTTAGATATTGATTATTAACTCACAAGGAGTCATGTATTCGTATTTGTGGGATACAAGCATTCGAAGGGTTAAATAGTTGAGGCTATAGAGGTTAGATGATGTTGACTTGTGTATGGGTAATTACAAGTGAGTGGCTAGGCTTCCATGGTAATGAAAAGTTAAGATGATCCATTAGGGCTTGATGGACAGATTCACACTCGGGATTCGGGTCGGTCAAGGGGAGTCCTGGCGATCCGGATTCCGGGGCGTGACAGGAAATGATGACTAGAAGAGTTTTGTTTAATCCTAAGAAAACATACTTAAGATTGTTTGGTAAAGGTTTTAGCTCTAGCTCAGGAGGAGACACTAAGGATGGAATCAGTGGAGTATTAGACAATCTAGGCAATGGTTCATTAGCTGATCTCTAAGACAAAAAATTAGCACTGGTTACACTTCCTAACAGAGAATTTACCTCACAGATATTCTGATCTACATCAAAATCCTCACAGTCAAAATGCGCTAAACCTGCCTCTAAAGGGTCTGTGGTCAAAATCAGTGAAAGTGAATTTTCCACAGCCTCTTCTATAAGGTCTATAGCATAGCACTCATTTTCATCTGCATGATGTTGAGATGCATTAATGACATTTAACCACACCTTCATATTCCCAAAAGAAATATACATAACCCCCATTCGATAATTAATGCAAGCATTAGCCGTGGCTAAGAAAGGACAACCTAGAATCATAGGAATGGACTTCATAGGATCAGGTACAGATTCTGTGTCTAGGACAATGAAATCGACTGGGAAATAAAATTTGTCCACTTTTATTAACACATCCTCAATAATCCCACATGGTTGTTTTATTGATTTGTCTGCTAATTGTAAAATAACTGACGTGGGATTAAGCTCACCCAATCTCAACTGCAAGTACATTGAGTAAGGGATAAGATTCACACTCACCCCTAAATCAAGTAGTGCCCTATCAACACCAACATCCCCTATTACATAAGATATAGTGGGTGCACCTGGATCTTTAAACTTAGGGAGGGTGTTATGCTGAATAATAAAACTCACTTGCTCGGTAAGAAAGATTTTCTTTGGGACATTTTCCCTTGAATTACGCTTTTGAGTGCATAAATCTTTCAAAAACTTTGTATATGTTGGGATTTGTTTTATAGCATCAAAGAGAGGAAGATTTATTTTTACCTGCTTAAAAACTTCCATCATATCTTGCACTTTCTCCCCTTGTTTCCCAAAAGGTGCCAACTCCTTGAGACGTGTAAGGAATGGAGCTTTGGGCTCAAATGTTGTCTTAAGAGTTTGAGTAGATGAAGAAAGTGTTGCCTTATTAATTTTAGACTCTAGATTAGGACTCTTTTCCATTTCACTCTCAACCTCTTTTTTCTCTTCCACCTTATTATCTAACACTCTCACACTCCTTAAGGTGGTAATAGCCTGAACATGCTCATGATGATGGCCACTGGCAGCGGCATCATCAATTGCATATTGCCCTCTAGGATTAGTTATTGGCCGACTTGGCAACTTTCCTTCCTCTCTACAATTCAAAGTGTTAGCTAGTTGCCCATTTGAGCCTCTAGCTTAGATATGGATTGAGAGTGGGAATGAAGTAACTGAGTGTTCGATTCAAGTAACTGAGTGCTCAATTCAAGTAACTGAGTGTGAGTATCAAGTCTATCTAATGTCGCTAACATTTTATCCTCAAACACTGAATTGTGAGGTGGATGTTGGGAGTTTGATGATAATATTGATTCTGGGGCATATTAGAAGAAGGATAAGCAGATTGATGACCCGACTGAAAACCTAACATAGGGACTGGTCCTTGGGACTGAGGGACAGGATTGTTTAGAGATGGACTACGCCATGAGAGATTTGGATGATTCCTCAAACCTGGATTATATGTATTAGAATATGGATTGTTTCCAGGTCTAGAGAAAGCAGTATTAACTTGTTCTAGATTGGATTCAGAAATTTGCCCCGACATGGGACAATCTACGGAATAGTGTGACGGACTAGTGCAGAAACTACATCCTTCCTATAAGATAGGAGAAGGGGTCAGAAATTGACTAGCCGCCATGAGTTGATCGACTTTTCTCAATAATTCATCCACTTTGGTGGAGACATTGAGTGATGTGCCTATTTTAAACGCTCGTCCAGTTTTGCAAGAACTGCTTATTCTAACTCAACTGGCGGAATCATGTTGTGTGGAATTTTCACTCAATTCACAAACAATATTCATGCCTCATCCTCATTCTTAAGCATGAATGTACCCCCACAAGTTGCATCTACCATTTGCCTATACGACTCAATCAGCCCATCATAAAAGAATTGTACAAGTTGCCACTTAGGAATATCATGATGAGGGCATTTCCTAAGCATATCACCATATCTCTCCCATGTATCATGAAATTGTTCCCCTTCTATTTGAGAAAAACTGGTAATGGATCGCCTCATTTGATTTATTTTTCCTATTGGAAAGTATTTCTTAAGGAACTCTTGTTACAATTGTGCCCAAGAGGTGATCGTATTCGGTGTTAATGAATTCCACTAGTTTTTAACTTTATCTTTTAGAGAGAATGGGAAAAGATGCATCCGTAAAGTATCATCAGAAAAATTTTGGATTTTAACAGTTGAACAAACTTCTAAGAAGTCATCATGATACTTATATAGATCCTTATTATTAAGTCCATAGAAAGATGGGAGCATTTGTATAACGCTAGACTTAATCTCATAATTTACTACTGTAACGTTAGGCAATTGCATGCAAGATGGGGATGTATATGCCCCAGGAGCGAAGTGCTCCTTAAAGGCTCAAGGATTGTGCTCAGCCATATTTTCAGTCTCAATTTATGTCTCAATCTCAGTCTCAGATGAATGTTCTTCCTCTAAGTCTTGGGCCCTAATTTCTCCTCTATGTAGATGTAAGGTTCTTTCAAGTTCAGGGTTATATGGGACTATTGGTGTGTCTAAAGACAGACAACCCAACATATACCACCAGTAAGGACTAAGAATTAGTTAAAAAATAATAAATAAACGAACAAATAAATAAATAAAATAAAATAAATAAGAAAAGAAACTAAAATAAAATAAAAATAAATGAAAGTAAAGCACTAACTAGAATAAGCAAACACAAGTAATTTGAATATGAAAAGCTTAAAGAGAGTTACGATGAATTCTACTCCTCCATTCACGATTCGTAACCAAAAGCACCTGTACTCAAAAAAAAAAAAAATGGATCAGAAAAGAATAAACAAAATCCGAACGTAACAATTAAATTAAAACTAATCTTCAAGACTAGACACTAAAATGATTCAAGCAAGTCCCCGACAACGGCGCCAAAAATTAATGCGATTTCAATTTTACTGAACCACTCGCAATAGAACGAGTCTCCGTAGGACAGGGCTATATAGAGGGTGTCGAACCTCAAGGACTTGCAAGGTTGAATTATTATGTTACTTAGTCTTTAAATTAATTCTAAAATAATTGGAATAAAAAAATTGTTGATGTTTGATCTTGAATTTAATTGAGAAAATTAAAGTTACTTGTAAAATTATTTTATGGAATTTGATCAGGAAGAGGTGGTCCTAGGAATTGACTTCACCACTAACCTTCTGACAATGACAATTGTACTAATTTGGGGCGTTTAATCTATGCATTCAGAAGAGAATGGCTACAAGCCCAATTCAATTCTATCAAGATAATTCGTTCAACATTCAATTAAGCATAACTCATCTTCGCTTAGCATGGCCTATATATCTGACTAACTAATGATGTGATAACCCATCTTTGCTTAGTACAAATTATCAAAAATCTAAATTGAAACCGTCCGTTTTAGAAAATTTTCGTGAAATATTAAATTGTACAGAATTGAATTTCCTTCAACCTACACTGAGTTTGGGTCGTTTTGACAATGTGTATAGAGTTATAGTCTGAATACCAAAACAAGTCCAGAACTTTTTAGGCCTAAATTGACCCAATCTTCAATGCGAATAGGCCTGTGCTCCTTTTCTTCATTTAAATTCATTTCTAGCCCATTTCTTCAGTCCATTTAGTTTGGATCTTCAATATAAACATATCTCTCATGGTTCAAGCTTCAGTGATAACTAAATGAGCACCATTTGTAACCCGATTTCACCATTATTAATCAGAATTACCCTTAATCACCTGAAATCATAAAAAAATTAAAATTATTAATACAAATATGAAAGAAATATTACTAAGACACTAATTCATATAATTTTAGGGATATTGAATATGCAATATTCATTGCTTATCAGCTACTCTTGGCGGAGCTTGTGTCTCCTCTTGAGTTTCCCTTTATGTTTCCCTAGCAATTTTCTGAATGGTAGTGACCATATCGCGCATAAATTGCACTCCATTTAAGGGAGCCGCTGCTGGTGCTATTCCACGAGCTTTACGTGGTGGCATCTTGCTATATAGATAAAAAGGACACACTTTAAAATCCAAAGCATGAATATCATTGTCCATTTCTCTTTATGCACACTCACACCATGCTAAGTTACTTCACAAATAGTATGTCATGTTAGATGAGTAAACACATAAGCATTTCCACATAATATGCACTTAACCTCAAATCTAGGATCATAACCTCAAGTTCACAATTCTACGCATGATTCAACCCCACCCGTCGTCCAAAGGTATTCAAACCGCTAGCTCTAATACCAAGCTATTGGTATCAGATACTTGATCTAACCCTCTCGAACTTACACATGATATGACCATTCCTCGTCATCTCTAGGTATTCCAATCTATGAACTCTGATACCAAGTTGTCACACCCCAATTTTTGTCTCCCAGAAACCAGAGGTGACTTAGGCTAATCATCCACATTCTAATCACAATCACTCCTTGATATCATGCTCTGTTACCAAGTTATCACGCCCTAATTTCTAACTCCCGGTTAAAAGCAAGGGAAATGGGGGTGAACGGTGATTATCAAACATCAACACTCCTAATCACAATTTAAAACCATTCAATTGTGAAAGTTATCTATACACACATTTATATATGTGTTTACTCTTCATTATACGTCCCAATAGGTCTCACATTGGTCTATACATCACATACATACTCATTCTTAATACCAACTTGTCAAAATTCATTTCAGTCCAGTTTCGATCAGCTGAAACCCCTTTCAGTCAGCTAAACCCTGGGCTCAACTGACCTTCAGGTTCCCAGCTCTGTCGGTTGGCTAGAGGATAGCTTCGATCAACCCAAAGGGAGCTTTTGGTCGGCTAAAACCTTCCTTTAGTCATCCAAAATGGGTACCCCATTTGCAAAAGTTTGGGATCTCACAGTTTTGGCCAGCTGCTGCAAAGACTAGGCGACCGAAAGTCTAAAAATGCCTCAAAACCTAATTTTCACAAGTCTATATGCTTTCTCTATATTTACACACTCATTTACAATCTTAAACATAATTAAAACCCACACAAATCCATACATTTGAGCCTCATAGATGCAAAGTTCATAGTTCTCACAATTCTACTCCAAAACCTACATTTCCTTGAAACCTAAACATCTACAAAAACATCCATAAAGTATATGGCATGGCAAAGATGTACAAATCTAGTCTCCAACATTCATTCTCACAATTTCATGCATAAGGAAGCTCAAAAAGTCCATCATTCATTCATTCTCAAAAGTCATGAATAAAAGAGTTCATTGAACATACATTTCCCATAAGTTTAAGTTGTGCCATATGTGGCATTTACATTTGAAGTTTATGTACATATAAAGAGCCAATCTAAAAGCAACACAAATTCTATAGTCAACATGCCATAAGCTGGTATGGATCTCTATATACATATGTCAAAAGGAAATCCAAAAGGAGTCCAAAATCCACTCTAGAGCTCTATGCCTCGTCCTCCATAGGAGCTTTATCTGAAAAGAGTTTGGGGAAGCGGGTGAGCATACAACTACGCCCAATACAATTGATCAACCTGACTCTACCATAACTCAGGCAGCCATGCATGAATGCATATCAAGTCTCTACATAACTACATGACAAGTATCCATGCTTTTCACACTTAAAACATACAAGTTTTAGAAATCATGAGTGATGCTTCATATTTCAATATATGACAATTTATATAAAGTCACAACTCACAAGTAAACTCACACCACATATAACCAGAAATCAATTCAACTGTGGACTTCTACTTGTTATAATTCCATAGCATGGGTTTCTTCAAAACCACAAACTCTACTTACGCTATACGAGTTGCTAACCCGACAGAAGCGACATTCGCTTGGCCAAGTTTTGGGCCTTGCACCCTTTGGCTCCATGACCTTCTTAATTCTCACACGTGCCCCAAAAATCACATTTTTCACATAAGTGCACATTATCATATAATGCACCAAAACTCAAGATTTTCATAATTCTCACTAAATGCATGACATGTACCAAGTCAATGCATTTCAAATCTCAATTCAATCATATTCAATGCAATTCAATCATCTCTTAAAAATCACCACACTTATGTATTTTTAAGAAAATGTTCTTTTGTGCATAAACTCAACATATTGACTCAAAACTCTCATCATTTCACAAATGAATAGCAATTCACACTATACATTCATTAATATCAAACGCCATGCATAAAACATAATTTTCATATATATATATGTGTAAAAAAGTAATATTTTCACAAAATTCTTAAAGTAAAGTTTCATGTCACAACTATGTGACCTATAGAATCAAAATAGGGAAGAGATTCACACCCCTACCTCAAACCTTAAGCTAAGAAGCCAAGTTCTAAAAATTCCAACCCTTTCTACCTTGTCGAAAATATCTTTTGTTCGGTTCAAACCGAAGCCCTTGCTAAGTAGAGCAAACCCCTTACCTTCGGCATTTTCCAAATCAAAGCTTAAGCCTTCTAAAATGACTAAAACGACCTCGAGTCACTTGACGTACCATCCTGACCTCCGTTTTCAATTTTGAAAGCGACTATGGCTCCAAAATCGTCTCTTTAACTATCTAAATATTTCGTTTGATCCATAACAAAAAATCATATTTTCAAAAAAGTTTTGAATTCCCGAGCCCACTGGATTACATCTCGGGGCCTCGTTGATCCAAGAAGTCAATTTTTTTCAATTGTTCTCAGAAATTTCCAAAACCTTAATACCACTCCTCAAACATGTTTCCCGTAATTAAAACATATTAAACATCATTAAAAATGCCCAATGATGCTTAAAATAGAAATCGGTCAAAATTGGACCCAGTTTCTACAACACCACAGGGCAAGTAACATGACAAAGAAAAGGAAAGTTTAAGCATTTAAGGAGACCTGACATTTTGGCGGCCACTAAGGGCATGAAACTCAAAGGTCAAAAATTGTGCTAGCAAAATCATCATCCATTTAAAAATTCCTTTCAACTTCTAAACTTGGAAGTTGAAAGAAAATTTTTGAGGCAAAGTGTGGAAGGAAAAAATCCCCACTAACAGGAAGGTGACACGTGAAAATTCTAGCAAAGCAAACACCTGGCAAGCCACATCACTAGAACAGGTCCATGTGACCCATTAGTAGGTGAGCAATCAAGTCCCTATAGCAGGCATCGCTTAACTCACACTAAGGGATCACGGTAAACAAGAAGAGAATCATGCTCTCCAATAATCATAGAATAGATATAGGCTAAATGTCTGTAATTAAAGGCAATATAAAAGAAATAGCAAAGGCACAAAGCACCAGGGATAATTCCTGAAACCATTTTTCTCTTGGGTGTGGTGTGTAATTGTCTGTTTTTCAGTAGTAGATTTCTTGCACCTACACTGCCTCTTTTTGAAGGATATTCAATGTACAATTATAAAGTGCTTTAGAAGCTAAACCATGCAAGACACAACTCATAAGAAATATTCTCGAGAAATCAATATAAGGCTCAAATCATATTAGATGACAACATTTAGACAACTTGACAGAATCATAGACCTAAAACATAATATTTTGAATAGAAAGCTTATGTTTTAGGTGATCAAATTTTAAATCAAGCTCCAATTGATCTTTGACAAGGTCATTTTAGATGAATTATATTTAGATACACTTGCAAAGGACATATGATAGTAGTTTAGAGATCCTTCAAACCAATTTTGTCCCAAATATGCCTTTTGTCAGCAAATATGAACAGTAACCATTCAACAGATTTACACGGATTAATGTACCTTCAAATTAACCTTTTTTTTAAACACTAAAAAATCACAAATAATATAATAACGATGCTGGGACAACCTAATTTAATCCAAAAACAATTTAAGTTTAGTTTGACAGAGCTTGAGACACTTTTAGCAGGTAACATTTCAGCAGATTTGATAAACAATGTTCATGTTGAATATTGAGGTTTCAATATATGAGAATTTTGAGTAGTCATTGTATCAACTTCAACTTACCAAATTAAGTTCTAATATGTCAAAATATATTTGTCTAAAACCTAAAAAGCAACTTAAAAAAAACCTTCAAATAAGAGTACACTAGATTGTGCCTTTTGACAGCAAGCATAAGCTTGACTAAGGTTTCAATAGTGAAAATTAGGAGATGTCATTATTTCAACTTAAAATCAACTCCAATAATTATAATGAAAGAAGATACATTTGCAAGGATCATCAATTGATACACAAATACTTGATAAGCTGAGCATATTAGAATAATGCACACAAAGCTTCTATGAACAGTTTAACATACACATACTCAACTTATACATTGAACATCCAGAAACTTAGAGACTACAAAACTGAACCTAGATAGAAATTAAAACTTTCGAGTGCACTAAGTTATACCTGATTCAAATCCATAAAAGCACAGAACATACTCACAGAGTAAATATTAGGTGCCTTAACTGAAGCTTGAATGTTCTAAGAATACTTCTTCAATGGCTACTACAAGACCTTCAAATGTTGTGCTTTTAACTTCTTCATCTTCAAGTCATTTATGGGCTAAAGTAATAGGATTGAAGTTGCCCAAAATTCATACATTTAAGCTCTCACACCCTTCTGAAATGGTGTTGCTCATTTTTTATATTAATTTCTCATTGTTTTCTCTCACTAGAAGCCCACACAACTGCAATACCCAAGTTGATATATATAGTTGCATAGAGACACTCTAACAGCTATGAGAGGATAAGGTTGCTAGCTGAGTTTTGTCTTGTAAATGATTTTGAAAAAGCCAATCATTGGCTTTGTCCTATAAAGGCAAGTTTGCCCATTAACTATTCAAAATTCAGAGCATGTAAGGATAGGACATGATAAATGTTGAATGTTGCACATTTAAGCCTCTTTTTATTGCATATGTTAATTCCTTAATTATGTTTACTTTGGTATTTTTATGTTATTTTCTTACTTTTGTTGATTTCAGGAATTTTTTCGCAAATTCAATCAATTGAGATTATTTAGCGATTCAATAAGAGAGAAGATACATTAAAGATCCATTGGGCAATTTTATATTGAAGATCTAAGTTAAATAGATTGAAGAAGTGGGTCAGAAATGAGTTTAAATGAGGAAAATAAGCATAGGCACACATTAAAGATTGTGCCAATTTAGGCCTAGAAAGTTCTGAACCCGTTTTGGTATTCTGGCTATAACTCCATATTCGACTGTCAAAATGGTCAAACTCTAAATAGGTTAAAGGAAATTTAATTTTGGACCTTTTCAAATTTCACAAAAATTCCTAAAATGGACGTTTAATACACCTTTCTGCCACAAAGGCGTAGATGCACCCTTTAAGGGCGCAGATGCACCTCTATGTGCACAGATGTACACTCTATGGGCGCAAATAAGCCCCCAAAAGTGCAAATGCACCCTCTAAGGGAGCACCTAGGCACAAATGCACCCTCTAAGGGTGCAGGTGTGCCCTCCATAGGCGCAAATGCCCCTTTGGGGTGATAGATGCCCCTCTCAACCTGAATCACAATTAAAAATGAGAGAAAGGGTGATTTTTAAGGTATACTAGAATGCAGAGAGCAGACATAGGCAATTTTGTGACGATTGATGGAAGGAACGAAGGCGTGAAGATGGCGATATCATCATCATTCAAGCATACGCTTTCGATCATGAGCGACTAAACATTATTCCAAGGAAGTGATGTAACCCTAACCCTACTTTCAATGTCATAATTATATTTTAATTAGGAAATGATATAATTTATGCATTGATTGTATAACTAGGACAGAAATAATAGTTATACTATTGATTTCAATTTGAATGGATTAATTATTTGTATATTACTCTTGTTCTTGTAGAATGAATGTAAGATTGCATTAATTAGGGCTTCTTTTCAACTTCTGTGATTTTGTTAAGAGAAATTATACAATGGTTTAAACTGATCATTTAATATAGAATTTTGATAATTTGTTGTAAGTGAAGATGGGTTATTTCATTGTTAGTTAATTTATTTTGTAGTTTGTAGTGAGATGTACAGCCTATGCTATGCGAAGATGAGTTATGTTTGATTATGTGTTAAGTGACTCCTCTTGATTGAATTGAATTAAGCTTGTAGCCATTCTTTTCCAAATGCATAGATTAAACATCCCAAATTAATACACTTTGTCATTGTAAGAAGATTAGTGGTGAAGTCAATTCCCAAGGCTCTCTCTTTCTCCAGTATCTATTATTTATTTATGTTGTTATTTTACGTCATTTAATTTCGGCACTTTAATTTAAAACAAACAAATAAATTCTATTTGAATTAAATTAGACAAGGTCTTGATAGCTTAACAACAAAACCAACACAGTCTTTGTGTGTTCGACCCCTACTCACTACTTTACTAATTTTAGTAGAGTATTTGTAGGTGTTACCCAAGAATTGTCCCTAGAGGGGGGGTGAATAGGGACAATAGGCAAATGATAAAACTTTTTCGCTAAAGCTCATTTTGACAAAAGAAGGCTTGTTTGGGACTTTTGTCAAACACTTGATAAACTTATATATTCAACAAGTGGGAATGATAATGCTCTACCTATCATGCACTTAAATGATCTAGTGGATACAACAAATGAAGTGTTCATGCAAGTGCAACATATTATGTTTGAAGTGTGTGGAAATGTTGGTTGAGCATTTTATCAAACACATGATATGTAAATTGATTTACAAAAGATAATCAAACAAATACTCAATCAATTTACAAAATAATCAATTCCACAACTCAACCAATATACTCCAAGCATACATCCCATCCTCCTCATATGAAGCATTTAAACAACATTCATTAAATAAACAATTATAAAATAAATGCTAGCAAAATAAAGAAGTTGATCTATCAAGCACTTGGAGTGCTACTTATTCATTCATAAGATTGTTCATTGGATAAGAAATGAAATGAGCTAATTGAATATATGTCTATCAATGCTAAAAAGGAATTAAAGCTCATATAGACATTTTATCAAACACATGGTGTGCAACTTACTCCAAGCATTCATCACATCCTCCACATATGAATTAAAGCATATAAACTCATAGCATTCATATATAAAGCATTATGAAATTAAATATATAAAATGCTATTAAGTAAAGGAGTTAAGGGTTAGAGAAATGCAAACCAAGCAACACCACGATATTTACATGGTTCGGCAACTCCGGCCTACGTCCATGCCTCAAGAGCTCATCTTGAGGTATCCACTATGAAGCTTCCCTTAAAGGTGGAAAGCAAACCTTTACAATTGCCAAGTCCAATGCTTGGGCTTCCTTGCTCAATGAAAACCTCACCAAGACTTCTTTGCCAAGCTCATGACTTGGGCTTCATTTCTCTTTTGATGGTTAAGAGATAACCATTGCTCACTCTTAAAGGTGGAGAGCGCTACCCAATCCTTCTCCTTTTAAGGTAGAGAATGAACCTTTCTCTTTTTCGGGCTTGGAGAAAAACCCTTACAAAGCTTCTTCAAGCTACCCATGCCAAGAGAACATCTTGGTCTTCTTCTCTCAAGAATAAGAAATTTGTGTACAATGAGTGTCTCTCAAATAGACAAGATATACAAATTCAAAGCTTTCTCAAATCTAGAGTTACAATTGATGAATTAATATGAAAGCTCAACTCTAGAATGATGAATAACCACAAGAATGAAGAATTAAGCTCATGTGTGGTTTCTACCTCTATAGAATATGAAATCTAAGCATGGAGGTGAATTCTACCAACATAATATGATCATGAAGGGTTATGGTAGACTCCCATATCTGAAAAATACACATACAAGGTGTATTTATAGCCCCTTTAAGAGATATGGTCGTTTTAAAGTTGCTGGGGGTTGTTGGGAGCATTAAATGATCTAAACTAGCCGTTAGATTCAGATCCAGCATCTTTGAGGTGCCTCAAAATGAGTTTGAGACGTCTCATAAACTTTCAGGTGGCTCAAAGTGCATTTTGAGGTGGCTCAAAGTGCAGTTTGAGGCATCTCAAAATTTTGAGGTGGCTCGAAATGAGTTTGAGGTGGCTCAAAGTGAGTTTGAGGCGCCTCAAAAGCCTTCTCAAATACTCTGATTCTTTCTGTAACTTTGAGGTGGCTCAAAGTGAGTTTGAGGTGGCTCAAAGTCAAGTTTGAGGCGCCTCAAAGTTCTCTAACCTTTAAAGAGTCAGATTTCAAAGCAAAGGTTAGGACTTATGAGCATATATGGTCTTAGGATGTCAATATGTAAAGATCAAGACCTTTTTTATGAATTTTAGTGACCAAGTAATGATATGAATGTGAATGCATGGTCCTATCATAGAATTGAGTTCTTTAAAAGATATAAAACATTTATACCAACTCAAGTCAAAAAATTCCTTATGAATCAATTTGATCCAAATCTTATTGCTCTAATTCCTATAGACCATTCGAAATGATATGAGTGAAATATATGGTCCTAGTTATGACTTAATAATTGAGTTCTTCCAAAGCTTATGAAAGCTTGAACTAACTCAACATTAGTAAAGGCCTCATGATGTTATAAATGAAGTTCATGGCCTATTGCTTATGCTATAAGGACTTATGAATTATATGAATGATATGCATTGGTCCTAGAGCTTTCAAGTGAGAACATCAAAGTAACTTTACAAAGATTACCCATACACTCACCAAGACTAAACTACCCAATCTTCAATATCTTCATTGATCTTGATGTGCATTGGATGAAGTCTTCTTTCTTTGATATTATTGCCTTCATCCTTTTCTCATGTCCTTGATATGAGCTTTTGAACATAGATGGGCATGATCAATGTGAGCTTTGGATACCTTTGCAATGTGCCATTGATCCTCTTGTCTTACTTTGAGTCTTGTTACAACGTAACCTATTTAAGCACAAACTCAAGTAGACATTAAATCCTAACACTCACAATGTTTTGTTATCATCAAAATAACTGAGATAACCTTGGTTGGAAACCTTGGTTCAACAATCTCCCCCTTTTTGATGATGACAAACATTGATGTATTATATAACATAAATGACATAAAATATATAATCAAGTTAAGTCAAGTCATTTATGATATGCACATCACATTTTTCTCCCCCTTTGACATTATCAAAAAGATAAATACAATAAAGCTTTAAGAGGCGGTGATCATCTAATATATGTAGATAATACATCGACATGTAAGAACATAGGTGGGATAGAAAGAATAAAATTCACAACACTCCTCCTCAATTAAGTAATTTGAGGTTGCTCCCCCAATCAATATGCATATTCTAACAAGTTAGGATATTTCCCCCTATGTAAATCACAATATGCATATATTTCAAGTCTTCAACTTTCAAAGCTCAATTTTGGAGATTACTCCCCTATCAATATGCATCAAAAGAATAAAACATTTAAGCATTTGCATATATTTATGAATTTCACCAATAAAAATTATTCCCTATCAACATGCTTCAAAAGAATTTAACAATAAAATCATATAGCATGTGATACATCATACTTTGTGCCAAATATGATCATGCTCTTAAATTAAGAATGAAAAACAACACATAATCATTTAAGGTCTATGCTCCCCCTATCAATATGCATTAAAGTAATGAAGGAATAAGGCATATGCATATAAATGAGAAATCTCCCCCTTTCAACATGCTTTCTAAGAATATAGGAATATATAAGTACAAGCATGTGATCATGATATACATCATATAACTTCTCCCTTTTTCACATTATCAAAATGCATAGGGAGCCAAATTAGGCAATCTCAACATCCTAGTAATCTAGGAAGCATTTCAGCTAACTTTGGAAAGTTAGAAGAATTTAAAAATGTAAGTGCATGCCCAATAAAATGTAATATGCCATAAAAGAGATATCAACGGTGCCCCCAAAAGTAAAAAGATACTTTAAATGTAATGTGGGTCAAACCGTGAATGATGAAGACCATAAAAGATACCAAATGATAAAGTCTATTGTCTCATAGGTCTTTTCTTCCCTTTCTCCAAAAACAGTTAGGCTTGATACCAAGGAAGGAATGTGTTTCAAACGTATATCACAGGAACAAATATGAGATATATACTACAACTATCATATCATTAATTCACAAATTAATGCACAAACTCAACATATCCCATATGACTAACATAACGAAAATAAAGCAACAAGTCATGCAAGGTTATATCAATAAAAAAATCTAGGTGCTAAAATACCAAGCATGTTAATCTCTAAGCGACCAACTTAAACAATCATGACTAACAAATCTTGTCATGAAAAGAACATTTAGGCTCAAGGTTGATCATCCTTCTAGATTACATCTAATAGATATTTCTACCTATGTGACTAACGAGAGATAACTAACTATGTCTATTGTAAAGATCTCACATATTGGAAAGTACGACTTAGAAACTAAGGAGTGCACCTAAGTGACTAAGTTCATCTTAACACTTAATTCTAAGACATTCAAAAATTTCAAGTCACATATCAAGCAATACACATAAGCATCAAGACACACATGATTACATGCAAGTAAGCATAGTCAATTTATGTCAGAAATCTTACATATGCCTATTTTCTTCTAAAAGCTCAAAACCTATCATATTTAAACACATAAGCTCTAAAGAAGTGCCTAGAGGTATCTAAAATGTTCATAAGATACCATAATCCTAAAACTAAAGTGTCTAACAAAAATCTAGGACATCTTTCTATGACACCTATAAGGGATTCAATCCTAAGAAGAAATGGAGTTTACCCATGATGCTCAAATCACATTCATCTTTCATGCTTTTGGAAACTCTTTGCATAATTTCTCATTTGTTGACTCAAGAATGATATTGCCAAATACATGAGCGTAATCAACAAATCATCATCATCATTGGTTTTGACGAATAAAATATCATCAAAATTACTTATATCAAAACCATTTCTATGAGAGAACCACTAAGCCTTTTATGCCAAGTCCTTTGAAGCTCATTTCAAATCATATAGGCTTTTGATAAATTTAAACACATGGTTTAAAACTCTATGCACTTCAAATCCAAGTGGTTATTCTACATAGACTTTCTCCAATATGAAGTCAATCAAAAATGCATTTAACAAAAACATTTCATGCAAAACACATGTAGCATTCTTATTGCTTCTATTCTAGATACATGTGCAAAGTTTCTTTCATGATTATCCTTTCTTCTTGGTTGAAACCTTGGGTCCTAATCTTAGCTTAGGTTATAATGAAAACACCCAACTCATCTTCTAAATTTGTATGTGCCTATCAAGGTGTGATCATATGTCTAAGAACTAAGTTCTAAGCAAAACATTCATTGAACATGAATTTATTCTTTTGAATTGCCAAGATCCAAGAACTTAAAATTTTTGGCCTCGTTGATTTTCCTCTAGAGATGTGAGAGTCAAATAATTTCAACTATTTCAAAGCAAGGATCTTATGCAACTATCTCTAGAATGTTCACCTAGGAAAGATCAGTTTGGAGGAGGTGAACTATGCTTCAACATATAGAAAGATTTTTATGAAAAACATTTTGGATACTATCTTTCTAGGATTCTTTTGATTTTCTTTGAGATTCTTCTAATGTGGACTCATTTGAAATGTCTATAATCTCAAGTCCTTCTATATATATTGGATAAAAGAGTCTCAAATCTTTGCACAAGTTGTTGATTAAAAGATGATACACATATACTTGTATAATCAACATACTTCCATGTATGATTTTGATGAAATGATTTATAACCAAAGTTATTTCAATCAAAATCATTGATCATAATATAATCACAAAATCTTCACAAACCAAAGGATTCGAGTTTTAGCTCAAGGTTTGGAATTTCATATCCTTTAAGTTTAGGTGATTATATAACATGATACTCATAGATATAAGAATGTAATCTCTATGATCTCTTGACACTTTGTCAAATCAAACATTCTTAAAATTTCTATGCATATCCAATGTGCAAAGATTTCTTTCAAGAACACTTTGATAATAATAAGCTTGCCACTAGCTTACTAAATATGCACATGTCTTATGAGTTATAAACTTGCCACTAGCTTATATAGGTTTTCTCATAAGTCACTTTCAAAGTGTTCCATATTGCCTTAAAGTTGCTTTGAGAATAATAAGCTTGCCACTAGCTTATTAAATATGAGCATGTTTTATGAAACATAAGCTTGCCACTTAGCTTATATGGATTTTCATAAACCATTTTCAAAGAACTTTTCTATCTTAAGGATTTTGGCCTAGAAAATATTCTTGCAAGTCATTTGCATAATTCTTTAATTGTTGATTTGAGAATTTGACATATCTAGCATAATCAACAATTTTATCATAAATGAATTTGATATAAAAGATTACATCCCACTTAATCTCTTAATCAAAATCATTGTTTATAAGACAACCATAAGATTTGATGTAAAAGATTATTTCTCACCTAATCTTTTAATCAAAATATAGCACAAGAGATCAAAGACTTTTGAGCTCAAATGGTTGCATCAAATAAACATCACTCAAGTATAAGAATGCTATGTTTACATCAAAGATGTACATACACCAATTAAGCACAAGCAATTTTCTCATCACTTAAGTATTATATGGAATGTGCAAAAGTGAGTTGAAAAGATTTTTAAGGATTTTCAATCTTAAAGGACCACTTTTCAAGCAAATTTAAGAAGTTTATAAAAACCTTGCACAAGTTGTTGATTCAAATATAAGGTCATTAGCATATACTTGAAGAATCAACACTTCTTTTCTATGGTCTTGAAGCTCAAGATGCTAAGTCTTTACTAAGACCAATTGTTCATGATATATTCACATAGACAAACCATCGGTTTGGATTTGCATCTTTAAATCCTCGAGTGATCATATATCATGATTTTATGGAGAGTGAGCAAACTTCGAAGTCTCCCCATTCCAATTCAATCCAAGTGTGCAAAGACTTGTTTAACCCTTTGAGATTTAACTTTAAACATTTGGATTTTCTTACAATTCATTGAATCTTTGGAGTTTTCTATTGAGAAAATATTTTCACTTAATCATATGCAATTTGCATAGATTCATGCTTTGTTATTCAAAAGAATAGTCTAGATAAACACCTATGCCACTTAGGATGTTTTAATCATTTAGATCATAACATGTGCACCCAAGATATGCAACATTTAACAAAGGGTCTCTTAATATATTTCCTCTCTAGAAAGCTCTTTCTTTTTAAAGATTAAGTCTTTTAATCTTAAGAGATTGAGGTTCTTTAAGATTTTTCTCTAAAAGGAATACTAAAAAGAGAATATCAATATGAATCATTCTCACAATCTTATGAGTTATGAGCTTGTCACTAAACTCAAGGATTCTCATAGATTATTTCAAGATGTCCCATCTCTCCTAGTTGATATGCATTAGGAGAATTCATATGAATTAAATGCACAATAAAAGATGCTCATAGCCAAAGCTTAGCTAAGATAATTTCGAATCATATGCATTTAATTTATAATCTTCTTTTAGGACTTGTATTCCTTCTACAAAATTTGAGGTTCATTCCCAATGATTGGCCACATTCTATAATTTTTTTTTTGTTTGAATGAAAATCTTCATTCTTTACTTCCAATGAATGTAAATATGCTCACAAAGCATTGAAAGTCTATTTGAGGATTGTCCTAGTTCGAATGTGGGTTCTTCATCATTGTTTGCCATTCATCGACTCTAAGATGGTTAAGTCCTATTCTAGAGCCCAAACTCTGATACCAATTGTTACCCAAGAATTGTCCCTAGAGGGGGGTGAATAAGGACAATAGGCAAACGATGAAACTTTTTCGCTAAAACTCATTTTGACAAAAGAAGGCTTATTTGGGACTTTTGTCAAACACTTGATAAACTTATATATTCAACAAGTGGGAATGATAATGCTCTACCTGTCATGCACTTAAATGATCTAGTGGATACAACAAATGAAGTGTTCATGCAAGTGCAACATATTATGCTTGAAGTGTGTGGAAATGTTGGTTGAGCATTTTATCAAACACATGATATGTAAATTGATTTACAAAAGATAATCAAACAAATACTCAATCAATTTACAAAATAATCAATTCCACAACTCAACCAATATACTCCAAGCATACATCCCATCCTCCTCATATGAAGCATTTAAACAACATTCATTAAATAAACAATTATAAAATAAATGCTAGCAAAATAAAGAAGTTGATCTATCAAGCACTTGGAGTGCTACTTATTCATTCATAAGATTGTTCATTGGATAAGAAATGAAATGAGCTAATTGAATATATGTCTATCAATGCTAAAAAGGAATTAAAGCTCATATAGACATTTTATCAAACACATGGTGTGCAACTTACTCCAAGCATTCATCACATCCTCCTCATATGAATTAAAGCATATAAACTCATAGCATTCATATATAAAGCATTATGAAATTAAATATATAAAATGCTATTAAGTAAAAGAGTTAAGGGTTAGAGAAATGCAAACCAAGCAACACCACGATATTTACATGGTTCGGCAACTCCGGCCTACGTCCATGCCTCAAGAGCTCATCTTGAGGTATCCACTATGAAGCTTCCCTTAAAGGTGGAAAGCAAACCTTTACAATTGCCAAGTCCAATGCTTGGGCTTCCTTGCTCAATGAAAACCTCACCAAGACTTCTTTGCCAAGCTCATGACTTGGTCTTCCTTGCTCAATGACAACCTCACCAAGACTTCTTTGCCAAGCTCATGACTTGGGCTTCATCCCTCTTTTGATGGTTAAGAGATAACCATTGCTCACTCTTAAAGGTGGAGAGCGCTACCCAATCCTTCTCCTTTTAAGGTAGAGAATGAACCTTTCTCTTTTTCGGGCTTGGAGAAAAACCCTTACAAAGCTTCTTCAAGCTACCCATGCCAAGAGAACATCTTGGTCTTCTTCTCTCAAGAATAAGAAATTTGTGTACAATGAGTGTCTCTCAAATAGACAAGATATACAAATTCAAAGCTTTCTCAAATCTAGAGTTACAATTGATGAATTAATATGAAAGCTCAACTCTAGAATGATGAATAACCATAAGAATGAAGAATTAAGCTCATGTGTGGTTTCTACCTCTATAGAATATGAAATCTAAGCATGGAGGTGAATTCTACCAACATAATATGATCATGAAGGGTTATGGTAGACTCCCATATCTGAAAAATACACATACAAGGTGTATTTATAGCCCCTTTAAGAGATATGGTCGTTTTAAAGTTGCTGGGGGTTGTTGGGAGCATTAAATGATCTAAACTAGCCGTTAGATTCAGATCCAGCATCTTTGAGGCGCCTCAAAATGAGTTTGAGACATCTCATAAACTTTCAGGTGGCTCAAAGTGCATTTTGAGGTGGCTCAAAGTGCAGTTTGAGGCATCTCAAAATTTTGAGGTGGCTCAAAATGAGTTTGAGGTGGCTCAAAGTGAGTTTGAGGCGCCTCAAAAGCCTTCTCAAATACTCTGATTCTTTCTATAACTTTGAGGTGGCTCAAAGTGAGTTTGAGGTGGCTCAAAGTCAAGTTTGAGGCGCCTCAAAGTTCTCTAACCTTTAAAGAGTCAGATTTCAAAGCAAAGGTTAGGACTTATGAGCATATATGGTCTTAGGATGTCAATATGTAAAGATCAAGACCTTTTTTATGAATTTTAGTGACCAAGTAATGATATGAATGTGAATGCATGGTCCTATCATAGAATTGAGTTCTTTAAAAGATATAAAACGTTTATACCAATTCAAGTCAAAAAATTCCTTATGAATCAATTTGATCCAAATCTTATTGCTCTAATTCCTATAGACCATTCCAAATGATATGAGTGAAATATATGGTCCTAGTTATGACTTAATAATTGAGTTCTTCCAAAGCTTATGAAAGCTTGAACTAACTCAACATTAGTAAAGGCCTCATGATGTTATAAATGAAGTTCATGGCCTATTGCTTATGCTATAAGGACTTATGAATTATATGAATGATATGCATTGGTCCTAGAGCTTTCAAGTGAGAACATCAAAGTAACTTTACAAAGATTACCTATACACTCACCAAGACTAAACTACCCAATCTTCAATATATTCATTGATCTTGATGTGCATTGGATGAAGTCTTCTTTCTTTGATATTATTGCCTTCATCCTTTTCTCATGTCCTTGATATGAGCTTTTGAACATAGATGGGCATGATCAATGTGAGCTTTGGATACCTTTGCAATGTGCCATTGATCCTCTTGTCTTACTTTGAGTCTTGTTACAACGTAACCTGTTTAAGCACAAACTCAAGTAAACATTAAATCCTAACACTCACAATGTTTTGTTATCATCAAAATAACTGAGATAACCTTGGTTGGAAACCTTGGTTCAACAGTAGGTATTTACAAATTTTCTTTTGTCAAGGTGTAAAACAACAACGATATTATTACATATTATTTTATCGCATTTTGCGCTCTAACAAAACGGCGTCGTTGCCAGGGATTGCGATCATGATTGCGTTGTTAAGTTTGAAGATTAAGTCTAGTTTAATTATAATTTAGGACTTGTATATATTCTATTTTTAATTTATTTTTGGTATTTTGTGTGTTTGAATATAGGTACAAGAGCTACTACACAAGCGAAAAGAAGTTGAAATTTCGGGACCTCTTGTGAGTTTTTGTATTTTAATTCATGCACTTATGTTTAAGATTCTTAGTTTGTTTTAATTTTTGTTAAAAAGAACTAAAAACATGTTGGTTGAGTTTGAAGACTCTTTAGAAACATGTTTAGATTAATTTGGTTGTGATATTAATAATAATTTTGCATATATGAAAAATCTAAGTAGAAATTCAATGGATGTATCCAATAAGTTGGATGCATTATCATGGAGATTTGACCAATTTATGGCCTTTGGTCATGCTCATACTCGTACTCACTCGTTCATGCCATATGAGTCATGCCCATGTTGCTTTAGTCCTTTTCATTATGTGATAGATTGTCCTCCTGCGGGACAATATTATGATTTTTAACAAAAGCAAGCACATGAAAATTTTTCTATACCAAGAGATGATCCATTTTTTCATACTTATTCTTCGAGATTTGAGGACAAAGTTTTGGCTGCACTTGATAACCTTGAAAAAAATACTAAATTATTGAATTCACATCCACAATCCATAGCTAAGCTAGAAGTTCAAATCGAGTAAATAGCCAATGCTTTAGAATGTTCAGATCAAGGGAAACTTCTAAGTCAGCCCATGACTAATATTGAACCAATTAACCAATTGAGCTAGATCATCTCTCCTTTGTTGAACCATTACTTAACCCAGACTCAGAAATTATACATGAAGAACTTAAGTTTGATTACTTAAGTCCTAATGTGAGTCCACCTTTTTATATTGTTTTTGAACTAAATAGTAACCAATTAAAAATGAATGAGATGTTTAGTCAAGAACAATGTAAAGGGACATGTTTTCTCGAATCTTTTGAATTGTATTCAATTGATTCATTTTACTTGAGGCCTCATAAAAATGTTGATATTTCTTGCCTCAAAATTTTTTTTAGTGCGGCTCAAGAAAATAAGGACAAAATAGAGGGACAATTTTAGACCTCCACAAGAGACACGGTATAGGGTGAACCTTGCATTAAGAGTCGTAGTTAGAGAGTGTGTTTTCATTTTTATTTGTTTTGTTTTTTATTATTTATTTTTGCTTTCATTTTAGTTTTGTGTTTAATATTTTGAATTAATTAGAGTAGAGTTTGTAATTCCATTTTTTGTGAGTTTTGAGTGTTAGGCGTATTTCTGGAGCCACTAGGCACCTTTGTTTTCAGTTTTGATTTATTTCATTGTTGATTTTTAAATGTTTCATTTGATCTCTTTTATTATGTTTGTTTTTCATTTAGTTTCATTTGTTTTCTTTTAATATATTTGGTGTGTAGTTTTGATTCTCATAACAGGTGCTAACATTCAAGTTTGGGGGGGGTGGCCAACTCCTAATCATATGGATGTTTTACCGATCTTACTACTTTCTATCACCACGGTAATATTGTTCTATCACTTTCCATATGCTTTATATTTTTGTTACACATTAAGGAAAATGTGAAATTTAAGTTTGGGGGTAAGGAAGGACAATTTGTTTGTGATTTTATTTGTGATTTTGTGTTATTGTTAATCGTTTTAAAAAAAATCAATCAACTGATGAATACATCTCATAGGTTATGACTTTTTATTTCTTAGTAATTTTGAACTTTTGGAATCATGTTTTGATTCAAATAATTCACATCATTGCTCATTTTAGCTATCTTATAGTTATTGATTCCTAGTTTACTCTTTGCATGTACAGGAGCACACATACATTTTTATTGTGGGGGTATGTACTTTCAACTTTGGTTTACATTTTGTTAATGTCTAATTTGAGTTAGAGAACCTTGAGAATAGATGTCCTTGGCATGATTGCTAAAAAAAATTAAAAAATTAATAATTACATGTTGCTATTCAACCTTCTTACTAAATAATTGGGCCTCTTACCTCAGTAAGCATTGAGTGTTCGTGTCAAACGTGAAGGGTTGAGGAAAATAAATAAATTATGAAGCGGCTCATTTGAAGTCGAAGCCTAGTATACTCAAGTTATTAAATCCTTTGGGGTGTCTTTACACCTAATGCCCTAAAATCATCTGATTTGGGAGTCATTGACCTAAAGCTTGTTACATCGGTTTGCTAGAAAGCTTAATGAATTTAAACATTGCACATCTGTTTGGAAAAAAAAATCATTTATGTTTTATTTTTGTGTGTTCATGCCTTAGTAATTCTATTTAAAAAAGGATTCTAATGATTTGAAGATGTTGCAATTTGCATCTAAGGGTATGGTTAAGCCACGTGTTCGGATCTAACTTCACTTTCATAAGGAGCTAGGATTGATTGCTATTTTGATATGTTAATTGTGTTTTGCGTAGGGAGTTTTGTTTTGATTCATGATTTTTAGAAGTTTGTAGATTGTTAATAAATGATAATTCTTAAAATACTCGTTGCAGTGGTCATTTTTTATGAATGTTTGTGGGTATCATTTTTGTTAAACCCTCACAAGAGGTCACTCGTCTACTAGGGATGCCTAGGGGTTTAAAAGGCTTGTTGCATTTGCTAAATACAACCGGATCTCCCACGAAAAAGGAAGTAGTTTAGTTGTTTCATTTTATTTTTAGTTTTGTATTGCTAAGGGACTAGCAATATCTAAGTTTGGGGGTGTGATAAGCGTCGAATGTTGCACATTTAGGCCACTTTAATAGCATATGTTAATTCCTTAATTGTATTTACTTTGGTATTTTTATGTTATTTTCTTACTTTTGTTGATTTCAGGAATTTCTCTGCAAATTCAATCAATTCAGATTATTTAGCGCTTCAATAAGAGAGAAGATACATCAAATATCCATTGGGCAATTTTATATTGAAGATCCAAGTTAAATGGATTGAAGAAGTGGGCCAACAATTAATTTAAATGAAGAAAATGAGCATAGGCCTATTCATATAGGAGACTCGGCCAATTCAGGCCCAGAAAGTTTTGAACCAGTTTTGGTATTCTGGCCATAACTCCGTATTGGATTGTCAAAATGGCCCAAAATCTAAATGGGTTGAAGGAAATTCAATTCTGGAACCTACATATTTCACAAAAATTTCCTAAAACGGACATTTAATACACCTTTCTGCCACAAAAGGCGCGGGTGCGCCCTTCAGGGGTGCAGGTGCGCCCTATGTGCACAGATGTACACTCTATGGGCGCAGATGCACCCCAAAGACACAAATGCACCCTCTAAGGGTGTAGGTGCGCCCTCCATGGGCACAGTGCCCCTTTTTGGGGTGATAGATGCACCTCTCAGCCTGGTTCGTGATTAAAAATGAGAGAAATGGTGATTTTTAGGGTATGCTAGAATGCAGAGAGCAAATAGAGGCAATTTTGTGAAGATTGATGGAAGGAACGAAGGCGTGAAGATGGCGATATCATTATCATTCAAGCCTATGCTTCCGATTATGAGCGGCTAAACATTATACCAAGGAAGTGATGTAACTCTAACCCTACTTTCAATGTAGTAATTGTATTTTAATTTGGGGATGATCTAGTTTACGTATTGATTGTATAATTAGGGTAGAAATAATAGTTGTACTATTGATTTCAATTTGAATGGATTAATTCTTTGCACATTACTTTTGTTCTTATAGAATGAATGTAAGATTGCATTGATTAGGGTTTCTTTTCAACTTCTGTGATTTTGTTAAGAAAACTTATACAATGGTTTAAACTGATCGTTTAATATAGAATTTTGATAATTCGTTCTAAGGGAAGATAGGCTATTTCATCGTTAGTTAATTTATTTTGTAGTTTGTAGTGAGATTTATAACTCATGCTAAGAAAAGATGAGTTATACTTGATTGTATGTTAAATGAATTCTCTTGATTGAATTGAAGCCGGCTCGTAGCCATTCTTTTCCGAATGCATTGACTAAACATCTCAAATTAATATACTTTGTCATTGTCAGAAAGTTAGCGGTGAAGTCAATTCCAGGGCTCTCTCTTTCTCTAATATCTATTATTTATTTATGTTGTTATTTTACATCATTTAATTTCAACACCTTAATTTAAAATAAACAAACAAATTCTCTTTGAATTAAATTAGACAATGTCTTGATAGATTAATAACAAAACCAATGCAGTCTCTATGGGTTCGACCCCTACTCATATGAGTTACGCAGTGCGAAAACGGTTCAGTTAATTTAAAGTGAGATGCTGATTCTTAGACCTAGAGGGGGGGTGAATAGGTCTTCTTGCCCAATTTTTATGATTTATTAATTTTCCACAATGATTAAAAATTAAGCATCCAAACTAATCAAAAGAATAAATAAAGCAAGTAAGGAAAGTTAGAGATAACACTAAGAATTTTACGTGAAAACCCCAAGAAGGGAAAAACCATGGGGGTGAGGTAGAAAATCTCAGAGAAATCAATCCACTATCTCGAAGAAATGTACAACAGACTATGTCCCAGACTCACACCCACTCCACTTTTGACAAGAACTTCGATGCGGAACACCTGAGGCTTACAATTGCGACTACCTACTGTAAATTCCCCGCTAATGTCTCAATTCTTCCAGAAGGGTAGCTGAAAGAACACAAATACTCAACGAGTATTCTGTCCCCTTCATAGTGATTGTTTCTTCTCCTCTTCAGATAAAATCAAGTAGTATCAAGTAACCACCTCTGCTGCTCTGATCACGCTGTATAGATTGATGATGTCTTTGAGAATCCTGTTGATTAGACTATGAAGAGCATCACAACTTAAACACTCCGTATGTGTGTGTGTGCTCTCAAAAATATAAACAAAGAATTTGGGGGAAAAAAATCCTTTGTAAGAAAAATCTCAGTGCTTTCTCTATCTAGAATATGAATTTTTGTTTCGTTGAAAGCTTAATGAGAGAGAAATCATATAAGATTTTTATAGAGATTGAAAATCCTAATTTTCTTTGAAAAATAAGTTAAAAACCAATAGGAAACAAGTCCCCACATTTTTAGAAAGTTCTGGGTTAAATCTGGGTAAGAATATGACAAAACTGGTTAAAATTCGCAGACCAAATAAGTTGGACAAGTCCAGCTAAAACTTGGATGGGTCCAACATACATGGACAAGTCCAGCTCAAACTTGGACATGTCTAGCTCCGGTAGCAATCTCATATGAGATGCTAAGACCACTTGGACCAGTCCGACCTTTTCTTGGACAGGTCCAACTGTGTTGATGCTCAAGTTTGAGATGCTGAGAGCTCTTGGAAGGGTCCATGAGAGTCATGGACCAGTCCAACCTTGAAAAATACAAAATTGTGACTTTACAACTTTATTTTTCAAGATCGAAAAATATATTTTAAAACATGTGTCCTCACCAACTTACCTATACTAAATGATGCTCAAATCATGACGTCCATGTTCAATTGTAGTCACTTGAATGTTTCAATCAACCAAAGTCTTTGTTAAGGCACTCTCTAGATGATGCATTGATGAAGAACACACTCCAAACTCTTAGTCTTCAACCCCATGATTGATTACAATAATATGAATGAAAGCTTACAACTCGATCAAACTTAGTTTTGACACCGAATATTACCAATTACAAATTTATACGTCACAACTCACTACTTTACTAATTTTAGTAGAATATTTATAGGTATTTACAAATTTTCTTTTGTCGATGTGTAAAATAATAACAACATTACTGCATATTATTTTATCGCGTTTTGCGCTCGAACAGGACAACTTAGGGCATTTATGATCTTCTTTGAGCAGAGGATCATTCTATTATTTTGGGCAAGAATGCCACGTGCCAACCTTCTCTATTAGCATTGGAATTACTAAAATGCCCCTATGTGGGCTGTTTGAGTAATATATGTAAATATGTGGCTGCAAACTCATTAAATACGTAAAGTTAAGATGACCAAATATAGGACACATAATATAAAACACATATACACAGAAATGGTCATCCAAACACTGCCTTAGTTAGTGAAATGACATAAATGCCCTTAGATGGGCTTTTGAGGCAAATAGATCCAAATATAGGGTTGCTATGTAATAAATGGATTTAGAGACATTGTGAATGTGTTGAGCAATAATATAATGTCTAGATATTCATAGAGAAACATCCAAACAAGTCACAGCCTGTGAAATGACCAAAATGTCCTTATTATAGAAATTGGACCCTAATATCCTTAACGCCCCTTATGATATCCTTTTAATATTAAACTTAGGCAAACATACTCATGGACCACATGGACCATCAAACACAACTAACACGCACCTATCAACACGACCACCATTGTGAAACTCCATTGCCAACCCAGTTATAGGCCCAAAGCTCGCTCCCCTGTACATCGTCTCCATGTCACATAGCCATCTCCATTTTCTTCAGTCGCAAGTGGTCTTCGTCAACTAGTCATTTGGTGGCGTCTGACTGTTATTCATAGTTAGTGTCTTTGTTAGTGCATTAAAATACAAATCGATGCCACAAATCCAAACTTATAAACAATGTATATTCTAATTCAAATAAGTGCTTATATAGTGCATCGAACTAATAATCATCTTGTAATCTTTTAGGAAGATTTGTTTTGGAGAGTCCATTTTGGATTCTTCAACTTGCTTTGGTAATGTATCTATTGTAACTAAACAAATTAGCTTCCTACTGATTTACTTGGCCCTCTGAAATAGGATGAAGAGTCCACATAACTAATAAAAAACTATCAACAGAAGTAGCATAATGTGAATTTCTGAGAGTGATGAATAATTAATTATAACATCTTACATGCAATACTTATTCAAATTCCAAAGCTTGTAAATGACTAAAAGAAAAATGCCTTCATTATTCATAATATCTATGAATAATAGTTAGACACCATCTTCAACAAACAAGTTTCTTCTTTGTTGAAGAAACATGATCCATTTTCAACAAACAAGCCACTACCATGCACACCAACTTTGTCACCAAGCTCCACGCCAACTCCAATAATCGAGCACTACATCACCATTGAAAACCAGTTCAACTCCATCACCATCACAACAAAGTTTCTTCCAACATCACCATGCATACACAGACCACTATTGGGTTTGTCACTAGTTGAAACTGTGAGGAAGGAGAGAATGAGGGGTTAAAGAGTAAAAGAAACATGTGAGAAAGGGAAGCTGAAAGAGAGAGTGAGGAAGCTAGAAAGAGAGTTTAATAGTAAGAAAAGAAAGAAGAGATAGAGAGGAGTAAAAAGGAGAGAGAAATCGATTGTAGAGAGAGGGAGCTGTGAGTGTGATATAATGTGAAAAGAGAGAGAGAGAGTTAGCTTTCAGAGGTAAAATATAGAGAGTAAAAAAGAAAAGAAAAAAGAAAAGAGAAAAGGAGAGAGAATGAAAGTTAGAGAAAGAGAGCATATGTGAAGGAGAGATGGAGAAATAGAGACTATCGGGTGAGAGAGATGGAAAAGAGAGAAAAGAAGAGGAAAAGAAAGAAAAAAAAGAGAAAAGAAGAGAGAAGTAAGAGAAAGGGTGTATAAGTCTTTTTGTTAGTCAAAAAGAGTAAAGGGTATATGAGTCTTTTTGCATGGACTTAGCCCTGTCTATACATAATTTGAGGTCTCTTTCCAATAAACGGTGCAAAAAGTTTAAATTTTTATAATCGCTATAATCAAAGTTTGTTTCCGCTTATCATAAGCTTGTCACAAGTCCAAATATTAGGGGACGTCACTTTGATTTATTCTTAATAATTAAGCGATTGATCGGTGAACGTATAATGAGAATTTATGGAGTGTAACTTTAGCAAATCTAGAAATAAAACTAAATATATGGAGTGTAACTTTAGTAAATCTAGAAGGACAAATGAGGATGTAGTGAGGATTGAAAATCAAGAGGTTAAAAAAAGTGAACATTTTCGCTATTTAGGCTCAATAATTTAAAATGAGGGAGAAATTGGAGATGACGTTAATCATAGAATAAAGGCATGGTGGGTTAAATAGAGGGGTGCATATAGTATATTGTGTGATAGACGTATCTCCTTACGATTGAAAGGGGAGTTTTATTGAACAACTATTAGGCCAGACATACTTTTATGGTACAGAATGTTGGGCAATTAGACAACAATATCTGCATAAAGTGAGTGTTGCAAAAATGTGAAATGAGATGGATGTGTGGGAAGACTAGAAAGGATAGAATTAGAAATGAATATATTCGGGAGATGGTTGGAGTACCACCAATTGGAGATAAAATGAGAGAGAATCGATTAAGATGGTTTGGACATGTGCAAAGAAGATCCTTAACTACGCCGGTCAAGAAAAGTAATATAGTCCAAATTGAGGATAATGCTAGAGAAAGAGGAAGACCAAAATTAACATGAGTGGAGTTCGAAAAAAAAAGATGACAGCATGTGAATTAACTAAAGAGATGACCTTAAATAAAACAAAATGAAAACATCGAATTCATCTAATTGATTCCAAATGATTAGAAAAAGGATAATGCTATTTAGACAGAATTGTTAGGCAGAATTCATAGGCAGAAACTTTTACATTCATTGGATGTATGTGATGAGTATATGTGGTAGGACCTATCACATGCATCCAATAGATATAAAAATTTCTGCCTATGAATTCTGCCTGAGTAGCATTACCCTTGCTACGTTTGGTACGCAACAATGGAATGGAATGGAATACTAATATTATATTTTTTTCATCCATTCCCTTGTTTGGTAAGAAAAATAAAAGTGGGAATGACCATTCCGCCTCATTCCTTTGTAATGAAAAAGAATGAAAATTCATTCCACTACTCAACCTATGGAATGGTCATTCCCAATAAATAGTAAAAAAAAAATTAGTTACCAAAAATAATGTAATCATCATTCCATTCTTGCATCATTTCATGTTTGAAACCAAACAATAGAATAAGAATGATCATTCCATTCCATTCCATTCTCATTCTCATTCAATTCTCACTTTAATAGAATGCTCATTTCATTACATTATTGCGTACCAAACGTAGCATTAGAAAAAGGCTGAACCTGTTGTGGTTGTTAATCGACCAACTCGCGACCCCTGTTACCAAACCGTAATCCAAAGAAACAGATACTAGTAAATAATAATTTGGCCGGGGCGTAGGGTTATTATGTTTGTCTTCACCCTAATTAATATTCAAGAGAGATCCAAATTGGCGCCCCTTTTCTCTTTCTGTTTCTCTCTCTAGAGCCACTCATGCTCCCCCTCTCTCTAAGTTTTCGACTCAGATTCGAAAAAAGCCTTTTACTTTTTTCTTGCCATGTCTTTTCGCAGACGAACCTTGCTTAAGGTCATTGCCCTCGGCGACAGTGGGTATGATATATTATTAATAATTTTCTAAAAAAAAAAATTGAAATCTAGGGTTCGTAAAAATTGAAATCTAGGGTTCGTTTAAACACAATTGTACCTATTTAGTTGTTGATTCTAGTATTAACTTTTGTTTCGGTCATTGCCAGGGTTGGTAAGACGTCATTAATGAATCAGTATCCTCCAAGTAACGAATTCATCTATAAGATGTATAATTCCTCTGTATATTTGCTTATATTCCTGAACTGTTGGGGCGTAGTTTCTGTTTTTATTTAGTAGTTCAATTCTCAAATTTGTATATTTTTGTCATGTTTTGTGTTTTTTTGGATTCTATTGTTTAATTTCCTTATTGATTGCTCGCTTTTTGAAAAATTATACTTGGAAGTTTAAATGGTACGTTGTTCTTGATCCAAGAAAAGGCACCGTTTGGATTGGATACCTTTGCAGAAGCACTTAATATATTTATCTGTTTTTCGCTTTTGAAAGTGAATAAATGCTATTTTTTTCTTCTTTTTTTGTTGATTATAAAGGCGAAAATAAGTAACTCCAACTGAACAATACCTGAGACTATTGGCTTATGATTACTGAAACTGTGTTTTACAAATTAGTATTTGTGGGTCTTTAACTGCTTATAAAGATATGTACATAAGAAGTTTAGTCAGCAATATAAAGCTACAATTGGGGCTGATTTTGTCACCAAGGAACTGCAAATCGATGAGAGACTTGTCACTCTACAAGTGGGTACTTAGTTCTACTATTTTTTGGGGTTCAGTTCTGATTTATTTGAAGGATTCTTGACTGGTGTGTTTTTACTGAATGATCATAAAAGAATGTATGGTTTGCATTGGTAGATATGGGATACAGCCGGGCAGGAGAGATTTCAGAGTCTCGGCGTTGCATTTTATAGAGGGGCAGATTGCTGTGTTTTAGTATACGATGTTAATGTCATGAAGTCTTTTGATACTCTTGACAATTGGCATGAAGAATTTCTCAAGCAGGTAGGTGGTATCCTTTCCTGACTCTTTTCCCTTGTTTATTTTTTCTTCCTCTTTCTTTTTCTGGTAAGTAATATGTATGTATTAATATAAGATATTGTTAATACTACTATGGAGGATCAGACCTCCCTAAAAACAAACTCCGAACAACTAAGGCAAGAGAGAACTCATAGAATGAGTTGACATATAGAGAATATGACAGCAACATTACAATTAGGAGTAGGGATAAAAATATCCGGACTCTTTTTGCTTAAGCCTTAGCACCTATAAACCCATACTGATTCCAAATACAACATGGCAACAACCATTTATTCCAGACTAATTTTTAGGAATCAAAATTTGAAGATTCCAGCTTGCTATAAATATCTATCTTGAGCAGAAGAAGCATATTCCGCAAAATATGCAATCTTCCTTGAATTAAACAAAGAATGTCATTCATTACACTATCACAGAGAGTGGATCGCTGCAGCAGCTAAGGACAACTGCACCAAACTACCCAACAATCTCTTCTTTTAAAAGAAGAGGCAATTTAATATACTCGTCTCCTAATCTCTTGAGAACTAGGAAGTCCATGTCCTTCTTCACATATCTTTTGGTCCCTATTTTATTTTCCCTGAATATTTTATTCAATTGTTGTATTAGTCTAATTTATTTCATTATTTTTCTCTTAAGCTGTAATCTAAAAAAAGGCTGAGGCATAGTTAAATGTGCGCATTATGTCTAAGTACAAATTATTCACACACTAGTATCCTGAAAGTCTAAAGCATATGAAGTTGTTTTAGACTGGCATCTGATTTCAAATATAAAAACAAAAAATAGGAAGAGTGTCAATTAGAGTTAATTTAGTTTGAAGTACTCTTCATTCGTTGGGTTCAAGCTAACATTTTTGTAGCTATTGCTTTTTAACTATATAAGATAGTAAATAGCTTGAATATATAAAGAAAAAAAAGGCTGAGGCATAGTTAAATGTGCGCATTATGTCTAAGTACCAATTATTCACACACTAGTATCCTGAAAGTCTAAAGCATATGAAGTTGTTTTAGACTGGCATCTGATTTCAAATATAAAAACAAAAAATAGGAAGAGTGTCAATTAGAGTTAATTTGGTTTGAAGTACTCTTCATTGATTTCGTTGGTGTTCAAGCTAACATTTTTGTAGCTATTGCTTTTTAACTATATAAGATAGTAAATATCTTGAATATATAAGAAAAAAACCAACTATGTGCTGACAGTCTGTGTTCTAGCAGAGGTTTAGCTTGCTGCTTTTTGCCTCATGTAGACTCTTGGATTTTAACAGAAAGTGAGTTTGTAGGAATTCCACTTTCTCATTTCTATGGGTGGTGAAACAACTTCATAGCTTAGTTCGTTCTCTTCTTTTTTCACTTTACTGTTGTATTGTTCCTACATATATCTTGTTGATGCTTAAATTGTTTGATAGAGTACCTCTTACCCATGAAAAAGCGTGCAAAGGTACTCATGAAGGTGATAGCATTATGGTAGTAGTTTCTTGTATTTCTAGGATAGTTGTATTTATTGGTGGCTTTAAAATGTTCAACCCTTTGATATTACTGGCCACTCCTTGGTTCTTTGGAATCAAAGGTTATTCTTTTCATAATCATAATGTTTCAAATGCCGATAAGGTTGCCAAACTAACGTCAATGAAACACTTTTGAAGAAAGACTATAATGATACCTTTTTCTTTTTTGTTTTCCCAAGAAACATTGTTGATCTTTCTTCAAAGTTAAGTGGCTCTGTAATTCTACTATTTTTAGGTAGCTTATATATTTAGTAGACACTTTTTTCATTAAATTGAATGAATGTAATGGAGATCATGTGAACAAGAAAAGGGTTATATTGAAAATTTAGGTTTTCTTATGTTTTGCAAATAAGTGGTATTTTTGTAATTCTAAATTTTGTGAAGCATGGTCCATACTGGTGGTTGATGGGTCTTATTTTTAGCATGCATGAAAGTTTGGGTGTGGACCAAGATCCGACCCAAAGTCTATTTATTGGGTTTGGACTGTATTTTTTAAATTTGAATTAAAAAACGGATCAGATATGGATGTTATTTAGAAGATCTGTCTCTTATCTTGGTTAGATTGAGGTATGAGCATGACATGAAAAAGATGGTATTTAAATGAAGATTTAATCCAATCATGTTGGGCTCATTTGAATTATCCATGGGTTGGATATGGATTACATCCATAAAGATTTAAGTCCGTTTTGGAGTAGGATACAACACATGCATTAAGAAATGGATTTTGACTTGGATTTACATAGATCTACTCCATTTCCTGTCCTAATTTCCAGTCTTGCTTTGTTTTATAGTCTTTATATGTAGTTTTTATTAGGCCTATAACGATCTTAGTTAAAGTTTCTAATTTTGGAATCATAGTCCTTCGTAGAAGTGGGGAAAGGCCTAGGAAAACTCCAACAATATATATATATATATATATATATATATATCTGAATTATCTTTCACTTTAGTGGAATAGAGTTTAAGAAAATTTAAAGATTATGTTGACAAAGAGCCGCGAACCAAGCACAATCACGAAACACGACAGAAAACAAAACAGGCACAACACACGGAACACAAGAATTTACATGGTTCGGCGATGTGCCTACATCCACGGTGAAGATCCGGCGAAAGTTTTTACTATGCGAAAATCAGGATATTACAAGTGTAAAGCCTCGAAAATTTTCTTTAATTTCAATTATGTGATTAATTGAGTTTAAGCATGTTTAAATTTTAATTTGTATGCTTAGTGATTTTGAGGGTCCTGCGGTGTTTTCATGTACGGGTGCGGGACTGATATGGTTTTGGGTAATCCGGAAGGTGTTTACGGGCTTTATAAGTGGCGTAAGGGTATAAGTGAACTTTGAGGGACTTAAGTGGAGTTTTGGAAATTGAGGGAGTGCTAGTTGGTAATTAGTGGAAAGTATCATGTAAAAAGGAGCAAATTAGGTGAAAGGGAGGGACTAAGTTGCAAGTCTTACATAAATATCTAAGAATAGATAGATATAAGATGTGTGTAGGCATTGTGAGTGGAGAAAATCTGATTTCTCTCTCTCTTATCTCTCTCCCTCTCCCATTTCCATTGTCCTTGTTTCTCTCTTGGTTTTGAGTGCTTTGGAGTGGGATTGAGGATTTGGAGTAAGAACAAAGTGTGTTCCTCTTCAGTTCCTCTATGTTCTAATTAGTGGAAAGCTTGGATTTGGTGAAGCTTTGGAATTTCTAGGGTTTGAGTTCTAAGGCTTGGAATTAAGATAGGGGTGTGAATTCCTTCTTAGCTTTGATTCTATAAGTCACTTAGTTGTAGAATTTGTGTTTTAATATGAGTTATATATATGAGTAGACTTGTTTTTGAGATTTAAACTTTCTTACATGTTCTAAGTGACTTTTTATGTGCCATTATACTTGTTATATGATAAATATGTGTTTAGTGTGCACAATATGAGTTCTTTATACTTGGAAAGTGTATATGTTGCGTACTAGTGTGTTGTACACTTAGATTTATTGATGTATTTGATATCTATATTGTTTTAGAAGCATCTAGATTGTTTTTTTTTTTTTTGATAAATAAAATTTCATTAAAAGACGCTCAAAGGGAAGCGAATCTGAGGGACTACAAAAAGCCGAAAACCGGCCAACTATAATCTTAGGCCCTGTTTGGCAGAGCTTTTGTTTCGGCTTTTACGCAGAAGAAAAAGAGAAGCAGAAGCTAAATCAGGAAGCTGGTACCCCCCAGCTTCCTTTAAACGCTCTTTTTGGACTCTGAAGCTCTTTCGCCTTACCAATCCAAACACTCTCCAAAACGGCTTTTGAGCTTGAAAAGCCGAAAGCCGCTTTTCAAAAGTCAATCCAAACAGGGCCTAAGCTATCAAGAAAATCCACTACTTGATCATCCGATGTTCAATTTTTTCCGTATACCCAAAAAAATAAAAGAGTTAAAATATTATATTTGAGAGACCAAATAGAAGACTTTGCATCCTCAAAGCGCCTCCTTTTCCTCTCTTGCCACAAACCCCACCATAAACAAAGGGGAGTGACCCTCTAAGCATCCCTGGCTTGACTGTCTAGAAGCATATAGATTGTTATTGGAGTCAATTACATGCATTTGGAAGCATATGTAAATTTTAGACCCCATGTGTTTGATAAAATGCCTAAGAGAAATTTTTTTTCACGAAAATGCATGATATTTGATTTATCGTGAGTTGAATGGCATTGCATTATTAAATGCATGATTTGAGTTTGATGAGCATTAACTAAATGAGGTTGTAATGTATTTGAAGTGAGTTTTGAAGAATTCTTAGATTTGTGTACTTTTAAATCTAGGTGATGGTTGATGATTTTGAGGGAAAAAGTTGTAGGAAGTAAGAAGGGCCTGGTGCCCTAGGGTGAAAAGCCCAAAACTTGGTCAAGCGAGTGTCCTACCGTTGGGTTAGTAGCCTATAAAGGTACTTGGCCTATAAAGCATGTACTTCAGATTTCAATTGTCGACAATTCCTACCAACCTTGGTTGATTTTGGTGTATACGTGGTGTTTAGTTTGATTGTGAATGAGATTTCAGTTTTAGTTGTTTATATGTATTTGATATATATGTTTTTCAAAATTGTTTATGAACTTGAATGAGTTATGTTTATGTGCATTATGAAATATGCCATATAGTTGGATAGGTATGTCATGTTGCATTCATGCATGATCGCTTGAGTTATTGTTGGGTTGTTTGGATCATTTTACTTGGCATGTTGTTGCTCACCCCCCTAAACATTTTCAGATAAGACTCCGGCCATGGACAATGCATAGAAGTGCTAAGGTGGAAGCACTTGGACTATTTTTGGAGCTTTTGCATATTTATGTCTATGTATGCGATGTTTGGCACTTAGGAAAGATTTGTACTTCGGATATGGAACAAGTGATATTAGTACTATGGACATATGTACTTTGTTATTTTGATAATTGTTCCAACTAATCTCCTCTCTTTCGGACTTTAAAGATATGTAAGTGATGGTATTGGACAAGTTATATTTTTGGTCCAAACTTCGGAAGGGCATAAATCCTTTGTTTTGAACCTGAATTGAGTGAGTTCTTCTTTTTTTTGAAATTGGGTATTTTTAAACCCTTTATCAAATGGCATAAATTTCAGCTTAAGATTCAAATCTTGAATCTGAGTTACTGTAGCTTTTTAGCTACTGCCCAAAAGTTAAAAGTAGAGTTTCGGGACCTTTCCAAAAGGGTCTAAATTGTGTTTTTAAGCTTCTTGGGACTATATTAGGATGGGACAATGGATTGAAATTTTTTCAGAACTTTTATGAAAAGTTACTATTCACAAGGGGTCAAAAACCTCTTTTGTTTTGAAATTGTTCCAAATGACTTCCAATGATGAGAACAATGAATTGATATGCATATTCACCTAATTATATGTATACAAGGTTGCTTCTGCGGTTATGAGACTTGGTTTGGATGTTAGTTGTCCCGAGAAGAAGGGTATTTTGGGTTATTTTCACCATTCACTTCTCATTTCCCTCACTTTTAACAGGGTGTCAGAAATTGGGGTGTGACAACAAGTTTCAACCCCAAAAACCCTAGCTCTCGCTCTCTTTCTGCGTTTTCAGTGTTTTCTTTTGTTTTTTTTCACTCCAAACCTTAGATGCCCTTATATATCGGGCTACAAGAGAGTCCTAATCCAAGTCCAAAACCCGCAAGAAAAAAATGGGTCACAAAATTTTTCCTGGGGGCACAAAGCCCATTTTTCGGGTCAAAACTGAGTCACAACATAACCCAAGCCGAGACAAAATTCGGGCCACAACATAACAAATCTCCACCTTGGCTTGAATTCCTCCAAACTTCACAATCCCAACTACTCCTTTTGCCTCCTTCGCATGCCCCTAAGGGCCCAGCAATTACAAACACCAATCAATCCAAGACAGTGTCTGAACTTGATAGTAGGAATGACCTTAGTCATCATATCCACTGGATTCTTTGCTGTCCAATCTTCCTAACTGCAATAGCATCTTGTGCAATCACATCTCTGATGAAGTGGATGAAGTGCAACTTGAAATCAATATGCTTGGTCCTCTCATGGGATATCTAATTTTTAGTCAGATGTATAACACTTTGGCTGTCTTAGAACATAGTCAAATCACCCCACTGCAAGCCCAGATCACTAACCAAGCCTCTAAGCAATTTAGCTTCCTTCACTGCCTCTGTGGTAGCCATGTACTCAGCTTCTGTAGTAGACAATGCAACTGTAGATTGCAAAGTAGTCTTTCAACTGATCACACTTCCACAAAGAGTAAAGACATACCTGATGAAGGGCCTCCTCTTATCAAGATCTCCAGCATAATTTGAATCAACATATCCAACAACACTCCCAGACGTGTTGCTGCCTCTGTCATAGACTAATCCAACATCTGCAGTGCCTCGCAAGTACCGCAATATCTATTTCACAGCCTGCCAATGGACCTTCCCAGGTCTATCCATGTATTTGCTCACTACACTAACCGCATGTGAAATGTCTTGCCTAGTGCACACCATATCATACATGATGCTATCAACTGCACTAGTACAAGGAACACGAGACATGTGCTCCACCTCTTCCTCGGTCTGTGGTGACAATTCTGTCGAAAGTTTGAAGTGGGTTGCCAATGGATTACTTATAGGCTTTGATGCTTGCATACTGAAGCGTTCCAGTACCTTCTTAGTGCATCATTTCCCTTCAGCACCTTGGATATCCCATGTTGAACCAATAAGGCCTGCATCCTAACCCGCCACAGGTTGAAGTCGTTCTTGCCGTTAAACTTCTCAATTTCCATAAACTTGGTCGACATCCTAGGTTTGAACTGAAAGCTTTGATACTGTTTTGTTGTGACAAATAGTCGCGAACCAAGCACAATCACGATACACGACAGAAAACGAAACAGGCATAACACAGAATACAAGAATTTACGTGGTTCGGCAATGTGCTTACGTCTATGCTGAAGATCCGACGAAAGTTTTCACTATGCGAAAATCAGAAGATTATAAATTTTAACCCCAAACCCAAGCTCTCGTTCTCTCTCTCTTTTTTCTTTTCTGTGTTTTCTTTCATTTTTTTTCCACTCCAAACCCTAGATGCCCTTATTATATATCGGGCTATAAGAGAGTCCTAATCCAGGTCCAAAACCTGCAAGTGAAAAGCGGGTCATAAATTTTTTTTCGGGGGTTCTACCCTCGGACCACGGTGGCTTAAGGCCACACAAAGCCCATTTTTCAGGTCTCAACGCCACCTTGGCCGAGATAAAATTCGGCCCACAACATAACAAATTATGTGATGTGTCGCAACCTAATTTTATAGTCCTATTAGGCCTCTAGTGGTGTTAATTTTCTGAAGGCGTAAGGATTGGAACCCTAGGCTCTAATATAGATTTAGCTCAAAGTCCATGATCTAGCTCCTAGAGGAGGGTGAATAGTCAGTTGATCATCTTCTTTTTCATTGCCCCAAAGCAAGGGATGGATGGGATTTGCTTTACTCTAACTTTGGGATCCAGTGGATTATGCTTGAGTCTGCAATGAGCTATGCTTGGGATGGCTGTCGGGAGTGGCCCCAAGTTTGAGATGCGTGGAGGACAACCCCCCTTTGCTTGTGGTGGGCTCTTTGGAAGAAGACGAACGGGATATCCTTTGATGGGGTGGAGAGATATTCTGTACTTAGTTCTCTATTCTTTTGGGTTTAGTGTTCGAATTGTAAATCTATAGAGATTCTCTGTCTTTTGTGGATATCTGAGGCTATAGTTTTTGTGCAATTGTTCTGGGTCGTGTCTTCCTGTTGGGCACTCTTCAATGAATACTTATTAAAAAAAAGTCTTGTACCTTTACCTAATTTTAACTACTTTTTGAATTCTTAAACAAATTACCATTGTTTTGAATTCAAATTGAAACTTGTTAGAAATATATGAAACTCGTATTGAATTGAATTTCATAAATAATACATAAAGGTCTATTTATTGGTACATAATCTTGGACACTAAGTAAACTTAGGAGACAAGAAAACTAGGTGGTTTAGAAAAGGAGATATGAAATCCTAGATGATTTTGAAGAAGATATAATAGCAAACATATGTTCTAACAACCCCCCTCAAACTCAAGGTAGGTTTTATGAAGCCAACTTGAGTTTGGAGACAAAATTTGGAGTGGTGCTTGACGGAAGCGATCTGATGATGATGTGAGCAAATGTGGTAACCAACTGGAGACAACCTTACATTGATAGCCAAATAGGAAGCTTTTGTCTTCTCCTTTCTCCCAACTAGTGCCGACGAACAACAAAGATGTCAACAACAATGAAAGATGGGTGAGAACAAAGTAGCCATACTTTCCGGCGAAAGCGGATATGGTAATTTTTGGTGAAGACAGAAAACAAGAGATGATAATGACACGACCCAACCTATGATAACAATCATTCGATCTAGTCCAGCACAAACAACAAGAACAAACAACAAGAGAGCAATCGATTCACGATCGATTCATGGTGGCCAATGAAGAACTCATCAAAGAAAAGAGTCATGGCATCACGTGTCAAAAATGGCCAAAAAATCTCTGGAGAACAAAACTTCTGAATAACAAATCGATGGACAACAACTGTCTCGTCGCAAGAAGACATAGTTTCTTCGTGGCTTACTGCGGACTGGTGTTGACACGTGCGGTGTTGGAGATGTCGCGTGAAACTAGCCGGAGAAGACACGTGAGCCGTGTGTGTGAACATTACAACGACTATAAGATCTACTAGAGATCGAAACGCTCTCTGAATTGAAGAATATTTCTTTTATTTCTAAAGGAAATTCCCTTATGACTCAACTTTTGAAACTTGAAGAAGCTGAAGGCCAAAAAAAAAAAAAACTTTCAAGGAGCTCATTGCTGTAGAGAACTCTGGTATCAAAGTTGAGCTGGTACTGAATTTTGAGATGGGTGTGTTAATTTGGTGGAAGCTATTGTACGATTGTTCGTCGGGGATGAAGCTGATGGTGCCATCCCCGGCGGTGATGGTGATGAACTGTGAGAACTACTAGAGACTGCAGGCTCTGATACCATGTTAGAAATATAGAAAAATTGTATTGAATTGAATTTCATAAACAATGCATAAAGGCTTATTTATAGGCACATAATCTTGGAAACTAAGCAAACTTTGGAGACAAGAAACCTAGGTGGTTTAGGAAAGGAGATAGGAACTCCTAGATGGTTTAGGAGAAGATATAATAGCAAACATATATTCTAACAAAACTAAATATTGAATCGTTTAATTCATCATCCTAATCAACATTTTTTTTTTACAAGTAAGATTGTACTAAAAGGCATTCAAAAGGGGAACGCAGCTCGCATAAACACTAAAAGGACCAAATGGGGCCCCTAACCTCTCAAACTGTCCAAAATATCAATTATCTCCCCCATGGATTTACAATTTCTGCCGGAAACCCAACAAAAAAGAGAACTAATTTTAGAGAATTTCAGCGCCCCAATAGGAGTTTCCTCACCATCAAAGGATCTCCTATTTCTTTCCTTGCACAAGCACCACCAAACACACAAGGGCACCACCCTCCCAATATCATGGGCTTGGGGACCAACTGCACAACCTCTCGAAGCCTTAGTCATACCTCGTGAAGACCGGGGCATAATCCACTGGACTCCAAACAAAGCCAACAGCAAACCCCAACTGTCCCTGGCCATCGGGCAATGCAACAAGAGATGATAAACTGACTCTCCATGAACACATGCAACACCAGTTAACAACAATCTGCCTCCTCCTCCTCAGATTATCCAGGGTTATGATCATCTTAATCAACATACTAATCAAACATTAACATATTAAAGCAGTAAAAAGCACAAATACGGATACAAGGATTTTTATGTGGAAACCCATACAAGAATAACCACGAGACTTAGTTCAGGCAAACCAAATCCACTATGACAAAAAAGTTACAACCAGGTTAATAGTTCCCAAACTAGTTACCAAACCCTAGAATCTCTATTTACCTCTTGATACAGACTAATCCACCAAACTCTTCACTTGAGTGTCCAGGCACAAATCAGCTCGTAAACAAAACCGCTCCTCACGCAATCAGATTCTTCAATAAATGATTTGATCTCCAATGACCAGTCATCCAGATCAATACCAATTTGATTGAGTAGTTGGGGCTATAGTTTTTGGTTTGTGTAGTTGTTCCAGGTTGCACTCTCCTTTTGAGAGCTCTTTAATGAATGTTTACTTATAAAAGAAGAGAAGAAAAGCTTGTTCAAATCAGCTCTGCAGTGGTTATGTTGCCAACCCACTCAAGTAATTCTCACCAATCTAAGGCAGTTGATGAATGCCAGAAAGAAAAATATGTATGCACTCAGTTTTGCTTAAAAACTCTCAAAAAAATGTCTCTCTATATATTCTATGTATATATAGGTTTTGCCCCCATGGTAGTGTACTTATAGGCAAAATAGTGTTGTAGAGAGAGTATGATTTTCAGCGTTTTAAGCAAAAAAGAAAACTGCTTTCTCGAACAGCTTGACTGGTCAAGAGACTTGTCGATCAATCGATCTATTGATACGACTCCAATAGCCCTTGATCAATACATTGATTAGTCGATTGAAGTACTTTTCATTTTTATAATTAGAAAAATTTCAAAAAAGGTAGTTTCAAAAACACTTTATATGCATATTAATAATGAATTTTCAAATCAAATCATGAAATCTCAAAACTCTAATGTACGAATGCATGAACCCTGATTTTGGTGAGTGCATGGAAGTGTCAATTTACTTTTATACCCTTGGAGTAGAAGATTATGCTTTTGCCCTTGAATGAAGCTTGAATTCCATCTTCAACCATGACTAAGAGGTAACTAACAAAGCCTAACTTTAAAACATTCTAAATAAATAAAATAAAAACAAAATTTCAAACTCAAGTTTTGATTCACAAAATATGCAAACCGAAGTCCTATTGACCTAACAATTTCTAATTTTAGAGTGATGTTCTCCATCCAATCTTTCACCTTAATGGAATTGACCTTTAGAAAATTGAAGAAATTGAAGATTGTTTGTGTTGAATGTAATTGAATTTAAGGGGGTGACTCAATGATATTATTAAAAGATTATCGTTCCTCTCGTAATGCTCTCCTTTATTTAATTATATTGTTTTAAATTTGTTATTTTAGTCTCAACTGGCCCTTGAGTTGTTTAGCGTACCTCAACAAATAGGCTTTTCCCAACTATCTGGGGTCGGTTATGTAAATCATGTTTTACCATTCTCCTTTCTTTGATATTATCTTTAGTCAAGCTACAAGCTATTATATCTTTCCTTAATATTTTAACTCGTGATCGTTTTAGTATTCCCCTTCCCCTATCATCATTATCATCATCATCCTTTTCTTAAACCCAAATGAATAGGGTTGGCCACATGATTTCTCTTTTCTATGTGAAGCTCTCTCTCCCATAATATTTAACTTTTTAAAATCATTTCTAAGATTTCATCTCATGTTAACTTTGGTTGCCCTCTTTGTCTCCTGCCTTCTATGCAAATTAGTCTTCCTCTTCTTACAGGGTCATCTATAGATTTTCTTTGGATACGTCTATACCACCTAAGTCTATTTTCTCTTTTCACTAATAGGTGTCACTCCTAATTTTTTCCTTTTATTTTTATTAATAACTCTATCTCTTCTAGTCACCCCTATCATCGACTTGAACATTCTCATTTCAACTACATGAATTCGTTAGTTTTTGTTTCTTTTTAAAAGCCAACACTAGAAACCTTTAAAATAGTTAGTTCAATAATTGTTTGATTTAATTTTCCTTTTAATTTATTTGTTACTCTTTATAGCATAAAATCCCACTACATTGTCTCCATTTTGTCCAATCTGCTCCAATTCTACTAATTATATCACCATCTATCTCACCATCCTTTTGTATTATTGACCCTATGTATTGAAAATAGTTATTTGGATAATCTTTTGGTTTTGAAGAATGATCATTATATTATCGATATTTGAGTCTTTGCTAAATATACATTCCATCTATTTAGTTTTAGTCCCACTAATTTATAAAAGTGTCGAATAACACTACGTCATCGGCAAACAACATGCACCATGAAATCTCTCTTTGTAGGTATTTTGTGATTTCGTATAATATTATTGTGAATTGTCGAGAATACAAAGAATTGTCAACTATTCTTTAATTATGGACATGATTAGCTATTCCTTAAGTAGGGCATAATTCATGCTTTTCTAAATTGTTGCTTTCCTTATTTTATGTTTTTGAGAACATTATATGTGCAATCATTCTTTGTAGGATTGAAAATAAACAGTCTTTTCTTCTCTCTCTAAGATTTCTCTCTCAATTTAGTTTATACTTTTGACATGGTATTAGAGCATTAAGGTTAAAGTTGGAGACCTAACGTGAGTTTCTTCTTCTTCCTCATTGTTTTCTTCTTCTCAGTTTCTGTCCTTTTTTTTAATAGTCGTCTTCTCTTCCTTCTCTCTCTCTCTCATTTGGACAGAGATGACCTAGAATAGGTTTTAAAAAAGAAAAAAACAGAACAATGTCTTTCTCTATAATTCTAACAGAGAGGACCTAAAAAAAAACAGTATCTTTGTTTTCTATTTCATGTTGAAAATTTTGTAGTTCTCTCGCTTGAAACTTGTACTCGGGTTGTCTTGTCTCGACTATCATGGGTAACAGTACCTACACCATTCCTCTCGATTATATGATCTAGACTCGTCTCGAATCTACTCGCCTTGGATATCATGGGTCGTGGTGGTCACCACACCAAGAAATGTATACATTGTGGCTGCACCAACCATTTTGTTGATTACTGTTGGGAACTCCATGGCAAATCCGCATGGACAAATCAGGCTACGATTGAGGGGGAGAACTCTAACTCCACAGCTGAGGAATAGGTTCTTATTCCCAAGACAGACTATGATTCAATTGTCAAGTGCATCAATCTTCCATCCATCTCCACAACCACTTTTGTAAAATCTCGGATTTTTTTTATTTATTTCGTAGTTAATTAATTGTTAAGCATGATTATATAATAATTGCTTGCTTATGTGTTTGGGTTTCGGAAACACTTTAAAAGTTCTGAAAATGGTTTTAAAGTACCTTAGGACTATAGTGGGATGGAACCAAGGTTCAGGTAATTTTTTGAAATTTTTACGAAAAGTTACTATTCATGGTTTAGGCTTTTCGGGAAAATAACTACGGATTACTTAAGTGACATAGGGGTATGAATTAACTCAAAGGGGGGCTTAAGTGAAGTTTGTTGAAATGAGGGAGTGCCATTTTGCAATTAAATGGAAGTAGAAAATGGTTGAGGAGCAAAACTAAAGAGATGTGGGGCTAATTTGCAATTTTGAAAACTTTTTCTATAAATATCCCAAAATGGTTGACTTGGTCATAACTCAAATCAGATTTCTCTCTCTCTAGATCAGTTCTACAGCTCTTCCCTCTCCCCTCTTTCATCTTTTTGGTTGATCTTTGTTTTTGGAGGCTTAGAAGTGTGATTCGGACCTTGGGACTTTAGCGATAGTTGTTCCTCTTGGGATTGCCTACGTTTTACACTGATTGGAAATTCTTTTCGGCAAATTTTCAAGTGTTTTTAGGCTAGGGCAGATTCTAGGGCATGGAGCTCTCTTGCTTTTTTAGCTTGAATTCGAGGTAGGAGTGTTCTCTCTTTCTTATCATTGATTCCTTAGAGTTTCGGGTGGATTTTAGTGAGTTAACATGCTAGAAAAGACTTGGAGAATTCTGTTTTGATTTCTTTCTTTCTTTTTTAGAATAAACATGTGTTAAAAGTGGTTTTCATATGTTCTATATGAAGTCTTTGAATTATATATGCATTGTATGTGTATATGGTTGATTTCGGTAATTAGAGTGTGTTAAAAGTATGTGAGTACTTGCAATAGAATTATATTTTGAGCATGTATGTCTTATGTGCTAGTTTGGAAATGCATGATATCTATTTAGGATCATGTATGAGTTATTGGGATAACAGGTGTACGTGTTGCAAGCTATGTATTGATTAAAAGTATAGAAAGGACAATATCATCATTTTTGCATTTGTATGATTTCTTGTGAAAGAAAGGTTGTTGCATTGTATATGCATGCTTTAATATAAATAGCTTATGATGCACTTATATTGAACGTGATTTAAGTGACTTATGATGCATTCATTTGATGATTTTGGAGAAAGGTCGGTATAAAGTAAGATGAGCTCAATGCTCAGGGGTGCAAGACCTCAACCTTGGTCAAGTGATTTCTTCTAGACCCTCGGGTTAGCAACCCGTAAAGATAGGAAGATAGATATTTAACCCAAGGGTACTTATCTGGTTACTACGAATACTCCCTACTCATGGATTGATTTTGAGCTTATTTGACTTTATGTTTTAAGCTTTGTTATGAATTGTGATATTCATGGTTTTTGTTTGACTTATATAGTCGTAAAATGCTTTGTGTTTACTTATGGTAAATTAAGCATATTGGATATGATATATATATAATGGAGCATGATTTGTACACTATATTATCGATGGTATTAGCATTGAAAATATGCCATGTAGTGTATAGGAATGCTATGACTGCACTTCATGTAGGTTGCATTGAGTCGGTGTATAGGGGGTTTGGAAGTCTCTACTGAGCTAGTGGGTTGCTCACCCCTTCCCTACAAACCTTTTTACAAATAAAGCGCTGGTTGTGGATAACACTTGATTACTGTGGTAAAGGCCTCGGGCCTTCTTTTAGGCTTTGGATGTTTTTATTGTATATATATGCCATGTGCGGGCATTTTGAGAATAACTATAGATTTTGTATGTGGAACGGATGTATTAGCATTCTAGACATGGGTACTTTTATATTGTTGAGTAGTGGTTCCATTAGTCTTCTCTACGTTGGACACTTGTGTATATTTGGATATGGTTGGACAAGTTACATTTAGGTGTATGTATGTAACTAGGTTATATTTTAGTTTCAATGATGTAAATGTGGATTTATAAGTGTTTATGTATGCTATGAATAGTATCGGATATACTTGTGATCATTGGGAATGTATGCATGCAAAGGATTGGAATTTGGGGATCAAAATGGATAAGTACAGATTATGCAAGGTTTCTGTCTCAAAAAATCCGATTTATCGGAATTTCCAAACAATGTAGCTTTTTAGCTGCTGGATTACAAAAATGATTTTGGCCTTCGGGTCCGACATAATTGTTCTAAATTATGTTTTTAAGCCTCTTGGGACCCTAGTAGGTTAATACAATGATCGGATTTAATTTCCGATACTTTCGGGAATTGGTATTATTCAAGGAAAGCCGAAAACCTACTTTTATGTTGGAAACCTAACACATGTTTTCAAACGGTTTGGACTATGATTGGACGTACATTTTCACATCTATATATGTGTATTAAAAGTTGCTTTCGCGGTATTGAGATTCTGTTTGGATGAGAGTGGTCTCAAGAGGGGTATTTTGGTAATTTCATCCCATATTCACACTTAGTTTCCTATACCTGTTTTGGTGTCGAAAATCAGGGCGTGACAACTTTGTTCGATTTTGGTAATACTTGTCTTCTTTTCTCATCCAGTTAATCTTGGATTATTGATTCAGGGCCTCCGACCATATGACATGTAACTCTTCCCTTCTTTCTGATTTTTCCTGTACTTTCTCTCCCTCGTTTGTCACGATAGCCAATGGTACCAAATCTCCAGTCTAGGGAATTGGTATTTTTGGCGCACCTAGTCTAACCTTCTTCTCTGTTTTGTACCTACCTCAATTTCCCTTTAATTTATTATATGTTCGTAAACTTAGCTCTACCTTAAACTGCCCAGTAACGTTTTATTCTAACCATTGTCTTTCAGGATTTAAAGACGAAGAGGATTATTGGTGAGGGGCTGAGAGGAATGATCTCTACTGCTTTCAACCGTCTCACACTCTCGCTCGCCTGTTCAATCTGCACTCCATACCACGACCTCTCCGTATCAGTGGCACTGCTATCTTGGGCATCCTTTGTCAGACAATCTTTGACATTTAGTTCCCTCTTTACCTTCTTTTCTAGTATTAATTGTGAAACTTGTGAGCTTAGTAAGCATCATAGGACTTCTTTTCAACTTACGACTGATGGGCCTTGTTTGAACCCATTTAGACTAGTTCATTCCGATGTTTGGGTCCAACATGAACTACTGGTTTGTCTCGTGTGCGTTATTTTGTTTTGTTTATTGATGACTATTCTTGTTTAATTTGGTTATATGTGCTTAAGGATAGATCTCAAGTGTTTCATGCTTTTTGATCCTTTTATGTTGAAATCACTAATCAATTTGATCCCAAGTTACATATTTATCAAAAAAAAAAAAATTGATCCCAAGTTACATATTCTTAGGACTGATAATGCTCTTGAATATATGAAGGTATCTTTCAACAATTTCTTGAGTCGAGAGGTATCATCCATTAGACTTCCTGTGTTGATGCTCCTCAATGAAATGAAATTGCTAAAAGAAAGAAAGAATAAACCTGTTGTAGAGACCCAAGTTTTTATCTATTTATTTATTTTATTTTGTTGTGTTAATTATGATATTGTTATGAGATTTATGTTTAAGTGTGTACAAGTATGTTACATATTTTGTACTCTCTTAATTCGGATACGAGGACCCATGATGGGCCTGTTAACCCGGAAATTTCTTTGGACCCCTTGGAGGGGAGGAATGTTGATGGTTTATATAAGAAGATGATATATGTGGATGTAAGATGATTAGTTATGGAGTTGTAGTTCATAAGAGAAGTTTGTAGAGAAAAATGGGCCAAAAATGCAATTTCCTTAAAGTAGGAAGGATCAAAGAGCAATATTAGAATAGTTGGGGGACTAAGTAGTAACCAAGGGTTATAAGATGGGTTGATATAGTGGAGGAAATCAGATTTTCTTATTAGTCTTCACCTTTCTCTCTCTATATCTCTCTCTACACCCACATACATCTCCCTCTTCATTCTCTCTTCATTTTTGGCACCAAGGCGTTAGATTGGAGTGTTCTTGCAAGAATTAAAATTGTTCCTTGCATGTTCCTCTTCATTCTAATCGTTCAATTTCGCGATTTGAAGATTTTGGACGTTTGGGTGATTTAGGGCTTTGTTGGTTTTCATTTCTTGAGGTAGGGGGTGTGTGTTGTGTCTTCTATTTCAGGTTTCTTTTCATGTTAGCATGTATAGTGTAGTTCTTACATGTTATAGTCGTGATTGTTAGTGTTAAAATGAGGAATTTATGTTTATATTGACACTTACATGATTCTCTTGTGAAATTTGACTACATATTGTGATATAGAAGATGAGTCTTGTGGTTATATGCTATAAAAGATGTGAATGTAAACTCTCATTGTAATTTTGTTGTATTCTTATATGAATTTGGAGAGTATGTGTAACATTTAAGATGTTTATGTGGGGTTATAAATGCTATGACGCCATGTGTTTGTCAAAATGTCCCAATGAAAAATATTTGGAAAATTATACTTTCATGATTTATATATATTAGAATGAATGGTTTTAATTGTAGGATATGCTTAGGAATGAATCTAGGGCATGTGATGGGTGCTTATGCATCGATAAATTGTGCATGTGAATGCTCTTAGTGATGACTTGGGTTAAATGTGTTATATTTGGTGATTGCGTGTTGATTTTTTCGGATAAAAGGACTCATGTTGGAAATATTGGAGAAAGGACTTCTCCGGGGTTGAAAAGCCTCAAACATGGCCAAGAGGGTTGTTGCCAGCGGGTTAGTAGCCGGAGAGAACTATTTTGTGGTGTGGGGATTCGACACACATTCGTGTTGTGTGTGTGAGTTGTGAGTTAATTTTCGATCTTGATGTGATTTTGAGATGATTTCTTGATTCAAGTTGTTAATTTGACTGAATTGATGTATATGATTCGTGGTGTAATTGAGTATGTGATGACTTGCAATGTTGAGCATTATCATGTTTTGTGATGTTTACGTCATGTTGAGTTCATAACTACGTCTTTAACTAGAACGTTAGGTGGCATGACACGTAGTTGCTTTATGCATTTCCCATTTTATGTTTGGACATGAATTGTGAGACGTTGGTAGATTGCACAACATATTACTTTGAGCACGTGGACCTTTGCTCATCCCTCTACAATAATAATTTTAGGTAAGGAATTGGCGACGGGTGACGTTTGAGCCATTGGGCTAGAAACTCATTTTTAGAAGGCCAACCGTGTTATTTATTTTGATATTGTACACTTCTATGTACAATGCATGTTCCTTGTAGAGGGGACTTGGTGTTTGTAACATCATTTTGGAACTTTTGTGAAGGTTGACTTCATTTTTGGGATCTTATATGTATTAGTGTGTATCTTGGATTTGATATGTATATGGGATCCCATGAATGTATGATGTTATTTATCTTTTCATTGGTGATGTTCACCTTCCTTTTAGTTTTGTCAAGTTATTTATTTGATGGTAATGATTGCTTAGATGAATTTTGGAGAGATAAATTTGTCTAAGGGTTGTTTGGGTGGAAGAGAACTTAGCATTGAGTTGAGGTAATTTTTGCAGTTTTGCGCTCGAGCTCATTTTGTAGTGGGATCGAGAGCATCTTGTAGGTTTTGAGAAACTGAGAAATTTGCATTCTGGGGAAATGCGATCGAGCCCATTTCAGTGTGCTCGAGTCCATTTCGCAGGTTTTTGTCCCAACTTTGAAAGGTCGCATCTCCTTCGCTTCAAACCTGAATCGAGTGATTCTTTTTTTGAAATCGAGTATTTTGAAGTCCTCTTTTGAATGGGATAGGTTTTAGTTTAAGATTCCAGCTGTGCAAGGAATTAAGTTTCCTACTTTTGAAAGGTTTATAATGGTGTTTTGTTTAACCCATTTCCCAATCACCCCCTTTCCTTTGCTCTTAACTGGGCGTGGGAAAAATGTGGGGTGACAGTGTGGTATCAGAACATTAGGTTCGGAAACCTAAGGACAAGGGGTAAGGGTCAAGTTACATCTGAGTATTGTTGCACTATTCAATGTTGTCGTTAAATACTTGGATATGTCCGAATCTACCAAGACATGTTTGAGGGAGAGAGGAGATCCTTTTTGGATGTGGCAAGGCTTCCGAGTCTCTCCATCTCCGGCGAAGTGGAAGGCGTGACAACAGAGAGAGGTCATGTGTTTCGAGTGGTTGACAGGAACACTGAGAGGAGGAGAGCGATGCTTCACACTTGTTTGGTTGGGAGATTTGACAGCGAGGTGGGAAGCTTTGAAAGGATCGAAGAATGGGCTAAGAGATCCTGGAAAGTGTCCAACGGCGTGAAGGTTACAGCCCTGCCGGATTCCCTTTTGCTTTTCAAACTTCTGTCAGAGAAGGAGGCTCATAGAGTTCTGAAAGAGGGAAAGAGACAGTGGGGTGAAGCTCTATTACTCTTGATGTACGGTATTTCAGGGTGGGTTGCGTTGGTTTACTAAAAAAGAGAGAGGAAAGAAGAATCTTGATTTATGTTTACCATTGCATCTCTGGTGCTACAAGCTTTTTGTTTTTGTTGGAGACCTCTGTGGAGGTATTCGAAGTGTTGAGGCGAACGAAATGGTTGATACGAAAAAGATTGTAGTCACAGTAAAAGATGGAGGTGTCATTCTGCAGTTATGATCGGGTGGCCTACAAAGTGGCCCTTTCGGAACATATCACATCAAAGTTGGTCCCAAGGCATGAATCGCTGGTAGGGAGAGATGTCAGCCAGCTTATCATGAAGGACGAGTGGTGGCGACGACATAGTCAGGCCATCAGAAAAGCAAACTGCAAGCCTGTGACGCAGGAGGAGGGTAGAGTGAGAGGACAGGGATGATTGGCACCATGCGCATGAGGCGAGTGGAGGATGGGATGTACGACTTTCAAAACGTGTCGATGCATAGCCTAACATTCAAGTTGGATGGAGGACAACTCAGAGGGCATGTGCAGCTAATTTGATGGTTTGGGATTCAAACAAACACGAGAGACAAGTTCAAATTTTTACGAGAAGAAACACGGGCCAACTTATGAGCCAAAGAACGGGGCCTAGACATGAGACTGGGCCTGCAACTAAAATTGGCCCAAGCAGACCTGATGATCTGAGCTCGAAATTTAGAAGGGAAGAATTGGGCCATTATAGATCAGTTCATGATGGCAAAAGCCGAAAGCCGAAAGCCCAAAGCTTCGGTTGAATATTACCGCAGAGTGGACCAAGCCCAAAAAGAGTTTGGAATGAAAGTGCATAACTTTGCGATGGGAGGAAACAAGTTAACGATGCAAAAAGGATTTCACAAGAGTCGAAGAGGAGATGATAAGGGAGGAGATGGAACGTCGATTCAGACAATTTGGGTTGGGCACGAGAAACAGTGCATGACCCAACACAGAAGACTCAAGAAGAGGCTAAAGTGGTCAAAGACAGAGAAGCAAAAATGGGTTTTGAAAGAAGGATTGAAGTCGAAGACGGAGACTCAAGCAAGCTTTGGAAAATTAGTGAATTTCAAGGCAAGTTGTTCTAATTTTGACCCCTCCTTCCTCTTCTTCGGTGGGTTTGGGTGCATCGAAGGGTGTGGAGTTTGAGAGTGGGCGATATGAGAATGACCTAATAACATGTGTCGAGAACCTGGCGACTGTGGAAAACAGTAGAGCGGTGGTCTGTACTCCACTGAGAGGTGTTGCTGAGGATGTCCATATATGCAGTAATAAGGAAAAGGATGAGCTGATTCTATGTATTGGCAAGGGGGTTAGGATGAACTTGAGGAAAGAAACGACAGCTGTTCTGTTGGCAGAGTTAAGGTTGTGCAGTGGGATTGAGCATTCGAGGAAGGGTACATATGGGATTTTACCGTTTGCAACAGATGTGACTGGAATTAAAAGCTCTTTCGAGGCAAGTTCAGGCGGATCTGAGCAGTTGGGGGAAGGAGAAGTTTGTGAAAACTTTGGCGCCACTCATCTGGCATCCTCTTAGTCGTTATAATTTTATTAAACAATTTTGTTAACCAAGACAAGCCAACTTCTTCTAGACACTTCCACATCTCGATAGGAATGCCATTGGGTCCTACAGCCCTCCTCGATTTTACCTTCCTTAAGGCATTCCTAACCTCCCACTCCTTGACCCTATAGAAAAATATAATATCTCTAACATTTTCCTCTAAGCCTTAACTTCTTATATGGTTTTCATTTAGCAATTTCTCAAAATAGCTTTTCCATCTTTCTTTAATTTCATCGTCTTTCACTAAAACTCGTGAATCTTCACTCTTAATACATTTAATATGGCTAAAATCTCTAGTTTTCCTCTCCCTTAGCTTGGCAATTTTATATATATTCTTCTCTCCATCTTTTGTACCTAGTTTAGAATAGAAATCGTCATATGCTCTATGCTTTGCCTCACTTACTACTTTCTTAATTTCTTTATTTGCTTTTTTATATTTGTTAAAGGTTTCATTATTCCTAGTTTTTTGCCAAACTATATAGCATTCCCGTTTTGTTTTTACGATGTTTTGAACTATTTCATTCCACCACCAAGTTTCTTTAAATGACGGTCTCGTTCTTTTTGATTCTCTTAGAACTTCTTTTGCTACTCTTTTTATATATGTAGCCATCTTATTCCACATTAAGTTTGTTTCATCTTCTACATTCCATGTTACTTCATTTAACATACTATTTTTAAATAAATCCATTTTCTCCCCTCTTAAATTCCACCACCTAGTCTTTGGGTTTATGGTTCTTTTTCTCCTTTTTGGTTGTCCTTTCATACATAAATCTAAGACAAGAAGCCTATGTTGTGAGGTTACATTCTCTCCGGGAAGAACCCTACAGTCTTTGCTTGTTAGTCTATCTACCTTTTTAGTTAAAAAGAAATCAATTTGGCTTACATTTGAACCACTTTTAAAGGTTATTAAGTGTTCATCTTTCTTTATAGAAAATGTATTCCTAATTATAAGATTATATGCTACCGCAAAATCTAAGATAGTCTCCCTGTGATGATTTCTATCTCCATATCCATGCCCACCATGTACCATTTCATATTCTCCACTCTCTTTTCCTACATGGCCATTAAAGTCTCCTCCTATATACACTTTTTCTCCTTTGGGTATCCCTTGCATCAACCGTCCATAAGTTCCCAAAAAAGTGTTTTAATATTGTCATCTAGTCCTACTTAGGGTGCATACGCGCTAATTATATGAACTATATTTCCTCCTAATACGAGTTTTACTAATATGATCCTATCTTCCTTTTTAATAAAGGTTATTACATCATCTTTTAAATTTTTCTCTTTGATTATCCCTACGCCATTTCTATGTCTAGTCTTTCCGGTATAGTATAATTTATATCCTTCAATTTCTTTAGCCTTTTCACCTACCTTAGTTTCTTGTAGACATAAAATATTAATCTTTCTTCTAATCATAGTGTCTACTAACTCCATTCCCTTACCCGTCAAAGTTCCTATATTCCAAGTCACTATCCTAAGCCTAATATCCTGGGCTAACTTCTTTACCCGCGCTCGTCCAGAAAAACTCGAGAACCCTTGCTGATTTGTTACCGCACCCGGGTGCCGATGCGGCGCCCCTTGCCCTTTTTTTGAAGCATCCAGAAGCTGATGCAACACGTCGCTTAAGGGGAACGCCCTAGTATTTACTTGTGTATTCATAGGATTCATGTTCATATTGGTCATGACATAGTTTTACGCCGACTGCCAAGCTACTCCTCCTTTATCCGGGCTTGGGACCGGTTGTGTAAAAAAAAACCACAGGGGAAGTTAAACAAAAGGCTCTTCTGCTATATGTCGGACTCGAACTCAGGAACTTTTGAAGAAGAGTTTGTGCACATTGCAATCTTTCCTGCAATGCTCCCTTTTTAACTAATTGCTTTTCAAATTAGACAAATTCAAACCCTTTTCAATTGCCAAATACTGTGACATTAGCTATCAGATTTGGACCAACTATTGACCTGTGGTGATGGCTGGATCACAGGTCAACCCATTCAGTTGTGTTTAACTCAGCAGACCTCGTCTATTTTTCAATAGCTAACTATTAGTAAGTTACAATTTTTTAGTGGAAAACATATATTTTTGGTTGACGAAGATTGAGCTACATATGATGCTGTAGTGTGTATAAGCAAGCATCCATTGTTTGTGCTGATTTTATAATTTTGATTTTCTTCTTATATGTATCTTTCCATTTTAATTTTTCTCTTCCCTATTTTCCATATGAGGATCTAATTAGTTTCTGAAAAAGTATATGTGTGAATTAAGAATGAAGAGAGGATGAGATTGAAAATGTCAACAGTAACATCAGATTTCATCTCTATCACGTGGAAGGGGAACATGGTTTGCTGTGAGATGGCATGTGACTGTAAGCAAATAAATGGGTTCATTGCCAGAGTGCATGGACCAATCTAAAAATGTTCAATGAAACACGTGTAAATATATCATGATCCGTTGACATTGCATGGCCCTGGAAAATTCAATGTCTAGCTCAAAGTACTCTTATGGTGAATTGTAATTTTCCTCCAGATTTTCTTATATCTTTATCATCTTCTAAATGCACATTTTATGGTATGATGATTATTAAGAACATAAATATCTGTTCCCTCCAAATTATAATTCCAAGTTAACTTGATTTCATCTTGTTGTAGGCAAATCCACCTGACCCTAAGACATTTCCGTTTATATTACTCGGAAACAAGATTGATATTGATGGTGGAAATAGCCGAGTGGTAAGGGTTTGGAGTTACAGCCGGTTTAAAATTTGATGTTCTTTAGATTTGGCTCTAATATATCTGTTTATAGGTCTCCGAGAAGAAAGCAAGCGATTGGTGCGCTTCAAAAGGGAACATACCTTACTTTGAGACATCTGCAAAAGAGGATTATAACGTTGATGCTGCATTCCTGTGTATCGCCAAAACTGCTTTAGCCAAGGAGCATGAGCAGGACATGTAAGTCCACATTGAGAACTTGGCATGAATATCAACATCATCACTGTGTATGTGCAATGAAAAAATACCATTTTTATACATGGGCTATTTTTTTGCTTGTATAGGAAATTCGGCTGATTCATTGTTTTTGCAACAGATCTATGTTACTCTTTGAATATGCCATTAGTTAAATAAATAGGGATATCATTTGATCAGAGAGCCTCTAGCTCAAGTGGTATCACCTCCTCAGTTTTAGGAGGTTGAGAGATCAATTCCCCTAGTGCTACTAGTAGGTGTGTGATTGTCTTGCCAACTTGGGGGAAAAAAAGATATCAATTGCTTGTGAGAGTGTTTATACCTTGTAGAATTTTTCTTTTTCATTTTCCATATGCTACAAAATGATTCTCTTATTTGGTGAAAATGGTTATATTATCTTGTCGACCTTGGACGTGAAGGTGCTTTATCAACCTGAAAGTAGTCATTTTATGCAAGATAAGGCCATGTGTTCAGTTTGTCTCCTGTTCTTTTTGATAGGCCTCTGTGAGCTAGAGGGTGAATAGGTCTTGTAGGATGAATTACTGATTTTAACGACTTTTTGAAATTTAAACTAAATAACAGATTTAAATCCAAAACATAGCAGATAATAAAGATCATCAATCCACAACTATAATAGGCAGATAAAAAGTAAAGCAATAGTCTCCTGGTTGTGTTTCCAGAGAAGTGAATTCAAGTCTACTCTGAAAAGTGAGCCAAGCACAAGTTTGTTTCAATTCTATCGCCAAAGTCTTCTACGCTGGCGACCTCTGACTTCTTCTTTCCTTCTGCTATTCTTCTCCGGCGCTGGAGTCTTCTATTTCGGTGATCTATGTTTTCCCTTTCAATCTTTCTCTTTCTTTCTGTCTTTCAGTTCTTCCTTTTTTAATCTTTTTGATATGTGGGACGGTGAACATCGTTCCTTCTTGGAGGTGGCAAGACTCCCTTGTCTACCCACCTCCGGTGAGGTCAAGATTCTGAAATCAGCAAGAGGGCACACTTTTAAAGTGAAAGAGAGGAACACGACAAGACGTGAGGTCCTTCAATCGTGCTTGGTGGGTCGTTTTGACAGAGAGGTGGGAAACTTGGCGTAGATTTGTAGTTAAAAACTTGGAGAGTGTCCAGTGGGGTTGGAGTCACAACGCTGCCTGATGGGTTGCTCCTGTTCCGATTGCCATCTGTGGCAAAGGCATCCAGAGTGCTAAAGGAAGGCAAAAGGACTTGGGGAGAGGCATTCCTTCTTCTGGATGTTTGGACATTCAGGGTCGGATGCTTTGGCATCTTGCGAAAGAAGCAGGATAGGCGAATATTGATTTATGGCTTGTTGTTGCATCTTTGGTGTCAGAAACTATTCGTGGCCATTGGAAATTTGTGCGGTGAGTTTCGGAGGGCAAAGGCCGACGAATCGGTGGACACTGAGAAAGTCGTGCTCACTGTTGTCAATGGTGGAGAGATATCGGAGTTCGACCATGTGGAAGATAGAATGTGTGGCTTATAGGGTGGCCGTGATGGAGGAGCTCACACTGGAGTTGGGTCCTTAGGTTAAATCGCTCGCTGGAAGAGATATTCGCGACCTGATTCCAGAGGAGTGGTGGGGGGGACAGGATGAAGCTAGAAAGGCTGCAGCTCCAAGGGGAAGGCACATACCTGAGTTGCAGAAGGGGCTGGAAGTAGAAGATAGAAGGAGGAGATCTCACTCTCTGTTGGCGCGTGGAGTGGGGAAGGCTGATAGGGGGGCACGCGTCAACTGCACCTCAGTATCATTTTGAGTAGGAGACAACGAATAGGCGACGTGGCAGGATTTGTGTGAAGGAAAGCACGGAAAACAGAATTTAAATTCAAAAGTTTTTGGCTTTGGGCCAATGCAACATAAGGGTGTGAAAGGCCGAAGCATAGGCTCAATATTGGACCCTAAATACAGGCCAGTGGATGGGCCATTGGCTAAGGATCCGAAACAAATGAAAAGATTAGACGGGAAGCGGGCTGATTTTAAAACTATTGGGCCTAGGCTCTTAGGCCCAAAGGCATTTAATGTCGCAAAAGGGCACATGACTAAGTTTAATCAGTTTCATTTGGGTCAAGGTTGATTCAGGTCGCAGGCGAACAGGCAGGAAGAAGATAGCCAATTCCATATGGGCCAGACTCGATTGAAGAATGGGCTGGATGCGGAGAGTAAAAAGGGGTGGACTCTTGTTGGGTCAAGAGAAGTGGTCAGGGGGTTCCCAAAGAAGAAATTTTCATGGGCCGAAAAGCAAAAATGGGTGGCAAGAGACCAAGCCCAACCCAAGTTAAGTGCTCCCAAACATAAACCCACGAAGCTCTCATCTTCTACTCCTGTTCTGGGTAGTTTTGAGTAGCTAGGCTCAGGAAGTATGGTGGGGGGTTTTAATTGGTGAGATCCTCAGAGGATGTGCACAGGGGATTTCAAACTGTTGGATGACGACAGAAGTGAGGATGGTTTAGAAAAGGAGGGAGCTGAGATGGTTAGTTCTCTTCTAGGAAGCTGAGATGATGGAAGTGCGTCAACAACACTTAATCGGTCAGCAGGCTTGGAGAGGATGAAGTGAAGCTTTGTGGATCCCTCTATGATGACGGACAAGCCGAAAATGATGTTGCCAGTGAATATTCATGCTAAAAACCGACTAAATGGTGGTTCCAAACACGACTTTCAAAGATCTGGATTTGCGTCAACAGTGATTGATCGGTTGGCAGGCTTGGAGAAGATGAAGCAAAGCTATGCGGATCCTTCTATGATGACGAACATGTCTGAATTGATGCCTTCAGTGACTGATCATGAGGATTTTAGTCGGATGCAAAAGTGGGTATATTTGCACAGGTCAGTTTATGTTGGAAACTATTATTTCGAATAGCTCGATTAATCGAAACTTATGTTGATCCATTGACATCTCTCCAAAGCCTTCGATGGATACCTCAAACTCAACGATGAATTGATTTTGATAGCTTAGATATTGTTATTCATGATATTGATTCGATTTAATATAATCAAAGATGTAATTAGTCCCACTGAATTTATAGGAGAGAGATCTATCATCTCTATGGGATTAAATCCCGAGTTATTGAGAAATAAAAAAAAAACAATAAGATTATGGAAGTCAATATTCTCGCATTTATTGCTACTGCATTGTTCATTCTAGTTCCTACTGCATAATATAGAAGTTTCAAAAAGCTTTCCCATGCAAGTTTAAAGCAATTTAGGGAATCAAAATAAGATGAAATCATGTAAAGATAGAGCCCTAATTATGCACGAATGAACCCTAATTTGGTGAGTGCAACAATGTATCAGTTTATCTTTATATCCTTGTAGAGAATACCAAAATACCGTTCAATGTAGTGTAAATTTAGTTGCATATGAAAGGTTGTAATCAGCTCGAAGTCTTATTAGCCATGATCTTATTTATATTACATGCTGATAATTACATAAATGGAAAGTAAATCAAATCACTGATCCTATGCCTCTAATGTAGGCATAGATGATGAAAATAATATCAGATCAAATCTCTATCAAATCCCTCAATTAACTCTATATCAAATCCCTAAATTAACTCCCAATACTCCCCCTCAAGTTGGAGTGAAGATATCAACTAAGTTCAACTTGCCAATACTAGATCGGAGAGCGGACCGACTTTGTGAACATATCAGCAAGCTGTGATTAGTAGAGGAAATGAAGGAAGTGTGGATAACTCCATAGCGCACTTTTTCCCTGAGAAAGTGAATATCAACTTCAACATGTTGGGTTCTTTCGTGAAGAACTGAGTCAGACGCGAGTATTAAAGTAGACTAGACTGGTTATCACAGAAGAGTGTTGATGAACTAGCGACAGGGAATCCTAGTTCAGTCAATAGGGAACGAAGCCAGATGATCTCTCAAGTGCCCTGAGCCATGGCATGGTACTTTGCCTCCGCAGAAGAACAAGATACAATGCTTTGTTTCTTACTTTTCCATGAAATTAGATTACCAAAATCGTGAAACGTACAAAAACCTGGAGTGGAGCGATGGTTGGTCAAAGATCCAACATAATCAACATCGGAGTTGCTCGAGATAAGAGACTGTGGTATAGATTTGTAGAATAGACAAAGGCCTGGGCATGACATAAGGTACCGAAGGATACGATATACTGCATTTAAGTGTGAGGTCTTGGGAACATGCATAAATTGACTGACAACACTAACCGCAAATGTGAGATCAGGTCTAGTGTTTGTCAGATAAATCAGGCGACCAACAAGGCGCTGATAAGCAAATGGATCTAGAAAAAGGTCTCCGGACTCGACATGAAGACGATGTGTCGGATCCATAGGAGAGGAAGCAGGACAACACCCAAGCATACCAATGTCCTGTAGGAGGTCTAGTGCATACTTCCGTTGGGAGAGCGAAATGCCATGCCTGGAGTGTGCAACCTCAATACCCAGATAAAAAGAAAGGGGATCCAAGTCCTTGACCTCAAAAACCTGCCCAAGGTCTGTTTTTACCTTGTCAATGCAAGGGACATCATTTCCTGTGATGATTATGTCATCAACATATACCAGGATAATGACACAACGGTCATCTGGACTGCGACAGAAGAAACAGGTGTGATTCGAGTGGCATCGAGTGAATCCCATAGAAATAACTACTTCACTGAATCGATGAAACTATGCCCGAGGTGATTGCTTCAACCCATATAAGGATTTTAGAAGGTGACACTTTCCCAGAGTACTCCCCCTGAAGCTGAAAACCTGGAGGAGAATCCATATAATTTTTCTCCGTCAGATCCCCATAAAGAAATGCGTTCTTCACATCCAACTGGTGAAGAGGCCAATAGTAGCAAGTTGCTAAGGAAATAAGGTGGATAGTAGTCAACTTGGCCTCTGGAGCAAAAGTGGCATTGAAGTCCTTCCCTTCGCGACAAGCCTAGCTTTGTAGCGATCAATAGTACCATACATTCGAGCGTCATTGCGGGCATGGGCACAAGTCTTAGTGAGAGCAGTCCATAAAGTGTCTACAGTTTCGTGATACATGAACATATCATAAATGTGCTGCTCAATAGAGTTGAAGAACCACCCAAGAATGGTACAATTATCAATATCACACTGATTAAATGTAGAATCAGTAGGTGCTGGTTTTTTAACAGTGCCCCATAAAAACCAGTTTTATCCCGACTCTCTAAATAAAGTCTCACAGATCTTGCCCAAGACGGGAATAAATTTCCATCTAATAAAACTATAGTGATCCTTTGGGCTGGGGAGCTATGCCCATAGGATATGTTATCCTTAATCTCAACTGATGCCATTTCTCAGATTGTGATGCTATAGGACCAAATCACATATTCCCACCAAATCGTGGATTGCAAACCCTGTTGTCCACAAGTCACAAGGGCTGAAAACAACCTTATCAACAGGTCATAAGGCTAGAAAAGGCTCTGTTTGCAAGATTGAAAAAGGCCAGACGATTCTTCAATGGCATGTACTAACCATTGCGGAAGTCAACAGAGCATGGAAAAAAGAAGGTTGCACGATTTGTCAACTGCACGTAATGACCGAGCCGGTCGTTAGTTTAGAGAGAGACCCCTCTATCACATGAGGCGATGGAGGGAAGAAGGAATACCCTCGAAGGGGTTTGGTTTGCTTGGGTGGAGTCTAGTTGTTGGTGACTAAAATTTAAAGAAGACAGAAAGAGGATGATGAACCAAGAGAAAATGAAGCAGAGATGAAGCAGTGGTGGGGTGGGTCGTGAACTTGGCTCTGATACCAAGTTGAATATAAAAGGTTGTAATCAGCTTGAAGTCTTATTAGCCATGCTCCTATTTATATTACATGCTCAGAATTACATAAATGGAAAGTAAATAAAATCACTGATCCTATGATCCTATGCCTCTAATGTAGGCATAGATGATGAAAATAATATCGGATCAAATCTCTATCAAATCCCCTAATTAACTCCCAATAAATTCCGCCTTTGGCTTTGGAAGGTAACTAACAGTAAGTAACTTTTGAAAATTTCTAATCTAAGTTCGAAATTAAAACAAAACTACAGACTCAGTTTTGACCATGAAATATGCCAATCTAAGTCTTATTGACCTAACAATCTCCCCTTGGCAATTTGGTGACAAAACTATGCAAAAACTTACAATACATCAGAAAATAAAATATAAAAAGACTCGATATTATTTTCAGAAGCTTTTCAAACATCAAAAACTGATGTATATTTTATTTATAAACACTGATATAGGTAGCAAAAATTCATGAAACTGTACCACGTGTATTATATCAATGTGTTAAGAGAATATGAATCAACAAAAACAATAAATTACAGGAACTAAAATGAATATCCCTTTACTTCCCCCTTGATTTATGCCTAATATTTAAAATCAAACAAGTAATTGTCACAACTAAGCATTCAATCAGGGTAGAAGCAAGATAATCAAGGCACATGTATCACAAAGTAGAAATATGCATTCAACTATATACCAATTCTAAATTTTTCTCCCCCTTTTTGTCACAAAATATGCAATATATGAATATAAGAACAAAATAGAAACTGCATATGCATTGTGATGCAGTTTTAAAGAAACATGACTTTCCCCCCTGATGTTGTAGGACACATGTTTTGAAAGTTTATGATTGCAGTTTTCATTTCATATGTTCCTACCCAAAAGATATGTTGGTGAATTATGATATAGTTCCACATAATCTGGTATTTTGTCATTTCAAAATATAGAACTTTAATGCAACTTAGTGGTCAAAATTGCTATAAATCTATATTGTCTATTAAGCGACACAACATTTTAATCTCCTTGGTCTCTTTCGTCTCCTTCACCATATTTTACAAAGAAGCCAATTTAAGAGCTAAAATAGGCTTCAAAGCCATTTTAACCTACATATCTGATGGTTAAGTCCTAGTTCTGTACTCATGTTGCTCTCTCTCTCTCTCTCTCTCTATAGTCATGTCTCTCTTAATCATGAATGATTTATTCAAGTTATAATAATAACATTTTCTTTTTCTGTTCCATTATTTTTTGAATTAATAACAAATTTCCGGATTTCACTAAAATGTTCTAGAGTATTACCCAAATCCCTGAATTATTGTGAAAAAGTTCAAAATACAAATTTTCAACATCTAGCAGGATGAAATTTGTCTCAAGGACATAGAATCAAATTCTAGCCTCGATCTATAGACAGGTTCTTTTATAGTTGTAATTCTGACATAACATTTAAATTTCATATTCAGTATGTTATGGTCTTAAATAGTAACATATAAACATAATATTACCAACAATCTTAAGACAAATTTCTTGCTTGGTTTCTATTTGTTACTATTTAAGATGAGCATAATTTATTACTTGGTTTTCTTTTATAGTTGTAATTCTGATATAACATTTAAATTTCATATTCAATATGAAAGAGGCCATTAATAGTGAAATTGACTCCATCATGCAAAAACGTGGGAATTGGTGTATCTTCCTCTTGGTAATAAACCTTTGGGTTATAAATGGATTTTCAAGAGGAAGATGAAGCCTGATGGATAATTGAAATGTACAAAGCTAGACTTGTTGCTAAAGGATACCAGCAAAAGGAAGGCTTATATTACTTTGACACATACTCACCAGTTACAAGAATAACACCCATTAGAATGTCAATTTGTAACTTTGCATAATCTTGAGATAACATTAAATGGATGTTAAGATTGTTTTCTTGAATGGTGAGTTAGATGAGGAAATCTATATGGAACAACCAGAAGGGTTCATTGTTCCAATAGATTAAAACAAGCACCAAAACAATGACATGAAAAGTTTGACAATAAGTGTGTTAAGTGTTTTTATGCTAAGAGCACTCAAGATGGATATGTCATTGTATGCCTATATGTGGATGATAGGCTAATAATGGGCATAAATAATGATATAATTAAAGCTATGAAGAGAATGTTGACCAGTAATTTCAATATGAAAGAATTGGTCATTGCTGATGTCATATTAGAAATCAAGATTTCTAGAACATCTGGTGGTCTGATATTTTCTCAATCTCATTACATTGAGAAAATATTTGAAAGATTTTATAAAGACGACAATAATCTTGCAAAGACTCCTATTGTTGTAAATCTTCATTTATCTACAAATATTGGTCAAGCATATTGCAACTTGAGTGTTCTCATATAATAGACAATTTAATGTATGTTATAAATTGGACACGGCCTTATATAGCCTACCCAATTAATAAATTGGGGAAATCACTGGAAAGCAATAATCAGGGTTTTAAGGTGTCACACCCCAAATTTAGATACAAAAACCATCTAAGTATCAACTATGTAAAACAAAACAAGTTACAACAACAAGACTATCTATATAAAAATCCATCAAAGTGTCGTCGTCATTATATGAGTATCAACTATGTACAACAAAAATAACTCTACATAAGAAAACAAAAATAGATGATCTCCATCTCTGTCACGTGTCTTCATCAATGGGTACCTGAAAAATAAATAATGGGGTAAGCTGACAAACAAACTCTATAAGAGAATTGCTAAACACTATCACTGCTGAACAAATTGATTGTCTTATATTCCCATACATAAATATGTGTAACAACTCTGGATAACAATTTACGTCTTTCCAAAATAGGTTAATTAAATTCTCATTAACTAACCTATTCAGATCCGCAGATTCTTATAATAATTAAAATCTAATTAATTATTATATTCAAAACCTCTTCCACAAAGATTACTGATTCCTTAACTAAACCTTTTATTAAGCTAATCATTTGGATTAACTTTAATTATAATTTCCACTTCTCATATGAGCCCCGAGCTCCCCTCAAATAGGTGGCTGACTCTCAAAGCCATGAGTATAGGATCATACACTCCTATACCCCAACAAGGTGCGCATCGCATAGTTCTGAACTACTGAAGATCACATGTGGTTGGGCTTGTACGTCTACTCACCTACATGATCGCAAACCACGTCCATATAGTAAGGGAACGCTCCGCTCAATGGCCATTGTTGTGAAAAATAGTTGCGAACCAAGCACAATCACGAAACACGACACAAAACGAAACAAGCACAATACACAGAACACAAGAATTTAGGTGGTTCGGCGATGTGCCTACGTCCATGGCGAAAATCTGGCGAAAGTTCACTATACAAAAATCAGGAGATTACAAGTTTCAACCCCAAACCCTAGCTCTCGCTCTCTCACACCCTTTCTGTGTTTTCAGTGTTCTCTCTCGTTGCTCACTCCAAACCCTTATATGCCCTTATATATTGGGCTACAAGAGAGTCCTAATCCGGGTCTAATACCTGCAAGCGAAAATCGGGTCATAACACAGCCCATTTTTTAGGGTCAAAACTATGTCGTAACGCGACCTGGGCCGAGACAAAATTCAGGCCACAACATAACAAATCTCCACCTTGGCTCGAATTCCACCAAGCTCTGTAATCCCAGCTACTCCTTTCGGCCCTTTCGCATACCCCTAAGGGCCTCAGCAACTGCAAACACCAATCAAGCCTAGACAGTGTCTGAACTTAATTGAAGGAATGACCTTAGTCATCATATCTGTCGGATTCTTTGCTGTCTCAATCTTCCTCACTGCAATAGCACCCTGTGCAATCAAATCTCTGAAGAAGTGTAATCTGACATCCATATGCTTGGTCCTCTGATGGAACATCCGATTTTTAGTTAGATATATAGCACTCTGGCTATCACAAAACACAATCAAATCATCCTGCTTCAATTCCAGATCACTAACCAAGCCTCTAAGCCATATCTTCCTTCATTGCCTTCGTGGCTGCCATGTACTTAGCCTCTATAGTAGACAATGCAATTGTAGACTACAAAGTCGCCTTCCAACTGATCACACTCCCACAAAGAGTAAAGATATACCCGGTCAAGGATCTCCTCCTATCAAGATCTCTAGTATAATCCGAATCAACATATACAACAACACTCCCAGACATGTCGCTGCTTCTGTCATAGACTAATCTAACATCTGCAGTTCCTCTTAAGTACCGCAATATCCATTTCAAAGCTTGCCAATGGACCTTCCCAAGTCTATCCATGTATCTGCTTACTCCACTAACTGTATGTGAAATGTCTGGCCTAGTGCACACCATAGCATACATGATGCTCTACCCACTGCACTAGCATAAGGAACACGAGACATGTGCTCCACCTCCTCAGTCTGTGGTGAGTGCTGAAGGGCTGCCAATGGAATACTCACAGGCGTTGGTGCTTGCATACTGAAGCGTTTTGGCACCATCTCAATGTATTTCTTTTGTGACAAATATAATCTGTACACTCCTCTGTCTCTGTAAATCTCTATACTCAAAATCCTCTTCGCGGCACCTAGATCCTTCATCTCAAGTTCACCACTAAGCTAAGCCTTCAACATGTTGATTTCTGACATGGTTCTGCCAGCTATCACCATGTCATCAATTGACGAAGCGGAAGTCATGAATGTTCGCGCACGAACAAGATAAAGCAACTTTGAATCCTCAAAGTTAAGAGAAAATTGCAAAACAATTGATATATTATTGATAAATTGATTGATTGATTTTTGCCCTATGGCAGTACATATATTTATAATAGAGAAATTCTAATCTTAACTCACAAGGAAACCTAAAAATAAAAAGAAACTTGTAAAAATCCTAATCCTAACAGGACAAGGAAACCTAAAAACAAAAGGAAAACTAGCACAACAAGAAACTACTTAAAATAAAACTCTCCAAATATTTTGAAAAAATTAAATAAGAAACATAATAATTAAAAACTACTAAATATTAAATTTCAGCGAATTTCGAGTTCGTTTGGTCCACGAACAAAATTCTTGAAATATTCAGCTCTCTTTCTATAGGATGAAAAAACATGATTTTCGAGTCCTAAATGAATGTTTTCAGCCATAAAAACATGGGTCTCGTGGAGTGAAAATGACGTGAATGAAAATTCTGTCCTGCATCAGTCCCCTCCACTCCAAAAGAACTCGTCCTCGAGTTTTGCTGTAAATAAAACAACTCATCATATATGAATATGAACATAATTTTATACCACCCAAGACCTGATCTCAAAGCTTCATAAACTTGCCTCAATATTTTTTGCCATTTTTCTTTCCTTTTTTCCAACTTCTCAATGACACCACTTGATACTCCATATGCTTGAACTTCACTTTTAATGCCAAGATCCCAAATTTTAATGCTTGGTTGTATCATTCTGGTAACTACTCAAGCCTTTTGGTGAATAAGGAGTATAATAGAATAATTTCACAGTGAATATCCATGTTGGAATAACCATCAGCTAGGGTCTCATGGATAACATCATCATCCTCGTTCTTGGTGCAAACCATGGAAGCATCCTCAACATATTTGATCGTGTGCTCAAACTCTTGTGTCACATCATTACCTTGACTCCTTGAATATGGGTCCATGTCGTAAGTGTCCCCATGCTCCATGTCATCATCCTCTTGGACTTCATTGAGCAACAAGGAATCACCGGTAATTTTTGTGACTAATTGTTCTTTGAAGTTATCATTGATATCAACATATTCTTCCACCTCCTTTTGGAAATGCAATTTGAGATTTTTATTGATTCGATCATCACTTAATGCGGTGTCGAAATCATTTTCTATGTAATCTTCAGTTACAAGAGGTGAAATAATAGAATTTTTCTCGCAATCAGTCTCATTAAAATAACTAGTGGCTTCAACAAAATTACCTTCAAACTCTCTTATGCAGTCGTTGACAGACGTATACTCTTTCTTGCAATTCTGATATTTGTTATACATCATCTCATAATTTGGTGGTAGAATTTTTAGCTTTTATCAAACTTTTCATTATGTACCATGATTGCACACGTTTTCCTTGCCTCATCCGGTTAATTTGTGTCTGATCCCCCCAAGCTGAAGCACATCTTTTAAACTTGAATGCTACAAGCGGAATTTGCTTGTTTTCGGGTACAACTAAATACTCAAAAAATTCTTCAACTTCTTTAAGCGAATCCAAGACTTCCTCAATAATAAAACTTCCACGAAAAGTGAGTAGATCAAGTTTTCTTTGAAACTCACGACTGTCTGGATACTTACAGATTCTGTTGCGTCTACCTCGATCACGTCGATTTGCCGCAAACCCTCTGAATCCAAACTTCTCATCATTGGAATAATACGCATAGGTTGAAGGCCTACGTGGATGTACAGGAATATAACCCATATTCAGTTAGCTATGAGGAACAACTCCAACACGATCCTAAACTGGACTACGAACCTGGTTGCCACCAATCGCAAAACCAGCAACCTGTCTACACCGTTGATCAAATCGCCGTTCTTGAGTATGTATGGCTGCCCAATGGGCCTTCACTCAGCGATCTTCGTCGTGAAAGTGGGTGCTACCAAAACGACCAATTGTCATCTGACCATGATAAATCAAGGTTCTGATACCAACTAACGGAACAGAAGCTATGAACGTTTGTGCACGAACAAGATAAACAATTTTGAATCCACAAACTTAAGATAAAATTACAAAGCAATTGATATATTATTGATAGATTGATTGATTGATTTCTGCCCTATTGCAGTACATATATTTATAATAGAGAAATTCTAATCTTAACCGCACAAGGGAATCTAAAAACAAAAGGAAAACTAGCAGCACAAGAAACTGCTAAAAATAAAACTCTCCAAATATTTTGAAAAAATTATATAAGAAACCTAATAATTAAAAACTACAAAATATTAAATTTCATTCAATTCCAAGTTCATTTGGTTCACGAACAAAATTCTTGAAATATTCAACTCTCTTCCTATGAGATGAAAAAATATGATTTTCGAGTCCTAAATGAATGTTTTCAACCATAAAACGACATGGGCCACTAGCTAAAGCTAGTGGGTTTTGCTTATTGGGTCTTTTCTGATCAAATATGGGTCTCGTGGAGTGAAAACGACGTGAACAAAATTCTGTCCTACATCATTAACGTAGAGCAACAAGTACAAATACGAACCATTTGAGAGCCTCATGTGATACACACAACTGTCGAACTCACTCCTACAGTAGCCACTCCCAACCATGAATGTGTCGAATCGTTTGTAACACTGTCTAGGAGACAGTCATTTTAGCCTATACAAGGGCTTCTTCAGTAGGCAAACATGGTATTCCTTCCCCAGAATCTCAAACCCCTCAGGCTGATGCATATAAATCTGCTCTTCCAACTCTCCATGCAAGAACGCAGTCTTGACATCAAGCTACTCAAACTCCAAGTTATACAGAGCAACCATAGCAAGTAACACTCAGATTGAACTTTGTTTCACAACAAGAGAGAAAACTTCATTGAAGTCCACCCCTTCCCTCTACGTATAGCCCTTCGCCACCAAGCGTGCCTTAAACCTTGCATCGTCCATTCTTGGAGTTCCATTCTTTTTCTTGATGACCCATTTACAACCTACAATCTTCTAACCCTTAGGTTTCTTGACTAGCTCCCAAGTCTAGTTCTTATGAAGAGACTCAATCTCCTCACTCATGGCAACAGACCACTATGTTGACTCTCCACCCGTGATGGCCTCATGATAAGTACATGGTACCTGCTTATCAATACTCTCTACCACACTAAGTGCATAAGCAATTGAATCAGCATGTGAAAAGCCATACTTTTGAGGTGGCTTAATTTCCCTCGGTTTGTCTCTGGCCACGCTGTACCATTGCAATTGTTCATATTCTTCCTCAACCTGAAGCTGCACCAGCTCTTCATTCGACTGATCAGGAACACTCTTTAACTGAACCTTTGATAGCTCCACCTGCTCATTGACACCCTGAGCTCGAGCTGAATCAACTACCTCCTTTTGTGGGGTAAGCATCGCTGACTCATGAAAGGTCACAGGTCACATCTCTGCTAACAAGTAATTTCTTTCCTCGAAGTATTTGGACACCACAATCTGTATCCTTTGACCCCGGGCTCATATCCAAGAAATATGCACTTCTTAGCCCTTAGTTCAAGCTTTCTCTCATTGACTTGAGCATACACAAGACACTCAAATATTCTCATATTACTTTAACTACCAGGAGAACTAGACCATACCTCCTCCGGAGTCTTACAGTCGATAGCAGTCGATGGAGACCGGTTCACTAAGAAACAAGCTGTGGAAATAGCTTCAGCCCAGAACACTTTATCTAACCCAACATTGGACAACATACACCGTGCTCTCTCCAATAGTGTTCTGTTCATCCGTTTTGCAACTTCATTTTGCTGTGGAGTTTTCTTCACTATGCGGTGTCTCACAATCCCTTGAGTCTTGTAGACCTCATTAAATTCTCCATCACAGAACTCCAAACCGTTGTCTGTCCTCAAGCGTTTAACCTGTTTTCCAGTCTGCTTTTCAATCAAAGTCTTCCACTGCTTGTGTAAAACCTCGGATTTTTTTATTATTTAAATACGTGGTTAATTAATTGTTAAGCATGATTATATAGTAATTATTGCATGCTTATGTGTGTGGGTTTCGGGACTACTTTAAAAGTTCTAAAAAGGGTTTTAAAGTACCTTAGGACCATAATGGGATGGAACCAAGGTTACGATAATTTTTCGGAATTTTTACGAAAAGTTATTATTCATGGTTCGGGTTTTTTGGAAAAATAACTACAAATCACTTGGGTTGCGTAGGGGTATGAATGAACTTAGAGGGATTTTAGTGAAGTTTGTTGAAATGAGGGAGTGCCATTTTGCGATTAAATGGAAGTAGAAAAGGGTAGAGGAGCAAAACTAAAGAGATGAGAGGCTAATGTGCAATTTTGAAATTTTTTTTCTATAAATATCCCAAAATGGTTGACTTGGTCATAACTCGAATCGGATTTCTCTCTCTAGAGATCAGCTTTAGAGCTCTTCCTTCTCCCCTCTTTCATCTTTTTGGTTGATCTTAGTTTTGGAGGCTTAGAAGTGTGATTCGGGACTCGGGACTTTACACGATAGTTGTTCCCCTTGGGATTGCCTACGTTCTACACCGATTGAAAATTCTTTTCGGCAGATTTTCAAGTGTTTTTGGGTTAGGGCAGATTCTAGGGCTTGGAGCTCTCTTGGTTTTTGAGCTTGAATTCGAGGTAGGGGTGTTCTCTCTTTCTTATCATCGATTCTTTAGAGTTTCGAGTGGATTTTAGTCGGTTAATATGCTAGAAAAGACTTAGAGAATTCTATTTTGATTTCTTTCTTTCTTTTTTTGGAATAAGCATGTGTTAAAAGTGGTTTTTATATGTTCTAAGTGAAGTCCTTGAATTATATATGCATTGTATGTGTATATGGTTATCTTGGTAATTAAAGTGTGTTAAAAGTATGTGATTCTTGCACTAGAATTATATTTTGAGCATGTATGTTTTATGTGCTAGTTGAAAAATGCATGATATCCATTTAGAATCATGTATGAGTTATTGGGATTGCAGGTGTACTTGTTGCACGTTATGTATTGATTAAAAGCATATAAAGGACAATATCTTCATATTTATATTTGTATGATTTCTTGTGAAAGGAAGGTTGTTGCATTGTATATGAATGCTTTAATATGAGTAGCTTATGATGTACTTATATTGAATGTGATTTAAGTGGATTATGATGCACTTATTTGAAACTATATGTCGTTTGATGATTTTGGGAAAAGGTCGGAATAAAGTAAGATGAGCTCAATGCTCAGGGTGCAAGACCTCAACCTTGGCCAAGTGGTTTCTTCTAGACCATCGAGTTAGCAACCCGTAAAGATAGGAAGATAGATATTTAACCTAAGGATACTTATCTAGTTGCTACGAATACTCCCTACTCATGGATTGATTTTGAGCTTATTTGACTTTATGTTTCAAGCCTTGTTATGAATTGTGATATTCATGGTTATTGTTTAACTTGTATAGTTGCGAAATGTTTTGTGTTTACTTGTGGTAAATTAAGCATGTTGGATATGATATGTTTACTATATTGTCGATGTTATAAGCATTGAAAATATGTCATGTAGTGTATAGGAATGCTATGACTGCATTTCATGTAGGTTGCATCGAGTCGGTGCATAGGGGGTCTGGATATCTCTATTGAGCCGCCGTGGTGCTCACCCCGCTCCCCCCAACATTTTTCAGGTTGTGCGCTAAGATTGGATGAAAAGGGGACTTTATAGTCACTTGTGGAGGTATGGGGACTCTGTTTGGATGAGAGTGGTCTCAAGAGGGGTATTTTGGTAATTTCATCTTATATTCACACCTAATTTCCTATATCTGTTTCGGTGTCGGAAGTCGGGGGTCAAGCTTAGTATCAAAGCTTGTTTGTAGTTGTAAGGTGTCGAGGTTTTATTTAATCACCTCCATTTCCCATGCCCTTTCGGGTGTTGGAATTTGGGGTGTGACAGCTTGAACGTGACAAAGGCTTTATTTTTTGTGTTTCAGAATGTAAACCCAAACTTTTCGAGAAAAATCATCAATCAACGTTATCATATATCTTCCACCATGTGAATTAACCTGAGAAGGACCCAAAAGATCTAAATGGATATAATCCACTATGCCCTTGGTCCTGTGAATTCCCGTATTGAACATCACTCTGCACTATTTCCCGAAGACACAATGCTCACAAAAATCCAGCTTTTTGGTTTTCTGACCACCAAGCAGACCTTGCTTACTCAGAACATGCATCCCCCTCTCACTTATATACCCTAGCCACATATGGCACAACTTGGTAGTATCTAAATATAGATTCGAGGATGATATTGCAGCAGAACTTGTAACTGTGCTACCCTATAGAGCATACAAACCATGTTGCTTCAGTCCCTTCATCACCACCACAAGAGTACCCTTTGAAACCCTAATGACTCTACCTTCAGTCTTGTAACTGTAGCTGATGGAATCAGTGTACCCAGGAAAATCAAATTCTTCTTCAGTTTTGGAACATGCCTGACATCAGTTAGTGTTCTCACTATACCGTCAAATATCCTGATTCGAATTGTACCAATACCTATAACCTTGCACGACACATTATTCTCCATCAGAACTTCCCCTCCATCAATGGAACGATAAGAGATAAACCAGTCCCTGTTAGGACAAATGTGATATGAGCAACCTTACAACCTTGCACGGCACATTATTCCCCATCAGAACTTTCCCTCCATCAATGGAACGATAAGAGGTAAACCAGTCCCTGGTAGGACAAATCTGATATGAGCAACCCGAATCAAGTATCCATTCATCGCTAGAGCCAAAAACAGAAATTGTGAGAACGTTACCACCATCTGAATCACTACCCTTTGCAATAGCCACCCCAGCGGCTTCGGAGGATTTTCCCTTTCCTTTCTTACGCTTCGGACAGTCTTTCCTGAAGTGCCCTTGTGACGGTGAAGCATTTCAGCACCTTCGATTGTTCTTAGACTTAGAACGACCTTTGCTGTCAGACCCTCCTTTTTGATTCGTTCTCTCTCTAACAATCAAGCCCTCTACCGAACTTTCTGTATTGCCCTCAAACGTCCTTATCTGCAACTCCTTAGAATTCAAAGATGCCTTCACATATTCCATGGACAAATTAATTATGTCATATGTCATCGTATCGACAAAGTTCTCATACGAAGGTGGTAGAGAACACAACAGAATAATAGCCTGATCCTCGTCCTCTATTTTAACATCAAAATTGTTTAAATCCATGATGACAACATTAACCTTGTCAATGTGGTCTTTTAGAGACGAACCTTCTTACATCTGAAGAGTGAACAATCGCTTCTTTAGGTACAAACAATTCGCAAGATACTTCGTCATATAACGGGATTCCAACTTGCTCCATAGCCCTTCCATCGTAGTCTCTCTAGAAACTTCTCGCAAAACCTCATTACTCAAACACAACAGAATTGCACTGTGTGCTTTCTCCATAGCCTAATATTTCTGATCGTCCTTCCACTTTTCTGGCAGTGCATCCTTTCCCTTCAGTGCCTTGGATATCCTATGTTGAACCAACAGGGCCTGCATCTTAACCCATCACAGGTTGAAGTCGTTTATGCTGTTAAACTTCTCGATGTCCATAAACTTGGTCGACATCCCAACTTAGAACCGAAAGCTCTGATACCAATTTGTTGTGAAAAATAGTCGCGAACCAAGCACAACACACAGAACATAAGAATTTACGTAGTTCGACAATGTGCCTACGTTCACGGCGAAGATTTGGCAAAAGTTCACTATGCGAAAATCAAGAAATTACAAGTTTCAACCCCAAACCTTAGCTTTCGCTCTCTCACTCTCTTTCTGTGTTTTCAGTGTTTTCTCTCGTTACTCACTCAAAACCCTTAGATGCCCTTATATATCGGGTTACAAGAGAGTCTTAATTCGGGTCCAAAACTTGCAAGCGAAAAACGGGTCATAACACAGCCCATTTTTCGGGTCAAAATTTGGGCCACAACATAACAACCATTATAAAAGGGTAGTGCACTCCTAATAGGCTAGTCTCGGACCAAGCCTAGCAAAGTCATCATAGAGTTAGTCCCGTACTACCTCTCCGACTAATCAAAACGCAGCCAAGAACATAGACCAAACGTCTCTCGCCACTAGACAATGCAAAAGAAGATGATCCACCGTCTCCTCCGTCTTCTTGCACATACAACACCATTTCACCACAATCCGTCCCCTCCTCCTTAAATTATCTATGGTAAGAATCCTACCTAAGGCTCTAAGTGAAGAAAGCCACCTTCAAGGGGGGCCTTTGTTTTCCAAATTGCCTTCCAAGGGAAGGTGGGACCCGTGATATCCGAAAGGCTCCTATAAAAGGAGTGTACCTCAAAGGTTCCCCTTGTGGATCTTGTCCATACCATCTTGTCCATCCCCTCCCCCTCTACCACCTGACTATACAGCATGGCTAAAAACTCCACCTCTGCAAGCTCCCAATCATGGAACGCCCTCCGAAAACGCACATCCCAAGTCAATCTTTCGCTATCAAGCTGATAATAGTCTACAACTAAGGCATGCCTGATCGTAGCAATCTTGAAAAGAATAGGAAACCTACGGGCCAAAGCAAAAGATCCTCCCAAAATCTGACACGCCTCCCGTTCCTTACCTTAAAGCGAATGTGTTTGGAAAACTCGTCCCAATCCTTCCGAATACATTTCCAAACCCCCACCCTCACAGGGAAGTTCACCTCCCTAAACCACCATCCTCCAAACCCCTTCCCCGCTCCAACAAGCAACAACCCTCCTCCATAATCTAGATCTCTCGCCTCTGAATCGCCAAAGCCATTTGCCCAATAATGCCTTATTGAACAATTCCAACCTTTTAATTCCCAATCTCCCTTTCTGTATTGGGGTGCACACATTCTCCCAATTCACTGTATTTGAACTCATCCCCCATTCTACCCCACAAAAACTTACTTTGAATCTTCTCTAGACTCTTGAAAACTCACTTAGGCTTTGGAAATAGGGACATGAAATATGTTGGGAGATTCGAGAGAGTGCTTTTCATGAGAGTAACATGCCCCCTTTCAATAGATACTACTTCTTCCAATTGGCAAGCCTCCTCTCAAATTGCTCTATCACTGGAGACCATCCTTGACTAGGCTCCCAATGGCAACCCCAAATAAGAGGTCGGGAAAGATCCAACCCCGCACCCAAGAATGTCAACAAATTTGTGAATTTCCTCCACCACCCCCAACGAGCACCAACTTGCTCTTTCCGATATTGATTTTCAAGCCCGACACTGCTTGGAAGCATATCAAAATATATTTCAAATGCCTTAATTGATCCTCCTTCGCATCACAAACGACAGTGGTATCATCTGCATAAAGTAAATGAGAAACCACCAATTATTGTGCTCTCTTCCCACTGAGAATCCTTTAATAAGTCCCAAATCTTCTACCCTATTCATCATCCTACTAAAAGCCTCCATGACGATAATAAACAAGAAAGAAGAGAGCGGATCTCCCTGCCTCAGACTTTGCAAACTAGGAAAGAAACCAGTTAGGGTTCCATTCACCAAAACTGAGAATCGAACTGTCGAGATACAGTGATGAATCCATCTCCTCCATCTGTGCCCAAACCCTGTTCTCTCCAGCATATACAGCAAGAAATCCCATCTCACATGATCATATGCCTTCTCACTGTCCAACTTGCAAGCGATTCCCGGCGCTTCACTTTTGATCCTCACCTCCAAACACTCACTAGCAATCAACACCGAGTCCAAAATTTGTTTGCCTTCCACAAAAGAATTCTGAGTGTCCGATATCACTGCAAACCCTCCTCAACCGATTGGCTAAGATTTTAGCAAAAAGCTTGTAGATAACACCTACCAAGCTAATTGGCCTAAAATCCTTAACATCTATAGCTCCGACCTTCTTTGGGATAAGGGCAATGAAGGATGCATTAAGACTCCTCTCAAAATATCCTACTGAATGGAACACGCTGAGGGCCTCCATCACCTCTGCCTTAACCACATGCCAGTTCTAATGCACAAAAGTCATTGTGAATCCATTAGGCCCTAGAGCTTTATCCCCAGCACAACTCCTTAATGCCTCCACCACCTCCTCCTCAAAAGGCCTCTCCACCCAAGCACTCTCCTCTCTGAAATTCCTGCAAACTCAAGACCACCTAGCAAAGGTCTGTGTCTAGTGGTCTCCGTATGCAGCTGCTGATAGTAGGACACAATCTCTTTTTGAATGTCCTCTCTGGTTAACAGGTTCCAATCAATGCGAATCCTACTAATGTGATTTCTCCGTCTGTGAGCATTCACGAGTCGATAAAAGAATTTCGTGTTCCGATCTCCTTCTTTCAACCACAATGCTCTGGACTTCTGTCTCCAAGAGATTTCCTCAATCACCGTAATCTCCCCAAACTCACCTTTACACTCCTCCCTCCTTCATGCCTCCATGTCACTGAGACCCCCTTCCCCCTCCTTGCGGTCTAAGTTATGAGATTTCAAAGAGAACCCTATCAGGTTACCAAAGACCTACTTGTTCCACTTTTTAATATCTTCCTTCAACCGCTTTAGTTTGTTTGCCAAACGAAAGCTTGGACTGCCCCTACATTCATAACTTGACCACCAATTTTGAACTCTTTCTTTGAAATCCTCCGCTTTCAGCCACATATTCTCAAATCGAAAAGGGGATCGCCCTCTTCTCAACCCCCCACAATCCAAGAGAATAGGAATGTGATCCGATGCCGCTCTAGCCAAAGCCACTTGAGCCACATCTGGGAACTTCTCCTCTAAATTCCCGAAAACCAAAAATCTGTCCAGCCGAGATAGTGTAGGGGAATGTCGGCCCTCCATCGGAAGGTCAATAAGTTGATGAGCTAGGAATCACGAATATGCCTAAAAGGTTGAAGAATTCGTGTCGGACATGTATCGGACATTGACACATGTCGGACACGCCCCGACACGTGTCGAACACACCAAAATGTCTTGATTTCTTTTATTTTCGGACACACCACAAACACGACATAGAACATGCCATGGACAAGTGTCTGACACGCGTGTCATATCATTAGGGACTTTTTGGAAAGTTTAAAGTGTAAATATGATAACTTTGAAACATTTTAATAAAATATGGCAGTCATAACTTATAATATTTCAAGTTTTTTTTGTTTGAAAAACAACTATTATTATTGTTGTGGAGTAGATTCAATTATGTAGTTCTTTAAACAATAAACTAATTGTTTTTATAGCTCATTAATTATTATGATTTGTGAATTTAGGTTGATGAAAAATAATATTATTCTTAAAATATAAGATCACATATATAAAAAGATATATTTATTAGTCACGTGTCCCCACCGTGTCCGTATCCTATTTTTTTAGGATCTGCCGTGTCATGCCGTATTTGTCTCCCGTATCTGTATCGGTGCCTCTTTAGCCGATGAGCATCAATGAATTCCAAAAGCTTCGACATAGTTGATGTCCTTCTCCCCCTGAAGATCTCTAACTAGGATCCCCTAATCTACGGGCCCGACCACCTCAATCTGACAGATTCCGACTCCCCCCACAACCCTCTCCTCTCCAAATCCCCAACCGGCCCATATACCCTCGAGAAAATCAAGTGAGACCGCTCCAAAGAGAACCAAAGAGAGATAGATGATCTCCCTTTCCACACATCAACTCTTGAGACCCATCTCTTGTCCCAAAGAACCACAATACCCCCCCGACGTCCCCACCGCTTCAAGAGCCTCCCACTCAATAAATCTACCTCCCCAAAGGCTCCTTATCAACCCATTCGTCATATTTGCCAACTTAGACTCTTGCAAGCAAACCACATGCGCCTCCCACATACAAATCAACGTCTTCACTACCCTCCTCTTGTTCCGGAAATTCCAAGACACTATTTTGAGCTTCATAAACGCACCAATTCTATTGCCCCCCCCCCCCCCCCCCCCCCCCCCCCCCCCCCCCCCCCCGCGCGCGCGCGTCCTTCCTCCACTACTCCTCCCATTGTAGTTCACATAGGAAATCAAGTTCCTAAGTTCTCTCTCCCCCTTCCACGACGAACTCTTCTTGCGACCAGTTAGATCCCATCCGTGCTCGAGAGAATGTAACGTGTCAAGGTCTAGCCCATCATCCCCGATATAGGTAAGACCCAACAACCTCCCATTTCCTCGGCACTTCTCAAAGCTCGGTTCCCATGTGGTTCAGCCATATACAGAATTATTCTTCTATCCTCCACCCTTAACCCCCTAGCTACTGCCAAAGGAGTGTCGACCCCTGGCTCCTCATTGCACTCCCACACTGGTGTGGAAGAAACAAGGAGTCATTATCAAACCCTGCTTCAACCTCTTCTTCACTATTACTGATCGGCAGCTCTTCCCTTGTCCCTTCCTTTATTCTGCAGCGACCACTACCTTCACAGACTTCTCCTTTCCCCCGCTGCTCAGACCCGCCTAAACTCGCTTCAAAAGAACTCTTATTTCCAGCCACATCTGCTGCAAATGGTAAAAGCCCATCTGAACCCTTCCCCAAATGCTCAATCCTGCTGCACAGCCTCAGCTCTGCCAACAGAACAACTGCTGTTTCTTTCCTCAAGTTCATCCTAAACCCCCTTGCCAATACATAGAATCAACGCATCCTTTTCCTTGCTGCTGCTGATATGGACATCCTCAGCAACACCTTTCTATGGATTACAGACCACCACTCTACTGTTCCATAGTCGCCAGGTTCTTGACACATTTTATTGCATCATTCTCATTTCGCCTGCTCCCTAACTTTGCACCGTTCGATGCACCCAACCCAATAGAGAAGAGGAAGGAGAGGGGTCAGAATTAGAACAACTTGCCTTGAAATTTGTTAATTTTCCAAAGCTTGCTGAATCTCTGTCGGTGACTTCGATCCTTCTTTCAGAACCGATTTTTGCTTCTCTGTCTTTGACCACTTTAGTCTCTTCTTGAGTCTTCTGTTCTGGGTCATGCTCTGTTTCTTATTCCCAACCTATTCCGTCTAGATCGACGTTGCATCTCCTACCTTGTTGTCTCTTCTTCGACTCCTGTGAATTCCTTTTTGAATCGATTCTTTGTTTCCTCCCATCGCAAAGTTATCCACTTTCATTCCAAGCTCTTTTTGGGCCTAGTCCACTCTGCGATGATATTCAACCGAATCTTTGGGCTTTCAGCTTTTGCCATCATGAGTCTCATTCATGGCGACCCTCATTTTGTTCCTTGGGCCTATAGTTACTGATCTATAATGACCCATTTCTTCCCTTCTAAATTTCGAGCCCAGATCATCAGGTCTGGTCTGCTTGGGCCAATTTTAGCTGCAGGCCCAGTCTCATGTTTAGGCCCATTCGATGACCCATAAGTTGGCCCGTGTTTCTTCTCATAAAAATTGGAATCTGTTTCACATGCTTGTTTGAATCCAAAACCATCAAAATGGCTGCCACATACCCTCTGAGTCGTCTTCTATCCAACTCGAACGTTAGGTTCTGTGTCGACACGTTTCGGAGGCCGTACATACCATCCTCCACTCGCCTCACGCACGTGAATGCCCAGTCATCCCTGTCCTCCCACTCTACCCTCCTTCTGTGCCATAGGCTTGTTGTTTGCTTTTCCGATGGCCGGATTATGTCGTCGCCACCACTCGTCCTCTGTGATAAGCCGACTGATGTCTCTCCCTACCAACGATTCATGCCTTGGGGACCAACTCTGGTGTGATCTGTTCCAAAAGGCCACTTTGTAGACACACACAACCCCACCCCCCCCCCCGACGATAATCTTCAACTAGTACGAACTGCGGAACGATATTGCCATCTTTTACTATAACTACAATCTTTTCCGTATCAACCATTTCTTTCACCTCAACACTTCGGAAACCTCTACATAGGTCTCCGACGGCAACAAAAAGCTTCTGGCACCAGAGATGCAATGGCAGACCATAAATCAAAATTATTCTTTCCTTTCTCTTTTTCAATAGGCCAGCGCAACCCACACTGAAATACCATACATCAAGTAGTAACAGAGCTTCACCCCACAATCTCTTTCCCTCTTTCAGAACTCTCTGAGCCTCCTTCTCCGACGGAAGTCTGAAAAGCAAAAGGAAATCTGGCAGGGTTGTAACCTTCACACCGCTCGACACCTTCCAGGATCTCTTAGCCCATTCTTCAATCCTTGCTAAGCTTTCCACCTCTTTATCAAATCTCCCAACCAAGCAAGTGTGAACCATCGCTCTCCTCCTCTTGGTGTTCCTGTCAACCACTCGAAAAACGTGACCTCTATCTATTGCCACGCCTTTCACTGCCAGAGATGGAGAGACTAAGTTGCCTCGCTACATCCAGAAAGGATCTCCTCTCTCCCTCAATCCACATTTATTCCCTTGCTAATTCAATCTAGTTATAACCAAAATGAGTGATAGCTCAAGTTCTACGCTTGGCCTTTCTTTGACATTTATAACCTAAGAATGAATGATATTGTATATATAGATTCAGGTTATGTAAAATGGATTCAGGTTAACAATTTCAATCTTATTATAGGGGATTTACAAATTAGATATTTAAGTCAGCCTTGTATATCGGAACATAAGAGAAAATCAACTTGCCTTGAGTTCTTGAGCACTATTTTCACGAATTGTATTGGTTTCTTTCTTTCTTTTTCTACTGTGTGTGTGTGTGTATATATATATAAGCAAGAGTGGTAAATCAGCTTTGATTAGTCAAAGCTGGTAAACAGGTGGCATGGGATCCTCCATGCAAATGGACATGTATCATGTATAGGTGACATGACAAGTGTTTTTAGTTTTCTTACTTTCTGTTTAATTCAACCCTTTAAAATATCACAATTTACTATTTTGCCCCCACAAAACATAAATCTCTACATTTAAATCCTTTTGCTAGCTAAATAGTTTTATTTTAATAAAATTCAGAATATTACATTCTACCGTCCAAAAAAGAAATTGTCCTCGAAATTTGCGTACCTTACTCGAAGAGCTGTGGGTACTTTCTATCATCTCTGACTCTAACTCCCATGAAACCTCCTTCTCGTTATGATGATTCCATTGCACCTTCACTAGTGGTATTTCTATCTACCTTAACTGCTTCACCATATGGTCCACAATGCGAATAGGTGCCTTAGTATATGTAGCATCAGGGCATAACTCCACTTCACTATTGTCAATAGCCTCGTCTTCAAGCATCTCCTCAGGAAACATCATGAACTGTTACCAAACTAGGAGGTCAAGCCAATCTATATACCACTTCACCAGTTCTCTAGGTGATTTCAAAGGGTACAATAAATCGAAGAGCTAACTTTCCTTTCTTCCACCAAATCTCATAACTTCTTTCATAGGCGAGACCTTCAGGAACACTAAACTCCAAAGCTCATCGGCGTCGATTTGCATAGCTCTTCTGTTGACTACGAGCTACATGTAGTTGATCTCGAATGATGACTACCTTCTTTGTAGTCTCATGTACCAACTCGGGCCCAATAGGCTGCTATCACCAACCTCAGCCCAACATATCGGTGAACAACAAGGTCTCATATACAGTGTCTCATATAGTGTCATGCCAATGTCAGCCAGATAACGAGCCTAATAACTATTATTGTATGTGAACTCAATGAACAAAAAGTATGATCCTCCCAACTACCTCAAAAATCCAACACAAGGATCACGATCTGAAACAATAGACACTGGCACCCAATGAAGCTTGATAATCTCTTTAATGTAAAGCTCACACAACTGCCCAGAGTAAATACCTCAAATGGGTAAAAAATGAGTCGATTTAGTCAACCGGTCCATTATTACCCACACCAAATCATAGCCTTGTCATGATCTCTCTTGAAGTTTGCCAAGCCTGGAACATATACTCGAAATCTAATACCTCCATTTACTCCATGTGTCCAATCTACATTACCCTCATCCTCTGCAACCTCTGCTACTTTGGTTTGCAACCTCTTATCTTGAGTCTGAGCCTAAATGATCCGACTAATCAAGGTCGGTTGCACTGTTAAACTACGAAGGAGAGTCCTTGAACTATAAGAAGTTGAGGTAATGGAGAACTCTGCCAATGTCTCTGTTATGTTGTGGCCTGAATTTTGTCTCAGGCCAGGTCGCGTTGCGACCTGATTGACCAGAATTTTATGACCCATTTTTCGCTTGCGGGTTTTGGACCCGGGTTAGGACTCCCTTGTAGCCTGATATATAAGGGCATCTAAGGGTTTGGCGGGATTAACGAGAGAAAACACTAAAACCGCAGAAAGAGAGTGAGAGAGCGAGAGCTAGGGTTTGGGTTGAAACTTGTAATTTCCTGATTTTCGCATAGTGAATTCTTTTGCCGGATCTTTGCCGTGGAAGTAGGCACATCGCCGAACCACGTAAATTCTTCTGTTCTGTGCGTTGTGCTTGATTCGTTTTGTGTCGTGTTTCGTGATTGTGCTTGGTTCAAGGCTGTTTTTCACAACAGTCTCTAACATCCACTTCTGTATCATTATGAAGGCAATTAGTCCTTTCAATTTTTGGCTCAAGGCATCAGCTATTACATTTACCTTTCCAAGGTGATATTGAAGGGTAATATCAAAATCCTTAATCTTCTCCATCCACCTGGATTGGTAAGATCCGGTGCTGAAGTCAATCTAGCCATTAGATCCTTAAAGGCCTCCTCACAACAATGATCCCAAATAAACTTCACATCTTTCCGGGTTAATCGTATCAAAGGTGCAACAATCTTGGAGAAGCACTCAATGAAACGTCTTTAGTATCCTGCTAATCCCAAGAAACTACGGACCACAATGACAGTGGTAGGCTGTTTCCAACTTAACATAGCCTCCACCTTGGCAGAATCCATTGAGACTCCATCCTTAGAGATCACATACCCCAAAAACTTGATCTGTTCTTGCCAAAACTCGCACTTCTCAAACTTAGCATAGAGCTGATGCTCACGAAGTGCAATGCTCAAGTGTTGCTCATGCTCCTCCTTACTCTTGAAATATATCAGAATGTCATCCACAAATACTACAAAAAATTGATCCAAGTAAGGTCTAAACACCCGATTCATCATATGGGGTTAGTTAGCCCAAAAGACATGACTATGAACTTGTAGAGACCGTAACGAGTCCTGAAGATTGTCTTAGGTATATCTTCCTCTCTAATTCTCAACTGATGACACTCGGTCGTCAGATCAATGTTAGAAAACAATTGTGCCCCTCTGAGCTGTTCAAACAAATCATCAATATGTGGCAAAGGGTACTTGTTCTTGATCGTCACTCTATTCAGCTTACGATAGTCAGAACACAAATGAAGTGACCCGTCTTTCTTCTTGACAAACAGAACAGGTGATGTATAGGGTCGAATAAACCCACGACCTTACAACTCTTGTATTTGCTTCTTCAGTTCCTTGAACTCAATAGGTGCCATTCTATAGGGTGCCTTGGAGATAGGTGAAGTGCCAGGGACGAAATCAATTCCAAAGTCTACTACCCTCCTAGGAGGCAAACCTAGAATGTCCTCAACATACTTTGACACAATAGGTAGTTGCTCCACTGTCACATGTTGTTTAACTACAACATGAGCAAGGAATCCTATGGTCATGGTACCCTCAAACTCACCACATCTAATCTAAGAGGATAATTGTCCCGAAATTGAGAAGACAAATATCTTCTTGTGGCAATCCAACTGAGCATGGTATCTCGCTAATCAATCCTTGTCCAGTATAGCATCAAACTCCCTCATCCGTAACATTATCAAGTCAACTGGAAGCTCCAACTCACCAATTCTAATAGGATAAGCATGACATATCCTATCAAGTGTTGTCGTGCTTCCAATTGGAGTTGCAATAGATAAGGTATCACTCATACATTCAGGTTCCAGTCCAAGTATATTCAAGAATGACAGTGAAATAAAAGAATGTGTAGAACTCGAATCAAATAACACTCTAGATATACTGCCATAAATAGTGAGTGTACCTTCCAATGCTGGTGCTGCAACATCTTGCCTTACATCTAGTATAAGAGCATATACCCTCGCGCCTCTATGCTGCTTTGGTGCCTGTCTACTCTGCTAATCATCTCCGCGAGGCTTGGGGCAATTGCGAGCCATATGCCCTCTTTCCTCACAATTGTAGCACTTCCCAAAGAACAAACGAGGCTGAGCATCCTGAGGTGCAATTAGCACTTAAATTGTGGGCTACTCACCCCCACCAACTCTCGGTCGTTTCTTTGCCCACCAATCCTATCTCTCTCTTTGCCCTGACTGCCTCTGCCCATCTCTTTAGGTCTGCTGCTTTTGCTATCCCTACTGATGCTGTTGAGAACTAGAATTACTCTTCCCCTTGGCTTTCTGTTCCACCTTCTGCTCCCTCTATCTCTGTTAATCGAGGTTATCCTCCTCAACTGTCATGGCACACTCTACAACATCTGAGTATATAGTCAACCCCTAACCAATCACCATCCTCCTAATGTTAGGAGTCAACCTCCATTCGAACTTCCTAGCCCAGTTTTCCTCGTCTGTAACCATATAAACTATAAAGAGTAAATCGGGAAAGTTCTACGAACTTGGGACTCATATTGGCTGACCGTCATGGTGCCCCTGTTCCAACCGTATAAACTCAACGGCCTTCCTCTCCCTCATTGCACGTGGGAAATAATTGTCATAGAACCAATTCTTGAACTCATCCCAGTTTATGTGTGTGATATCCCCGGTGGTCCTATTCACTGACTGCCACCATTGGTATGCATCGCTAGACAAAAAAAAGCGCTTATTTTCCTCTTTTGCACCTCACTGCAGTCAACAACCTCAAAGCACTTCTCCATATCTTCTATCCACTTTTTTTGCATCAAGTGGATCGGTAACACTAATAAAGTCAACAGCCCCCAATCTCCTCATATCTCTGATAAGGTTAGACTTAAGGCCTTGTCCTGGATTTGACATTTAAAGTGCCTCCTCTATTTGCCCAACTCCACGGCCGGCTTTGCCACGACCAGCGCCACCATGTCCTTGTTTACAATACAGGATGACAGTATCGTTAGTCTAACAATTAATCATACTTGAAGCTGGAGCATGGTAATAAAGCGGATAATCTAATTTGAGAAAGCGGATAGTCAATACAAATTAGATGTTTTCTATCCTTATCACTTCTTTAAGCCAAGTAACTCTTAACCTAGGCTCTGATACCAAACTGTCACACCCTAAATTTAGATACAGGAAACCATTGTCCTGTAAAGAAATCTGGTGCGTGACTTACATATAACATCCATCATAACAAGGTGGAGTGGCTAAATTTCCTTCTGTTGCCTCAGTATTCCAACCAATTTGTGAGTTCTTTAGACATCGATGTGTTGTCTTGAACAGATAGAAGCAAGTACTATGTTTGGCATGTAGATGGCACATTGTAACATTTTAGAATCAATATTCCTCACTTAGTTTAATGTTACATTAATCAGAAAATCTATATTGTGGTACTTGAACTTTTGTTCTATAGTTACTTTTGGTTGTGTTATTTACAAAAGCCAATATGTAACCGCTTATAAGATGCACAAAGAACCTCTTGGCCACCTAATTCCTTTCTTTCTTTCTTTTTTTTCTTCTTTTTTTTCAGATACTTCCAGGGCATCCCTGAAGCTGTCTCAGAAACAGACCAACGAGGTGGCTGTGCATGTTGAATTCCAAATAGTAAACGATTTGACATATTGGTCTTTAACTCTCTAGTTGTCTGATTTTTCATCTTTTTTGCCTCTTTGTTGTGATTCATAGCCAATTTTATTCTCTTTTTTTTTTTTCTTTCTTTTTGCCCATTGTATATTAATTCAGTTTGAGACATCTTTGTGTATTTGCTTCGCTCTGTGTCGTGGAAGATCCTCACAGCAAGGGAATCAAAGGGACGTAAAAGGCGAGCTTGCTTTCACCAGCCCAAATCTAATATAGAGAACATATTCTTTGTTTGAACAATTTATTTAGGTTCCACTTGTTCTGTAGATTTAGTGAGGGCAAAGAAAAGGCAACGTAATAATATAGTAGTTTGGAAATGAAAGGAAAACATGAAGATGGTGAAATTTTTAATTTTACATTTGTCTATTTCGTTTCCCTTTATTTACAAACATTTTTTTTTATCGATATGTATATTAATCTCATTTGAATATGAGAAAATACAAGGGAAATTTATCCTTTTTCTTTTCCTCTTCTTTCTCTTGTTTAATATGTGAACCAAAAAGGTTAAGTTCCTTGATTCAAAGGAGGATAGATCATGCAGGACTGTCAAGGACATGACTACACAGTGTTAATGGCATGTGGTAAAAGTCTACCATAATAGTGTGAAGATGTTTATAATGTGCAGATATTTGCAGAGCGAGTTGCAAATATCTAAGATGTTATTCAAGAAGTTGTAGAATCTTATCAATATTAGAGATATAATCTTTTCAATTTGCTTAATTGGCTGATTAGTTCCTCATTTGCATATTAATATCCCTTTTGCATTTTATTGTAAATTTCATTGCTACTTCAAAATGAACACCTTTAACGAAAAAGATCAATTTTATTTATTATAAATTTGTTGGTGTATTAAAGACTTGATGATGCCTAAACTGAATTGGTCATTCCATCTCCTTAGTGAAACTTCTTTAAATAAAATTTTGGATAAATTGCATTAATCACCTCTCAAGTTACAGAGGTGAATCAGTGCAGCACAAAGTCATACAAAGTTACACTAGGTTAATAGTCTTACAATGGCCTACCAAAGTTACAAGACTACCAATTATTTGTAGGAGCTTGGGTCGTCTGCTGTAAGGGACCCTACCGTTTCAGTAGTAGGAAAAAAACCATTCGATTGTGATGGTGCTAAATGTGTTTGGCTAAAGTTAACTAAATAAAATTTAATAAAATATATTATATCTTTTCTCAAAGAAATGTATAAATGATTTTGGCTAAAATTACCAAACTTACTAAAATAATATTATAATTCTTTACAAATACTAAACAAACCTAATATAATAATATTATAACTCTTCTCAACACTTAAGAAAGGTAATTTATTAACATTACAATTCTTTCAAAAAGTTTTTTTTTATTTTAAAAAGGTAATAAAATAATAGGATCAAATGCAAAAAAAACTTTCATTATATAGCAAATGTGCAAAGACTCTCTTGTTGGTCGCCAAACTCTCTTACATTTTTCAATTTGTGATGACTAAAGAACCCTTAGTTTATAAATAATAATAAAAAGAACAAAATGTGAAATGACAAAATTAGCCTTTAAGATAATAAGGCAATTGAATCAAACAGAATGTTAGTCACGTTGTATATAGAGAAATTGTGTCTCTAAATATGTATATGTGCTTTTATAAATTCTCTTCCTAATATTCTTTTTGAAGTTTCTTTGTCTAATATTATGTGTGTTTTTGGTAAATTAATATTAACTGTGTTGAATCTATATACATTCTAAAAATCTCTAAATATTTATATAACCTTATTTCCTCTCCGAGTCCATATATGTACATACTAATGTTATTTCTAAAAATATTCTTGAAATTATATTAGGCTTTGAAAAGGTGAATTGATTGCATTGAAATAAGAATTTTTTTTGTTTATTTTTGAATTACTAGTGCAAATTTTTTCTTTACTTCAAATTTTGTAGGTTTTTTTTTTTTTCTTTCTTATTTATAACTATTAGTATAGAGTATGTGCAAATACACATGATTAAAAATCTTTGGAAATTTGTGAAAAAATTTACTTGAAATTGTTTCTAGAGAGATTTGAAAGCACTCATCATATCCATATTTAAATACAGAATTTCACACTGATTAGGTTCCTTTCACCATCGGATCGAAAAATGAGCTTCCGAAGCATTAATCGAATGACTCGAATGCCCATTTTTTTAGTCCAATAGTGAAAGTAACCCAATCGGAGTAAAATTATAAGTTATTGTACATAAAATGACTTGAATTACATTATAAAATCATCAATTTTTATGATTTGATGATGGCAAGATAAAGAAGTAAGAGTTAAGGAACTTGTATCCATGATCAGACGACTCCAGTGGCCCGAATTCGATCTAACGGTGAATGTAGGTCGATCGAGAGGGGAACTTGAGGGTCTTCCGGTAAAATGAACTTAATTTCACCATAGCTTGATAAATTTGACTCTTTGGTGATGGGCATATAGAGATTTGACAAATCGGGCTGCTGGAGTTGTCCGATCATGGATACCAGTTCCCTAACTCTCAATTCTTCATTTTTCCATCATCAAATTATAAAATTAATGATTCCATCATGAATTCAATTCATTTTACTTTGGTTGGGTTACTTTCACCATCAGATCGAAAAAGGAGCTTCTGAAGCATTAATTGGACAGCTTGAATGCCCCTTTTTCAGTCCAACGGTGAAAGTAACCCAATCAGAGTGAAGTTATCAAAGATTTTACATAAAATGACTTGAATTTCATGATTTGATGATAACATGACAATTTTGATGGCCAGAATTCAATCCAACGATGAAAGTAGGTTGATCGAGAGGGGAACTTGAGGGTTTTTAGGTAAAACAAATTGAATTTCTATCATATCATGATAAATTTGAGTGTTTAGGGATGGGAATATAGAGATTTGACAAATCGGGCCATCAGAGTCCTCCGATCATGAATACGAGTTCCCTAACTCTCAATTCTCATCTTTTCATCATGAAGTTAAAGTCTTATGTAAAATCCCTTATAATTTCATCCTGGTTGGGTTACTTTCACTATCAGATCGAAAAAGGAGCTTCTAAAGCATTAATTAGATGGTCCGAATGCCCAATTTTTTGTCCAACAATGAAAGTAACCCAATCGGAGTGAAATTACTAGAGATTTTACATAAAATTACTTGAATTTCATGATGGAATAATCAATTTCATGATTTGATGATGTAAGATGAATAATTAAGAGCTAGGGAACCTGTATCCATGATCGGATAACTCTAGCAGCCCGAATTCGATCCAACGATGAAAGTAGGTCGATCGAGAGGAAAACTTGAGGGTTTTTAGGTGAAATGAACTGAATTTCAGCATGATCCATTTGAGTGTTTATTTGACAAATTGGGAAGGAGCCCCCCAAAGCCTTATTTTTGTGACACAAAATTGGCCTAATCGGGTAGGATAATTTGAAATCAAATGGTTTAATTGGATGGATTATGATTAAAACTAATGTTTTGAACCACTTGATTGACTTTGATAAGAACTTCTAATTTTAACCGAAATCAAAATTAGGGCATTAAAACCCTTAATTTAAACCTAATTTGAACTCAATTGTACAATCCAACAGTGAAAATGATTTTGAATGTTAAGAGATGTACACCTTTGGTATAGATTTGGAGTATTAGTGTCCTTTGATTATATATATTAATGGACTTTATGATGTCTAAATGATGGAATGTAAGAACCGTGACCATTTTTGGCTAGTTTTTCTTTATTTTTATTTATTGTCATATTAATGCTTTAAATAATTATATATGTGTTTTAAATGTAAAATTGACGTTTTGAAAACTTATTTAAGGCTTGGGAAAGTTTTCGCAGCGTTTGGCAAAGTTGACTTTTTTGAGTCCGGTTGCCCTGGGACACGGGCCCCGTGGATCTAGAAAGTCCGAAAGTGTCGAAATGACTCCAAACTTGAAGGGTAGCTTAAATAAAATATTTGATGCACTACGGAATTAACTTCGTGTCAATCAAAGTTACAGAACTTAAAATTGAGCTCGGGAAGGTTTAGTGAAAAGGTAGTGGCATACTTGTAAATAAGTGTAGGTTATTTTTTATAAATAGCAAGAGAGAATGCCCAGCCCTTATTCTCATTTGAAATTAGCCTTGAGGAGCATATGAGGATATATATATATATATATATATATATATCAATTTCATCTTCTTTCCTTCTCAATTGATTTTTAGGCACTTGGGTCCATAATTGGAGTTCACTGAAGAAGAGAGAAACGGTCTACGCGTCGAGGGCTCGAGTTTGATTGGTCCAGAATCAATTTTGGAGAAAGTTGGTTTTTTAAGATAATTGGATAAAATTCATTTGGAAGCTTTTCCAAATTGAGGTAGGGATGCCTAAACTATAAAATCTGGGATTTTGTGAGTATATTGGTTGTCTTGGCAACCAATTGGCTATATGGGTATAATTAGATGTCTTTCAATATCAAATTATACTAAATTATGCCATTTAATGAATTATGAATGCTAATTAATGTAATTGTATATTTACAAATGAATTAGATGAGTTTGTATGCATGCTAAAATTGAATGGTGATGCAATTATGACTATACATGCATATATGTGAAGGTGACACCTATGTGTTTGATAAATTGTCTTGAAAGTATGTTTAAGTAAAAAACATGATTTAATTGTTAATATATGAATTATATGAAATGTGAAAAATGTGGAACATGAACAATGTGATCGTACATGGCACTTATTTAGAAATTATGCAAGCATGATCATTAAATGTTAATTCATAATTGCCATGAGTATTTATAAACCATCTTCATTCATGGGTAGGCATAAGGTGAGGGTGGTGAGCTCAATTAGGGGGTTATGTCTTTTTGAGGAGCGACGAGGTATCCGGTAATGGAAACCCTTGTGGGCAATCCGGTAATGGAACCTAACGGAGTGATCCGATAAGGGAGCTCCAGTTAGAATGAAAAAGGGTACTCCCTAAAATGGAGTCCTATGATGAGGTAATTTGGTAATGGAGCCTTGGTTAAGTGGTATTGGATGATCCAGAGTAGCAGAGTCCAATGGATGTGTGGAAATCTTGAGGGAGTTATACATATCTTTTTACATTACACTTTGCTTATGATATGGATGTGATATATGGATATTGCTTAATATGATTATATGCAAATGTATGTTTATGTGGTATTCATTAAACTTGTAGATTAATATTTTTCAAGAAATGAAAAAGAGGTGATGGAGTTTTCCCAACAGTAGAGTTGGCGTGGAGTGGTATCGGCTTCATATAAAGACTTTATATTTCTTTATTTGAATGCATGTCCAGATTGTGGATTATATGCATGTGATGAACATGTATTAACCATTTATGTTTCGGGAACATGTTCCGTTATGACTTATGATTGCATACATTGTAAGCATGATTTTGAGTATGGTAGGATGCTAGACTTTTTAAATGACGAACTTTCATATATATTTATCTCCACATGTATAAACTTGTGAGAATGGGTGTGTTGTCAAGGTGGTATAATGAATGTGCATATATGATGGATATGTTAGTGTTTGATAGTGAGGAATTGACATATAGAACAATCCCTTGAATTGTGAGACTTATGGTGAGTAAATGGAGATTTGAAAGTAAGGGAAAACAAGTTCTGGGGAGTTTCAGCTGGCTGAAACTTCCATTAGCCGACCGCAATGATGAGATACAGAATGTTTGCAATTGCAGACTCTGCATGTACCTATTTCGGCCGACCGAAACAATAATTTGGCTGACCAAAAGACATCCTTCAACCAACAGAAGCTGAAGGTAGTCAGTTGATGGATTGCCCAGGTTTTAGCCGACTGGTGGGACATTCATCAGCCTACCGAAACCTGAAGATGAACTTAAAATACACTGTTGAGTATTGAGATTCATGTGTTCTACTTAGGAGCCCATGGCGAGATTGTAAACCTTTCGCTGTGTTATAATGATGATGATTGAGAGTTGAACCCAAGTGTTCCATGTAGGAGACTTGGGGTTAATTTGTAAAGGCTTCCGCGACAAGTCATGACCAGATAATTAGGGCGTGACAACTTGGTATCAATTGGGATATCAAAGGTTGATAAATGGTAATTTGTCATATTTATTTGGGTCATAGGTTGACGATCGGAAAATCATGACACTTCACTACCCGAAATTCAAGCTTGGGATATAGAGACCGTGACAAAATTTGGCCAGTTTTCATTTTTTTTCATCATTTATTACTTTAAATGCATTTTAAATGATGTTTAATATGTTTTGAATGTGGGAAACATGTTTGGAGAGTCAAATTAGGATTTTGAAAAGTTTTGAAAACTGGAGTCTCGGGATGAGGTTAAGTGAGTCCGAAAATTTTGAAAAATTTTATTTTTGGTTATGAATCAAATGAAATGTTTAGAGTGTTAAGGAAGTAATTTCCAGACCATCAGAGTTTTTAAAATAAAAAACGGAGGTCGAGAGGGTACGTTAAGTGGCTTGGGGGAAAACCGTCATTTCAGGTCCCTAAGAGTGAGATAAATATCAAAAGGGTTTAGGATATTTCATTTTACAGATATTATTCTCTCTCTAAGCTCAACCACTTCATCTCTCTCCCTTCTCTCTAGATTTTGGACTAGTTAGGGTGTGATTTGGAGGTTCCCGAAGAAGGGAAGTGCATAGGGGACACTAAGGGCTTCGGTTTGAACCGAACAAAGTTTCCGATTTGTGAAGTTGAATGGGCTGAGATTTTAAAAGTTAGCTTCTAAGCTTGAGATTCGAGGTAGGGGTGTGAAATTCTTCCTTACATTGATTCTATAGGTCCCTTAACTGTAACATAAAAAATAGGTTTGACATTTGGTGAGATTAGGGTTTTGTGTATGTATTTATATTTATGAAAATGTGATTTATGTATACGTATATGTCTAACATGTTAGTTAGAGCTTATATATGTTGCATATGTGATATTGAGACTATAAATGCATTTTTGTTGAAATTGTGTTCATTTGATGAAAATGTAAAAATATGAGTTTTGATATATAATTGTGCGTAAAAGATATGATTTTCTTGAAAAATGCATAAGCATGATGATTTTCATGAGATAAGTAAAATAACATTGTGACAAGTTTGAGTTGAGAAAGAAAATGCATTGTTTTCATAAGAAGCATTGCATTGTGTGGGATATGTGCATTTATGCGATAATGTGCACTACATGAAAAATGAGTTTTGGGGTAGGAGTGAGAATTAAGATAAGGGCATGGATCCCTAAGGTGAAAGACCCAAAACTTGGCCAAGCAGGTGTCACTTTCGTCCGGTTAGTAGCCCGAAAAACGTAAGCAGAGTTTGGGTTTCGAAGAGACCCTTACTATTGGTTTGATAAGAGCGCCCCCTTTGAATTGATTTTCGAATTTTGTGGCGTGAGTATACATATGAATTGTGACTTGTTCTATTTGTTATATATGTATATATATATATATTGAAATGTGAAGCATGACGCATGATTTACAAAATGTGATTATTTATGGGTAAAAAGCATGGATAATTGTCATGTAGATTTGTAGTGATTTCATATGCATTCATGCATGGATCCCGAGTTAGAGTAGAGATGGATGGATCATTCCTATTAAGCCGCCTTAGTGCACACCCCCTTTTCCCAAACTCTTTTCAGATAAGGCACCGATGGAGGATGAGGCATGATTAGCTTAATGGACCTTTTGGAGTTCTTTTGGACCTTTTGATATGTAGATAGATGTCCATGCTGGCTTGTGGCATGTGGACTTCTGGCTTGTGGCATGTGGGTTATGATGAAAATGTTGTATTTATATTTAAATTATGTTGACGTATTTAACTTCAAATGTAATCACCATGTGTGGCCTATGTACACTTTTAAGTGTTGAATGTATATGATGTTTGTTGGAATATGATGAACCTAGAGGGGGAGGTGAATAGGTTCTTCGATTTTTTTTTCTAATATTGCAAGTTTTGACTGGCATATGTAATCACACAATTTTGGACACATAGATTCAAGGTGGGGAAAAAATCTCTTCTAACTGAGCTCCACTATGTTTGAAAGGGTAGTACCTCTCTCACTCACCTAACTCACAAGATAGTTCGCTCCAACACTCACCTAGTTCACAGCCTCCCTAGGCCTGAACCACTCTCACCAAATCTCACAACAGCTTTTCCACTCTCAATCCCAACTTAGGCTTCCCAAAGCCCAAGCTATCTCACCTCAATCTCACCAAAATCACTTACACTCCCCCTGTCCAAAGTATCCCAATACTTGGACTATACATAGTGATAGTGGAGTTAGTTCGATGTCTTGAGCAGCGGTAAAGATCTTCAAGCTTTGTATGTTGGTCTTCAAAGTCACTATTCAAATCTGATATTGGTCTTCAATGTTGATCTTCAAATCTTCAAACTCTAATAGTTAGTCTTCAAGGTTTGGCACGACAATGACACGATCACTTGTCTTCTTGGCAGATCATGACTCTTGAACTTCTCCAATGATAGTCTTCAATAAGTACACATTTGAAGGTGTAGTTGCAGCTAACTTGTAGTTGAACCCTCTTGTCAATTAATCACTTTCTTATTTGCTTGATGACTCTCCTACATTTTGGTATTCTCCATGAACAGCATATGCTGGAACTACTTAGATTTTAAACATGATCTTATAATTAAACACAACTACAATTCAAGTAGAAGTTATTAGCTTGCAGTTGGAAAGATAACGTGTATGAATGCAATTCAGTGAGCCATTTTGGCACTTAAAGAAGTTACTTAGCAATTTGAAATAGCAACTCAGCAATTCAAGACAAGTATTATCAATCTTATAACATTAGCAATATTAAAGAATCAAATTAGCAATGATATTTCTCAAAAACAAGTAACAATTTGATATTTAAAATGCAATAATCTACTCTCAAGACAGCACAAATTTGATTTCAAACCAGCAATAATCAATTCACAAAATAGCACAAATTAATGCTCAAGACAGCTATGTTTTAAATTCAAAAACAACAACATTAATCTCCTCAAAACAACACTTTTTAAGCACAAAAACAGTAGCATAATTTCAGCAGTTTCCAGCACTATTTGACAGCATACTTCAAGTAATTTTTAGCCCCAATAAGACAGCAATTATTTAGTAATTTTCAGCACAATTTGACAGCATACTTTCAGTAATTTTCAGCCCTAATAAGACAGCAATTATTCAGCACAATAAACAGCAAATATTTCAGCAATTTTCAGAATATTAAACAGCAACGAGGAAATCATCAACACAAAACTGTAGAGCAGCAACTCAGAGATCATTATTAGAGAAGTATGATTCGGATATACAAAAATTCAAGAGCAAAGAACACATAACCATGTTTCAGATGATATGCAAATTTAAGAACATAAAACATAGAATTTTGTCAGATGATACGAAAATTCATGAACAAAGAACACATAATATGTGCGCCTGTGATGTGTGAAAGACAAGTGTAGAAATATTATACCCAAATCAATTGTAAGACAATACTCATAGAGAAGAAGATACCCTGATTGATTATTTGTGCACAGAGAAGAAGAAGAGGTCTGTTGTACATGAGATGGGGAGACACAATGTTTTGTCATTGTTTTTACTCAATCACTATCTCGTTGTAGTGTGCACACAGATTCAAGGTTGAATTTCTATGTTTGTAATTAAGGCACCATAGTCTGATCGTCACATATCTCTGTCTAACGATTACACAGCCTCACATACTCACACAATGTTTATCACCTATATCAGCACCTCTCTTGCCCGTTCTTTCGTACGCCTATTTTCTCTGATATCAAGTCTATATATACCAGCCCACATATACACCCCTATGAAACCCTCACAAAAAATATGTATCGATGTCACTCTATCAGCTGAAACTATATGGAATTGATAAAGTGAAAATGCCAGCTCCTCAACAACCCATCATCAATTTGACCCTTAAGAAAAAACTTATTACCAAACTAACCTAGCCTTTAAATCTTTCTTATTCGGCTGCTTACTCTATGAACCAAGACACTGAAAACACTCACACCAAAATTTTATTTTATTTTAATTTTAATGCATTTTTTTTAATTTTAGAAGAGACAAGAAACTCTAATGACAAAAATTTCAACCTCGCCCCTGCATTTTAAAAACTGAAAATACATGGAAGAGAAAATAATAACACAAGATAATTAATTTGAAATAAATTGTGAAATTAAACGCAACAAATATATTAAAAGACAAATGACACAAATGCCTTTACGAATCATTTTTGACATTAAAACTTGGGCAACCATGCTCATAAGCTTCCCAGACCAAAAGAACACAATGTCTATGTTTGAGATTTAACGTATGAGTTCGGGACATGATCCGCTTTCCTATGAATGTTTTTATAGTGGTTTAATTACATGTATAGAAGGAGGATTGTATGAGCTTTAGTTTGATAGGTGATTCGTGTGTGAGTGTGTCTCAATTAAAATTACCACACTTTGCAATAGAACGAATTTCTTGGAGAATAGGGCTATCAAAAGGGGTGTCGAACCTCAGAGATTGTGGTCTGACTGAGTTGGATATATGGAATTAATTCTAATTAAATTTAAGAGAAAAAAATTATATTTTTTATAACTAAATTAACTAATGAAGTAATTGAACAAAAGTAAGAAAAACTATTGAGTGTAGAGAATATAAGATAAATCTAGGGTTATTGATTTCACCACTAACTTCACAATCAATGGCCAATTGAACTAACTATGGGGCATCATATCATGCATAAGTGGTGTCGGTGGCTACAAGCTCACCTTCATCCGTCAAGAAGATAACATATGATTAAGGCTAAGTCATGGACTATCTTCGATTGGCATGGACCATCTGCCTAACTACTTTAATCTAGGGTGCAGTATGGTTCATCTTCTTTAGGCATACTCCATCAAAACATATAATGATATATTCAATGATTACCATTGTGTAATAATCACTCTCATAATCACAGAAAATAAGAGGGACGAGTTCAATAACAAGAATCAAGTATCTAAGACAAGATAAGAAATCATTGAAACTGAATTTATAAACTTTTATAGCTCAATTCTATAATAAGAATCCTCTAAATTACACAATCTATGGCTGAACTAGCCGCTTATGATACGCCTTGTTCTCCAATGATTCTTCACTCCAAAAGCTCTTCAAAGCTGCTGCCAAGCCTCCCAAAATAGCCTTCAATTCACCCCTTTATTGCCCCAAGAGAATACACCAAAGTCCTAATCCAATTAGGTTTTCCCACAGCACTAATCAGGTGGGTTTTTCCTACTGACGTTCGGTCCAACTTTTGACCCATTAGAAGTCCGATTCACGAAATTTTTGTGAAATATAGAAGTGTCCAGAATTGAATTTCATTCAATTTATAAAAAAATTAAGTCAATTTGAGGCTCGAAAATAGCACTTTTGGTTCATTTTCCAAAATGGAATTAAGACTGTATTAAGCGCAGAATTGAGCTTCAGGCCCGTAACCTTCTTAAGCAGCTGTAATTCTCTTGGACCTCTTCCATGAAATGTTTTGAGTTGAAATAAATATTTGAATGGATCCACTTGATGTAGGCTTCATCTAACCTTCTTGGATGTCTTCTTTAAAAGCTCAAAATCATGGTTTTAACTGAAATAATCATTAAGGCCCTGAAAATACAAAAAATAGTAAAATGAAGTAAAATAACAAAATAATCTATCACTAAGAGAATAAAATATGCAAGTTAAGAGGCTAGAATCGTTATGAGGCTGGTTTGGATTTAAATTGAGTAAGATATGTATGTTTTAGTGCAAGAGTTTGAATTATGAACTATGCCCGATGATTTGAGCATAATCTGAGTTGTGAGTCATATTTTTAAATATTTCAAATTAGGTTGGGAACTAGACATATTGATGATGATCCATGTCAAATTTTGGGTCAAACAGACTTACGTATTGAAAGATAATAGGATTTGAAGTCAAGTTGGAAATTGGCTAAGTCTGGGTAGCAGGATTTTAGCCTCAACATTTGCAGCTCTCGATCGCTTTTTACTATGCTTGATCACCCTTATTAAAAGTCCTATAAGTTTAGCTTCTGTAGTGAATGCACTCGATCCTTTTTTTACGACGCTTGAGCACTTTTACAGCAGACATTGACAAGATTCTGCCCAACTTCAAACAGACATATCTTCTTCGTTTCAAATTGAATTTAAGTGATCTTTTTTTTTTGGTTGAAATTGAGTATTTTTAAACTCTCTTCCTAATGGTGTAGGTTTCAAGTTCAAATTTTGCTCACACAGGAAATTGAGTTCTGGAATTGGGTAGTTTACATGTACAGTCCTATTGCGAGGGGTTTTGATGTATATACGCCAATGTAACGGCGTAAGTTTAGAAAGCTTCCACAATTGATTGGTTTTCAGGTGGGATTAGGAGTGTTGAGGTTTGATAATGACAACATGGTATCTGAGCGTGGTACCATAGAGGGATTAGGGATGTGAGATGATGATGCGATAACACTATTCTCCCTCAAATTCTGGGAGCACCAAAATTTGGGGCATGACAACTTAGTATTAGAGCATGATATCATGGTGGAGTTATTGATGGATGGTGGTTTAGACGTTGATTTCACCATTCACCCCTCATTTCCCACGCTCTTAACTTGGAGTCAGAAATTGGGACGTGACATGGACCGGGGGAGTCTTGGCAGTCTAGATTTTGGGGCGTGATAGCTTGGTGTCAGAGCATGATATCAATGTAGGATAGTTGATGTGAGGTGATGACGTGTGATTTAATCACCCCCATTTCTGGGTAACAAAAATTGGGGCGTGATAGATTGGTATCAGTGCACTAGGTCTAATACCTAGGGGCGAATGGTAATGGTCAGATCATGTGTGGTATTGAGATGGTTGATAACTTATTATTAGAGCTTAACTAGGTCAAATACCTAGGGACGAAGGGTAAGGGTTGTATCATGTGTAGTTTCGTAATCGGTTAGGACCTTTTATTTTGATAACCTAGAAATGCATATGGACATGACATGATTAATTAGAAAACTTATGTGCATGTGAATGGTACTTACATGATAAAAATGTTAAGTGTTTATGATTATAACATGTTATCAGATATGTGTTATGTGTTGAAATGTAAGCGTGCTTATGTGATAACATGTGTATATGTTATGTGTTGAGGTGAGAACATGGTTATGTTATTAAATGTGTGTTGAGAAGTATTTCTAAATGTTACGTACGAATGCGATAACATATTGTTATGTTGAGTAGTAGTTTGATCATTTTGAATACATAGCATGTGATAACTTATTGTGTTAACCTATATTTTGACAATATAGCAAATGTCTCTTGAACAACATAGAGGAGTAGATAAGGGTGAGATTTTTGAAAGGGACTACGTGGCCACTAATATGACCGAAGCCCTTAAGGATTTTGTGAGGATGGTTACCACTAAGGTATAATGACCGATGGCACGATCAGAAGCCATTGAGTTAGAGAGGAGATTCAAATACATCACGTGGTTTAAGAGTTTGGAGCCTCCAACTTTTGAGGATGACTTAAATCCATTGGTGGCTGATAACTGGATTAGGTAAATTGAGAAGCATCTAAGGTCAATAGTAGTGCTAGATGATGAGATGAGAGTGATGTTAGCCGCTTATATATTCTCGGCGGATGCCGAGATATGGTGGGAGATGATCACGGAGATTCATAATGTTGATGATATGGGTTGGGGAGAATTTAAGACCCTTTTTCTTAAGGAATATTTTCTCAAGTCACTGGAATGACATTGAGGAAGGAGTTTGATGAGTTAAAGTATGAGGGTATGACAGTCTCAGAATATGAGAACAAATTTAACTCTCTTTCACACTTTGCTCCAGAAGTGGTGAGAGACGAAGTGGAGAGGACTTAGAGATTTGTGAATGCCCTTTATCCTTCTATTAGGCTAGTTGTTGCTAATTTAGACTTATGAGTCTACAGTGAGGCAGTGAATAAGGCACTGATGACAGCGATGGAGACTAATGGTAAGTTGGGAAGAGAATATGAAGGACATGGTAAGGTGAGGAACGTCTCTTTGGAGAGCCAACCAAAGAAGAGGCAAAAAAGTGGTCCTTCACAATCGGTAGGGTTAGCAGGGTAGCAGACGATGCATTCTGTGCCTACGACTCCTATACCATTGGGATCTAGCCAAGAAGGAAGTGTTTTTGGTGCAAATAATTAGGGCATGTTAAGGAAGTTTGCCCTGTGAGTTATGGGACTTGTTTTAAGTACGATTTGTAAGGACAAATGAGGAAAGATTGTCCTCAACTAGGTGAGAATATGACTAGTAAGCTAAGTCCATAATCAGTAGGACCGGCGGGACAGTAGATAATACATATAGTACTTACGACTTCTATGTCAAATGGAACAAGTAAGTCTAAGGTGGTGTGTCACCACTGTCAACAGCCGAGTCACTACAAGTTTGAGTGTCCCAGCATGCATTTAACCTCAACAATTGAGTGAAGTTGTTATTGCTGTCATCAGACGGGTTATAAAAAGTTAAATTGTCCTTGGGGACAGGGTATACAGGGTGGGATGGAGTCTCACAACTGCGCCAATCAGTTTTCGATGAGTCAATTTGGTTCTACGGCAATGCTGCCACCCCCACTAGTGCAGTCTGCTCAAGTTTTACGAGCAAGCATGGGGAGTGTTCCTAGTGGTTCAGGACAACAGTTCGGGTATCAGAGGACTAGTCCAAAGTGATTAAGGTATATTAGTGATTTCTATTTAAGAATGTTACCATTGATTTATGCAAGCATATTAATTTTCATATCATGAGTTTACATTGCAAGATTAATGGAGCATGCTAAATCTTTTACGTTATGAATAATATGCTATTAGTTAAGTTTAGTCATTGTTTCGTGCTTTGTATCTAGAAATTTTTTGATATACATTGCATACCTGATTTTTAATATCCTAGTTTTGAGGATTTGATGAGCCAAATAAAGATTTGAATGTTTGTTGGTTCATGAAGTTTGGGATGTACGAGTTATACTAGACACAAGTTGTGTGAACCTAGGGCTAGTGGGAAGGGTTTAAGATACTTTGACCTTTTTCATATCAAAATTGTTGGAAATGATATAGAGCTAGATGTATTAGTTCCCATAGACATTTAGGGACTTAATGTGTGTGGTCCATTGGTTTTATGCTAAGATGGACATTGGGACTATAGATTAGTCAGATAGCTGAGGCTATTAGTGACGATAGGCCAATAGATGTTACTATAGTCTTTAGATAGAGTGCATCTGTGGGGTACTATAAAGACAATCGAAAGGAAATGCTTGGGCTTGATTTATTTATTCTTAAGTTAATAGACGATTGATGGGTTGTACATTAAAAAGAGGTATGCATGAGTTGTGTGAGGCTCATGGTAAGTTGTGTAGTAAGTATTAGGCATGATGGGATTGTGAAAACGGTAGGGTGTAAGACCCTAAGTGCGGTATTGGGTTCCATTGGGTGGATAGTCTATGAAATTGGACAGATTTATGTGACTAGTTTGACAAATGCACATGCATTATGTGGCTTGTTTGACGATTGTATGAAAAAGGCAACTTGTTTTATCAAGTACACGGGATTTATATGGTTTACTTCAGCAAATGCACAGAATTATGGAATACACCCTAAATGGAATGCTGGTATTGTGGCTAATATATGGATAATGGTGAATTGGGTGAGTATGGTAATCTTTTTCTAGTCAGACTTGGAAATCTTAGGTCCTGGTTAGACCTTGGGATTGATTCAGTGAGTGTGAAATGCATTAACTATATTAGAATCTAGTGGTGTGAGTTATGTGTTATAAATATGATCCCATTTAGTGATATGCATGCGTTCATGGTGATAGTTTGGTAAGGGTATAAGTGGACAAGAAAGGGGTGTTGCCGGGGCTGGGCTAATGTGGAGAAATGGCCTGGCCAAACATTTTTCTTCGATTAGTATTTCTCTTACAACATGTTAAGTCCGGAAGACTATGAGATGACTTGTGATTATTGACAAGTAAGGATTGAAACATTATGTCCTTGAGTGTGGATGAGTTATCTCTAGGTATGGTCTTATCTAGTGGTATACTAGTTGAGGGGATGGGTTTTCCCTGGGTAATGTATATAAGTTTTATGAGATTGAAGTAATGGTTCTTCAGTGTTGGACTTAGTTTCTAGACATAACAAGTTTTAATGTCATTGTCAAGGTGAAGGGGTAGATTGATTTCTGTTTTGGTTTAGGTTTTACCGAAAGTGGGTTATAATATCCTAAGTATTTTAATGTTTCACATTACGAATAGATTTCTGGTGGTATGATGGTGACGGACTACACCTTGTATCACTATAATTTTGTGATGAGTTCTAAGGTGGAAAGGAGAAACGATACAGTTTGGATCATGGTTGACTAGTTTACTAAGACATATCACTTTCTTATAAAACAACGTGAGGAGGCTTAGTAAGCAATATATGGAACATGTTATGAGGCTATATGGAGTTTTGAGTAACCATTATATTGGGTAGAGATATGAGTTTTCCTTGGGGTTTTGGAAAGATTTTAAATAGTACTTGGTGCATATCGCATTCGGACTTGGTATTGGTTAGGGGAAACCATTAACCAGATGAAGAGTTTTGCATACATCGACAATAATCAGACCAGTACCACTATGGCACTACTTGGGGCATTGTGTGGCAGGTTATGTGAGTTTCTAGTTTATTGAGCCAAGATTGGCAAGATCACATCCTTAGGGCTCAGATTGACAAAAGAATTATGTCGCTAAAAGAGGTGCACGATTATCTTTTGAGGTGGGAGACCATGTGTTCCTTAAGGTTTCACCACAGAAAGGATTGATACATTTTGAACGGAGTGGCAAGTTGTTGCCAAGGTATATCGAACCATTTGAGATCCCTGAGTGTGTTGGTGAGGTGACTTACAGGTTGGTTTTGCCACCAATATTGGAAAAGGTTGATAATGTATTCTATATTTTGATGTTGAGGTAATACGAACCAAATCCATCCTATGACTTAAGTTGGGTAGCTGTTGAGGTTGATGAGGATGTCACCTATGAAGAGAGACCGATCCAGATTCTTGATGCTAGAGAGTAAGTTCTGGGGGTAAAACCATTCCCTTGGTCAAAGTCTTGTGACATCATCATAATATTGAGGAGGCTACTTAGGAGTGAGAACAAGAAGTTTGTTCTAAGTATCCAAGACTTTTTTCCTTCAGGTATGGCCTGATTTCGGATATGAAATCCTTTTAAGTTAAGTAGGTTGTAAGAATCGTGACAATTTCCTTTATTTTCATTTATTGTCATATTAATACTTTAAATTATTATATATATGTTTTAAATGTAAACTACATGTTTTGGGAACTTATTTAAGGCTTGGGAAAGTTTTCAGGGCGTTTGGTAAAAGTTAACTTTTTCAGTTTCGGTTGACCTAGGGACGCGAGTCCTGTGGACCCAAAAAATTCAAAAGTGTAAGAATAACTCTAAACTTGGAAGATAGCTTAAATAAAATATTTGACGCACTACGGAAGTGATTTCGTGTCAATCGGGGTTACAAAACTTAAAAATTGAGCCCAAAAAAGTTTAGTGAAAAGGTAGTGGCATATTTGTAAATAAGTGGAGGTCATTTTCTATAAATAGCAAGAGAGAATGTCCAACCCTTATTCTCATTTGAAATCAGCCGTGAGGAGCATATATATATATATGTCATGCCCTCGAAACTCAGACCGCCGGGACTCCCCCAGACTGACACGAATCTCAAGTGTGAATCCGTTCACTAAACCCCATAAACGACCTTAACCACACTCATGAGATAATATCAAGCTCTGATACCATTCTATCACGCCTCGATTTCCCGACTCCTAGAAGACCAAAGGTTAACCCGTCCATTAAGCCCAATGAACCCTCATTACCCTCGATTACAATGGAATTTTAACTATATTATTGCACATAAATATGTACGAATCCACTTTATCTAATCCCAATGGGCCCTACCTCAAATCATATCACCTTAGTGGGAATTTTATTTATCCGCCCTCTCATGAATCACTCACTTCCAAGACTTGACACTTCTGGTGCTTGGAATCTAAAACTAAGGCCCAAACCATTGGATAGGGAATCCAAAAATACTCAATTTAAAAAAAAATCACACTCAATTTTAGCTTACAGCGAAGAAGTTATGCCCGATTGAAGTTTGGGGCAATTTTCAGGGCATGCTGTAAAAAGTGACTTCGATCCATCGAAGTAATGACTTCGATGCATTGAACTGAGTACTTTGATGCATCGAACAAGTATCGAAGAAGTATCTACCAAAAATAGCTCTCGGGACTTTTACATTTCAAAATCCTACAGGTTTTTCGACGCACCGAACTAGGAACTTCGATGCATCGAACTGCCAAAAAATTGCAACAATGCAAATGGCCATTTTTTGACATTCTAATCCTTTCTACCCACATAAACCATTCTTGCAAGTTTCAAATCATACAAGAGAGGAATCTACATCATTCATAAGTTTAAAATCATGCTCATAATCAAATCATACAACAATATGAGTCATTCCCCATCATAAATATGTTCCAATTCATATTAAAAATGTCCATCACTACAATAGTCCATCTAATGAAACTAGATACTCTTAACAAACATTACATAAACAAGTTCATTGTCTTATCATATTTAACAAGCTCATAGTCCAAGCATATGCACAAGTAACATTTGTCCAAAATATAACTACAACTTAAAATGAAGTCTCATGCCACAAGCCGACATGGATATCCACAATATACACAATATAAAAAGTATAGCAAAAATGCTACTAAAGTCCTGATAGGACACTCAAGTCCCATCTATCATCGGCGTTTTATCTGTAAAAGAGTTTAGGATAAGGGGGTGAATACCACTGTGGCTCAGTAGATATACCCCAACCCACCTAAGTACCGACTCGAAACGACCTACATGAATTCATGTCACTACATTACACGTATCATTCAACATATGCCATGTTCGTTCACAACAATGCCTATATAAAAATGCACTAAACACACACACATATATATATATATATATATATCATGCTTTACAATTTAAAATAAATGCAATAACATATCATTGTCACTCTCTCGGACTCAACCCGATACCCTAGCATGCTTCTTAACAAACTATGCAACCTGAGACACTTCCCACACAATCTCAACACCGCCATCGAGTAAGTCACATATTCCAATGTGGTTAACTAGGTTTGGGATTCCTCACCGAGTAAATCACATACTCCAAGGTGATTGGATAGTCCTAAAATACATAATCGAGTAAGTCACATACTTTAAGGTGGTTAGATAGCTTCAAAATTCCTTACCAAGTACATCACGTACCCCTAGGCGATTGGATATCCCGGGATACATCATCGAGTAAGTCACATACTCCAAGTTGGTCAGATAGTTTTAGAATACGTCACCAAGAAAATCACATACTCCAAGGTGGGTAGACCATTTCAAGATCATCACCAAACATTTATTGCTCCAAGTGAACATGTTACTTTACCACTTTTCCCATTTCTCTCACAATGGTCCTATACATGCATTTAGAGCATATAGAGTTCCAGCATATAAGATTCATGCCTCATAATGTATAAGATAATTATAAAAGCACTTCGCATGCATATCACCTCCATAAAGTCACACGTATACATCACCTATACATGTAAACCTAGCATACCGATTCACATATGCTCACAAAAATTCACTTAAGCACATTTTAGTCATGCTTCACCAATGCACACATTTTTTTATGTAAAGATAGCATGCATTTAACACACAAAATGTCACATAATACAATTTTGCTCATTTAACACATTCTTCACAAAAAGTGCGCAAAACATTAGCACATAAGTGTACATGCCAATTCCTCTTACTCATTCACCCCTCATATCATGCATAACACCATATACATTCCCATTGCACATAAGAGACTAAAGAGAGTAGAAAATACTCACATCCCACCCCTCTTGCCACTCTAAAATAGGTAATACACAACCCTAGTTCTCACCGTTTCACCCAAAACCTAGAATCGACAAGTAAATGAGAAGCAGAACCCCTACCTCGAAATTGAAGGCCATCCAATCACTTCTCAAATATCTAGCAATGTCCACCTTGCTGAACCACAAAGATGTTTTGTTCAATTGGAAGCCCTAGCCGTCCCCTACGTATCTCCTCCTTCAGCGAGTCTTGAATCCGAGCCGGACGGGTCTGAAATGTAGAGAGGAGAAGTGGTAAAGGTTTACAGAGAGAGAGAGAGAGAGAGAGAGAGATCAATGAAAAATGGCTAGGACTCTCTCAGCCATATGTTTTAAAAGCATCTAGGGCACGAAAAGACCAAAACACCCCCAGGCCACTTGACGTACCTTTCTAGACTCCGGTTCAATTTTGAAAACTCCTACGGCCTCGAAATCATTTCCTCTACTCTCTAAACATTTCATCAAAATTATTTCCAAAAATAAATTATTTCAAAAATTTTCCAGATTCTGGGGCCCACTTAGACCGCATCCCGGTCCCCAATTTGACCAAAAAGTTAAACTTCTCCAAATCTTCTGAAAACTTACCAAAACCTTTAAAACACTTCCTAAATATGTTCCCCACAATCAAAATATGTTAAACACTACTCAAAATGCATTTATGATGCTTATGATGTACAAAATACAAAATCGGCCAAAATTGATCACGGTCTCTACAACCTCTCCTCCTTAAGGCAATTTTGTTTCTGAAATTAGGAACATACCTCAAGTAAAAAACAACTCAATATAATTTAAGTGGACTTCTTTTTCTCACTCCTATGTAGCCTCCTCGACTCCGTGATGTCTCAGTAGGACTTTAACCAAAAGAATGGTCTTACCCTAAAGCACTTGCTCCCTGTCATCCAAAACCTGTACTGGTCTCTCCTCATAAGAGACGTCCTCCTCCACCTCAAGATCTGTCCAATCCAACACATGTGAAGGATCCAGCTCATACTTTCTCAACATTAAAACATGAAAAGTATTGTGCACACTTGACAATTGCGGTGGCAATGCCAAGCGGTATACAACCTTGCCAACTCGATCTAATATCTTGAATAGACCAATAAACCATGGGGCTAGCTTCCCGCTATGCCCAAACCTCATCAAACCCTGTCATGGCGAGACCTTCAAGAAGACATGGTCCCCCCACCTCAATTACTAAAGGCCCTCGCCTCATGTCATCATAACTTTTTTGATGACTCTGAGTAGTAAGCAAATGTTGTCGTATGATCTTTATCTTTTTTGTAGTCTCTTTGACTATATCTAGCCCCAAAGCCACTATCTCATTGACTGTCAAACAAACTGGTGACGTGCAAGGTCTACAATACAAAGTCTCAAATGGAGCCATTTGAATACTAGCTTGGTAGCTATTATTGTATGCAAACTCCATTAATGGAAGGTGATCCTCTCAACTGCCTCGAAAATCAAGTGCACATGCTCTAAGCATATCCTCCAAGATCTGTATAGCACACTCTAACTGACCATCTATCTAAGGATGAAAAGCTGTACTGAAGTGGAGGTCCGTATTAGGTGCAACCTAAAAACTCTGCCAAAACTACGATGTGAATATCGGATCTCTATTAGACACAATAAAAATTGGCACTTTGTGCAATCTCAAAATTTGATCAATGTACAACCGACTAAGATTATCCAAGTCATCTGTCACTCCAATTGGAAGGAAATGAGCCACCTTGGTCAACCTATCCTCAATGACCCAAACCGCATCGTGACTCTTCCCATCACAAAGTCCATAGTGATGTGTTCCCACTTCCACATAACTACCAGTAATGGCTGTAATAAACCTGCCAGTCTCTAATGCTCGGCCTTCACTTGTTGACAAGTGAGGCACTTTGCCACAAACTATGCAATGTCCTTTTTTATGCTCTTCCACTAATACTGTCTATGAAGGTTATGGTACATTTTGGTACCACCGAGATATACTACAAGCCTGGATCTATGAAACTCCCTCAAGACCTCATCCCTACGAGGCAATGGAACTTCAAGCTCTTATGGTCGGAGAAAACCTCAAAATTCTCTCCGTAGCGATAATGCCTTCACATTTTCAAAGCAAAAACTACTGCTGCCAACTCCAAGTTATGAGTTGGGTAATTCTGCTCGTGGATCTTCGACTGCTAGGAACCATATGCAACAGCCCTCTCGATCTGCATCAACATATATCCTAAACTGTTAAGTGAAGCATCATAGTAGATGACATAACCCAAATCGCACTCGAGAATAATAAAGATCGGAGCACTAGTCAGTCTATACTTCAATTCCATAAAGGAATGCTCGCAAGCCTTGTTCCCCTCAAACTTGACTCCCTTACGAGTAAGCTTGGTCATTGACATCGCTAACTTCGAAAGTCTTTAATGAAACGCTGGTAATATCCTACTAATCCCAAGAAGCTACATATCTTTAATACATTCTTAAGCCTGTCCCAATCCATTATCGCTTCTATCTTAGAAGGGTCCACCGATATTCCTCCTTCCGACAACACGTGTCCTAGGAACTTCACCTCCGTTAGCCAAACTTCACATTTTTCAAATTTGGCGTACAGACAGTGTTCTCTCAGAATCTGCAACACTATCCTCAAGTGGATCTTATACTTCTCCATAGAAGAAGAATACACAAGAATATCCTCCATGAAGACCACCACAAACCTATCCAAATACACTCTGAATATCCGGTTCATCAAATCTATGAATGCTGTCAGTGCATTCGTCAATCCAAATGACATCACTAAAAACTCATAGTGGCCATATCTGGCCCAAAAGGCTGTCTTCAAAATATCCTCTTCCCTTACCCTCAACTGGTAATACCCCGAACTCAAGCCGATCTTCAAGAAACAAGTTGAACCTTTAAGCTGATCAAATAAGTCATCTATCCTCGTCAAAGGATACTTGTTCTTGACTATTTCTTGGTTCAACTTATGGTAATCTATGCATAACCATAAAGATTTGTCCTTCTTTTAGCAAAAAGGACCAGAGCTCTCCAAGGTGATATACTAGGTCGTACAAATTCCTTATCCAACAACTCTTGTAATTGATCCTTCAACTCCATCAACTCTGCCAGAGCCATCCGGTACAGTGCCATAGAGATAGGCAGGGTACTAGGAGCAAGATCAATGCTAAACACGACATCTCTCATCAGAGATAACTCTATTAAGTCCCGCGACAACACATCCACAAACTCACTAACCACCGATGGAAATCCTCCACTAGTCACAATCTAATCCTCCTTGATTAATAAACTTGCTTTGAAATATCCAACCCTATCCCACACACTGGAACTAAGCAAAGATGGAACGTAGAAATCATCCCGCCCTCCCACAAAGTAAAAACAATCATTCTTAGGTGTGCACATTATCACTTTCCTATGGAGACAATTAATCATGGCTCTAAATGTAGATAGCCAGTCTATACCTAGAATGATATTGAAAGTGATCATGTCTAGCAACACAAAGTTGAACACTAGTTGATGCCTAGCAACCTTGATCTCACAAGACCGACATACTCTATCTAGGGTAACCCTACTCCTAACTAGTGTATCAATGGATAATGGTGACTCTAGTGACGACACCCTTAACCCCAAGGCACATGCAAATGAAACAAATATGAATGAATGCGATGCTCCTAAATCTATCAACACCCTAGCCCACGAGCTAGAAACCAGGAAAATACCTCTGACTACTGATAGTCCTGGCATGTCTTCTACCTGAGCAAGCATGAATACACGACCCCATGTCTGCTAGTCCCACTAGCCAATCCCTTGTAAACCTGACTGCTAACTTGAAGCAGCCGTAGGACCTCTTACTACCTGAGATCCCTGAATTGACTGTGCTAGCTAAGGTGGCGGTAACGCCCTAAAACCAGACTGAACTGTCGTTGTCTGCCTAGCCCTCTGCTGAGACTCTGTACTACTAGGTGTCCCCTGTCTATGTGGGCAGTTGGCATTAACATGACCGGGTTGCTTACAATAGAAGCATATCTTTTCCCTTATTGTTCCTGCTAGCACTTATTCCACTACATATCCCCGTGGGCAGTCCTTATTGAAATGACCAATTTACTAGCAATTATAACATACCACAAATGATTGTAAAGATTTGGTAGGCAAGGCCAATGAAGGTACTGGGCAAGCTTGATGTTGTCCTTGAAAACCTGACATGCCCTCCCTGTGCCTCTTTCTTCTTTGATTACCTAAAGATGCCCCTGCACTCTTCGCTTACTATTTAGAGTCCCATATTCTTTGGGTGTCTCTATCATCCTCTTCAATCACTAAGGCTCTGTCAACAACCTGATTGTAGATCCATAAACCTAGAATGGATACTCTCTTTCTGATAGAGGTTTTAAGCCCCTTCACGAACTTCTTCACCTTCAATTCTTTGTTCATCACCATCTTTGGGGTGAAGTGATCTAATGATGTGAATTTGGTCTCATACCCCATGACATCTAAGCCCCCTTGGACTAGATCTATAAACTCTTGCATCATCTAGTCCCTCACCAAAACCAAAAAGAACTTGTCAAAAAATAACCCCTTAAAGGTTTCCCAATCGATAGTCTCGACATTGTGGATATTTCCAATGAATTGCCACCATCGATCTGTTTCTCCTTGTAAGTGAAGTACTAGCACTCCTACTTTTAGATCCTCATCGATTTTTGAAGCTACCATGAGTTTGTGAGTCTGATTTATCTAACTCTCTAGTACTAGTAGGTCACATAAACTATCAAAGGTAGGAGGCTTGAATTTCACATACTCCCTCATAGCTACCATTTGTTGGCCCAAGGCAACTCTTGGTAGTGCCTGAACCTCCTCTTCTCTGGCTTCCCTAGCCATTCTTCTTATAGTATCTGCCATGTCATGCATAAATTGAGTTCCATCTGTTGGCTCTTGAGGAGCATCATCACCCATGTCTCGCACTGTTCTTGGAGGCATTTTGCTATATGCACAATAAGAAAAATTTAGAACCAAGAATTCACACTCTTAGACCATTCTCACCATGCGTACACACAGCATGTCAATTTAGTCCATAAAGGCATATTATGAAAATGTAAGCACACCAAATTTCACATAAGCAATTTACAACATCAAGTCCAAACCTTATGTCCGATCCTTAACCTCAAGTGATCACTAAATCAAGTCTCACCTTTCATCCCTAGGTATTCTAACCTAGAACTCTGATATCATTTTGTCACGTCCCCAGAACCCGGATCACCAAGACTCCTCCGGAATGGCCCGAATCCTGAGTGTGAACCTGTTCAATTAACCCTGTGAATGACCTTATCCACACTCACGCGATAGGATCAAGCTCTGATACCATTTTGTCACACCCTAGTCTCCCAATTCTTGGAAGACCGGAGGTTAACTCATCCATTAAGCCCAATGGACCCTCTTTACCCTCGATTACCATGGAAGCTTAACTCTATTTTTGCACATAGATGTGTAGAACTCCACTTTATCTAATCCCAATAGGCCCTACCTCAAATCATATCACCTTAGTGGGGATTTATTTATCCATACTCTCATTAATCACTCACTTCCAAGACTTCGTGTGCTTGGAATCCGAAACTAAGGCCTAAACCATGGGATAGGGAATCCAAAAATACTCAATTTCAAAAAAAAAATCCACACTCAATTTTGATTTAAAACGAAGAAGTTGTGCTCGATTGAAGTTTGGGGCAATTTTTGAGGTATGCTATAAAAAGTGACTTCGATCCATCGAAGTTATGACTTCGATGCATCAAACTCAGCACTTCGATGCATCGAACAAGTATGGAAGAAGTATCAACCAAAAATAGCTCTCGGGACTTTTACATTCCAAAATCCTATAGGGTTTTTGATGCATCGAATTAGGAATTTCAATGGATCGAACTTGGAAGTTTGATGCATCGAAGTTCTGAAAACTAAACTATGCAAATGGTCATTTTTGACATTCTAAATCCTTTCTACCCACATAAACTATTCTTACAACCTTCAAATCATATAAGAAAGGAATCTACATTATTCATAAGTTCGAAATCATGCACATAAGCAAATCATACACCAATATGAGTCATTCCCCATCATACACATGTTCCAATTCATATTAAAAATGTCCATCACTACATTAGTCCATTTAATGAAATTAGATACTCTTAGCAATCATTACATAAACAAGTCAATTGTCTTATCATATTTGACAAGCTCATAGTCCTAGCATACGCAAAGTTACATTTGTCCACAATATAACTACAACATAAAATGAAGTCTTATGCCACAAGCTGGCATGGATAGCTACAATATACATAATATCAAAAGTATAGGAAAAATGATACTAAAGACCCACTTGGACACTCAAGTCCCATCTATCATCGGTGCCTTATCTATAAAAGAGTTTAGGATAAAGGGGTGAGCACCACTGTGACTTACTAGAGATACCCCAACCCACCTAAGTGTTGACTCAACACGACCTACATGAATGCATGTAACTACATTACACATATCATTCAACATATGCCATGTTCATTCACAACAATGCATATGTAAGAATGCATTAAACACATATCATACTTCATAATTTAAAATATAAGCAATAACATATCATTGTCACTCTCTCGGACTTAATCCGATACCCTAGCATGATTCTTAACAAACCATGTGACTTGAGACACTTCTCACACAATCTCAACATCGCCATTGAGTAAGTCACTACTCGAAGGCGATTGGATAGTCTCAGAATACATCACCAAGTAAGTCACATACTCCAAGGTGGTTAGATAGCTTCAAAATTTCTTACCGAGTAAATCACATACTCCAAGACGATTGGATATCCCAGGATACATCACCGAGTAAGTCACATACTCCAAGGTGGTCAGATAGTTTCAGAATGCATCATTGAGTAAATCACATACTCCAAGGTGGGTAGACCGTTTCAAGATCATCACCAAGCATTTATTGCTCCAAGTGAACATGTTACTCTACCACTTTTCCCGTTTCTCTCACAACGTAGCTATACATGCATTTCGAGCATATAGAGTTCAAGCATATAAGATTTGATGAAGAAAAAATCCACCCCAAACTGGTCAAACACCAACTTATAAAAAGGACAAGAGAAGGATAATCGAGAAGGCACCGGCGCGGTGCCAACTGACTACACTCCGATGATTAAGTCAAAAATTGGAAGGGCTTTTTAAAGCTATAAAGGAACTTAAAGGGTATTAATTGCATACCTTGGTATATGGACCGTCTTGTATATTTATAGTGACCAAGTGAGGGTGTGCTTTAGTAAAACTCTGTCTCTTCAGCTTCCTTTTCCCACTTGGAGACAACTAGTCTTGGTCAAAGCATTCTTCTTATCCACATCACCTTAGCACTATCCTCCCATGTTATACGTTTCATATTAGGAGTCAAACACCCCATTAGATGCCCCCTGTTCATGAGGGTCGCTTGTCGGACATCAAGGACTTTTGGTGTTTTAACGGATACTTGAACGATTAGCCTAGCCCACCTTCTTTTTTTCATGGGCCCGGACTTACAAGCGCGCGTGGGGCACGTGCCCGAGCCTTGGCTAGGTGCACCTAGGCCAAGCGCGGTGGCCCAGCCTAGGCCAGGCATGGTGGGCCACGGGCTAGGCTCCCGGCCCTTGGCCAAATGCCCGGCCGCTCGTCTGGACCATGTCACGCCCTGACTTTCGACACCCGGTTAGGAGCGAGGGAAACGGAGGTGAATCCGTAATTTCACCTCAAGGTCCCACACCTTAATCTCATTATAATCTATTCTATTGCGGAAGCATTCTATATGCACACCCTTCAAGTGGCATTAGATCATCAATGGCCCTTGCAAATGATTTTTGCCTTTGGTTCCATACATATAACCCACTAAGTTCTAGACCTCAAAATCGAGTATTTTTGAATCCTCTATCCAATGGTGTAGGTTTCAATTTCAAATTCTAGTCACATCAGGAGTTGAATTCTAGAATTGAGTAGTTACATGTGTGACAAGTTTGCAACTCTTGAGGAATGTATTACTGTATGTGTTTGGACCATGTGAATGATATATGGACCATTTAGAATGTTTAGTATCCTATAGATAATGCATGAGTATTGAGGAATGAGGAGTTGGCTTGAAAATGGCCTTTTGTAGGATTGCAGGATTTCTATAGAGACCATTTCGATTATGCGAAATTTCCATTTTGAATGATCGAAAATTTTGATTGCGCGAAACTCATATTTTGCATTTGCGAAAAATTGTAGAGTGCAAAGTCACCAAAAGTCCCAAGAGTTGAAATTTTACTTTGATAGTACTTTGCATGATTGAAAATTTTGATTATGTGATTATGCAGTTTCAATTATGCGAAATGTACATTCGATTGTGCGAAAAATGTGACTCATAGCTTGTGTTGTGCAAGTGTGGCAATGTGTGGGCCTTAGTTAGTGATTGATGTTGAGTCATACGTATAAAAACGTATGCATGTAATTAAGCTTTCGCATTGATTTAGAGGTTGAAGTAATTGAGTTCAGGCTCAGAGATGGAGTCTTCAGTCACTTGAGACATAAATGTTTGATTAGCACCATTCACCCCCATTGCCCTCGCTCCTAACTGGGTGTCGAAAATCGGGGCATGACATAACAAGTATTCTATCCCCTTCTAGCTCAATCTTCTTCTCCTTCCTCACCAACAAATAGTTGTAGAAGAAACCAATCGAGTAACTTGATCACGAAGAAATCTTCAATGCAGTCTTCGAACAGTTGATCAAACAAATAGAGATACCCTAAATCAATTGGTGAATATGTGTGTGCTCTGAAAAATATAAACAAAGAATTTAAGGAAAAAGTCCTTTGGTAGAAAAATATCTCAATGCTTTCTCTCTCTAGAATATGAATTTCTATTCAATTGAAAGCTTAATGAGAGAGAAACTATATGAGGTTTTTATAGAGATCAAAAACCCTAATTTTTCTTGAAAAATAAGTTAAAAATTAATAGGAAACAAGTCCCATCATTTTTGGAAAGTTCAGGGTCAAATTCAGGTCAAAATAGGACTCTACAGGAGAAATCTTGCCAGAGCAGAAGCATGGACCAGTCCAACTTATTCTTTGACTGGTCCAGACTTTTGTCTATCCAAAATTTATATCCTGAGACCTCTTAGACAGGTCCAGGTTTGAGCTGGATTGGTCCAACCTTGAGTAGTTAAGCAATTTTGCTAAAAGGTCCCTCTATTCAAGATCGGAACCTCCCGGTTTGAAATATATGTGTTCTCACCACTTTACTTGGACTACGTGACTCTCATATGTGATTAATGATGTCTTCATGCACTTGGAACTATCTCAAAACTTCAATTGATCGAATCCTTGTTCAGACCATTGATGAGTTCTTCTAAAGATTCAAGCTTCATCATTTGAAGAACACTTTGCATGGTTGGTGTAGAACTTCATGCTCACTCTGAGACTTTAATTACATGACCAATGATAAGAATATAAAGCAAATATTACAATTCAATCATATTTGGTTTTGAATAGAAGATTTTCAATTACAAAAATATATGTCACAATCTCCCCTTTTGGCAATTTCATGACAAAATTAACCTAGACAATTATAACCTAACCACTGAAAAATTAGATTACAATATGCCCCAATTACAAAGAATTATAACTTGAATATCTCAGAGCATCATGAGCAAGCTTTCAAACTTCATATCTAGTGTTTGCCAAAAACCTGTAAAATTTGCACATCATGCAAACAACACTACATGTAAAAGCTTAATCAAGAAAAATATGATGATAACAAGTATTATAAAATTATCTTCAAACTCCCCCTTAATCATATAACCAATGAAGTATACTATCTCCCCACATGTCTCAAAGAAAACATATATCTCCCCCTTTGTCAAAGCACCTATATAAGTTTCCTCCTTTTTAATGAAAATAAGAGAGAACCAATTAATACATGATTAAGTGAGATAAAATCATAACCTACAATCAAATATATAAGCTAAAGTACCAAAATTAGGAGTATCATTAAGCATATCAGAGCATAGCATCTAGAAACAAAACATCCAAAGATATTTTTATAACCTAGATATCAACATCGATAAAAAAAAAACTTTGGGCATGTAACTTCATCCATTAAAATTTGTATCAAGTTCACAAAAATATGAACCAAACACGTGATATATTTGAATATATGGAATCTATAAGATAAACATGCAATCTAATCAAAAACACCATGTCTAGCAAAAAATAAATAAGTCTAAGTCATAAATCTAGCAAATAGATGAACTAGTTCGAAACATTAAAGCATCAATGTCACGCCTCGATTCCTGAGGCCTGGAAACTGAGGTGTGAACCCCGTGAGATCACCCTCACGACATAACCATCACTTGATCACACCATCTCAATTTCCTATTATTTTCACAAAAATTGGGCATGACCCATTCTAAATAATTAGCTCTTGGCATGTTATACCTGCTTTACAATTCATATGGACACTTCTGGGCACGTGTCCCCCCAGCATTTCTACAACATGCATAATAGAATCAAAAATACATGTCTCAGTCCTTGAATGTCCGTATTATATACATCACATGAATAAAATACAATTAAAGGAACTGAATCAACATAAATCGCTTTATACATTTAATCCAAATGTAAAGCATCTATCTATCCACTATCCTGGACGTACATTAGATTCTGAGGAATCTAGATACTACCTCTGCAACCAGTGCTGTCAGTCCCCTAACTAACTCCAAAACCAGCAATACCTGCAAAACCTGGGAGGGGGTGAGCTCAAAGGCCCAACAAGGTGTGTAGAACCATACTATCACCGTTGCAGCAGGCCGATCCTCACATATTCTCAAAAATATACTTGCACTTAAATATATCACAATATTTAAGACCATGCTCTACCTAGCATGCATGAACCAACGATGTATATGGCTACTCTAGCACATATGAACATACAAAATCTACTATACATGATTTTAGAAATCATTTTCAACATGCTTAAAAGCAGTAACATCCAGCACCAATATGTATATAGAACATATATGTCCAAGCATTTACATAACAATGCAAATCAATTTTCACGTCTCCTACTCATCAAGTAGCAATCTCAAATGCAATGAAGATGTATTTAAACTATATGACATGCTCAAAAGCAATAGATATCCAACATATATCATGTTCTGTCACAAACAACGCATATATAAGAATGCATTAAACACGTAGCATGCTTCACAGGTAAGTACGCAAGCATAAAGATATACCTCCTCCCTCGGGTCTCACCCGATACCCTAACATGATTTTTACCAACCATGTGACTTGGGACGCCTCCCACAATCATCTCATGACATTGACCTGTTCCGCCAATGTCATACTTCCGGGGTAATATTTTGGTTTGCCCATTGGTGATTAGACCATATCAGCACCGTCACCAATTCTTTGTTTACTCAAGGTGATTAGATCATATCAGCACCGTCACCATGTATTAGGTGGCTCAAAGTGGTTAGACCATATCAGCACCGCCACTGAGCTTATTTTGACTCAAAATGATTAGACCATATCAGCACCGTCACCGAGTCTCAGATGGTTCAAGATGGTTAGACCATATCAGCACCGCCACAGAGTATTTACCTACTCCAAGGTGGATAGACCACTGTCACCGAGTATTTACCTACTCCAAGGTGACGTAACCGCTCCAACGCCCTCACCGTGACCGAGTATTGACCTACTCTGGGTGATTTGCCCACTTTATGACCACAACCATACCCGAGTATTGACCTACTCTAGGTAATTTAACCACACTTCCCCGTTTCCTCACAACGACCCCATATATGCATTATGCATGCATATATACATAACATAATATTTTCATGCATCAACCCATGCTTATGAATACTAAAAGGAAGTATTTATCATGCTTTTCACCACATTCCAACACATATAGCAATACATGTTCCAAGACTTGTACAACACCTTACATATGCAAAACACTTCAACTTTAGCACATTTTTATCATGCTTCACCCATGCATACATTTTCTATATACAAATAGCATGCATTTCATTTACATAATCCCACATGTAGTCACGTACATGTCAAATCATGCATATAAATCACATATGCACATACACTAGCATAAATATAGTCATGCTCTCATTCAATGCATATATTCCCTACAAGTAGCTAACATGCATTCCAATCACAATACATAAACACATATATATTACGTCACCCACATATGTAATAAGAACATATAGAACACCTAGCATATCATAATCATGCACTGTGAATGCCTGCCAAAAGTTGTATTCATACTTAGCATGCATTTCTACCACTGCACCCATATATATAATCACATATATATTTAACACCATGCATAAAAATCACATATGCATACAATACAACACATTGCTAAACATGCATGTAATTTAGCATACTTTTTACATGATCTCAATCAATACTGCACATACATATCACGATGCAATTAAGCGATTTAATTTAGCATGTCATCGCTCTCTAAACTCACACATATATATATATACACACACATATATATATATCCTCACATCCCGCACGTATGCAACATCCAAACACATATATATATATATACACATATATATATATATACCACCTATGATCAAATTAAGGGACACAGGTAAATTAATCGACATAGCAAAAGTATTTGTAAGAGATAGAGGCAAGAATCAACTTGCCTTAGGTCCTGCTTTTACTGTGCCCGCGCCTGTAAAGCGGTCCATCTCCAAGTCAGGTCCAGTCCTGTTATGCAAGACCCTCAAGCCAACCCCAAGGCCGGCATCACCAAACCATCCAATCGAAGCTCCAAGCTTCGGCACTTTTGTCGACCCCAAAGCCGAACCCCTTGACTACCGTTGTCAACCTCAAGCATCAATCGAACCCATATCAACAATGGTTGCCAATCCACAACCCACTCTAGCTATGGTAAACCCCTATGGAAGAACCCATTAAATAGTCCTTAATTGCCACTTTAATTAAACTAGCTGAGCACCACCAACCATGGCTGAAAAAGCCTTCATCCAAGGTCACAATCGAACCCCATGTGCAACCCACACACAACTCAGCCACAGCCGAAGACCACACAGCCGTGATCATCACACTGGAGCCACCTGAAGTCGTTCACAAATAGCCCAATACACCCTGTCGAGGCCACCAAAAGGATTTAAAACTTGAACCCGTGAACACCCAAACCTCACCGTGAACCCACAAATGTGAGTCACTAGTTCCGGCCACCTTGCCATGACCAGTCAACAACCCACCGAGAACCGCCGTCGGCACCATCTCCATCATCAAATAACCACTCAAAATCCAACTGGAATAACCCCAAAAAAAATCGGACCAAACACAGCCCAAACAAGCCGTGAAACCCAAATCCACCGTGAGCAACCGAAGCCCAACTCACCTGCTACGAAACCCGGCGATCCAGCCGACCGAACCGCTAGCACCGTCGCCACCAGCCACGGCCAAATAAGCCACAGCCGTGACCGCTGCAGCCGAACCCAGCCGTCGCCCAGGTGAAGCCCCCACCGTGCTCACCTGCAACCACCGCCTTCAGCTGTTGCCACCAACCGTGGCTGGCCGTCGAGAGGCCCACGTCGGAGCAGCCTCCGGAGCACCGAAGCTCCTTCTCTCTCGGCGTCACTCTCTATTTCTCTCTCCCCGATCTCCTCTTCTCTCTTCTTTTCTTTTCTTTTTTCCTTTTCTTTCTTTCTTCTTTTCTCTTTTCTTTTCCTTTCTTTCTTTTTCGGCTGACCCACATGTGGTCTCTCTTTTCTCTTCATTTTGGTCCACATATTACATATATATTATATACATATATAATATACTACACCCTACACAAAATACATGTATCCTATGTATTTTCCCACACTTACCCATATAAATATAAAGGTCCTTCTTTACTTATCTATAATTACATATAGACCCACCATGTGCATATATATATATATATATATATATAATTCCATATATATATATATATATAACATCTTTTCGAATTTTAATTTATTCAAAAAAAAATCGGTCCAGTCCAAAATCGCCCGGAACCGGTCAAAATAATTCCAGTCCTTACAATCAAAGCCTAAAAACTAGTTATCATCAATGATGTAGGAGAAGGAATGATGTCCATTAGCAAAGATGCATTTGCTTCTCATAAGGCTCAATCATTATCCTCTATAGGTGATCTATCAAGATTTGTCCTCAAGCATTGCAAAATTGTACCACCCTTTAATATCAAGAACACCAATTACTTGAGCCATAACAGCTGTATTCACCTCAATTACAATGCCAAACACTTTGGTTGTAAATGATAAAACATCCAAATCTGAATCATATATATTTTCATAAACATATGTCATCCAAATCACATAAGTCTTTCAAATTAACCTTTTATTCCACTTTTAGAAACACTCCCCTAACTCTTTTAGACCTAATCATGAAAGTTACAATGAATGGAAGTATAAACAAGATCACACTTTTCATTAAAGAACTCAGTCAAACACTTGGAGAGTAAGATATGAAAACACAAGCTTCAACGAAATTTTGTTAGTTCAATCTCCCAATATCAACCCAAATACTTCAAAGATCAATCCCTTTCACCAATTCAACTCAAAATCTAACACAAATATCAACCAATATGATGCAATATATCAAGCACAAATTATGATGATAGTTGATGCAAAATAAGGGCAAAAGGAGAGAATGGCACACAATGAAGTATGAAGCATATAATGAAAACACATAATTAAATGGATTGGCCAAGCCTAGCTGGACCTATCCAACCTATCCCTTGGACTGGTTCAGCTAGGGAAATTGGTCTGTTGACCAACTTTGACCAATTTTGTAATTTTTTTGAAAAAAATGCATAAAAATACCTAAAACAATTCCTAAAAACATGAAAAAATAGGAAAATCTTTTTGGGTTTTTATTTATGCGAAAATAAAAAATATAACAATCATATAATCATTAAAACCAATTTTCATATAAAATAATAAAGAGTTCTAAAATTTCTGAAAAAATTCAAAAAAATTAATAAATGCATAATTTTAAAACCCATAAATTTGCTAACAAAATTCATACTTAATTTCATGATCATGATACAATTTCCAATACACAAAAATTTATAAAAAATTAGAAATTCATCTAATAAATCCATGTGAGTGTGTGCAATCCCATATCATCAAAAAACAATCAAATTCCTTTGATTCATCTTCTAAAACACATTGGATGTTAAGCAAATAAACCACACATAATCAAATATTTTTGTTGAATTTTACTTTTTTATTTATTTCTAAGACGGTGACTTTCATGCTTACAGGCACTTAGCTATTTTCTCAAAACAAATTCTTTAAAAGATATCTCATTGTAGATTTATGTTATAGTGGTAGCTTCGAACAAATGCCGAAGGTAGCTTTTTCCTTTTGTCTTAGATTTTCTGCAATTTTTTTTCATCATTTTCTTCATGTTGAATAAAAATAGAATTTTTTATTTTCATTGATTATTTAAGCCTTCAATGCTACTCATACAATAAACTGTAGTGAACTTACATTAGTTTTTAATCAATTATCTCAGAGTTAGACAACTACACAAATTGTATGGACTTAAAAGATTCACCTCTAAAAAGAAATAAATACAACACGTTAATTATCAATGCTTAGATTATAAATTCAAGTACTTCATCCATTGATAAACTAAGTGTCCCAATCATGCATTCACAAATCAAAGTGAACCTAAGTAAAAATATGGAGAATTCACATTATTTCATAAAAAAAATATAATTTCCACATTCACATGATTATCATAAAAAATAAACAAAACCGAACCTAATCTAAAAGATATGGTCCAATGAAAAACAATAATGAACTTAAGCTCAGTCCATGACCATAAAAGTCCTAATGGCTTAGTTAGGGGGTTTTGCGCCCAATGACCTATTAGGAATAAATCTCATAGTCAACAGGCACAAACTTCTCCAAATCTTCTTTTCTCATCCAAATTATTTTAACATGTAATCTATTAGAAAAATAATGTGGAGAACCAGAAACATTCTTCTTTTTATTTGAATTCTTTTTAGCTTAAGAATTTTTTGGTTTGTTCCAATAATATGACTTTCTAGCATGAAACCTATTCCTAGCAAAAGAATTATGCACATGAAAATTAGAATTAGAATATTTTCTCTTCTTATAGCATTAGTGTTGACTATGTCCATTCTTACCATAAAAAGTACAATGAAGTACATTGGACACAACATTAGCATGCAGAGACTCAACTTAAAGTTTAGGTTTGGGTACAGATAAAATCAAGTTCTTGGGTTTAACAAAAATAGTTTTTCCCTTAAATGATGACCCAACAAAATCTAGTCTAGTCTAAATCTCCTATAGACTTACCAACACTAATTATGTTATCATGCTTAATCTACCCAAAAGTAAATGCAATCAATTTCTCTTGTGATTTTTTCAATTCAGGCTCAAGAAAATCAATTCTAGCAACAACAGTATCTATAGCAGAAATAACTTGACTTACCTCGCTTTTGAGAAACTTGACTTTACTTTGATGATTTTGAATATCAACTTTGTTTTCTTGAATAAACTTCAATTGCTCTTCATTCTCTTTCTTCAAAGTTTCTTTTTCAATTTTCACCTGCTTCACCTTCTCAGATTTGTTATTATAAAGCTTTAGCAATTTCTCAAAAACTTTTTGCAGCTTTCTCTCACATGGTTCTTCATCTGATTCCTCAACTTCTGAATCTCTAGACCCAACTTGATTGAGAGTTGTATATATCTCTATTTCACCTACATTAGAAGAAGAATCATTAGTAGTAACTTTATCAATATGAGCAACGAAAGAAAAAAATCATTCTCAATAAAAGAATCATTATTAGAACTAGAAGAATCAGACTTAGAAATAATAGCTTTGATGGCTATTTTTTCACCTTTTGAAATTTTCTTTGCACTAAAGCTATTCTTATTAGGACTTGGACATTGAGTAGATGTGTGAGCTTTACCACCACATATCTAACAAGTGATTTCAGAATCTTTAGAGTCATCAACTTCCTTTTCTTTCCTATCCTTACCTTTAGATGATGAGTCTTGACTACGAAATTTAGAAGGATTTTCTTTCCTAAGATTTCCATCCTTTTAATATTTAAGGATGTTTCTAAATTTTCTTGCAATGAGTGCAACATCATTATCTGAATCATATTCAAAACTTTTAACTTTTTCAACTTCAGATTTTGAAGAATTTGAAATATTTGACAAATTTGAAGACTTTGAAGTCTTTGAGGTTTTTAAAGCCAATTTTTTTGCTTTATGAAGTTTTGGATATTTTATCTCAAAATTTTGAATTGATCCAACTAATTTTGTCACATCCATTAAATCAACATCTCTGCTCTCATCTAAGGCTTCCAACTTGGCTTGAAACCTATCAGGTAGTGACCTTATGATTTTTCTAATAACCTGAAAAGATAGATTTTTCTCACCAAGGTTAGCACTACTTTGAACAATATCATTAAGCCTAGAATAAAAATAAAAAAATTTCATCTTCATCCATTGTAATTGTTTCAAATTTAGTTGTTTGCATTTGTAACTTTGATTTCCTTACCTTGGTGATACCCTCATGAGTTACCTATAAAATATTTCATGCTTCTTTCGAAGTGGAACAAGCAGAGATTCTAAAAAATTTAGAAGCAATAATAGAATGAAATATAACATATAAACCAATGTTGTTATTTTTAGCAACTTTATGTTTAGTAGTTGACCATGTTGCCTTATCAGTCTCTATAGTTACAGTGGCTTCACCAATATCAGTGGTAGTGGTAGGAATTATATACCAATTCTCAAGAGCCATCCATATTCTCTCTCCTTGAGATTTAAAAAAGCGTTCATGCGAGACTTTCAAAAAGTATAATTTGGAACATCAAACAAAGGAGTTTGCCGAATTGATCCACCCTCTTTCATACTAGATTCCATGATGATTTTTTAAAACAGAAATAAAATTTGATTTTAAAAATACATTGCAAGGAACTACTCACAAATTAGAGAATATTGTTCTGATACCAATTGTGAGTTGTGTAGTGCAGAAATGGCCGCGAAAGCTAGAATTAAAACCTAGAGGGGGAGGGGGGATCATTAGGTTTACTCACTTTTGCTTAATCTTTCAGATTATCCAATTTTAAGTCCAATTTAAAATCAAAATAATCTTACAAAGCAAGTAAATAAATAAAGTGCAATAAAGTAAATAATGCACCAAATATATATGAAAAATCAAAATAGGGAAAAAACTACAGGTGAGGCTTTGTAGCCCTCGAGAATCGAATACACAATTGTCGAAGCAAAGTACAACAGATTATGTCCCAGACTCACACACACTCCATTCTGACAAGTACTTGATGTGGAACACCTGTCACGACCCAAAATTCGGACCGCCGGGACTCCCCCTGACTGACCCGAATTCTGAGTGTGAACTTGTTCGCTCAACGTGTCCCAAAGGTCAACAACACAAATCATATAAAATCAGTGGAAGCATTTCTTACACATCAAAACTATTAATTTCAATTATCATTCTCAATATAGAATCCCACGTGCACAACACACTCACCCGTTCACTCATTCTAAGTCAACTTAACTCACTTCCAGGACTCAACATTTCATGTTTTTGGAATTTGAATTTAAAACCTACACCATTAGATGGAGAATCCAAAAATACTCAATTTTAAAAAAAAACTACGCTCAATTTTGATTTAGAATGAAGAAGTTATGTCCGATTAAAGTTTGGGGCAATTTTCGGAGTGTGTTGTAAAAAGTGACTTCGATGAATCGAACTAAAGACTTCGATGCATCAAAGTTTCGATGCATCAAAAAAGTATCACCCAAAAAATCTCTTGGGACTTTTATATTCCAAAATCTCTGTAGGTTTTTAGATGCATCAAACTGGCAACTTTGATGCATCGAACTGGATGCTTCGATGTATCGAATTGCCCCGAAGCTGAAACTTTGCAAATGGTCCTTTTTGACCTTCTAGGCCATTTCTACCAACATAATCCATTCCATCAACCTCCAAATCATATAAGAAAGGAGTTTACATCATTCACAAGTCATAATCAAATCATATACGAATATGAGCCATTCTTCCTTAAAACATACATCATTTATATTGAAAAACATACATCATTCATATTGAAAGACATCCATCAACTTCATTATCTCATCAAATGAAACCAAATGCTCTTAACAAGCATTACATGAACAAATCTATTGTTTTAGCATATTTAACAAGCTCATAGTCCAAGCATGCACACAAGTTACATTTGTCCAAAATATAACTACAACTCAAAGGGAAAGATCTCATGCCAGAAGCTGGCATAGATAGCCACAAAACATACAATATCCAAAATGTATCAAATGTTACAAGAGTTCCACTTGGACACTCAAGTCCCATCTATCATCGGTACCTTATCTGTAAAAGAGTTTAGAATAAAGGGGTGAGCACCACTGCGGCTCAGTAAGAAGGTCCAAAACACAATTCTGTAAGTTCCGTGAATACCACATAAACATAAACATACATTTGCATTTAATGATGTGGCTAAACTTGAATTATATTGTAAGCTTATTTTTTCCCCTTTTATCAAAATATAATTTAACCACTCGCAAGGGCACAAATCTTTGTAGATACAGTTCTATATAGAGGGTATCGATCCTACGAGGACTAGTTGTAATTGTCTTAAAGAAAGATTAATTTCACTTTAATCCTAAAAACAAGGTTTTGATTTTTGTTTATAAAACTATTGCATGAATGTAAAAATAATAAATTTAAAGAGTTAAAAGTTGGGAGAGAGAACTAGGGGTGGTTTCCACCACTAGCCATTCACCTGTCCATAAATGTAGCAAGCTTGGGATTCATAAATTAAATGTCTAATAATGTTATTAGGTTTGTGACCTCAATGACATATCAAAAGATTAATGTGTGTGCAACCTATCATAATCCATCTTCAATAAGCATAGCTCTTCAACCTAACTAATTACCCTACTCTCTAAGTGAACCTACATGCATCCAAACTACCTTATCTTTGCATGGTTTATACAAGCAAACACAACACATTCATTTAAACACCATTACCTAGCCATCATTTGCCCTTCCTGTGGAAGAAACAAATGTTGTGCATTCACAAGATGGATTATACTCTAAGACAAGAATAAAACCAATATCAAATGAATATATATAAGAAATGTATTAGTGTACATGGTCACTAGACTAAATAATCAACATTTACATATAAATCCCAAAATGCTACAAAAATAAACAAGTTTACATGGCTATGGGTATCAACCACACCCTAGTAGAGAAGTTAGTTGGTCATGGTAGCCTTGCACTCTTCCATTGATGGAGAAAATGAAGCTTTAAGGTCTGGTTCAGCTCCTTCTTCTTCTCTCCCGAATCCCTCTGTTTGTATATCTGATGTGTACGAGAGATATAGGAAAAATGACTTCTTTGTGTGCTTTATGGCTTCTTTTTCAACCTTGGGGCCCACCATAAATATATATATCAATATATATACCAACTATATCAAGAATGTCTCCAAATGTCTTGTTCAAGTCAGACAATCCCTCTAAGTCGTGCAAAAAGGGGGATTTTATTACAAGTGGGAGAGCAGGTGAGCAAGTGGGCAAATGGCTCTGCAGAATCTCGATCAATCGAGATTGGAATCTCGATTGATCGAGATTTCGATCAATCGAAATCATGTCTCGATCAATCGAAATCTCGATTGATCGAGATCAACATCTCGATTGATCGAGATGCCTTAGCTTTAATTCTGAACTTTGCTCTTCAGTTGCAAATGGCCTCAAACTTTGCTCCTTTAACTACAAGACCTGCAATACATCAAAAATACAAAAATATCATAAATGTATCTCAGTAAACCTAAAAATGGGACTAACATATGCAATAAAGAGGTTTCAAATACATAGTATTGAACACTTATCACATCCCCAAACTTTCACATTGCTAGTCCCTTAGCAATGCAATATTACAAAAATGAATTTAACTATCTTAAACAAAAATTGAATCATGCTCAGTCATCAACTAGGTAAAAGATGATTATCCGTTCATGTCACACATAGCAAATGCAACGAGTATTACAGAATTATGCGGCCATTAGCAAAAATGGACTTTCACAAACTACAAACAGATGACAGTCCCCACATAATGGCCAGGCCGAATAAACATACCGATTTCAACCCCAAAATCCTCTTTGAAAAGTGAACATGCATTCTAACGCGTGGCTTTGTCATATTTGGAGAAAAATAAGAACAAATATGTTTTTAAAAGAAAAACTCATTGAAAAAGCTCGACACTATTGTTCATTATTGTAAAACGTACATGAATGCTCATGTGCGGATGACCGTGCAATGATTAGCTCTTTTTGCTTTCTTGTAAGCCCATGTAGCGGCATTGGGCCAATGACTCCCAAACCAATTGGTTTTAGGGCATTAGGTGAAGAAACACCCCTCGGACTTAATAACCGAGCTTACAAGGTGATGAGCTTAAATAAGCCACCCGCTTATTATTACTCAACCTTGCACACTTATACACGAATACTCCCTGCTTTGAGGCATAGAGATCCGGTTTATTGAGTGAGAAGGCTTATTGCATATTTTTCTTCTTTTCTCTCCCTTTTTTTTTTACAACAAATGGAAGAACTCATTCTTTAAACTGTTCAAATAAAAACAGAAATTTACAAAATTCTTCATCAGACTTATATCCTACAATTTAAAATGCAAGTGTGCGAATTTGTGCGGGTAAGGACAAATTCAGGGCAAGAACTATACGTATTCCTATTTGGACAAAAATGTAGACCGTTCTAGCCTATTACATAGCTTGCAAAAGTGCGGGTATTTACAATGTTAAAGTTCTTAATTACCTGCTGCATTTACCTCGGATATTTATTCGAATGATCTTTCTTTAAAAAGGCAAGACATCATAGCAAGCATGCAAAAATTTCAAGAAAAAGAAAGAAAGAAAAACTGCTCTACAATGACAATCAATACAAAGACTGAACATTGCATATGCATGCAAGTGGTATAGCATACCGCACCCCCAAACTTAGACGCAACATTGTCCTCAATGTTTGAACAAGAAGAACAAGGAAAGAAATTATCGGGACTGCAGAATGTGACAAAAATGGCATTCCAACATGAGCGGTCATCCTATAAATGAGAAAAACCTACACGGAACACCAACTGGATACCACGAGCATTAAAAGGAACAAAAAGTATATGAGAAGAACATAATAAAAGAAACATGTACAAGCAGACAATGCCAAGATCACTACACATCCAAGGCTTTGAACTGGTGTTTCCCAATTTACTTAGAGGTCTATGTGATAAGATATTGACTATCCAGGCACGCTAACGTATAGCATGCAAAGGGGCTTCCTTTCTTTATTAATGCCATACTGCGTTGAAGCAATCTCAACAATATTGGAAATTGAAACCAGGCGGTAATAAACGGAAATCATCAATTGAATCGCATATAACAAGTAGGCAAGTGGTACTACATACATAGTCAAAGTAGAGAGAGTAGAGATATTGGCAGGAAGCAAAAATAAAGACAGTAAATATAACACATGGTATAAAAGAAAAGACAATTGTATTCCATATATATGAAAATGAGTTCAGTACAAAGTGTACATGCAGCTGGAATACATAAAAACTAACATGGCCAACATGGCCTATCAAAAAGAAAGAAAGAAAAATACAGAAAGTAAAGCAGAAAGTACAAATATATAGATCTACTCTAGGGCGGGTGGTGGTGGAGGGGGCTCGGTGGGTGGAGTAGTGGTGGAGGTGGAAGCTCGGCAGGCCAATAGGAACTGCAGGTCCTGCCGGAAGGCCCGAAACTCGTCTAAGATCGCCCTCTAACCCTGTGATAGAGATGTAATGTCCGTCCTAATAGCCTCCAACTGACCCTACCGTCACTTGGACGTGCTCCTCAAAACCCTGCTGGAGCCACTCAATGTCAGCTGCCAGATAGGAGTAGCTAGTCGCCAGGAGCTCATACCACTCTGCGGCAAGATCCATATCATCATCCCCCAGCTCCTCCTCATATGCCTCACCCTCTGCGGGCGCATCCTCCTCCATCTCCACTGGGGCATCCATGTCTACATCCTCTGGTGGATCGCCCTGGTGGTCCTGTCGCTCCAAGTGTCGCCTCACCCGCTCCCACTGAGTAGGCATGTAGTGGGTGGGCGGTGCCAGCTGGATGTCAGTATCACTGACCGGTATGTTGGCATGGCTGAGGAAGGCTACGACAAGGAAAGGAAAGGGAAGCCGCTAACTCGCTACTCGCCTCATGCTCTTGTTGACAAGGCGGGCCCAGATTTTGAACATCTGCCCCCAAATCAGTGACAGGACAGAAAACCAAGTGCCTGTGTGGAAAGCATACAGGCAACATAGAAGGTTGCCCCTGCGCTCTGCCACATGTTATAGAGGACACGCGTTCTTAATGAGAACGGACCATAATACACTCGGGCACATCGATTTGGATGTGCAATTGTGACTGGGAGTGGTAAACACCCCACCACACATGTCCATCACAATGGAGAACAGCGTCATGTCTGCTGGAAACTCAGCCCTGTAGATCGGCCGATCGTCATGGTCAACCATGTCTGGAGGCTACTGGTGAGGAATGCCGATCATCTGTGCGATCTGACTCGATGTGATAGTAATCGTTGTGCCAGCTATGACCGTCTCTAGTGTGTCTGACTCGGTACAGGAATAGGTCATGTGCTCATAAAAGACCTGCACTAAGCGCTCGTGTGCCACATCAGTAGGTGGCACACATAATCGGTTGAGGCAACGCCTCCTGAGCTCTGCTACAGCCCACGAGCAGTCGGGACACATCTCGTACTCTTTAGCTTAAAACGCTGCTCGGGGTGGAACTTTCATGTCCGGAAGGCTCGCCGGGCACATCTCTAACAGCACCGGGAGCATTCTTCACACGCGCCATCGACCCAGAATAGTCTGCACTTATTCCAAAAAGAAAATAAAAAGAAAATAAAATGAATACGAAACTAAGAATAAAAATTAAAAAGGAGGTTCTAGTCCATGGTGCTGACACATGCTTTCCAAGATATGATTCGTGTGTGAGTGTGACTCAATAAGTGTATCAATTAAAAATTACCACACTTCGCAATAGAACGAATTCCTTGCAGAATAGGGCTATCGAAAGGGGTATCGTACCTCATGGACTATGGTCTGACTGAGTTGAATTGTTAGGACTAATTCTAATTAAATTTAAAAGAAATAAATTCTGATTTTTAATTCTAAATTAACTAATGAAGCAATTGAACAAAAGCAAGAAAGACTAAGGAGTGTAGAGAATATAAGATAAATCTAGGGTAATTGATTTCACCACTAACTTCACAATCAATGGTCAATTGAACTAACTATGGGGCATCATATCATGCATAAGTGGTGTCGGTGGCTACAAGCTCACCTCCATCCATCAAGAAGATAACATATGATTAAGGCTAAGTCATGGACTATCTTCGATTGGTATGGGTCATCTGCCTAACTACTCTACTCTAGGGTGCAGTATGGTTCATCTTCTCAAGGCATAATCCATCAAAGCTTTTAATGATATATTCAGTGAAAACCATTGTGTAATAATCACTCTCATGATCACTAAAAACAAGAGAGATGAGTTCAATAACAACAATCAAGTATCTAAGACAAGATAAGAAATTATTGAAACTGAATTTATAACACTTTTATTGCTCAATTCTATAAGAAGAATCCTCTAAATTACACAATCTATGAATGAATACAAAAATCTCCAATAATTAGAACAATCAAACCAGTGATGTTTAGTTAGGGCTCCATCAAAACCCTGGTGACTGAACTAGCCGCTCATGATACGCCTTATTCTCCAATGATTCTCCACTCCAAAAGCTCTTCAAAGCTGCTGCCAAGCCTCCCAAATACAGCCCTAATTTGTCACTTTAAATAACCAGGAGAATACATCAAAGTCCTAATCCAATTAGGAATTAATTAGGGTTTCCCGCAGCGCTAATCAGGTGGGTTTTTCCTGCTGACTTCGGCTCAACTTTTGACCCACTAAAAGTCTGATTTACGAAATTTTCGTGAAATACAAAAGTGTGCAGAATCAAATTTTGTTCAACCTTACGCGTAAATTATGTCGATTTGAGGCTCGAAAATAATACTTCTGGTCCATTTTCCAAAATGGGATTAAGATTGTATTACGCGCAGATTTGGGCTTCAGGCCCGAAACCTTCTTAAGCAGCTATAATTCTCTTGGACCTCTTTCTTGGGCTGATTTGAGTTGAAATAAATGGTTGAATGATTCTCCTTGGTGTAGGCTTCATCTAACCATCTTGGATGTCTTCTTTAAAAGTCCAAAAGCTTGGTTTTAACTGAATTAATCATTAAGGCCCTGAAAATACAAAAAACACTAGAACGAAGTAAAATAACAAAATAATCTATCCCTAAGTGAATAAAATACATAAGTTAAGAGGCTAGAATGCGTAACATCCAACACTTATCAAGATACGCTCGAATCGACTCGACTAGGTCTACTCGGAATCGAAAACATGCCAATCGTGAAATGCACGGGAGGTTCAATGTAGATTCGAGAGCAAAAATAACCCATATGAATATGTCGCTCATTTAGCTCTTAACGAAACAGCGTAAGCGGATGTAACTGAACAATGGGCCGCAGTTGCAAACCGTATATCAAGCATTTGAAACAAAAATAATGCAACCTCTCACCCATACATGCATTCCTACCCCCAAAACCCGCAAGATCCCAATATGAACATGGCGAATGCAACCCACTCATCTGTATATGCTCATTACGCCGAAAAACTAACAAGAATGACGGCAAAGCAATCAAAATATAACCATGCATCACTTACCTCAAGATGAAAATGAGGATCGGTGCAAGAAGATGAAGTCCCAACACGCAGCTACGAAGAGATGAACGTGCGCATATACGTGGAGAGCACGGACTATGGCGAATGATGGTGGATAGTCCAAAATGATCGAACAAGGGTTGGACAACGCTCGGGGAAGCTTTGGATGTCTCGGAGAAGAGGAGGAAGTTGGATGGTCTTGGGAAGAATTATAAAAATGAGAGGGAGCCCAGCGGTTCGAATAAATAAGTGGCTCACGTGCAGGCAGCGCGTCGATTTCGATTGATCGAGATGTACATCTCGATCAATCGAGATTTCAATCAATTGAAATCCTGGCTTCGATCAATCGAGATCAAGTCTCGATCAATCGAACTCCTTGCTTCGATCAATCGAAATGTCGATTGATCGAGGACCTATCGAAGTGCTATCGAAGTAAACCATCTCTCGGGACTTTGATCTTTGAAAAAGGCTCCTACATCTCTGCATTATTTCGATCGATTGAGACCAAGATCTCGATCAATTAAAATCTTGATTGATCGAGATCTCTGCTTCGATTAATCGAAATGCTCAAAAATAGTCAGCTTGATTTATACTTCATGGACTTGGACTTATGGGACTTAGATACAGATTACTTAGATACAAAAGTTACTTTGGATTAGAGGGACATCATGGAAGCATGATAGCTACCATGGCCGCGCCACCTTACACGTCTATAGTATAACGTCAGAATTGGCTTACGAGTCAATATACACGGGATCTGTCAAAGTGACGACATCCACGTATTCCGTGGTAACTTGGTCATCCATGCACAATTTTAAGCGCTGCCCGTTCACTTTGAACAACGATCCATCTTTTAAGTCCTTCAATTCCACCGCCCCATGGGGAGCAACGAAATTAACCAAAAATGGACCATCCCAACGGGAGCAAAGTTTTTCAGGAAATAAATGTAGGCGTGAGTTGTACAACCATACTTTCTGACCCAGAGAAAACGTTTTCACTCGAATATTGTGATCATGAAAGGCTTTTGACTTTGCCTTATAGATTTTGGCATTCTCATACATGTCATGTCGCAATTTTTCCAATTCATTTAATTAAAGCTTTCGATTAGATCTGGCCACTTGCATGTCAAAATTTAAAGTCTTGGTGGCCCACATAGCCTTGTGTTTCAATTCAACCAGAAGATGGCACACTTTGCCATAAACCAACCGGTAAGGTGACATTCCAATGGGAGTCTTATACACAGTTCGGTAAGCCCATAATACATCATTTAGTCGCCATGACCAATCTTTTCGGTCAGGCCGAACTATTTTCTCAAGGATGTTCTTGATCTCCCTATTGGATACCTCCACTTGGCCACTAATTTGAGGATGGTATGGGGTGGCTACTTTGTGTGTGACAGAGTATTTGGTAAGTAAGGTTAGAAGGAACCGGTTACAGAAATATTTACCTCTGTCACTGATGAGGGCTCGAGGTGTACCAAAATGGCTAAAGATATTCACTTGAATGAACTTAACCACAATTGCGTGGTCATTGGTTTTGGTAGCAACGGCCTCTATCTATTTGGATACATAGTCCACCGCCACAAGTATGTACTCATGACCAGTAGAGGGTGAAAAAGGTCCCATGAATTCAATACCCCACACATCAAATATCTTAACAATAAGAATAGGGTTAAGAGGCATCATGTCCTTCCGAGACATCGCGCCAAGGCGCTGACATCGCTCACACGAGCGGCAGAATGAATATGCATCCCGATGAAGTGTTGGCCAGAAAAATCCACATTGAAGAATTTTTGCTGCAATTTTCTTAGCACTAAAGTGTCCCCCACAAGCAAGTGTATGACAGAATTTGAGAATGCTTTGGAATTCACTGTTGGGTACACACTTTCAGATTATTTGATCGGGGCAATATTTGAACAATTGAGGATCGTCCCAATAATATGATCGTGATTAGGAGAAAAATTGATCCTTTTCTTGCTTGGTCCAAGAAAACGATATCTTACCTGTTGCCAAGTAGTTGACAATGTCCGCATACCAAGGGATACTCTCTTGAGAGATTATAAAGCGTTGTTCATCTAGGAAGGATTCACAAACTGGAATGGAGTCATGGAGGGATTCAACAAGAATTCTAGAGAGGTGGTCAGCTACCACATTTTTAGTTCCCTTTTTATCTCTAATCTCAAAATTAAACTCTTGCAACAAGAGTATCCATCGGATTAATCTAGGTTTGGTGTCCTTTTTGGTCAAAAGATGTCGGAGGGCAGCATAGTCCGAATAGACAATAACCTTGGAATCTAATAGATAAGTTCAAAATTTGTCCAATGCAAATACTACTGCAAGTAACTCTTTTTCTGTTGTGCTATAATTGATTTGAGTCTCGAAAAGGGTTTTACTTGCATAGTAAATAACATGTGGTAATTTGTTTACTCATTGCCCTAAGACCGCACCCATGGCATAATTGGATGCATCACACATGATCTCAAATGGGAGAGCCCAATTTGGACGGATGAGAATTGGAGCGGTTGTAAGCATGGTGCGGAGTTTTTCAAAAGCGTTAAGGCATGCTTCATCAAAGGTAAAACAAGACTCTTTTTTAAGAAGGTGATACAAAGGCCGAGAGATCTTGCTAAATTCTTTGATAAAATGGCGGTAAAAGCCCGAATGCCCAAGGAAAGAACGAATCTCTCTCACCATTGATGGTGGAGGAAGTTTGGAAATAAGTTCAACCTTGGCTTTGTCCACCTCAATTCCTCTCTTAGACACAATGTGCCTTAGGACAATACCCTCTTTTCCCAACTGAGGATTAGATTGGTCTCTTGACATCGTTTGAGAACACGGGATAGATTTTGGAGACATGATTCAAATGAAGGTCCAAACACGGAAAAACCATCCATGAACACTTCCAAGAAATTTTCCACCATATCCAAAAAGTCATCGGTGCATTGCACAACCCAAAGGGCATGCGTCTATAAGCAAATGTGCCGAAAGGACACATAAAGGTGGCTTTCTCTTGGTCCCTTGGGTTTATAGCAACCTGATTATAGCCGGAATATCCATCTAAGAAGTAATTAAAACTTTGACCGGCTAATCTTTCTAAGATTTGATCGATGAATGGAAGAGGGAAGTGATCTTTCCAAGTTGCTGAATTTAATTTTCGATAATCTATACAAACTCTCCATCCCGTGGTGGTGCGTTGGGGAACTAATTCACCCTTATCATTTGGTTGCACCATAATACCGAACTTTTTAGGAACCACTTGAGTGGGACTAACCCACTTACTATCTGAGATGGGGTAAATGATTCCCGCATCTAGTAACTTCACCACCTCTTTCATTACAACGTCCTTCATATTTGGATTTAATCGACGTTGTGCCTTTCTTGAGGTCTTTGCATCTTCTTCCAAGTGTATGCGGTGCATACAAATAGAAGGATCTATTCCCTTAAGATCTGCCACACTCCATCCTATTGCTTCCTTGTGCTCTTTTAGCACTTTTAGAAGTTCCATCTCTTGATCATTGGTGAGATTGGAAGCAATAATGACTGGAAGGGTCTCATTAGCACCCAAGAAAACATACTTGGGTGTAGCCGGTAGAGGCTTGAGCTCAAGTTGTGGTGGGGAAATTAGAGAAGGAGTTTGGGAAGTATTGGACAAAGGAGGCAACGGTTCTCTCAGAACTCTCCATTTAGGCAAATCCATGACAGTCGTGACATCGAGCATTGAATTCACTTCACAAATAGATTGCTCAATGTCATAATCATCACAATTGAAATGATTTAGGCAAGCCTCTAGAGGATCCTTAGAAAGAATGGAAGGAAGTGCTTCTTGAACAAGGTTTTCCACTACATCAATACAAAAGCACTCACTTTCATCGTCGGACATGTGATGAGAAGCATTAAAGATGTTCAAATGGACTTTCATATTCCTGAAAGAGATGTTCATCACTATGGTATGGCAATTAACGCAAACGTTTGCCGTGGCCAAAAATGGACGACCTAGAATGATAGGAATATGTCTATTTAGATTTTGGACCAATTCCCTGTTAAGGACTATAAAGTCCACCGGAAAGTAAAATTTGTCCACTTGAATTATCACATCCTCAATGATGCCATGTGGTTGCTTCACCGAGCGGTCGGCAAGTTGCAACACAACTGTGGTAGGCTTAAGTTCCCCCAAACCTAATTGTTGGTAAACTGAGAATGGAAGCAAATTGACACTAGCCCCTAAATCAAGAAGTGCCTTTTCAAAAACTTGATTTCCGATGGTGCATGAAATGGTTGGAGCACCCGGATCTTTGAATTTAGGAGGGGCTTGGTGTTAGAAAATGGAGCTTACTTGCTCAGTTAGGAGGACTTTCTTAGGAACATTATTCCTAGATTTGCTCTTTTGAGTTCACAAGTCCTTCAAGAATTTAGCATAGGAGGGAATTTGCCGGATTGCATCAAGGAGAGGGAGATTGATCTTTACTTGTTTGAAGATCTCCATCATGTCTTGAATTTTCTCTCCTTGCTTCCCAAAATGAGAAGGTTCCTTCATTCTTTGAGGAAAAGGAACCGGAGGTTCAAAAGAGGTGTCAAGATTTGGACTAGATGACGACACAACTTCACTTGTCTTTCCTTTTGGATTTTGTGGGACTTTGTTCACCTTTGGATTTGAAGGAAACATATTTGGATTTGATTGGGATTCTTTTAGATTTTTGGATTGTTCTTTGAATTCCTTTTCTTTTTCTTCCCCGACCTTGGAATTGATGATTTTACCACTCCTTAAGGTGGTGATTGATTGAACTTGCTCCGGAGGAGTATTACAAGATGAAGATGATGGATCTTCAATCACATGAACACCCTTAGGATTTGCCACTGGTTGACTTGGCAACTTACCTTCTTCTCTTCTATTCAAGGCATTAGCTAGTTACCCGATTTGAGCCTCTAACCTAGCCATGGATTGAGCATTAGCTTCAAGCTTAGAGATTGATTGAGAATGGGTTTGCAACAAGCGAGTATTAGCCTCAAGATTGCTTATCACTCTTTCTTCAAAGCTTTGGCTTCTCAGAGGAGGTGGTGGTTGTTGGTAGTTGGATCGTTGATGGTAAGGTTTAGGATTTGGCCTATACTGAGGCTGTTGAGATTAAGAATTAAAGGAATTTTGCCCTTAAAAAGAGGGGCTTAATTCTTGAGATTTCCATGAAAATGTCGGATGATTCTTGTAACCAAGATTTTAGGTATTTGAATATGGATCATTCATCTGTTTAGAGTACAAGGGATTCGCTTGCTCTTGAGCATAATCGGGAGATTGACCGACAATAGGACAATCTCACACATAATGTGAAGTGCTATAGTATCGTGATGGTGCGTTGCGTTGCGGGACTAATTCTCCTAGTTCATTTGGAAGCACTGTGATGCCAGATTTCTTTGGCACCACTTGAGTGGGGCTTATCCACTTGCTATCCAAGATGGGGTATATAATACCAACATCTAGTAACTTGATAACTTCTTTCATTACCACCTCTTTCATGTTCGGGTTTAATCTATGTTGAGCCTCTCGTGAGGTCTCTATATCCTCTTCCAAATATATGTGGTGCATACAAAAGGAAGGGTCAATGCCTTTTAAATCAGCAACAGTCCATCTTATGGCTTCTTTTTGTTCTTTTAAAACCATTTTGAGTGAATACTCTTGGTCATGACTTAGATTTGAAGCTATGATGACCGGTAGAGTGTCACTTGGACAAAGAAAAACATATTTGAGATTAGACGGTAAAGTCTTGAACTTAAGTTATGGGGGCTACACAAGGGATGGAATTGGAGGAGTACTTGAAAGAGTAAGGAGAGGCTTAATTGGTGTCTTCCACATGGGAAAGTCATTAATGATATTGGTATCGAGCATTAGATTTATATCTTCAATGGATTTCTCAATGTTAAAGTCCTCAAAATTAAATTAACTCAAACACTCCTCAAGAGGATCTTTTGACAAGAATTGGGGAAGCATCTCATCCACTATTTTATCCACAATATCCAAGAAAAAGTAGTCACCTTCATCATTGGAGGTGTGGTGGGCTGCATTGAAGATATTCAACCTCATAGTCATATTTCCAAAGGAGATGTCCATCACCCCGGTACGACAATTAATGCAAGCGTTAGCTGTAGCTAAGAATGGATGACCTAGGATAATAAGAATATGCTTTGGAGGTTCTTGGATAGGTTTGGTATCAAGAACTATAAAGTTCACCAAAAAAAAGAATTGTTCACTTTGATTAGAATATCCTCAATTATTCCACATAGTTGCCTCATCGTATGGTCGATAAGTTACAACACAACTGTGGTTGGCTTAAGCTCTAATTTCCTATAAACCGAGTAAGGAAGTAAGTTAACACTTGCTCACGAATGACACAAGGTATTGTTGGGGCACCCAAATCCTTGAATTTTGGAGGGATGACATTTTGGAGAATTAAACTCACTTGCTTAGTTAATTGGACTTTCTTAGGAACTTGGTTCCTAGATTTACACTTTTGAGTGCATAAGTCTTTCAGAAATTTAGCATAGGAGGGAATTTGTTTTATAGCATCTAGGTAGGAAGATTGATTTTCACTTGTTTGAAGATTTGTATCATATCTCATAATTTCTCTCCTTGTTTCCTAAATTGAGAAGGTTCCCCAAATCTTTGATGAAATGGAATAGGAGGTTCATATGAAGCTTCTTGAATTAGAACAGATGAGAAGTTAGCTTTAATGATCTTCTCATTTCCTTTATCTTTTGGATTATTAGAGAACTCTTTTGGATTTGTAGGAACATCTTTTAGATTAAAAATGGGAATGTTTGGATTTATAGGGTGCTCACATTCTTTCTCCCTCATTTTGTCAACCAGATTTTCTAGCACTCTACCATTCCTTAAAGTAGTAATTGATTGAGCTTGTTCTTTGTTAAACTTAAAGGAATGAGAAACATCATCAATTAATTGAACTTTATTAGGGTTTTTCATCGTTTGGCTTGGCAACTTTCCACCCTCTCTACAATTCATTATGTTATCTAGCTGTCCTAATTGGGACTCTATCTTTGCAATAGATTATAAGTGGGCGTTGATCTTTTGATATTGCCTAATGCAACCAAAACCTTTTCCTCAAAACTGGGGTTTTGAGAAGGTGGGGTGATTGGGAGTGTAGTAGAACTTGAGTTTGGATTTGGTTGACAAGGTCTAGGTCAGAATTGAGATTGGCCTTACTGTCTAATAGGCGTTGAATGTTACGCATTCTAGCCTCTTAACTTATGTATTTTATTCTCTTATTAATATATTATTTTGTTATTTTACTTTGTTTCAGTGTTTTCTGTATTTTCAGGGCCTTAATTATTATTTTAGTTAAAACCAGGATTTTGGACTTTTAAAGAAGACATCCAAGATGGTTAGAGGAAGCCTACATCAAGGAGATTCATTCAACCATTTATTTCAACTCAAATCAGCCCAAGGAAGAGGTCCAAGAGAATTACAGCTGCTTAAGAAGGTTTCGGGCCTGAAACCCAAATCTACGCATAATACTATCTTAATCTTATTTTGAAAAATGGACCAGTAGTCTTATTTTTGAGCTTCAAATCAACTTAATTCTAGCATAGGGTTGAACAAAATTTGATTCTGCACACTTTTGTATTTCACAAAAATTCCGTGAATCAGACTTCTAGTGGGTCAAAAGTTGAGCTGAACGTCAGCAGGAAAAACCCACCTGATTAATGCTGCGGGAAAACCTAATTAATTCCTAATTGGATTAGGACTTTGGTGTATTCTCTTGAGGATTAAAGTGAAGACTTGGAGGTTGAGTTGGGAGGAGATTACAGAGATTGGAGAGTCTGAGAGGGCTGAGAAGAGAACATAAACATATTTGTAGAGCCATTGGAGAACGAAGTCATACGCATAATTCTTGAAGATGATGCCTTCTTCCTCAATAGTTGAAGCTTCTTCTTCTACCATGAGTGGCTAGTTCATCCACTAGGATTTTGATGTAGCCCTAACAAAGCATCAATGGTTTGATTGTTTTAATTATTGGGGACCTTATATACATGCATAGATTGTGTAATTGAGAAGATTCTTATTATAGAATTGAGCAATAAAAGTCTTGTAAATTCAGTTTCAATGATTTCTTATCTTGTCTTAGATATTTAGTTGTTGTTATTGAACTCAATCTCTCTTATTTTCTGTGATCATAAGAGCGATTATTACATAATGGTAATCACTGAATATATTATCAAGAGCTTTGATGGATTATGCCTAAAGAAGATGAACCATACTGCACCCTAGATTAGAGTAGTTTGGCAGATGGCCCATGCCAATCGAAGATAGTCCATGGCTTAGCCTTAATCATATATTATCTTCTTGACGGATGAAGGTGAGCTTGTAGCCACTGACACCACTTGTGCATGATGTAATTCCCCATAGTTGATTCAATTGACCATTGATTGTGGAGTTAGTGGTGAAGTCAAATACCTTAGATTTCTCTCATATTATCTTCACTTTCTATTTACTTGGATTTATTTTATTTTACTTTTTAATTAGTTAAAAATCAGAATTCTTTTCCCATAAATTTAATTAGAATTAATTCCGTATTCCAACTCATCAGACCATAATCCCTGAGGTACGATACCCCTTTCGATAGCCCTATTCTGCAAGGAATTCGTTCTATTGCGAAGTATGAAAATTTTTAATTGATATACTTTTTGAGTCACACTCACACACGAATCAATTTTTGGCGTCATTGCTGGAGATTATCTATTTGATTGATTGGATTTTACAGAATTAATTTTAATTGGATTTTTAGTTTAGGAAATTTATTTTATTTTATTTTTAATTTTGTTTTTGTTTTCTTTTTAGGTGCTTTTGGCTAGTATATGCAAGGTCATCGTTCTGTAGCTGATCCTTTGATACCTCTTGATCCTGAGCCTGAACGTACTCTTAGACAACAAAGGAACATCCCTGTTGATACCATTGTGCAAGAACAGAATTATGAGATCAAGTCCAGTATTATTTAGATGCTACCATCTTATTTTGGGTTGACTCAAGAAGACCCTTATAAGCATCTGGATGACTTCATTGAAATGTGCTCAACTACAAAAATTCACAACTTCTCAGCCCAAAATTTAGTATAGGAGGGAATTTGCCGAATAGCATCAAGGAGAGGGAGATTGATCTTTACTTGCTTGAAGATTTCCATCATGTCTTGGATTTTCTCTCCTTACTTCCCAAAATGAGAAGGTTCCTTCAATCTTTGAGGAAAAAGAATCGAAGGTTCAAAAGAAGTGTCAAGATTTGGACTTGATGACGACACAACTTCACTTGCCTTTCCTTTTGGATTTAATGGGACGTTATTCACATTTGGATTTAAGAGAAACAACTTTGGATTTAATTGGGATTCTTTTAGATTTTTGGATTGCTTTTAGGATTCCTTTCTCTCTTCCTCCTCTACCTTGGAATTGATGATTTTACCACTCCTTAAGGTGGTGATTGATTGAACTTGCTCCGGAGGAGCATTACAAGATGAAGATGATGGATCCTCAATCACGTGAACACCCTTAGGATTCGCCACCGGTTGACTCGGCAACTTACCTTCCTCTCTTCTATTCAAGGAATTAGCTAGTTGCCCGATTTGAGCTTCTAACCTAGCCATAGATTGAGCATTAGCTTCCAACTTAGAGATTGATTGAGAGTGAGTTTGCAATAAGCGGGTATTAGCCTCGAGATTGCTTATCACTCTTTCTTCAAAGCCTTGGCTTCTTGGAGGAGGTGGTGGTTGTTGGTAATTGGATCATTGATGGTAAGGTTGAGGATTTGGCCTATATTGAGGCTATTGAGATTGGGAATTGAAAGAATTTTGTCCTTGAAAAGTGGGACTTGATTCTTGAGGTTTCCATGAAAAAGTCGGATGATTCTTGTAACCAGGATTGTACGTATTTGAATATGGATCATTCATCTTTTTAGAGTACAAGGCATTCGCTTGCTCTTGAGCATAATCGGGAGATTGCCCGGCAATAGGACAATCTCACACAAAATGTGAAGTGCTACAGCAAAACGAACACCTTTCCTGATTTTGAACAGGTTGGCTTGGAGTAGGCAGCCCATTTTTCATGATTAAGTCCATTTTTCGGGATAAGGCTTCTACTTGCATGGCAACCTCATCTACCCGTGAAATTTCATGCACTCCTCTACAAGGTTGGGTGGCCTTCCCTTTTCTAGTGGAGGAGTGTTGAGCTGAATTATTGCTTAGGGTTTGAAAAAGTGTCCATGCCTTATCGGGGCTTTTCAAAAGGTATCCACCTCCATAAGCAGAGTCTATCATTTGCCTATGTTGCTCACTCACCCCATCATAAAAGCTTTGCACTAGCTGCTATTTTGGGACAGCATGATGCGGACAAGATTTAAGAAGATCTTTTAATCTCTCCCAGGTCTCATGAAATTGTTCTTGATCAATTTGGGTGAATCCGGTGATTGCTCTCCGAATATCACTAGTCTTTCCCATTGGGAAGTATTTTTTTAAGAATTTTATTTGCATCTCCTCCCAAGAATGGATTGAGTTAGGTTCTAAGGAATTGAACCAACTTCTAGCTTTATCTTTTATGGAGAAGGGAAACATACGCAGCTTTAGATCATCCTCCGTAAAGTGTGGTACACGAATGGTGGAACACATGGAGAGGAAGTAATCTAAATGCCGGTATGGATCCTCATTAGGAAGACCATGGAAGCTATTAAGAAGATTGATGGTGGAGGACTTTATTTCGAATTGAGTTGCCGCTACATCTGGAAATTGAATACATGAAGGTACTTCAAATGTAGTCTGAAGATAAAAGTCCATAAGCAACTCTCCTTGAGGAGGAGGAGGTGGAGGTTGTTGTTCATGATTAAAAGGAGGTAGTCCGGGAGGTTGTCTTTCATTTGGGTCCATGTTTTCGGTTCTAGGCAATATAGGGTCCCTAGAGGTTCCTCTACGTTGTCTAAGTGTTCTTTCAAGTTCAATATTACACGGAAGCAACGGAAGTGACAAGGACCGTTTACCTAGCATGCATTAATAGTAGAACAACACCTCAATACAAAAAAAAAATAATAAAATAAACAATAATATATACAAAAAATTTGAATGAACTCAAACCCACTAATTTTAGGCTTTAGACTCACAAAGGGTTCCAACTTTAATTCTTTTAGATGCCTGCTATGTGGTATACCTAAAATCAAGAAATTTGAGAAATAAGAACAAGATATATACAAAAAAATAATGAAAGAATTTCTAGCCTAAGAATTAATCCAGATTTAATCTTCCAATGGCAACAATTAAATCGTAGTCCCCGGCAACGGCGCCAAAATTTTGATGTGGCTTTGACTTCAATTATATTGTAAGCTTAATTTTGCCCTTTTTATCAAAATATAATTAAAGGACTCGCAAGAGCACGAATCTTTGTAGATACGGTTCTATATAGAGGGTATCGATCCCACGAGGACTAGTCGCAATTGTCTTTAAAGGAAGATTAATTCCACTTTAATCCTAAAAACAGGATTTTGAGTTTTTGTTTATAAAACTATTGCATGAATATAATAACAATAAAATTAAAGAGTAAAGGATGGGAGAGAGAACTAGGGGTGGTTTCCACCACTAGCCATTCACATGTTCATAAGTGTAGCAAGCATGGGATTCATAAATTAAATGCCTAACAATGTCATTAGGCTTGTGACCTCAATGACATATCAAAAGATTAATGTGTGTGCCACCTATCATAATCCATCTTCAACAAGCATAGCTCTTCAACCTAACTAACTACCTAATTACCCTACTCTCTAAGTGAACCTACGTGCATCCAAACTATCTAAGTGAACCTACGTGCATCCAAACTATCTTATCTTGGCATGGTTTATACAAGAAAACACAACATATTCATTTAAAGTACCATTACCTAGCCATCATTTGCAATTCTTGTGGAATATGCAAATGTTGTGCATTCATATGACAAAATCTACTTTAAGACAAGAATAAATTCCACTTCAAATGAATATATAAGAGAAATTTATAAGTGTACATTGTCACTAGACTAGATAATCAACATTTAATTACAAATCCCAATATACTACAAAAATGAACAAGTTTACATGGCTAGGGGTTTCACCAACACCCTAGTAGAGAAGCTAGTTGCTCATGGCTGCCTTGCACTCCTGCATTGATGAAGAAAATGGAGCTTCAAGGTCTGGTTCAGCTCCTCCTTCTCCTCTCCCGAATGTCTCTCCTTCTATATCTGATGTGTGTGAGAGATGCTTGAGAAATGTGGCTTCTTTGTGCTTTATGGCTCTTTTTTCAACCTTGGGGCCCACCATATATATATATATATCAATATATGTATCCATTATATCAAGAAGGTCCCCAAGGGTCTTGTTCAAGTCAGACAATCCCATGAAGTTGTGCAAAAAGGGGGATTTTGTTGCAAGTGGGAGAGCAGGTGAGCAAGTGGGTAAGTGGCTTCTGCAGAATCTCGATCAATCGAGATTGGATCTCGATTGATCAAGATTTCGATCAATCAAAATAAGATCTCGATCAATCGAGATGTCGATTGATCAAGATCAACATCTCGATTGATCGAGATGCCTTGGCTGCATTGCTGATTTTTCTCTTCAGCTGCAAAAAGCCTCAAATTTTGCTCCTTTCACGACAAGACCTGCAATACATCAAAAATACAAAAATACCGTAAACATATCTCGGTAAACGTAGAAACAGGACTAACATATATACAATAAAGAGGGTTCAAATGCATAGAATTGAACACTTATCATTATGCTACATGAGAGAATTGCTTGTTCACTTCTCACGAGGGAGTTAGAGTTAGTTATTTTGAGATATGTTGATGTTAATTATGCATGGGGACCATTACTTTGAATTATGGAATTTGAAAATTTGAAGTTACTCTTGAATGCAAGTTTGTAAATATATATTGTAATCTTCTTGTTGAATTAATGTTGAAACAGAATTTTTGAATGTTTGTGGGTAACATTTCTGGAAACCCTCACGAGACTATATTCGTCCACTAGGGAGAACCTAGGGGTGTAAAGGCTTGTTGCATATGCTAAATGCAATCGTTTCTCCCATGAAAGTGGAGTTGGGTAGTTTAGTTAGTATTAGTAAGTTTCTTTTGTTTTAGTTTTGTTTTATTTTATTGCTAAGGGACTAGCAATATATAAGTTTGGGGGTGTGATCGGCGTTGAATGTTACGCATTCTAGCCTCTTAGCTTGCGTATTTTATTCTCTTAGTGATAGATTATTTTATGATTTTACTTCGTTTTAGTGTTTTCTGTATTTTCAGGGCCTTAATGATTATTTTAGTTAAAATCATGATTTTGGGATTTTAAAGATGACAACCAAGAAAGTTAGATGAAGCCTACATCAAAGGGATCCATTCAACTATTTATTTCAACTCAAATCAGCCCATAAAAGAGGTTCAAGAGAATTACAGCTTCTTAAGAAGGTTATGGGCCTTAAGCCCAATTCTGCGCTTAATAAAGTCTTAATCCCATTTTGAAAAACAGACCAGACATGTTATTTTTGAGCTTTAAATTGACTTATTTTTCATGTGAGTTGAACAAAATTCGATTCCAGACATTTTTGTATTCCACAAAATTTTCGTGAATCGGACTTCTAATGGGTCAAAAGTTGGGCCAAACGTTAGCATGAAAAACCCACCTGATTAGTGCTATGGGAAAACCTAATTAATTCCTAATTGGATTAGGACTTTGGTGTATTCTCTTGGGGCATAAAGTGGTGAATTGAAGAGAGTCTTGGGGAGAGTTTGGCGAGAGCCTTTAGACAAAATTGAAGACATACTTTATAGAACTTTCGAGTGGAGAATCATTGGAGAATGAAGGCTTACGAATAATTCATGAAGAAGATGCCTTCTTACTCAACCGTTGAAGCTTCTTCTTCAACCATGAGCGGCTAGTTCATCCACTAGGGTTTTGATGTAACCTTAACAAAGCATCAATGGTTTGATTATTTTAATTATTGGGGACCTTTATATACATGCATAGATTATGTAATTTAGAGGATTCTTATTATAGACTTGAGTAGTAAAAGTCTTATAAATTCAGTTTCAATGATTTCTTATCTTGTCTTAGATATTTAGTTGTTGTTATTGAACTCAATCTCTCTTATTTTCTGGGATTATGAGAGTGATTATTACACAATGGTAATCACTGAATATACCATTATACGCTTTGATGGAGTATGCCTAGAGAAGATGAACCATACTGCATCCTAGATTCGAGTAGTTAGGCAGATGGCCCATGCCAACCAAAGATAGTCCATGACTTAGCCTTAATCATGTATTATTTTATTGATGGATGAAAGTGAGCATGTAGACACCAACACCACTTATGCATGATGTCATTCCCCATAGTTAATTCAATTGACCATTGATTGTGGAGTTAGTGGTGAAGTCAAATACCCTAGATTTATCTCATACTATCTTCACTCTTTATTTCCTTTGTTTTATTTTATTTTGCTTTTTAATTAGTTTAAATATAAAAATCAGATTTCTTCTCTTTCTAAATTTAATTAGAATTAACTCCGTATTCTAACTCATCAGACCATAATACCTGAGGTTCTACACCCCTTTCGATAGCCCTGTTCTGCAAGGAATTCGTTCTATTGCGAAGTGTGGTAATTTTAATTGAGACGCACTCACACACGTATAAAAAATTTACAGAGTTTAAGGGTTGTGAATGGACCTGTGTATACATGTTTTTAGTAAATGATGTCTATAGTGTACTCGAATTGGTTATGTATGCATCGTAACCGACATTACAATGCATCATAATGTGTGGCTGGGTGGCTTGAGATCAAATTTGGACATAGATTAGGAATGTAATGTGTGACCACGTGTGGGGCCATATTGGATTATTGAGGTTGAGTCATAGGTAAGTAAATGTATGTATTTATTTAAAATTGAGTATTTTTGAATCCTCTTTCCATTGGTATTGGTTGATGTTGAGTTGCACACACACATGAGTGTGTATGTAGTCAATTTTCCACGGTAATTATGAGTTAAGATGGTTCATTAGGGTTTAATGGACAAGCACACTCTCGGGATTTGGACTTGGATCGAGGGAGTCCCGACAGTCTTGACTTCGAGGCATGACAGATTGGTATTAGAGCACTAAGTCGAATACCTAGGGTGATGGGTAATGGACATATCACGTGTGAATTTGGGATAGATTAGAACTTTTGAGTTTGATAACCTAAAAATACGTGTAGAGATGACACAGTTGATATGAGAACTTATATGTATGAGAAACGTGTTTGCATGATAAATGTTAAGTGTTTATATGTTATAACATATAAATGTTAAGTGTTTAAGTGTTTATGGTATATGTTATGTGTTTTGGAAAACATGTCTATGCGTTACGTGCGAACGTGATAACATATTGTTATGTGAGTAGGGTTTAATTGTCATGCCCCAAAATCCAGACGGCCGAGACTTCCCCAGACCAACCCCAAATCCTGAGTGTGAACCCGTTCACTCAACCCGTGAACTATCTCAACCACACTCATGCGATAGAATCTATTTTGGATGCCATGCCATAACGCCCCAATTTCCCCACTCCCGGAAGACCGGAGGTTAACTGTCCATTAAACCAAGTGAACCCTCATTACACTCATTTACTATTGAAACTTAACTCAATTGTTGCATATAAATGCACACAACTCCACCTGAACCAATTCCCATGGACCCTACATTGAATCATACACCTTAGTGGAAATTTACTTGTCCACACTTTCAAGAATCACTCACTTTCAAGCCTCAAAACTTACTATGTTTAGAATCTAAAACTGAATCCTATACCATTGGATAGAGAATCCAAAAATACTCAAGTTCAAAAAAACCACACTCAATTCTGATCTAGAACGAAGAAATTACGTCAAAACGAAGTTTGGAAAAATACTGTGAATAGTGATTTCGATTGTGCAAAATGCCAATCTCGATTGTGCGAAACTGGCATCTTGATTGTGCGAAAAAAATCTCGATTATGCGAAAATATCATCCTCTCGGGACCTCAAACCTGCAATATTTCACACGATCGAAATGAGGGTTTCAATTGTGCGAAATTCCCCCTGTCTGGACCCTAAAAATCATTATAAATCATCACCCCTTCGCACAATCGAAATGGGGGCTTCGATTGTACGAAATGAGCATTTCGCACGATCGAAATGCTCTCCCCAGGCCCTCGAACAACCCTATAGATGGTCTATTTGGAGCCCAATCCACCTTCTATCATCCTAGAACCTCTCATACATGGTCTATAACATAAATGAAAGATTCCAACACCAATTACAAATGATATAACATCACACACATACACCAACATATACATTTAAATCTCAAATATTTCATAATCATAGAAATTTCCTAGGTTCACAATACACCTAAAACTCAAGTGAATAAACCATCATTGATTCCAAAATTCATTTTCATAACACCATACACATAAGAAATCAAATGGTCCTTTAAGCATACATTCATCAAGTCTCAAATGACGGAAATCATTATACATGTATTTCTCAAAAGTCTCCTTCCTACAAGTGTAACATTTACATTTGAAGTTCATAAACAAAAGAAGATATAAATGTAAAGGCAACACTACAATTATGGTCAACATGCCACAAGTTGATATGGACATTTATCTACATCCCAAAACATCAAAAATTCAAAAAGAGAACCCAGCAAAGTTCATTGAGCTAATCATGCTTCGTCCTCCATCGGCGCCTTATCTGAAAAAGTTTATATTAGTAGGGGGTGAGCAACATTGCGGCTCAGTAGGAATGATCCACCCAACCCCACTCTAACTCAGGCGGCCATGCATGGATGTATATGAAATCACTATATGTCTACATGACAAGTATACATACTTTTAATCCATAAACAATCACGTTTTTCAAATCATGTGTGATGCTTCACATCTCAATGTATTTGTATACATATATATATATATATATCAAATTGAGCAAGCCACAATATATATATATATATATAACTCATACCACATAAATCTAGAAATCACTTCAATGGGGACTAGCTTATCACTCCATCCATAGTAAGGGTCTTTTCGACACCCAAACTCTGCTTACGCTTTATCGGGTTGCTAACCCGAAGGGAGCGCCTCCTCTTGGCCAAGTTTTGAGTCTTTCACCCTAGGGACCATTCCTTCACCTTAATTCTCAATGTTGTCACGCCCCAAAAACTCGCTTTTCATATAGTGCACATAATCACATTAATGCACTTATTCCACAACATGAATGCATTTTTGTCAAATCAATGCATTTTCCTTTCCCTCAAGATTGTTACAATGCCATCACACTCATATCATGAAAATCATCATGCTTATGCATTTCACAAGGAAAATCATATCTTTCATGGACAAGTCTATAAAAACTCACATTTTTCATGTATTTACCAAATGAACACATTTTTCATCAAGAACATTCATAGTCTCATTTGCACATACACAACATACATAATCCCTAACTAATATGTTGGACATATCCTTGTGCATAAAGCACATTTTCATACATATATACATATACACAAAATCCTAAACTCATGAAATCCCAATCTATCTTTCATGTCACAATTATATGACTTATAGAATCAAAGTAAAGATGAGTCTAACACCCCTACCTCAAATCCTATGCTTTGAATCCAACTTTGAAAAATCCCAACTTTCTCAACTTCACGAAACAGAGACTTTGATCGGTTCAAACCGATACCCTTGATGTCCCCTACACACTTTCCTTCTTCAAGATCTTCGAAATCACACCTTAAGGCCCTCAAACTCTAGAGAGAAGGGAAAAAGATGAAGTGGTAGCTTTAGAGAGAGCGAGAGATCTGTAAAAATGAAAATCTATGACTTCTCAGATATTTTTCTCAACCCTAGGGGCACGAAATGACCATTTTACCCCCAGCCACTTAATATACTTTCTCGAGCTAGGAATTAATTCCCGAAAACTCTATTGGACTCGAAATCACTTCCTTAACACTCTAAATATTTCGTTTAGTCCATATTCAAAAATAAAATTTTTCAAAATTTTTCCGAAATTTTCGGACTCACTTAACCTAATCCCGGGTCCCCGTTGACCAAAAAGTTAAACTTTTTTAAAAGTCCCCAAAACTTCCTAAAACCATATTCCAAACTTCTAAACATGTTTCCCGCATCCAAAACATGTTAAATATCATTTAAGATGCGTCTAAAGCAAAATTGACCAAAATTGGGCACGGTCTCTACATTAATCATGTTGATTATATAACATGTGATAACTTGTTGTGTTGACCTATATCATGAATAGACAGAAAGATGCCACCTAGACAACGAGGAGGGGCAGTTGGGGGTAGAGAGCATTTGATTAATGACATAATTATGGCGCTTAGAGACTTTGTGCAAACAACCGCTAATGAGGTGCAACAACCGGTAGTGCAACCTCATAAGTGTTGAATGTTATATATTCTCGCACCCTTACTTATGTATTTTAATCACATAACTACACATATTGTATAATTTTTACTTGTTTTTATGTTTTTAATGATTTCAGGTTCAAAGTCTTTTTTTGTAGTAATCTGACCCCTTTATCAAGTGAAGAATACATTCATATTTTCGATCGTACTTCATTGAAGGTTTAGATCAAAGAATGTCGAATGATGTGTCAACACTGGAGTCAAAAAGCGGAGGATATGAAGTCTTGCAGAAGTAGCAACTTTGATAGATCGAAGTTCAAGCTTCGATGCATCAACCATCTTTGATGCATCGCAAATTCCTACAGAAGATATTTTATTGAAGATATTTTCTCCACTTGGCAACTTGCCTCATTTCTTC